>OX940900.1:23202226-24671393 GCA_954871355.1 Cabera pusaria
CCTAATGGACAACAAAAGCGATCCTATCCATTCAGACTAATTTACATCTTACCCTTTTCTCTGAAGGTCCAAATTGCAATTAATCAAACTGAACGAAGTAAATAAATAAATGCTGATCAGAGAAATATAAATAACAGTTTTCTCTAGAGCAGCGGTTCGTTAAGCGATTTTCTGTTTGGTGATATTTATTGCTCGCTCTACAATTAATCTTTGTAGTGGTTTTAATTTCGGGGCGAATTCTCGCAGATTTTCTATTCTATCTTTTATAATAAATCACTGGCTAGATAAAGGTGAACGCATACTTATCGTCACAGCTGTAATGTAAGGTTCTCGCCGCTCTTTAGCGCATTTTTCAGCAAACCTTAAACTTTCTGTCGAGGAAAAGAGAAAAAAGATTCTGTATCTCTTTTAAGTCAATGGCAAAACAGATAACTTACTTTTTTTATCGTATAGGCTAGCATTTGACCACTTTTCTCATCTAGTGGTAATTGATATGCGGCCGAGGATGGTAGCACGCTAGGCCTAGAATAGGAACGAGCTCTCAAGGATAGCTGCCGGAACACATTAGATATTTGGCGACATAATATTTTATTAATATTCTAAAGGTACGGCCACACCGCGGCGTCCTGCGTCCTGCGTGCGCGATCTCAGTACTTTTCAATTGTTTTCTGATCGCGTTTGGTGTGAACCAGTCGGTACAAATACTACTGCGCTATCTGATCGCCGCCTAGATCGCGCACGCAGGACGCTGCGGTGTGTCCGTACCTTAACTTGGGGGTGGTAGCTGGCCAGGCGGACACTAGATAGTGTCCTACCACCATGCAGCTTGTAGCTATACACGATGAAGTAAAATATCTGCCGCCATAACGTTGGTGTTCCGGCTGTACACAGCCCTTAGCATGTTCACCATTTTCGACCACATCATTGCGTCCCACGCAATATAGCGATCAAATGCTAGCTTATTAGATAAAAAAATAGATCAAAGAAGACTTCAATTTACCTATACTTTGCTTGAAGTATCCCTGACAGTGTTGTTCAGCAAAATGTGCGTTCAGCTTTAGAAAGAACAGGCTGAGTGGTTGATGATAGCCTCCAATTAAGGAAAGTGCTTTCGAAATAAATACGACGAAATGGGAATGAATGTTTTAGGTTTGACAAAAAAGGACGCTCTCAAAGACAAATTCGTTTGTGTACAAGCATCACACAGGCTCTTAGTTTGGAAAGGAACCGTAATAATTATGGAGTCGTTGGAAAGTTCTGTGGTTAGAAGAGTGCTTACCTGTGGTGGTAATGACTAACAGCGTATCGTGTAAATTGGTTCTAACCAATGATATTCACACCCGTAGGCCTTTTATCCTATATTTGTAGTGGTAGTAGGACTTCTGCTAGTCCGCGTAAGACGGTACTTTGCTGATTAATTCAGCCGTGAAATAGGAATGTTTTTGGTTTAAATGGCTAGGTGTCCAGGGAAATTACAGGGCATGTGAAACTTAACACCTTTATGTCTCGAGATAACTGGCGCAGTGCAGTGACAAGTAACATTATGGCTATCCAGAATTTTTCATGCGGCTATATCTGTCATATGTAAACGTCAACGCTTACCATCAGGCAAGCTCCGTGCTTGCGACCTTATATCATTGAAAATATCTGGGTTCCCACCAGAAATGTGCAAGGAAGCTGAACCGAGCGAGCATGTGTTGAAATGGGTTGAGTCTTTCCACCAGAGATATAATAATGTATGGTAAGTGTGTTACGTTAGAAATCAGAATTGAAAGTTTATTGTACTTTTATGGTTTCATCGCTTAAATCTTTGCAGGTGGTATGAGCATTATATCGGTGTTCCGCCTGACTTGCTATCAAAAAGTACCTTTCCTCAAGGTAAATATCTGCCGTTTTAACCTTACGGTGTTTCGGCAGCACACAGATCTTGTGAGTCAGACCATTCTAGGCCTAGCGTGTTCATCATCTTTGACCAGATCATGGCTTGAACATCGGGTGAACAGATTTATTTTGAAATCCAACTAAATCGAAGTTTCTTTTCAAATAAATAAACTTAATCAAAATCGGTTCATCCGTTTAAGTTGGGAGCTACGAAGCCACAGACAGACACATACACACAAATCCACAGATACACACAGACAGACATCATATTTTTGCGTGGTTGAAAATTACATTGGTTGGTTTTTAATTTCGATCCGAACCCATTTCCACCAGTAAAATTGTTCTTCTCTTCATTTAGAAATCAAAGATCAATATTAATCCCTAGTAATTGCCCAGTAATTGCCCTGTGATTGCCCAACCGCAGGGATGCAACGTAACGTTTCCAATTGCAACGTGAATCACGTAGAACTTGATTACACCCGTAAACAACGTAAGCCCACATTGAATTGGTAATTCCTTTTGAATTATTCATTTTGGTCTCGTCTTAAAAGTCAGCATTCCTTGAAATGTTTGGGCATGTTAATAAAGACATCAGGTTTAGCTAAATCAAAAAAATAAATACAACTGGTTGCACTCCGGGAGTGCCGGCAGAAGTTAAAACTTGAACATAAACTTTGTGCATTTGGTCTACTCTCCCTCCGTCTTACGAATTTTCAATCAGGTCACGTATCCTGACGCGAGTTTAAATTTGTTTAACCATCTCAAAAAAAAAAATCTACTCTCCCTCCGTTTTACGAATTTTCGATCAGGTCACGTGTCCTGACGCGAGATCCTGACGCGAGATCCTGACGCGTGCTTAACATTTTTTACCCATTCCAAAAAGTTCACAACGCCACTAAAGAAGTTTTCACTTCAAAAAAATATTTTTTGCCTTCTAAATTGTAATAAAATGTAAAAAAATAATTTCTAATCGTTTACAAAACCAAAAGAACCGAAAATGTCGCGCTAGTCAATTTCAGTTTCTTTTTTTTAATATCTTATAGGCTAGCGTTTAACCAATATCTCATCTGTTGGTAATTGATGATGCGGTCGAAGATAGTAAGCACGCTAGACCTAGGATGAGAACTGGCTCTCAATGATAGCTGCCGAAACACATTAGATGTTTGGCGACAGATTTTCTTGACTTGAGGGTGGTAGCTGGCCAGGCGGACACTATATAGTGTCCTACCACCGTGCGAGGGTTAGTGGTTTCTTAACGATGTTTTTCCTTCACCGTAGGGCCACTGTGAAAAGCACACATACATTTTTTGATAGAAAAATCCATTGGTGCACGGCGGTTTGAACTCGGTACCTCTGGCATCAAAGCCAACCGTTCTCCCGATTACGCCACCGGGCTCTCAGTACTAAGTTTGAGGTGTTGTTCCATATCTCTGGATATATATTTTATCAGTTATCAGATCTGGACAAAATTACAATAAAACTATACGAAAAGCATATACTTTTCTTACTAAACGTCTTAAACATAAGACGAATTGCCGGAGCCAGTTGATAAAGGGCGAAGTTCTGAGGTAACAAAATTGAAAACATACAGGCGAATTGAGAGCTTCCTCCTTTTTGTAAAGTCGGTTAGAAATAAGATAAGTAACAATCATCGAAATTTAAAATTTAATTTAAATGAAATACCTAAGAGCTGGATTTTAAATCCACATGGAATATGATGCGTAATTTATTGTTTAAACAATAATATTTTTGGTTTTTAACGACACATTATAAATTAATTGACAATATTATTATATTACATTTTAGGTCAATGTTGAAGGTAAGAGTAGTCAGTCAAATTACAGGACACATGAAGCTTTTAAGAGGTAACGCGGGTTGCACTTTTCCATACAAATGAATTCCCCCGTTTCCTCCCTGGAAAATGCTTCTAGAGCAAAATTTGTTTCAACAAAAAATCAAGGTCAGCAGTAGCTATGCCCCCATTTGCTTTTTTTTGACCAACCAATTGGAAATAAAAATATGACCGTTCAAAAATCTTAAAGAGAAAATAATATATTTTTGTAAATTGTTAAACACAATTCAAAATTTCATCGTACCAACGGGACTTGAACCCGCAACCTCCGGAATAACATGTTCCGGTGCTTTGCCAATTAAGCCATGGTGCGAAGTAACGTTACGACGAAATTAGTGGATTGCATTTGTTAACCCAATTATGCAATGGTGGCGCCATCTATGACTACTTATTACGTAAGTTAATCATTCGGAAGAAATCATTACAGTTTTCAAATCCGACGAGAGATGTTGCACTGCGTAAATCAAATATTATGTTTCTTTGAAGTGTTACACACTTAATATTTTTGTAAATTGTTTAGATTTATTTTTTTGCCAAAATTGTCAGTTGTTTTAAATTGTCAAAGAAACATAATATTTGATTTACGCAGTGCAACATCTCTCGTCGGATTTGAAAACTGTAGTGATTTCTTCCGCATGATTAACTTACGTAATAAGTAGTCATAGATGGCGCCACCAATGCATAATTGGGTTGACAAATGCAATCCACTAATTTCGTCGTAACGTTACTTCGCACCATGGCTTAATTGGCAAAGCACCGGAACATGTTATTCCGGAGGTTGTGGGTTCAAGTCTCGTTGGTACGATGAAATGTTGGATTGTGTTTAACAATTTACAAAAATATTAAGTGTGTAACACTTCAAAGAAACATAATATAGGATAATATATTTTTTTTTGCAATTGGTAAGTAAAAAAAAACCGGCCAAGTCGAGTTGAACTCGCCCACCGAGGCTTCCGTACCAACGTTGGTATGTACCAATTAAGCTAGACCTCTAAATTCAGCGTTCTAAATTCAATCATCAATAATATCAGCGCTCATATAACTCAGAGGTCTACCTTAATTGGTGCTGTAAGACCTTGCTTCTTACCAAATTTCATGATTCTAGGTCAACGGGAAGTACCCTATAGGTTTTTGACCCAAAACCCATATGGTACTTCCGGTTGACCTTGAATTGGCAATTTTGGTCAAAACAAGGTCTTACAGCACAACTAAAGGAAAAATTCCGAACAAGAAAAAAAATTGAAAATTAAGGTACATTTTGGTACCAACAAGTTTTCGTGAAAATCTAAATTCGCCCATATCTTTTTATTGTGTTGACTCAAGACCTTGGTTTATATACACCCAATAGGGACTATAGACTTCAGTATCAGGTATAAATTTCAACTTGCTAGGTCCACCCGTCCTGAGAAAATCAGTGGTGACACATGGACAGACGGACAGACAGACAAACACACGGACAGACAGACGGACAGACAGACAAACAGACAGACAGAAAGACAGACAGACGGACAAGAAAGTGATCTTATTTACCTTTTTCCTTTTTTGTTCCTTTTCTTACCTTTTGAGGTACGGAACCCTAAAAAGCAAATAATAGGGGCGTAGCTACGTAGCTTGATATTATCTAGAAACAAATTTTGCTTTAGAAATATTTTGCAGGGAGGAAATGGGGGAATACATTTGTGTGGAAAATTGCACCCCGCGTTCGCTCTTAACATTTACACATCTAAAGAAATACAATTTGTTCCTATGTTTTACAGTCCGGCAAGTATAACTTGGCGCGGCTGTGCGCCACTGTGCTTTTACTTTGTACTTTGATAACAGTTTCTTTTAAACCACTTTTAATTACTTTTGGCATTATTGAACCATTTTAATGTAGCAGATTTATCAACAATAATGTCACGGTAATCTCTCAATTAATAATATAATTAATTAATCTCTCGGAATTAGTTCCAAAAACCACCACCGCCAAGTTATACTTGTCGGACTGTATTTAGTGCAAAATAGTTACAAAAATCTAAACATCATGTCACAGTGTATGCTATAATAGGCGAACGTGTGTATCCCTTACTGGAAGAAATCGTATGCAACCTATTGATTATTCTTAAGAGGCAACGCGGGGTGCACTTTTCCATACAAATGTATTTCCCCGTTTCCTCCCTGGAAAATGCTACTAGAGCAAAATTTGTTTTTACGAAAAAATTAAGGTCTACTGTAGCTACGACCCTATCATTTGCTTTTTATGATTAACCAAAAAAAAATGATAGGGGCGGCACTGACCTTGATTTTTAGTACAAACAATTTTTTCTCTAGTAGTATTTTCTAGTGAGGAAATAGGGGAATACATTTGTTTGGAAAATTGGCCGTCACGATCTTACTGCGTAAACTCTCGAAGAGGTACATTGGACATTGCACAAACCCTAGGTCGAGGTAGTCAATAGTCGGTAGTTTATAATCATTATTCATAAAAAATATCATTCATTTTGGTTGTCTAAAAGTAATCTGCTAATGCCGGGTCTAGACCAAGAGATGTACGAATGGCAAATGAAAAAAGATCTACACGGGCATATAGCACTATCTCCCTCTTTTCAGCGTTTGTTCTCGTTCATTCAGACCGGTATGTATGCATTAAAAGATAAAGATACTTATTATGTGTGAATTATCTCTCTAAACATGCTTAACTAAAATATAGTTAAATCTTTTCGTCGGCTGTTAACACTATCTCAGTACCTTCCCGATTCTGTCGGCATTTGGGCCAATACGTCACGAACCCTAAATGGGTATAGCGGGGATCAATCTTGGATCCATTACCCACACCCCCGCTGAAACCGCTTCGAAACACACGGGAAAGTATTTTTCATCCATCTTCATAATAAACCGTAATTGATAGAGATTTGAATTTTGCTCCTAGTGTGTATTACTATAGCTGCTACATCAAACATCAAATAATTAAAACTAATTTAAATGAATAATTAAAGGGGGTATATAACATACAATACAAAAAACTCATTTTTCTGACCATAATTTTTCAATCTTATGTGGTACTGCACCCTACGTGTGTTAGTCCGACTTGCGCTTGGGCAGTTTATTTATAATTTGTTCCTTTTTGACGTTTTCTTCTGAAATACAAATCCGTATGTTTTAGGGTCCCATGAAAATCGTAATAAGGATTCGTGTCCCAACCCTTGGCATGACAAATTTTCTGGAATTTATAATTTGTTCACAGTTGCCGGGTGCTGGGTTTTAATAATGCCATTTTATCATATTTTCATGTCCCAAAAATGAGTTTTTGTGAGCTTGATAATTATTTCCTATGGTTCCGTACCTTATCCGGAAATATATGATAAGGGTGAAATGCTTAATGAGCTTTCTTGTGTCGATGTTGTCATTTTATATAGGTTTTGAGTTGACTAGTATGAAGCTTTCTGATGGATGTTTTTGCGGTAACGTGAAAAAGTGTGTGTGCCCTGTGTGTTCCTGTAACTTGTCGCCTTTCACGAGTTAATGTGTAATAAATGTGGATTATTAATAATTTAATGGTTAATGAGTGTAGGGAGAATACATGCTATTCGCGTTATCACCAAAATTCCACTGAAAATCTTCAGTAAAGTCCACATTTTTACTAGACTTTAACTTTTACTTGTGACTAATAAAATAGTGACTAAATAGTGACTTTGACCCCTTTTTATGACTTGAATTTACAAAACCTAAAAAAATAATTGGCTAAGTACACTAATCGTGTGAAGCCATAAGAAAGGAAAAAAAATGTTTGACAGTGCACAACCTATTGATTTATTAATGTTGTTTAAAATAAATCGATATACATAATTATATGTAGGTATCTATATTATTATATATATATTATTGTTATATAATACATTATTGTGGATTGTTCCCATAATGTGACGTTTGAGTATTAACTGTAAGGAACCCTGATCTAAGCATAGCTTTACTGAACCATTTTTTTAGATTTGGCCTCAATATAGAGTTTAATTATGACGGAATAAGAATCTTAGGGTCTTCACAAATGCTAAGTATTAAATTGCTCGCGTTTTTATTACAGAACATATTTTCTTCAGTTTTCTCCCAACATTCTTTCTAGCCTTTTATATTGAATACTTTTACTTGCCTGGCATTAAATGCCAATTTCGTTTAGGAAAATAATTTAGGGAAAAATGCTCAGAAAACTCATATTGCCTAACAGGTATTTGTTTCTGTCCCAATTTTGTATTGCCTATTTTCAACCGACTTCGAAAAAAGAGGAGGTTCTCAATTCGTCTGTATGTTTATTTTTGTGTGTATGTTACGCGATTACTCCGTCAATTGTGAACCGATTCGAATTATTATTTTTGTAATCGGTAGGGTACTTTTTCGAGGTGGTCCCATTGTAATTTCATTGAGATGTGATAAGTACCTTCAGAGATATGACGATAAACGTCTCCTGAATATGCTACTGAAATTGACTCGCGGGGCATTAAAGTCAGTTGTTTTAGTTTTAAAACTATCTTAATTATTGGTAGACCATGATTCATGAAGGCACATAAAACTTTCATTGGTAGGTATATAGCTAGGATTAGAACCAACGACCCTCGGGTCAGAATCAGGGTAACTATCCTTTACGCCAAAGGGCCGTCCAATATCACTACGCAAGTATTATAAAACAATGTCCATAACTGCGTCTGTCTGTTTGTTCACGATAATCTCAATAACTTCTGAACAGATTATCATGCGGTTTTCATCAATAGCCAGAGTGTTTATGAGGAAGGTTTAGGTCTTAGGTGCATAATTGTGTAAATTGGTTGAAATATGACGATGATTGTTAAATATGTTAATATTTTATATTCGATGCAACAAACTGATGCAAATTTTGTAGGCATATATGTTTATACCCGGGGCGGGCTGCTAGTATATATATATATATATATATATATATATATATCTGTAGACAAACACTTGTGCTACATTACACACGATGACAAGGGTTTTACTCAAAACTTATCGTTACTCATGTTTTAAGATATCATCAATCTTTTATGTTCCTCAAAAAGTTTTATCAATATTATTTCTTCACAGAAATTGGATAATTTATAAGCTAACGCTGATAACAGGTCGTTTACTCTAGCTTTTCATCTTGAATAGACTTATCTATGAAAGGCGTTCGATGAAAGCCGGCAGGTTCCCTTTGATTGACCCAAGCGACTCAACTCTAGCAAACTGAATGATTATCGACAGCCAATCTTGTTAGTTCTGGAATTGAAATTAAGATTATCTGCTCGAGTCGTGATTTTTATCGTGGTTTAAAAGCAAAATATAATACTATGTAAAGTTTAAGAATTTTTATTTCCATGAATATACAGCAGTATATCCATTCACTTATTTACACAACGTTTCGCTACCCTCTGTATAAAGATCGAAATCCCGAGTAGAGCTACTTTTCCTAATATGTAAGGTATATATTATTTGATCAAATGAAAAAAAAACTAACAAACTGAATTTAAACAAATCAACAATTAACAGTAAAATACTGTATCAGTCATTTACAATGACGATAAGCATATATAGACACTAATAATATGAAATGGTTGAAAATAATTAGATATGTATCTACATACAGGCTGTTTTGACGTATTAAATTGTAAATCAGTCATTTATCCATGAATACTAAGCCATTTTGGTATGTTACTTTGTGAATCGGTTAGAATATCCAAATCAACACTGGTTTTTCATATTTGGCCAGAGGCCGAAGACACGTTGTATAATCGTTAGGAAAGTCCCAGCTTCATAAACTAATAGGTCATGGGCAAGATTGTATCAATCTAGTACGACCTCTGCGCGGTGTTAGGACACTGTCTAGTGTGCTACCACTGAGCAGATGATATAGTAGTCAAATTTTGTAAATTGTTAAACACAATCCAAAATTTCATCGTACCGACGGGACTTGAACCCGCAACCTCCGGAATAACATGTTCCGGTGCTTTGCCAATTAAGCAACGGTGCGAAGTATCGTTACGACGAAATTAGTGGATTGCATTTGTTAACCCAATTATGCATTGGTGGCGCCATCTATGACTACTTATTACGTAAGTTAATCATTCGGAAGAATACATTACAGTTTTCAAATCCGACGAGAGATGTTGCACTGCGTAAATCAAATATTATGTTTCTTTGAAGTGTTTCACACTTTATTTTTTTTTTTTTGTAAATTGTTAAACACAATCCAAAATTTCATCGTACCGACGGGACTTGAACCCGCAACCTCCGGAATAACATGTTCCGGTGCTTTGCCAATTAAGCAACGGTGCGAAGTATCGTTACGACGAAATTAGTGGATTGCATTTGTTAACCCAATTATGCATTGGTGGCGCCATCTATGACTACTTATTACGTAAGTTAATCATTCGGAAGAATACATTACAGTTTTCAAATCCGACGAGAGATGTTGCACTGCGTAAATCAAATATTATGTTTCTTTGAAGTGTTTCACACTTTATATTTTTTTTTTTTTTGTAAATTGTTAAACACAATCCAAAATTTCATCGTACCGACGGGACTTGAACCCGCAACCTCCGGAATAACATGTTCCGGTGCTTTGCCAATTAAGCAACGGTGCGAAGTATCGTTACGACGAAATTAGTGGATTGCATTTGTTAACCCAATTATGCATTGGTGGCGCCATCTTTGACTACTTATTACGTAAGTTAATCATTCGGAAGAATACATTACAGTTTTCAAATCCGACGAGAGATGTTGCACTGCGTAAATCAAATATTATGTTTCTTTGAAGTGTTTCACACTTTATTTTTTTTTTTTTTTTGTAAATTGTTAAACACAATCCAAAATTTCATCGTACCGACGGGACTTGAACCCGCAACCTCCGGAATAACATGTTCCGGTGCTTTGCCAATTAAGCGGGTTCAAGTCCCGTCGGTACGATGAAATTTTGGATTGTGTTTAACAATTTACAAAAAAAAAATATATAAAGTGTGAAACACTTCAAAGAAACATAATATAGTGGTCAAGTGCTTCTAAATATTATAGTCCAGCTCTTCATTTCCAACCGCTGCGTAAATATGCATAAATATACGCAAGCTGGCTGGCAGATGGTTGGCTGACGCCCTCCATCTAGGTAGAGCGATTAAGTAATAGCTGGAGTGCGTATTACACTACGTTTGACAAGCCATGGTCTCCACTCTAGAACACGTCTACTCCAACAGTTATTGGTTTCATGACCAAATGAGCGACCTTTGAGCTATGTCGAATACTGTAGTTCTCAGATGGATGACTTCATTTTGAATACGGTCCTTCACAGATCTTGAGGGTAGTCCTCTTCATAGCTCGCTGAGCGAGTTTGAGTTGGTGGATTAGTCGCACCGTCAGTGTCCAAGTCGCGACTTTGTAAGCTAAAATTTAAAATTTAAATATATAATTATATCGTAAATTATGCATACATTTCATGAGGCCTCATCCATCGAACTGGATACTTAAAAATCACCCTTATCTTGATGGGGAAAACATTAAAAATATTACAAGTAGGACGCATTTGTTCTCTCAATCACTTATCGATTAATTATTTAAAATAAATAACAACATACTTTACAAAACCTTAGTTTCTGTCGCTTGAGGAACCTAGCACCTACTTAATCAAACCTAGCAAATTAAAACCGTTCCCGCGGTTTTAGAAACAGGTGTTTATATAAAAACATAAAAGTTCGTACAAACACTTTAAAAAACATCACCCTCATTTTGTGAGGAGTATCAGAAACTCAATAGATATCACTGTCAATCATTGTTGAAGGCAATAAAACCGATGTACTGATACGAGTACTTTCAGTCTATGCTTTTGTATTATTTCGTGCCAAAAGTACTATATGAGACGTATTGACATTTATTGCTCTTCAATTGTGATGCTGAAAGGTCGATTTTAAAGACAAAGAGAACAATGTAGATGTAGTCTTGCGTAAGGACAAGTGAAGCTAGATAAGGAAGCCAAAACAAAAACAAAAACTTTCTTTTGATTTTGATGGCGATTTGTTAATTTGGTAATTGAAAATTATATTCAAAAATATACTAAGGGGAGAGAGAAAGGGAGAGACAAAATATAGTTTATGCATTAATTTTAAACGAGCAAATTTACTTACGTGTGTTTCTAGACTAATATTTTAAAAACGTTTCTGACACTATCACTCTGTCTGTTTGTTACCTAATCACGCCTAAATGGACGACCTGATCTTACTGTTTAACAATGAGATACTTCATAGCTTGAAGATAAAAATGACCTACTAAATTCTTGGTGTACGTGAACGAAGTCACGGGTATCAACTAGTAGATTAAATATATTCCGTAACTCGGAAACGACTCTTGACGTTTTGGATAAAAAATTGTATTTAGGTTATATAGTATTTAGGTTTTACCTATTAAGTTATATCGTTGTATTTTTGAATAGAATCACGCAAATTTCCAAAAAAAAAATCAAAGCTCAGTCACCCAGGTACTCTTTTTTGTTGCAGCCGGTGACGCACTATCTTATTTAAATAGAACATGTTGGCCTAAGATGAAATCTAAGGAAATATGTCATAAAATTTCTAAATAATTAAACAGCTGATACATCATATTTTGTAATTTGTTCATTAATTAATATTATTAATCAATTATTTGAATGAGCGTAAACTTTTCTGCTTCACTGAGCCTGAACGCGAGGCACCCTCAAACTCTGTTTTTTTATCTATGATAGTCCTGAACTTCATTGATGTCTACAAATTTGTTACATAAAGAGCTCTGTGTAATTTTCCTAAAGAGGTAATTTAAACCTAAGATAGATTATACCTAGATTGAAATACATGGCTTATGTTTACTTGATCTAAATTGGACTACGAACTGTAGACTAATCTTAGTAATGGTTCTAGCTCAATACTATTTAGCCGTCTTAATAAAAAAGAGGAGGTTCTGAATTCGTCAGAATCTTTTTTTCTTTCTTACGTATATTCACTGATTACTCGTAAACGCCTGAATCGAAACTATTTGATGTGGTGTCTGTTACAAGTAAACCATGTAGGTTCAGTTTAAAAGTTGAGTAAAGTGAGTTACACGGCTATCTCTCATTCTCTCACATCTCTCTCACGCTCTCTTTCACTCTCTCTTATCTCTCTAATTCTCTCCCATCTTTCTCATTCACTCTCATCTCTAAATGCCGTCATTCACCAGACAAAGACGATTTATCACCATCGATACTTAGCAAATATCAAATAATCAAGCCCTTACATGTTTCCAATAAAAATACATGAAGTACATTTCCAAAAAGAAATCAGTTCATTTGAATTCCTATCGGGAAATGAGATATAAACAGCAAGGATTACGAGACAACCTCGGCAAAGGTCAGATAAAAATACAATACACAAGGACTTAAGGAGTCACTACACGGTTAGCAACATGACATGTCAACCAGGTCACGAGACTAGTTTCCAATCACATAGATTCTTTGGACTTTTGAATTGGACCCTATTTTCCTAATAAATTGAAACTTTTAGCCATGGCCTCAATGCATGGCCTCAAATTTTTTAAGTTAAAACTTATTTAGGTGCGTTGAGCACTTTTTGGGTGAACAAAAATCACCTGGAACATGGAACTCGTGTCATCGTCACCGTACGCTTTCCACGAGCTATATAGAGTATGTAGTCGCTTTCCACGACTTGGACCAAACTGTCGATCATTTGATAACAGAGTGCCAACGTTTTTCAGTTCATAGATACGACTGCGAGTGCAGGATGGAACTCACCATCACAGCAGATAATCTAGCTGACATAGTAGGTGATGACGACCGCCGCTCCACATTTCTAGACTATGCTCAGTCCGTACTGCGCACAGCCGGCCGAGAAAACGGCTCTTATATTATTTAGTTTTAGTTGTAATGGTAAATGGTAAATACAGGTATTAAGTTAAATTAATTAAGCAGAACTAAACTAAAGTAAAGTTAGTATCAAATAAACTTAGGATTTAGAATAAAAAGTTAAGGAATGTTGTCGTATAAACCACAACGACAAAAAGTTTTATGAAATAAATAAAAAAAAAACGAGCTATGTATACCGTGTACTGTATATATGTGTACTTTTGGGTGAACAAAAATCATGAAACTCGCGTCATCGTCACCGCACGCTTCCCATGTGCTACTGCATACAGTGTAGCACTACTGTACAGTGCAGCCAGTTCACATGATTTATGCCATGGATACAGATTCTGATTCTTAATACTATTTTATAAAGGGCTAGATAGAGGCATTAAAAAAAACAAACCATTCACTTTGTGTCATTTCAAAGTAATACCAGTGTTGATTATAGGAATTCAAAAGGGGATTAAAACATTTTTATGAGTGGAAGCGTGTCGTGGAGTGATCCCGCTTCCTCTATATCAACTTTTCCGCGATCCGCGGGTTAGAAGGGGGTTGTAAAAATGTTAGGTTATGTTCGGATAACATGCAAGTGGAGGTTTCCTATCTTATTAACTAATGTGGCCACATCACTTAATAAACGTGTACTTCCCTGCACTCGCCGTGATGACTGATCCCAATCCAAGGCGTGGTGGACGACGATAACTCCAATTGATTTTCACAGGTTACCTTATCCGAATGAGCTCAAAAGCAAACAAAGTAGATACGACTGCGCCCGGCCGCGCTCGAGTCGTGAACAACAATATAACTTTGTATTTTCTCAATTTTTTATTAAATCAAAAACAAAAACTCCTATGCATTGCAAAACCAATTCGTCACACCTATGATTCCTCACAGCTGGCCGCGCGCCGTGACAGCCGTCAAAAAGGACATGTAGCCCAAATGTCATCGCGCACGATAGACGTATTTCGCCAAACGACAGGCGATGTAAGAATGGCGCGAAATCAAATTAGGACGGGACAAAACAACAAGTATATCATGCAAAAATACAACGATTTACTAACTCAATGGTCAGGGAAGTAATCATATTTTTAACTAACTTCAAATAACATCATTAAAAAAACCTTAATTGATGAATGAATTTAACCGACTTCAAGAAGTGGTTCTATGTTCGACTGTATGTTTTTTGTGTAATGTTCACTGAGTACTCGAAGACGCCTTCATATTTAAAACATACTTTTTTTATTTAAAAAGGTATAACTCCACAAGTGGTCCCATATAAATTTCATCGAGATATGTTCAGTATCTCCAGAGATATGAAGATAAGCACCTTAAAGTTACTACTGAAAAATGACTAGCACGACGTTTTCATTCGGTTCTTTTAGATATTTAAACGATCTTAAATTATAAATAACATTAAAAATTATTTCAGTGACTCGCGTGGTTCGCATGGTATATCAAGTCCGCTCAGTTTAAAGTTTTGTAAATTATATTGTATAAAACACAGTCATCACAACATTAATGTCTAAGAAGTTTCTCAGAAAAATTCCCTACAAAGAGGATGGCGGCAAGCCAAGTGTTTGCTCCCGATAAGCCTTACGATTTCAAGTCGAGCAAAGGATTGCAAGAGCAATACTGTACAGTGCAGCCACTTCACATGATTTATGTCATAGATATAGCCTCGGATTTTTATGGCATATGCTGTTAAAGCTAACATTATAAAGGGGTTTAGTGTCTTTAGAAATCATAAGGCTTTTTTTTCATTTTAAGTTCAAACATTCAATGTCAGGACTCTCTCCTCTAGATCCTCCTCTAGAATCCTCTAGACGAAATTAAATGATATATCAACGAAACTAGAGGTCCAACCACTATCAAATGCATATAAACGGACACCAATCAATCCCGCAAAACTGATGAAGTAGTCTATTCTATGATGCAAAATAATTATTAAAAAAAAAAAACATGCAGCACATATTGAGAACCTCCTCTTTTTTTGTGAAGTCGGTTAAAAATTAGTTCATAAACAGTGAAGTTATTTACGGCGAAGCAAATATAATCCTTACTAATATCCTTATCCTTACTATAATATTATAAATGCGAAAGTAACTCTGTCTGTCTGTCGGTCTCACTTTCACGCCTAAACCACTAAACCGATTTAAATGAAATTTGGTACACAGATAGTCTAGAGCCTGAGAAAGGACATAGGCTACATTTAATGCGAAAAGAGGGTTGTAAGGGGTTGAAAGGGGGGATGAAAAGTTGTATGGAAGTATCGTCATTTTTAAAGCTAGAAGCTTGAAACTTATTTTTAAGGCTGTTGTTTCTATATAAATAAATATGACATTCAAAGTGTGTGGGGGAAGGGGGAGTGGAGGGGGAGGGTAGGGAGAGTGGAGGGGGGTAGGGGTAGGGGAGGGGGAGTTGTGGGGGAGGGAGGGGACTTGTGAGGTAGGGGAGGGGGAGTTGTGGGGGAGGGAGGGGGAGTTGTGGCGGAGGGAGGGGAAGTGGTGGGGGAGGGGGAGTGGTGGGGGAGGGGGAATGGTGGGGGAGGGGGAGTGGTGGGTGGGGGAATGGTGGGGGAGGGGGAGTGGTGGGGGAGGAGAGGGGAAGGGGAAGGGAGTGGATGTGGAAGTGAGGGTAAGAGTTTAGGAGGTTTTTGAGGGCCCGGTGGCGCAATCGGGAGAACGCTTGCCTTTGATGCCAGAGGTACCGAGTTCAAATCGCCGTGCAGCAATGGATTTTTCTATCGAAAAATGTATGTGCGCTCTTCACAGTGGCCCTCCGGTGAAGGAATAATATCGTTAAGAAACCAACGGCCTCCGCATGGTGGTAGGACACTATCTGGTGTCCGCCTGGCCAGCTACCACCCTCAAGTTAGAAAATCTGTCACCAAACATCTAATGTGTTCCGGCAGCTTTCCTTGAGAGCCAGTTCCCATTCTAGGCCTAACGTGCTTACCATCTCCGACCGCATCATTACTTACCAACAGGTGAGATAGTGGTCAAACGCTAGCCTATAACGTATAAAAGAAAAAAAAAAAAAGGATGAGAGGGAGGGAAGGGGAAGTTAGGAGAAGGGGAGGGGAGGTGGAAGTGAGGGGTAGGGGGAGGGGAGGGTAAGTGAGGGGAGGGGGGAAGGGGGGATTAGCATGGCGTGGTAGGGTGCGGTGAAGCTGGGATACGTATGTGTCTTATTAGTTAATGCTACCCAAAGACACTATTCCACGCGGGTCGTGGATGAAGTCGCGGGCACAGCTAGTAATAAAATATCCGGTTTATTTTTTACTGGTATTGTGTGTTTATATATATTTTTTTGTTAAATAAATTGTTTGGCTCCTATTAATAGTTTTACTTACAAAAGAAGGAAAAAAAATATAGAAAACAAAGGAAAAATAGTCATCTCATCTGGTCTCGAACCAGGAACCTCCCGAACGCCATCCAATCGATCTTCCACCGAGCAATCATTACGTTGTCGAATGAGTCGAAATTACCCTTTGTATTCTAATGATATTGTAGCAGTTTTTCAATGCCTAAAAAGACGAATAAAACAACATTTTCTCAAAATGAATCCTAGGTAGATCGATTTATCGCCCCCGAAATACCCTGTATACTAAATTTTATGAAAATCGTTGGAGCCGTTTCCGAGATTCAGACTATATATATATATATATATATATACATATATATATACAAGAATTGCTTGTTTAAAAGTATTACTCGTAGATGAATTTAGCACGAATATAAAGCTTCCTTTCTTCTCTTTTGTAGTCTGCTAAAAATTTCAACACATATTAATATAAAATTCAACAAAATCTATTTAGAGTTCCGCCTTACATTACTAAAATCTGAGCATAAGGTGCTTATTGTGTGACAACCCTTTTTTATCATCCTTTTTAACCTACTTCACAAAAAAGGAGGAAGTTCTCAATTCGTCAGAATCTTTTTTATTTTATTTTTTTATTTTTTATGTATGTTCACCGATTACTCAAAGATGCCTGAACCGATTTGGAAAATTCTTTTTTTGTTTCAAAGGGTACCCTTCCCAGGTGGTTCCATTTAAATTTTAACGAAATCAGCCGAGCCGTTTTTAATATATCAACATTTGTATTACGACCCATTTATTTATCTCGACGACTTACGCGTACTACCAACTACCGGCGCAGATTGTGTGATAGTTACTTCTGACTACTTTGACTAGCGCGACGTTTGAAGTCGGTTCTTTAAGTTTTTTAAACGATCTTAAATTATAAATTTATAATACAACAGACTTCCATGCCGCGCGAGTCAGTTTCAGTTGCAAGTTTGAGATGTTTATCGCCATATTTCTGGAGATCTCGATAAAATTACAATGATATCATACTTGGCATATCTACTTTCCTGTTCATAAGCAACGAAGTTATCCGCGAACACACATAAAAAATATATACGGTCGAAAAGAAAAACCTCGTCCTTTTTTTAAAGTCGGTTAAAAATACTTCGTTATTTAAATTGGTCGGTGGTCACGATACTAAATATAATAATATGAGATAACAGTCTCATATTTATATAGCAATTTTCATAAACATTGAGTACCTCGATCTTGGAAGTGTCTATAAAGACACAGAAAATATTCATGCATTATAAAATGCATGAATATTTTACTCGTAATATCAGTATTAATATAACGAACCTTTTTGTCAGGAAACAAGAATGTTCACCATATTGCCTTGTTCCTTCGCAAACTTTAGAAGAACACGCATTTCCGCCAGTATGGCGTAATGGCGGAAGAAATTCCGTAAATATTCCGCAAACTTAACTTCCGCTATAAATTTCGAACATTTATTGAGTTTGGACATAAACAAATTGTCAACCAAAGTTGCTCGGTTTTGGGCTTAGTTAGGGGGTTATTTCTAAAACATTTTATCAGAGAGCTAAAAAAAAACCTTAGATAACATATTTACGCTAAACAGTGTAATGGACTAAACCCTGATTTAGGGCAATCTAGAACCTATTTCATGTGCCTTGTATGTATTTGTTTCTAACCAAATTCGGAAGCGTCATTTTACATTTCGAATATATATTTATTATTCCGTGAGCTATTCGGTCGCGGAAACTTATCCGATTATAATCAACGATTTTTTCAAAATAAAATATCCAAAGTTATAGATTAGAGCATTGTGAATTGCAAAGATATGAGTCGAAGGAGAGGCAGTTTCCAAATCCGAATTTGCTTTCGAATGATTGTGAATCAGGGAGGTGTTAATTTACATAAATTGCTTATTTTTTAACGCAGTTAAAACTCTAGCTTATTGTCTTAAGTAAGCAATTCTGCACTAATTAATCGAGAGTAAACAGACTAATAACATGATAGAAGTCAATCCATCTCTTCTTTGTCTCAAGCGAATTAATAATGCACAATTTACACAAGTTTAATCAACGAGTCAGTTTAGTAAAGCAAAAAAAGTTCGCATTTAATAGTCCAATCCAATCGATAGTCCAATCTTTACGTATTTTTGTATTATATTGGACTGGTTTAGATTTTCACTAGTACTTTGTAATTGTATTACGATTCCATAAAAAAAATACCTCAAATCGGAGTTAAGAGGAGACGTCGCAAAAGCCTTTATTAATGACTTGGCTTATTGTATTAACTCCTGTGTAAATGGTCCATTATTTAGCCACTCAATGGACCGATCAGCGATACATACGTCGTCATTGGATTACAAATAATAAAATACGGAAAATTATTTAGAGCGTGTTAATAAAGGAGAAATTTAATATTTAATTTATAGAAACATGAAACAGCCTTTAATTCGATGGGTATCGTTTCAGTTCTCTCTTTCCTTACAGATATAAAGCCAGTAAAGCATTTTTCGCTACACACCAGTTAATCAATATCAACACAAGCGATAGTCAGATTGTTTTATTTTTTAATAGCTTATAGTATAGCGTTTGATCACTATTTCGCCTAGTGTTCAGCGATGGTGTGTGAATATGATGTAAGTGGTTCAAATATAGTGAACTCGCTAGGCCTAGAATAGACAATCTAGAATATAAATCAAGTTAGAAAACATCTTATGTGTTCCGGTAGCTATCCTTGAGAGCCGGTTCCCATTTCTAGGCCTAGCGTGCTTACTATCTTCGACTGCATCATCATTTCTTGATAGCGCTAAACTTATTTTGGTAGCAAGTCAGGTGGGACATCTCTATAAAATGCTTCAACCACCTGTGGAATGAGGCGTGCAGTTAGAGAGGTCTTTGCTCAAAAATAGATAAATGATGATGATAGCTTTACTATAACTGACATAATACACTCTCTCTCTCTCTCTCTCACACTCACACACACACACACAAACACGAGCGCTCAGACCACATGTAACGTACAATAAGAAAGAGGCTAAGGTCCTGCGACACAGGATTACTCCTAGTGTAGGATTTATGGCTCCTTAATATTACGTATAAATGAAGTTAACTAAATTGTAACAGAATTTAGATTAACATTACCTTAGACCTATAACCATAAGTACTTTCATTGTAAGCCTATGTATCTTCTTCTGAAATAAATAAATAAAATAAATAAATTTCACATCTCTCATATTCGGTAAGTTGGTCCTTATTACCCCCAAATGGGGCTTGTAGGTAACCAATTAGCGCTCTAGGGTAATAATGTAGCTAGAAAAGCCCTAGGGCGGTAAGTAATTTAAAAAAAAACTCTTCACTCTTTCAAAAAGTTCGCGTACATCTAACCATCATACTGGCAATAGACATCATGCATTCAGCCCAATGACAAAAGAGGTCGCTTCGCTATTCAGCCTCTTCGTATGAGTATAATAGTCATCAATTTTAAATATCGAACGGAAGCTGGGGCTAACTTAGCCACTATAAAAAGGCACGGTGGGTGGAAATCCAGCAAGGTGGCTGAAGGTTACATTGAAGATTCCATACAAAATAAAAGTAATATTACCAACCAAATAACGGAAACTATTCAGCTTTCAAAAAATGAAACATCTTTCTCAAGAGATGATCCGCAACCATCAACTTCTGCTGAAGAAAGCTTCATCCCGTCAGATTTTGTCCATGACCAACAAATATCACAATCTCAAACTATTAACATACACAAAAAACACCTGTCCCTAAAATTTGAAAATTGTTCTCATTTGACTATAAATTTTAACTAATAAAATGTTTTATTCTTGTAATGCCGGTTTTTTTCTACTTACCTCACAATCGAGATGTAAAGCAGAGTAGTTAGCTCGGGTGTAAGCATCAATTGCACCCTCGAACTATAGGCGCCCTCGCTGCGCTCGTGCGCCTAAATATCTCGGGCTGCAATTGATGCCTTACAGCCCTTGGCTTCTTACAAATTACAAATTACAAATCTTATCTACTAATTACAAGCTATTCTATAACTACGTGTGTATGTATGAGTGCGTTTTGCATGGCACCAGCCATATTTAACAAGATTCCAAATGACATAAAGACCTTGAATTATCACATTTTCAAAAAAAAATTGTACAAATTATTCAATGACAAATATTACTATACAATCAATGACTTCCTAACAGACACATTTTGACTAGGTGTAAATAATTAAATCTTACTTTATTCTTATTTGTATAAATTGAATTGTTATTGACATTTGACGTTTATCTAATTAAATTTGTATAAATCTCACTAGTTATTTTTATACGGTAATTGCTAAAATATTCCAAATTTTATTGAACTACTGTAATTTTATAATAATATATGTTTGTATTAAGTATGTAAAGTGTTTACGAATTTGTACGCCATAATGGCTCAAACATGTATGAACTTGACCAACTTGCATGCATATTAAGTATGTATTATTGTATGCATACTCATGTTTGAACAAATAAACGATCTTTATCTTTATCTTTATCTTTAACTACACTTGTTAGAAAGTTGTCCTACTGTATAATTTGTGTACTGCATGCACCTATCGATTATGTCCTTTTGTACGTTTTGTTTGTCTGTCATGTAAACAAAATGTTGTGGGCTTTATCGGGTTTTCGGTTCAATATTCTCAAGCTTTTTATGTTTGTGACATTACTTGGTATTGTTTATTATCAACTTTGGTGCTGTCAGCTTTGAATAGGTACAATTATGACTCCATTGTGTATTGGGGTCATTATGTACATTTTAAAATCTGAATTGATCGTCAAGAATTGGCTTTGTTCTAATGGAGCTACCGTTTTTTAATCGACTTAGCGACAATCCTACTAATTGACCAAGCGAGCGTGGCAAGCGAAGCGTCTCAGTTTCAACTAGGTCAAAAATACTTTTGTATGATGTTTTTCTCTCAGTTTTCGCCTACAGATCGCATTTTTCATTTTTTAGAAAAGTGACACACGAGTTCCTTGATTCATTTGAGATTTTTTGTCAATCGCGTTTTTCTGATTGGGGGGGAAATGGGGGTGGAAATGGTTGAAGTTTGATAGAACGTTATTTATTAACGGAGCTCAATCAAAATGAAAAGGCACACTATTGACTTCATTATACACAAGATGTTGCGATAAAAAAAAATTTAAAAAGGATTGGAGGGGGGAAAAGAGGGGAAGTTTTCCGTAACGTCATTTATTGACGGATTTCAATCAAATTTGAGAAAAAAAATCCAAGAAGGGAGAGTGAAGGGGAGTAAGGGGGTAAAATTTGCTGTAGCGTTATATATAGAGGGGTTTTAATTTGTTTAAAGGTACGCGAGATCTACTGTTCTCACAGAGCTACTAGTACTATACATGTTTGTATGTTTTTGTGTTTGTTTTTGATCACACAAAAACGGCTGAAAAGGTTTGGATAAAATTTGGCAACCAAATATGTTATAACCTGAATTGTCACACTAAATACATTTGAACATGGGCTAATCAGCTGGGCGCAGCTAGTAAATAAAACATTAAATTAAAAAATCAAAAAACCCGACTGCGCAAAAAGTGAAGTGTTAAAAAACGAACTGAAAAGAAAAAAACAAGTAAGTCTAGTAGTGTAGACTTCTGTTTAGGGATATCAAAAAACTAAACCATTTAAATTCTTTCTCGGTCGATACACTCATAAAATAAATTATACATTGTTATGTGGAATGTAGAGACTTTAACAGTCGGGACACATTAATGGCTTAACGAATGGGGATTAATTTTTTTGTTTGAGTTAATATGATTTTCGTTTGGTCTCATTGTAATTTTATTGAGATCTGATAAGTAACTTCAGAGATAAGCACCGCAAACTTGTTACTGAAAGTGACTAACGCGGCATGTAATGTAGTTTTTTTTTCGATTTGTACGATCATAAATTATTTGTTATAAATATATTTTGAATCTCCATTTTAAGACCTTTAATTCGTTACCCACTCGATAGGTTTTGAAAAAAAAAATTTTTTTGAACCCCAAATTTTGGCGTCTGAAATCCGCCATTTTGAATTTTGAATTTTTTATGTTATCGTTGACACTCGCGCTCGCATGGCGAATCTATTGACGTGCCAATTATCAAAATCGGCCCACGCGTTTGGTCTCTAGTTTGCCATAAAGGAACAAACATACATACATACATACATATATAGTCTGATAAACACATTACCTCTCCTTTGCGTCGCGCAGTCGGGTAAAAAAATAAAACACCACCGACACAGCTTACAGTCTGTGCAAAAAGAAAACCGTCGTGGCGTTAGGATGAACTAACATTCAAAGGTAAGGAAAGAAAGGTATATACCTTGCCCAAACGCCTAATTGACATCACCCGTAACCAAAGAGCTGGCGCTTACCTCGGCCAACGTATTAGCCTAGCTATACAACGAGGTAACGTCGCTAGCTTTTTGGGAACATTACCGGCAGGTAGCGACCTAGGTCCTGTCTTTTATTTATAGTATAGATATTATTATTTTAGTTTATATAATTGTGATATTGTCATTAGGTAATTTTAAGTTGTTTAAATAAAATCTACTTACCTTTTCTTGACTCATGTGGTACATACTTACCTAGTAGCACACGATAACGATAAAAGTAGGTACCTACCAAGTATTAAACATATTAGGTATAGGTCAGTCAGTGTTACAGATGGGTTTATTTTTTCGTAAAACAAAGAGAACCAGTAATATTAGCGTTGTAGTGAAACCAAGAAGATTAATATTATTAAATTAATATTATAAGAACATGAAGGTAAATTTCGCCATAGTTACAGTGCCACAAGTATAACTTGGCGGTGGTGGTTTTTGGAACTAATTCTTTTAATTGAATCTGTGAGTTTGACGTTTGAGAGATTACCGCGACATTATTGTTGATAAATCTGCTACATTAAAATAGTTCAATAATGCCAAAAGTAATTAAAAGTGGTTTAAGAGAAACTGTTATCAAAGTACAAAGTATAAGCACAGTGGCGCACAGGCACGCCAAGTTATACTTGCCGGACTGTACATTGTTATGCTAGCTCAGTGGAAGATCAATCGGATGGCGATCAGAAGGACCCGGATCGTCTCCAGACGACATGATTAATTTTTCCAAGTTTGTACTTTTGTGAGAGAATTATTGGGAGCCAAAACTTTACATAAAACACAATTTACCAAAAAAAAAAAAAAAATTTGCGAGCAAAGCTCGGTCGATCTATATATTATTATATTAGATTATATTAACGTGTCAATTCCAAACGTTTATTAGAACAGGAGCCGCGTGATTATTTAGTACAACGCCATCTTACGAACATCTAACGCCAACTAAGTGAAAGTTCACACACAGGTAATTAATACAGTCAAACGTTCATAGATGGCGTTATAGTTAAATGCCGAAAAAACACGTTTCTTGTATGGGGACCCCCTTTCATTTTTGAATTTATTCTGTTTTTATTATTTGTTGTTATAGCGGCAAAAGAAACACATCTGTGAAAATTTCACGACGATACGATTAAAGTAGGTATCTACGAAGTATTAAACATATTAAGTCGTACTAGTAATGACAGCAGTGTTGTCAATGCAACAAAAACAGTAAATTGAAATGACCAACGACTGACGCGACCTCAATTTCTACGACGGTTCTCTTTCTACACAGACTCTAGCTACTGTATTGAAAATCAAAAGTTTTCAATATAAGAACTAGTTGAAGCACTCACAGATTTCCAAACTATTTTTTTTCCATTTCAAACCTTATTTCCAACTTAGATAAAACTTTGTTTATTTACCGACCCTGCATAGTTGGAGAAGTCTCTGAGCCTCTAAAGTAAGCATTTATTCGACTTTATGAACTTCTGTTTGTTGCATAGAGAAACAAGTGGCGTATTTTGCTTCGCCATTTTGAGCACAAAACATTCGATTTGTTCGGGACAAGACAAACAAGAACTTTACGTGGAAAATTCTTAGACGTGCAACGTGGGGTGGAATTCACAAGTCATTTAGCGTAGCGTAGCCATGCATCATCCTAAGACTGGCCTAAGTGTTTTACTGTATTGTTTATTTCAATTTGTCAGTCTGCCTTATAGATGGGTTTATTTTTTCGTAGAACAAAGAGAACCACTAATATTAGCGTTGTTGTAAATCCAAGAAGATTAAACTCCTTCTAAATATTTTTGAGGAAGCACTCCAATTTGCGGAAGCCACTATATTTATAACAAGGCAAATTATAAAAAAGCTAAATTATATCTTTTAACCTGGATGTTTTCATACAACTGAGATGACAACTAATATTAC
Organism: Cabera pusaria; assembly: GCA_954871355.1. Taxonomy (NCBI): domain Eukaryota; kingdom Metazoa; phylum Arthropoda; class Insecta; order Lepidoptera; family Geometridae; genus Cabera; species Cabera pusaria. The sequence goes on from OX940900.1 coordinate 23,227,498, forward strand.
AACATCACAATACGTCGATTGCATCATCACCTAACATCAGATGAGATAGTGGTCGAGCGCGTACCTATATAGTACAAAAAATCCTAAATAGTTCCAATACTTGATCTAGGTATTTACGGCAAAATCATATACGACCAGTCGTCTTTTGGTGAAACAGAGACTGATAATATTATATTTTTGTTTATGTAGCCTGGCCAGGGGTGGAAGTCTCTACATGGATAGCGATGCGTTCTACCATCACAAACGTCTGCTAGAATGAGATGCAGCTAGACAATTTTTATATGCATCTCTTTTCGTATCGACGATTTTCGGTCGAAATTCATCGCTATTCATCTAGAGACTACCGGCCCAGGAGAGGCATTATGTTTGTACTTACTGTTATCATCCGCTAATTTATAAAGTAGGCACCGTCAAAATACGTATTTCATGCACCTAAAAACAGTCCGAAAACGAAAAACTTAGAAGTATTTGTATGCTTGAACAAACTCGAAATCGGATCCTACCTTGTACCGCTTGTATCATTGGATTCCCTGGTGCTGTCACTTGTGAATTTGTAAGTTGAGATTTACTTATTTTTGTTTTTCTGCGCCACGGGGTGTTCTTGTCTACTCCAAACTGATTGAAGGAAATTGGACATCTTGTCCAATTTTATACCAAGATAAAATCTCTTTTTGATCTATCTATGAATTATGTGTTTGTGGTAAGTAGTTAACATAATAGTATTGTATAATTTAAGATCGTTTAAAAAACTAAAAGAACCGACTTCAAACGTCGCGCTTGTCAAAGTAGCCAATAGACGGAGTAACTATTCCATAATCTGTGCCAGTAGTTAGTAGTAAGTCGTCGAGATAAGTGAATGCGTCGTAATACAAATGTTGATATATTAAAAACGGCTCGGCCGATTTCGTTAAAATTTAAATTGGACCACCTGGGAAAGGTGGGTACCCACCCTTTCATAATAAAAAAATATTTTTTCAAATCGGTTTAGGCATCTTTGAGTAATCGGTGAACATACATAAAAAAAAGAAAAATAAAGGATCCGACGAATTAAGAACCTCCTCCTTTTTCGTGAAGTCGGTTGATATGTAGAAGACAAGCAGGGGGTTTGCTTCAGTGGTCATAGATATTTGCAACTATCAGCAGGGCCAGTTTCACCGGTTCCTGATATCGCTAATATGAAGAAATCTGAAAGCTTTTAAAATGCGTCATGTGTCAGATAACTATCTAACGCATTATCAAGACCCGGTGAATCTGGCCCTCCGAGTGTTATTTATAGATTGGCAACTAAAACAGATGACTTTTTTTTCAAGCTTGTATTTAAATTGCCGTGTTATGCATTTGTTTGTGAGGGACATATCTTGGAAGCTAAATTAGCATCAATTCCTGACGTTCGATTAGACTCAAATTTGGTATACTTGCGTATCTTCGATGACAATGCAATATTACCATCGATCCAACCTGATGATGTATTCGGACTGAAATGACTCTATATTGGCCAATTGTAGGAAAGTTGAATGTGGGCAAGTATGTATTTTTGTCATAAGTATTTTTTATTACACATCTATACTAATAATACTAATCTCTAATATATAAAATTCTCGTGTCACAGTTTTCGTTGCCATACTCCTCCGAAACGGCTTGACCGATTTTGATGAAATTTTTTGTGCTTATCCGGTATCAATGAGAATCGGCCAACATCTATTTTTCATCCCCCTAAATGTTAGGGGTAGTCCCTAATTTCTTACTTTAATTTTAGACAAAATTTTAATTTCTATTTTTTTATGATACAACATACAAAAATACATACAATCTTCAATTTTCACCCTTCTACGATCAACCCTTATTTTTTAATAGCCATTTTAGTAATTTAATCATTTTTCCTCCATACATACTCACAATAAGTAAGCTATTTTTTGTCTACACTATAAATTACTACGAAATTATTTATATGGCAAAACAACGTTTGCCGGGTCAGCTAGTAATATTATAAAGAGGAAGCATTTTATAACGAGTTCAAATTTTAAGGTGCTTGAGACTATTGTCTTCTCGCGAAGTCCCTTCTCGGGCGCGGGGGCCTGGTTTCGGGGCATTGCCCCCTGACCAGGGTGTCCATCGCCGGACGTAAATACGTTCGGGAGTCGGGGTGGCCGTTTCTGGGCCGTGGTAGATTGCCCGACGGGCAGGGCGACCTGTGTGTTAGGTCGGGTTCCTCGTCTTTCTCTGGGAGTCGCGTGTGGAGGTGGGGGGTATTCCCCGGGAACAGGGTAGCCGGGCGAGACGTCCATGCCAGGTTGATCCCCGTTCGGGGAAGCCCAGCTAAACGCCTCAGCGACCGACTAGGTTCCCGAGTTCATCCGCCACCATCCGAGTCGTCGCTACTGCCAGCGACGAGGTCTCGAGGATAACCCTTTCCGTCGGGTGGCCTTCTATGGTAGGGGGCGATGCCCCTCAGATGCTCCCATGTTGAAGAATCCGCTCGCTTGAACAGATTGACCGTCAGTCTCTTGATGAAATTGTCTAAGCTGTCCATCCGGAGGTCTCTCTCTATTGTGCTGCCGCGTACGAATCTTGGGGCGTTGACGATTTTTCGTAGTGCCTTTCTTTGAACTACTCGGCATCTTTCCTTGTTGGTTTCGCTTGCCAGTGTCCACCAAGCTGGAGTGGCGTATGTGAGCCTCGGTTGAATATAGGTCTTGTAGATCCCCAGCTTGGCTTTCACCGGCAGGGAGGAGTTCAGCATGGGGTGTAGAAGATAGGTGGCTGTGCGGCCACTGTTGGCGGCGCTCTTGGACTGTTTTCCCATGTTGATCTTATTATCGATCAGGATGCCGAGGTATTTGACCACGTTTGACCACTCGACGTCAACGCCCATAAAGTGCAGCTTGGGGTGCCTACTCGCTTGCACCTGAGTCAGGAGTGCCTGCGTCTTGCCTGCGTTCGCTACCAGTCGCCATCTTGCCAGCCACTGGGGGAGAAGAGGTGCTTGATGGCGAATCAAGTGCATCAGGTTCCAACATCGCGGAAAATATCGTTTGCGCGATGCAGTATCTCATACATTTAGGCAATATTTATAAGGAGAGCTATTTAACCTACTCTAGCGCCATCTAGATGTTTTTATCTAAACTAATATCATAACGAGGAAAGATTTGATTTTTTGTTTGTATCGATTTAACTCAAAAACTACTGAATTGGTTTTAAACATTCTTTCACTAATTGATAGCTACATTATCAACGAGTAACATAGGCTATATTTTATCCCCGTATTCTCACGGGTACGGGAACTACGCGGGTGAAACCGCGAGGCGCTGCTAGTAATAAATTACTTCTTGTTGTTTTATTTATTTACAGAAGTATCTATGTAAAGTTTCGAAAATACTGTCTAATCTTATTTCTTCATACAAACTTTGAACCCCCGTTCCATCTCCTTAAAGAGTGAATTTTGAAAAATAATTTCCAAATACGTCTTAATACATCACGGAGCCGAGACGTGGATACTGACAGTGTGACTAGTTCCCCAATTCAAAGTCGCTCAGCGAGCTATGGAGAGGGCTATGCTCGGAGTTTCTCTGAAGAAGCGAATTTGAAACGAAGTCATCCGTCAGAGAACTAAAGTAATCGACATAGCTCAGAGGATTAGCAAGCTGAAATGGCAGTGGGCCGGTCACATCTGTCACAGAACCGATAACCGTTGGGGTAAACGAGTTCTAGAGTGGAGACCACGGCTCGGCAAATTGAGTGCAGGACGCCCTCCAACTAGATGGAGCGATAATATAAGCAAACTGGCTGGCAGCGGTTGGAAACGAATAGCTGAAGATCGAGCTCAGTGGCGTGCCATGGGAGAGGCCTATGTCCAGCAGTGGACGGAAATTGGCTGCTAATGATGATGAATACATATTTACGCACTAAGTACCCTTTGTATATGTATACCCTTCAAATTTCAAGTCTCTACAACCAAAGGTTTAGGCTGTGCGTTGTCTCTAAGTCAGTCAGTCAGTCAGTATGTCAGGACAAACATTCTTATAGTATTAGAAGATTGTTTATTTTTACGTGGATTTGATCCGGTTTATATTAGATCATAATTTTTTTCGAAGCCTGGCCTGGCCTTAGGTGTTTTGTAACGTGGAACCTTTTTAGGGTTAATGGAGCATCCATTTGCGAAATATAAAACTTTAAAGTACAAATTTTTGTTCAAGTAGGGCTACTACGGCACCCTACACTGCGCGTGGCCTGACACGCACTTGGCTGGTTATTTATAAAAGTTCCATCGGAAAATGTTTATAAATAAAAATTATAAAACTGTATCCATACTAATAGCTAGAACACTACTATTCAATACTAAAAAAATCATAACATATATCTATCGTTAAATGCTTTGTCGTACAGTACAAATAAACATAAATAACATATATTTTACTAAATTACCTTTATTTTCTATTTGTTTAGATCTATGCAAGTCACTATTTCTTTTTAATTTATCTGAGATGCTGAGTGATATGCGAGATTTAAATTGCTTTAAATCTGCTATAAAGTCATACATTTTGCTCTTTGATTTCATTAAAAACGAAGTTGCCCTTTCGTGTTCTGCGTATTTCTCAAGTAAGGCTCTCATCTGTACTTTATTTAGTTTTTTCGGCTCAAAACCCTTTTTATTCGTCAAAGCAGTTGTGGATAATTTACCTGTTTTACAGTCTTCTACAAGTTTCTTTAATATCTTCTCTTGAGATTTATTTATCTCAAATTTATCCTTTAAATCTTTATAATCTAAATCCGCGTATTTAGTTTCCATGTCGTGTTGATAATCTTCTAGCATTTTGTGAAGTTGCTCTTTTGTAATTTCATTACAATATAGACAATACTTTCGTAAATTTGAGTGGGACAAATTGCCTTGTTTGTAGTCGTTAATCATGTTATCTAAAAGTTTTTCTTTAGACGGTTTTACTGCATATAATTGTTTTAAATCAGTTCGGCTCAATTCCCCGATCGAATCTAACTTTCGTAGAGCTATGCTCAATTTAGAATGTCTCAATGATAGTTTGCTCCTAAAATGTGATACTACAGACTTGATTGATATCAATTTACTTTCATTACCTGGTTCATTAATGTGGATCGTTGTTGTGGAAACTCTTGTCTGATTTTGCCTTATTTTACACATAGGTTCACATATTAGTCATCTTCATCAGTTTTTAATTTAAATAAGGACCTAACTTTTCTGCAGCTATTTGCTATTTTGATCTTGTTGAATATACTGGATTTTGACGATGCTGATGATGATGATGTTGATTTTGATAATGAATCTTGTATTAAAATGTCTTCCCTGAAGTTATAAGCTTTACCAATGTGCTTGCGATAATTATCGAGCAAATCATCCATCTCACATTTGTTCATGTCCCCCGGGTCAAACTGTTGATTTGGTAAAGCGTTTGTGGACAACTTTCCTTTTTTACAATCATCAACTAATTTCTTTAACACCTTTTCTTTACATTTTTCGACAGAAAATATTCTTTTCAATTCCTTATAATCCAAATCAGCATATTTGACTTCCATCTTACGTCGGTAATCTTGTAGCATCCTGTCCAGTTCTTCTTTGGGTATATTCCCTCCATTTAGGTTATACTTTCGTAATTCAGATGCAGACAAATTACCGTTTTTATATTCTTTGATCATGTTACCCAAAAGTTTTTCTTTTGATCCTTTTATGCCATATTTTTTTTTTATTTCTTCGTCGCTCAATGTTCGCAATAAACTCAAGTTTTTTAAAGCGATATTTGCTTCAGAATCTTTCATCTTAAGCTTTTTCTTTAAAAAAGACATTACAGATTTATCGTCACTTGGTTCATATTCATAATATATGAGTTCAAGTTTTTTTTTTTCAGTTTTATCTTTAGTAAATTTTTCGACAAGTTTTTTAAACATATTGAGAATGTTTCTAAAATTTTAATAGGTTCAAAAAAGATTCGATCTTCTTTGTGAGCGTGTTTCAGTCTTTATAATTTTTAATTTCAGTGATTTTATAATTTGAATTTGCAGTTGCACCTTATGTATTATTTGCGACACAGGTACCTTGTATAATCTCTATAAAACTTTATGAAATCAAATCTTCCACTGTCTTTCTTTGATAATTGTAACTGTTTTGTTACATTACTAATTATCAAGTTACTTTCCTTATGATGTTACCACAAACTTTCTTTTTATTTTCAAGTCACATTCTTCCTGTTCTTTTATTTTCTTTATAGCATATAAACGGGGATCACGCACACTTAGTTTTTTCTTTAAAAATGATGTAATCGATTCATGCCATTTCAATTTATTGTTAACATTATTATTGCAATTCACACATAGATTGTCATTGGAACAAAGTAGATCGTCCTTAATATTTAGATTTTTTTCTTTGATGAATTTCTTGTTAAGCTTATTAGCCATTTGATAAACAGATATAAATTCGATCACTTCATACCTTTAATTCGTCGTCAATAGTCAATTACTAGCCAATTGAAGACAGCCCAGGTTCATCAGTTGAGTAATTTAGGTTGATATTGATGATACCACATCGCGAATTATTGACCAAACATTTTAATTTTATTTTGCTATTGTGAAAAGTTGTCTGTTAAATATCATGGTGACATTAAAGACAGTAGTCAAAGATTAATATAATATGACAGTAGAAATCAAAGAGTTAAGTATTTATTATTGTCATATTTGCAATAATTATCTTCTTTTTACAAGCTTTATTTATGCTCCACGGCGACTTTATTTGTCCGTCACAAACCTTGCGAATGATTTTAGAGCGACTTCCAGGGGTTCGATTTAGTTAAAAATTTTCATACATATGTAAATTACGTGACAATGCAATATTATGATGATATGGCGCTGATTTGATGATGGAGCTGGAAGGTGGCTAAAGGAACTACTAAACTACACATGTTACACTTGTCGTGTTTGGGCTCGTTGGCTTTGCCTTGACTTTATCTGGTCCTAGGTTATGTAAAAGCTTGTGTTTAAAAAGGTTTTTTAAGATATTACTCGTTTACACAGTATACATTAAGGCCGGGTTTCGAAGCGGTTACGGCACCATAGACCACATCCACACGGTGCAGCAGATTGTACAGAAGACCGAAGAGTACAATCGGCCCCTGTGCTTAGCATTTGTGGACTATGAGAAGGCCTTTGACTCAATCGAAACCTGGTCTGTTTTCGAGTCCTTGCAGCGTTGCCAAGTCGACTGGCGATATATCGAAGTGATGGGATGTCTATATAATAATGCCGCAACGATGACTGTACAAGTACAGAACCAGCGAACTAAACATGTCCACCTGCGTCGAGGAGTGAGACAGGGGGACTTCATATCCCCGAAACTGTTCACTAACGCCTTGGAGGATATGTTTAAGACGCTGGACTGGAAAGATCGTGGCATTAACATCAACGGCAGGTACATCTCTCACTTACGATTCGCAGATGACATCGTCATTATGTCAGAGACGCTGCAGGACCTACAAAGGATGTTGAATGGCCTAGCTGATACTTCTCGTTGCATCGGTCTCCGGATGAATTTGGATAAAACCAAAGTTATGTACAACGAGCACGTTGTTCCGGAACCGATTGCCGCAGACGGAATCCCACTCGAAGTTGTCACTAAGTATGTTTACCTAAGGCAGACGCTCCAACTAGGCAAACATAACTTCGAGAAGGAAATCCAGAGAAGAATTCAGCTGGGCTGCATTCGGAAAACTCCGTCGAGTCTTCTCGTCGCCTATACCACAGTGTCTAAAGACAAAAGTCTTTAACCAGTGCGTCCTACCTGTGATGACATACGGAGCCGAGACGTGGACACTCACAGTCCGACTGGTTCACAAGTTTAAAGTCGCTCAGCGAGCTATGGAGAGAGCTTTGCTTGGTATTTCTCTGCGGGATCGAATCCGGAACGAAGTAATTCGCCAGAGAACTAAAGTTATCGACATAGCTCAACGGATTAGCAAACTGAAGTGGCAGTGGGCTGGTCATATCTGCCGCAAGACTGATAACCGTTGGAGTAGACTTGTCCTAGAGTGGAGACCTCGAATCGGCAAACGTAGCGTAGGACGTCCTATGACCAGGTGGAGCGACGACATACGCAAAGCGGAGGGCAGTGACTGGAAGAGAAGAGCCGAAGATCGGGCTCAGTGGCGCATCTTGGGAGAGGCCTACGTCCAGCAGTGGACTGATACAGGCTGATAGTGATGATGATGACATTAAGGCGCTCCCGCTGTCTGTACGGTTAGATCTTTTAAACTTCGCAACGGACTTTAATGAAGTTTTCATCAAAAGATCCAAGATGAAGGTATATACCAAGATTAAACACGGGTAAAGCCGCGGGGCGCAGGTAGTATATTATATATGACACAATAATTATGTATAATAATTACCCTAGGGCTTCTACGACATTCGCTATCGATTTGAGACCAATGTACTGCGTTAAAAATAAACTGGCCAAGTGCGAGTCGGACTCACACAGCAGGGTTCCGTACCACCCCGTACCGTACGTATAATATATGATTGAACAAAATTTGCCGAAAAACATGTTTCTTGAATGGAGACCCCTTTAAATTTTTAATTTTATTCTGTTTTCTGTGTAGTTAATTACTTTACTCATAATAACTTTTCTGTTTCAGGTAAGTTGTTCAAATTTAATCTATGCAGCACTCGCAGAAAGTATTCGTAAGTATTATGTATTTTCGACTTTAGCGTAACGCTATATTGCCAAGACACCTCGAATTATACTATTACATCATTAATCTATGATTGAACCTACGATTGAACCTTTATTCGTAGGATTGAACCCATAAAAAATGTATTTCTAATGATGTACCTATCTTTTCATAATTATCGCGCTGCGTATATTATATATGATCGAGCGAGCAAAGCGAGCGAAATGTCTCAGTTTCAAGATTGGCCAAACTACAAACAAAATAACTAAAACAAATAAAACGAAAAAATACTTTTGTCCGGATGTCAGTTAGTCTGTCTGTCTGTTCTCGCCTACAGGTCGCAATTTTCAACAGATTTTGACGAAATTTTACACATTTATTAGAAAATTTTATCGATGCGTTATTTTGATTGGGGGGAAAATAGGAGGTGAATAGCAAAAAGTTTTCTGAAGCGTTATTTATCGATGGATTCCAGCCAAATTGGAGACTCACTAATGAATTCTAATGTGTTCCGGCAGCTATCCTTGAGAGCCAGTTCCCATTCTAGGCCTAGCGTGCTTACCATCTTCGACCGCATCATCACTTACCAACAGGTGAGATAGTGGTCAAACGCTAGCCTATAACGTATAAAAAAAAAAAAAAAAAAATTCATTCTACACAAGATGGTGCGAAAAAATTTCCAAAAGCAGAGGGGGGAAATGAGGTGATGTTTGCTGTAACGTTATGACTATATGGAAGAATTTCAATTTTTGAATTTTCTTCGGTAAATGTTTACCTACCCACATTAATCTGACTACGACTTTACAAGATAAACCCTTAGAAACACCAGATTCAAACTCCTAAGACCGAGGGAACGCGAGTAATCGCTAAAACTTTTTTCTCTATTTGTTGGCAAATTTGGGCTTTTGCCTGCTATGAAATGGCTTTGCTAAGCCAGGGAAAATTAAAAGCATGCGAAGTCGACGGTTCTCAAAGTACTACTAGTTATAATTGAATAAGAATTATGAATTATTGAGGGCCCGGTGGCGTAATCGGGAGAACGGTCGGCTTTGATGCCGTGGTACCGAGTTCAAACCGCCGTGCACCAATGGATTTTTCTATCGAAAAATTTATGTGCGCTTCTCACAGTGGCCCTCCGGTGAAGGAAAATATCGTTAAGAAACCAAAACCCCCGCATGGTGGTAGGACACTATCTAGTGTCCGCCTGGCCAGCTACCACCCTCAAGTTAGAAAATCTGTCACCAAAACATCTAATGTGTTCCGGCAGCTATCCTTGAGAGCCAGTTCCCATTCTAGGCCTAGCGTGCTTATCATCTTCGACCGCATCATCACTTACCAACAGATAAGATAGTGGTCAAACGTTAGCCTATTAAGTATAAAAAAGAAAAAATGTCTCCTAAAATAAGATGCCTTGACGTTTTGAAACTTTTCGAAATCTTGTTGTTTTTCAAACAATCCAAATCAAGCAATTTTGTTTTTTAATTTCGTACAAATAATTTTGTTTTAGCTATCTTCTCTATTCTTACAAATAATAAAACTGTACTATCTAATCTAATGTTATATTTAATCCACGAACATATAAAGCCTGAAGAAAATCCCAGAAAACGAAGAGTAATTCGAGAGTAACCCACATCGAATGATCGTCCTTCGACGCGACCTCACAAATTCGATAATGTGTAACATAACTCTCACAACATTCCCACGCCATACCCCCTCAAAAATAAACCTTGACGAACTAGCTTTAAGGTCCACCAAACTGCAAAGATAACTTTGCAAATAATACCGTTTTAGGTACAGTTATTAAGTTATGGAACACATATGGAGGCTGATAGGGTAGCGACAGATGAAATCGATTTTACTCGCGAATTCGGATAATCGAATAAAGTATTCGATTTGGTCAGTTTACGGGTTTTAGTTGTAATGGACCAATTGATTTAGTCCCGACGAATAGAGGACGGATCAGATTGTTTGGAAGTAAACATTTGTACAGTATAGAATGTTAAATAGATCAAATCTATGAAACTCTAGTACTGGAAACTAGTAGATTCATACAGGGGATTCTAAACTAATAGTGATAAAAAATAGTGTGCTTTAGTTTATCTTCTTTCTTTACTAATGTCAACTTTTACTTATTGAAGTTATACTTCTTTTGGCGCGATAGAGAAAAATGATGAGAGTGAATTTTTACGATGCGCGCGCACACCGACAAAGTCAAAGTCAAAGTCAAAGTCAAAGCATTTATTCAGTATATGGGCAAATTAAAAAATTGCACTTACACACGTCAAATAACATTAAACAGATCATATTCAATAAAAAATATTATAGATATAACAGAAACATAACTTATTGCTTTGAATTTACAAAAAGAGCCATTCAGCTTTCATCTAGACGTCGAATGTCACACTTAAAACACATGTTTAATTCCCCTGATTAATGTAGGGTTGCCAACCATTACGTTGCCAACAATTACCATATTTTTCCACTTTAGACGTGCCTATCGTTCAAATGATTCTTTTTTAGAAAAAATGGTTTTGGTAACCTCAATCATCTCATCTCTAACCTTAACCTCAGTCATTTTTAGGGTTCCATAGTCCTGAAAAGGAACCCTTATAGTGTCGTCATGTCCGTCTGTCTGTCTGTCCGAGGTTTTGCTAAGAGACCGTTAAAACTAGAAAGCTGTAATTTTGTAGGGGTATGTATATCAATTACGCCGACAAAGTGGTGAAATAAAATGTTGAAAAAAAAATTTTTTTTAGGGTAGCTCCCCTACATGAGAATTGGGGATGACTTTTTTTTATCATCGTCTACCCCATTGTGTGGGGTATTTTTGAATAGGTCTTTTAAAATGACTTAAGGGTTGCTAATACCATTTTTCAATTGAATGCTCCATTTACGAAATATTGAACTTTAAAGTGCAAATTTTTGTTCCAGTAGGGCGTCCCCCCCCCCCCCCTCTAAACGCTAAACTGCTAGCTTAAAAAATCTGGAAAAATTCGTGATGATAGTGCATTTCAGGAAATTAGAAGGAAAATTATAGCGGTTAAGATACCTTTATTAGTTTAGCAGTAATAGTCGTTGAACTTAGGTGTTGATAATTTTGTACTAAATACAAAATCCTTAGAATAAATCCTTTAAAGTGACAAAGGCGAAGTACCTAGTTGCTTGTTTATAACGGGTAAAGACTTGCATTGAATAACGGGCTACTACGGAACCCTACACTGCGCGTGGCCTGACACGCACTTGGCCGGTTATTTTTTAAAGATCTCTATGGACGTATAGGTTTGATGAAAAACATTTTTTTATTAGTTTTAGTTCCATGTACGTGGAGCCCTCCCTTAATGTTTTATTTTTTTTTATTTTTGCTTAAAAATTGTAAAGCGGTTCACAGAATAGAGCACCTACCTACCATGTTTCAACTGTGTAGTCTTGATAGTTTCGGAATAAAGTGGCTGTGTCATACGGACAGACAGACATAACGAATCTATAAGTGTTCAGGTTTTTGCCATTTGGCTACGGAACCCTTAAAAAGCTCATGGTTATAAAACGGCTGAACGGGTTTTCATGAAAAAAAAAACTATATCCAAACCGGTTCAGCAGTTTGGGCGCTATGATGCCACAGACAGACACACATATACACAGATAGGTACACACCTCAAACTTTTGACACCCCTTCTTTTTGCGTCGGGGGTTAAAAAGACGCGTGCTCTCCCATGCTCATAGGCCGTGCGCGTGATAGCACGCACCGTGGGAAGATTGAGGATTTTTTTCGCAATTCTGGGAAATGCAACCCGTACAATGAAACGGCATGACACACCATGCCGCAACATCCCGTGGCGCGTCGCGTCATGCCGCAGCATCCTGCGGCACGTCGCGGCATCGTGGTATCAAAATAAAGTAACATAAATTCTAAACTCATTGAAATAAGAATCAAAATAACTTAATTAGTATTAAAATCCTTTGCCATGACACACCGTGCCGTGCCGGCAGTGGGCGCCGGCCCTTAGTCAATCTCTTCATACTACTGGTGCATAAAATCAAATTATTTTCCTCACTCCGTCGCTAACAAAACAATAGCTTTCGCTAAAATATCTTGGATGGAATCACATTATCAAGTTCCTCTCGCTGGTACTACAGCGAGTTTTGGAGCTGAGAATATGATAGGATCTCAGGCTATCGGATTATCGCATAATGAATCGTTTCTAGCTTTTGTTTGTAAAACCAAGAATTTTCTGGTTTTAATTTAAAATATCGCTTTCTTGTTTATACATTTAATATTACTACTATAATAGGATACTTTTTAACGCTGGCGAAGCCGAAGGGTGCAGCGGTTATGAACGATATTTATATAAATAACTTTAAAAAAAATTTTTTACTACATTTTTAAAGATCTCTCCGCACGTCTGGTTAAAACGACGCGGGACCATAATGCTGGCATGTATTTAGCTCAGACTAAGCATCGCCATTCAACGGGGGAATACAGACAGCATTTTGGGAACTTTACCTATTGGTAATAGTTTGGTTGACTAAATTTTTGTTTTATTTTTATCAGGTTTATTTGTTTGTTTACGGTTGGGTAGTTTTAAAAATAATTTTAACATACATACCATTATGTAAATAACTACTTTAAATAACTTATTATATCACTGCTTATTATTAAACAAAATCCGCTGCCTCTGTATGTCTGTCTGTGCGCGATAATCTCAAAACCTACCGAACGGATTTTTATGCTGTTTTAACTAGACAGAGTGATTCATGAGGAAAGTTTTGGTGTATATTCTGTAGAATTTCGTGTAAATTGGTTGAAATATGACGATTATAGGCACACAAATACACACGTCAAACTTATAACACCCCTTCTTTTTGCGCCGGGGTATTAAAATAGGTAAGCTACAATACCAATCTATAATTTCAAAAATGCATCTTGTTAAAACCACCCAAGTTCATAAATCCCAAGCAACCCAATGAAAAAGTTATTTTTCAACCGACTTCCAAAAAGGAGGTTCTCAATTCGTCTGTAAGTTTTTTCTTCTTTTTTTTGTGTGTATGTTACGCCATTACTCCGTCAATCGTGAACCGAATTTGAATGATTTTTTTTGTAATTGGTAGGGTACGTTTTCGAGATGTTAGTGAACTTAGCAGATCATTGTCCAGCAGATCAAAAAAAAATTGGAGTTCTTTTCGCATGCAGCCGAGTTCTATAGTTCCTGATACTTTTTAAGAATAGTTCTGGCATTTTTTGAGGTGGTCCCATTGTAATTTCATTGAGATCTGATAAGCATCTCCAGAGATATGATGATAAACGTCTCAAACTTGCTACTGAAATTGACTCGCGGGGCGTGGAAGTCGGTTGTTTTAGTTTTTAAACTATCTTAATTATTGTGTAACCGAATTCAACAGAATCAATTGTATTTTAAAATAATTCACATTACATTTACAACTCAATAAAATTACCTCTGAAACCATTCTGAAACCAAATAAAAAGTAAACGTTGAAAAGTTCGGTCCCTAGTCGATAGGTAGTAAATTATATGGAACATCGACGTTTACCGATTTACTTGTGTTATGTGAAACAGTATCAAAGCTTTGATAAATCAGTACTTTGTCTTTGCTTAGCTCGCCTCTACTTATTGCAAGCTTGTTACGTGGTCAAGGGCTACTTAGTTCGGTGTAAAAAAAAAGTTTAAGTCCCAGCGCATACCTGGCGAGACGCGGCGAATATATTAAGAAAATAACAATTTGAAATTAACCTCCATGATACGGATGATATCTGATCATAGGCACAAAATATATCCCGCACTTTTATTACATCGCCTCAAATTATTTCTTGTCGCGACATGCATGTCGCCGATGATGATTGGTGGATATGATGTATGACATTTAGGTATAGCTGTGATTGGCGGACGCTTCTGCAGCTTTATTTGTATACATGCAAATGTGTCATGTCAACAGCTGTCATAGTAGCCTAGCTACCATAGCTACACATAAACAAAAGTTTTACTTGCATCGTGGTTTCATAAATAAACCACACCACAGTTTTTATAAGCCTGAACTTTCCCATTGCGGGCCCATTGCATGCAAAGGCCTCCCTGCAATGCTGTATGATTTAATTTTTTTAGTGTCATTATTTCGTAAAATTTACCGTTTTAGCCGCTGTGCCTTAAGCAATTCGTCCAAAAAATAAAAATACATATATGTCGGAGAACTATCGTTCCCTCAAACATCGGCATTTAGTAGTTGCGGGCTTAGTGGGCGTCATCAGGGTAAAATGCGAGCACAAAACACAATGTTCACAATCAAATCACTGTTTCACACTATTTTAATTCAATATAAACAACATTTAGTTACTTCACAATAAAATCGAAAGAAAATGGACAATTAAGACTGAGCAGTGAGTTCATCTTACTTTAAACTGTCGGCTACCCTCAAGTAAAGATGGCGCCTCGACCCCGCTCGAGGCACGTGCTCTGCTCTGATTGGTCGTTCAGTAAATTACAATATTCGTTACTTTTATAACATTCGTAAGGTTTTTAAGCTATAGAAAAATGTAACAAATTAAATTAAATTAAGAATTTTAAAAGTAATTAAAATGTAAACAAATTTTATTGTGCGTTATGCACGCAAACAACAATCAACTTGACTCATAGCTTCCTTCGACATATATAATCGACAATTTCATGTTATATGTACATTAACTTTTCCCAGTCATTCTTGGATCCTAAGTTTTCATTTTAGAGCCTAGCTATCTTTGCAGGCATCAAGGGTAAATGATCGTCTACCAAGCATATTTTGTAGTCTTACTACCCAAATTATAAACAAACTAGCAGCCCGCCCCGGCTTCGCACGGGTAAAACATATATGCCTACAAAATTTGCATCAGTTTGTTGCATCGAATATAAAATATGAACATATTTAACGATCATCGTCAAATTTTATCCAATTTACACAAAACATTAACGAATTATGCACTTAAACCTCCCTCATAAACACTCTGGCTATTGGTGAAAACCGCATGATAATCCGTTCAGTAGCTATTGAGATTATTGCGAACAGATAGACAGACGCATCGCGTCGTCGAGTCGCGAAGTTTCGCCAAGCTTCTTGAACAAAAATAGCGTGGGAAACAATAGAGTAATTAGGGGCTATAAACACCTGACTCGACCGTCATAAAAGTAGCCTTCCTGGAATTCCGACCCTAGTCAATGTACCTAGTTTTGTAGTTAAGATTGAACCTTATTCTTAAGTTATTAGATATAAAATTAGCATGTATGGTAAAGTTGTTTATTGTTGTGATTTTTGTTGCTTTGTTTTGAAGGTCTTTTGTCTATTGTTTCGAGTCAATACTGGAAAGTTCTGTAGAAATATTCTCGTCCTATATAAGACGTTGAAACAACGGCTTGAGTCAGTCTTTCGTTGGAAGCGACAGTGTAACTATCTAAGCGCGGATAGCGACCAAGTGATCGTTAAGTGTTATCAGTGAACTCGTGTTGTGAACAGTGAAATCGGTGATTGTGAAATAACGACCTCAGTGTGTGTTAACGGACTTTTGATAATTGTGCAAGACGATTTGGTCAACTACTGTGGAACATTTTGTAACCTAGTGTTCAGTGGAAATAAACGTTCATCTCATCGGATTGGCATTTTAATACCACCCCGCACGTAACAATACTTACGTAGTGATATTGGACGGCCCTTTGGCGTAAAGGATAGTTACCCTTATTCTGACCCGACGGTCGTTGGTTCTAATCCTAGCTATATACCTACCAATGAAAGTTTTATTTTCATTCATGAATCATGAGTTTTCGTACAGTGGTAGTGGGATCATTAAATCTACCAAAAAGTAGCTTACCACCAAGGAGAACATCTGCCGCCGTAACCTTACGGCGTTCCCCGATGCAAAATGTAGGGGTAATATACGTTTAACGTGTGTATCTGTGTGTTTGTCTGTAGCATCTTAGCACCTAACCGGATGAACCGATTTTGTTTTTATTATTGATAGTTTTTTTTTGTTTGATAGATGTCTTTATCGAGAGTTTTCTTAGCTTTGATTCATGAAAATTCGTCAACTTTCATAAGTCTGATCAATTCGAAAATATTCTTCTTCAACGATATTGTAAGAACATGGAAGCATTGACCTGATGCTGGGACATCTCCTGGACTCTACAGAATACTCAAATCCTCACCAACTTAGAGCTCAGATTTTAAATGTCGTGTTTAGAGTCATTGGAATGCTTTTAATGAAAAGATTAGGTATACATAGATCAGTCGGGGTGGTTTAAAATATTATATTATTATATATATATATATATATATAGATGAATATTATTTTACACAATAGATCATATTATTATACTATATTGACGTCAAATTGATTGTGATCGGTAGGGATCTACAGCATAGCTAAGCCTATAATAATATTTTTGTAGTAACTATGACCTAATCTGTGGTTTCACTGCAAATATTTCATTAAATTTGCGATGCGTGTATGTGAAACTCGTGATATCATCTAGAGTTTTCATTTGAATTATATACTGTAAAAGACAATCTTAATCTATAATATATGTTAAATAACGTAATTATTTGGATAAGGATTAATACTATATACTTGAAAATAGCCTTGGAAGTTGTGTAATATTTTTAACAAAAATTTAAGATTAAAATGGTTACTGTGAGTCAAACTCAAGAGATAGACATATGCTGTCGCGGACTTTTTTGTAGGTCTTATTAAGTTGTACAACTCTTGCATAGAAAATATTCTTTTATCTATTTTCAATTATGCAGCGTTCGTAAGAAACGTGTTTTTTCGACCGTTTTTTGCCGACTCAGGTTGCAAATTGGGTCTCCATGAATGTACCTTTGATTTAAACGGGATAATATATAGCCTATTTTCATTCCGAAAGTCCATTCTATGTATTAGTGAAAGAATTTTTTAAATCGGTTCAGTAGTTTTTGAGCCTACTCATTACAAACATACAAAAATACAAAAATACAAAAATACAAAAATACAAATGTTCTCTCTTTATAATATTAGTATAGACTACACTGTATATAAACTTGACTTCATTATGACAGTGTTACTTGAACAAAGATAGAGCTTTGTAACTGTTAATTAAGTCTATCGTAATTTAGTGTTGTGCGATATAATGGACATTGCAGTAAATTCACGCCAAAGCTGTAGGGTGATCAAATTTAAATTTGATGACGATTGCCGGAATTTCGTAGATTTATTATTATTTGGTGTCGATAAATAGGCCATTTCGGGTATATTAAGGACTTGAAAGTAATAGAAACATTTAACTTGAATTGAACGAGTAAAATTCTTAAAATAATATATCTAAGGTTTAGGTCTTATTTCAGTATTTCTTTTTGTGAGTATCTTATATATTGATAGAACATTGACCCTTTCAGCCCTCGACTGATTATGGACAAAGCTTAAAGTCTGCTTTGAATGAAATATATATCTGTTATAGGTAGACGTCATCGCTTACCATCAAGCGAGCGTCGTGCTTGTCCTGTTACCTTTTAAGATAAAAAAAATAAAATAGGATTCTTGTCAAATTCAATAAAAGTATATTCTAGCGTAGTATTTTTATAGGAACAGACTCGACTCATAAAAAAAACTTGGTATCCTTTAGTGGCTTATAGCCAGAGATCCTCCAGCACCAGGTTTAGTTTACCGTGTTTTTGCATATTATTTTAAGCAACAGGATACCAAAATTCACATCGATCAGACCTGTGGAAGTTGCTTTCATAACCTCAGTATCCAGAAAAGAGCTCATGATCTTTTTTTAATCTTACCTAAGAACACTTCAGACGAAGTCATCTCCCAAAATAAACTCAAAATCAGTCCATTTGATTGGGAGCTACAATGCCACATGAATACACATCATCATCATTATCAGCCAATTTCCGTCCACTGCTGGACATAGGCCTCTCCCATGGCACGCCACTGAGCTCGATCTTCAGCTATTCGTTTCCAACCTCTGCCAGCCAGCTTGCTCGCTCCATCTAGCTTGAGGGCGTATTTTACTACGTTTGCCGAGCCTTGGTCTCCACTCTAGAACTTGTCTACCATACAAAAATAGATATACAAACAGTTACACATACACAGACATACGTCAATAAGACCCCTGACGCAAAAGCGACATAGGTTAAGTATGCAAAACCTTAAAAAATGTTGAGAGAAATGAGCGTTGTGCCTTTGCTCTGAAATGTTCTTACAGTGTAACAAATATAATAGGGTTAAGATAAAGTAGAACCTAGGGGCTAGACCTCAGAGTACTAAATTATACCAACTAATAGCTTAGTAGTATAGCCGTCACAGTCATATTGCAGAAGAGAAACTTCGAATGTTATATATTAGAAACGGTCTAACGCTGACCGCCCTTTCCTGGGGTGGGAGTCTCTAAATTGATAGCGATGCGTCTTGTCATCGCAAACGTCTGCTAGAACGAGATGCAGCTAGACAGTTGTTATCTACATCTCTTTTCTTACCGACGATTATCGGTCGAAATTCATCGCCATTCATGTAGAGACTACCGGCTCTGATCCATTAAAGGTCCAGTAGATTTTAAATTGAAAGCGATAGCTTTCCAAAAGAATGATGTTTGTTTTAACTGACTTTACAAAAAAAGGAGGTTCTCGGAATCTTTTTTTTTTAAGTATATTCACCGATTACTCAAAAATGCCTGAACCAATTTGAAAACTTCTTCTTTTATTCGAAAGGGTTGTACTTCACAGGTGGTCTCATTTAAATTTTATCGTGATATGTTCAATATCTAAAGAGATATGAAGATAAACACCTCAAACTGAGTACTGAAAATGACTAGCACGACGTTTGAAGTCGGTTCTTTTAGTTTTTTTAACCGATCTTAAATTATATAAAACGAGATGCAACTAAGCCACCGATGTAGGACGTTGATGATCTAAACAGGATGTCTAGCTTCATCAAACCACGAACTCGTCCGGTAGAAGTGATGATGTGGTCGAAGATAGTGAACACGGTAGGCCTAGAATACTCTGACTCTCAAGGACTGAGTGCTGCCGAAACAACGTAAGGTTATGGCGGCAGATTTTGTCCATGATGGTGGTAAGCTACCTTTTGGTAGCAAGTTAGGTGGAACATCGATACAATATGCTCCTACCAACTGTAAAAACCTTGTTATAGTCACAAAATTACCGGATTTAAAAGGAAAACTGGCTTTCCTTCACCTAAATCTTTAACGAAAAGTAAATTAAGCAAAGTTTACTACTTAATTTTTTTAGTTTCAATTGTATATCCTGGAATTATACAATAAATGTTTCAAATTCACTTACCGACTACCGACTTCCAAAAAGAAGGATGTTGTCAATTCATCTGTATGTTATTATTTTTTTGTATGTATGTTACGCAATAACTTGGTCAATTGTGAACCGATTGGAATGATTATATCTTTAATTGGTAGGGTACATTTTCGAGGTGTTCACATTACAATTTCATCGAGATCTGATAAGAACTTTCAGAGATATGACGATAAAAGTCTCAAACTTGCTATTGAAATTGACTCACCGGGCATGGAAGTTGTTTTTAACCGACTTCCCAAAAAAGGAGGAGGTTATGAATTCGACGTTTTTCATATTTTTTTTATTTTATGTTTGTTACCTCAGGACTCCGTCAAATCTTAACGGATTAGATTTTTTTTTGAGAAATCTCTCAAAAAAAAAACTATGCCTCCCGTTTGGTCCCCATTCAAATTTTATCGAGATATGGAAATAAACTGTACAAGCAAATTTATATACAATACAATACAATACAAATACTCTTTATTGACACCAATTTAGAAAATACATACTGAATAGGACTTAACTAACTAATACTAGGTACAATGGGCGGTCTTATCGCTAAAAGCGATTTCTTCCAGACAACCTTTGGATGGACATAACATTATAGATAGAACAAGGACGGTGGTGTGTATTTTAAACATTTTACTTAGAATGATTATATTCATAGACTACATAAAAACGTTACATATAATAATATTATATACGAATACATATGCACATCATAAACTTACATATACATAATCAATACACTTATATACATACATAAAATATTTGTTGCGAAATGATAGGAAAAGTTGACTGACAGAAGAGAGATAAAATTTGCGAACTTGTTCTATCTACTTAGATGACAGATTATAAATAGCCAGTACTTTGAGTATCGCGGCTATGTTAAGTCGGTTTTTCGGTCGTTTTGTGCAATCATAAATTATAGTAAACTATATTAATAATTTCTATTTAAATAAAAATTAAATTACTTTTGCTCCCTTAAGAATTATCAACATCACTCTCTGACTTTGTTTCACTAGTCTATACTAAAAGATAGCATCCATTAAAGTAAGTAATGCTAACATTAAATAAATTCTAGTTACCTAAAAAGGGCAATCTAATGATACCATCATTAGTGTTTTATTGTATGTAGTTGTAATTTGTTTCTTAAGAATAATCCTAACTAATATTATGGGCTGGTCATATCTGCCGTAGGACCGATAACCGTTGGGGTAGACTGGTTCTAGAGTAGAGACCGCGAATCGGTAAACGTAGCGTAGGACGCCCTGTGACCAGGTGGAGCGACGACATTCGCAATGCGGTGGGCAGTGACTGGAAACAAAGAGCCGAAGATCGGGCTCAGTGGCATGACTTGGGAGAGGCCTATGTCCAACAGTGGACTGATACCGGCTGATTATGATGATGATGATGATGAATATTATAAATGCGAAAGTAACTCTGTCTGTCTGTCTGTCTGTCTGTGTCACTTTTACGCCAAAACCACAGAACCGTTTTAAATAAAATTTGGTACACAGATAGTCTAGAGCCTGAGAAAGGACATAGGCTACTTTTTTAATGCGAAAAAAGGGTTGTAAGGGGTTGAAATGGGGGATGAAATGTTGTATGAAAGTATCGTCATTTAAAGAGCTAGAAGCTTGAAACTTATTTTTTAGGCTGTTGATTCGATTTAAATGAATATAACATTCAAGTTTGTAAAAGTTTTACCCTCAAGGGTGTAAAATAACAATAGGGGATGAAATTTGTATGGAAATATGTAAGGTTTATATGAATGTTCTACTGAACGGATTTAAATGAAATTTGGTACACAGATAATCTAGAGCCTGAGAAAGGACATAGGTTATTTTTAATGCAAAAAGGTTGTAAGGGGTTGAAAGGGGGGATGAAATTTTGTATGGAAGTATCGTCAGTTTTAGAGCTAGAAGCTTGAAACTTATATTTTAGGCTGTTGATTCGATATAAATAAATATGACATTCAAAGTTTGTGAGGGGGAAGGGGAAGTGCTGGGGAGGGTAGGAAGAGTAGAGGGAAGTGGAGGGAGACGGAAGAGGGAAGTGGAGGGGGAGGGAAGAGGGAGTGGAGGGGGTGTGGTGGGGGAGGGGAGGGGAGCTGGAGAGGAAGGGGAAGGGGAGGGTATGGGGAGAGTGAGGTTGGGGGAGTGGAGGGGAGGGGGAAGTGAGGGGAGGGGGAGAGAGGTGGAAGGGAAGGAGGAGGGGAGGGTAAGTGAGGGGAGGAGGAAGGGGGATTAGCATGGCGTAGTTGGGTGCGGTGTAGCTGGGATACGTATGTGTCTTATTAGTTAATGCTACCCAAAGACACTATTCCACGCGGACGAAGTCGCGGGCACAGCTAGTGCATGATATTTGTATTAAAAATACGATTAATTTATTTTGAAACATACTTGAATAATTTAGATAGTTTTAAAACTAAAACAACCGACTTCTATTACCCGCGAGTCAGTTTCAGTAGCAAGTTTGAGACGTTTATTGTCATATCTCTGGAAATACTTATCAGAACTCGATAAAACTACATTGGAACCATCTCGGAAATGCATCCTACCGACCAAACAAATAATCATTCCAATCGGTTCACAATTGACGAAGTAATCGCTTACGTACATACAAAAAAAAACAGACGAATTGAGAACCTCCTCCTTTTTGATAGTCGGTTGAAAAATATGGCTAATTTTAATTATTCTAACACTTGGAAAAGAATTAGTCTCTTCAGCTTATTTTGGTACAGATTTATGACTAGCATTGGACTGAAGTTAAGAAATAATGTCGAAATTTAATTTAAGTAAGATTGTGTAATACAATAATTTAAATGGAAATTTCAATTGAAATCCAACCGTTGTCAAATTTGCTGATTTTATCCTACTATCCTAATAAAATTATACAGGCGAAAGTTTGATTGTGTGTTTGTTTGTGTGTTTGTTTGTGTGTTTGTTACTTTTTCACGCTATAATTATTTAACCCTTTGGTTGAATTTTGCAATGTAGATAGCCTAGACTCTGGAATAACACACAGGGTATTTTTAGGGTTCCGTACCAAAAGGGCAAAACGGGACCCTATTACTAAGACTCCGCTGTTCGTCTGTCTGTCTGTCTGTCTGTCTGTCTGTCTGTCTGTCCGTCTGTCACCAGGCTCATGAACCGTGATAGATAGATAG
Organism: Cabera pusaria; assembly: GCA_954871355.1. NCBI lineage: Eukaryota > Metazoa > Arthropoda > Insecta > Lepidoptera > Geometridae > Cabera > Cabera pusaria. Next base: position 23,250,669 of record OX940900.1, read on the forward strand.
TTGAAATTTTCACAGATGGTGTATTTCTGTTGCCGCTAGAACAACAAATACTAAAAACAAAATAAAGTTAAGTCGCGATGCTGACTCGCACTTGGCCAGTTTTATTTATTCCTATTATTGTAACGGGAACGATGTCTACTCGGGTAAAATCGCGAGACACAGACACTAGTACCGACTTTCAAAAATGCTGAGGTTCTCAATTGATCTGTATATTTTTTCTTTTGAAGTAAAAACTTCTTTAGCGGCTTTGTGCACTTTTCTAGGGATGGGTAAAATATGTAAAACTTGCGTCAGGTCACGTGTCCAGATCGAAAATGCATAGACGGAGCGCAGGGCGCTTGCGCGAGGTGTCATTCCAAAATATTTAAAAATGACGTGTTAAAGTTTTCACTTCTGCCGGGACCCCCGGAGTGCAAATCGTTGTTTTTTTTTTGTATGTATGTTACCCTATTAATCCGCCAGTTATGAACCGATTTGAATGATTATTTTTTTAATAAGTAGGGTTTATCTATGAGGCAGTCCCATTAAAAGTCTATTCATATCTGATAAGTATCTCAGGAGATATGACGATATACGTCTCAAAATTGCTACTGAAACTGACTCACGTGGCATGAAAGTCGGTCATTTTAGTTTTGAAACTATTTTAATTATTTCATTTATTATTAGTAACAAACTTTGACCTAATTCTCATCTTAGCTTGCCCATACGTGCCAAAATATTCAAATTAAGCCGAATATGTGTGAGCCAGTAGATTTATGATTGATTGGACCAATTAGAGCTTAGATCTAGTTACGTTATAGTTTGATTGAAGTGGTAGGTTGAATCGTGTACTTTAATTAACGTAGATAGCGAGTTTGTACGAACAATATCCATTCATACTTCCATACTAATCCATACTATTAATATAAATACGCTTGTAACTCTGTCACTCTGTCTGTTTGTTACATAATCACGCCTTAACTGACGATCCGATGTTACTGAAATTTATCTAGGAGATACTCTTTAATAGCATGTGGATAAATAAAATAAATGAATTGCTGAGTTTTTCTTTTCAAGATCTATAAGTATTTTTATTGTTTTTATATTTATATTGTTATGTATTACTTAATGTATATGCTCACATTTTTCATACCATAATCTGTTTTCGTATACGTGTGCGCCTTTAATTGGTTTTATGGTTTATATACTGTCAATCATTTAGTATTAATTGAAACTGTTGGTTTACCATAAACAAATAAATAAGGGCGAAAAAATTCTTGGTGTTCGTGAACAAAGTCGCGGGAATGAGCTAGTTTTACATAACATTTTACTAACCGTTAATGTACCGTAATAGTGCAGGTGCTAAAAGGTGGTGGTAACCACTTTTAGTGTCACATGCTTGTTTGCTGCTTGCTCTATATTTAATAAACAAGTATGTATATGAACTGTTTTTTATTTTAGTTGATAAGTAAATAGTTAATTTTTAATTAAAAAAAAAAAGAAAAAATAAGAATAAAATATAGGAAATATTTTCCCAGCCGTGGGAGACAACAGGTTAAATTAAAGAAATCAATCGGCAACTTCAACGAAAGCTCTATATTAATGCTAAAATTATTCTCAACAAATAAATGAAAAATGTATGTGAAGGAAAACAGTGTAAAAAGTTTCGAACTTTCCCTACCCACAGTTTATTTATATTGAATGGAGGTAAAACTTTCTACAACAAACTAAGAAACAAGTAGGTAGCTACACACCCATTCATCAAAAACTTAGATTGAAACCGAACGTAACACATTAACTTTTTGCAAACAAACAATTACAATCCTATTTGTATTGTTACTTTAGAATGTAAGTGAGAATTCACTCTGAAAGTTCTTTGAAAACGCTCAGAAAATACCCTGAGAACTCTGAAAAGCCAATCCAAGAGTGTACTTAAATTTCAGTCAACTCTATTGAATTGGATTTAGCGTTGAAACTCTCGAGATGCGAAAATATTTTGAAATACCCTCAACTTTCAACAATGTAGCTCAGAAAAAGAACTCCTCAAAGAACTTTCAATCTTATTCCAATGACTTTAAAGATCATGGATATACTTTTTCTGTGCATGTAGAAAAAAAAATCGATTTTTCTTTATCTAAATGATTTATGGAATGTTCAATACAAATTTGCAGTAATATTTCGTATGAGAAATGAAATTCATTTAGTTAGAGATATTATTTATGTTTCCAAAAGAGCTTATTTATTCTGTGGTAAGGTGTAGGTTTTTCGTATTTATTGAAAACAAAAAATATTTTGTAAATAATTGCGCTAGTCATTTTCGGTATTAAGTTGGTGGTGTTTATCACCATATCTCTTGAGATACTTATCAGATATCTATAAAATTACAATGAGACGAAACATGAAGCACAGAGGGAACGCGGGGTGCACTTTTTTTTTATTTTTTATATCTTATAGGCTAGCGTTTGACCACTATCTCACCTGTTGGTAAGTGATGATGCGGTCGAAGATGGTAAGCACGCTAAGCCTAGAATGGGAACTGGCTCTCAAGGATAGCTGCCAGAACACATTACATGTTTTGGCGACAGATTTTCTAACTTGAGGGTGGTAGCCGGCCAGGCGGACACTAGATAGTGTCCTACCACTATGCGGGGGTTGTTGGTTTCTTAACGATGTTTTCCTTCACCGGAGGGCCACTGTGAGAAGCGCACATAAATCTTTCGATAGAAAAATCCGTTGGTGCACGGCGGTTTGAACTCGGTACCACGGCATCAAAGCCGACCGTTCTCCCGATTACGCCACCGGGCCCTATGCACTTTTCCATACAAATGTATTCTCCGATTCCTTTCTGGATAATTCTTCTAGAGAAAATGTTTTTTCTATAAAAAGTCAAGGTCTGCTGTAGCTACTATAGTACTAATATATACTGTATACTACTAGCTATCAATGTTTATTTTTGACCAATCAAATGCAAATAGAAATATTATGATCCTTTGAAATTCTTAAAGAGGAGATTATAACATGCTTATATTCCTTGTTCCAATTGGTTGGTCAAGAAAAGCAAATGATAGGGGCGAAGATATAGGAGACCTTGATTTTTGTAGAAACATATTTTTTGCAGTAAGCATTTTCCAAGGAGGTAACGGGGGAATAAAATGTATGTAAAAGTGTACCCCACGTTCGCTCTTAAGCTAAAAAATAATTTTTGAAATCGGTTTACAAATGACGAAGTGCTGGGTTTAAAAACATAAAAATATATAGGTAAATTGAGAACCTCCTTCTTTTGTAAAGTCTACTACAAGATCCACAGCAAAATATATAACATACTTTTACACTCAACACCTTCACAAAATATCTCATCTCAATCCAAATTAAAGTTTCGCTAAACAGTGTCGAGACAAAGTAAAATAGTACGAAATAGGCGTCTCATCTAAATGTCTACGGGGTTGAGTAATTCGCTAACTTTCAAAAATATATAGGTGGTTTTAGAACCTCCTCCTTTTTGTAAAGTCTACTACAAGATCCACAGCAAAATATATAACAAACTTTTACTCCAAACACCTACATAAAATATCTCATCTCAATCCAAATTAAAGTTTCGCGAAATTAAACATTGCCGAGACAAAGTAAAATAGTGCGAAATAGGCGTCTCATCTAAATGTCTACGGGGTCGAGTAATTCGCTCACTTTCGTCTAGAAACGGTCGACGCCTTGGGCTGAAAGCCTGAGTTATGGTTACTGACGATAGGGTGTACATGATTTATACATTTTCTTAGGATTTTTTTGTATGCGTCAAGGTCGTTGATATAAAAACATGTCTACTTATCGCAAGATGGGAGAGGACAATGGTGCTTTGTGTTTGGATTTCACTTGTCCAGTACGTCATTTTAGTGTGGTCTTCAATCCTTAAATTATAAGGTATATTGGTACATACTACCAACATAGTTATTCTCATTTCAATCGAATACATTCGTATACGGAAGAGTCATTTTGAATTTGGAACATTTATTATTCCGTGAGATATTTGGTCGCGGAAATCATTTCGATTAGAATCACTGATTTTTTAGAGTTGAAATATCCAAGTTATGGATTACTGCATTGTGAATTGCAAAGATCTGTGAAGAGTCAAAGAAGTGGCAGTTTCCGACTCCAAGTAAGTTTTCAATTGATTAGGATTGGGCAGAAGCCCAATAACGAAACATAAAAATAAAACTAAAAACTCATTGTCACCCACAGCAAAGTGTTTAGTATTCAGAGACTGTTCCGACTAGCGAGTGTCACTTCACTGAGAAAACTCTAATTTATTTGTATAAGTGGATATCCAGTAGGTCACTGCCGTATTTCTTGTTTTCTGGGACGATTTTTTGAATGGTGCTTTTATTTTTTTGCTGCATTGACTGGATGATTATCTTGTGGATAAGAATTGATGTTGGATTACTCTTTTTTTTATATCTTATAGGCTGGCGTTTGACCACTATCTCACCTGTTGTTAAGTGATGATGCGGTCGAAGATGGTAAGCACGCTAGGCCTAGAATGGGAACTGGCTCTCAAGGATAGCTGCCGTAACACATTAGATTTTTGGCGACAGATTTTCTAACTTGAGGGTGATAGCTGGCCAGGCGGACACTAGATAGTGTCCTACCATCATGCGGGGTTTGTTGGTTTCTTAACGATGTTTTTCCTTCACCGGGGGACCACTGTAAAAAGCGCACATACATTTTTCGATAGAAAAATCCATTGGTGCACGGTGGGGTGTGAACTTTTACTAATTTTAAATTTAAGCAATATTATCTTTCCCACTTGGTACTAATATTGTAAATACAAAAGTAAGCGTGTGTACGAGACAGTAAGTATGTTTGTAACCATGTATCTCCAAAACTGGGGATGTATGGGAGCACACATACCATCTAAGTGCTCCCAGTCAACCTCACCTGCCCGTTGTGTATCCTGCTGACAAACGAACGAGGCTCTGGCAACCAACAAATGGCGGTTTAACCATTTAATACGATGACGTAGCTAAATACTTCAGGTCGGTGACGGGCAGCAGCGTCACCGGTGCGAGAAGCTACGTCCTGCGATCGCCAACCTGCCCAGCGTGACGGTTAGGGCACAACCTCCAAAACAATCTTGGGGGAGGCCTACGTCCAGCAGTGGACTCATGCCGGCTGATAATGGTGATCTCCAACATTACTTTACCGATTTCATTGAAATTTTAAATTTAAAAAATATAAAGGTTAAATAGGGTAATAAAGATTCCTATGGAAATCTTATTCCTTGTTCCAATTTACTTAAAATTCGGTACAAATTAACCTCAAAACCAATAATAAAACAGGTTTTTTTTAACTCTTCCCCTAAGGGGTGTGATACCAGTAACATAAAACGGCTTTATAAAACCAGTGAAAGATTGCAGTTTAAGTATTCTTCTTTAGTTTCTTTAGTCGCTGGCTGACCGCACTAGTCCCTTGGGAAATGTCTCCACGTCGGGCTTTGGAAGACATCCATACCTCGTATAAAATACTCGGTGCAAGTATTTCGTAGCCACTCTAGTATTGGCATACTTAGTTTGTCGTGTGCTTTCAATTCTCCGAGCACAGGAATATTTATAAGATTCTTCTGGTAGTATCTTTGCTAATAAATAACTAATGACTTACCTAAAGACTTAATATGCGCTATATCAACCTTTTTAAAATGATATTTTAAATAGAGCCTGTGCCAAGAGTGAACCTTCGTGGCTTAACGTCGAACTAACATTCAAAGGTAAGGTAGGAAGTTATGACCCTACCGAGTACCAACCGATAATGATAGGAGTTGGTACCTTTTTTGTCGTATTGGCAATGACAGAGCAATGTTGTCAACGCAACAAAAACAGTAAATGAGAACCATAAACACGCGCGCCCTCAATTTCTACGACGGTCCTCTTTTTGCACAGACTCTAAGTTTGGGTATGAACATAGAAAAATATTTGAATGAAAACGTTAACTAAATAAGGCTGAATTGCACCATCTTACTTTAGCTATAACAAACGTCAAAAATCTGTCAAAATCCATATAAAAACACCGGTTAATAGTTATGGTTACGGTTAAAGTAAGATGGTGCAACTCAGCTTAAGTCAAGAAATGTAACTGCTTTAAAAAATGACCCAACAAAAGTCGTATCCAAGCAGGCGGGGTTAAAAGTCGTGCCCAGCGCGTCATTAGTCGTACATATGTCTTGTTTGACTCAAGTATCATAACAGACATTGCAGCACATGCGCGAACCAATCCCTGCTTTCGTTCCGAATTTAAATCAACCTCCAAGCCAATAACTTGTAAATTAGAAAGTGATTCTTATTTTGAATCTACGTCGTTTTGGTTTGAAGGAGGGCCACTCTTTGTGTGGAATTTGTTCTGAATTAGACTTCCTGACTTATTATTTATTCGTAAGGTTAACTAGAATAACGATAGTTACGCAAAAAGGGTCGTACTGTAGCTAAATTGGTATAGCGCCAGGCATGTTGCCCAGGAGGCGCGGGTTCGAATCCCGTCGGTACGGTAAAATTTTGGTACGTATATAACAACTAGAAGTGCCCCGCGGCTTTGCCCGCGTTAAAAACTTATTTTATTTAGTTAAAACTTTTCTTTTGTAAAAACTATTCTATCATTAAAGACATCAAATAAGAATTAGCCAAATCGGTTCACCCGTTTTCATGTTATCGCGTGACTAAGGCAATTCGGGATAAATATTAATAAAACCTAAATTTTGAGACTTTGTTCAATCCGAGCGCAATCCGATACATTATTGATTTTCACACTCTGTTACCTCATTTCACCCTCTCAGGGGTGGAATTTCGAAAAAACCTAAAACACGTATTTACTTATTTTTTTACTGGAGCACTTGTATGAAGCTTCGAATAGAAAATACTATCTAATCTTGTTTCCCAATACAATTTTGAACCCCCGTTTCACCCCTGAACGGAATGAAACGGAGGTTCAAAATTGTATTGGGAAACAAGATTAGATAGTTTTTTTTTTTTTGTATTTGTTTCGCCATACAAACTTTGAATCCCCGTTCCGTATCCGGGAGGTATTTTTAGAAAATCCTTTCTGAGCGGATACCTACGTCATAATAACTATCTGCATTCTAAATTTCAGCGCAATCCGAAACAATATTGATTTTTAGGCTTTGTAATCCTAGTTTGTCTTCTTAGGGTGGCATTTTGAAAAAGTCTGAAACTCGTATTTACTTATTTATTTACAGAAGTAGTTGTTGAAATGTCGAATAAAATGTCTATACAAACTTTTAACCCCCGCTTTATCCCCTTGAAGAGTGAATTTTGAAAAAGTCTTTCTTAGCGGATACCTAAGTCAAAATAACTATCTGCATATCAGCGCAATCCGAAACAATATTGATTTCAGACTAATAAACATTTTTTGCCGGGTCTCACCCAGCAAAAAAGGCGGTGTGGGAATAGTCGGCGACAACCATAGGAGCGTACGCGGGGTGCACTTTTCCATACAAATGTATTCCCCCGTTTTCCCCTTTTTTCCGTTTTTCTCTGGAAAATGCTTCTAGAGTAAAATTTGTTTCTACAAAATATCAAGGTCTGCTATAGCTACGGCCCCACCCCTATCATTTGCTTTTCAACCGACTTCCAAAAAGAAAGAGGTTCTCAATTCGTCTGTATGTTTTTTTTCTTCTTTTTTTTGTGTGTTTGTTTCGCGATTACTCCGTAAATTCTGTATCAATTCGAATGATTCTTTTTGTAATCGGTAGGGTACGTTTTCGAGGTATTTCCATTGTAACTTAATCAAGCCTTGATAAGTATCTCCAGAGATATGACGATAAACGTCTCAAACTTGCTACTGAAATTGACTCGCGGGGCATTGAAGTCGGTTGTTTTAGTTTTCAAACTATCTCAATTATTTGACCAATCAATTGCAAAAATATACATAAGCCTTCTAATCTTTTCTTTGGGGTTTTCAAGGGTCATATTTCTACTTGCAATTGGTTTGTCAAAAAAAGCAAATTATACAGCATACCTTGATTTTTTGTGGAAACAAATTTTGCTCTAGAAGCATTTTCCAGGGAGGAAACGGGGGAATACATTTGTATGGAAAAGAGCACCCCGGGTTCGCTCTTAAATCCACCGCAACGCTGTGCGCGTTTAGGCTAACGAAGGCGATAACGATTATTAATGTTTGAATTCAGTTATAAATTAGATTATTATATAGATAGATTATTGGTCTTTCTTCTCTGATCTGAGTATCTCCAAAAACTGGTAGATTCAATGACCACTTTGATGTGTTGAAAAATAGATACAAGCCTTTTATACTGTAACTCTGTCACTCTTTTTAAACGACTTCAAAAAAGGAGGATGTTTCTCAATTCGACCATATATATATATATACATATATATATATATATATATATATATATATATATATGTATTATATATATATATATATATATATATATAATGTTTGTTCGCGGATAACTTCGTCGTTTATGAACCGATTTTGATTATTCTTTTTTTTTGGAAAGGAAATATCCCAAGTGTGGTACCATGTAAATTTTAGCGAGGTCTGATTAGTATCTCCAGAGATATGGAGATAAATATCTCAAAATTGGTACTGAAAACTAATAACGCGGCATTGAAGTCGGTTCTTTTTTTAGTTTTTTAAACGATATTAATTGTTTCCCAATCTGTCTTGAGTCTGTGTTTCCGATTAGATACAGCTTAGGGGTCTTCAAGTTGCGAGTGAATAGGTATATTTTGGGTAAGCGCGCTAATCATCGACCGCATCGTCACTTAACATGAGATGAGATAGTGGTCAAGCGCTACCTATTTTCGCATAAAAAAAATTACGCCTAAACGGACGAACCGATTGTACTGAAATTTAGCAAGGACATACATTATAGCATGAGGATGAACATAGGCTACTTTTTGTGAAAATAAAATCATAATTTTTACATATAACTTATATAATGAGACATATACTGATCCTAATATAATAAGTGACATTTTTAATGACTATTACATACAATTGACAAATAAAAATAATTTTAAATATAATGTTGACGAAATAAATAAAACCTTGACAAGACAAATCACACAAACAATATTTCTAAGGCCCACTGATGATAAAGAAATGTTTCAAATTATAATGCATTTAAATAATACGAAGTCAGCAGGTATCGATAATATTACAACCAATGTGATAAAATCATGTGCGAAATATATATGCACACCACTAAATTACCTAATAAACATTTCATTTGAAGAAGGGATGTTTCCCGACATTTTAAAAGAATCAATTGTTAAACCATTATTCAAAAAAGGAGATACAACAGATACAAACAATTATAGACCTGTAACACTAATACCCATCATGTCAGAAATTTTCGAAAAGGTTATGTTGAAAAGGCTTCAGGAATTCACAAAAATACATGATATACTTAGACAAGAACAATTTGGATTCCGCAAAAATAGTACAACATCATAAGCATGTTTTAACCTATTGAAAATTATTACTAATGCAATTGATGACAAAGTTCCTATAACGGCTATATTTTTTGACATGAGTAAAGCATTTGATTACGTCGGCCATAAATTACTTTTGTACAAATTAGAAAAATACGGCATAAGAGGCAAAGCTAATGATTGGTTGAAAAGCTACCTAAGCGATAGACAGCAATGTGTAGAAATAACAAGCATTTACAATAATAGGAAAATTACACATAGGAGTAGGCTTAAAAGCAACAATTTTGGAGTTCCCCAAGGTAGCGTGCTTGGGCCATTTTTGTTTCTGATGTACATCAATGATTTACCTAATAGCACCACTCATGAAACAATTTTATTTGCTGATGACACAACATTGATAGTAAAATGTAATAATAAGGCCACCTATGCAAACGAAATAAACGACGCAATAGGTAAAATAATTTGTTGGTTAAGTAACAATAATCTACAGATTAACGTAGAAAAGACAAAAATGATCCAATTCAGGACCTATAGAAGAAAAGAGCTCAATTTGGTAATAAAATATAAAGACAACATAATTGAAGAAGTGGCCTCAACAAAATTCCTCGGTATTATGCTGGATCAAAACTGCGACTGGAAGGCCCATATAAATTATGTTTCTAATAAACTTGACCGATTTGTCCATGCTCTTAGAAGACTGAGAACGACTGTTTCCGCAGAAGCAGCTATAACCGCGTATCACGGATACGTATCATCGGTTCTTTCGTATGGTCTCTTATTGTGGGGAAATTCGGTACTGATTGAGAAAGTATTTCTTATACAAAAAAAATGTATTCGTGCGATCTGCGGAGCTTGGTTCATGGATAGTTGCAGGCCACTATTTAAAAAGTTAAACATTTTACCTCTAGTATGTATGTATATACAAGAATTGTGCCTGTTTGTGAGGAAACATGCACAATACTTTGAGAAAAAGTCTGACGTAGTAACTCGCATTGGGAGAACTACAAAATTTAAATTATATTATCCACCGTATAAAGTTGACATTGCCAAAAGAAATTCCTTTAGAATGGCCATAAATGTTTACAACAAATTGCCGAATTATTTGAAAGAGTTGCCTTTCTTAATTTTTAAAAGAAATTTGACAAGTGGTTATGGGAAAAATGTTTTTACACAATAAATGAATTTATGACATATAAAGAAAATACTTAAGTAAATGATGTATCTTATGTTATTAATTAATTATGATTCCAATGAAATTTCTGATTATTATTATTTTTTTATATTATTATTATTTTATTGCAATTTTTTATTCATTTTATTAAAATTTTTGACATCATAATTCTATCAAATGTATAAATACTATTTAATAAATTTTATATTGAATCGCGAATGACATATAGTGTAATTAAAAACATAAGAATAATAAAATACTGTTATTAATTTTAATTTTAGATATAATACGATATTTGCACGCCATGAATCATGGTAGAATGTATAAGGCTCCTATTATTATTATGTAACAATAAACATGCATGTATACCTACATTCTGCAAATAAATTAATTTTGATTTTGATTTGATTTAATAAAACAGATCACATAAATGTTGATTGTCATAGCTTTAGAGTGATAAAATGGTGTACGTGCACGAAGACGCCGGTGTTAGCTAGTACAGAATAAATGCTTTTCACTTTTGTTAACCGACTTCAAAAAAAGGAGGAGGTTACTCAACTCGACCGTATATTTTTTTTGTTCAGCGCCTAAACAGTTCCACATCTATACACGCAGCGCATTGAAAATGCGACTAATATTTTCAGAATAAGAAGTATAATTATTATGTTAGTCCCAACTTACTTAATATTTAAAACAATATTACTCCTTTTTCTGCAAAGGCTAAAACATAACTGAATTAGCTTTCAGGCTCTCTCTAAATCAAAAATTAAATCACGGTTTTAAGACTAAAGCATCCTTTACTTTTCAAGAGGAGTAAAAATCTTTTTGCTTTTAGGACTTAAGAGAAAATGGAATTCATTAAGGATGTAACCGAGTTTAGTCGACGGGTCTGTGTTTTTTTCTGTTATTAACCATCCAAGAAATTAGTTATAGTACTTGTACTATTCATTATTCTGTGGTTGTAGTAATAGTTAGTTGTTCGTCAAGATTTTCTAACCATGTTCAACGATTTACTGGTACCAAATTGATATGAAATTTAATATACTTGTCTAAAATATATATTACACTATCTCAAACGTGGTTTACTATTTGTTTTGCATAACTTTTTTATCATAATATACTTAAGAATAATTTGTTTCTTATAATCATATTTAAGCATAAATTAATTTGGCATAAAGTTATCAGGCATATTTTTCTTGACATAATTACTGTCAACATAACATTTAGTAGCAAAGTATGCTAAGAAATAATTTTATAAACGCATAACTATAATAAAAGAAGAGCCGAAGATTGGACTTAGTGGCGCATCTTGGGAGAGACCTACGCCGATGATGATCGAATGATGATGATGATGATGATATCTATAATTTAGCATAATATTTACACATCATTTTTTTGTCATAAATTTACTGTTGGCATTATTTATAAATATCACTTTTATTAATTTTAGTATGTTGACAGTTGATCGTGAATAAATTTAAAAAAGCCCCTGAACGAAATTTAGTTGAAACTTTTGCACAATATAATCCCAATATGATGTGACATAAAATACTTTTTAACGCATACCAACCTGCGAGGCTCAGCTCGTTAAGTAGTTTAAGTCCGATACATTTATTATCATGTAGTTAATAACAAGTTTTACTGGGTGTGACAATAACGTCGAGACGTGATTAGTAAATGTAAATCCTGACTTAAACTAGGTACTTTACTAAATTATGATCAAAAATCATTAGCTGTATCTAATCAAATGCAAATCACAAATGTGACATAGCAAAATCGTGAAAACACTTCTAAAAACATGTTTTCGGCCTAGGGGTGGCCCTAGAGCACCCCTGCCAAACATTAACCTACTGTCACAGTGTAGTATAAAAGTTTCATTGGTGGTTATAACTTTGTAGGTTTTTTACTCTACTTTTTAGTCTACAGAACTTTATTTTGTCTACAGGTTTGAAGTCATACATTTGATACATTTATAATAATGGAATTGATAATTCAAAATCATGAATTTACTATTTTTTTGAGTCAAACAACTCTCAAAACAACATGAAGCAATGTTACCTAAATTCTGCATTCGGAAATATAAAACTAAAATTGTTATGTATTTATGTAATACTGTAGTAGTTTTTTTTAAATTAAATAAAGTCAATAATAAATTATACAAAAGAATGTGTAATAATTTAAACTTTGTTTATTTTAGTATAATAATTCGACATTTTCGAGCGAGTCAGTCGCTCTTCCTCGGGAGTAAGGTCACGCGGTAACATCGCGATGTTCACTGCGGGCCGTCGCTCGCTACGCTCGGCTTGATATGGGGGCGGACTCGGCGGCAATCGGGAACGGATGTTCCTTTTCGGTACCGAGGATGCCTGAGATAGCCCAAATGATGTCATCGTCGGTTCTTCATCGCTGCTACTCCTATCGCCAGAAGTACCGTCGCAAACAATGCTGACTGTGTCACACTCCAGACTGACTGACACTTTCTTTTTCGAGGACGCATTAAGAATCGGTTTCCACGCTGACGGCAAGGTCCGTCTACTATCTCGGTTAAAATTGGGGTGTCTATTTATCTCAATAGCCTCACATACTTTTCTTGGTACAAAGAACTTCTCTCTAGGTTTTTCTTTATCAAGGAGGCTTTATCGAATCGGATAAAGTGGTTTGTGTCCGCGAGATGTCCATGATCCACGATGGCAGATCTTGTCGTGTCCGAATTCTTAATGCTCCTTATGTGTTCCGTAAGTCGGAACACGACTAGACTTACATAAGAAATAATTACGAAATAATAATATGCCATCTGATTTTATGTAAATCAAAATTAACCCGAAACAATATAGCAAAAATTAAATTTAAGCCTATTTACACAATATGCCAACAAAAAATATACATTAGTACTATTATGCCACTTAAACTTATGCGTAACTCGTTATGCCTAAGTAAATAAGAAAGTTATGCAAATCAAAAATATCCCCCTAAAAATGCTTTAAAGTACGCAACTGAGAAAACATAAAAATATCATGCTGTAGCTCAGCAAACCGAATAGCAGCATGTCTTTGTTAGGTGGAAGAAGCCAAGCGACCAATGTTTGCTGAATGCCAACTATACTGGTGCCAAATATTGGCACCGGCGCCAAGTTAACGTCATCATGATATTAGACACGGCGGGGTAGAGACAATTTGGGGGTATTGTAAAAGTTGCAGCGCGATTTGGCGATGGCCAAAGTTGTGACTTGAATTTTTATGATACTGAATTTTCTTTCCGAACATTTTATTTTATGTTAACTTGCACGTTACATTTTATATTATACGAGGTGATGGTAGGTGATTCAAGGTTGTTATCTAATACTTTTATTTGATCTCATTTCTTATTGCTGGTATGCCGATCCATGTGCACGGTTAAAGTTGTCAGTGAATAGGTATCTTGTAAGTAAGTAAGCATGCTTGATAAAAGTGTGGATGGACTGTGTGATAAAAGATATTTATGAATGTGAAAGGAGTGGATGCGGAAATGACTGCGGATAGACCCAAATGGAAGATAATGACAAGTTGCACCGACCCCACTTGAGTGGGATAAGGGTAGCAAAATGATGAAGTAAGTAAGCATGCTAACCGTGATCAGGTGATAGCATTCAAAACTCGCTTAACTTTCTAGAATTCTCATGGTAGCAGGACGCTATATGATGTAAAAAAATGTTGCTTAGCTAGTATTATCATCATCATCATCAGCCGGTGTCAGGCCACTTCAGAACGTAGGCCTCTCCCAAGATGCGCCATTGAACCCGATCTTCGGCTTTTCTTTTCCAGTCACTGCCCACCGCTTTGCGTAATCGTCGCTTCACCTGGTCACAGGACGTCCTACGCTACGTTTCCCGATTCACGGTCTCCACTCTAGGACAAGTCTTCCCCAACGGTTATCAGTCCTGCTTCAGATATGACCAGCCCACTGCCCACAGCTATGTCGATAACTTTAGTTCTCTGGCGAATTACTTCATTCCGGATTCTACCTCGCAGAGAAACGAGCATAGTTCTTTTCATAGCTCACCGAGTGACTACCGTATGTCATCACGGGTAGGACACACTAGTTAAAGACTTTTTTGTCTTAGACACGGTATAGGCGATAAAAAGACTCAATATGTCGGCGACCGAACCACGCGGGACGGCGGCCAGCTTCATAATAAGCGGTGAAATTGAAGCGCCGAAATTTATATTTAAAGTGTGCGAGAGGGACGGAACGTGTCGTCTCGTTCTAACACAGAAAATTATGGACTTTTTGGATAAGTTTAGTAAATAAGTTTTTTAAGTATCTTTATGTAAATATATTCGTAAGTTCTTTGTGAAATTAGGTAGATAAATAAGTAGCGCAGGTTTTACAAAAGATTGTATAACAATAGATTAATAAATGGTAAAGTTATTAGCATGTAAAGACCAAACGGGGTCAGGATTTCTAGATTTTTAGGTAGTTTTTTGTAAATAAAATCTAGAATCTTTGGTTTTATCATTTCCCGATAGTCTAGATAGGCAAATAGACATAATGACGAGCATTTTCATGTAAGATACTTAAGACTTGAGTTGTAAATAAAGTCGCTAGATGCGAAAGTGTGGGCGAGCCGAGATGAAAATTAGGTCAATTCGAGATCGATTTTCGGCGCGCGAGCCAGGCTCTCATTACGGTAATTATCAGGAATAGCATAGTGACCCGTTTCGCTGTATCAGTATTCAGTGTTCCAGTGAAGAGTTCTCCAAGAAGAAAAAGAAGAAGAAAGCCTCCGAAGCAAGAAGCAACTGAAGCAAGAAGCAACTGAAGCAAGAAGCTACTGAAGCAAGAAAGTATTTATATTCTCTTTGCAAGAAGCCACTGAAGACAGCGGCGAAGAGTGAAGACTTCGGCTAGGCGACCGTAGGAAGAGTTAGGCACTCGGCCGCTGCCCCACACTAGAGCCCTAGTGTTTCGTTGACTACCTTTGTGTTTCATTGACTAAGCGCATTCTGGGGCTCTAGCGTTCCTACCCTCTCTCTCCCCTCACCCCTCCCGTGTTTTCCCGCTCCCCCCGCTCCCTCGCCTCCGCTACCTCCGGGTATCGGAGGTGCACCCAGTAGGTTTGGGTAGGTTAGGCTTCCCGTTCCGCACCCCCGCCCCCTCACCCTTCCCCCTCCACGGCTCCTGATGGACCCGCTTTACCCCGCACCCCGGGGTCTTGCGGGTGAGCGTGGTGGTGCGCACCATTCCGGCGGAGACGGTGGCCCTGGGTCACCTTGCATCCAGTCGGGTTCACCAGCGCCCTTGGGGACGGAGTGGCTTCTGGTCACCCCACTCCCCTCGGACACGAGCCCGACAACCGGAGGCGGCGCCATAGGCCCTATAGGGGCGGAGCAGCGCCGGGGCGCAAGCCCAGCACCTCGCCTCACAATATAAGAAGAATATAAGTAAAATTAATTGTATTTGAAACTGAAATTAGTTTACATAGTTAAATGGCTTTGTTTGATGCATAATAATAATTAAACAAAATTTTTTTTTAGGCTTGATCTATCTTATCCAAAACATATTATCTAATACTATAAGAATCTTTGTCCTGACATACTGACTCACTGACAGACAACGCACAGCCTAAACCGCTGGTCGTAGAGACTTGAAATTTGGAGGGTATATTTGTCTTAGTACGTAGGGGTGTACTAAGAAAGGATTTTTCAAAATTCACCTCTTAAGGGGATGAAATGGGGGTTCAAAGTTTGTATGGAGAAGCAAGATTAGATAGTCTTTTCTATCCGAAACTGGGACCTAAGAGGGTGAAATGGGGTAACAAAGTGTGAAAATCAATATTGTTTCGGATTACACTTAAAATTTGGCATGCAGATAGTTATTACAACGTTAGTTACCTCTGAAAAAAGGATTTTTCAAAATTCACCCCTGAAGGGGATGAAACGAGGGTTCAAAGTTTGTATGGAGAAACAAGATTAGATAGTCTTTTCTATCCGAAACTTCACACAAGTGCTCCAGTAAAAAAATAAGTAAATGTGTGTTACAGTTTTTTTTTGAAAATACACACCTAAGAGGGTGAAATGGGGTAACAAAGTGTGAATATCAATATTGTTTTGGATTGCGCTGAAATTTAGCATGCAGATAGTTATTACATCGTTAGTTACCTCTGAAAAAGGATTTTTCAAAATTCACCCCTGAAGAGGATGAAACGGGGGTTCAAAGTTTTGTATGGAGAGACGAGAGTAGATAGTATTTTCTATTCCAAAACTTCATACAAGTGCTCAAGTAAAAAAATAAGTAAATACGTGTTTCAGGTTTTTTTTTAAATCCACCCCTAAGAGAATGAAATAGGGTAACAGAGTGTAAAAATCAATATTGTTTTGGATTGCGCTGAAATTTGGCATGCAGATAGTTATTACGACTTAAGTGCCCTCTGAGAAAGGATTTTCAAAAATTCACCCCTGAAGGGGAGGGAACGGGGGCTTAAAGTTTGTATGGAGTAACAAGATTAGATAGTATTTTCTATTCGAAACTTCATACAAGTGCTCCAGTAATAATAAAAAGTAAATACGTGTTTCAGGATTTTTTTAATTACACCCCTAAGAGTATGGGGTAACAAAGTGGGAAAACCAATATTGTTTTGGATTGCGCTAAAATTTGGCATGCAGATAGTTATTACGACGTAAGTGCCCTCTGAGAAAGGATTTTCCAAAGTTCACCCCTGAAGGGGGATGAAACGGGGGTTCAAAGTTTGTATGGAGAAACAAGATTAGATAGTCGTTTCTATTCGAAATGTCACACAAGTGCTTCAGTAAAAAAATGAGTAAATACGTGTTTCAGACTTTTTTTAAATTCCACCCTTAATAGAGTGAGATGGGGTAACAAAGTCTGAAAATCAATATTGTTTCGGATTGCGCTAAAATTTGGCATGCAGATAGTTATTATGACGTTAGTTCCCTCTAACAAAGAATTTCCAAAATTCACTTCTGAAGGGGATGAAACGGGGGTTCAAAGTTTGTATGGAGAAACAAGATTAGATAGTATTTTATATTTGAAACATAACACAAGTACTTAAGTAAGTAAATACGTGTTTCAGGCTCTTTCGAAATTCCACCCCTAAAAGGGTGAAGTGGGGTAAAAAAGTCCAAAAATCAATATTGTTTTGGATTGCGCTGAAATTTAGAATGCAGATAGTTATTACGACGTAGGTATCCGCTCAGAAGGAATTTTCTAAAAATTCCTTCCGGGTACTGAACGGGGATTCAAAGTTGGCAAAAATGGCAAAATTAGATGAGATAAAAATAAAGTACGTGTTGTAGGATTTTTTGAAATGGGGTAGGTAACAAAGTCTGAAAATTTGGGTATTTCGGTTTTTATAAATATGAATCCCGAATTGCCTTAGTCACGCGATAACATGAAAAGGGTGAACCGATTTGGCTAATTCTTATTTTATGTAATTAAGATAAAATCGTTTTTACAAAAGAAAAGTTTAAAGTAAATAAAATAAGTTTTTAACGCGGGCGAAGCCGCGGGGCACTTCTAGTAGTAAATAAATGCATGAAGTGCAAAGCCAGCAATTTATGAAATAAATTCATTATTAACCTACATTTTTTCTCTCCAATAGGGTCAATAAATGTGATTTCTCTGTCATTCCTAACAAGTAGAAACCTACTGGAGCACCATGGAATGTTTTCGATGATCGATTGTATGGGGTTCTTTAGAAATTTCCATAGAATGTGTTTTGAATAAAAACTCGTAAACTTTTAAACTTAATATAAACATGTAAACTTTTAATGTATAATACTGGAAGAAATACGGTACCTATAGGAGTTTTCTTTGCCGCTGTTGACGAAAAATAGGCATTTTCAATCGACTCCATAAAGGAGGTTCTCAATTCGTCTGTAGTTTTTATACATATCTATACTAATATTATAAAGAGAGAACATTTGTATTTTTGTATTTTTGTATGTTTGTAATGATTTGGCTCAAAAACTACTGGACCGATTTAAAAAATTCTTTCACTATTATGTAGAATGGACTTTCGGAATGAAAAAAGGCTATATGTTATCCCGTTTAAATCAAAGGTACATTCGTGGAGACCTAATTTGCAACCTAAGTCGGAAAAAAAAACGGTCGAAAAAACACGTTTCTTACGAACGCTGCTTAATTGAAAATAGATAGAAGAATATTTTCTATGCAAGAGTTGTACAACTTAATAAGACCTACAAAAAAGTCCGCGACAGCATATGTCTACCTCTTAAGGTTGACTCACAGTAACCATTTTAATTTTTAATTTTTTGTTAAAAAATATTACATAACTTCCAAGGCTATTTTCATATTTGTATATAGTATTAATCCTTATCCAAATAATTACGTTAATTAGCTTGGCCACATATTATAGATTAAAATTGTCCTTTACAGTATATAATTCAAATAAAAACTCTAGAAGATATCACGGATTTCACATACACGCATCGCAAAATTAATAAAATATCTGCAGTGAAACCACAGATTAGGTCATAGTTACTACGAAAATATTATTATAGGCTTAGCGATGCTGTAAATCCCCACCCCCCCATTGATCACAATCAATTTGAAGTCAATATAGTATAATAAAATAATTTTACTGTATAAAATTCCATTGTATAATATAGTTATCATCTATAAATAAACAACCCCGACTGATCTATGTATAATCTTTTCAATCAAAGCATTCCAATGACTCTAACATGACACGACATTTAAAATTTGAGCTGTAAGTTGGTTTGGATTTGAGTATTCTGTAGAGTACAGGAGATGTCCCAGCATCAGGTCAATGCTTCCATGTTCTTACAATATCGTTGAAGAAGAAGATTTTCGAATTGATCAGACCTATGAAAGTTGATTTCATACCGCAATCAACTAGAAAAAAGCTCATAGTTTTATAATGATTGAACGAATTTTCATGAATCAAGCTAAGAACACTCTCGATGAAGACATCTATCAAACAAAAAAAAATATCAATAATCAAATCAAAATCGGTTCATCCGGTCGGGTGCTAAGGTGCTACAGACAGACACAGATACACACGTTAAACGTATAATACCCCTTCTTTGATCCCATGATTTGATTGATTTTGATTCAATGATCCCACTACCTCTGTACGAAAACCCATGATTCATGAATGCACATAAAACTTTCATTGGTAGGTATATAGCTAGGATTAGAATCAACGACCGTCGGGTCAGAATCAGGGTAACTATCCTTTACGCCAAAGGGCCATCCAATATCACTACGTAAGTATTAAAAAACAAAGTCCATCACAATCCAAGTCTGTATGTCTGTCTGTTCGCAATAATCTCAATAGCTACAGAACGGATTATTATACGGTTTTCACCAATAGCCAGAGTGTTTATGAGGAAGGTTTAGGTGCATAATTCGTTAAGGTTTTGTGTAAATTGGTTGAAATATGACGATGATTGTTAAATATGTTAATATTTTATATTTGATGCAACAAACTGATGCAAATTTCAAAGGCATATATGTTCTACCCGTGCGAAGCCGGGGCGGGCTGCTAGTATATATATATTTTTAATGTATGTTACGCGATTACTCCATCTATTGTGAACCGATTCAAATGATTATTTTTTTATTGGATAGGGTACATTTCCGAGGTGATACCATTGAAATTTCATTGAGATCTGGTAAGTACCTCCAGAGATATGACGATAAACGTCTCAAACTTGCTACTGACTCGCGGGGCATGGAAGTCGGTTGTTTTAGTTTTTAAACTATCTTAATAATTTTGTATCATACAGGCTAGCGTTTGACCACTATTCTCACCTGTTGGTAAGTGATGATGCGATCGAAAATAGTAAGCAGCTAGGTATAGAATGGGATCTGCACTCAAGGATAACTGCCAGAACACATAGATTTTCTAACTTGAGGGTGGTAGCTGGCCAGGCGGACAATAGATAGTATACTACCACCATGCATTTATTTTAAATTAAAGGTGTTGTCAGTAAAATGATAAAAAAATTAACAGTATCAACTATCTGTTGACAGTTACTTTTTATCATCAATCTTCACGACACCGCGAGTAAGCCCATCCTCATATTGTAGACACGTGGACATGGCATACGGCACGTTTTGTACGGTCCTTTATTACACGGACCTGCAAGATGTGGAATGATCTCCCACCTGAGGTTTTTCCACTACAGTACAACATGCGAGGGGCAAACTGAGTCCTCTATGCAAAAGGTAGGCAAAGCGCGTGCAATACTACTTGTGTTGCAGGTGTTTATAGGCGGCGGCCTTCGAGCATTTGCCAAATGCTCGAAGGCGGCGGCGATCTGGTGAGCCGCTTATACTCATAGGTTGACTCGCACACTGAAGCTTCCGTTCAACCTTGTCAAACAAACAAAACTTTGTAGTTCGATCCCTAGAACGATGCCTAGACACTGTTTATAAACTCTGAAACTGAAACTGTTCATCAACCACAAATAATAGGTTTGTAATAGGAAATTCGCTTTTATTTGTTATTTAAATATTTTTAACCGACTTCACAAAAAAGGAGGAGGTTATCAACTCGTCTGTATGTTTTTTTTTTAATTTACTTTTTATTTTTTTTTGTTATTACGCGATTACTCCGTCAATTCTGAACCAATTCGAATGATTATTTTTGTATTCGGTAGGGTACATTTTCGAGGTGGTTCCATTGTAATTTCATCGAGATCTGATAAGTATCCTCCATAGATATGACGATAAACGTCTTAAACTTGCTACTGAAATTGGCTCGCGGGGTTTTTAAACTATCTTAATTATTATGTTATTTATTTTACCATTTATTTTATATTATAATTTGTTGTATTTCTAGTATGAATACTTCGTCTAGTACTTTATATTTCCTGTTTTACTGTCTACTATCACTTTGACTTGATTGATTTGGTAATATAAACTTCTGCCTATAACGGAAACTATGAATATACACACCTAGTTTGTTCAAATCATAACCCTCCTTTTGTTTTGTCGTAGTCGGATATATACACAAAAAAAGGCTGTATAAAATCCAATTTGTCTATATACTTTTCAAACGCAACTTTAAAATCTATGGAAGTGACAATATATTTTCCACAATGTCTATGTCATTCCTATACATTTTCAAGTTTCGTCTGGCGTGACTGCTAATAGAAATTGGACTTTGTCTAAGGGGACTAGTACATTTTTACGTTGTCAAATAAACTCATTTTGTTTTCACTGTCGTCATGTCGTATGTGCTATGTAGGGTTTTTATTTAATTCACTAGATGGCGTTGTATACCGTTAAAACACGCTTACGTTTGATTCAGCAAATTACAATATGATTTAGCAAAGCAGAAGACTAAATGTGTCCATGTGATCTTAATCCTTGACAACCTAGTAAGTCTTAATCATCATTTTTGGAAAACGTTACATTTAGATGCTGCTAATTACCAGCAGCCGTTAACGTTTATAATTTAATTAGCTTAGCAGCTAGTGACTAAAGATGGGTTATGCTAGGTAAATTTGGGACTAGGTGCATCTCACCTAGTTAGAAATACGTGATCCAAATATCTTTATTATTTCTATTCTTCGGATCTGTTCTAGTAAATACGCCTCACCACTATTAGGCACCCGCTTTGCAGTCGCGCGGGTAGTACAGTAACTCATGTCATGCCCATATATTATGGTGTCGTAAGATAACATCAGTTTGATGCGTTGAATATGTGATCATATTAAAATGTAACGTTCTGCCACAGAATAATGAATAGTACAAGAACAGAAATTGCACTCCCTGAGAGCAAACATGCGAGATTAAACCTAGTTACAACGCCGATAACGTTCAAAATGCGCTTCACGCCTCGAGTGCGACCTTGAATGTGCGTCACAGTATCAACTAATAGTAACTATGAACCGCGTGTTGCGCACAGTAAAATGCACCGTAAGTCCGCAAAGCGAGAGTCTGAATAAATTGGTCAACTAGCGGCCTCTCCTATAGGGTTGATTCTGCGCCTAAACCATATTAAAGTTGACAAGGATGAATACGGTATCCGTCTAGTTTTCCAATCGTGGATGGAGTATTAAATGAATTTGGCATTTAAATAACAATAATAATATGAGAAGGATAAAACTTTACAATCAATAGTATGAGAGAGCGAGATGAACAACAATTTTTTATCCTTCTCTGCGTATGCAATTTTACAAACTGGCTCCAACACTGGCACCAAGTTCTAGTGAACCTATTGGCTCTCACCCGCTGTCATGTATGACCCGACCAAATAACGTTGTTCATTTTATCTTATAGCTGGCATATGTATCACGTGTTCATCATTTTAGTCGGGTTATATCTCTGTAGTTATTTCTTTCGCATACGCTAATGTTACCTCTACATATATATACTTCTATGTTTCCAATCAACGCATTGTACGTAACAATATTTATAGAGGATTAAATGGGTATAGTTAGCTATCCCTCAGACTATCATAAAAAAGGCAGACAGCTTCGTGCCGAACACCTGAGTGACCGCAAGTTCAGTAATACTAAACTCTTGAGTAATAAGTTTCCGCACTCAGTCCGGTATAGTCAATACGGCATGATTACTACGTAAGCAACACTTCGAAGTAATACTGCACGGAAACGTCCGACCCTGCTGCCGCTTGGTAGCAAACTGAGCGCGTAAGCGTATTACTCAAGCATTTGGTATTACTGAACTTGCGTTAGTTTGAGAGCTATCCTTAAAATGTAGAATATATAACTATGTCACCGCGGAAAACTTTGTAGATCTATTAAAGAGGAATATCCCACCACGCATTGTTTTGTTAAATTTCGAAGGGCAAAAATTATGCAGCATTTTTTATGACAGCTCCCGTGGCTTGACTTTTTCCGACATTTTCAACAATTATCGTATACCTAACAGGGTCGCACGGTCAGGGCGAAACAATGCGGTGATTTTAGACCACACCTCATCTAACGTGCAGTAGATATGACCAGCCCAGTTAGCTCGGTGGCTTACTCAGCTACGTCAACAATTTAAATGTTATGCTCAATTGCCTGTTAGAAAACCTTGAGCTTGGACTCTTCATGATTGGATTTAACCTACGGCGCTGGCTTGACTAATCAAAGACCAATCCTGCGAGAAAGATTGCACATGTCCAAGTAGCGCCCTATACAACTAAACGATAAGCTTATGACTATCACGCATTATGGACGGAAGTATTATATTTTATTATCTTCTATAATGTTGGAAGAGGCCTATGTCCAGCAGTGGACTGATACGGGCTGATTATGATGATGATAATGTTATTCCTTAAAGTGGCAGTAAAAACACAATAAATAATAGTCGAGTAGTAAAAATAAAACTGTTGTAGACATCTTTATTTATTACTGCAATAATTTGATAATGATAACGTTGTAACGTGCCTTGCGCAATCGCATGATTAGTATAATACGAAATAATAGATTTAATTCAACATTTTAAATATCGGCTCGTTGGTGTAGGGGAATGAATTTCGCTTAGGTTGCGAGAGGTCCCGGGTTTAAATCCCGGACGAGCCCAAAATTTTTTAGTACCTATGTAAATTGTTTTCACAATGTCAACGTCTTTCAAGATTTTTGCATGGTGGTATGCATGGTGTAGTTTTAAGAACTAAAAAACTAATTTCCAAAGACGCACGAGTCAGTTTCAATGGCAACTTTTAAATGTTTATCACTATATTTTTGGAGATACTAATCACATCTCAATAAATCGTATAATGGGACCACTGCGGAAATGTACCCTATCCAAGAAAAAAGATGACGGAGTAATCACGTAACAAACATAAAAAAATAAAATTGTAGACGAATTAAGAAATTGCTTCTTTTTGGTAGTCTGTTGAAAATTAAGAAAAAAAATGTTATGCATACAGCACTTCACGTTTATGTTATGCATACAGCACTTCACGTTTATGTTATGCATACAGCACTTCACATTAATGTTATACATACAGCACTTCACATTAATGTTATACATACAGCAATTCACATTAATGTTATATACAGCACTTCACATTTATGTTATGCATACAGCACTTCACATTAATGTTATGCATACAGCACTTCACATTTATGTTATGCATACAGCACTTCACATTTATGTTATGCATTCAGCACTTCACATTAATTTTATACATACAGCACTTCACATTAATGTTATACATACAGCACTTCACATTAATGTTACGCATACCGCACTTAACATTTATGTTACGCATACAGCACTTCACATTAATGTTATGCATACAGCACTTCACATTTATGTAATGCATACAGCACTTCACATTTATGTTATGCATACAGCTCTTCACATTTATGTTATACATACAGCACTTCACATTAATGTTATACATACAGCACTTCACATTAATGTTATACATACAGCACTTCACATTTATGCTATGCATACAGCACTTCACATTAATGTAATACATACAGCACTTCACATTAATGTTATACATACAGCACTTCACATTAATGTTATGCATACAGCACTTCACATTAATGTTATACATACAGCACTTCACATTAATGTTATGCATACAGCACTTCACATTAATGTCATACATACAGCACTTCACATTAATGTTATGCATACAGCACTTCACATTAATGTTATACATACAGCACTTCACATTAATGGTTTTCGTGTATAAGAATATGGAAAAAAAAATACCAAAATGCGCGACATCTAGCTAGAGACAGTCGAAACTTTTTCTTTACGATCCATATTTGAAATAAACTGGCCAAGGGCAGGTCGGACTCGCACTCGTAGGGTTCTGTAACACATAACACAGTAAAGTATTCTATAACTATGATTTTTCACAACTAAAAAATTAACTTTGTTTTTCATAGTGTTTGTATAAAAACAAAGTTATCTTTGCTGTCGCCATATCTCAAAAACTGCTGACTGTATCTCGTTCAAACTAATTTTCGTTGTCAGTTTTTATTAAGTTCTACAGCATATATTTTATTAAGTATTTTCACTCCTTAAAAGTTAGACACATTTTACCACTTTAGACGCGCCTAACTTTCAAATGATTGACTTTGAGAAAAATGATTTTAAGAACCTCAATTTCATTTTTAAAGATCTATCCATAGACACCCCACCCCACACGTATAGTTTTGAAGAATATTTTTTTTGTTTCATTTCCATTTGTTTCATCCCTTAAACTTTTATATTTTTCATTTTTGTATAAAAATCGCAAAGCGGTTTACAGAATACATCTATCTACCAAGTTTCAATTATGTAGTCCAAACAGGGCTACATACGGACAGACAGACATGACGAATCTATAAGGGTTCCGTTTTTTGCCATTCGGCTACGGAACCCTAAAAATGTGTAAACCAAGAAAAAGAACACCCTGTTTAAAGCAACATTTTTTTTCTTAGTGATGATCGTATATAGTATCTTATGTAAGCTATAAAAAATATATATAAAATAAACTCTAAATAAATTGCAAATTCGTTTCATCCCATCATAAAAGGCAGCTTATCCTTCCAAGAAATTCTTATACTACCAAATTTTAGTAGGAAACTTTTGCCGTAAAAGTTTATCTGAAATAGTTATCCCACACCTGTTAAAGTAAAAAAAAACTATTGGAAGCATATCTCATACTGAGTTTATGGGACTCAGTAGCTTAAATAGAAAGTGCTTACTTAACTTTAGTGTCATATGTTTTGAGATAATATAACATTTTAGTACGACTTTTTGCTACCTAACAGTGTTACCAGAGAGTTTTCTTTAAGAGCGAATCCGGATTCAACTTTTCCATACAAACGTATTCCCCCGTTTTCTCCCTGGAAAATGATTTGAGAGCAAAATTTGTTTCCATAAAAAAATCAAGGTCTGCTGTAGCTAAGTCCCTAAGTATAATTTTCATTTTTTGACCAACCAATTGCAAATAGAAATATGGCCCCTTATAAATCTTAAAGACGTGATAAAAAGGCTTATTTTTCTTTTTGCAATTGGTTGGTCAAATAATTAAGATAATTTAAAAACTAAAGAAACCGACTTCTATGCCCCGCGAGTCAATTTCAGTAGCAAGTTTGAGACGTTTATCGTCATATCTCTGGAGATACTTATCAGATCTCAATGAAATTAAAATGGGATCATTCCATAAACGTACCCTACCGATTAAAAAAAAATATCATTTAAATCAGTTCACAATTGACGGAGTAATCGCGTAACATACACACGAAAAAAACAAAAAAAAAACAAACAGACGAATTGATAACCTCCTTTTTTTGAAGTTGAAAAAGCAAATGATGTAGCTACAGCGTACCTTGATTTTTTGTAGGAACAAATTTTGCTCTATAAGTATTTTCAGGAAGGAAACGGGGGAATATATTTGAATGGAAAAGTGCACCCCGCGTTTGCTCTTAATTACTGGATAATTTATTAAATGTGTTCAAAGGTTTTTTTTATTGCACACATTCCAGTGGGCCACTACCGCATCTGATGTTAAGGGGTTACGATTTCCATACAAAAGTATAATGCACAAATATGAGTAAATTGAACTTGAATTTTAATTTTAAAGTCCAAATCTTTATCAATCAAATTATGTAGGTCAATAAATTTCCCGACCTGAGCATACTTCTAAAATATTTGTGCATTATACTATTATGGACATTGCACCCCCTTAGGTGAAGATGCGAACTAAGATGGAACCATGGAAAACGATATTGTAGGAACATGGTAGTATTAACCTGATGCTGGGACATCTCCTGGAATCTGCAGAATACTCTACTCTTTATCAACTAACAGCAAAGATGTCGAGTTTGGGCTCATTGGAATGATCTCAATGAACAGATTATATATAGATCAGTCGGGGGTGGTTTTAAATTTTGAATTTAAGCTTTTTGAAGTTATACTTCTTTTGGCGCGATAGAGAAAAATGATGAGAGTGAATTTTTATGATGCACGCTCACACCCACACCTAAATTCTACACTGTGAAGTTAGTTCTAGGTGGCATGCCTATGTTGAAGTTGTATATGTCATATTAACGTCATATTTTTACGTTAATAAAACATTTTTTATTTAAATAAAATATTTTTGATTAATTTTAATATTTATCGTTAATCACTACTGCATTTTTGTTATTTTTTTTCCATACGCCACAGAAGTATAACTTCTAACGCGTGTACATATTTTTTTTAATATCTTATAGGCTAGCGTTTGATCACTATCTCACCTGTTAGTAAGTGATTATGCAGTTGAAGATGGTAAACACGCTAGGCCTAGAATGGGAACTGGCTCTCAAGGAACACATTAGATGTTTGGTGACAGATTTTCTAACTTGAGGGTGGTAGCTGGCCAGGCGGACACTAGATAGTGTCCTACCACCATGCGGGGGTTGTTGGTTTCTAAACGATGTTTTTCTTTACCGGAGGGCCACTGTGAGAAGCGTACATAAATTTTTCGATAGAAGAATCCATTGGTGCACGGCGGGGTTTGAACTCGGTACCACGGCATCAAAGCCGACCGTTCTCCCGATTACGCCACCGGGCCCTCTAAAGTAATTAAAGTATTATTTCGGTTATTAACCGACTTCAAAAAAAGGAGGGGGTTTCTCAATTCGACCGTATATATATACTAGCTGTTACCCGCGGCTTCACCCGCGTTATTTGTGTCTTTATGACCATTGATGTCTAGATCGATGATCTCTTAGGCCAAATCACCATAGGTGACCCTCAAAGTCGAACTCAATATCCTCTATTGTTAAAGTCATTAATCATTTTGGTTAGGTTAGTATACGAAATTGTGCTGTTTAAATGTTTGACTCAATACAACAGTTCCTAAAACATTTCTTACAAAGAAAATAAGGTGAATAGCTGCGCGAGCGTAGCGAGCGCTATTATTGGGCGAGTGAAATTTTTTTATGGCTTTTTATAACCCTGACAGTTTAATGACCTAATCATCAAGTCAATATAGACGACTCTTACGTTGAACTCGATATCGTCTATTGTTGAAGTCATTAATCATTACTTGGTACTTGGTAAACTTAAAAAAGGTTTACCAGCGAACGCGAATTTTTTAAGTCATTATATGACCCTGACAGTTTTTATAACCTACTAAATCACCACCGATGACCCTAGGGTTAAACTTGATATCCACTTATTTTAATGGAAAAATTCATTATGATTATTGAAGGTTGTACTGTTTCAATTAATAAACTCGTTTTGATGCATGTGGCTATTAAAATACAAAAAATGCTGAAATATTACCTACAAAGTAGATAAAACAAAGGTTTGCGCGAGCGCAGCGAGAGCTATCAATGCGCGAGTGTAGCGAGCGCGAAAATTTTTACGTCATTTTATGACCCTGACAGTTTTTATGACCTACTAAGTCAACAACGATGACCCTAAGGTTGTTAAAACACGAATGCTTTTGAAATACTTCCCACAAAGCAGATAAAACACGTTGGGCAAGCAAAGCCATCGCGTAAATTTTGATGACTTTTAATGACCGTGACAGTGTTATGGCCTAATTAAGGCACTTATTAAGTTTAGTCATAATCTATGAACCTAAGGTCAAACTTTTATGATTATGCAAACTCTATGTAAAGTTAACAAAAAATATAGGCATCCACACTTAACTGCCGAAAAAAAGTATTCTTTGCCCTTTTATGCCCTATTAAATGTCTTTGTACAATATTTCATCAGAATCAGTCAAGCTGTTTGGCCAAAAAGAGGCCGCACATTTACAAAATTCAATTAATAATATCTGGACCCCGACTCGACAGCCAGAAAAAAAGTATCCTATATCCTATTCTGCCCTATGACATGTATTCTTACAACATTTCAGGCAAATCGGTCAAGCCGTTTATTCGAGAAGAAGTCTTATATTTACAAAATTCAATTAAAAATATCTGAACCCCCTGACTCGATAGCCAAAAAAAAGTATCCTATATCCTATTCTACTATACGAACTGTCTTTATACAACATTTCAGGCAAATCGGTCAAGCCGTTTATTCGAGAAGAAGTCTTATATTTACAAAATTCAATTAAAAGTATATGAACCCCCTGACTCGATAGCCAAAAAAAAGTATCCTTTATCCTATTCTACTATACGAACTGTCTTTAAACAACATTTCAGGCAAATCGGTCAAGCCGTTTATTCAAGAAGAAGTCTTATATTTACAAAATTCAATTAAAAATATCTGAACCCCCTGACTCGATAGCCAAAAAAAAAGTATCGTATATCCTATTCTACTATACGAACTGTCTTTATACAACATTTCAGGCAAATCGGTCAAGCCGTTTATTCGAGAAGAAGTCTTATATTTACAAAATTCAATTTAAAATATCTGAACCCCCTGACTCGATGGCCAAAAAAAAAGTATCTTATATTCTATTCTACCATACGAACTGTCTTTATACAACATTTTAGGCTAATTGGTCAAGCCGTTTATTCGAGAAGAGATCTTATATTTACAAAATTCAATTAAAAATATTTGGACCCTCTGACTCGATAGCCAGAAAAAAAGTATTCTATATTATTCTCTACCTTATGAACTGTCTTTATACAACATTTCAGGCAAATCGGTCAAGCCGTTTATTCGAAAAGAGATCTTATATATACAAAATTCAATTAATAATATTTTGACCCCCTGACTCGATAGCCAAAAAAAAGGTATCCCATATCCTATTCTGCCATATTTTCTATCTTTGTACAAAATTTCAGGCAAATCGGTCAAGCCGTTTGACCGTGAAGAAGTCCCAAACAAACAAACAAACAAATAAACAAACTGACTTTCGCATTTATTCGCATAATATTGGTGTTGTTGTGTCTGTTCACGGATAACTTCGTCGTTTATGAACTGATTAAAAACCTTTGATTGTAGTTATATATATACTTTTTTATTAGGTACTTCAAATAATTATAGATGCTCAAAGCACAAGTGAGCTGTTCCTACGAGCTTCGGCAGGCTACTGTTAAATATATGTGCATGGATATGATATTGAACAATCGTACAGCGCGCCACAGAGTAACATTCTTTTGTAGGTTAGTCCTACTTGAAGACATCTCCAAGATGTGGACTCGTCGACGAAAAGTATAAAAAAAACTGCGTACAATCTATTTCTAAGACTTTCCTAATATACTACTCTGGAGTAATTGACGCATCTTAGTTTTAGTTCAACCAACCGCGATCCCCAAATTAATTAATCTCACAAAACGAGGTGTTTGTGCCGCCCTTTGTCTGTGAGCTGATTGAAGCATCTATTATCTGTTTAATTTGGGACCAGATTGTGGCTGTTTGCCCTCACGATGCTTCACGTCTTCTGATTGTGGGATTGTGGTAATTGGATACAATCTGCAATTGTTTGGTTATAAACTTTTTTGAAATGAGGGAAGTTCATATGATTCATGATGGTACAAAACGAAAAAACCGACTTTACATGCCGCGATAGTCAAAGTGCTGGCTAGTTATAATCATGTCATAGAAGAATATCAGAATTTTTCAAATCATATACCATAATAAATCATATAAGAACTTTTTAAAATCGCTTAAGATTTGACGGAGTTATGAGGTAACAAACATTAAAAAAAACAGTCAAATTGAGAACCTCCTCCTTTTTTGTGAAGTCGGTAAAAAAATAACTGAAACCCTGCTTTACATGCCGCGCGAGATATTTTGTCAGTAGCAATATTGTGATACGGTAGAAATACCCTAAAACTGGTTCGAAGTGGTTTAGTAAGGTCATCATAAGAATAACTATATAAGAATAACGAATGAAATTGAAAAATGTAATAATTAACAAAATCTTAGACATTTTTCTCCATATAAACAAATTAAAAGTTCAAATCAGAAGTTTCTATAAAACTGTATATTGTCTGGGTTAATTGTCTCGAAAATTGGTAGGTACTCGGTAGGTGGTCGGTGGAAGGTACTCAATTACGACACCTATCGAACAAAAAAAAACAAATCAAAAACGGTTCAACCGTTTGGGCGATACGATGCCACAGACAGACACACGTCAAACTTTTATAACACACCCCTTCTTATTACGTCAGGGGTTAAAAGTATCTTATCTTTTCAAATGAAGATAAAACCTACGAATATGGCTGTTTTGTAAAAAGTTCAACTGCAAGTTTATTACAGTGAAAAGATCGCGTGAAATAATTTTAACGGTTCTTTCCGAGCGGATGAGCGGTTTGATTGGACAATTTTATAGGGTTGCATCAAATATAAAAATGTATTACGGGAAACAAAAATATGTATCAAATAATGAAATAAATTATTTTTTAAGACATGATTATTCATCACTAACTATGATGTATGATATGATGTATAAATATGATGACCAACTTACTTTTATGTGCAAAATTTTAAGGGGTAAAATTGACGCACCGGATCTGCATGATGAGCTGTGCCAGGTGTTTGTCCCCGACAATTACTTGCGCAGCAGACGTCACAAGCTGTTCTTCGTGGGGCATTGCCGCACGGTAGCACGCAGCATGTCGCCCATACCGCGCTCACTCGCAGCTTTCAATGCTCTGCTGTCTACCGACACCGACTGCGACTTGTTTGAGGATGGATGGCAGAAGATTATGTCGGATTGTCTCATGTTTTCTGAGAGATATGATTGAAAGTGTGCTGTGTCATTTAAATTTAATTTTAATTTTAATATATGTAATTTAGTTTTATTTGATAATTTGTTATTAGAACTTTTAATACTATTTATTTGCTTTGTTGGATTAATGTGATATAATTTAACTTTTATAATTCAGATAACTATTTATGACATTCTAGACTGATTTATTTTTATTATGATTTAAAATGTTCTATTATCATTTAGTTGTAATATTCCTTAATTAATGTAATTGGTTTTTGTACCGTTTTGATTAAGGTTAAATAAATAAATAAATAAATAAATAAATGATAGTTGTACGTTTTAGCGCAGGTAAAACGGCTCTCCGTTTATCGTACTGAAGCGTATCTATCATGTACTGGGATAAAAAGTATTTGTGATAATCCAAATTATGAGCTATCTGCTAACTAAATTTTATCCAAACGCTTACAACTTACAAACTTTCACGTATAATAATATATTACATATAGTAGGGTTCTGCAGTTGTTTTGCATGCGTGGTTGACTTTGTCAACCTTATGTCAATGTCATAAGAATTATGAATATTATTAATAAATAGCCGGCAAAATACGTTTATACCCAGTGTTGTTAAATACGTTTTTCGTCTATGCATTGCACTTCTACTGCATTTTTAATTGCATTTAGCACCATCTATGGTCACGAACGCGGGCTAAACCTACCTATGACAACATGTATTCACCTCATACTTCCTTAGCATAAGATAACGATAGCAAGATCGCGATAACTTTAAAACAAAAATAAGTTTCACACATTTGCCAACCCTAGCATTCAATAAAGTTGGTGTTCCCCCAACTTCAGCCATTCGAGAGCCTTTTTACAATGTCTTTTCACTTATTGAAGGAATCTTTTATCTCTATGTACGTGATACTTGGAGGTCAAGCTGTTTCTATTGTATATTATTGCTTTGTTTCGTAGTATTGCAATATAATAGATTTTGTAATGGACTGATTAATTTTATGATTGAATGAACTTCTATTGTTTCTTTGTAATTGGGTGGGCACGTTAAGGTTACGTTTGAGTATTTAGGGTTTGTTTTTAACCGACTTCACAAAAAAGAAGGAGGTTCTCAATTCGTCTGTATGTTTTTTTTTGTGTGTATGTTACGCGATTACTCCGTCAATTGTGAACCGATTCGAATGTTTTTTTTTGTAATGAGTAGGGTACGTTTTCGAGGTGGTCCCATTGTAATTTAATCGAGATCTAATAGGTATCTCCAGAGGTATGACGATAAATGTCTCAAACTTGCTACTGAAATTAACTCGCGGGGCATTGAAGTCGGTTGTTTTAGTTTTTAAACTATCTTAATGATTATAATTTAAAAAATCAAAGGTAATAGTTGAAACCCCTTTTTATATCACTCAAATAATTTAAGATCGTTTAAAAATTAAAAGAACTGACTTCAACCGTCGCGCTAGTCAAGAAGCCAGTGGCCAGTATCATGTCATCAAGATATACAAATGCATCGATGATTTTTGTTGATATATTTAAAACCGCTCGACCGATTTCATTAAAATTTAAACGGGGCCACGTGGAAAAGGTACCCTTTGAAACAAAAAAAAATATTTCCAAGTCGCTTCAGGTATCTTCGAGTAATTGTTGAAAATACATAAAAAATAAAGATTCCGACGAATTAAGAACCTCTTCCCTTTTTGTGAAGTCGGTTAATAATCTATTCGTAGAGTATTATGTAACATAGCGTCGTATAAGGTATTTACCTTCGAGCATTTACCAATGGAGATGTTAACGTTGTCATCTGCAAACATTTTTTTCTGCCGATACTTACGGGGGACGAGGTAAACACGCATTGCACACACACAACTCAACCAGCAAAAACTACACTTACCACTGTTTTCTTGCTCTTATACCATTCTTATATCGTCGTATAAGCCTGGATTTGGGCACCATTTATAAGCGTAATTTGTTTATATCTTTCTAATATCAGTCTTATTGAATGTTGTTTTCACTTAAATTATTCTTACCAAAAAAGATCAAACACAATCGTAAAAAAACTTGGTGTAGTGTTTGTTTGAAAGTCACAACTAATAAAAAAGAAATCGAAAACAGTAAGGATAAAGGTATTTAATAATTTATATTGTAATAACCGTACCATTATTAACAAGTGTTTCGTTTTATGCTTTTCGATAAGTATTAGTATTGGAAAATATTATTTACTGTAAAGTAGACCCTAATTTATGCTTCACAACTCGTGCGCTTTATCAATATATAGTATTTAGTATTATTGTTTAATTATTTTATTTGTTAATTTGTATTAAAAGCGACGCCATTAGTATTGCATTTATTAGAATCACTATAAGACTATTTTAAGCTCATTTAGATCATTCCAACATGACTCCATGTTGGAATAACTTAGAGATCCTTGAATTGACATAAAACATTTATTTTCATTTAAGAGTGAACGTTTGTAATGTGAAATGGTATTTTATGTGACCGCACTAAAATACTTTTAGTGAAATATAATAGTCAACATCAAATGTTACTCTCACAATTTTAGTCACAAATTCGATTTAAGATCAAACTTTCTTAAATTAGACTCGTTTTCTCTATTGTATCTATGATGATTCAATATCACTCTAATACTGTGCCTATCCACTGCTGTTGATCTTATAATAGTTTTGAATAAGATCAATATTTACCTACATGTTTTAATTAAATGCTGATATTAGTCTAACATTCTTACAATAGCATTTAGAAAATATGTAATAAAATTAAATGAGCTTAGAAAATGTGGATATGAGAGCTAATTTATCACAAGTGTGATAAGTCTTAATAAATGCTTTTTTAGGAGAGTGTGGCTTACAACGGCACTGCAAATTTAAACTTATATGCATAATTAAGACAAGGTATTAAGATCAAGCGTATTAGAGCCTGTAACGGCTTGTCAGAGACTAATATAGGAGCGATAGCAATGACGAAAACAGATAAGAGACCACTATAAGCTCACAACTCTTATAAAGTGAGAAAGGTAAGACGATTTTTCTAGCTGGGAAATCACTCACTTTAACGATCCCGCACACTAGCTTGAAACACGCACGCAGTATTAAAAATACAGCGTAGTTACGCACGCTCATATTGCCAATAATCGCTATATGGCCAGCAGAGGGGTACGCCTTGCGTTACATTTCCATTGGTAAATGCTCGAAGGTATGTACCAATGAATTAATGAATGAAAATTGGGCATGTTCTGTCTGTCTACGCGAGTTCATTCGCATTTGATTAGCCTTACATTGACTAACCATGTACAGATGATTAATCAAGTTAATTTAGATATAACATAATGCTACGATTCCGACAAATAAAATGAGATAATGTAAGCATCTAAGCTACTGCCAATCACACGCAAAAAGGGCAAAAAACAGACCTAATGGTGAATATTTTCCCACGCAACAATTACCAAGGGATGAATGCGATAGAAGATGAGTGATTTTTTTTTTTTTTTTTTTTATCACTGTCTCGCCTGGTTGTAAGTGATGATGTGGTCGAGCTTGGTAAACGAGCTAAGCCTTGAATGATCTGACTCTCAAGGGTTGTGCTGCCAGAATACGAGTACACTAAGGTTATGGCGGCAGATTTTCTTCTTGATGGCAGTAAGCTACTTTTTGGCAGCAAGTCTGAGTCTTTGGTTTGAGGGCCCGGCGGCGTAATCGGGAGAACGGTCGGCTTTGATGCCGTGGTACCGAGTTCAAACCCTGCCGTGCACTATTGGATTTTTCTATCGAAAGATTTATGTGCGCTTCTCACTCTGGGCCTCCGGTGAAGGAAAACATCGTTAAGAAACCAACAACTCCCCCATGGTGGTAGGACACTATCTAGTGTCCGCCTGGCTATCCTTGAGAGCCAGTTCCCATTCTAGGCCCAGCGTGCTTACCATCTTCGATCGCATCATCACTTACCAACAGGTGAGATAGTGGTCAAACGCTAGCCTATAAGATATTAAAAAAAAAGTCAGGCGAAACACATATTAAGTAATCATCAATGCACTTACCACCCGTGGACAAACACCCATGAATGCATATAGAAAAATCTTTTAGTGCACGGCAAGGATTTGAATGGGCGACCTCGTGGTTAGAAATCAAGTTATCTATCCTATTTGGTTTAAGACAAGGCTAGTCAACCGGCCAAATCGAAATATCGAATCGGGATTCCGATAGCAACCACATACATTCGGAATTTCGATTCGTAATATCGAATCGAAAACTTAATATGAAGAATGAAGATATAGAAAACTGGAACGAGAAAAACCAAAGACCAAAGAGCTGGCGCTTACCTCTGCCAACGGATTAGCCTAGCAATTCAACGAGCCTAGATAACGTCGCCAACGTTTTGGGAACTTTACCGAACAGACAGCTGCGACCTAGGTTCTGTTTTTTATTTATAACATTTTACTTATTTATATCAGTTAAAATAGTTTTTATTTTAATTTAGTTTTAAGTTGTATTTATGTACTATTTGTAAATATTTATTTATGTGGAAAGAAATAGAACATTTACCTAGAATAAAAATTTAAAAATAACTTGGAACGTAGGCCCGCCTATGTCATATTGTACATATATGTCATTTTGTACGTATTTTCCTTACGTATGTGATAGGTCCATAGATCTGGATGGATTTACTGCGTTTAAATACCAATTTGATTTTTTAAATTCCGAATGTTTAAGGCCGCCCTAAGTCTACGCGCCGTAGAAAAGTATTAAGGTTTGAAGGAAAAAGTGAAATTACGGAGCTAAGGTGAACTATTGTTGAAAGAACTGTTTCATGAGTTCCTAATAAAATGTCAGATAGTTAGCTTACATGCGACGCCATATAAAAGTTGTCATCCAGAGTTGTGTATGCCACGATATCTATTGTTGACAACGTCATCGCTGGGCTGCCGGGTGAGCGTTTTGCTCCGTGGTTTGCTTCTCCTCCTAGACTCCTAACAATTATCACTAGTAGTTCAGTGAGAACAGTACTGTATACCTCGCGTCGCGAGCACTTAAGAGAATAACCGACCGAACATGTTTTCGCAATGCTTTATTTTAATGCAAATACAATACATTTTCATAAAATAATTAGCGCAAAAAAATCAACGAAGAATGTGCCTCGTCCCCCCCCCCCCAAATAAAATTTTAATCGGGGTCGAAATGTATTTTAAATTAATCAAGAAATTAATGTGCCAATTTTCGTTAAAATCGGTTGAGAATGCGACCAGTAGGCAAGAACAGATAGACGGACAAAAACATTTTAGGGAAATCCCTACACTATAATAGGACGCTTCGTTTGCCTGGTCAATAAAAAACTTAGTTAACTAATACTAATAATAATAGCCCAAACAATACTCATAGTTTTTATTGTCTGGTAAATGTAATGCACCTTCGAAAACCTTTCATCAGTGGTAAAATTTGTTTCGACACCAACAAGCATCCAACTAGCAATCGATCTTATGCGGCCCAACCATTTAGGCAAGCGCAAATTTACGGGTTTAGCCTCAAATTTATTGTGCAGACAAATGAAGCAAATCTGGAAATAGGTTTTATTTGTTTTATTTTCACATATATTTGCACTCACAGCGCGAAATTGGTGGAATTTTAATTTTTTTTGTGTAGGATAAAAACGGTTTCAATGTTTCCATTGATGGATGGATTTTACTGGTTAGGCTTTTAATTACCTGGTCATTTACATGCGATGTTATTTACAATTTTATTTTCGTTGAAATCTGCTATACAACATAAAACCTGGCAAAGAGTCTTTATATCTTGTAGCCTAGGGTTTGACCACTATCTCACCTGGTGGTAAGCGGTTAGATTGTGACCACGCTCGGCCTAAAAAAACTCTGACTCTTATGGGCTGTGTGCTGCCAGAACACCGTAAGGTTATGGCGCCAGATTTTCTCCTTGATGGTGGTAAACTTCTTTTTCGTAGCAAGTAAAGCGGAGCATCCGCAAAATATGCTTCTACCACCTATGGAGACACGTATAGACCACATGCATATATTCCCCAATAAAATGCTATGCAGTAAGCGCCCTAGATCCAAACTTACTCAAAAACAGTCAAGACTATCTTCCATCCCAGAACTATCAGTACATTGCCGCACATAAACAAATAACTATTGTACTGACTTGTATTGTGTACTCAAATAGGGATATACAAAAAGGGAACCCATATCTCACACTGTCAACCGCATGGCGTTTCCGTAATCCAATTAATGATTCACCTAATACCCATTTCCGTGGATAGCCATTGTGAGCTTCTTGTGCGGTGTTTAGGTGTTAACTGTTCGGGACTATCGGTCTTACTCATATGTTCAGACTACGCTATAATATATAGCTTTATAGCATATAGTTTATAGCGCAACAATATCACTCACCATACATTTACTATGAACACGTTCACACTTAGCTATAATATATATTGTTACGTGCGGGGTGGTATTAAAATGCCAATCCGATGAGATGAACGTTTATTTCCACTGATCACTAGGTTAGCACAATGTTCCACAGTAGTTGTCCAAATCGTCTTGCACAATTATCAAAAGTCCGTTAACACACACTGAGGTCGTTGGTAATCACAATCACTGATTTCACTGTTCACAGTTCACAACACTAGTTCACTGATAACACTTAACGATCACTTGGTCGCTATCCGCGCTTAGATAGTTACACTGTCGCTTCCAGAGAAAGACTGCCTCAAGCCGCGGTTTCAACGTCTTATATAGGACGAGAATATTTCTACAGAACTTTCTAGTATTGACTCGAAACAATAGACAAAAGACGTTCAAAACAAAGCAATAACAATCACAAACAAAAGGGGCGGCTTTCCTTTGAGCATCTGACGTAAACAACTTTACCATACATGCTAATTTGATCTCTAACTACTTATGAATAAGGTTCAATCTTAACTACAAAACTAGGTACATTGACTAGGGTCTGAATTCCCGGAAGGTTACATTTATGACGGTCGGGTCGGGTGTTTATAGCCCCTAATTAGTCTATTCTTTCCCACGGTATTTTTGTTCGAGAAGCTTGGCGAAACATCGCGACTCGACGACGCGATGTAACAATATTATTGGGTTGCTATGAGCTATGAAATTGAGCGATATGCTGTGCTATATCACGCACTTGCCAGATTGGGGAATCCTCCCCAAATTTGGTGGATTTAAAACTTTTTATGACGTGACAACGTCTACTAAATGATAAAGCGAAACGTTTTCTGCGGGGGTGGTGGGACTAATTTGTGCAATTAGATGGCACGCTCTATGAAATGTCAACTGAGCTCGCCATATGTCATACTTGCTTGCGATGATATCGCGTGGTGTGAACGCCATGCTGTATAGTATAGCTTAATGACGTATCATGCTATATTATATAGCGGCATATTATAGCGTAGTCTGAACGGTGCTTAAACGGCGCTTAAGCTGATCGATCAATGATCTGTAAATTGAAGAACTATTCTGAATCATTCGAAAGCAAATTTTCGGAAACTGTTTCTTCTTTGACTCAGGAAGACTACTCCGAAGTGTTAATCGAAAGTATCGGCCGAAATGATCGGGCGTTTCTTACTACAAATCACATTCTGTTGGGTTGTTGGTTTAGCTTATCATTCGGTCCGATCGAAGTTCATTTGACGTTTGTTTTCTCGTAAACCGTAAGCCCAACCGATAATTTGACAAGAGTTTTATTGTCATTTTATGACAAAAATGTCCGAACCTTGTTCGTAGTAGGACAACTTCAGCAAATGCGGTCGTTTCGGTCGGCCCAAACTTCCGGATGTATCATTATGAAGTTGGCCTTCAGATCCTTGCAGTTGACAATGCTCCGATTGGTAACTGATGATAATTTTAATTTGAAATAAGTGAAAGTAAAAACTTTTGTAAACAAGCTTTTTGTAAAGACGTTATCATGCGTAATGAAAATCACTAATGATAACAATACATTCTAGCCCAAGTTCGAATGTTATATCATTTGCCATAACACAGTCCAGTCCACAAATACATATAAATATATATATACAATAGATAGAAAGGAAAACGCAAGTATCACGATTTGTATTGACACATCAAACTATAATACACTTAGGTAACGTAAGAAATATTTCAATTAATTATTTTTATTTACACAAAACCAACAGGTAAGTGACTTTATGATTAATTCAGGTAAAGTCGTGGCAGAAGACATGTTTATTTTAATGTCAAATGTAATGATTAAGTTGAACCCTTGTCAACAAAGACGAATAACAAATTCAAGTCTTCGAAGCCGGTAATGGTCACGATTTCATTTTACAATAAACTGGCCAAGTGCCAGTCGGACTCGCACTAGTAGGGTTCCGTAACACAGTTAAGTATTCCATAACTATGATTTTTCGCAACTACAAAATTAACTTTGTTTTTCATAGTGTTTGTATAAAAAACAAAGTTATCTTTGCTGTCGCCATATCTCTAAAACTGCTGGCTGTATCTCGTTCAAACCAATTTTCGTTGTTAGTTTTTATTGAGATCTACAGCATATATTTTTTTTAGATTTTTCACTACCATACTTTAAAAGTTAGAGGGGGGGGGGGGGGACACACATTTTACCACTTTAGACGCGCCTATCTTTCAAATGATTGACTTTGAGAAAAAATGATTTTAGAAACCTCAATGTCATTTTTGAAGACCTATCCATAGACTCCCTCCCCACATGTATAGGTTTGAAGAAATTTTTTTTTGTTTCAGTTCCATGTATGGGATGCCCCCCCTTAAACTTTTTTTTTTTTTACTTTTGTATAAAAATCGGAAAGCGGTTTACAGAATACATCTACCTACCAAGTTTCAATTCTGTAGTCCTAACAGTTTCGGAATAAAATGGCTGTGACATACGGACGGATAGACAGACAGACAGACAGACATGACGAATCTATCAGGGTTCCGTTTTTTGCCATTCGGCTACGGAACCCTAAAAAAGGGGTAGGTTCTCAATTCCTCAGAATATTTTTTTTTATTTATGTTCACCAATTAACTCATGAACTGAACTGAATTCACTAAGAACATATTTAGAAAATTCTATTTTTTTTAAAAGGCTATAACTTCACAAGTGGTCCCATTTAAATTTCGTCGAAACATGTTCAGTATCTCTAGAGATATGAAGATAAACACCTCAAATTTAGTAGTGAAAATGACTAGCGCTAGCTAATATCTACATCACCTGTTAGTAAGTGATGATGCGGTCGAGGATGGTAGCACGCTACGCCTAGAATGGGAACTGGCTCTCAAGTACAGCTTCCGGAAAACATTAGATATTTGGCGACAGATTTTCCAACTTAAAGCCGGCTTTTCACTATGGGATATAATATAATGTATATTATATCTAGAGAAATAAAATTTTATCGCTCGTCACACATTTTGTATGAGACCGTTTACACTATACTATAATATATATTACATCCCCAGCTATAAATATTTTTTCGACCGACTGAGCGATATTCGAAGGTTTATATTTTACCTCACGTCCCCGGACACCGCGCCTCCCCCTGCCTCGCCCACAGTTTTTTTTGTTGTTTTTTTAGTTTTATTATGGCTCCACACAATTAGTTTATTTAGCCAGTGTTTGAATGAAACCATAAACAACCAAAGCTGAACTTATATATCTTACAGTGTGAACAGCAATCGCGGGATGTAATATACATCTCAAGATGTAATTTACATTATAGCCCATAGTGAAAAGCCGGCTTAAGGGTTTAAGCTGGCCAGACAGACACCTGTACAGTATCCTGCCACCATGCCCTGGTTTTTTAGCCATACGCCGAATAAAAGCATGTCACCTTTCGGTTCGCTGAGTCGGGCATGATGTTTGGTGCTAAACAGTGTTGAAGAATTATTAGTGTATTTATATGTGTGTGTTATCTATATGTACATTAAAGTGTATATTAAAACATTAAATAATAAATTATAATATGTATATTAAAATATGTAAACGATTGTCTCTTTTTAATTTAATATTATCTTTCTTTGAAGTGTTACACACTTTTATATATTTGTAAATTGTTAAAGAAAATCCAAAATTTCATCGTACCGACGGGACTTGAACCCGCAACCTCCTGGATAACATGTCCAGGTGCTCTGCCAAATAAGCCACATATCGATCTATCGATACAACGAAAATTAGTGGATTGCATTTTTTAACCGAATTATGCATTGG
Organism: Cabera pusaria; assembly: GCA_954871355.1. Taxonomy (NCBI): domain Eukaryota; kingdom Metazoa; phylum Arthropoda; class Insecta; order Lepidoptera; family Geometridae; genus Cabera; species Cabera pusaria. The sequence continues at coordinate 23,293,064 of OX940900.1, forward strand.
TGGCGCCATCTATGACTACTAATTTCGATAGTTAAACATTCGGAAGAAATCATTACAGTTTTCTTTTTTTTTTATTTCACATCTGATTTCCACAGGTAATAAACATATATTTAAACAGGAGCATAATATTATACCGATATTTCGCCTGTCTTACTACCAAAAGAAGCTTAATCACCTCTTAGGAGAAAATCTGCCACCATAACCTTACGGATTTCCTGCAGCACATAGCCCTTGAGAGTCAGAGTATTCTAGGCCTAGCTTTTACACCATCTTCGACCACATCATCGCTTACCACTATGCAAGATAAAGGTTAAACGCTAGCTTATAAAATATTTAAAAAAAATCACAATTAGATCAGCTTGTAGAAAACGCCTGACTTATTCAAATGATAGTAAATTAATACAAAACGTCTTTACTCAATTCAGTGGCAATCTACTAAGAATTTCCATTTTTCTTTAGCAACTTGCTCAAACTGGCATTAATTAAAAAATCCCGGAGGATCAAGGGATTTGCCTTCTCTTAGAGATCCGCAGCTTTGTTTGAGAAGAAAATTGCAAAGTTTCTTGTGGATATGAAAAAATACTTGTGCTTACGGTTTAGGAGTATTTTGTTAATATGAATGGCAGCTTTAAAGGCAAACTAAGATGAATTCAAAACATGAAGGCCCAGTGGTGTAGTGGGATAATGGTCGGCTTAGAATGGATTTTTTAACTAAAAATGTATGTGCGTTTTTCACAGTAGCCCTCCAGTGAAGGAAAAACATTGTTAAGAAAACTCCCAATCCCCGCATGGTGGTAGGACACTATCTGGTGTTCAAAGCGAGCAAACACTCTCAAGTTAGAAAATATATCGCCAAAAATCAAATGTTTACCGGGGGCTATCCTTGAAAGTTAGTTCCCATTCTAGGCCTAGCGTGCTCACCATCTTCGACCGCATCATCACTTACCAACAGGTGAGATAGTGGTCAAACGCTAGCCTCAATCGCATCATCTCTTACTAAAAGGTAAGTAGTCAAACGCTATTGGAATTAAAAATAAAACATCGAACGCACTATGTTTCGACCACCTGTGGATCATCATCTCTCACTGTGTCAATCGTTACTGACCTACTATATCACAGCTTGGGGAGGCACTAACAAAACTCTCATGATCCAGCTCGAAAGAGTGCAAAGAGGAATCCTCAAATGCAGTAGAAGCAGACCTAGGCGGTATCCCACAGACGAGTTGTGTAGAGAATGTCAGGTACTAACAGTAAGACAACTCTTTATACAACACGCTGTACTGCAACATCATTCACTGGTAAGATATGCCGCATCAAATAATAAGAGAGCATCGTATAATGTTTGTAGCATCCCGACAGGAAACACTACATTTGCAACAAAATTTATAAACTGTCTAGGCCCGTTTTTATTTAACAAACTACATAAAATAACCAACATTTATAGATTAACTAATCATGAAGTTAAACATAAAATATTCAATAAACTTAAAGATACGGACTATTATGAAACAGAGAAATTAATGACAATAATTAAATGAGCTATATCGACACTTAATGAACATATACCTTCACAAACACACACACACACACACACACACACACACACACACACACACACACACACACACACACACACACACACACAAACACACACACACACATTTTTGCATGCATTATTTTAATTGTATTATACTAACCCACGGGCAAAATACACTTCCAGTATCAACAGACGGAAGAGTCCTGGTACCTATGTCACGGGTTTAGAGCCTAGTGTAGGAACCAGGTTTTCATTAAACAAAATTTGTAATATTTTTGCCTTTTGTACATAAAGTTTTTATGAAAGATTTATGATCATAGCATTATTTGTACTTTATATTACTAATAATTCTAGTAACATAATTTCATTCATAATTTATTTTTTCTCTTCATTACGACCGCCATATATCAAACAACCGGTACAGGTACCGGTATCTACTATAAATAATAATTACACTAATTTGTAGTGTTGACCGGAAGAATTACGGTTCAATTACGACCCTTGCCGGGTTTGAGGATCCCTTATAATTTTTGATATCACGTTCTAATTTACTGCTTTTAATTTTAACAAGCGATTATTATGATTTTGACCTAGTAATTTTTTTTTTTTAATACTTTAGTATTTAGTTAATGTTTGAAAATTCTTGTTTATTATCTTGTGAACGCAAAAAAGCAATATAATGAGTATACTGTAGAACACTCCAACGTTTCAAAATATTTCGTATTCCAGACGTGAAGTTTTTTTAACCGACTTCAAAAAAAGGAGGAGGTTTCTCAATTCGACCGTATATATATATATATATATATATATATATATATATATATATATATATTTTTATGTTTGTTCGCGGATAACTTCGTCGTTTATGAACCGATGTCGATTATTCTTTTTTTGTTCGAAAGGAGATATCCCAAGTGTGGTACCATGGTTTGGTACAATTTTATTGAGGTATGATAAGTATCTCCAGAGATATTGAGATAAACATCTCAAAATTGGTACTGAAAATGAATAGCGCGGCATTGAAGTCGGTTGTTTTTTTTTAGTTTTTAAACGATATTATTAAATTTTCCTTAGAAATAGACAAACGCTAATTATTGACTACTGTTTTATAGCCGGGACGACACACGGCGCGTTGCGTCAGTATCTCTAATACTATAAGAATCTATGTCCTGACATACTGACTGACTCACTGACAGACAACGCACAGCCTAAACCGCTGGTCGTAGAGACTTGAAATTTGGAGGGTATATTTGTCTTAGTACGTAAAGGTGTACTAAGATAGAATTTTTCAAATTTCACCCCTGAAGGGGATGAAACGGGGGTTCAAAGTTTCTATGGAGAAACATTATTAGATAGTCTTTTCTATTCAAAACTTCACACAAGTGCTTCAGGACATAAATAAGTAAATAAGTGTTTTAGGCTTTTTCGAAATTCCATCCCTAAGAGGCTGAAATGGGGTAACAAAGTCTGAAAATCAATATTGTTTCGAATTGCGCTGAAATTTGGCATGCAGATGGTTATTAGGACGTTAGTTCCCTCTGAGAAAGGATTTTCAAAAATTCACCACTGAAGGGGATGAAACGGGGGTTCAAAGTTTGTATGGAGAAACAAGATTAGATAGTATTTTCTATTCGAAACTTCATACAAGTGCTTCAGTAAAAAAATAAGTAAATACGTGTTTCAGGTTTTTTGAAATTCCACCCCTAAGAGGTGAAATGGGATAACAAAGTGTGAAAATCAATATTGTGTCGGATTGCGCTGAAATTTGGCATGCAGATAGTTATTACGACGTTAGTTCTCTGTGAGAAAGGATTTCCCAAAATTCACCCCTGAAGGGGATGAAACGGGGGTTCAAAGTTTGTATGGAGAAACTAGATTAGATAGTATTTTCTATTCGAAACTTCATACAAGTGCTTCAGTAAAAAAATAAGTAAATACGTGTTTCAGGTTTTTTGAAATTCCACCCCTAAGAGGTGAAATGGGATAACAAAGTGTGAAAATCAATATTGTGTCGGATTGCGCTGAAATTTGGCATGCAGATAGTTATTACGACGTTAGTTCTCTGTGAGAAAGGATTTCCCAAAATTCACCCCTGAAGGGGATGAAACGGGGGTTCAAAGTTTGTATGGAGAAACAAGATTAGATAGTATTTTCTATTCGAAACTTCATACAAGTGCTTCAGTAAAAAAATAAGTAAATACGTGTTTCAGGTTTTTTGAAATTCCACCCCTTATAATATATAATCCCGAACTGCCTTAGTCACGCGATAACATGAAAACGGGTGAACCGATTTGGCTAGTTCTTATTTGATCGTCTTTAATGATAGAATCGTTTTAACAAAAGAAAAGTTTTAAGTAAATTAAAAAATAATAATTGAAGTTTTTAACGCGTGCGAAGCCGCGGGGCAATTCTAGTATTATTATGTTACTCTTTGCCTAGTTTGGGACCCGCCGCTAAAGATCAAAGTTTTAAAATTTCTTCTATATAATTGGTTCTCCGTGAATCATTATGTAAATTGTTTATCTGTGAAATAAACCATTTAATGATCTTTAGTTGCGTCGTAAAAAAACCTTTAAAAAAAAGTAAAAATCGGTCCAGATTCATTGAGTTTTATAATTGTGGAACGTTTATAAAAAATAAAAGATTCTGACCAATTGAGAAACTCCTTCTCACGAATAAAGACATAGAGTATATTCTCCACGTAGACGTAATATAAATTGACTGCGCCAAACGGCCCTGATAAGACCGACCTAGAACGGAATTTGTCCCTTTCTTTTGTATGGACGACTTATATATATATACTATACGTATAGTATAGAACATATATAGCACTAGCAGGTTGTTAGACAAGGAAACACTCCCACCCTGGTGCCTTTCGATTGGGTCGTTTTGTTCTACAAAGCAATAACAACCTTATTGTTAGAGCATACGAATTAAATTGAATTTGTCAAAACATCTGCAGTCACCATCCTTTTATATACGTCTATGATTCTCAGTACTCCTTCTTTATTTGACTTTCTTTGACTTTGACTTTGATAGACAGACATGAAATCCACACTATTATCCACGGAGGGTAGATAGCTATTCTCGTAAATTCCTGTAGAACTAATAACGTATTAGACTTACCGCAAGCTACGAACACATCAAACTACGAGTAAGATCAAAACAGATAGATATAGATAGCATATAGTAATATATCTATCTAGAGATATGTTTGATTAATTATCCTTCTAATCATAATCTTGTTAATGAAGCCTTTGATCGTAGGTTCATAAGGAGCTGTTGGTTACTCAGTAGTACTATTAATAGTATATTTGTGTATGCTTAGAAGAAATTAAGTATTTTCTTGTGATATGACTTTTCCTAGACTACCAGCGACGGTTTTGTAAGGTTTTATTAAGATTTTTAACCGACTCCAAAAATGAAAGAGGTTTCTCAATGGAAAAGGAGTATGTTTGTTCGTGGATAACTTCGTCGTTTATGAACCAATTTTGATTGTTCTTTTTTAGGGTTCCGGACCCAAAGACTGTCTGTTTGTCTGTCCGTCTGTCACCAGGCTGTATCTCATGAACCGTGATAGTTAGACCGTTGAAATTTTCACAGATGATGTATTTATGTTGCCGCTATAACAACATATACTAGAAAAGAATAAAGTTAAAAATAATAGAGGGTTCCCATACAAGAAACGTGTTTTTTCGGCATTTCACGCCATCTATGAACGCTTAGTTAGGTAAACGTCCCATAGATGGCGTTATATTGAAATGTCAATCCCTAACACCTTTGTTAGACGTTAGATGGCGTTATAAGAAATAAAATGTTTATTAATAATAAAATGTTTATTAAATTATTATATTTTGCTGGCGAAAAATGATAGTGGTATATTTTGCTCGATCTTATAAAATACTGTAGTGTGGTACGGAACCCTACTAGTGCGAGTCCGACTTGCACTTGGCCAGTTTATTTTGTTGTAAAGGATATATCTCAAGTGTGGTACCATGGTAATTTTATCGAGGTCTGATAAGTATCTCCAGAGATAAAGAGATAAACACATCAAAATTGGTACTGAAAATTAATAGCGTGGCATTGAAGTCGGTTCTTTTTTAGTTTTTTAAACGATCCTATATAAAGTTGATGTTTGAAACGAAAACATTAAGATTAACTGCTTCGAGAAAATCGGCGTTAATATACAGCCTATGACATATTGTTACAGTTTGTACCAGTAACTGTTAGTGAATATAATGTGAAAGTTAATAATATGTAGGTACTTAAATTAAAAATGTATAACCACTCCCGACTGATCTATGTACATATAATCAATTCATTGAGCATTCTCCAACGAGCCCAAACTTGATATCTTTGCTGTATTTTAGTAAGGAATTGAGTATTCTGCAGATTCCAGAAGACGTCCTAGCATAAGGTCAATGCTACCATATTCTTACGATATCGTTGAAGTAGATACCAAATTTTGAATTGATTTTATAGCGTCATCAAGGAGAAAAAAGCTCATAGTCTTAAAACGGCTGAACGGATTTTCATGAATCAAAGAAAAGAACACTCTCGATAAAGACACATATCAAACAAATTATAATTAAATCAGAATCAGGTAAATTTTTTGGGCGCTACGATGCCACAGACAGACATACACATACACAGATACATAAGTCTATCTTATAACGCCCCGTTTTTTGCGTCGGGGGTACATATATATTATATTAACTAAATAAGTTAAATCAAATTCAAATGGGTAAATATATGTTAATAAAAAATGTTAAAAAATAAATAACCTAAGCCCAAACATATTTTCTACCCATCACCTTCCTACTTTTTATAATTTCTTACGCAGGTGAAACCGTGGGGCATACTTATTCAAACATCGTGACACACAATCAAGCTCCACAATTACTCATTGCATGATTAAAGTGACTGACACTATCATATCACTTGATCAACAATCTGAGCAATCCTGTTATACACTACAATTAATTTAATATTCACGTTCATTAATGACTCTCGTGGTTATTGTTACTGACAGATGAAATGAGATATCTACGCTATACTATAATTGTTCTGTGGCTACACATAATACATAAGCCATAGACGTAATATAAAAGGATGGTGCACTGCAGATGTTTTGACAAATTCAATTCAATCTGTATGCTTTTGTAATAAGGTTGTAATTGCTTTGTAGAACAAAACGACCCAATTGAGACACACCCGGGTGGGAGTGTGTCCTTGTGTAACAACCTGCTAGTCCTATATATGTTCTATACTATATGTATGGTGTAAGTTGTCCATACAAAAGAAAGGGACAAACTCGGTTCAAGGTCGGTCTCATGGGGGCCGGTGTGCGCGATCAAGTTCAATATGTAGCAGGTCTATGACATAAACTGATATATTTTATAGTTATGGATAACTTATCCTATTTTCCTATTTATATTTTAAATCCGAAATGTTGTGTAAAGAGTTAATATTTTAAGATGTGTTATTACGAAGCAAGTGTATCTGCTGGTTCTAACATCCCAGAAAATATCGTTTGCGCGATGCAGGATCTCATACATTTAGACAATATTTACAAGGAGGACGATGCAACCTATTACAGCGCCATCTAGATGATTTTATGTTAAGTTAAGTTGGTGAGTGGATGGATGATTGTTACTCTTTCACGTAAAAACGGCTGAATGGATTTGATTAAAATTCGGTACACAGATGCTTTATAACCTGGAATAGAACACAAAATAATTTTTGACGCGAGCGGAACTGCGTGACGCAGCTTGTTTCACTATAACTATTGATCTAAACAAACTGTCTTTGGTCCTTTCGGACTTACATCACCCTCCCTCGCAAGTCTAGGACATTGTCTAGTAAAACTTTAAATTGCTACAAATCATAACATCAACACAACAACACTCTATCGACACTTCAACAACCAAAACAACTATCAAACTATCAAGACCCATGTCATCTGAACGATGTTTCAGATGACACGGGTCCTGGGTGTCTCGACCACGACACTAGACACAACTAGTGAGTGTCCGACACTTGATGTATCACGTCGCATTCATTTGTTTGGTTAATTTGACGTTTATATATACAATGCGTGGTTTGAAATAAAATATCGTGTGTCACTTTAAAAAAGATTGATTTCAAATGACGCATGGTTGATAATCATGTTTTTTTTTGTATCATAATTTGCGCTAAATCTTTAAAATTGCAATGGCATACTATTAATAAATCTCGCTTTAAATAACTGGCCTGGTTAGGACCCGGTGGCGTAATCGAGAGAACGGTTGGCTTTGATGCCAGAGGTACCGAGCTCAAACTCAAGTTAGAAAATCTGTCGCCAAACATCTAATGTGTTCCGGCAGCTATCCTTGAGAGCCAGTTCTCATTCTAGGCCTAGCGTGCTTACCATCTTCGACCGCATCATCACTTACCAACAGGTGAGATAGGTCAAACGCTAGACTATAAAATATATTTAAAAAAAAAAACAAAAAAACCAAACTTACAGATGTCAAAAAACTGTTGTGATCTTTGTTACATTAGGCTAAAAAAAACACAAAAAAACGCACTGTATTAAATACTATTGAAATTAGAGAAATTACAGAAGCGTGTACCAATAAAGCATAGTTGTTCAGATTGTGTGACAATTCACTTACTAAACCATCAAGTCCTTAACTCAGTAATGTTAAACTGCATCACAAACAACTTAAACCTCTAAGTCCCGACAAACTTCCAAAACGGCACTATTCAGGGTCGATCTAATTAATAACTCGCTCGTCCCCGCTACCGCATCCGCCTCCGCTTATGTCACTTCACCGCTCTCTTGAGAATTAGAGTCGTAATTGACTTAGTCCCTTCTAAGGGCACGGGCGGTCAGACCGCAGGCCATCTGCAAGGTATAGCCACAGTGTATTGTTAGACAGTTGTACTTTTAGTCGAAGGAGGATGAAGGAAGGTAATGTTTTTAAAGTAAACTTTTTCAGGGGAGCTGAGCACTTTACTTTGTGGGTATTGAGAGACTGGGCCGTAACGCTCGGTTATGTAACGCTCGTTCGTGTCACATTCGGGCAAAGTTGGCTCGATTAGGTTTCTAACAAACCAATAGATGGCGATGTATACCATTAAAACGCATAAGCGGCAATTGCCCAATAGATAATGTGTCGGACTGGCGAACGAGAAGTCGTTGAACAGACAAGCGTTGGTTTTTTTTACAAGCTTTTTTATGTTTTCACTGTGACGTGCAATCCTAGGACTGACGGTATTTTTTAAATATAAAGAAGGTAGTTGCTGACTGTATGTATACTGACTCGATGTACTGGATCGAGTCCGGAACGAAGTAATTCGCCAGAGAATTAAAGTTATCGACATAGCTCAACGGATTAGTAAACTGAAGTAGCAGTGGGCTGGTAATATCTGCCGCAGGACTGATAACCGTTGGGGTAGACTTGTCCTAGAGTGGAGACCGCAAATCGGCAAACGTAGCGTAGGACGTCCTGTAACCAGATGGAGCGACGACATACGAAAAGCGGTGGGCAGCGACTGGAAAAGAAGAGCCGAAAATCGGGCTCAGTGGCGCATCTTGGAAGAGGCCTACGTCCAGCAGTGGACTGATACCGGCTGATGATGATGATGATGATGTGTACTGCCTGTATGTGTATACAGGCTTATTGATGAGGTTACCTATTTTCATAATTACTGATTAAAAATAATATTTTATTTTATTAGTTCTACCAAGGACGCATTATACGAGTATAATCTGCTTAATACTAGCATTTTTTACCTTAATTTACCTTCTGTTTCCAAACACGGACACTGTCCAAAATCCACTTGATACCAAAACATGTCATTTTTAATTGGGTCAAAGTACTCGAATTCATTATATGGGTATAATTTTAATTATCCCAAAGAAAATTAAGGGAAGATTCAGTATAATTTTATTGGACCATCCTGGAGCCCTTATTTTTTTACCTGACAATATTCTTGGGTAAATTACTTAAATTATCATAATTATGCCGTCGTGATGGAGGCTTTCCAAGCCGAAATGAATTTCGCTGAATAGCGACTTTAAGTACTATTGAAGAGCTGACTTGACTGCCTTTACTGAGGTGGGATTCCAGATTTGGCCTATTATGATTAAAACGTCGGGACCAATGTAGAAAGATCTGCGGATCTAGCTATGACCAGGAGACCTACTTTACTGTGATCAGAGGATAACTGTGATCAGAGAATGGATGACGATATTGTATTTACTATAATCAATACCAATATTATAAATGCGAAAGTCAGTTTGTTTATTTGTTTGTTTGGGACTTCTTCACGGTCAAACGGCTGGACTGATTTAGCTGAAAGTTTGTACAGGGATAACCAAAACTATGAATTAGGCTGTAGAAAATACTTTTTAACGCGGGCAGAGCCGCGGTGCACAGCTTGTGCCTAATATATTCTTACTGTACTGGTATAAGCAAGATGCTGCGGGACAGATATAGGACAATGTTTCTCTATATAAGTGGTGGTGTTTGTCAGCTTTTAAAGCAAAGCAAAATACCTGGATTCGATAGAAATGGTCTGTTAATTTTAATAAATAAAAGAAACGTTGAAAATTGTAATGAAACAAGCAAAATCAAAACGAACAAAATGTTCGTCTAATCTAAATTTACAAAAATGGACGAGATTTGATTTTTAGGGTTCCGTAGCTGAATGGCAAAAACGGAACCCTTATAGATTCATCATGTCTGTCTGTCAAAGTCAAAGTCAAAGTCAAAGTCAAAGTCAAAGTCAAAGCATTTATTCAGTATATGGGCAAATTAAAAATTTGCACTTACTCACGTCAAATTACATTAAATAGATCATATTCAATAAAAAAATATTATAGATATAACAGAAACATAACTTGCTTTAAATTTACAAAAAAAAAAACAAAGGTATTGAGCCATTGAGCTTTCATCTAGACGTCGAACGTCACACTTAAAACACATGTTTAATTCCCCTGATTAATGTAGGGTTGCCAGCCGTACTATTACGTGCACCCGCAACCCAGTGCATGTTTCAGCACTTCAGACAATTTTTATCCAAAAAATTGTGAAATAATGAAATATAATAAATAAATAAAACGCAGACTAATTGCAGTACAAATCATATTCCGAATGGAACTGATTGTCCGTCTATCAGCTGCATAATACCGTCTAAACAGGCAACCCTAGATCTGCAAACAAAAGATGAAACCTGATTAACTGTTGAATCTACTGGTGTTTCGGAAGTACTCCCATCAGAGAAGAGACACCAAGAAACTCTATGGGGCTTGTCACTTATTTCAATTATTATTTTTTTTAATTCATATTAAATTTTTTTTTTTAATTTACAACAAAAAATTATATTATGATATAATTTATTATATTTTTATATCTTAAATATCTTATATCTTATATATATTTATTATATCTTGGAGCTTGGGGCATTCAGGCCAAGCATTTTTGCATTCACATATAGTCATTTAATGTATAGTACGATTTCTTCATTAAATTGGATTTTACAAAGGTTTTAAATGTTCTCATAGACAGTTGATCAATATCTTTAGGAAGTTTATTATAAAATCGTATACAGTTCCCCAAAAAAGAACCTCTAACTTTCCACAACCTGAATTGAGGTAAAATTAATCTATTTTTGTATTGGACCTCTTATCATAATCATTCATTTTTTTGCGTACATACATAATATTTTCATATATATATTGACATGCCACTGTGAGAATTTTAATCTCCTTAAATTTTTCACGAAGTGAGTCTCGCGATGGTTCATGGTATATATAGATCGAATAGCTCTTTTTTGTAAAACAAATATAGATTGGATTTCGGCGGCTTTCCCCCACAATAAAATGCCATAGGACATTATACTGTGGAAGTAGCTAAAGTAAACCAATCTAGCAGTGGATTCGTCAGTCAAGTTTCTAATTTTTCGTACTGCGTATGCAGTGGAGCTCAATCTACCTGCTAGAGCTGATATTTGAGAACCCCATTGTAGCTTTGAATCCAGGGTGATGCCCAAGAATGTAGCGGATTCAACTAATTCTAATGGTACATATTACGTTTATTAATATCCTGCTATTAATGACACCTTTTCTTACATTTGTCAGCGAGAATTTAAAACATTTAGTTTTTTGTCGTTCAGTAATAAATTATTGGTTGTAAACCAATTCAAAACCTGTGTGATTAATTTGTTAACATCGTCAAATTTAGGCGCAATCCTATCTATTTTGAATATTAAGGATGTATCATCCGCAAATTGTAAAAAACAATATTTGAAATGTTTAGGCTGAGTAGCACCATCTTACTTTAACCGTAACTATAACTATTAACCGGTGATTTTATATGGAATTTGACACATTTTTGACGTTTGTTATAGTTGAAGTAAGATGGCGCGACTCAGCCTAAATGTTATTTTGTATCTTTACAATTTCACCACGTCATGTTTTTTCAACTAGAACTATTTTAATTAATCGCAAGCTTTATACACCCTTTAAATAATGAACTGGCTTCGCGCAACAATAGCACTATATGCTATTGTTGCGCTGTGTTATTTTACAGTATTTTCTTTATACGTTAGGGGACAGGTGTTCGTCTTTATAAATGGAGCAAAAACTTGTCGTTCTATGTGTGTATTTTATAAAACATTTTAATGGAAGAAAAGCTTTGTAGCTCTTTCAGAATCCAATCTTCTCTAGGCTACGCAGGTGTTTTCGTAGCACGTGTGGCGTAGCCCCGTAGCTGCTTAGCTTCTAACCGATTCACTAAAGTTTAAGACAAAAGGTGCACTATGGATTTTAATCGTTGCTGATAATAATTGCCAATGTTTGAACAAAACCGTTAAACTAGATGGCGCGCGTTGCAAAAACAATCTTACTTGTACAATTTGTTTTTAGACAGATCATTTATAATTTCCAGTGCGCGGTAGCCTAAAACGGAACTATTTGCATGGACGTACACACACGTGCTACATACGTGTGTTGATGAAAGTCTTATGTCGTTCTAGTATGTGTATAGTATCATCTATGCAGTTCTGGTATTACGTTTAAGATAAGTACCTACTGTCAAAACGGCAAGAACTCAAGAAATACGCTACTAAAAATCTCCATACCACCTTTTTTAATGTAATGTGGATAATATTATTTAATCGTGCGTGCGTCAGCTGCAGTATTTTTAGCAGCATGAGTGTAACCGCCTATATTGTTTTTGTTTTTCAGGGCAAGAGAAGAGCCTTACATTATGGGCATTGCTTAATTATTTTTCTGTCTTATATATTCAAGAAATACTAAACACTGTGTAGCACACAACTGTACTTGAGATCCAATACCTATTCTAAGCCTCATCATTATCATCCTCATAATCAGCCAGTGTCAGTCTACTGCTGGACGTAGGCTTCTCCCAAGATACGCCACTGAGCCCGATCTCCGGCTCATTGGGAGGGATATGCCCTAATCGCCACGCTGGGAAGGCGGGTTGGCGATCGCACGACGTAGCTCCTCGCACTGGTGACGCTGCGGCCCGTCACCGGCCTGTAGTAATTAGCTACGCCATAGTTTGAAATGATTATACCGCCATTTGTCGGTTGTCAGAGCCTCGTTCGTTGATCGGCAGGATGCACCACGGGCAGGTGAGGCTGGGAGCACTGAGGTAGTATTTGTGCACCCTTACATCCCTGTGCTCCCTTACTCCCTTGCATTTTAGGCCTAGCGTGCTACAATTCCTTGACCACATCGTCACCTACCAACACATCGACCCCTCTGGGATGAAACGTAGTAAAAGCCAAATGGCCATTTTTCAGTACGGCCGAAAAACAAAAAAGGTAAAGTTTATTTCTGGTATATCTTTTGATTTATTTAATCTGTAATAAACCACTATAGCTCATTAAGCTTAGGTTTTCGAGTTGTTTGCTAAATAGAAACTTAAAATAACGTACATTCATTAGTTCCAGAGATGGCATGGCTTTTACTACAAAAATAAAAGTTGTAAATGGCTTCTACGACATTTTTCTTCTAATTGGCGACTGTAACCTTTTTTTTATTAAGTGGTATAAGATGTCACAATATGTTTTATCAAAGAGATTATCGAATTAAAAGACAAATTAACAAGGAGAAAGTGTAATTTAGTGTAGTAAATGCAGAACACATTTATGACCAAAATCATATAATTTAAATGTTTTTCATTATATAAAAGTAATATTGTACTTTTTCTGACAAACACTAATAAAATTATCAAACTAAAATCAATATAACCTCTAAACTATGCAAAAAAGGCAGTAAATCGAACCTAGTAATAATAATATTCTAATTTTCTGTTTTATTAAACTACGAGATACAACTGCGCACTGTGCACACACGAAAACAGGTAAGTATTCAACAAAAACATAGCTTAAAACAAATTGATATCGTAAAGTAATCATCATCATCAGCCTATCCCTGTCCACTGCTGGACATAGGTCTCACTTATGGCACGCCACTGAGCTCGATCTTCAGCTTATTGTTTCCAGCCGCTGCCAGCCAGCTTGCGTATATCATCGCTTGATCTAGCTGGAGGGCGCCCTACACTACATTTGGCGAGACGCGGTCTCCAGTCTAAAACCAATAACTGTTGGGGTAGACCCCAAAGGTTATTAATTCTACGACAGATGTGACCAGCCAACTGCCACTTTAGCTTGCTAATCCATTGAGCTATGTCGATAACTTGGGTTATCTAATGGATGACTTCGTTTTGAATTCGATCCTTCAACAAGACTCCGAGCATAGCCTCCTCCATAGCTCGCTGAGCGACTTGAAATTGGTGAAAAAGTTGCACTGTCAGAGTTCACGTCTCGGCGCCGTAAGTAACAACAGGTGGACGCACTTGTTAAAGACTTTCGTCTTTAGGGTTTGTGGTATGGGCGACGAAAAGACTCGACGAAGTTGTCCAAATGCTGCCCATCTCAGTTGTATCATTCTGCGAGCTTCCTTCTCGAAATTATTTCTACCCAATTGGGTACCCAATTGGTCTATCCACTTCAATAGAAGCATTAGTGATAGTAAGTGTGAGAGGTGCTCGCCGTTTATATGTATGCCCCATCCTTTCCAATTCAGCGTCTTGAACATATCCTCCGACCACAAATCACTGCAAAATACTGTGAAAAGCGATAATGATCATTTCGGAAGCCATTTAAGGCATGGACAGGATAGACAGTACTCATCTAGATAGTAAAAAGTATAAATGAATAACTGAGTATAAGACTTTCGGCATCGATAGCGCTAACCAAGACTATAACCGTCTTACAAACCGAAACAAACGGACTGTTACTGTCTGCGCAAGCAGTGTCCATAAATTAGTTTTAATTCGAAAATGATCAAGATAAAGTCAGTATAGAATTTGTCACTGATAGTGCAGTCACTTTATACATACTCAGGAGAACTACAACAAGATCAAAAGTAGTGGCGAAATGCCACGATACTCTGCAAACACTGGCAACCGAGTATAACGTTAAGGTAAGATGGACGAAAAGCCATGCATCATATGCTAGCAATATCACCGCTGACATACTTGCTACAGAAAGAATGACACAACAGGTAAGCGACGATGTGATGAACCTTTGTAGACCGCTAGCAATGGAAGTCAGAGACCTATTACGTTGACATACCGAAAATGAGCAGCAAAAGTTGTGGGACAGTGTGGACATGACAAGCTGTAAATATACAAAAGCAGCTTTTCCGAATTTAGACGGCAAAGTTACAAACAGACTGCTAATATTACAAAGACGTGATATTCGTATACTACATAGTAAGCCTCATCACGGAATACTGTAATCTAAATTATTACCTCTACATAATTGGCGCCACAGATAGTCGTCCTCTGTGTCAAGGCATCAAGGTGCATGCTTGAAAAAGAGACCGTGACACATGGGATCTCACAGTGCCCGGTCTTGGATGAGATACGAGCCACAGCCAAGTTATACGACCGAGATACAGATGAAGAATACCAGACGCGGTAACCACAACGATAAGTATAAACAGTATCACTATTACTATCATTATCATCGCTATCTGCCTTAGCACTGCCACTGCACACAAACTCATCCACAGCTTGCAAGCTTGGCAGCGGCTGGAAACAAAAAACTAAAGATCAAGCTCAGTTGCGTACCATAGGTGAGACCTATGTCCAGCAGCTGACAGAGATAGGCTGATGATTGTATTAAGACATTGATTTGTTATGCTATGTTATTGTTAAATACTTACCTGTTTTCGTGTGTGCACAATGCGCAGTTTTATCTCGTACTTTAATAAAACAGAAGATTAGAAGATTTTCATTATTAGGTTCAATTTACTGCCTATTTGGCATAGTTTAGAAGTTGTGTTGATTTTATTTTGATAATTTTATTAGTGTTTGTCAGAAAAAGTACAATATTACATTTATATAATAAAAATATTAAAATAATATGATTTTGGTCATTAATGTGTTCCTCATTTACAACACTAAATTTAACTTTCCTCTTATTACAATTGTCTTTTAATTCGATAATCCCTTTGATAAAACCAATTATGAAGTCTTATGCAACTTAATAAAAAAAAGGTTACAGTTACCAAGCTGAAGAAAAAAGACGTAGAAGCCATTTACAACTTTTTTTTGTAGTAAAAGCCATGCAATCTCTGGAACTAATTAATGTAGGTTATTTTGGGTTTCTATTTAGTAAACAACTTAACAACCTTAGCTTAATAAGATAATATAGTGTTAATCTTTAATAAACATTATAGATTAAGTAAATCAAAAAATATATAAGAAATAAACTTTACCATTTTTGTTTTTCAGCCGTACTGAAAAATTGCCTTTTGTTTCTACTTTAATATAACAGAAGATTAGACAATTTTCATTACTAGGTTCAATTTACTGCCTATTTGGCATAGTTTAGAGGTTGTGTTGATTTTATTTTGATAATTTTATTAGTGTTTGTCAGAAAAAGTACATTATTACATTTATATAATGAAAAATATTAAAATAATATGATTTTGGTCATTAATGTGTTCCTCATTTACAACACTAAATTACACTATCCTCTTATTACAATTGTCTTTTAATTCGATAATTCCTTTGATAAAACCAACTATGAAGTCTTATGCAACTTAATAAAGAAAAGGTTACAGTTACCAAGCTGAAAAAAAAAGACGTAGAAGCCATTTACAACTGTTTTTTTGTAGTAATAGCCATGCAATCTCTGGAACTAATTAATGTAGGTTATTTTGGGTTTCTATTTAGTAAACAACTCAAAAACCTTAGCTTAATGAGATATTGTGTTAAGCTATAATAAACATTATAGATTACGTAAATCAAAAAATATACAAGAAATAAAATGGCCTTTTGTTTCTACGCTTAGTCCTGAAGGGGTCGATATAATGTCTTTTACACTTTCATGCAGATTAAATTTTTATATAGATGACCTGAGAAAAATGTGTATAAGCCGTAATAAGCCAAATAAAAATGCGTCATGTTCTTTAAGACCAAAGTTAGCATTGCTTTTCAATAGTCTCTTAGTAATAAAATGGTCGTACAAGCCATATTTTTAAAAGTCGTGGATTTTACGACGTAAATTGACATCGTTTATTTCTATTTTTTTACTTCAAAAATTGACGTAAATGCCATATTTGATAATTTTGTGTCTTTTATTACAAAAAGTTAAAAAGTATTATTTTCTTACATTGTATTATATTATGTCGTATTAACCATGACACGAAAAAATATGTCTCTTACTTCAGAAATTTGTTTTTTTTTTTTTTTTAAATTGCTCATTACGACATTTTAAAACAAGAAACCCGGGTTTAGAGAGGGATTCGTAGCGTGTTGTAAAAGATATTTTTTTGCTAATTTGAACATTTTAAATATACAGATCGATAGAGCGCGCGATTCTGACTAAGAAACCGCTGAAAACAGATTTTGGTCAAAATGGCTTTTACGACGTTTCATCCCAGAGGGGTCGACATGTAATAAAAGTTCAATGCACATAATATATTCATAAGATACTATGCTTGTGAAAAATATGCAACACTTTTTTAGTTGTATCGAAAAAAGAGGGTGCGTAAAAAGCTACGCGTTAGTAGTGAAACTATCAAGTTAATTCAATTTATTTCTTAACATCACTGACTATTTTTTTGTACAACTCCATCTGCTAAACTTTAACGAATACGTCTTGCGTTGATAAATATAAAATATGACAGGGACGCTAACATTACTTCCGATGCCTTCAGACCGTGAAGCTACGTCCCTTACATCAAATTTTACACCAGTGCTCAAAACTTTTACTTAAAAAAAATAACGAAGTAGTTGCTCTAATTGGTTTATACCAAACGCGATCAGACAGCGATAGAACGCGCGATCGTCGCCACAAATCGCATCGGCGGCCGTACCTTTAAAATCATTACTAATTGATAGTATTTTTTTTATATATCTTATAGGCTAGCGTTTGACCACTATCTCACCTGTTGGTAAGTGATGATGCTGTCAAAGATGGTAATCACGCTAGGCCTAGAATGGGAACTGGCTCTCAAGGATAGCTGCCGGAACACATTAGATGTTTGGCGACAGATTTTCTAACTTGAGGGTGGTAGCTGGCCAGGCGGACACTAGATAGTGTCCTACCACCATGCGGGGGTTGTTGGTTTCTTAATGATGTTTTGCCTTCACTGTGAAAAGCGCACATTTATTTTCCATTGGTGCACGGCAGGGTTTGAACTCGTACCTCTGGCATCAAAGCCAACCATTCTCCCGATTACGCCTATGTGCCCTCAAGTTTGCCTAGTTACCTATCCATTAATTCAATTAAACCAAACTAACCAAGAATAAACGATTCACAACAAAATATTCTAGCAATCCACCTGTTGCCGACCTGTTGGTGTGCCCATCTCATTCATTATTTAGTTGCAGAGTGAAGTGAAGCCTTCAGTTAAAACTGTTGAGAGCTCATTCAGTCGCCGCCAATTAAATGGAAATGAATATTCCTAGTTTGGGAAAGTTAGGATTTTAGGATTTGTAAATACTGTTACAGCGTTTTAAATTCATTTGTGGCTGTAGGTCAGCCTTTTTAAAGGTCTTTTTTATAAATATTGAATAAAATGTCAGGCTGTAAGTAAATACAAGTAGTATTATAGTACTTAAATTCAAAATTTAAAACCATCCTAGACTGTTCTATGTATAATCTGTTCGTTGAGGCCAATCCAATGAGCCCAAACTCGCATCTCTGCTATAAGTTGGTGAGGAGTTGAGTATTCTGAAAATTCTAGAGATGTCCCAGTCAGATCAATGCTTCCATGTTCTTACAATATCGTTAAAGTAAGAGAATACCGAATTTCGAATTGATCCAACATAATGAAAGTTGATTTCATAGCGTCATCAACTAGAAAAAAGCTCACAATCTTAAAATGGCTGACTGATTTTCATGAATTAAAGCTAAGAACACTCTCAATATACGAGTATACAAATAAAAAAAACTAAATCAAAATCGGTTCATCCGTTTGGGCGCTACGATGCCACAGACTGACACCTTGATACACAGATACACACGTCAAACTTATAACATCCCATCTTATTGCATCGAGGGTTAAAAAAATAACTTATTGTTTGAATTAAAAAAAAAAACCAATCGTCGGACGTTAGACTTAAAAAATACATATTTTTGGTAGTGTATGTAAAAATAAGTCCAGTCGTCCAAATCATAAATTCCTTAACATTTCTATTTCAGTTTTACTTCGCCCAGTTCTCCAAAATGCAAGCGTTAAAGTCCGTCGTCAATATTCCCGGGAATAAGTCGTAGTTTGTGACCACAACGGCACAGCAGTGCAGATTTCCCATAGGATTATGTGCGGCTGGTATTACGAGGCCATAGGAAGTGGTACCGGCTAATCTTATCTCAAATATTTTTGGTAATGGATTTGTTATAGGTATAGTACTCGATAGACTTTGAAAGGAACTTTTGATTAACTTGAATAAGTGGAAGATTCTCATATTTCAAAATAAGAGAATCTCCCGCTGTATCTGTGTTATTTACATTGTTAAGTGGTGCAGTGGGAGAAATGGTAGGTCGGCTTCAAAGCCAGAAGTAGCGGGTACGGCATAGCATAAAAGTTTGCTCTGTCTGCAGTTTTGAATGTCTGTTACGCAGTCACAAAAAGGCTAAACTCCTAAACTGTGGATGACCTAAACTCGCACTTTACGCACGCTTTTCCGTGACTTAAATTGTCGATTATTGCACGACGTTTAGCCAACCAACTTCACGCCGTGCACTGATAGACTACTTAAATCACACGTATCGTTATATACTATTATGATATGAGGCTACAGGACAAGCATGACGCTTGCCTGGTGGTAAGCAATGACGTCCTCCTATTACAGATACAGCCACATGCTAAATTCTGTATATATATTATTTATATTATATTCTTAGTTTAGCACGCATATCTAATAGGATAGTACTACATAACATACTATGTTGTTGTACTTATATGGATATAATCATCTAGTATTTTAACTTTATTTGTAGTTTTTTTTTTGTATAAGTAGGTTTATGTGAAATTTCGTCAAAGGTATGGTATGCCACCGCCCGCTTATTTTCAAAACTAGCTCCTGTCCATCCAAGGGTAGTCTGATAGAGATCGCTCTGAGCGATAAGAACGCCCATTGTCACACCTAATTAGTTTTCCTTGTCTTAGATTATAATGTGTTGATTGGTATGCAATAAATAATTCATCTATCTATCTATGTCTTCATCATCATCATCAGCCTATCTCCGTCCACTGCTAGACATAGGCCTCACCTATGGCACGCACTAACAAACTATATAACGCAGTTTAACCTATAAAATATAAACTGTGCCACAAAAATAAAATCACTTTACCCTAAACCTTAAAAGCATTTTACCCTAACATCCCGTGTTGCGGTGTAACGTGCAGAGGCGTTAGAATTTCCCTAAGGATGCCGCGGTTGCCGACAATGGTCGATACATATGGAGTTTGCATAATGTGCACACAGTTTATGTTATAATATACAGCTTAGCTAGATTTTACCGAATATGTGGAGGGTTAAAGTTGTTTTTAAAGTATGTGGAGCTATTTTGGCGCCAGCGTTAATGATTATATTAAACTCTGTACCACCGTACAATATAAGACAGAGCAAAAACTACTACATAAAACACGTTTTTAGGGTTCCGTACCCAAAGGGTAAACGGGACCCTATTAATAAGACTCCGCTGTCCCTCTGTCTATCCGCCATCTATGTACGACAGACAGACGGACAGCAGAGTCTTCAGTCAGAGTCACCGTTCGACACCGTCTCTATTCCTACGCTACTTTCAAAAATGGAAAAGGTTGGCATCCGCGGTGTAGCTCTAAACATCTTCCGAGATTACTTATCTGATCGTTCGCAGTGTGTTACTATAAGCGAACACATCAGTGAGGATGCTATGCTAAATTTCGGGGTGCCCCAAGGCTCTATATTAGGCCCTGTTTTATTTCTCTTATATGTCAACGATCTTTGCAACCAACAAATACCTAACTGTGAGATTTTTAGCTACGCTGACGACACAGCGCTCATAATAAAAGGGAAAACATGGTATGAAGCTAAAGTAAATGCAGAACAAGCATGTTCAATTATAATGAAATGGTTAGATGCAAACCTACTCACTCTTAATTTGGAAAAAACGAAATATTTGACATTTTCTGCGAATACATTATCGCAGCCAAAAAGTGGTATATCACTAAAAGCTCACAAATGCAAATCTGAACATACTGCTTCGTGCAATTGTCAAACTCTAACAAAAACAGACAGCATCAAATATCTTGGTGTCTACATCGATCATATGCTGACCTGGAAGACTCATATAGACTCACTCACTTCTCGCACCAGGAAAATAATCTATATATTTAAAAAGCTGCGAAATGTCGCAGATCCTGACACAATTAAAATGGTTTATTATTCCTTGGCACAATCCATTCTTGCTTACTGCTCCACAACATGGGGCAATGCGTGCACCACTCATATTCTTCAAGTCGAGCGTGCGCAACGCGCGGTCCGTCCGTTTTAGCTGACATTTTGCACAGGGATATAGCCAGTACTATAGATTAGGCCATAGGATAATTTTTGACGCGGGCGAAGCTGCGGGGCACAGCTAGTTTTCCAATACTTGACAAAGGTAATAGTGATAATTTAAGATCGTTTAAAAAACTAAAAGAACCAACTTGAAACGTCGCGCTAGTCGAAGTAGCCAGTAGCAAGTATCATGTCATTGAGGTAATGAAATGCATCGTAATACGAATGTTGATATATTAAAAACCACTGGACCGATTTCGGTAAAATCTAAATTCGACCAACAAGGAGGGGTACCCCTTAAAACTAAAAAAAGAATTTTCCAAACGAATTGAGAACCTCCTCCTTTTTTGTGAAGTCGGTTAAAAAGATATCGAGAACCGTGACCTATGATAGCTGAAGTAAAGAAAACCCTTCCAAAGCCTTGATCCCATACATAGATACCCAACTGAATAACCCTCATTTCGCTTTGGGAAATCCGGAAATTCAAGTATTTACGCAATATTTTCCTTGGCACGTCATATTTCGGCTACCCACCTTTGTACAGTAAATATACAAGTACCTACAGTGTACAGGGACTATTTATAAGGACGTTACCTCCAAAGGAACTATCTATAAAGCAAAGTGTATAGGCAGAATGGCTTTTGCAGTGGCGCTTCATGATTGCTAATCGACGCAAGTGTAGTTTGATGTGGTTGTATTTGAGTCTTAAAATTTATTAAATAATCACTAACAATTTGTATACAAATAGATGCCTGGAATAAATACATTATCAATTATTTTAAATATTAAATTATAATTTATTTCTGGTACTTTCAAATGTTTCAATAATTAATGAAGAAATTATTATATACTTGAATCCTGCTCTAATATTATTCACCATTCAGCGTGGAAATGCGGTGTGTGATAAACCTTCGCACCCGGAGCGTTCAGGGGCGGGATATTTAACTAAGTTTAATTTGACATCATATTATAATTTTCTTATGGTTAAAATTTTGAAATTATTGTTGTCGAAATTTTCTATTACGTTATATTAAATTCCTATATTAACATTTTTACAACATATTATAAGTGTTTAAAATCTCTATGTTTAATGTTTATGACATTTGTTTCTCAATCACGTAACATCAGAACTGTGGAACGGATTTAATCAATTTTGGCACAGAAAATATATAACCTGAAAATACATTATGTTTTGGTGTAAATAGAGCTACGAGTACGAGGCGTGGCTAGCTACGCGCCACAGCTAAATACGCGCCACGTTTTGATGTCGCACTGTGAAAGTCCACAAGGAAAACCTTTTTACTAAGATGAAAGAAAACAATATTACGTTCTTCTACCGTTGGAGGAATGTTTCTATACGTTGCATTGTATGCCTGTAACTTATGTTGCTAGCAAACAAAAAAACAGACTTCACTTGCATCACGAATCAGTTTATATACGAAGAAATTACACTTGATAAAGTCGGTTACAAGGTATCGACTTTACATGCTATGTGACTGATCTGCTCTGCTTCGTTGCAATGTTTCACTTCATATCTATAAAGATAATTTATATACCATTTTAAACAAACAATAAGGAAATAAAACCGGCTAAGTCGAGTTGGAATCGCCCACCGAGGCTTCCGTACCAACTTCGCAGACTCGGTTAAAGGACAAACTTAACTTTGTAGTTCGATCCACAGAAGATGTATTGCAGCAACTACACACGATAAGTTTGTTTTAGTAAATTAACTATTTTTTAGTTATTACACTACATATTTACAGTTTTAAGATTTATTCCTAAGTGCTTTTATACCTTGCTTCATGCAAAATTTTATGATTCTAGGGCAACGGGAAGTACCCTATAGGTTTTGATTCCCCTTTGAAATCACAAAAAATATGCGAAAAATGCTACTTTAACGGTCATAATATCTTTTGATCGTATTGACCTACAGATTTGATTTTTTTACAGTCAAGTCAGTCAGTAGTTTTTTTTATTTGATAGTCTAGCGTATGAACACTATCTTGCCCAGGTGGTAAACGGTCGAGCATAGCGAACACGCTAAACATAGAATGGTCTGCGCCTCTCAAGGGCCGTGTGCTGCCAAAACTGCGTAAGGTTATGTAATTATAAACGGCCGATTTTCTGCTTGATGGTGATAAGCTACGTTTTAACTGACTTCCAAAAAAGAGGAGGTTATATGTTCGTCTATATGTAATTTTTTTTTTTGGAGCATGTTCATCGATATTTTCGCCAATCATAAGCCGATTGAAAAATATCTTTTAAGTCGAAAGGGTATACTCCCTAAGTTGTCCCATTGTAATTTCATTGAGATCTGATAAGTATCTCCAGAGATATGACGATAAACGTCTCAAACTTGCTACTGAAACTGACTCGTGCGGCGTGGAAGACAGGTGTTTCAGTTTTTATACTATCTTAATTGTTTTTGTTTCCAGTATCATATCATCGATGTATACAAATTCATCGATGATTGTTGTAGATTTATTATAAAACCACTTGACCGATTTCGTTAAAATTTAAATACCACCTGTAGGGCTAGCATGGCAAGGGGACTATTTTGTCTTTCCACCTATCCGTGCTTTGTTTGGTGGAGAAGGCATATTATATGTAAAGTTTTTCAACAATTATATACGCCCGCTGACTTTTACTCAATTATTTTTTCACACTTTTTAATTCTAAACAAAATCAAAACTCGGGGTTAAACTTTACCAAGCATTTAAATTGTTGTGTTGATCTCCTGTCAGTGGCGAAAAACAGGGAAATAATTTTGTCTTTCTCCCGGGGATAAGGCCATGCTAGTTCTGCTGGGAAGTATATCATACTTTTTGAAAAAAAAAACAACAAGTTGCACTCCGGGAGTGCTGGATTTTCTTTACTCATGTGGTGCCGGCAGATGTGAAAACTTGTCACAAACACGTCATTTTTAAATATTTTGGAATGATACCTCGCGCAAGCACCCTGCGCTAGTTAGTTTACGCATCTCGCAAGCGGTGAGATTTGAACTTCGTACTACGAAATTCACCGCAGATTCCGCTTGCGAGATGCGTAAACTAGCTTACAGAATAGCCCTACAGCACTCGTGACCTGACGCGAGTATATCATTTTTTACCCATCCCAAGAAAAGTGCACAACACCGTTTAAAAAGTTTTCACTTCACTGCAGAACGAATATAGATGAAATTTGTCTCACGAGTTGTTCATGCCCTGGATAATAAAGCTGTGTCGAACCGTATGTATTCGTTACTAAGTAACGAATACACTGCCTGACTCGAAGTACCGAATCGGTACTCTCGAATATGTTTCGTTACTCGCATCATTCGCATGTGTCGGTAATTCGGAAGGAGACGAGACAAATGTACGACATACGTATGTACGATCTCCGTCTCCGTCGCCTATGAATGACAGAGCGGCAATTGTTTTGCAACATGTTTTCTGTGCAGTGAAAACATACGGTAATACTGCGTCTGTAATTTTTATTCTCTATCTGCACGACAGGATAAATTTAGTTAATAAAACACATTTTTATTTAACATAAACAACATACCTACTCATTTATTTTCGTACTATAACCCATAATTAAATATACAAGTACATTTAACGAACCTATTTGTAACGTGCCAGAATGATACATGACAGCCTATTGTAACGAAAGTAACGAGTAACGATACGAAAGTAACGAGTCTGATGTTTTATAGTAACGAATACATACGGGTATACATTTATTCGTTACTTTCACAGCTCTACTGGATAAACACGGAAATTAACCAATCAATATACATAATTAAACGCTCGACACTAACATTTGTGGATAGAAGCGCCTCAAAAACTCTTAACGGAGCAACAGTATTCTAGAACAGTATTCCATAATAAAGTATTAAAGAATCCTGCCTGAATGTCAAAAACGGCAAATGAAACGCTTGCGTGTTCTAATTTTTCCTGTGGCTCCATCTAGCGACAAATGAATACATTACAAACGTTAGAGTGTAAAGCGAATGTATTGTGCAACTTCTTATGGGTACACCTGAGTATTTGATATAAGTTTCAACCTGATATTTCTACGCGTTCCTGTGAAAAAGGGTCTTGTCTTGACAGACGGACAGACAGACCGATATAAATAAAAGCCGTAAAAATGTAGTTTATTTATAAATAAACTGGCCAAGTGCGAGTCGGACTCGCACACGTAGGGTTCCGATTGAACAAAATTTGTCGGAAAAATACGTTTTTGTATGGGGACTACCTTTAATTTTTAATTTAATTTAAATTTTAACCGACTTCTAAAAGGAGGAGGTATATATGTTCTGTATGTTTTTTTGTGTAAGTTCAATGATATTTTAGCCAAATGTGAACCGAATTAAACATTTTTTTTAGTTCAATAGGGTATTATACTCCCGAAGTGGATCTAATAAGTATATCCTGAGATATGACGATAAACGTCTCAAACTTGCTACCGAAACTAACTCGCGGGGCATGGATGACGGTTGTTTTAGTTTTTTAGCTATCTGAATTATTATTTGCTAGCAAATCAGGGGGAACATCAATTTAATATGCTCTTACTACCTGTGACCGAACACCCGTGCTAGGATTTGATCCGGCTACCTCTCGCTTAGCAGTCAAGCTATCTATACCTCACAACAATCTCAGATTTGATCTAAATTTCTTTTATCAAGCGTCCGTGTATCCGAACACAACAAAAATAATAATTTGAGGGTACTTCAAAATCTTAAGATAAAATCGCAGATGGTAACTAAACCTGACAGTTATCTTTCTATAGCCAAGTGAATGCGTGTGATTTAAATTTATTGGAATAATTCAGTGAAATAATAATAATATTAATTAAATGATGTTATCATCTGTTGAGGTAAGTGAAACATTAATAATTAAAAACTAAAACAACCGACTTCTATGCCCCGCGAGTCCATTTCAGTAGCAAGTTAGAGACGTATTTCGTCATATCTCTGGAGATACTTATCAAATCTCAATAAAATTACAATGGGACCTCCTAGGAAACGTAGGGTACGTTAAAGATAAAAAGAAGAATCGTTCGAATCGGTTCACAATTGACGGAGTAATCGCGTAACATTACAAAAAAAAATCG
The DNA here is from genome assembly GCA_954871355.1 of Cabera pusaria. Taxonomy (NCBI): domain Eukaryota; kingdom Metazoa; phylum Arthropoda; class Insecta; order Lepidoptera; family Geometridae; genus Cabera; species Cabera pusaria. The sequence continues at coordinate 23,319,779 of OX940900.1, forward strand.
TCGTCGAAAAAAGTCGATTGTAAATTACTATCTAGTTTTGTGTTTTCGACAATCAGGGGCCTTATTCAGTAAGGCCATTTTAAAGTCTTACCGTGCCGTGTTACGTTATCTCCGCGTTATGGTATTCTCTATGCCAATTAAAACGTGGTAGGGTAAGGTTATGAGCGCGTTTTGAGCTGTCAAAATATCGTGACATATTATGAGGACGTGTAACGCGCGCGTTTTGTATAATTTACCTATCGTGTGGCATACAGAATATAATTTTTCAATAACATGACGTGGCGCGTTAAGGAACGCGTTATCTCATTGGTCATACTGAATAAGGCCCCTGTGCTTATTCTTTTTCTCAGAAGCGTATTTCAGACTACGCTATAATATAATAGCATAATGCATATAGTTTATAGCATAACAATTTCGCTCTAAATGACGATAAACTTCTTTTATTATATATAATTGCTACTGAAATTGAAACGGGCGACGAGAGTTTTTAGTTTAAAAAATCTTAATTAAATATTCTTATAATGTAAGAATAACTGTTATGACGAAAACTATGCTTAGAGGATAATGACAAAAACTCGTCAGTCTTATTTTAGTACATAATACGTAGTTTTATTTTACTTGAAGTCTATAAAACTAAAAGCTGGACCGTGGATGTCGAAATGTTTTCCATTTATTTTCCTCCGACGTGGACGACGGACGTGTGACGTCACAGTCAAGGCATTCCGGCTTGCGGACCGGACGAAAATTGAGCTGTTTGCCGTACAATTCGGGACAAATAAAATAACCTTGGTAATTTTTGGCCTACAGACTGCCTAAATAAAAATAGTTTTTTGTGCAGTATTCAATGAAACTGCCTGTAATTTCATTACTATACTTGGGCATATAAACAACTAGATGACTAAACAGATAATAACGTTAATTAGTAAACTAGTTAAAAGCCGAGCTTTGTGAGGGCTCACGTAGTTTTTCTGTCTGGTAATCATTTTTAAGGCAGTTTTATTTATATTAAATGGCGAATCTGCGCGACACTGGCAAAATATCTGCCAAACCACCAAACACTCCAACAAATGCATAAAATTTGCCATCATATTATTGAATTATGGCATAAAATAAGGCATACAAATAAAGTTTACGTTCTCATTCAAACTTTTACGAATGTCCAACCAAATAAATGCATAATAAAAATGTTGTACTTTAAATAAAAACAGAAAATTGACAAAATTCTATTTATATTTCAAAATTCATAAAGATCCATGAAATCTGCCACAAATGGTCACAATGATACCAGACGTCATTTGGATAATAAATGTAAGTTCTTTAGATTTCCAACAGATGGCGTTAGTAACCAAACATTACATTCGCGGCGAAGTTAATTCTTTGATTTTCTAACGGATGGCGTTAGTAGTACAATAATTTTCTATCCTAGAAAGAAATTGTTAACCTTCATTTTTTTAATGGTAATAAAATGATATTATTTTGACTAATAACACATCTACATGTGAATTTAAATTTCTATGTTAAAGCACAAATCAATAGGCGTGATAGTTTTTCAGTAAAGTGTACCACAAAAGTGCTAAGGTTGTGGAATAGTGTTAGGACTCGCTTCGCTCACCCTGATAAACCTGAATCTTCAGCACAACACATTATACATTTCAAAAATTTCGTTTCAGTTCCTTTAATAAGTAGACTTCATCGCTAATCGTAAAGGGAGCTTGTTTTGTGCTTTTGTTTCTGTGAGGTACTTAACCTGTATTACTTATTACAATTAAAAAAAACTCTGGCTTATTCCTAGCAATATAATAAATACGCATGTATGGAATGCATGCTAATTTTCATTTTACGGTTAAGAAGCTAAACAAGCAGGTATGATAAATATTGTTTGCTTAGGGGAGCCTATACTAAGGAAAAGGACATTTTTTATTTATTTATATAAAGTTTGAGGTCTAAAAAGTTATTATTGAAAGTACATACACAAGTATTATGTTTCTTTGAAATGTCACACACTTTATATTTTTGTAAATTGTTAAACACAATCCAAAATTTCATGGCACAGCACCTGGACGTGTAATCCGGGGGGTGCGGGTTCGAATCCCGTCGGTACGATGAAATTTTGGATTGTGTTTAACAATTTACATACACAAGGTTATTTATTTTTAGCACTTTATTAGTAAACAAGTTATGCCCTGCGGCTTCGCCCGCGTTAAAAAGTATCACGTAGTCATAATATTAATAACCTAAAAATATCTTGCTAGTAGTTAAACATTTGCTAAAAGTACTCGTACCTATATAGCTATCCTAAACGTACCTATTACTACAGAAATTCAAATAACATCACATTTAATAGCAACCCATGCAGTATCTTTTAAAAGCATTTGCATGCTACACTCATAGTCGTTGTCGTTGTTTAGGGTGCGTACAGACTGTATAACATAACATGCTTTAAAATGGTTATTTAACATGTTTCTTATAATCTGGACACGGAATGTTTTAAAACATGATATTATAACATGTTTTATAAGATTCCGTGTCCACAATGTGGACAAATAATGTCATTATCTGAAACATGTTAAATAACAGTGTTAAAACATGTTATGTTACATAATCTGTACGCACCGTAACGTGTACATTTCTGGCGGAACACTTGATAATCTCAATGTATACATTACCCGGCCAGCAGTGTACCGTGAAGCAGGTAATGCGGTCGGTGGCAACACGTTTTCGCTCTCACCTAAGTCAGTTACTTTTGGTAACGTCAGAAGGAACCGAGTGTTCTTTCGTGATGAGGTTACCTAATACCGTTGGTAAGTGTGCTATTAATTTATTTAGCACTTCTGGTACTCAACTAAAACAAACTTGTTTTTTTTTTAATAAAGGTTACTAGCAATGTGGGTTGCACATTACTAGTATTCTTGTTAACCCCTCCTACTAAGCTAAAGATGCTTGTGTCTGGAGTGGGTTCACGTCAATAGTGCAATGGGCGGGGTGGGGATCGAACTCACGACCTCTCGATCGCCAGTCCGACACCCTATCCATTGGGCTATTGCCGCCTTGAATAATTTATTATTATAATAGACCTTATTGTATAATAGCACAAATCTAGTGTCAAGAAAAAGCTTAAATATGCCACCCAAGTTATTTTGAAAATGAAATTTCAAAAGGAGAAGTTACTCAATTTATGTTCTGTCAAAGTGGCCCAACGCTAGCTTTGAGTATCTGGCTGAATACTCAAAGAATGCTAGCCTATCAGATATTTAAAAAAAAATGTCTTTGGAATAAAAAACTGCGTTTTTTATTTTTTTTATTTGTATATCTGTAATATCACCGGCGTCTGGTATTATCAAAAGCTTACTATGTCTCTAGTTCAAAGTCAATTATTCAAAAATATATGTATGTTAGTTTGTTGATGTTAAATTATGCAAACTGAAATTGAAATTTTATTATATTGACCAATTTCAATTACATTTCATTTTTATAGCAAACGCGGCCTGATTTTACACTCAGGGTTGCCTCTAGACGAGGGAATTTCTTAACGTCCGACAGCACAGACATACAATAATTTGTGTAAATTTGTTATATTTTTGTACAAAAAATTAAATGTTTGTAAAAAATTGGATTCATTTCAAAGGCTACCAAATTTATAAAAAATATAATTATTTTATTTCTACAATTATTATGAGAATATCATTATTATTCCAGAGAGATTCTTTAAAAGAGTCTTGAACGGCAGGCAACGCATCAGCAAATGTGTCAGCAATGCCGCTGGTGGCCATAGGCGTTGGTGACCACCACTGACTTTGCTAGTCAGTGGTGACCACCTACCATCAAGTGGGCCGTCAGTTTGTTTGCCACCAATCATAAAAAAAATATATAAAAGCATCCTGTTTTAAGTCTCATTAAAACCAATAATCTGCATATGCAATTAAATTCCCGTTATGCGTTCTTTAATTATAATTTAATTATGACAGTCTCACTAATTACACTAATTGTTCATCAACCCGGCCCTTCGTGTTAATGCTATATATACCTACTTGTGACGTATACATTTTGGCTTAGGGAACTCTGTTTATAATCGGTATATCGTATCCTATAACATGTAGATAGTGATATTGGCAAAATTTGTTCATAATATTGTTTGAGATAATAAAGGTAATCTTATCCAGTTGATGAAAGCTTCGAAATCCAATGTTTATTTATTTCTCGACGATTTAGAACATATAATTAGATTAGAACTGATCATTTATTATCATTCGATTGTTTTTACAAGAGTATCATTTATTGTGAATTAAATTCATTTAATATTATGTTTCTTTGAAGTGTTTCACACTTTATATTTTTGTAAATTGTTAAACACAATCCAAAATTTCATCGTACCGACGGGACTTGAACCCGCAACCTCCGGAATAACATGTTCCGGTGCTTTGCCAATTAAGCCACGGTGCGAAGTATCGTTACGACGAAATTAGTGGATTGCATTTGTTAACCCAATTATGCATTGGTGGCGCCATCTATGACTACTTATTACGTAAGTTAATCATTCGGAAGAATACATTACAGTTTTCAAATCCGACGAGAGATGTTGCACTGCGTAAATCAAATATTATGTTTCTTTGAAGTGTTTCACACTTTATATTTTTGTAAATTGTTAAACACAATCCAAAATTTCATCGTACCGACGGGACTTGAACCCGCAACCTCCAGAATAACATGTTCCGGTGCTTTGCCAATTAAGCCACGGTGCGAAGTATCGTTACGATCGTTAAATTCATTTACTGATTACATAAAGATTTTAGCGGTTTTTAATATTCTAGTGGACATATTTATGTAAGTTTTACGTCACGTCACGGGACACTGTGTTAAGCTGCGAACTTACGAAAACCTTGACATTATTTCCAAAAATATTCCAGGCTCGTTGTATCGTCTGTCATCTAGTCTTCTGTTGCGGCGATTGTCGTTGGAAACACAAACAGACTACTCACGGTCTGCAATACAACTGTCCCATCTGCCGAGGACAGAAATACCTCTGTAAACCAGAAGAACTAAGCATAGCTTTCATCCAACACATTAATCAAGAACACTTACCACTGCAGTGTAAGAAGTGTAACAAAATATTCAACGACATGGAAGATTTGGTCAATATTGATAAATGTACAAGCATCTCTGAATTAGTCAATACACTTAATACGAATGATGATCAGAAGTTTAATGCTTTATACGATAACGTAACTAATAATAACGAAGGTGAAAATAATGAAGAAGCTGCAGCAAAAAGCGCTAAAACAGCAGTTGTTACACCTACAGTGAGGAAGAAACATTTGGTAGACTACGAATCTAGTGGTAGTGAAGATATTGAAACTGAAGATAAATTTGAAGTTGAAAAGACTCCACATCCAAAATTATCTGATAAGTCTCCTAAGGTCAGGAGACAAAGATCAGCTACTCCACATGTGAAGAAACTATTAACTTTAATGAGACAGAAAGCAGTTGAGGAGAGTGAGTTAACTGTAGAATATAATGATGATGGCTCACCAAAAACGACTCCTTCTAGAAAACATAGTGTGGTTGGTAAGTTACTCATGAATTCTGATTATCAGTAATAATTTAAGCTTTTGTGATATAGACATAAATAATAAAGCTAAAATTCTGTTTGCACAATTTGCTCATCAACAATGAAATAATCAATAACCTCAAATAAATATATATATTTACTAGCTGACCCGGCAAACGTTGTTTTGCCATATAAATAATTTCGTAGTAATTTCTAGTGTAGACAAAAAATAGCTTACTTATTGTAAGTATGTATGGAGGAAAAATGATTAAATTACTAAAATGGCTATTAAAAAATAAGGGTTGATCGTAGAAGGGTGAAAATTGAGGATTTTATGTATTTTTGTAAGTTGTATCATAAAAAAATAGAAATTAAAAATGTTGTCTAAAAAATAAAATTAAAAATTTAGGGGTGGACTACCCCTAACATTTAGGGGGATGAAAAATAGATGTTGGCCGATTCTCATAGATACCGGATAAGCACAAAAAAATTCATCAAAATCGGTCAAGCCGTTTCGGAGGAGTATGGCAACGAAAACTGTGACACGAGAATTTTATATATTAGACTGTAAATGACAACGGAATAGAAATGATAGATGCTTAGATAGGACGGTAAAGGTAAAACGTTTTCGTAACCATTTTTGTATCCAATATTAAGGTCTCAACGAGGAAACCACCCCTACGTCTCAAATGCCCAACTTGTTGAAGTTGGTGCAAAAAGTGATGACAAGCACACCAACTCACCCCGTCATGGGGGAATGGTCGTTTCCGGAACAAGGAGGAGATTCTCCGCTATCTGAAATTGAGAATGCCGATAGTCCTGCGCAGAGTACAAATGTCGAGGTACGCCTTACCACACTATTGTATATTCATTTTTATGATAAATATTTTCGTACTTCGGACTCAGAATGATAGAAAAGTGAATACTAGAAACAGAAATAAAACAAAACTTAGGATTAACCGTTTTTTGTATGCCACCAGTGAGTCTGCCTTCTCTATTCGCCTTACTTAAACAATTTACAATTCTTTGAAAAAATATCCTAGAAACTCATAAATGACTTTCTTGTAATCAAGACACTTCAAAGCCATGAACAACTCCGTAATGTAAACTAATCTATCGGTTTTTTAAAGGATACGTTTCGGCGAGAGTGTCACGGAACTGCTCAATCTTAATTTGCCATCATGAATACTAAAAACCATTACTGCTTTATGGAGGGTATTTATTTTACACACACGAAGCAATTTGCTTCTTCTTTTATCATACGTACCACCAAGGTGAATTCCCTGACTGAGTCCATGTTTTCGGTTAAGTTTTATTTGGGGTCATCAAGTCGTGAGTAAACAGGTATTTTTAAGGTTAGCGTGCTAAATCATCGATCACATCGTCATCGTATAGACCCATAAATCATCGTCGTTGTATATAAACAAGTAGTATACGTCATACAATCACGTATATTGACCTATTTATTATTCAACAAATTATTTCTGCAAAAACTACCCCTAATCATATGATGTTATCTTTTTAAAATCAAGCATTTTTAACCGACTTCACAAAAAAGGAGGAGGTTCTCAATTCGTCTGTATGTTTTTTTTTTGTGTGTATGTTACGCGATTACTCCGTCAATTGTGAACGGATTCAAATGATTCTTTTTTTAATAGTTAGGGTACGTTTCCGAGGTGGTCCCATTTTAATTTTATCGAGATCTGATTAGTATCTTCAGAGATATGGAGATAAATATCTCAAACATAGGAGAATGTACTGGTTTTAGAAGAATAGTCCCAAGAAGATTATACACAATGGAGGTTACTATTGCATATACTTTTCAAGACTAAAATATATGATCTCGAATAATGTTTTTACATCTTTCTTCACGTTGATTTTAGTTTTTAACCCTCGACGCAAAACGAAGGAGTGTTATAAGTTTGACGTGTGTATCTGTGTATCTGTGTGTCTGTCATCGTGGCATCGTAGCGCCCAAACGGATGAACCGAGTTTGATTTAGTTTGTTTTGTTTGATAGATGTCTTTGTCGAGAGTGTTCTTAGCTTTATTTTATGAAAATCTGTTCAGCCATTTAAATATTATCAGCTCTTTTTTGGTTTAAAAAAACTACGATAGCAACTTTCGTAAACTCGTAGTCCTATGACCGCGGACGTCAAAAAATCAAAATGGCGCTGTCGTAGTATCTTGTTATTTCAATGATATTGCAAAAATATGAGCTTGATCTAATTCTGAGACATCTCCTCGGAATGGTCTCAATATACAAAGTTATACATATGCTTTGATTATAAACTCGGATTACATATACAAATCACTCGGGGGTGGTTTTAATTTTTTGAACTTAAGTATTATTGAAAGATATTCTTACGGTAACTGTGAGCGAGATAGAAACAAAGGTGGGGAGAATTAATTTGTCTTCACAGGAATGTTCTACCAGGCAAAGTCTTGTTAATGTGCAAAGTTTTTGGGCACCTAATATTTTTTGACATGACATGACGTTTGCCGAAGATGGCGGCCATTTCAGTCCCGCCCGCGACACGACATACATAAATAACTCAGAATTATGAAAGTACTTTGTACCAACCAACACTGCAAAAAAAAAATATAAGCATAATACCACAGATTATATAATAGTTACTACGTAAATAATACTTCCCGTTGTTAGGTTGGCTACACAGTGCTTTCATAATTCGAGTATTAACAATGTAAGGAAGTGCCAACTCTTATAACGTAGTAGAGTGATTCAGACTGTGTGGGCCATATGGCGGCAATTAATGTTAATAATCGCAAATAATACTTTTTAATATTCATTTTGGAATACAACTAGTCCATGTTATAAAAGCATTTGGAATTATTGTAATAAAATAGACAATTAATTATCGTGTGTGTCAGATGCTTTTATTGCACAGGGCCATTTTGGACAGTGTCCTTTGATACTTTGATGACATCATGATGACTAGTGAATATTTTCACGGCATTTAAAGTCAATTTTTTAGGGTTCCGAACCCAAAGGGTACCAAATGAACACTTTCTGAGGCTTTGTTGTCTGTTCGTCCGTCTGTACGTCCGTCCGTGTGTCTATATGTGCGCACTTTACAGATGAACCTTCTTAACCGTAATAGGTACATACTTGAAATTTTCACAAAGTATATATCCGTCAGTGTATAACGGCCCAGACACGAAATTTTATAGATGCATGCAATTTAATTAAAACTTGTTTTGCGCTAAAAAGGGTAAAATAAAATATTTTTCAAAAAAATAAAACCGACTTCATTGCCACAAACAGGCACTCAAAAGCGAAAAATAAATTACTTAATAAAATTATTATTAGCGCTACCCACTTATCTATTTGAAGTCGGTGCCAGCCAAGTCTAATAGGTAGTAGATAGATAGTACCTATATGTATCTACCTACTTACTACTACTACATACAAAGTATCTATCTAGTATCCAATAGACTTGGCTGGCACCGACTTCAAATAGATAAGTGGGTAGCGCTTATAATAATTTTATTAAGTAATTTATTTTTCGCTTTTGAGTGCCTATTTGTGGCAATGAAGTCGGTTTTATTTTTTTTGAAAAATATTTTATAGAGTATAGTGAAGTTGTTTGATGTACCTTTAACTCGAGATATCCGCCCATTTATCAAAGTCCATAATTCCAGCCTTCCAAATCGGAGTCAGATGCAGTGCCCACCAAGCTAAAGAGCATAATTTCAAGCAGTAGGAACCGCTTGGGCAGCCAGGACAGCTCTGAGAAACATGTGACCTTCCAAGACTCTAATACTGATATCTCCATGAAGAAAAAAGTTCAGTTTGCAGTGGATACCGTGTTTGAACCACAGACCAAAGTACAACGAGGTATTATCTTCTAATACCAAACAGGCTCTCTCTACGTTGGAAAATTATCCTTTTGATGAAGGAGTTAAACACCCTGTTTTCCACAAGCAGAAAGTGCTTAAATCATTAATAGGCAGATCGTCTTTTCAAAAATTTGAAATATAATAAAATAAACTAATCAACATTTCAAAAATAAACGACATTAAGACCAATTTAATTAATGTAAAAGTTAGTTTGAATGTGTATTTGTACATTTGTTCCACGGCTAACCAATAGAATATAAAATACTTTTAATGCGAGTGAATAACGTGACTAACGTGATACAGCAAGTAAAAGTTATCTTTATATATAAAAGAAAGTCGTGTTAGTTACTACACTTATAACTCACTACTACACTTATAACGGCTTAACCAATTTTTATGATTTTTGTATTTTTGGAATTGTCTTTGTCAGGAATAGGATAATAAGTATTAAAAACAATGAATAATAGACCTAAAAAAATTAATAAAATTATATAAGCAAAAATATTTTGTCAAAATGTTCCTGGGTTTCAAAACTGCCAATCATTTGATGTTCAATTGTTTATCCCGTCGATACGGTAAACCGCAAATTAATAAGTGTCATCGCTCCACACGATTAGTGTATGTAGCCAGTGTCAAGTACAAAAATTCTTCAAGTTTTTGTGATTTCAAGTCATGTACATTTTAAAAATGTTAATACATTTTAAATACTGTCAGTAATAACAATTGTATGACAAATTTATTGATTGTCAATTATGCTTGTGTTCAGAAATGTATGCTTACGAGTTTTTGGCGGGAACGTGGAAAAGTGTGTGTATCTCATTGTATTTTTTCCTAAAACTTGTGTTCTTCCACGTATTAATGTGTAATAAATGTGGATTATTAACCATTAAGTGCCGGTGAATGTGTGCGAGTGTAGGGAAACAGCACAATGTTAAAAAACATTCTATTTGCGTTCTCACCAAAATTCCACTGAAAATCTTCAGTAAACACCACGTCTTTACTGAAAGTATGACTTAGACTAGACTTTTACTTGAAAACTGAGCTGAAATGTGACTTTGACCCATCCCTACGACTAAAATTCATAAAAACTTGAAGAATTTCAATACTTGACACTGGCTAAATATACTAATCGAGTGGAGCCATAATGAAACTTAAAAAAAAATTGTATGCTTACATTTACAATCAAGACAGTAATAACCAATGCCTAATCAATTTTATATTTTGTCAGAATGTGTAGTTAAATACAGAGATATGCAAGAATATGATAGCCAATTTATGAGTGCCGTATACAGTCTTATCCATAAGGCAAAATTATAAGACAGTTATTCATAAAGTAAGTATACTTATTCAGAATTAAAATTAAATACTGTTAATTATATTATTACAATGAACATTAAACTCAATCGAACTAATGTCAAGTTAATAACTTATAATTATAACATTGTTTCATTGCATCATGTCTTGCTGACACGCGGTTGCAGTAGGTACTTGATTGTTGTATTTTTATTCTATTTTTGTATTGTACATAATACATTACTAAACTTGATATATCTTTTGTATTTATTGTATTACGTTCATAAAAGCCTAAATGAAGTTCATCTAAAAGGTAACATGACATTAATTGTCTGTTAGGTGGTACGAAGTTCGCCGGGCCAGCTAGTAATATTATGAAACCTACTTTTATATTTATTTACAAATCTACAGTTATACTAATTTTAAAAGTCAAAGCTAGCAGATCAACGCTACTCGTAAATAATTCACTGAATTCAAAAACAAAGCGCAGCTGCAGGCTGACCTGTTGAGCATAAATAATTCAACACTGCAATGTGCAAAGTTGCATTAATTTGAGCAGATCATATTCATGCTAATCATACTTGTATTATGTTTCTGACATGTTATTATCTCTCATAGCAAAACAATCTTCATTTTGCAACTTGGATACTGCATGAGTTCAGTTTTCGTAAATCCAACTAATATTTTAGCTGAAAGTTTGTTACTTCTTCACGGTAAAACTGTTCAACCGATTGAGCGGAAATTTGGTATGTAGATAGCCAATATTCTGGAATAACATATAATCTTTTACCCTGATATTTCCACGAGAACGAAGTCTACGCGGATAAAACCGCGGGGCACAGCTAGTACATTTATAAATACAATTCACTAAAAAGTCAAACAAAGAGCTTATAATCACACAATTTAGATCAGAGGGCCCGGTGGCGCAATCGGGAGAACGCTTGCCTTTGATGCCAGAGGTACCGAGTTCAAACCGCCGTGCACTAATGGATTTTTCTATAGAAAAATTTATGTGCGCTCTTCACAGTGGCCCTCCGGTGAAGGAAAAACATCGTTAAGAAACCAACAACCTCCGCATGGTGGTAGGACACTATCTGGTGTCCGCCTGGCCAGCTACCACCCTCAAATTAGAAAATCTGTCACCAAAACATCTAATGAGTTCCGGCAGCTATCCTTGAGAGCCAGTTCCCATTCTAGGCCTAGCGTGCTAACCATCTTCGACCGCATTATCACTTACCAACGGGTGAGATAGTGGTCAAACGCTAGCCTATAACGTATTAAAAAAATAAAAATTAATAATAATAGTTTGATTTACTGTTTAAAGTAAAATATAACTTATTTGCGCTTTAACGTTTAATACTAACATTTTCATTATTTTACAGTGTACCGCAAACCAAAACGTATGCTTACACCAGGACCTCAAAGACCAAAATTCTGCTACAATCCACGATTCCAAGCGCTGATTAACCGTTTTGAAAACCAAGGCCTTACTATAACCCGTACTCCAGTACATAATAGAGAAACAGCTCAAGAAACCACACCACCAGTTGGTGAACCTTCACACATGCCAGCGAGATCCATTAACTTCAAAGAAGAAAGTCCAGTAGTTGAAATAGATAATTTTTCTAAAGACTCCAATGATTTATACAAAACGTGTATTGATTCGCCAGGTGTTAGCAACGCTGTGACAGCTTTGACAGCGAACATTGTTACCTCACTACAAACATGTTTGCATTCAGCTATAAGATCCACAGAAGATAACACAGAAATACAATTCAAATTTACTATAACAAAGAAGAAATTTAGCGTTAAAGCAATAGAAGACGGTAAGATAGAAAACGAAGAAGCCAATGATAAAGAAAATGTGGAGACGAACAAGTCAAATGTATGGTCAACTGTTGCTAAGGCTGTTAAAAAAGCATTCTGGAGGGATGAGAGTTCTGTGCTTGGTAAGAAACATTCCGTGAATAACTTACCAACGGTTTATGTATGTAGCTATTATTACTTAAAAATAGGTATACGATATGAAATAAACATTTTTTTTTTTAATATTTTATTGGCAAACGTTTGATCAGTATCACGCCTGGTGGTAAGCGATGATGTGGTCGAAGATGAAGAAGAGAAGAATCAAACTGTATGTCATGTGTCCACCACATGACATACAGTTTGATTCTTGTGGCCTCTTCAACATATTTTTGATAATGTATTTTACTGAAATTTAGTATAAAATTAATCATTATAGTAGAAAAGTAATATATTTTTTGACTGACTTCAAAAAAGAGGAAGTTCTTAAATCGTTTAATTTTTTTTTTGTGTATATATTGTCACTGATTTGGCCAAATTCTTTCTTGTTGTTTGAAAAGGTATAATACTTTTGGTTTGATTTTCTTGTATAATTTATCGAGATCTAGTAAGTATCTCCAGAAATATTGAGATAAACACCTCAAACATGCTACTGAAAATAGTATAGTGCGAAACCGACTTAAAAAAAAGAGTAGGTTTTTAATTAATTTTTATTTTTCAGTTTTTTACACGTTTAAAATCTTAATTCACAAAATATAATTACAATGGGCTACGTGTTCCTTGAGTGGTGCATAATTTATAACTTCATGTCGAAAGGCTTTGACAATATGGTTCGAACTATTCATACACAAAAGACATATTGCCAATGAGTTCACCAAGTCCTAAAATGATGGTTGATGTCAGCCAATGTAGAAGAAAGAGTGAGATAGTAACATTATGTGGATCGAGACTAAAGTCAGGGTGTCTCGTCTCACTGCTGTCATCCATTTCTCCACAATATTATTTTTATCCGTGACTGTATCGTTACTTAGGCTAGACACTGGTAAACTGGCAAATACTTCTGTCCGGGATTTCAAAAAAGTTTTGTGTCTGCCTCTAAACCTTTCACTAGATACGAATTGCCTTCAAATAACAAAACACTCTCTAAGCTCTAAGTAGATAAAAAACCGTTCGTCCTAAAACGTTACAAATAGTACAAACACACTCCAACTCGCGTTTTATTTCAAATACATTCCATCAATTTCCAACAAAAGCATCGAGGGATAATAAAGAAAAACAATCGGTAGCTTCAAAGCGGATATAAGCTAGCAATCTGCCCGCGGTTTTGTTTGGGTCCGTTAAACTTGGGGAATTGTTCGATCGGCATTACTTTGATCGTTCTGGATTTTATTTGATTGCTTCTACATGTATGTCTGTAGGTTAAATTTAGTTGTTGTAAAGAGTTTGTGTAATAAAATATTGTTTGTCTCTAAAATGGCGTAGGATTCTCGTAGGTAGTTCGAATTTTAGTTTTTATTTTTGCATTATTTTACTTTTTTATCTCAGCCGTTTAGGTTTATATAGAGTTTACTATGGGAAATAAAGAGGTAGAAAATTGACTGCTTATACAATTTTGCTACGCAGTGACGCGCAAAAGCTTAACCATTCAATGTTTCGTATACTAAAAGCAAAATTCTGGCAACACAGAGTTTTTCAAGTCACAGTAAATGTTATACGTAACCATTAAGTAACAATCATCATGCTCAACTTATAACCTAATATCATAAAATAAAAATTAAATCACAAAACTGCTTCAGTAAAAGTAACGCCATAAAATATGTTTTATCGAAATCACTGCCACCATATTTTTTATTCCAATGTCAACACCTTCCGCATACTTTCTATGTCAAGTGGACCATTAACTAAATATATTCGGAGTATCATTGGAGCAGGCCCAAAAAATCCATTGCTCGCATTAAAATTCATACAAGAGAGTCTGGACACGCTCCAAAGAAAAAACCTTCGCGTCAAACATTTAAATTGAAAATCTACAGTGCTTCGTCAAAAGCAATATTGCATTTTTCCGTTGAGCTATTTAAATTGACGTGAAGTCAAAAAGTAGTCAGAGATATTTGTTCCTTCTAAATTTTCGTGTTTGTTATACATAGTAGGATATTTTTATGTCCAATTTCAGAACTGTATCATAGTGTTTGCTAAATTGGTCATAATGTGTCATTTGCGTTAGAATTATTCACTCTTCTTAGAAATTTTAGAAATTGGTAGGAATTTGTTTTTTTTTTTAATGTGGTTATTTTCAAGCGAAATGCTAATTATTAACAAGATCCGTACTTTGAGGGTCTATTATACATGTTTTCGAGGGTTTATTATACATATAGTCATGACTTACTTCTGTTGACACAACAGAATGTTCATCGTGTTGGTAATCCCAGCATATTATGGAGTTTTGTCTTTTGATGTTTTGCTTGGTACCTGGGGTTATTATTTCTAGCTTACACATTATCTCTGGCTTCTTATCTATAGTAATTATAAAACTGTGATGCTTTTATATTAAATAATGTATACAATAAAAGTCAATAAGTTCACTTACTTCTACCCTTTGAGTGGTGAATACTCAAAGGGGTCTACCCAATTTCAGAATATTTTGGTATCAATTTGTCGCGTACATATCGAACTTTTATCTCATAAAAAATACTTTTCAACCGGCTTACCAAAAAAAAGGAGGTTCTCAATTCGTCTGTTCTTTTTTTTGTGTATGTTACGCGATTACTCCGTCAATACTGAACCGATTTGAATGATTCTTTTTGTAATCGGTAGGGTACGTTTCCGAGGTGGTCCCATTGTAATTTAATTGAGATCTGATAAGTATTTTCAGAGATATGACGATAAACGTCTCAAACTTGCTACTGAAATTGACTCGCGAACATTGAAGTCGGTTGTTTTAGTTTTTAAACTATCTTAATTTTATGTCCAATTTCAGAACGTTGTATCATAGTGTATTTTTTATTTTTTATTTTATACGGTACTTGCGATAGAATTGTTCATTAATCTTTAGTAAATACAGTCCGGCAAGTATAACTTGGCGTGCCTGTGCGCCACTGTGCTTTTACTTTGTACTTTGATAACAGTTTCTCTTAAACCACTTTTAATTACTTTTGGCATTGTTGAACTATTTTACTGTAGCAGATTTATCAACAATAATGTCGCGGTAATCTCTCAAACGTCAAACTCACAGTTTCAATTAAAAGAATTAGTTCCAAAAACCACCACCGCCAAGTTATACTTGTGGCACTGTACTCTTCTTAGAAATGTTAGGTAGGAATTTGTTATGTTTACTGCGGTTATTTTCAGGCAAATGCTAGATTATTAACTAGATCCGTACTTTAAGGGCCTATATAAGTTAAGTTTCTTCTTACTTCGTCTGGGTCTACCTAATTTCAGAATAGTTTGATATACATTTGTCGAATAGATATAGAACTTTTATCTCATAAAAAATATTTTTCTACATACATTATTTCCTCAGAATTTTGAAAGGAATTTATATCGGGTGTGGATTTCTATCAACTTTTATGATTATCTTCAAAGTTATTTTCCAAGATATTAAAAACTAAAAAAAATAAATTTAGGTTTATCACGGGTTTCCTTCCCTTGTCTCTGGATATTGTTAGCAGTACGCAGATTACCGCTTTATTTTATTTTTATCGTATTTTATCCTATTTCATTGGGATTTTTTTAGTATTTTTTAATCTCTCGTGAAAAATTTTGTTTTTGGGTGTAATTGGAGTTTTGTGTTCTGTTTTACTTATTTTTAATAGTATTTGTTAGTACTCTAGTAACTCAGGTGTTGTTATAGCAGTTTATATTTTATTAAATATTTTCATTATTTTGCAAAATGAGAGCTACGAGAAGAGAAAAGGATACTCGTACAGAGTTTTTTTGTTACTGTAGATTTGGGACTGTAGACAAGATAGCCTAAAATTTATTTATTTATTTATTTATTTGGTGCATACCACAGATTACAGAAAAATAATTATAATTAAATAACACGGTGAAAATATAATGACGATTCCATAGTCCAACATTATACGCACACATCATGATAAAAACAGCATTTCATAAATATAAATAGTCTTAAGTAACATAGTTTAAAAGAAAATATCGCAATTTACATTTATCAATTTTACAAAACATTACGTATGATACAATATTGATTATTAATCATGACAGAAAAAAAATTTAAATTGAATTGATAACAAATAAAAACAAAGAAGTCTACACAAATTGATATTCCTGAACAGTCGATAGATTCAGAAATTAGAGTTAAAATTAAAAATAATAAAAACAAAGTTATTCACTAAATATGATACAACACAGCATACGTGCCGCGTTGTTATTTCACTCTATATATTTATAAATTATAGTTTTGAATCGATTGAGACCAAGACCGAATATATCCAAATCATCAACACCATCATTATCATCATCTTTGGAGTGTCTTTGACGAGCAACAACGCGGCTAATGTCGTTATAAGATCGACACATGCGAGGTATTGGACCATTCGACGATATGTCGATTCTATGTCCACCTACATAAAAAATACGAGGCACTCTGCTGCGAATTCGAATGTTGAGGTCGATCATACCTAACAAGTAGGGACAGTCGACCGTCGCGTGAATTATTTTATGTAGGTACATTAATTCACTCGCTTGCCTTCTTGCAGATAGTGTCGTTAGCCTAAAATATTTGTTTCGCAAGTTGTATGTGTTCTGTTTGCGAGCGAGACCGAACCGACGACATACCGCGACCGTGTAACGCCGCTGAATGCGCTCGACATTATCTGAGTGGGTTATATGATAGGGTGATCACACAATAGAACCGTACTCAGCGACGGGACGAATGAGGCTCCGATATAAATAAATTAGAGTTCTAGGATTATGAAATGATTTCGTGATTCTTAATATAAATCCAAGCAATTGCCTACATTTTTGTACAATATGGTCATAGTGTGAGCGAAAGGACAACTGGGAGTCGAAGTAGACTCCCAGATCCCTTGCTACGTCTTTTCTATCTAATGGCGTATTATTTATGTTGTAATTAAAGATAAAATTAGTTTGTCTCGTTGCGAACGATATAACAAAGCATTTTTTAATATGAAGGAACATTTTATTATATAGACACCACCTATCGATGGAATCTATATCTTTCTGCAGGGCAATGCAATCGTTTGCTGTCTCAATGGTGCGGTAAATCTTGAGATCATCAGCATATAATAAGCAATTACTATGTAATGATCGAACCAGATCATTTATAAATAACGCGAAAAATAACGGACCGAGATGCGATCCCTGCGGGATGCCAGAAGTAATGTTATAAGGTGCCGAGATATATCCTTTCAATGCAACCATTTGTGTTTGATTCGTGATATAAGATTTAACCCATCGGAGCAAATCCCCATGAATCCCGTATATGGCCAGCTTCTTAATAAGCAGAGAGTGATTAACTTTATCGAACGCTTTAGAGAAGTCTGTGTATACCTGATGACGATCATCAAAAGCCGAGCAAATATGTTGCTTGTACGTTAATAAGTTAGTGATGGTGGATCGACCTGCTACGAAGCCGTGCTGTTCAGGCGCGAGAAGCTGTTTTACGTGGCTGAAGATGTAAGGGTAGACGAGCGACTCAAACAGTTTAGCTAGGCAAGATAGAATGCTGATAGGTCGATAGTTCTCACATTTAGACTTATCACCGGATTTGTGTATGGGTATGATAAATGCGCACTTCCACATTTCCGGGAACACGCCAGTCATAAGAGATTTTTTGAATAAAATTTCTAGCGGGACACTAATTTCTTTTGCACATTTTTTGACAAAATACGACGGCAAGCCATCAGGACCGGCACCTTTATTTTGGTCAAGTCTGTTCATGGCTTTAATGATATCGCTCCTGGAGATGTTTACCTTAGAGAGTATCAAATGATTAACGCAACTATCCGACCGTAGGTCAGGATTATCATTATCTTCGTATACTGAGTTAAAATATCTAGTAAATAGTTCACATATCATTTGAGTATCATTAGCAACATTATCTTGATATTTCATAGTTTGAGGTATGGAGGTACTCGATTTTTTGCTATTTACGAATTTCCAGAACAGTTTTAAGTTATCCTCTAAGCCCTCCTCCACAGCAGATGTATAAGATCGGTAACACTCCTCAATGAGTCATTTACTCCGACTACGAAGCAGATCAAACGTGTCATAATCTCTAGGGTTTCCGTACATTTTATACAATTTATGGTATTTTAGTTTCTCTTCAATGCATTTTATAACAGGAACACTAAACCACTTCGGGTAGTACGATGGCTTGACTTTTAGTGTAGGGGTATGTGCACCTATGATTTCATTAATTTGTTCGTAAAAAGTTTTAAACGCGCCGTTTGTGTCAAGATTTAAGAAGAGACTCTCCCAGTCTATTGTGTCTAATTCCTGCCTGATCTGGTCGTAGTTACTTTTGCGAAAGTTGAGTTTTTGTGCAAAAGGGTTTTGGGAGATAATTTTAGTAATCGTTTTGTTTTCAATTTCAATCACTAAAGCTGGGTGATGGTGGTCTAAACGGCTGAGCGGTTCACAGCTTCTAACTGAAATTTTATCATCGTCGTATAGCACGAGATCCAGTAGTCGACCATTGCCATTCAAAACATGATTATATTGTGACATATTACACGTCGAGAGCGTCTCGAGCAACGGTAGTGATTTTCCCCCTGACACTCCGCTGGGTTTAAGGTCAAATGAACCGTCACATCTATCCCAGGTTATGTTAGGAATGTTAAAATCGCCCACTATCAGAAACGGCCCCGCGCTCGAGGTGTTTAGTATAACATTTTGTAAATTGTCAAAAAACAAATTAATATTCTGAACATTCATATCGGGCGGTAAGTAGCATAGACAAATATTAAAAATAAAAAAAAATGTTGCTAGGATCATGTACAGTTAGCCAGATGTCTTCAAAGCAGCTATCCCATGAACTTTGGCGAATTATACTAATATGTTTTTTAATTGCTATCAGGACGCCTCCTCCCTCCGATTTCTCAGAAGCGGTCAAGTGACAACGATCTTTACGAAAAACGTTGTAACAACTCCTCATCAAAAACACTAGGATTCAGATTAGTCTCAACCAAACAAATAACATCGTAGTGCAACATAGCCATGATTTAATAGATTTAAATAAAATTCAGTAGTCTTAGATCTAAAACGGTTCACATTCTGGTAGTAAATAAACATTAAAATTCATTGAGGTAATTTACAATATTTGTCTAAAATATACTTTAAAATAATAATAATAATAATTTTAAAAAAAGATTACTATTCAGACCTAACACAAAAAATATTTTACTGATACTTAACTAAATTATACTAACTTATTTAAGCATTCCTTATTTTTAATGAGTATAGCACCTGATTTATCATCTTTCTGGACGAATACTTGGCCATATTTGACCCACACGAATCTATACGATTTGTCCTTTGCTACTCGTACCTTTCGGGCAGCAGCGTGGAGTTCCTTGCACTCAGGAGAAAGCTGCTCAGCAACGGACACGTTGTTCTTATCCCCGGGTATACCCAGGTGCGAGCTGTTAAGCGGCTCCGTGGGGTGCGCCTTGTTGTACCGCCGGACGGCGGAGATTATATTGTCACGGTGACGCGATGATGGCAGAGTTACTAAGATGTTGCGAGGACGGTCAGATGCTGAGTTTAATTCGGCCACTCGACGGCAAGCTTGAATGTCCGTGCTGGAGACGGGGCACTTGATGACGTCACATAAGTTTTTAACAATACTCAGTACGTTTTCATTGCGTCTCTCAGCTACAGCTTGAATTTCTAGATTCATACTACGAGATATCTTTTCAGTTGTATTCAGACGATGTTCCAGCGTTCGTAGCTCTGATTGCAGTTTATCTTTCTCAGTTGTAAGATCAGAGATTCACTTATTCTGAGCTTCAATTTTAAGGTCCGTAGTATCTTGACGTTCGGCGAGAAAGTCCGTAGTGCAGGTGAATTCAGATTTTAAGGTCGTCACGGCGTTATTAATTTCGTGTCGGACAGTCTTCTTAATATCTTTAAAAAAATCATTGCGAAATTTATCGAACTTCGCATCTAACAAGGT
Source organism: Cabera pusaria (assembly GCA_954871355.1). Taxonomy (NCBI): domain Eukaryota; kingdom Metazoa; phylum Arthropoda; class Insecta; order Lepidoptera; family Geometridae; genus Cabera; species Cabera pusaria. The sequence goes on from OX940900.1 coordinate 23,340,438, forward strand.
GCTAAACTGAGTTAAAGATATCGTTTGTTGTGGTGCCGCATTCGCAGACAGGCTAGACAGCTCGGCAGACCGGTCCAGCGTGTCGTCACAGGACATCATCGACTCATTGAGCGATAAGAGCGGGGTGCGCACGGGCGTGTTCGAGTTGTCACCGCGCCGCCGGTTTGTTATGTTAGCGCAGGTCGGGCACCGCCATATCTTCTGGTACTTAGTTACATGTGTAAATGTTGAAACATCCATGTTAAGGCATTTGTAGTGATAAGCTCCAAGACATGGCGAACATCTTAATAGTTCGTTCGGCGCTATGTAACCCGTGCAAGCGAGGCACTTATCCATCGTTATTGTGGTGAGCGAAGTGCACAAACAAGTGTGAAATATAGTGATGCGACGGAACAGATGTGTTGTAATGACTTACCAAATGCCATAAAAGCACGATAAGGTAACTACAGTTGTGTTGTTACTTGTTCCGAGTAAACTCAGGCCAGCCGACCGTAGCTGGGTGTTGGTATCGGTGAGGACGATATCTCACGAGAAACCACTGTGGTACTGCTACCAAATGTTGCTTTCAGTAAGTCGATATCCTAAGTTTTTGTAAATACTAAAAAGAGCACTGTTACTTAAGATTAAATATTATTTTTACGATCAAAATCACAGCACAACAACAAAAATACTGTTTACTATTTGGGATGAAAGTAGGAAAAAAAATAGAATATTTATATTAAAAAAAAAAGAAGAAAAAAAAATATTTATATAAAAAGGATAATCCTAATTGATCAAAATAATATCGTGTTCGAAATTAAAAATTCTTATTCATATAAACTTTAAATACTTTTGAACTAGAAAAGGAAATAGTTACATTATTTTTTACTTTCGAATTTATAACCATTATGATAATAATTTTTTATACAAATTGTAGTTTCATATGATTGGCTAGCGTTTGACCACTACCTCACCTGGTAATAAGCAATGATGGTAGACACGCCTAGAATACCCTGACTCTCAAGGCATATGTGCTGCCGAAACACCGTAAGGTTATGGAGGCAGATATATCCTTGATGGTGGTAAGCTACTCAATGGTAGCAAGTTAGACGGAACATCGATATAGCATGCTTCTATCACCTATGGACGAACACCCGTACTAGGATTTGAACCCTCGACTCGACTCCTCACGCTTAGAAGTTAAACCATCTATTCTCCAGGCCAACTGGGCTCTGCGAAAAAATAATGGTTTAACCGATTTATAGTGTAGGTATTATATATTTTTATGGCTTTTAAATTATACTTTCTTTTGGAAAATAATCAGTAAATCTTTTTAAACGACTGTGTCCCCAAAGTCTCTAAAGAACATTAGTTTTGTGAAACTCTTTATACATCAGAACGACATTAAAAGATAATGTAAAAATTTCACATTATCTGTTCACGCTCTATTTGTTATTCATGAAAACTAATTTTATGAATATATACGGTAGATTTAAACAAATGCTGTGCCATCATTATCATCATCAGTCGGTGTCAGTCCACTGCTGGATGTAGGCCTCTCTCAAGACGCATCACTAAGTGCGATCTTCGGCTCTACTTGTCCAGTTACTGCACATGTGTACTCGTAATACTTTACAATCATTATTTTATGTATTGAAGACCTTTTTGCTCATAAATGTTCACAACTATTTTACATCGTGACCTCCTACCACCAAGCGGACCGACAGCTTGTTTGCCGCCTTATATTATGAAAAAAAAAACTTCTAAAGCATCTGTATATTGTGTTGTTCTGCAATCGTTTCTGTAGCCTTCGAAGTCGTTGTCTAGTTCTTCTTCTGTGGAAACTGAATACCTTAGAAACCTTTGAATCTGTATACCACATAAAAGATGGACTGTTTATTCAATCAATTGAATAAAAAGTCCATCTTCTTCAATCGATAATTTACCTATTTAGTATAAATAAAAACAAGACGGCATTCGTTTATGACATAATACCAAACACTCACACAAAATGTCCGATTTTTCGTTCATTATGAGAACAGCTTCAGCACCTGTTCTACTTTTTAAATAACCTAATTAGCTGCTATTGTAATAAAGATATCCAAAGCAATTCGTACAGTGCACATGCAATTATTAGTATAATGCAATTAACATCATTAAATGATATTCAACAGTAGGTATAGTCCGATATTTATAATGACGATATTGCTAGCATTCTGGCCCCAAATTAGGCTAGGCCTGTATCTTGGGCGCCCTTAACGTTTTTATAGACATAATCTGCTCCGAGTGTCGCATTAAATCTGTATGTGTTTATTTTGTATCATACTATTGTTTCTTTTAACCTAGATTGACATGCTGATAGGTGACTAGGTGAGGTAATTAATAGGTATTTACTGAGCAAGTATACTAAATCTTCAGATGCATCGTCACTTGCCATTAGGGGACATTGCTACTACACAAATGTGTGGTCAATGCTGCAAGTACAAGCTTAGTGATGTACAAAAAAAATCTTCTGTAATACTTTTTTAGGGTTCCGAACCCAAAGGGTACCAACGGAACCCTATTACTGAGACTCCGCTGTCTGTCTGTCTGTCTGTCTGTCTGTCTGTCCATCTGTCACCAGGCTGTATCTCATGAACCGTGATAGTTAGACGGTTGAAATTTTCACAGATGATGTATTTCTGTTGCCGCTATAACAACAAATACTAAGAACAGAACAAAGTTAAAAATTAAAGAAAAGTTTAAGAAAAGTTTTTTACGATAGCGCAGCGCCACCTATCTAGTTGCTAAGATGGCCCTATCGTCTTTACCTTAATCTGAATCTCGGAAGCAGCTCCAACGATTAAATAAAATTTAGTATACCTACAGGGGATTTCGTGGGCGATAAATCGATCTAGCTAGGAGTCATTTTCAGAAAATGTTGTTTTATTAGTGTTTTCAATAATCAACTTTATTGATAATCAACTTAAAATATGACTCTTCCCGACATCTATTGGCGAGTAGAAGTACTGTATCAGTAAAGCAGTTACTTGCTCTCAATTAAAAATAGTATTATTATTCGTCAATAGATGTCGGGAAGAGTCATATTTGTCTGTTTAAGAGGCAAGAAATTCCGAGCAAAGCTCGGTCAACCAGATATTTAATAATATTTATTACTAAAATTACTATTACTACTATATAATACTATTCTACCTTTGTGTTAACGTTTACTTAGTTTGTGTTAGAAGTTCGTTAGAAATTCGATAGATGGCGTTCGGAACCCTCCGTGTGCGGGACAAAGTCTGACTCGCACTTGGCCAGTTTTATTTTATATAGGTAACAAGACAAGCTCAACGCTTGCCTGATGTTAACCGATTAGATCTATCTATTACAGATACAGCGGCATGCAACATTCTGGATAGCCAGAATTTTGCATGTCACTGCACTGCGCACATGCCCTGTAATTTTACTTGACACTTTGCCATTCAAACCGAAATACATTCCTATTCCACGGCTAAATGAATTGGTAAAGTGGTGGTACCGTACCGTACCCCAGGCGGACTGGTAGATGTCCTACCACTACATTATTCTAATGTAAGAAAAACACCTTCTTCCAATTGAAACATCGTGTATTAGGCGCAAACTTCGTATAATATACATCCGACCAATGTCGGTACATCACAAACTATACAATAAATGTCGAGAATTGAGAGGTACTTTTATAACAATGACCTACTAGTTTAAACGCCAAGACCGAACTGAAGCCCGACTGCCAACTCTCTACCGCGTTGACTTTCTTGTTTTCTTATTAAGGTTGGCATCCATGCTTAGAGGCCACAGACAATTCTCATTCGCGGTAGTTTTAAAGTTGGCAGGTTGGCACCATCGGTTGACACTGACAGTGTGAGTCAAAACGTTTCCAATGGCATTTTCACAAAACACAAGTCAAATGAGCACAAGTCATTATTAAAATACATCAAAATAAGTAAATTTAACTCATAAAAATAAGAAATCATGACACTAACATCGCCAAATCATTACAAATATTAAAATTGTCTTTCAGCCACGACCACTCCTCGTTCCATCTCCATCAATTCCTCATCATCATCGTCTTCGAAGCGTAAGATCGAGGATTTAAGCGACTGTGAAGCTAGTCCTCTGAACCACAAGAGACACAAGTACGATGGGAGGATCCGAGGTAGACCTCCTTTGAGGAGGAACAAACCAGTGACTGTGTTGAGGACCTCAAAGTCAGCGGAGCAGCAAAACCTTATGGAGAAGATCGACGATGATAATATGAATTTGAGTTTTTAATTTGAAATAATATATCGTTTAAAGATACTATTTAGACCTTACATGTTAAGAAAATAGTTTAGGTCGTATGATGAAACTGGATTCCAAAATCCTGTCGGACAATGTATTTGAGGGCCCGGTGGCGTAATCGGGAGAACGGTCGGCTTTGATGCCGTGGTACCGAGTTCAAACCGCCGTGCACCAATGGATTTTTCTATCGAAAACTTTATGTGCGCTTTCACAGTGGCCCTCCGGTGAAGGAAAACATCGTTAAGAAACCAAAAAAAAAAACCCCGCATGGCGGTAGGACACTATCTAGTGTCCGCCTGGCCAGCTACCACCCTCAAGTTAGAAAATCTGTCGCCAAACATCTAATGTGTTCCGGCAGCTATCCTTGAGAGCCAGTTCCCATTCTAGAATGCCTAGCGTGCTAACCATCTTTGACCGCATCATCACTTACCAACAGGTGAGATAGTGGTCAAACGCTAGCCTATAAGATATATAAAAAAAAAAATTGATGGCATTAAATTACAATTAAAAACTAAAGGCACAATAATAATTGAAACTATTTCACGGTAGATACTTTGATAGGTTTTAAAATAACTGGTAAATGGTGACTGGGTAAAATCTTATTTTTAATATTTCTTTATTAAAAGTATATTGACTAGAAAAAAATGTTTACTCTAGCTAGGCGCTTTCGTTATGAAATCTCATAGCATCTCAAATAATTAATTTTAAGATAATTTCCTGATTTTAAATCAAAATAATATAACTTTTAAGTTGGCTTCATGATTTAATATGGATAATTTAATATAATTTTAGATTATTTAGAATAAAAGATATGAAAACAGTAAATTGGTTATGTAAAAAAATTAAGTGTAAATTAAATTTTTGGTTTGAACTATGGCTTTTTAATTGATTTAAATGCCTATTTTTTTTCAGTAACATACCAGCTAAGGATATAAATAAACACACAAAATGGTAATTCTTGTGTTTCAGACAGCTTTTCGTGTACTTTTTAGGGTTCCGTACCCAAAGGGTAAAACGGGACCCTATTACTAAGACTCCGCTGTCCGTCTGTCTGTCTGTCTGTCTGTCTGTCTGTCTGTCCGTCTGTCACCAGGCTGTATCTCATGAACCGTGATAGTTAGACAGTTGAAATGTTCACAGATGATGTATTTCTGTTGCCGCTATAACAGCAAATACTAAAAACAGAATAAAGTTAAAAATATTAGAGGGATAAAAGAATCGTGTTTTTTTCGGCATTTCACACCATCTATGAAGGCTTAGTTAGGTAAACGTCCCATAGATGGCGTTATACTGAAATGTCGATCCCTAACACATTTGTTAGACGTTAGATAGCGTTATAAGAAATAAAATGTTTATTAATTATTATTTTTGCTGGCGAAAAATGATAGTAGTATTTTTTGCTCGATCTTATAAAATACTCTAGTGTGGTACGGAACCCTAATAGTGCGAGTCGGACTTGCACTTGGCCAGTTTATTGTATTTATATTTTCGTAATTTCAAGGACAATAAAACCGACAGTTTATTTATCATCCTAGGTACATATCACCATTTTTACTGACAAGCCTCTCTAATATAAGTTGGTCACTGACCCTAGAACTATTAACGGGATACTGACCTTATTTTTAGGGTTCCGTACCCAAAGGGTGTAAAAAACAGGATCATAGTACTGAGACTCCGCAGACCGCCTGTCCGTGATAGTTAGACAGTTGAAATTTTGACAGATCATGTATTTCTGTTGCCGCTGTAACAACAAATACTAATAAATTATAAGTAAAAAATATTTTTAAAAACAAGCTTTTATCTGGGAAAATGAACTAAAATGTTAAAAATAAATTCTAGTAAGTATTTGGCGTGTAGGTACTTACCTATATTCTTAAAAGCTTGAAACACTACCCGTTTTTCAGGCTAGGTAATTACTATACTTCAGTGCCTCAAGCTTTTAAAAATATAGGTACCTACACGCCAAATACTTACTAGAATTTATTTTTAACATTTTAGTTCATTTTCCCAGATAAAAGCTTGTTTTTAAAAATATGTTTTACTTATAATTTATTTTTAACTTTTTAGCAGGTAGGTATAGATACTGACTACCTACCTACTACCTAAGTATTTAAGAGAAAGCATGATGATTTAAAATATTCCACGGATATTTGATGTGATTATGGGTAAAGTTCTCTTCAAGACGAATCAATCGAGCCCAAACTCAGTAGATTTTCATTGATTTATCACAGAGATGCCGTGGCCACCTTTCAGCTTTATTATCAGACCCTGGATATTATCTAGGTGTAAAGTTCTCTTCAAGACGAATCAATTGAGCCCAAACTTGGTAGAGTTACGTTAATTTATCACAGAGATGCCGTGGCCACCTTCCAGCTTCATAATCAGACCCTGGATATCATCTAGGCGTAAATTTCTCTTCAAGACGAATCAATCGAGCCCAAACTCGGTAGGGTTATGTTGATTTAGCACAGAGATGCCGTGGCCACCTTCCAGCTTCATCACCAGACCCTGGATATCATCTAGGCGTAAAGTTCTCTTCAAGACAAATCAATCGAGCCCAAACTCGGTGGGGTCATGTTATTTTATCACAGAGATGCCGTGGCCACCTTCCGTCTCCATCATCAGACCAGCTCCATGGTACCATAATATCATTGTATTGTCACTGAAGATACATAAGTACACCAAATTTAAGTCCAATCGGACATCGAGAAAAGGGTCTAAATTAGCTTCCAAGATTCCACCCGAACATACATAGTGACATACATACATACATACATTAGTAGCAAGTTAAATAAAAGCTTGTAAAAAACAGAATCAAATGAATATTGGGGCTCCCAACGGCCACAACAAACGTGATTTATTTGCTCGTTTTTGCTCGATATTGCTCGTTTTTGCTCGATATTGCTCGTTTTTGCTCGATATTGATAACGGCAACAGGTAGACGCTTGAAATATTCTCAGAATATTGAGTTATATTATTCACTTTAAAAATAAATAATTTAATTAAAGTTAAAAAAAAAAATTAAGAGGGCTCAAATACAACATATGTTTTTTTTGCCGTTTTTATAGATAATGGTACGGAACCCTTCGTGTGCGAGTCCGACTCGCATTTGGCCGGTTTCTTTATTATATTTGAGTTTCCGATATATCGGCTTTATTGCAAACACCATTTTATAATCTATACTTACTCGGTATCGGATAACTTAATAAAAAAATATTGAATCAAAAAGTACTCGAAATAAAAAAATAATAACAAAACTAAGTAAATCGAAAGTAAAGTACATCTTTAGGCAGTTGAACAACAGCTAAATTTACCACGAGAACTTGGTGTCATAAATAAATTGAACATTGAGGTGCAGTTTAAACCCTTAAGTAACCTCCAGACGAGAATAAGATGTGTGCGAACCCCAAACCAACCAGGGCGTTATATCGTACCTAATTTCAAAATAACTCATTTACCCTGTCTACTGCCTGACAATATGGCGTGTGGCCCAATCGATTATAGCTGTATTTGGAACTAGCTCAAGTAGCGGTTACATTATTGGCACACCCTTAATATACATAATAATTATATTAAGCTAAGTTTCCGCTGGACATGTGTAAGGCAGTAAGTTGAGCTAGGTAAAATAAAACCGGACAAGTCGAGTTGGACTCGCCCACCGAAGCTTGTAAAACTGGGTTGAAAAATAAACTTAACTTTGCAGTTCGATCCCTAGATGCTTCTTACCAAATTTCATGATTCTAGGTTAACAAGAGGTCAACCCTACAGGTTTTGATTCTAGGAAATTGTAATATGTGCGAAAATATGCGACATAAACGTATGAGAATATCTAACTTGTAAGTCAAAGCGATCAAAAGATAATATGACATCTTTTGATCGCTTTGACTTACAAGTGAGATATTCTCATATCTAAAAGATACTTTAGACCCGCAACTTGATAAAAGATTTAACTTGATACCTTTACGCATTCCTGAAAAAAAGGTTCTTAAAAGATGGACAACAACGTGATCCTATAAGGGTTCGTTTTTAGGGTTCCGTACCCAAAGGGTAAAACGGGACCCTATTACTAAGACTCCGCTGTCCGTTTGTCTGTCTGTCTGTCTGTCTGTCTGTCTGTCTGTCTGTACGTCTGTCACCAGGCTGTATCTCATGAACCGTGAAAGTTAGACAGTTGACATTTTCACAGATGATGTATTTCTGTTGCCGCTATAACAACAAATACTAAAAACAGAATACATTTAAAGATAATAGAGGGTCCCCATACAAGAAACGTGTTTTTTTCGGCATTTCACGCCATCTATGAACGCTTAGTTAGGTAAACGTCCCATAGATGGCGTTATATTGAAATGTCGATCCCTAACACCTTTGTTAGACGTTAGATGGCGTTATAAGAAATAAAATGTTTTTTAATTATTTTTTTTCTGGCGAAAAATGATAGTGGTATATTTTGCTCGATCTTACAAAATACTGTAGTGTGATACGGAACCCTACTAGTGCGAGTCCGACTTGCACGTGGCCATTTTATTTCTTTTTGTGATAAGGAAGCCAAAAAAATCACAATCAGAAGTTATTACATTATTTTGCTAACTTAACACAGATACACACGTCAAATTTATAACACCCCTGTTTTTGTCGGAGGTTAAAATAAATAATTTGTAGTGAATTCCCTAAACAATAATTATCACTGCGACATAACAAAAAATAATAGTCACAAGGCAGTCGGTAATAAAATCAAATACGTGACTTAATAACTACAGTAAATACCGCCTCAGGCTTACTCAACGCTATTTTTTGTTAGTATTCTCCGAAAACCTAATATCTGTCTAGACCACAGATGTAGAAAGTAAATGTCGTAGGTGTACCTTATATTGGGTGTCCATATTATATAGTTGAATGTGAAATCAGCAAAAAAAATGTGGTGTGTTTTTTAGGGTTCCGTACCCAAAGGGTAAAATGGGACCCTATTACTAAGACTCCGCTGTCCGTCTGTCTGTCTGTCTGTCTGTCCGTCTGTCACTAGGCTATAGCTCATTAACCGTGATAGTTAGACAGTTGACATTTTCACAGATGGTGTATTTCTGTTGCCGCTAGAACAACAAATACTAAAAAAAAAAAAGTTAAAAATTAAAGGGGGTCCCCATACAAATAACGTGTTTTTAAACGCCATCTATCTAATTAGTTTCGGCAAAATGACATAGATGGCGCTAGTAAACGAGCCCCGTCTTTCTAGATTGCGACCAAACCAAATATTCTTGGTAATATCAATTAATCAAATATATGAGGTTGAAACTCTGTTATGTTTCGTATTGTACGGAACCCTCCCTAAGTGTGCGATTAGAAACGCGATGCTGACTCGCACTTGGCCAGTTTTATTTATAAAACCACGACGCAAGTGAAACGTTTGTTTTAGCTAGCTACTATGACAGCAGTTGACATTACACAATTAGCATGTATACAAATATGGCTGCGGAAGCGTCCGCCAATCACAGCTAGACCTAAATGTCATACATCATATGCACCAATCAGCCGGCGACAAGCATGTCACAACATGCATATCAACGACATGCAAATCACAACATGCGATAGATGGACGAAAAAAATTGAGTTGATGTAATAAAAGTTTCACTTTAAAAAAAGCAATTTCTTTTTTCGCGATTAAATAGGTATGTTCTAGGCAAGCGTGCTACATCTTGGACCACATCGTCACTTAACATCAGGTGAGATAGTGGTCAATCGATTTCCTTTTAAGCATAAAAAAAAATACAAGCTGTTTGTTAAGACGTCGATCATCATCATCATCGATCGCATCATCACTTAACATCAGGTGAGATAGTGATCAAGTGCTACCCAGTTCGGTATAAAAAAAAAAAAAAAACGTTATCGTGTGTAATGAAAGTATTATGGCTTAAATACTCCAAATCGACAAGGTTTTGTTTCAACAGCTAACAATATTATTTGTTTTGATCAGAAAAACATATATGATGTAGTTCAAGAAACATTCTCGATATTTAATGGTTCAAAACACGATATTTACGACTTCACTCGATCATACAAAATTACGCGGAATCGGAATATCCGTCACGGGGACGGCGGTATCGCTAAATACCTATTGCGCTGAAATATAGTGCATACAAGCCCAAATTCGACTGGCTTACCATTTACTATTACGGAGTTCCAGTACCTACAGCCCGGCTTCATCATCAGATCAGCTCGATGGTACTATACTATTGTATTGTCGCCGAAGATACACAAGTATGTATTACCAAAATTAAGATAGCTTAAAAACTAAAACAACCGAATTCCATGCCCCGCGAGTCAATATCAGTAGCAAGTTTGAGACGTTTATCGTCATACCTCTGGAGGTACTTATCAGATCTCGATGAAATTACAATGAGACCACCTCAAAAACGTACCCTACCGATTACACAAAGAATCATTCGAATCGGTTCACAATTGACGGAGTAATCGCGTAACATACACACAAAAAAACATACAGACGAATTGAGAACCTCCTTTTGGGAAGTCGGTTGAGAATTGAGTCAAATCGAACGTCAATTAAGTGGTTTTAATTAAGCTTCCAAGATTTGATCCACACATCTGGCCTGGTAAGGCCGTAAGCGACGATTTTAAGAAGATGGTGAACACACTAGGTCTAGAATACCCTGACTTTTAAGGTATGTGCGCTACTGGAACACCGTAAGGTTACGGCAGCAGATTTTTATCCTTGATGGTAAGATAAGTAAACTAATAAGTCGATATTTACCACCTATAGACGAACACCCGTGCTAGTATTTGAACTTGCGACCTCTCAATTGAAGTCAAGCTATATATATCATTTACGCCAACGTGGCAATAAAAAAAAATTGTATCATATTATAGGCTAGCGTTTGACCACTATCTCACATGTTGGTAAGTGATGATGCAGTCGAGGATGGTAGCACGCTAGGCCTAGAATGGAAATTATAATTAAAATTAATTGTATTTATTAATGACTTGTACTTTGTAACACATATAAAATACTATTCATGAATAATGCAATAAAATAATAATATGGCTTTCATAAAAATTTATATATATCTAATATCTCTATACTTGTACTTAAATAAAAAAACTGTTAAAAATGTGGCTGCATATCTTTATTTATTTTTACTTTCTTAAATTGTTAAACTCAATCCAAAATTTCATCGTACCGACGGGACTCGAACCCACACAGAGCACCTAGACGTGTAATCCAGGGGGTATGATGAAATTTTGGGTTGTGTTTAACAATTTACAAAAATATAAAGTGTGTAACACTTCAAGAAACATAATATTACTTTCTTCTTTGATGTTCGACATAATTTTACTCGGTATGCAATAAAAATTTATTTCACTTCTCTTTTTCTACCAATAAGTAGTTATTTGTCAATTTCAGTGTAATATATTACGTTGTATTCTGAGTAATAAATATTGCTTTAGTACAAGTCTCGAAATACTTTAGACTAATGTATTGTAATGTTGTTTTCCAACATCTTCAGATAGATGGATTTTATCAATAGAGCTTGTTGTGACTCAGTTCTTTAAACGACTTGTTTGTTTCACTTGATACAATAAAATTAAAGTAGTTTAGAAATATAATCAATTTTCTAAGCTGTTTCAAAGTTGTAATGTAGTGTTTGCCTGGCCAGCTACCCCTCTGGCAAGGTGGCAAGCGATGACGTGGTCGAAGATGATAAACAAGCTAGGCCTTTAATACTTATTTTAATGCTTATTCTGTCACATATAGTCATTGCGAGTCAAAACTTAGAAAGTTATTTATTAGCGACTGCGCACTTTTGTATTAGAGCGACATAAGTGTGATAACATAAGCAAAATGTTTTGTAATAAAATAACTAACATAGCTTGCAGAAATGGCTTTGGGCGGTTGGCGGTCACATATTTTATCCTACAACCAATAACAGATCGAGTAAACGAGTTCAAGAGTTAAGGCAACGTTTGAGAAGATGTAGTGTTGGAGTCCAAACGAGTGAACCGATTTTGATTAAGTTTTTAGGGTTCCGTACCCAAAGGGTAAAACGGGACTCTATTACTAAGACTCCGCTGTCCGTCTGTCTGTCTGTCTGTCTGTCTGTCTGTCTGTCTGTCTGTCTGTCTGTCTGTCTGTCTGTCTGTCTGTCTGTCTGTCTGTCTGTCTGTCCGTCTGTCACCAGGCTATTGCTCATTAACCGTGATAGTTAGACAGTTGAAATTTTCACAGATGATGTATTTCTGTTGCCGCTAGAACAACAAATACTAAAAACAAAATAAAGTTAACAATTAAAGGGGGTCCCCATACAAAAAACGTGTTTTTAAACGCCATCTATCTAATTAGTTTCGGCAAAATGACATAGATGGCGCTAGTAAACGAGCCCCGTCTTTCTAGATCTCGACCAAACCAAATATTCTTGGTAATATCAATTAATCATATATATAAGGTTGAAACTGTTATGTTTCGTATTGTACGGAACCCTCCCTAAGTGTGCGATAAGAGACGCGATGCTGACTCGCATTTGGCCAGTTTTATTTTTGTTTAAAAGGTGTATTAATCAAAAGTGTTCTTAGCTTTGTTTGATGAAAATCCATTCAGCCGTTTAAATATTATCAGCTCTGTTTTGGTTGATGAGACTACTATAGCAACTTTCTTAGCCCTTTGGCCGCGGACGTTAAAAAATGGCGCTTTTGCACTTCTTACCCGCCAATGAACAAATCATACATATACAAATCAGTCAGGGGTGGTTTAAAATTCTTAATTTAAGTATTGTTAAATAAATAATGAATAATTAATTAATAATTAATCATAAATGACGAAAAACTAGTAACCTCCAAGCTCCAAAGTCTGGCCCACCGTCGCGAGGTAGCAAGCCTGTCGGTTTTCTATCGATTGCATTTCGGAGAATGTGCACAAGTACTGCACACTCTTATCCCATCGTCTCCATTCTTCTATAGAACATCTAGAGGAACATCAAGACGGCATCCATTTATGGTAGACATTCCAAAAATTCGCACAAAACGTTTTGCCTCCTCGTTTGTCATAAGAACAGCCAATAAATGGAATTCCATGCCGTCGACTGTGTTTCCTGAAAAATATAACCTGGCAATGTTCAAATCGAGAGTGAATAGGTATTTACTGAGCAAGCGTGCTACATCGTCACTTACCATCAGGTGAGATTGTAGTCAAATTAGTCGTAAATTAAAAAAAAAAGAAAAAATAGTTGAAGTAAATTGATGACAACCGGTGTTACATCTGATGTTATCGTTGTTTGTGACAAATTGGCTACAGTCATTGTGATTGCTACCTGCACTAAATACCTGCATTAATTTAATGACTCAAAGTCGTCAAGGAATTATCTTGCGAGATATTAGATTGTTACTGCCGATTGGTAATACTAATGATAATTAGAACGGTAGTTTGCTCATCTTCATTAAGCTTAGGTATGTCAATAATTGCCTTACCATCGTACCTGATTAGTAATGTCCATTAACGTAACCGGTATAGGTATGGTTGTTCTAACATCTTGAGGAGGCGATCACTGGATCAAGCTTTGAAACTGAATATCTTTTATCTTTCTAGTCTACTTCAGACTGACTGACTTAGAGACAACGCACAGCCTAAACCGCTGATCGTAGAGACTTGAAATTTGGAGTGTATATTTGTCTTAGTACGTAAGGGTGTACTAAGAGAGGATTTTTCAAAATTCATCTTTTAAGGGGATGAAACGGGGGTTCAAAGTTTAGAAACAAGATAGTATTTTTATTCGAGACTACACACAAATACTTTTGTAAATAAATAAGTAAATATGTGTTTCAGGATTTTTCGAAATTCCACCCCTAAGAGGGTGTAATGGAGTATCAACTTTTGGAAATCGGGAAATCAAAATATTGATTTCCAAAAGTGTATACTCCATTTAACCCTCTTAGGGGTGGCATTAAAAGTTTTAAGTATATAAAATAAGTTTTAAACGCGGGCGAAGCCGCGGGGCCCTTCTAATAATACTTATTGAAAAGAGATGTTATTTTACCTACCTGTTATGTTACTTACCTTCAAAAATGGTAGTGTCGTATTGCACAAAAGAGTCTTCCAAGCCGGAACATGGTAATGTTCCCCGCCATCCGTCAAAACAAGCTTATGCACAAAGTCTGCTTCCATCCCATTCCCCGCCTTATGTAATCACATATTCTTGCTCGAAAACAGACTTAGGGTGGTACTATGTGTTAGTATTTGAAATTTTGTACGAAATCAGATTTTGCATTTAGTTTGTGCGATTGTTTTTGTAAAAATGCCCGGCAAGGGATGGACTGGACTATACAAAAGGAAATAAAATAATAAGTTAACAGGTTTAATTTTATAAAGCTTAACATGTACCTACTGAGAATAAACATTAAATTTTTATAAGCTTTCATTTTTACAAGCACTAATACACTACCCTTTCCCCTCACAAACTTTAAATTTCATATTATCCTTCCCCTACCACTACTCTCCCCTCCCCCTCCTTCTCCCCCCCCCCCCTTTCCCTTCACTTCTACATCCCATTACACATCCCCTATTTTTGAAAGTCAACATTTTCCATGTGCCATGCGCCTGTTACTTCGAGATATGCCCTGTAATTTCACTGGACACTTTGCCATTCATTGAAAAACTTTCCTTTGTCATGGCTGAAATAATTATTATATTAACTCGGCAAGATAAATAAAAGCTTATTTACGAAGAGATATTTCAGGGAGGCATAATATTTTGTCATAACACTTAATTTTCCGATATCACATTTCGAGAGCGGTAATCCGAAGTTCATAAATTACCGGAGTTAAAACGTAACGATATAACCGGAGGAACGTATGTGCCATCAAACATGTACTACGTTAATAAAAAAATTATACATATTCTACCTTTTTAGGGTTCCGAACCCAAAGGGTACCAACGGAACCCTATTACTGAGACTCCGCTATCCGTCTGTCTGGCTGTCTGTCTGTCTGTCTGTCTGTCTGTCCGTCTGTCACCAGGCTGTATCTCATGAACCGTGATAGTTAGACGGTTGAAATTTTCAGAGATGATGTATTTCTGTTGCCGCTATAACAACAAATACTAAATAACCGGCCAAGTGCGTGTAGGGCCACGCACAGTGTAGGGTTCTGTAGTAGCCTGTTATTCAATGCAAGTCTTTACCCGTTATAAACAAGCAACTAGGTACTCCGTCTTTGTCACTTTAAAGGATTTATTCTAAGGATTTTGTATTTGGTACAAAATATCCAACACCCAAGTTCAACGACTATTACTGCTAAACTAATAAAGCTATCTTAACCGCTATAATTTTCCTTTAAAGTTCATGAAATGCGCTATTATCACGAATTTGCCCAGATTTTTCAAGCTAGCTATTTAGCTTTTAGAGGGGGGGGGGGGGGGGGGACGCCCTACTGGAACAAAAATTTCCACTTTAAAGTTTAATAAAATTCGTAAATGGAGCATTCAATCGAAAAATGGTATTAGCAACACTTAAGTCATTTTAAAAGACCTTTTCAACAATACCCCAAACAATGGGGTAGACGATGAAAAAAAAATCATCCCCACTTCTCAGATAGGGAAGATACCCTAAAAAAAAATATTTTTCAAATTTTTATTTCAGCACTTTGTCGGTGTAATTTATATACATACCCCCACAAAATTACAGCTGTCTAGTATTAACGGTCTCTTAGCAAAACCTTGGACAGACAGACAGACGGACATGACGAAACTATAAGGGTTCCTTGTCAGGACTACGGACCCCTAAAACAGAACAAAGTTAAAAATTAAAGGGGGTATACCAATCAAAAGACGTGTTTTTACTATAGCGCCATTTGTGAACGATTGTTTAATTAATTAATAAAAAATATTAATTACCTACCTTTGTGTTAATGTTCACTTGGTTGGTGTTAGAAGTTCGTTAGATATTCGTTAGATGGCGTTGTAGTTAATTAACATGTTGTTGTAACATGTTGTATTGACACGGTAATATTATATTATATTATATTATACATATATATTATTATACTGCGGTTCGGAACCCTCCGTGTGCGGGACAAAAGTCTGACTCGCACTTGGCCAGTTTTATTTAATGCAGCCAGACGTGCACTTGACGACTATCTCATTTGGACGAAATATTGAAGTACCCACCCAGTATTACCCATCGTAGGTACCCATCCCAACCATATTATTATATTACCTCTACACGTTAACCACACAATTTTAAAAATATTTTAAAATCTAAAACAACCGACTTCCATGCCGCGCAAGTCAGTTTCAGTAGCAAGTTTGAGACGTTTATCGTCATATCTCTGGTAATACTTATCAGATCTTGATTAAATTTAAATGGGACCTCATTGAAGTTGCACCCTACCTGTAAAAAAGAATCATTCAAATCGGTTCAAAATTGGCGGAGTAGTAACATACATAAAAAACATACATACGACTTAAGAATTTTCTTCAAACCTTTTGGATGTCGGATGAAATAAACTAATTAGTGTTTAAATTTTTTCATTACAATGGACTTGCAAAAAATAAGTTATAGGCAACGAAACGACCAACGACCGAAACCACGAGTTAGTTAGTAAAATTTCATGCTATCAAAATCTCAAAATTAAAATCGCTTTCTTATATCACTAATGCAGGATTTACTGCTTTTCTTCTTCCCATCCAAATATCAATCTTCCTTTACTCGAAACACTGCTTACATTCGCTTGCCGTTTCTAATAGCGCTGGAAAAGCGATTCGTTTGACCAGTGAGTACAAAACATTTTAACTGATACAGAAACTCCCTTTTCTTGTCGAAACTTCGGTACGGATCTCTTTGAAGGGTTGAACATCTCTTTTAGGTTTATCTGCTCGAATATATGATTGACTACGCCTTTTGGCACTTCTGATCTGACCCTATTTTACATGTAATTTTCTTTGTGGATCACACTTTTGGGATCGAATGTTGATGCGATACTTGTTCTGGTTGCGTAATAAGGGGATTTGAAGGTTTAGGTTTAAGTGTGTAATATTTATTTATTAGTATTTTGATAAGAGGTACATTTATTGAAGAAACAAAATTGGCTTGACATTTTCAAATTTCGCTTCGAGAAAAATGTAACTATTTTAATTGTTTGACCACTATCTCACCTATTGGTAAGTGATGATGCGGTCGAAGATAGCAGATATAGATCTGCTATCTTCGACCGCATCTATATAGCTATCCACCGCTATCTATATAGCATGCAAGGCCTAGAATGGGAACTGGCTCTCGAGGATAGCTGCCGGAACACAGTATAATATGTTTTGGTGACAGATTTTCTAACTTAAGGGTTCAGGCTGTACAGGCGGGCACCAGATAATGTCCTAACTGAATTGGTACAGCGCCTGGGTATGATACTCGGAAGGCGTGATGGTTTCAAGTCCCGTCGGTACGGTGTAATTTGGATTGTCGTCAACACCAATTAACACCAAAATTATAAATGTTAAAGTGAGTTAGTATATTTGCTTGTTTTTTTATGAGGACGGACAAACGGCTGCACCGATTTAGCTGAAATTTTGCACATGGATAGCCGGTATTATGGCTGTAAGATACTTTTCAACGCAGTCAAAGCCACGGAGCACGTATAACAATTATTTATTCCAGTTGTGCTGTAAACTGCGAAAAACAAGCGCTTGCTGGATGCGAACTTTAGTTGCAGTTGAACTCGAAGTTATTGATTGATGAATACTTCATCGACGTCATGATCAGCCGGTGTCAATCCGGTAGTTCACGGATGATAGATAGATCTATCTTCTGTGCGGTAGTTGTCTTCTTCTTCTTCTTCTTATGGCTTTTAAACGCTGCTTGGCGTTTTTCTGCCAGTGTCAAAAGTATGGCCAGTGTACAGTATATTTACAAGAGAAAAAAACCGACAAAAGAAAGAAAGAATAAATTAAATATGAACTTAAAACTTATAATTGCTTAGAAAGATTGCATTTGTTTTGCATTTAAAATAGAAATTTATAAGCGAATATTATTAGATTTAATAAAATTACTTGAAATGTATACAAACGGAGTAAATACATATGAAAGGAGATATTTTATATTAACGGGACGAGGAATTTTGGGTCTTATGGCATCATATAGGGAGAAAGATAATTTTGGACAACAGAAAAATATATGATCTAGAGTTCCTTCATCTAAACCACACTCACAGCGAGAATGGTCTCTGGCCCTAATTTTGGCAAGTAAAACTGGAGAACAAACGTGACCAAGACGCAAACGAATGATGGTAGAGGAAACCCATTTATTAGCTTTTTTAAATTAAAAAAACCATGGCTTTATTGGGATTTCAGGTTGAATGTCACCGTTATGTGGTAGTTGTCTGATACCAGCTAATTCTAATGACAACTGAGTACTTGAAACCTAGAGGCATCCATTACACGATAGGTTATTCTGTCAGTTTGCTCACAGTCACGACTGTGACTGATGGATGATCGTGTAATTGGGTAACTGACGATGACTGACCGATATTTACACACTTTGATTTGCTGCATGAGCAACCATCAGTCATGACTTTTGATTTTGAATGACGGATAATCTACCGTGTAATAGAGACATTAGAGTTATCGAGAAGATTAAACACAATAGAGGTTGCATGTAGAATAGAATGAACTTTTGAAAACTAAAAATATGACATTGTATCATGTTTTTACACTTATTCTCTTGTTGATTTTGGTGTTTGTCAGAATGATGTTTGTTAGCGACCAGTAGAACCTACTTGACAATACATTCCATTTTTAATTTCCGTTTATATGTTTTTTACGGTTTTGATTTCTTATTTGTCAAAATTCTTGTTTCTTTTTATGAAATCAATCTGCTATATAGTTTTGTGGAAAACTGTCTTGTTTTGCTTTTCCCTTATTTTTTTACTAAACTCATTATACGCAGGCTCAATGGTGAGTCCTCAACAATATTCTTACGATGCGTACCGTAAGATCATTGTTGAGAGCACATAACAAATATAGTACCAACAAGGTATGAGCGAAATTAAAACAACGGTGGGATGAATCAATTTGTCTTCAAAGCAATGTTCTACCGTGAAAGGTCTAGTTAGGGCGTAACGTCTTGGGTAGTTACATATATGCTTTTGTCAAAAACACAATTCCTTTACACAACACATACAAAACCTCATAAAATGTATAGACGTCAAAGGTTCTTCAAGACGTCCCGCAGTTTTAGAGTGACGTCAACTTTATGTCATCCTGATAAATACAGTCCATCGTAAAGCTGGGTGTCAGCTCGTAACGATACGCATCTCTGATAACCACTCCATTACAGAGGGTAGTCGTGAATAGTCCTGTTTACCCAGAGGGACGCGATAGTGTGGGATCAAATGGGGCTTAAAGGAAATATGGCTGTATTTTATAAGCCGTTTTTGGTGCGTTCACGAAAGGATTTATTACAATAAGTGTGATTGTTTTGGTATTTGTAGTTTTTGTGAGTTTGAAAAATGATTCTAGAAAAAATAAGATCGTTTCAAAAACTAAAAGAACTGACTTCAAACGCCGCGCTATTCATTTGCAGTACCAAGTTTGAGGTGTTTATCTCTATATCTCTAGTGGTATTTATACCAGATCTCGATGAAATTACAATGGGACCACGTCGGAAATGTACCTTACCGATTAAAAAAATAATCAGTAAATCGGTTTACAATTGACGGAGTAATCGAGTAACATACTTACAAAAAACATACAGACGAATTGAGAACTTCCTCCTTTTTTGAAAGTCGGTTGAAAAATCTAATATCATAATATCATTGTAATACCAAATATCATTATACACGTTACTATATTTTGTTTAGTCAGAGCGTGTCAGTCTTGATCTAGGTTTTGTGTGTGACTGTAATTCAGTTAGTTAATTCAGGTAGCTAATTAAATTGTATGTGTTAATGTTTAACGCTGTGATGTGGCAAATATATAAAAACTCATAGCTTAGGTATACTGCCGATTAGATAGACTGAGAGTACGAGTGATTCGAGTGATCTTGGAAAATCAAGGTTAAAATGGTTTATTCCCGTCCACCCCCTAAGGGCTATAAAGGGCGAAATCGGTCTGTAAGACAAATACGGTAAAAACAGACCAATGTTTGCAGAAGAATTCACACTGTAACTTATATATATTGTAGGTAGAAATGTTAGATCAATCATTTTCTATTTATATTGCCCATTTAGATATTCTCGCATCTCGATATACGTGACCCAATCAAATATACGAGTATCTACAAATTTTACGTAGCCCTATAAGTTATTGCGTAACTTCTGATTTTATTTACCTTAGACGTATCGCCGTATGTGAAACATATTGCCGTAAGGACGACATATTACCGTAAGGGGGACATATTGCCTCACGCGGTACGTATTGCCTTATAATGTGACTCATAAAACATAATCCGATATCCGAATGCCGGATCACGGTTCAGGGGTAGTGGATCTTCTCATTTTTAACGCACCACGTTTTGGGGGCGTCCGTCTTACTTATATTAATTTTTTATACTATGCGATTTTATTGGTTGTGATATTTCTACTAAACAATATCAGAGTTATTTATTAGAAAATACATTCATTCATACATTTAGTAATAATTAATATGCGATGAAACTATTAAATTATAATATTTCAAAATGAAAAAAAAAATAACTAAACAAAAATTAAAGGATGTCCGTGTGGTAAAGTGCCAGAAACGCTGGCTGCATTCCCGCGTTGATACTCTAAATAAATTATTTGTGAAATAAATAAATAAACCGTTAATTTAGATGCTTATGAACTAGTATCTACCTATGATCAGCCCATACCTATTCTAAAATTATAAGATTGGGAATCCAACAATTTACAAATTTTATTTGAGCAGTGCTGCTGTGAATGCGTATATTTTCCTACTCAAAAAGCAAGGTTACTAGTGAAATTATAGGGCGTGTCAAGTAAGATTCACATATTGTTTTCATTTCTAGTATAAGCACAGTTTGCAAGAAATTTGCGAATAAATTCATTCGTATTTTTTTTTCTACCCTGAGATGTTTGTGCCCCAGTAGTTGTTATAGAAAGACGCCTTGAACCTCAATCTAAATATTTCTTGTTTAGTGAAAACTTTTAGTAAAAGACCGAAAATCGTATCGAAATCTTACCATCTAAAAATTTTTCTACCTCACCTCAGTAGAAGCAAACTAATAAAGCCCGTCTACAAAGGGGACAATGGGCACGTAAAGCTAGCCGGAAGTACTACGCCCGATACCGGATGCCGGAAGTGACGTCACGAATTCTCCTTTCAAAAATGTATAGGTATTGCTGGTATTGCATGGAAAATTGAGAAATATCAAGGTTTAAAATTTAGATATAGGGATCGTTCAGGATATAAAATAGGATAGGAAAGTTTGGAATTATATTTCAATATTGTAGTGCAGAATATAATATTTATTTTCTTTGCTATGTATGTATTATGTTGTTTTTAGAAGTACTAGACTTGGCTGGCACCGACTTCTAATATATGAGTGGTAGCGCGTATATTAATTTATTTTTCGCTTTTGAGTGCCTTTTTGTCGTTATGAAATCGGTTTAATTTTTTTGAAAAATAATGTATTCAGTATTATGCACGAGTAGTATATACTTCTCGTATATATTTTATGCAATCGATTATATATGTATTATACATTATAACAATACCTATACTATTATAAGTATTAATACCAGTAAGTATTAATATAATATTAAATATATTGTAATAAATATTGTATATATAAATATTGATCGGTATGCGTTTCTCTATGTTGTGTTTCACTATTTCACTTTTTTTATTTTTTTTATATAAAAATTGTCTGAAGTACTGAAACACACAGTTACATGTATGGTTGGTTTTAACCTACTTTAATTTTTTTTTAAATATTCTGACGTAAACGATTGGATGACAGCTCAATGGTTCATTACTTTTTTTTTCTAATTGAAAACGTTAAATTCTGCTTTTGCTACGTTTACTTTATAATTGGTTATGATTTATTTTATGATTTATGATTTTGACGTGTATATGTGCGTATATTTATACTGCCTACATACTGAATAAATGCTTTGATTCTTTGATTCTGTATTAAATATATTGTGTAAACACATTTCTTACTTTCACTAATATAATAAATGCGAAAGTGTGTGTAACTAGATGGATTGATGTTTATAACTCTATCATTGTACTTTTATTTCACACAATCACACGTTTACCTAACCAAGCGTTCATAGATAGCGTGAAATGCCGAAAAAAACACGTTTCTTGTATGGGGACCCTCTATTATTTTTTACTTTATTCTGTTTTTAGTATTTGTTGTTATAGCGGCAACAGAAATACATCATCTGTGAAAATTTCAACTGTCTAACTATCACGGTTCATGAGATACAGCCTGGTGACAGACGGACAGACAGACAGACAGACAGAGAGACAGACAGACAGACGGACAGCGGAGTCTTAGTAATAGGGTCCCGTTTTACCCTTTGGGTACGGAACCCTAAAAAAACAACTTCGAAAATTCGATTTTTTTTAAATATTTGATACGTGATTACTCTGCCAATTGTGAACCGATTCGAATGATTTTTAGGGTTCCGTAGCCGAATGGCAAAAAACGAAACCCTTATAGATTCGTCATGTCTGTCTGCCTGTCTGTCTGTCCATCCGTATGTTACAGCTATTTTATTCCGAAACTGTTAGGACTACAGAATTGAAACTTAGTAGGTAGATGTATTCTGTAAACCGCTTTCCGAATTTTATACGAAAATAAAAAAATAAAAACGTTTAGGGGGGGCATCCCATACATGGAACTGAAACAAAAAAAATAATCTTCAAACCTATACGTGTCTATGGATAGGTCTTCAAAAATGACATTAGGTTCCTAAAGTATTTTTTTCTCAAAGTCAATCATTTGAAAGATAGGCGCGTCTAAAGTGGTAAAATCTGTGTCCCCCCCCCCCCTCTAACTTTTAAAGTATGGGAGTGAAAAATCTAAAAAAAATATATGCTGTAGATCTCAATAAAAACTAACAACGAAAATTAGTTTGAAAGAGATACAGTCAGCAGTTTTAGAGATATGGCGACCGTAAAGATAACTTTGTTTTTCATACAAACATTATGAAAAACAAAGTTAATTTTGTAGTTGCAAAAAATCATAGTTATGGAATACTTAACTGTGTTACGGAATCCTACGAGTGCGAGTCCGACTTGCACTTTCAAACCTATAAAAAAATATTGAAAAGCCTCGCTTTACAAATAAATTATCCTAAAATACACAGACAGACTTAATATCATCCTCGAAAATATAAATTTGAGGGCACGGTGGCCTAATCGGGAGAACGGTTGGCTTTGACCGAGTTCAAACCGCCGTGCACCAAGGATTTTTCATCGTTAAGAAACCAACAACCCCCGCATGGTGGTAGGACACTATCTAGTGTCCGCCTGGCCAGCTACTACCCTCAAGTTAGAAAATTCGTCGCCAAAAACATCTAATGTGTTCCGGCAGCTATCCTTGAGAGCCAGTTCCCATTCTAGGCCTAGCGTGCTTACCATCTTCGACCGCATCATCACTTACAAACAGGTGAGGTCAAACACTAGCCTATAAGATATAAAAAAATAAATAAAATAAAATGCCTTCACTCTAAGGATATTGGTACTATAATGAAACTGCAGAGACGGCTCGGGAATCGAAGCCAATATCCCGGGGGCATCCGAGATGAGAATTGGAAAAATAGGAATATATTAGAAGCCGTATTTTACTACTCATATTTGGTTTGTTCTGTTGGATTTAGGCTGTAAGAAGGGGGGAAATTATTAAATTAATCTAATATAACAATGTAGTACTAAGCCTTTATTAACTAATATTCATATAATATATACTCATGCAATCTACAATTATTATTGACGTATTCAATTAATAATATTATATCTTTGTTGAAGTAAAATAACATTAAATATAAAATATTACGTTTGTTTGAAGTGTCTCACACTTTATATTTTTTGTAAATTGTTAAACACAATCCAAAATTTTTCATCGTACCGACGGGACTCGAACCCGCACCCCCCAAAATTTTGGATTGTGTTTAACAATTTACATTAAATATACGTACAAAATAATCATATTAGTACCGATATGTTTTTTTTTATATGGTAAAAGGTAACAGGACAAGCATGACGCTCACCTGTTGGTAAGCGATGACGTCTACCTATAACAGATACAGCGGCATGCAAAATTCTGAACTGCCATAATTTTGCATGTCACTGCACTGCGCCTGTTACCTTGAGACATAAAGATTTTGAGTCTCACATGCCCTGTTATTTTACTGGACACCATTTCAACCGAAAAACATTCCTATTTCACGGCTGAAAATGAATTAGCAAAGTGTGGTACCGCCCCAGGCGGACTAGCAGAGGTCCTACTACTACAATTCTTAGGTTATTTTTCTTATTTACATTTGACATAAAATTTTATCTAATTACGCCCATTGCCTCGCATTAAATCTATTTTACTATTATGGCACAAATCCTGCAAATAAACGTGGCTGTTTCTTTTAATGACAGTGTCGCACAATGTTTGATGGTCAGTTATTGTCAACAAATGTGTTTGTTTAGGTCGGATCAAAGGCTCGGTAGCCCCGGACCTTTACCTTAATCCGTCTCTGGCAAACAATATACATTTGTTTGGATGTAAATAAATATGTTAGTTCAGTGAATGTGCGTTTTATTTATGTCCTTTGAGGATATTGAGTGATTTGGTAACATTACTCATGTCAATGTATCTTTCGTTTTGATAAAGGCATCGTTGCAGTTTTATCTCTCTTCAATGCTTATAGAGTTTGTTTTTGATTGCATTGGTGGAACATTTACCGTTTCAGGTGAATTCTGAGCTGTGAAAACATGTTTTATGCATTGACTTATATATCAAAAAGGCAAGCGTTCGACACCAAAAATATCGTGGGAAATTTCAAGCATAATAAGATGGCCGAATGTTGGTATTAGGTCAGCCTGGATTTTTTACGCCTGTCTAGTGCTCGTCGTGACGTATTGAGGTACGACAAGTACTTAGGTACATTGTTACACTCAATCCAAAATGTCATTGTACTGGCGGGATTTGAACCCGCGTCTCCCGAGAAACATGACCAGGCACTGTAACCAACTAAGCTACAGTACGATCTTATCAATACGACGAAACAAATGGATTGCATTTTAACCAATTAAGCATTGGTGGCGAAGATCCGGCTCAGTGGTGCATCTCGGGAGAGGCCTACGTCCAGCAGTGGACTGACACCGGCTGATGAAGATGATGATGATGATGATGCATTGGTGGCGCCATCTGTGAAAACTATTTAGAAGTTAATGAAATCATTACAGTTTGAGTACTTAGTAGTTGTACAACATTTATTAAAAAGGGAATAGTATTGATGTTTTTAGCTCTCAGCAACTAAGTATATCTCTATCTACAAGGTCTACAAGGTCTATATTGCAAGCTTTATCTCTACTTCACGGCGAATTTATTTGTACGTCACAAATCTTGCGATTGATTTTAGAGCTTCCAGACTTCCAGGGGTTCAATTGAGCTGAAATTTGGCATACATATGTAAATCACGTGACAATGCAATATTATGATGACTTGGTGCTGATCTAATGATGCTGATCTGATGAGCTGGAAGATGGACAAAGGAACTCCTAAACTACTTATGTTATACAGGTCGTGTGTGGGCTTGTTGGATTTCTCTTGACTTACTCTGGCCCTAGGCGACTTAGTGCTGATCTGATGATGGAGCTGGAAGGTGGGCAAAGGAACTCCTAAACTACACATGTTATACCCTTCGTGTTTGGTCTTGTTGAATTTGTCTTGACTTACTCTGGCCCTAGGTTATGTAAAGCTTGTGTTTAAAAAGGATTTTTACAATATTACTTGTTAGTTGCCCCATTGTTTAGCTTGGATTTAATAGTTTAACATATAATTTCCTTGTCAACAGGTACATGGTTCCTGGGGCCTGCCCGCATTCGTGTGCGACGTGTACATCGCAATGGACGTCACGTCATCCACTTCGAGTATATTCAATCTAGTCGCTATATCTGTTGATAGGTAAGTGTTTTATAGATCACTAGCTCTGCCCCGCGACTTTGTCCGCGTTAACTAGTATCCTATAGCCTAATCCATAATACTGACTATCCTTGTGCAAAATTTCAGAAAAATTAGTCCGACCGTTTGACCGTGAAGAAGTCCCAAACAAACAAACATACAAACTGACTTTCGCATTCATAATATTGTTGTTGATGTTGACTTTATTACTGTTTTATACCAGCTGTAATTCACGTACCTTTCGTTGAATTTTCATGACCTAGGTTTCGAGCGAGTTCGTCGCTCTTCCTCGGGAGTGAGGTCACGCGGTGAGATCGCGATTTTCTCTGATGGTGTTGATTGGCTAAGATTTATTTTCGGTGCATTCACTTAGAATGTGTACCTATCATCATCATTATCATTAACAGCCGGTATTCGTCCACTGCTGGACATAGGCCTCTCCTACGGCACGCCACTGAGCTCGATCTTCAGCCCCTTGTTTCCAACCGCTGCCAGCCAGCTTGCATATATCATTGCTCCACCTAGCTGGAGGGCTTCCTACGCCTTTAGTACCTATATTCATCTGTAACCTCACGACTACATTATGGTGTCCTAATAACTGTTTATTAGATCTTATTATTTTATGGTAGTTAATAATAGGACTAGCAGAGCGCTCACTTGATGGTAAGCGATGACTTCTGTCTATATGATACCGTGACACACAAAATTCCAATTTTGCGCGTCCTTTAAGATATCAAAATGTTAAGTTCCACACGACTTGTAATTTTAGGGTTCCGTACCTAAAGGGTACAATACGGGACCCTATTACTAAGAATCCGCTGTCCGTCCGTCTGTCCGTCCATCTGTCACCAGGCTGTATCTCATGAACCGTGGTAATTAGACAGTTGAAATTTTCACAGATGTATTCTGTTGCCGCTATAACAACAATGCTTAAAGGGGCTCCCATACAACAAACGTGATTTTTTGCTTGACATTGATAACGGCAACAGTTAGACGCTTGAAATATTCACAGAATATTGAGTTATATTATTCACTTTAAAAATAAATAGTTAAATTAAAATAAAATTAATATTTAAGAGATCTCGTCTAGTTTAACACATTTATCATATTCGACTTCATCTTATCAGTGACGTCGGAAATCCTTTTTTTTTCTCCAGACTCCAAATCGAATCCCGTCAAAAATGATTTTTCTATACTTCCTTCTTTTTTTAAATTTTAAAAACGTTCCACCCATAAATCGTTTTAATACAAAAGAGTATATGTATGATATATGAAAATGTATGAGGTCGTTAAAGATATGCCACAAGGTTCCTTTTAAAGGTTTATAACTGGACAACAAAATGGAAGATGAAGCTAAATGAATCTAAATCCATCCATATCAACTTTACCAACAAAAATGAAAACTATTGTGAAGTCTTTCTCAATGGTAATAAAGTACCATATGAGAATACAGCCAAATATTTAGGCATGACGCTTGATACGAAATTACGATGGAAAGCCCATGTCAAGAAAAAAAGAGATGAATTAGACCTCCGCTATAAGAACATGTATTGGTTGCTTGGAAAACAATCCAAACTATCAATACAAAACAAAATTCTTATATACAAACAAGTCCTTACGCCCGTCTGGACTTATGGGGCGCAGCTATGGGGCTGCACCACAACAGACATTATTTTTTGCCGTTTTTATAGTCCGACTCGCACTTGGCCGGTTTTATTAATAGATACTTCTTCCTTTATATCGGTTTATATTATTTTTACATATGAATAACATACCAAGTTACTTCAAACTAGACGGTGATCTTATTTTATTTGAAACGGTGACGTTATTTGAAACGAATATTAACTACTATTTATCTCTAAATTCGAAACGACTATTAATTCACCACTATCTCACTTGATGTTAAGTGACGATGCGGTCGACGATGTATCGCGCTAACTTCTGTTAACTCGCGATTTGAAGACAAGGGATTCCATTCCTTCAGATTCAATACTATTAACTCCAATTTATCTCTAAATTTGTATCGGCTATTAACTCTAATTTACAATCCAAATTCGTAACCAGACATATTGTACATAAGACCATCTTGTACCAATGTACCTACACAGTTATACAATAAAAATATTTCTATTTCTATTTCTAACGACTATTCACTATTATTTATCCAAACTCGAAACGACTATTAACTCTCACTTATCTCTGAATTCAATACGACTATTATTTTAATTATTTATCCCCATATTAGAAATGTGAAGATGCAGTGGAACTGCCGAAGTGCGATTAGTGAAAAACACGAAATCATTTACCTTGTAAATAAATGTAACCCTTCGATTATTGCCTTAGCAGAGACCTGGCTTAAAGACTGCCAGTCAAGGGGCTATAATTAGGTAGGTACTTGTTGTATTTTCAACCAACTTTCCAAAAAGAAAGCGGTTCTCAATTCGTTTGTATCTTTTTTTTTATGTATGTTACGCGATTACTTCGATAATTGTGAACCGATTTGAATGATTCTTTTTTTATCGGTAGGGTACGTTTTTGAAGTATTCCCATTGTAATTTCATCGATAAGTATCTCCAGAGATATGACGATAAACGACTCAAACTTGCCACTGAAATTGACTCGCGGGGCATGGAAGTCGGTTGTTTTAGTTTACTTAATACACTACTCGTAATATTCATTATTCTGTCACACTACTGCTTTACTCTAAGACCGGTTCCTTTCCTTCCAGGTACATCGCAGTAACCCAACCAATAAAATATGCCAAGCATAAAAACAACCGTCGAGTTTGGTTCACCATAGTCCTGGTGTGGCTGATATCAGCCGCCATCGGAGCTCCCATAGTGCTGGGCCTGAATGATACTCCAGATAGGAACTTCGATGAGTGCCTCTTCAACAGCCAGAACTACGTGATCTACTCCTCACTTGGATCCTTCTACATTCCTTGTATTATGATGATGTTCCTGTATTATAATATTTTTAAGGTAAGAACTATTTTATGGTTCCCTTCCCAATGGAGCCATGGAACCCTATTACTGAGACTTTGGACTGACGGACGGACGGACAGCGAATACTTAGTAATAGGGTTCTATTTCAGCATTTCCGAGGGCTGTATCTTCTTAGCCGTAATTGAGAGATACTTGAAATTTTCATGTATTATTATGGACGTTTTAACAACAAATTCTAAAACCAAAAATTAATAAAATATTAACCCTTCGTATGCCAAAACGTAGATCCACGCGAGATGTAATAGAATTTTCATTGTGTCTGGAATCCCGGCATACGAAGGGTTAAAGGGGGTCGGTCCTCATACAAGAAACGTGTTTCTTTGGCGTTTTTTGCTTGAACATATGAACCATTATAGATAGAGACTTGAAATCTTCACTAAGTGTGTATTGCCAAAATAAAGTATAAATAAGATGCCATAAACGTAGCTTACTCCCTATCCTTGATGGTGGAATTCTGCCGCCATAACCTTATAGTGTTTCGGCAGCTTACAGCCCTTGAGAGTTAGAATTATTTTACTTTTCTAAGCCTAGCGTGTTTACCATCTTTGACTACATCATCGCTTACCACCAGGCGAGATAGTGGTCAAACGCCAGCGTATTAGATATAATAATAAATATTTCCATCAGAATCACATACTTTTTTTATACTTGATAGGTTTTACTATTTAACACTTGTTTTTTTAAAAAGGAGGTTCTCAATTTTTATGTATGTTCATCGAATACTCGAAGACGCCTGAACCGATTTTAATTTTTTTTGTTTGTTTGAAAGAGTATACATTCCAGGTGGTCCCATTTAAACTTCAGATGTGTTTTGTATCTCCAGAGATATGTAGATAAACACCTCAATCTTGGTCTTGGTAATTAAGACTTTAAAAATTAAAACAACCGACTTCCATGCCCTGCGAGTCAATTTCAGTTGCAAGTTTGAGACGTTTATCATCATATCTCTGGAGATACTTATCAGATCTTGATGAAATTACAATGGGATTACCTCAGAAACGTACCCTACCGATTCAAATAAGAATTATTCGAAACGATTCACAATTGACGGAGTAATCGCGTACATACTTACAAAAAAAAACATACAGTCGAATTGAGAACCTCCTTCTTTTCGGAAGTCGGTTGAAAATGACTAGCGTGACGTTTGAAGTCGGTTTTCTTAGTTTTTAAACAATCTTAAAATATTTCTCAATGTGTTTTTCTATATCCATACAGGCTTTAAGAAATAGAGCAAAGAAGCAAAGAGCAGCTAAGAAGCCACCCGTCCCCGATGCTGGTACGGGGACACATTCAGCAGTGGTGATAGAAAACGTGGCTCAAACGAGGAAGCTGGCGGAGACAGCACTTCACGATGACCGGCCCACCAACACCGGGTCCGGCAGTAACGAGGATGATCATGATGATAGGTACATTCATACTTCGTGTAGTGTGTTAGGGAAACAAAAAAACACAGAAAAGTTAAAAAGCAATGGTAGCAATGGGCTACCCTGGGCCGGTAGTCTCTACATGCATAGCGATGAATTTCAAGCGATAATCGTCGATACGAAAAGAGATGCAGATAACAACTGTCTAGCTGCATCTCATTCTAGCAGACGTTTGCGATGACAAGACGCATCGCTATCAATGTAGAGACTTCCACCCCTGGTATGGACTTATTATGAGAAGAAGTTAAGTCCACGTGTCTAGAAATGCAATGGACATGAATGTGGATGGCTTATGGAGGAAGAGGAAGACCGAAGAAAGTGTGGATGGACTGTGTGGTAGAAGATATGTATGTAAAAGGAGTGGATGCGGAAATGACTGCGGATAGACACAAATGGAAGAATGACATGTTGCACCGACCCCACTTAAGTGGGATATGGGTAGGATGATGATGACGGTGCGTTAGGGTCAACATTATGAGAGTGATTTGCAGCAGCGGCTAAACTTTTGAGCTCCACAATGAATTGTTAAACACAATCCAAAATTTCATCGTACCAACGGGACTTGAACCCGCAACCTCCGGAATAACATGTTCCGGTGCTTTGCCAATTAAGCCATGGTGCGAAGTAACGTTACGACGAAATTAGTGGATTGCATTTGTTAACCCAATTATGCATTGGTTAACAATTACAAAAATATTAAGTGTGTAACACTTCAAAGAAACATAATATTTGCTCCACAATGAAGTTAACCAATAAATCTAAAGGGAGATTTAAAAGATTTTATGTTTATAAATTCAATGTTTATTAATTGTATGATTCATGTATCTTTGTTTAAAAATATATATTTTGACACGAAAACTTTTTTTTGGTTATTTTTTTTGTTATGTATCGATGAAGAATTAACCTAGTACCTTACGTGCGGACAAACGTACCGTTACACACATTTTGTTGCAATTTTGGTGATAAACGCTTTATCAAGAACATTTGATCTAACCTGGAGATGTGGTCAATGTGGTATAAAAAGTAGCGTATGTGACGTCATCTTCCCGCATGACAAGACATAATAATGTTGATGTCAAACATTTTAAACCTATCATAATATTATGGTACCTAATTTTTTATACAATAGTTTAGAGGATATCGTTTGATCACTATGTCACCTGTTGGTGGTAAGTAACGATGCGGTTGTGGATGGTAACATGCTAGGCCTAAAACGGGAACTGGCTCGCTAGGACAACATTCGAAATACACGATTGTTTGGTGACAGATTTTCAAAGTTAAGGGGTATTGTTAGCCACGCTGACATTAGGCAGTGCCCTACCTCCATCAAATTGTAGACAAATCGTTTTGAGGCTAGTAATATTTTTCTTTTGATTTGTCTTGAATTATTTTTCTTCCAATCTTAACAATTCATTTATTATACCAGCAAAAATATGAACAATTTTCCTTTAGTTATTTATAGTCTAGAGTCTAGACTTTCATCAATCAAACTCAGTTCTCAGTATTTGGATGTCAGTAAATATTCACTATAATCTCCAACGACTCAAGTCAAGACTGAGTATTGATAGATAGAAAATTAAAACTTTCTACAAAAGTGAATATAATGAAATTAAGTTTTTTGTAAAGACTTCAGCGTATACACGACCATTAATGCAACCATGAAATAGGAATGATTTTCAATCGAAATGGCAAAGTATCCATTAAATTAACATGGCATGTGAGACTGAACATAACATAACATTTATGTCTTAAGGTAACAAGCGCAGTGCACTGACATGCAAATTTTGGAAAGCCAGAATTTTGCATGCTGCTGTATCTGTAATAAGTAGACGTCGTCGCTTACCATCAGGCGAGCATTTTTTACCTTATATCATAAAAAAGGCATGTAATATGAGCGCAAAAACACCTGTATACGTCATATATATATAACGTGTCGTACGTGTCGTATAACATCACTCGTGTAAGAACCTAAGGGCGTCCGGCTCTTAATATGTATTTTAATTCACTTGTTTTAGTTTCGACAAGAGATCAGCAGATTTAGAAGCAGATGCCGACGACTGCCACGTTATACCAAACGACAAGTCAACAGAATTTATGTTAGCAACAGTTGCCGAAGAAACAGCTAAGTAAGTTCTTCGGTGGTATTTATATATTAAGATTTAAGGGCCCAGTGGTGTAGTGGGAGAATATTAATCTTTGACGCCAGAGGTACCGAGTTCAATCCCCGCCGTGCTCCAATGGATTTTCCAGTCGAAAAATGTATGTGCGCTTTTCACAGTGACCCTCCGGTGAAGGAAAAACATCGTTAAAACCCCCGCATGGTGGTACGACACTATCTAGTGTCTGTCTGGCTAGCTACCACCCTCAAGTTACAAAATCTGTCGCCAAATATCTAATATGTTTTGGCAGCTATCCTTGAGAATCAGTTCTCATTCTAAGCATAGCGTGCTACCATTCTTGACCGCATCATCACTTACCAACAGTTGTGACAGTGGTCGAACGCTACCCTATATGATATAAAAAAATATATATTAAGTGTATGTCTCGTGATTGTGGGGCTTAGCGAATGTTTCATAAAGGTTTAGAGATCTACCAATGTTTATTAACACGGTGTCATAATATGACCCCTAAAAAGTAATTGTGTATATTAGAATATTTTTATGTATATTAGGATATTTTTATATGCGGATATGTCAAGGCTAACTTTCTTTGATCAACAGCAGTACTCCAAAAAAACACGTGAAGATCGTCTCAGATCCAAACGGGAACAACGATTCAGGGTACGCACCGTCCAACCTAGAAGATACCATTAGGGAGCACGTGTCTCCTCCAGGGTCACCGGGGCTGAAGGATGCCACGGTCCTCAGGAACATGGGCTGTGAGAAGTGGAAGAAGAATGGGAAGAGCAAACCTTTGCTAGAGTCAAGGTAGGCTGATATTTATATTTTGGACATTATCTCAAAGATTAGTAGTTATACTAGTAATAGACTTGTTGGTCTTTGTCTGTGAGACTGTCCACGATACATAAGGTCGTCAATTCCCACGTGTGACAATTATTTGTGTGATCCACAAACAATTGTTCCGTTCCACAAACAGTTTTTGTGATGTGTTCGATATTGTTGTGTTTGTAAATTTCCCCACAACACAGGGTTTTTAACCGACTTCAAAAAAAGGAGGAGGTTTCTCAATTCGACCGTTTTTTTTTTTTTTTTTTTTTTTTTTTTTTTTTTTATCGAGGTCTGATAAGTATCTCCAGAGATATTGAGATAAACATCTCAAAATTGGTACTGAAAATGAACATTGAAGTCGGTTCTTTTTTAGTTTTTAAACGATATTATCTAGTAGTTAAGTCCTAGCAGGTAGTCCTGCTAGTTGTGTGACCAACTAGTCAGTCAAATTGATTTCTATTTCACCCGAGTTCACTTATTTAGTGAAACGGTCTATGCCGGTATATTGAACTAGTCTGGAAGCAGAAGACGCGCTAAATAACTATAACATTAGTACAATCAACAATGCATAAGCATAACTATGCCAACCTGCCTTCCGAATCGGCTATCGTCGAATACCACCAGCACCATGTATAATCTCACTGTATCTCTTTGTTTGATTTGAGCTTGAAATTTACTCCCCATAGAAATCTATTTAGCACCATTCAGGGATCTCGTGCGATTCAGTGACAATGACTCACAAAATGAAACGCAAGACTGGTAATCTGGCTTCAGACTAAATTACGTCTTGCAATTATTTCCAAATCAGTGACATATAATATCCCATCATAACTTTTTTGTTTATCTTATAGACTAGCATGTGACCACTATCTCGCCTGGTGGTAAGCGATGATGTGGTCAAAGATGGTGAACACGCTAGGCCTAGAATACGATGTCTCTCAAAGGCTGTGTGCTGCCGGAACACCTTAAGGTTATGGTGACAGATTTTTTTTTTAAATTTTCTCCTTGGTGGTCCTTTCATCAGCAACTTTTTGGAGCAAGCAGCGGAACACACTTACCTTCAAAAAATATATGATATTTAAGTTATATGTGTTAGCACAATATTTCTTTTTCTTCCAGAAACGTCTCTCTAGCCCTCCGTTCAGATGACGACCACGAAGCCAGCACGTTTGACCTTCGAGAAGGTTCTTCCTGCAAGAAGGAGCGTAAAGCAAGCGCAGCCACCGCCAGATTTACAATATACAAAGCGAATAAAGCGAGCAAAAAGAAACGAGAAAAGTCCTCAGCAAAGAAAGAGAGAAAAGCCACAAAAACTTTGGCCATAGTTTTAGGTGAGTCGAGAACTCTTTAAGATATATTAACACTTGCTCAGGAAGGTTTGGGATATAGCTAAACCAAGTTAATAGAACTAAAGAACATTTTACCATTTTAATGATCATTTTGGTATGATTTACGGGAGTTTCAAGTTATTTAGCTAAATATTTTAACAGCACTATTTAAGAGTGACGATACGAATACGTTCAAAAAAGAACCGTGAAGGAAATGACATGAGAATTTTTCTTAAACTGGCTTCACTACACATCAATAAAAACAGCAATTTGATATTTTTAATAAGAATAACATTAATGTCTTATGTCAGGATATAGATCGACAGAATTAGATCTTATATAATTGAAGATCATTTAAAAACTAAAAGAACCGACTTCAAACGTCGCGCTAGTCAAAGTAGCCAGTAGACGGAGTAACTATTACATAATCTGTGCCAGTAGTTGGTAGTAAGTCGTTGAGATAAGTAAATGCGTCGTAATACAAATGTTGATATATTAAAAACGGCGCAAGCGATTTCGTTAAAATTTAAATGGAAACTACCTGGAAAGGGTACCCTTTGAAACAAAAAAAGAATTTTCCAAATCAGTTCAGGCATCTTCGAGTAATCGGTGAACATACATTAAAACTAAAAAAGATTCCGACGAATTGAGAACGTCCTCCTTTTTTGTGAAGTCGGTTAAAAAATGTAGATGCATCTAGTCTTTCTCAATATTTTGTCAAAATAAAGCTTTCTTATATAGAACAAAAGTCCATCGTTGTCACCGATTTCGTTTAACACGGTCACACTGTAAAAAAGACACTGGGAGTTGTTAAAAGTTGCGAGAATTTGTTGGAGAAAGTTGTTCGATGGATGAGGGTCGGTGTCTGGTAGTTTATGGAATTCAGACAATTTTGAAATTAAAAACATGGGGGTAATTACTGCTATAGCACGTCTCATTGTATATATTCAGTACTAACAGATATCCGTAGTTTCGTTCACGTACACCAAGAATTTAGTAGCCTATGTTCATCCTCATTCTATAAAGTATCTCCTTATTACTCCTTCTTATCTCCATCTTTCTTTCTTTCTTCTTCTTTCTTTCTTATTACATTTCAGTAAGATCGGATCGTCCGTTTAGTTGTGATTAGGTAACAAACAGACAGAGTGACAGAGTTACAATTAACGTTTTTGGGGTTCCGTAGTCCTGACAAGTAACCCTTATAGTTTCGTCATGTCCGTCTATCTGTCTGTCTGTCTGTCTGTCTGTCTGTCTGTCCGAGGTTTTGTAAAGAGACTGTTAACACTAGAAAGCTGTAATTTTGTGAGGAAAATTATAGCGGTTGAGATAACTTTATTAGTTTAGCAGTAATAGTCGTTAATCTTGGGTGTTGGATAATTTTGTACCAAATACAAAATCTTAGAATAAATCCTTTAAAGTGATAAAGACAGAGTACCTAGTTGCTTGTTTATAACGGGACTTGCATTGAATAACAGGCTACTACGGAACCCTACACTGCGCGTGGCCCGACACGCACTTGGCCGGTTATTATAATGAATGAAATGAAAATGAATCGAATATTAATACCGCTTACCCACTCGCTCGACGACCATCTTAGGGGTGGAAGTCTCTTCATTGATATCGATGTGTCTTATCATCACAAATGTTTAGTAGATGTAGACGTTTAAAAACTAAAAAAGAACCGACTTCAATGCCGCGCTATTCATTTTCAGTACCAATTTTGAGATGTTTATCTCAATATCTCTGGAGATACTTATCAAACCTCGATAAAATTACCATGGTACCACACTTGGGATATCTCCTTTCGAACAAAAAAAGAATAATCAAAATCGGTTCATAAACGACGGAGTTATCCGCGAACAAACATTAAAAAAAAAATTATATATATACGGAAGAATTGAGAAACTTCCTCTTTTTTGAAGTTGGTTAAAAATACATACAAGCAAAAACGATAATAAATCACATAGATAAGATACATCGATATCAATGAAGAGACTTCCACCCCTAAGATGGTCGTCGAGCGAGTGGGTAAGCGGTATTAATATTCGATTCATTTTCATTCGACGAAGTTATCCGCGAACAAACATAAACAAAAAAATATATATATATACGGTCGAATTGAGAAACCTCCTCCTTTTTTTGAAGTCGGTTAAAAAGGCCTAGCAAGCTTACCATCTTCGACCGCATCATCACTTACCAACAGGTGAGATAGTGGTCAAAAGCTAGCCTATAAGATATAAAAAAATTAATA
The DNA here is from genome assembly GCA_954871355.1 of Cabera pusaria. Taxonomy (NCBI): domain Eukaryota; kingdom Metazoa; phylum Arthropoda; class Insecta; order Lepidoptera; family Geometridae; genus Cabera; species Cabera pusaria. The sequence goes on from OX940900.1 coordinate 23,377,790, forward strand.
AAAAATCTGCCTGATTTACTGTGATTAGTTCAGTGCTGAGTCTACCCCAGTTGCCAAAATATTCTTAATTGTGTGTTTTTAACCGACTTCAAAATAATATCGTTTAAAAACTAAAAAAGAACCGACTTCAATGCAGCGCTATTCATTTTCGGTACCAATTTTGAAATGTTTATCTCAATATATCTGGAGATACTTATCAGACCTCGATAAAATTACCATGGTACCACACTTGGGATATCTCTTTTCGAACAAAAAAAGAATAATCAAAATCGGTTCATAAACGACGAAATTATACGCGAACAAACATTAAAAATGGATCGGAATAGTATGGATATATAAGTGGGCTGTATCTTAACATGTTTTTGGAGAAAGTACTAAAATTATGTAGTTTTTCACAGTTTTTATCGCACTGATGAATAAACTGGCCAAGTGCAAGTCGGACTCGCACTCGTAGGGTTTCGTAACACAGTTAAGTATTCTATAACTATGATTTTTTATGAACTAAAAAATTAACTTTGTTTTTCATAGTGTTTGTATGAAAAACAAAGTTATCTTTGCGGTCGCTATATCTCAAAAACTGCTGACTGTATCACGTTCAAAATAATTTTCTTTGTTAGTTTGTATTGAGATCTACAGCATATATTTTTTTTAGATTTTTCACTCCCATAATTTAAAAGTTAGAAGGGGAACACATTTTATCACTTTAGACTCGCTGTGGGGAACTCTAAGCCCAGCGGTGGAGCAGTGGACTGTATTTCTTCGAATGAGGACTCCGGATTCCCACACTTATACTGTGAAGCTTTGGAGCTGGGATTTAAACACGTCTTCAAGCCTTGAAACGCTAATTTATTCTTTCTTCACAATCTTCTTAAAGCTACTGAGCTATTCACTAGGCACTATCACTATTTACTATTCTTCCTAGTTTTCCTTTCTTCTTTCTTCTAGAGCCGCCGTTGGTTAACTGAACAATTTGGCACGGTAGCGACACTTTATTTATACTGTTGTTGGTACTTGCAAAAGAGCGAGAGGTCGATAGTCTGGGAGCGCCCGCACTCTGTCTCGCGGGGCGTGTCCTTGTGTGGGCGCACGCACGAGATGCCGACTTTTCGGAGATATACTCTCCCGAGATGCTGTTTAGTCGAGCGCTAACCATCAGAGAGTGCGGAGCTCTCCCAGACCTATGCTATTTGCAAGTACCAACCCTATTCCTAAACCTAACCTGGTCTAGGTTGACTATCTGTTACATCCGTCTATTAAAGCCGAACATGCTTTATTTTTATCTATTACCTATCTACTTAGGTTGTACGAATGACTTGTCTGTAGTCCTATAAGTCCTATTTTACTGTTACAAACCTTATACGAGTTATATTCCTATGTTCTAATAAGAATCTAACAAAAATCTATCTATAATAAGGCTGTTTACGAATGCGATACAAATGCAAGTTACTATCTATCTATACGAATATGAACGTTATACATTACAAAGTTCCCTACCTATCCTAGAGTACTATAGTAAGCTAAAACTTATCTTTATTATATACAACTTATAACTAACTATACATAGTGCGTTCATATTGTCGGTGTACGTCGTTGTCCGGAACACTCGCCTATCTTTCAAATGATTGACTTTGAGAAAAAAATATTTTAGGAACCTCAATGTCATTTTTAAAGACCTATCCATAGACACCCCACACGTGTAGGTTTGAAGAATTTTTTTTTGTTTCAGTTCCATGTATGGGATGCCCCCCTAAACGTTTATATTTTTTTATTTTCGTATAAAAATCGAAAAGCGGTTTACAGAATACATCTACCTACCAAGTTTCAATTCTGTAGTGCTAACAGTTTCGGAATAAAATGGCTGTGACATACGGACGGACAGACAGACATACAGACATGACGAATCTATATGGGTTCCGTTTTTTGCCATTCGGTTACGGAACCCTAAAAACGCTCATGATAATGGCTTTTAGCCTATGTGATAATTTAGGGTGTTAGCTGCCTCCATACCAAAATTCATCAATATTCCTTTCAAAACTTTCGCATTTATAATGTTAGTGGAATTATTATTCTAAACATTTTAAATTTTACTGACTTTGATTTAAAATAATAGCTGTGTACTCTTTATAACTTTTTTTTATACCGAACTGGGTAGCACTTGATCACTATCTCACCTGATGTTAAGTGATGATGCGATCGATGATGGAGCATGCTTACCCAGAAGATACCTATTCACTCGCGATTTGAAGACCCCCATATTGTACTTAACCGGAAACACAGACTCAGGCAGCGTATTCCATTCTTTGGCGGTTCGTATGATGAACGAAGAAGCAAATCGCTTCGTTCGGGTAGATGGTATATCTACCATAAATCGGTGGCGCCTTTTAGTGTCTCTGGATGTCCGATTATAAAATGGGGATGGTGGAATCAAATCATCATAATAATCAGCTGGGGTCAGTATACTACCAGTAGAAGACGAAGTACCAGTAGAAGAAGAATAGAAGACATGGTTCCAGCAGTTCATGAATACTGGCTGTTAATGATGATAATGATGATGATGCATGTAGTCTTCATTAACCGACTTCGCAAAAAAGGAGGAGGTTCTCAATTCGTCGATATCTTCTTTTTTTATGTATTTTCACCGATTATTCGAAGATGCCTAAATTGATTTGGAAAATATTTTTTTTGTTTCTAAGGGTCCAGAGTTCCCAGATGGTCTCATTAAAATTTTAACTAATTGCTGGCACAGATATATAATAGTTACTACGTCTACTGGCTACTTTGACTATCGCAACGTTTTTAGTCGTTTATTTTAACGATCTTACATTATATGTATGCATACTCATGTTTTAAAAATAAATACATCTTTATCTTTATCAAAAATGTCAAAGTGTTTTTTTCATTCACAGGGGTATTTCTATTCTGCTGGGCTCCATTCTTCACCTGCAGCGTGCTTGGCGCCCTCTGTGACAAGTTCAACCTCCCCTTCTCCCCAGGAGTAACCACCTTCATTCTGACCACGTGGCTGGGTTACATCAACTCGTTCCTTAATCCTGTTATATACACCATCTTCAATCCTGAGTTCAGGAAGGCGTTTAGGAAAATACTCCACTGCGGCACCTAGCCCGCGGACTATTTGGTTGTCTTCACTCAGTAGATCTCGCCTTATAAGTAAGAATCGGTTTGTGTCACTATTGGATAACATTTTTTGTATCATATAAGTTAACAGTATGACCACTATCTCACCTGTTGATAAGTGGTGATGCGAGGTCGAGGATGGAAGCACGTTAGGCCTAGAATGGGAAATTTTGGCAACTCTGGCCTAGGTAACGAAGTCACCCTGAACGAGTCATAGCGCAAAATTATATAGTATCAATTGTTAATTTGCACAATTATTACTGTTTGTCTGTATCGGAAAAACTCTTCAGATTATTACAGTTTGTCTGTATCGGAAAAACTCTTCAAATTATTACTGTTTGTCTGTATCGGAAAAACTCTTCAGATTATTACAGTTTGTCTGTATCAGAAAAACTCTTCAAATTATTACTGTTTGTCTGTATTGGAAAAACTCTTCAAATTATTACAGTTTGTCTATATCGGAAATACTCTTCAAATTATTACAGTTTTTCTGTATCGGAAAAACTCTTCAAATTATTACTGTTTGTCTGTATCGGAAAAACTCTTCAGATTATTACAGTTTGTCTGTATCGGAAAAACTCTTCAAATTATTACAGTTTGTCTGTATCGGAAAAACTCTTCAGATTATTTTTTCCTGTTGAAATGTTGGATGGTAATTTAATAACTTGAATTATTAAAAAAAAAGAAAACAAGTTATATTACTCAACCAATTTTTTTGTTTACATAAATCGCTATTTTATTCATTACATAAATTTATACATACATACACACAATCACGCCTTTTTCTCGTTGGAGTAGGCAAAGACAACTTCTTTCCACATGCTATTATCCTGACAAGCCTTTTTGGCTTCATCCATTTTTATGAGCGCTTATATGTAAAACTGTGGGTAAGTGATGATGCGGTCGAAGATGGTAAGCACGCTAGGCCTAGAATGGAAAATATATTATGTCAGTCGTATTTTTATTTTTATTATACTAAGTATGTATGGCAACGAAAGACACAAAGCGATCCTATTTACTTCTTAAGAGATCTTCTCGACAGCCAAATAAAAAAACAGTTGTGAACAAAATTATTATTATTGTGATAAATATAAATTAAATAAAAACATTCGAAATGTGTTGATGTTAGATGTAGAAAAATAGCATATCATGTAACTCGTTAATATACATATTTAAACAATGTATAAAATAAAGCTTTAGTAAAATATTATTGATCTCAAATAAATAATTTCAGTATTGTACTACAAATAAGTAATAGTTTAATGTACATGTACGCCAAAAATTGAAGTTAATTTTATTTATATTCTATAACTAAGCTTTAAGTACTTTTTAACCGACTTCAAAAAATGGAGGAGGTTTCATAATTAAACCGTATATATATATATATATATATATATATAATATGTTTGTTCGCGGATAACTTTGTCGTTTATGACCGATTTTGATTATTATTTTTTGTTCGAAAGGAGATATCTCAAGTGTGGTACCATGGTAATTTTGTCGAGGTCTGATAAGTATCTCCAGAGATATTGAGATAAACATCTCAAAATTGGTACTGAAAATGAATAGCGCGGCATTTAATTCGGTTATTTTTTAATTTTTAAACGATATTATATAATTTATGGTTGTGATGAGTTTAACTTTTTTTTTGCATTAAGCATACTTCTTAATCAAGTATCGACATTCGTAAAGCCATTAATGTGTCCCGACTGTTAAAGTCTCTACATTCCATATAACAATGTATAATTTATTTTATGAGTGTATCGACCGAGAAAGAATTTAAAAGGTATAGTTTTTTGATATCCCTAAACAGAAGTCTAAACTACTAGACTTACTTGTTTTTTTCTTTTCAGTTCGTTTTTTAACACTTCACTTTCTGCGCAGTCGGGTTTTTTGATTTTTGAATTTAATGTTTTATTTGAAATGTGTACACGCGAGTGTCAAGAATTCTAAATTTTAAGTTTATTTATTAAATTACATAATTGTTATAAAGTGTTAACTTTACTATTATATTTCTTGAAGTGTTACACACTTCATATTTTTGTACATTGTTACACACAATCCAAAATGTCGCACCAACGTCCGCTTTATATTTAAAAACGTAATGTGTAAAGTATTTAAAAGCAGTGCGACATCTCTCGTCGGATCGGAAAACTGTAATGATTGACTAACTTCTAAATAGTTATCACAGCCATGGCGCCACCAATGCATAACTGGTTAAAATGCAATCCATTAGTTGCGTCGTATTGATGTAATCATACTGTAGCTGTAGCTATTCTGTAAGCTAGTTTATGCATCTCGCAAGCGGTGAGATTTGAATTTCGTATTACGAAATTCAACCGTATTACAATCGTATTACGATTTGAATTACGTGGTACGAAATTCAAATCTCACCGCGGATTCCACTTGCGAGATGCGTAAACTAGCTTACAGAATAGCCCTACTGAGTTGGTTTCAGCGCCTGGCCATGTTTCCTTGGAGGCGCAGGTTCGAATCCCGTCGATACGACGAAATTTTGGATTGAGTGTAACAATGTGTTAACTTAATAAAACTCCTTATTTAAAAGCGTGACTGACACACCAGCCCCCTGATTCTCAATCATTTCTGAGCAAATTCGGATTCGGAAGCGTCATTTAGAATGTCGAAAATGTATTATTCCGTGAGCTATTTGGTCGCGGAAAGCTTTCCGATTAAAATAAACGATTTTTTCAAATTGAAATATTAAAGTTATGCAATATATTTAGATTTGATATCACCATTGGGAATTGCAAAGATCTGAGTCGATAGAGAGGCAGTTTCCGAATTCGAATTTGCTTTTGAATAATTGAGAATAAGGTCCTTAATGTCAAAATTTAGTAACATTCAACATTGCGTAATATTTTATTATGCAAATTGTGTCGCATATATCCTAAATCTAGATATTCATCACCTCAGACTACCATAAAAAAGGCAGACGGATTCGTGCCGAACACACGAGTGAACGCAAGTTCAGTAATACTACATTCTTGAGTAATAAGTTTCCGTGCTCAGTCCGGCATGATTACTACGTAAGCAACGCTGCGAAGTAATATCGCACGGACGCGTCCGTTCCTGCTGCCGCTTGGTAGCAAACTGAGCGCGGAAGCGTATTACTCAAGCATTTAGTATTACTGAACTTGCGTTCACTCGAGTGTTAGAAACGGCTCCGTCTGCCTTTTTTATGGTAGTTTGAGTTCATCACCTTATTTAGTATTTAATTTTTTTCTCATGCCAATGTAAGAAATAAGTGTAAAATAAATCGAATTAATGTCTGTAAAATAGAAAAACGTCTGCACAGCGTGATTTGATGACGTAGTGTGTAATTATTGCCAAATAATTATATAAGTCATATCAAACTCTAGTCATAGTCTAGTCATAGTTTTAATGAAATATTAATATAAAATAATTATGTATTACAAAACTCAATTTAAGTTATTTTTATTTTTAAATAATTAATCTAATTATTATCCAAATCAGCAATATACTTCTTCGATCGAATTTATTTTTGTCTTTGACTTTAAATAGATTGCTGTTTTTCATAGATTATTATTGTTATTTTATTTATATATATATTTTTATTTATTTCGTATTTTTACAACAATTGTTAACTTGTTAAGTATATTGCTCATTATAATATTATTTTGACCGCTCAAAGTGCTCAAAAAAGTTTACTGGAACAATAAAAAAGTTTTATTCGCATTTACCTTTAAATTATAAAATAAAGTATATTAAATGTAAAAATATTATTATTATTCTACTACTTCATAAACTATATCTATATTAACAAGTGATAGTTTATCACAAAATAGTTTTTAATGATAGTGCCATAAGAAATTCATGTAAAATAATATCTTAATTAACGAAACAATAAATCAGTATCTCAAAGTAATAATAATTTAGTAATTAATATCAATAGATTATTAATATCTGTATATAAAATATAATTAATTAACAGGGTTTCTATTCAGAATCCACATTTTAACGTTGTTGCAATCTAATGATGTGTTTAATATTTAATCTGTACCCTTTGTACGAGTTTTCATAACAATCTCGATATCGTAAATCGAACAAATTTTGTATGAAAAACAGTACAGCGCCTCTAGTGGTTACTACACTTCACTAAATTTAGACCAATCAGGGAGCCAGAATAAGTCGTACAGTGCCACAAGTATAACTTGGCGGTGGTGGTTTTTGGAACTATTTTTTTTAATTGAAACTGTGAGTTTGACGTTTGAGATATTACCGCGACATTATTGTTGATAAATCTGCTACATTCATCATCATCATCATCATCAGCCTGTATCAGTCCACTGCTGGACATAGGCCTCTCCCAAGATGCGCCACTGAGCCCGATCTTAGGCTCTTCTCTTCCAGTCACTGCCCACCGCTTTGCGTATGTCGTCGCTCCACCTGGTCACAGGACGTCCTACGCTACGTTTGCCGATTCGCGGTCTCCACTCTAGGACAAGTCTGCCCCAACGGTTATCAGTCCTGCGGCAGATATGACCAGCCCACTGCCACTTCAGCTTGCTAATCCGTTGAGCTATGTCGATAACTTTAGTTCTCTGGCGAATTACTTCGTTCCGGATTCGATCCCGCAGAGAAATACCGAGCATAGCTCTCTCCATAGCTCGCTGAGTCTGCTACATTAAAATAGTTCAATAATGCCAAAAGTAATAAAAAGTGGTTTAAGAGAAACTGTTATCAAAGTACAAAGTAAAAGCACAGTGGCGCACAGGCACGCCAAGTTATACTTGCCGGACTGTACACTATGTGAGATCTGTCAAAAGTGTTTACGATGAAAACTCGTACTAAGGATAATGTATATTCAATAATATAATAAAACAAGCTTATTAGAAAAAAATAAGTAACTTAAAATAGAAAAAGAAATGATTATAAACATAGAGATTGCAAAAGAATAGAAATACTTCCCAAATTATTCAACATTCGTTAATGTTGAATATTTTATTCATATAATATATAAAAATAGTATATGCTAATATTATGTTTTTGTTTTTAATTCTTATTATATTTATTGACCTATGTCGTTGGATGTCCACGCGAAAATTTATTCTGTATCTATATATATAAAAGAAAGTCGTGTTAGTTACTAAACTTATAACTCAAGAACGGCTGGGACAATTTTTATGATTTTTGTATTTATGGAATTGTCTTTGTCAGGAATAGGATAATAAGTATTAAAAACAATGAATAATTGACCAAAAAAAAGATGTAAGTCAAGTTATTTTGCCAAAATTTTCCTGGGCTGTAATTTATAATTGGCAATAAACTGGCCAATTGCAAGTCGGACTCGCACTCGTAGGGTTCCGTACCACACTACAGTATTTTATAAGATCGAGCAAAAAATACCACTATCATTTTTCGCCAGCAAAAAAGAATATTGAATAAACATTTTATTTCTTATAACGCCATCTAGCCATCTAACGTCTAACAAAGGTGTTAGGGATCGACATTTCAATATAACGCCATCTATGGGACGTTTACCTAACTAAGCGTTCATAGATGGCGTGAAATGCCGAAAAATACACGTTTCTTGTATGGGGACCCTCTATTATTTTTTACTTTATTCTATTTTTAACCGACTTCAAAAAAAGGAGGAGGTTTCTCAATTCGACCGTATATTTTTTTATGTTTGTTCGGGGATAACTTCGTCATTTATGCACCGATTTTGATTATTATTTTTTTGTTCGAAAGGAGATATCTCAAGTGTGGTACCATGGTAATTTTATTGAGGTCTGATAAGTATCTCCAGAGATATTGAGATAAACATCTCAAAATTGGTACTGAAAATGAACATTGAAGTCGGTTGTTTTTTAGTTTTTAAACGATATTATTAGTATTTGTTGTTATAGCAGCAACAGAAATACATCATCTTTGAAAATTTCAACTGTCTAACTATCACGGTTCATGAGATACAGCCTGGTGGCAGACGGACAGACAGACAGACAAACAGACAGACAGACGGACAGCGGAGTCTTAGTAATAGGGTCCCGTTTTACCCTTTGGGTACGGAACCCTAAAAACTGCCAATCATTTGATGTTCAATTGTTTATCCCGTCGATACGGTAAACCGCAAATTAATAAGGGTCGTCGCTCCACACGATTAGTGTATTTAGCCAGTGTCAAGTACAAAAAATCTTCAAGTTTTTGTGATTTCAAGTCATGTACATTTTAAAAATGGCAATAAATTTTAAATACTGTCAGTAATAACAATTGTATGATATATTTATTGATTGTGAAATACGAGTATGCGTGCGTTTAGAAATGTATGCTTACGAGTTTTTGGCGGGAACGTGGAAAAGTGTGTGTGATGTGATCTCTTTGTATTTTTTACCTGAGACTGGTGTTCTTCCGCATGTGAATGTGTAATAAATGTGGATTATTAAGCATTAAGTGCCGGCGAATGTGTGCGAGTATAGGGAAACAGCACAATGTAGAAAAACATGCTATTTGCGGTCTCACCAAAATTTCACTGAAAATCTTCAGTAAACACAACATCTTTAATGAAGGTATGACTTAGACTAGACTTTACTTGAAAACTGACCTAAAATGTGACTTTAACCCATCTCTACGACCAAAATTGATAAAAACTTGAAGAATTTTAATACTTGACACTGGCTAAATACACTAATCGTGTGGAACCATAATGAAACTTAAAAAAAATGTTTGCTTACAATCAATCAAGACCATAATAAGCAATGCCTAATCAATTTTATATTTTGTCAGAATGTAGGTAAATACAAAGATATGCAAGAATGTGATAGCCAATTTATGAATGCCGTATGTATACAGTCTTATCCATAACGCAAAAAAATATTAGACAGTTATTCATGAAGTAAGTACCTACACTTATTCAGAATTAAAATTAAATACTGGTGATTATATTTTTACAATTCAAATTAAACTCAATCGAACTAATTTCAAGTTAATAACTTATCTATAACAATAATAACATTGTTTCATTGCATCATGTCTTGCTGACACGCGGTTGAAGTACTTGATTGTTGTATTTTTATTCTATTTCTGTATTGCCACAACTGATTATTTACTTGATAATCAAAGTGCCATACATTACTAAACTTAATATCTCTTTTGTATTTATTGTATTACGTTCATAAAAGCCTAAATTAAGTTCATCTAAACGGTAACACGACATTCATTGTCTGGGAGGTACGAAGTTCGCCGGGCCAGTTAGTTTTATATAAAGCATGTAACATAATGTTTAAATTTCTTGTTATTGTTTCTACTGATATTAAACATTTTTTTAAATACCCTTTGTACAAAAAAGAAATTTTAAAGAAATATAATTAATAAAATATTAATAGTTATGTTTTAATCAAGATTATGTAAATTAGAAAATTATCATAATTATGTTGCTATATGTAAAATAAAATAACTGTAACGTTTTGGGTACGCTATATAATATACTATATAAGGTAGTGTTATAACTTTCTATGCGAAAAAGTGATGATTTTAAAATTCTGTTTCATAAAAATTGTTTTATTTACTTAAACCCTTTTGATATATCTACAAATTACACATTAAATAAATTGAAAGAAGTCCATCGATTATAAGGGAGATAAGGGACCCCGATCCTCAATGTGGGCCGTATGAATTAGGTTTTTGTAGTGGGAGGACTTCTGCAGGTCCGCCAGGGGCGGTACCACCACTTTGCCAATTAATTTTCTCTCTAAAAGTCTCAAGGTAACCAGGCACTCCAGAATTTTGCATGCCGCTGTATCTGTAATAAGTAGACGTCATCGCTTACCATCAGGCGAGCATCGTGCTTGTCCTGTTACCTTTTACCATAAAAAATAAAGTTCGCGAACCTAATTTCACCTTCGTCACAATCGAACTGGCGTTTGTGTAGTAGGTACAAAATGACATGTGCAATTATCGCAGATCCATTTAAATAATTAGCAACAATGCCTTCCTCTGTTCTTCATGCACATCAAGCTCGACATTAGAAATTCGTGTTTTCATGTTTCCGGTTGAGTACAATATAGGGTCTTCAAATCGCGACTAAATTAGGTATCTTCTGGGTAAGCATGCGCCATCATCGATCGCATCATCACATAACATCAGGTGAGATAGTGATCAAATGCTTCGGTTCGTTCGGTGAGTTCGTGAGTTCGGTGTAAAATAAAACTGGCCAAGTGCGAGTCAGCATCGCGTCTCTTATCGCACACTTAGGGAGGGTTCCGTACAATACGAAACATAACAGAGTTTCAAACTCATATATTTGATTAATTGATATTACCAAGAATATTTGGTTGGCTCGTTTACTAGCGCCATCTATGTCATTTTGCCGAAACTAATTAGATAGATGGCGTTTGAAAACACGTTTATTGTATGTGGACCCCCTTTAACTTTTAACTTTATTTTATTTTTAGTATTTGTTGTTCTAGCGGCAACAGAAATACACCATCTGTGAAAATTTCAACTGTCTAACTATCACGGTTAATGAGCTGTAGCCTGGTGACAGACGGACAGACAGACAGACAGACAGACAGACATACAGACAGACGGACAGCGGAGTCTTAGTAATAGGGTCCCGTTTTACCCTTTGGGTACGAAACCCTAAAAATGTAGTTGTTTCTAGTTCCGCTATGTTTACGTGGCATAAGAGAGTACCACATCTACCCTTTTATATCGATGAAAAATTCACATGTGTGCGTCAGCTCCGACGCACGACTGGAGTTTAATCCTTGCCTTACGTACAATTGTCTTTGTTACGTTACATGAATAAATTTAACGCTTTTGATTTAACCTACATAACGTAACGTAATGTAAAAACGTAACGCTTTTGAGTAATTAATGCTTAATATTAAAATGTCAATCCTCATAACATTTCTATCATCATCAATATCATAATCAGCCAGTGTCAGTCCACTGCTGGACTTAGGCCTCTCCCAAGATACGCCACTGAGCCCAATTTTTGGCTCATATATGTCCTGATCGCCACGCTGGGCAGGCATCGCAGGACGTACTCGTAGCTCCTAGCACCGGTGACGCTGCTGCCCGTCACCGGCTTGTAGTATTTAGCTACGCCATAATTTGAAATGGTTATACCGCCATTTGTCGGTCGCCAGAGCCTCACTTGTTGGTCAGCAGGATGCACCACGGGCAGGTGAGGTTGGCTGGGAGCACTGAGGTGATATTTTTCCTCCCTTACATCCCAACACAACATTTCTATACCGGGGGCCTTATATGAAAAAATTAAGCCCCGAGATAGATCGCTTAAGGTCCACGACCACACCGCGGCGTCCTGATCCGCGTGCGCGTTCGCGATCTGAAATCCTATGTTTTCTGATCGCTGTAGATCGGATTTGGTGTGAACAAGTCGGTACAAATACTACTGAACTATCTGATCGCCGCCTAGATCGCGCACGCAGGACGTTGCGGTGTGGTCGTTAGTTAGGGTTTTCGTTCACAGGTGGTAAGATTACACATATTTTATTTATGTTCCTTGCTACCAAAAAAGTAGCTTGCCACCATCAAGGAGAAAATCCGCCGCCATAGCCTTACGTTGTTTCGGCAGCACTCAGCCCTTGAGAGTCAGAGTATTATAGACCTAGCATGTTCACCATCTTCGACCAGATCATCGCTTACCACCAAGCGAAAAAGTGGTAAAACGCTAGCATATAAGAAATAATATAATTACATATCATTAATTGTAAAGCAAAACTTCATCAAATTTCAACATACGGTGCAAAAATATAACGTACTTGAAAATCTGTTGGCTTCAGGGCTGGCATGAACATGTTGTACAAAAGCCCTTTTAAAATTCTAAATAAAAAAAAAAGCTTGCTTTGATATTACCCTCTCTTCATTTCTTGATTAAAAACTTGTAATATAAATTTAGTCTGGTACATAAAGTTTGTGTACTATACAAATTGTCTATCAGTTCTATTTTGAACAACTTCCTAACCAACTTTCAACCGACTTTCCAAAAAGAAGGAGGTTCTCAATTCGTCTGTATGTTTTTTTTGTATGTATGTTACACGATTACTCCGTCAATTGTAAACCGATTCGAATAATTATTTATTTTATCAGTAGCGTACGTTTTCAATGTGGTCCCACTGTAATTTCATCGAGATCTGATAACTATCTCTAGAGATATGACGAAAAACGTCTCAAACTTGCTACTGAAATTGACTCGCGGGGCGTGGAAGTCGGTTGTTTTAGTTTTTAAACTATCTTAATTATTTAAGGTTGTCACGAGCATACAGAATAAACCATTGCTTTATTGCAGAAATAGGATTTTTGTAACAAATTATAATTATGTGAAACCCTGCCTTGCTTTAATTATTATGACTGTGTTGCAAAAGACAGATGTCTTCCATAAAAATAAGCCTTATTTATTTATGTAGGCTATCTATTAACAGTTACATTATTACTTATTCTAATACTAGATCTACATTACTTGCTAAATGCACTATTTATTTAAGGACAGCATCTCCTGCTTTTAAACAAAACTATTATAATATTTAAAAATATTTGTAAATTATTCTAAAGCACTATCAAGCCAAAGCTTGAAGTACTTTCTTTTTGAATACATGGCTTGAATCTGCATACAAATCTAAATTATCACTGAGTTCGTTTATCAATGAGCACATTCTAGGTATAGGAGCGTTACGTCCTAGCACAATTCTGCGATACAGAGGAGCAAAAGGTGTCAACGGTTTTCGTGGATTTCGTGGACCTATAAGGCACCCTAATTTGTAATCTAGATAGGAGCTCGGAACAGTCGATGTGATTGTGAAGTACTTTATAAACAAACATAAGGTTGAAATTGATCCTCGAGTAGATATAGAAACAAAATTGAAATGGCTTTACCTTTTATTATATGAAATTAAATCCTTCGCTTTGCCCACGGTGTATGTAAGATGCCATAAGAAACGCTTTTGAATTCTTTCTAAACGAAGGGTGTGTACCGCAAAGTGAGATCTCCACACCGGAGAACAATATTCCAATATAAGAATAAGAATAATTTATTGAGGAAACTTAGGCTTATTACAACAAAGTAAATGGTTCACCTGGAATCTAAACTAGGCTCGAGACCCGTGTGATAGGCTCCAGGCCTCTTCCGTCTGATGACAGCGGATTTGGAATGCCTTTCTTAGATTGTTACGTTGGATGGGATTTTATATAATACTAGTTATTAGTAACTATAATATTATTAAATTGAATACAAATTAATTTACAATTATTATTATTATACAATTATTATGTTCTTATTCATGAATTTTTCTAAAAAACCATTGATACTGGTAGCTGCATTATTTTTAGTAACAAATATTATGCGTTACATTATTTTATTATTCTAATTATCAAATATAAAATTAGTAACAAAGAAAATTATTATTATATAGTAGGAAACAATATATTAATTAAAGTATATGTCCTATTATGTCCTATTATTATATGCTGCGTACTAAGCAGTTGTATAACAACACTTTAGTTCTAGTCCTTATGAATTCTTTGCTATTTCGTATGACAAAGCCTTAAGTAACGTATCTTAGTAACGGTGTAGATTTACAAAGCAAATTATTAATTAAGTATATAGTAGTATACTATATTATCAGTATTTTTTTGAATATATCATAAGCTAGCGTTTGACCACTTTCTCACCTGTTGGTAATTGATGATGCGGTCAAAGATGGTAAGTACGCTAAGCCTAGAATGGGAACTGGTTAGTATTTGCTTAAAGATATACACGGCCCGTTGGTGTAAAGGATAGACGGCTTGCTTTCGAACCGGAAGGACACCGGTTTAAATTTTAGCTGTGTATCAATTGATTTTTCTATATGCATGCATGGGTTTTCGTCCGCAGATGGAAAGGAGCATAATATCAATATTTCTCCGAACTTATTAACAAAAAAAAGATTACCACCATCAAGGAAAAAATCTGCCGCTATAGCCTTACGGTGTTCCAGCAGCACACAGTCCAAGGACTGTCAAGAGAGTCAGACCATTCTAGGCCCAGCGTGTTCATTATTTTTAACCGACGAAAAAAACGGAGGAGGTTATCAGGTCGACGCGTATATTTTTTGACAACACTATCGCTTACCACTACGCGAGAAAGTGATCAAATCAGATATATACATTAAAAAAATATATAATCTGGCAAGGTTTAGGTGACAGATGGCAACTTTCATTGTCATTTGTAGGACAAAGATTATCTTATTAAATTGTTGGTCATATGGAAAGTGTTATTGGCAATATTGATTATAATTTTTGAATGAAGGCGCAATATCATATAAGCTTAACTATAGTTAAAAGGTAACAAATACTAATACAAAAGATTCAGAAAAAATGCAAAAAAGACAAGTGAATGATAACTAAGAATCACAAGCACTGATTGGCTCAGAAATGTTCAGAACCATATAGAAATAGGTGAAAATCAAATAATCATAGAGAAGTCATGATTGTAACAATGATATAGATATAAGAAAATAAAGTATAATAAGGCTGGGCGCACATTATCGAGACATACAAGATAACCTTGCCTCGAGACAAGCTTACAAAACCTCAAGCGGTCCTCAGCGCGCGGTCAACTCGCCGTAGCCGTGCTTTTGCGGGCTAGTTATTAAAAATAATTCTTACGGCATTGATATAATGTTGTTAAAGTTGAACATACGCTCCTATTTCCCCAGGTAACGCCTTATTGTAAGCGCGGCGACGCCTTGCCGAAAGCGCGTCCACAAACCGTAGCCTCGGCGACGTTCCTGCGTTTCCGATCTGCTAAGGCGACGTGACTTTTTCTGTACGAATAGTGTGCGATGGCACTTAAGGTTCGGACACACCGTAGCGTCGTCTGTGCGCGATCTAGGCGGCGATCAGATAGCGCAGTAGTATTTGTACCGACTGTTTCATACCAAACGCGAACAGAAAATAATTGAAAAGTACTGAGATCGCGCCCGCAGATCGCAGGACGTCGCCGTATGGACGTACATTTAGACTTACATTTCATGCAGTACAACTGTTTAATTATATTTTAATTCTTATAAAGTTTTATGAAAGCTTAAACAAATATTTTATTTGTGCTTGCCTATGTGCCTGATATGTTATCCTAAAAGTGTACTACGTAAAGTTTAGCCTTAACCAATCCCAAACGAACGGAGATGCCATTACTAACATCAATTTACTGTTTAATCTAAAGTAGAACCCAGCTTCATACTAAATCGTCTGGATAGGTAGCCATCTAATACTGATCAAAGGAGATGGATAGCCGATCCGCCGGTAAATTGACCATTTGTCTAATACAGATTTGCCCTTGAACTTCTGAGATTTGTAAGACCTCGCAATAAGGTGTACCTACAGGAGGGTAGGTGCTTTTGTTAGGCGTTAAACTTTTGTTAGTACGCTTAGGTGTTAAGTACCTCTTTGTCGGTTATTCTACCGTGAAATAGAAATGTTTTCTAAAGCCTTTATCTAACTTCCCAAGTAGTTAATAATGTAAATAGTCCGTTTCAAAGTTTGTGAACGATTTTCTACTTCGGACTGATATCTGTTTTTTGAAGTTATACTTCTTTTGGCGCGATAGAGAAAAATGATGAGAGTGAATTTTTACGATGCGCGCGCACATCGACACCTAAATTTAACATCGTGAAGTTAGTTCTAGGTGGTACGATGTGCGCGCACACCCACACCTAAATTCTACACCGTGAAGTTAGTTATAGGTGGCATGACTATGTTCAAGTTATATAAGTCATATTTAACGTCATATTTTTACGTTGATAAAACCTTTTTTATTTAAATAAAATCTTTATGATTAATTTTAATATTTATCGTTAATCACTACTGCATTTTAGTTTTTTTTTTCCATACGCCACCAAAGTATAACTTCTAACGCGAGTACATAAGTACACACACTCTTTTTTTTTAATGATATTAAGATAACAGGACAAGCACGATGCTCGTCTGATGGTAATCGATGCCGTCTACCTATTACAGATACAGTGGCATACAAAATGTTGGACAGACAAAATTTAGCAGATAAAGATGTTAAGTCTCAAATGGCCTGTAATTTAACTGGACACATTTTTAAAAATTTCATTTTTAGGGTTCCATACCCAATAGGTAAAACGGGACCCTATTACTAAGACTCCGCTGTCCGTCTGTCTGTCTGTCTGTCTGTCTGTAAGTCTGTCAACAGGCTGTATCTCATGAACCGTGATAGTTAGACAGTTAAAATTTTCACAGATGATGTATTTTTGCTGCCGCTATAACAACAAATACTAAAAACAGAATAAAGTTAAAATAATAGAGGGTCCCCATTCAATAAACGTGTTTTTTTCGGCATTTCACGCCATCTATGAACGCTTAGTTAGGTAAACGTCCCATAGATGGCGTTATATTAATTTTCGATCCCTAACACCTTTGTTAGATGTTAGATGGCGTTATAAGAAATAATTTTTTTATTAATTATTATTTTTTGCTGGCGAAAAATGATTGTGGTATTTTTTGCTTGATCTTATAAAACACTGTAGTGTGTACGGAACCCTACTAGTGCGAGTCCGACTTGCACTTGGCCAGATTATTTAAAATCTCCGGGACACTTTAAATTGCTTTTTATAATTCACTTGAGGAAAAGTAATCTCAGATAAAAACAAATAAACCTGCCAAGTGCAAGGCATAACCACTGACGAAGGGTTTCTTATACTATTGCAAAAGTTGAAAACTTAAAAAAAAATATTACTAATATGATGAAAATTGTAAGGCGCAGAGTGCAGTTGTTTTTAAATTTTATTAACTCGATTATTAATAACATTCACGCCTTGTATCGTACTGCATTGTATTGCAATGAATTAATGGACATTGCAAAGTTTCCAAGAGTGTTAATGAAATTTTCACTCGATACTGTAAAATGATTAGGTCATAAGGTTCATTTAAAAAAATTCTGTATCATCTTTATCCGACATGAATGCGTGGTAGTGAGGGATTAAAGGTACGTCCACATCGCGGCGTCCTGCAATCTGCGGGCGCGATCTCTTTACTTTTTAATTGTTTTTTTATCGCGTTTGGTGTGAACCAGTCGGTACTAATACTACTGCGCTTTCTGATCGCCGCCTAGATCGCGACAGATTTTCTAACTTGAGGGTGGTAGCTGCCTAGGCGGACTTGATTGAGTGTCCTACCACTACCACCATGTCATTGCCATGAACAGACAAAACATCTCTATTTCACGGCTGAATTAATAGGTAAAGTGAAAGTACCGCCCTACACTAACCAGCAAAAGTCGTACCACTACAATGTAGGTGGTACAACGTTACGATGTTTCTATCTGAACTTGTAACCTACGCAAAGCCAGCAAGATGTAATACACACATAGTTCTCAGCTGAACATTAGCACTGTAACCATATATCATCTGTTGGATCCTCGAATGTTCGTATGAAACATATCTGTTAACACGTTTATATGACATCGATATTTTCCCGACAACGCGTGATAAAGTGCTCAGCTATACCGTGACAGATAGTGTATATAGGTTTACATCGACAAGGTTCTTTATAGCCGGTGATACGACATGATGATAATATCCCAACCAGCAAAAACTACACTTAAAATAATCTCTAGACCACTGTTTTCTTGCTCTTATACCATTCTTATATCGTAGTATAAGCCTGGATTTGGGCACCATTTATAAGCGTAATTTGTTTATATCTTTCTAATATCACTCTTATTGAATATTGTTTTCACTTAAATTATTCTTACCAAAACTAATTTAAGCGTACATAGGCTTACATTGTTTTGACGTTAAGAGTCCTGTGAGCATAAAAAAGTTTATTTTGATTTTACATAAGATCACACACAATCGTAAATAAACTTGGTGTAGTGTTTGTTTAAAAGTTACAACTAATAAAAAAGAAATCGAAAACAGTAAGGATAAAGGTATTTAATAATTATATTGTAATAACCGTACCATTATTAACAAGTGTTTCGTTTTATGCTTTTCGATAAGTATTAGTATTGGAAAATATTATTTACTGTAAAGTAGACCCTTGTTTATGCTTCACAACTCGTGCGATTCATCAATATATAGTATTTAGTATTCTTGTTTAGTTATTTTATTTGTTAATTTATATTAAAAGCGACGCCATTAGTATTGCATTTATTAGAATCACTATAAGATTATTTTAAGGTCATTTAGATCATTCCAACATGACTCCATGTTGGAATAACTTAGAGATCCTTGAATTGACATAAAACATTTATTTTCATTTAAGAGTGAACGTTTGGGATGTGGAATGGTATTTTATGTGACCGCACTAAAATACTTTTGGTGAAATATAATAGTCAACATCAAATGTTACTCTCACAATTTTAGTCACAAATTCGATTTAAGATCAAACTTTCTTAAATTAGACTCGTTTTCTCTATTGTAAGTATGATGATTCAATATCACTCTAATACTGTGCCTATCCACTGCTGTCGATCTTATAATAGTTTTGAATAAGATTAATATTTACATGTTTTAAGTACTCTAATTAAATGCTGATATTAGTCTAACATTCGTACAATAGCATTTAGAAAATATGTAATAAAATTAAATGAGCTTAGAAAATGTGGATATAAGAGCTAATTTATCTCAAGTGTGATAAGTCTTAATAAGTGCTTTTTTAGGAGAGTGTGGCTTACAACGGCACTGTAAATTTAAACTTATATGTATAATTAAGACAAGGTATTAAGATCAAGCGTATTAGAGCCTGTAACGGCTTGTCAAAGACTAATATAGGAGCGATAGCAATGACGAAAACAGATAAGAGACCACTATAAGCTCAGAACTCTTATAAAGTAAGAAACGTAAGACGATTTTGCTAGTTGGGATTATAATAAATTTGTTTTTGATTTGAAATTTCTTTAGGCGCATATGGGTAAAAATGCAACGAAAATGAGGTACGCGTAAATCATAATTTTCAATATTTCAGTGTGAAGATAGTTTCACTTCTAACGCGTAGCTTTTAACGCACTTTTTTTGTGTGTAGCTAACAAAGATATGTTGATGTTGACGGTAAGTATAAGAGTTGCTTACTCGTAAGATGTCTTACTTCATAATTAAGATAGTTTAAAAACTAAAACAACCGACTTTCAAGGCGGATTTTGACACCGATTGAGTGACCGATGATTGAATGCTGAATTAATTTGGTATGTAGATAGCATAGACTGGAATAACCCCACGGGAACGATTTATACTCGGGTAAAACCAAGGGGCACAGAGGTAGATTATAATAGTTAAACATTTTTTCAACACCAAAAGAAGCGTTTTGTAAAGACGTTTCGGCCAAAATAAATCTGTCACTACCACGCATTTATGTCGGATAAAAATGATACAGGCTGTTTTAAAATGAACCTTATGACGTAATCACTTTACAGTATCGAGTGAACATTTCATTAACACTCTTGAAAACGTTGCAATAGTCATTAATTAATGCAATACAGTGCAGTACGATACAAGGCGTGAATGTGATTCATGAGCGAGTAAATCAAATTAAATAAACTGGCCAAGTGCAAGTCGGAATCGCACTAGTAGGGTTCCGTACCACACTACAGTATTTTATAAGATCGAGAAAAAAATACCACTATCATTTTTCGCCAGCAAAAAATAATAATTAATAAAAAAAATATTTCTTATAACGCCATCTAACATCTAACAAAGGTGTTAGGGATCGAAAATTAATATAACGCCATCTATGGGACGTTTACCTAACTAAGCGTTCATAGATGGCGTGAAATGCCGAAAAAAACAAGTTTATTGAATGGGGACCCTCTATTATTTTTAACTTTATTCTGTTTTTAGTATTTGTTGTTATAGTGGCAACAGAAATACAACATCTGTGAAAATTTCAACTGTCTAACTATCACGGTTCATGAGATACAGACTGGTGACAGACGGACAGACAGACAGACAGACAGACAGACAGACAAACAGACAGACGGACAGCGGAGTCTTAGTAATAGGGTCCCGTTTTACCCAATGGGTACGGAACCCTAAAAACAACTGCACTCTGCGCCTTACAATTTTATCTGCGTGGCTGAGCATTTTGTATATTTCTATTATGTTTTCAACTTGTATAGTTATATGGAACCCTTCGTCTGTGATTCCCACTTGCACTTGGCAGGTTTAATTGTTTTTATCTGAGATTGCTTTTGCTCTAGTTAATTATAAAAAGCAAATTTAAGCATTCGTCAATCGGTACGTACGTGATTGAAATTGACCGTTTCAATTGAAGGTGCAAAAGATGGATCTTCAATCGACGCGTCAATTGCTCGCACACATTTGCTTTCTTTCTGCAATTGCACAACGAGGCGTTCAATGGTTGCGTCAATTTACGATCGTTAATGGGCTTCAACCAAAACTTCCATCATTGGCTTCAATTACGTATGACATGTTGCAACTATTATTGTAATCCGTTGTAATAACTTAGTTTCTTATTATTGGATGCCCGTGAGGGTGCACTAATTTCACTTAATTGCAATAAGACCTGGCATATTATAAATGTATTAGTTACCAATAAAATTATTCTGATTCTGATTCTGACAATTTAATTGCCTCTGTAGACGATCATTTGGTCCATCATTACCGTAAAAATTGACAATTGCAAACGACCATCTCCAGGTCACTTTCGATGATAGCGGTGAAGTTCTATTTGACAGCAAAAAAAGATGGCCGCCTACATAACACAACATACATCTTTGCAAACGTCCTCAATTACGAGGATTCTATTACAAAACAAAAACAAAGCGTAGCCAATTCCTATCTTCGACAAATACAAAAATCTCATTTCTCATTCTCCATGCCATTTTTTTCCCAGAATCTGAGGTCCATGTCCGCAAGCAGCGATATTATCCACAACAAAGGCTTAGGTGCAGACAAAGCCACAAAACAAAGGCTGTTAATCTGGTGAAACGAATTAAAGTGTGCTCTTGGTCTATGGAGCTAGAGGAGACGGTAGAGTACTAAGCTGTTACGTTACGCCAATATAACGCGGTATAAATATTTAAACCGTTTTCTTGCACATAGTTTTAACAATGACATTTAGAATTTTGCGAATTTGGATTTCTTTAACATTATTACCAACTAAGACAATTAGATTGGTATCTCTGTAAATTACAACTGAAGTCTAATTCACTGTAATTTTCCATTTCTAGACAGGCAGAAATAGATCGCAACGTCAAAATAAATGAGATAGTAATCATACGCTTGGCAGAAAAAACTGGAGAAAGATTTTTCTGCCTTGCAGTGCACGGTTCAATACTTGAGACTTAAGATGTTGTACATTTTATTTTCCCCTAAAGTTACCTGTAAAATCACATGGCTTATTCTGGACACTCATACGGCCTATAAACTGTCATCTCTAGTGAAATACAAGTCAGTAACAGAATTAAACAGGCAATTAGCGTTGAAAAATGACAGTTGCAGCACTCTGCAAACTGATCTGTTATGCAGATTGTATTCTGCATTTTTGAAGCGAACTCTGCTGCTGTCGGAGTAAGGGACTGTCTACAGTTGGAGATACGGAACCACTGAGTTTTGTTTTCACACAAAAGATAAAACGTTTGGTAGCTTAGCTGCAACAATTGTTTGTTTCAATTGTGAAGCTAGTAGCGCCTCAAGGCTTTAACAGTATGTAAAACCTTTTTTTAACCGACTTCACAAAAAAGGAGGAGGTTCTCAATTCGTCTGTATGTTTTTTTTTGTATGTATGTTACGCGATTACTCCGTCAATTGTGAACGGATTCAAATGATTCTTTTTTTAATAGGTAGGGTACGTTTCCGAGGTGGTCCCATTTTAATTTTATCGAGATCTGATTAGTTTCTTCAGAGATATGGAGATAAATATCTCAAACATAGGAGAATGTACTGGTTTTAGAAGAAGAGTCTCAAGAAGATTATACACAATGGAAGTTGCTATTGCATATACTTTTGAAGACTAAAAAATATGACCTTGAATAATGTTTTTACATCTTTCTTCACGTTGATTTTGGTTTTTAACTATCGACGCAAAACGAAGGAGTGTTATAAGTTTGACGTGTGTATCTGTGTATCTGTGTATCTGTGTGTCTGTCATCGTGGCATCGTAGCGCCCAAACGGATGAACCGATTTTGATTTAGTTTGTTTTGTTTGATAGAGTGTTCTTAGCTTTATTTCATGAAAATCTGTTCAGCCGTTTAAATATTATCAGCTCTTTTTTGGTTAAAAAAAACTACGATAGCAACTTTCGTAAGCTCGTAGTCCTTTGACCGCGGACGTCAAAAAATCAAAATGGCGCTGTCGCAATATCTTGTTACTTCAATGATATTGCAAAAATATGGTAAGCTTGATCTAATTCTGAGACATCTCCTTGGAATGGTCTCAATGTACAAAGTTATTCATATGCTTTGATTATAAACTCGGATTACATATACAAATCTGGGGTTGTTTTAATTTTTTGAATTTAGGTATTATTGACTTCTGATATTCTTACGGTAACTGTGAGCGAGATAGAAACAAAGGTGGGGAGAATTAATTTGTCTTCACAGGAATGTTCTACCAGGCAAAGTCTTGTTAATGTGCAAAGTTTTTGAGCATACCTAACATTTTTTGACATGACATGACGTTTGACGAAGATAGCGGCCATATCAGTCCCGCCCGCGACACTGCATATATAAATAACTCAGAATTATGAACGTACTTTGTACCAACCACACTGCAAAATATATATATAAGCATAATACCACAGATTATACAATAGGTACTACGTAAATAATACTTTTCGTTGTTAGGTTGGCTACACAGTGCTTTCATAATTCGGGTATTAATAATGTAGGGAAGTGCCAACTCTTATAACGTAGTAGATTGATTCAGACTGTGTGGGCCATATGGCGGCAATTAATGTTAATAATCGCAAATAATACTTTTAAATATTCATTTTGGAATACAACTAGTTCGTGCTATAAAAGTATTTGGCATTATTGTAATAAAATAGACAGTAAATATCGTGTGTGTCAGATGCTCTTATTGCACAGGGCCATTTTGCACATTGTCCTTTGATACCTTGATGACATCATTATGACAAGGGAATATTTTCACTATCGCGGCATTGTAGGGTTCCGAACCCAAAGGGTACCAAATAAACACTTTCTGATACTTTGTTGTCCGTTTGTCCGTCCGTCCGTGTGTCTATATGTGCGCACTTTACAGATGTACCTTCTTAACCGTAATAGGTACATACTTGAAATTTTCACAAAGTATATATCCGTCAGTGTATAACGGCCCAGACACAAAATTTTATAGATGCATGTAATTTAATTAAAACTTGTTTTGCACTTAAATAAAATAAAATCTTTTTCAAAAAAAAGAAAACCGACTTCTTTGCCACAAACAGGCACTCAAAAGCGAAAAATAAATTACTTAATATAATTATTATAAGCGCTACTCACTTATCTATTTGAAGTCGGCGCCAGCCAAGTCTAATAGGTAGTAGATAGATACTACCTACATGTATCTACCTACTTACTACTACTACATACATAGTATCAATCTATTATCCAATAGACTTGAAATAGATAAGTGGGTAGCGTTTTTAATAATAGTAGCGTTTATAATTATTATATTAAGTAATTTATTTTTCGCTTTTGAGTGCCTGTTTGTGGAAATGAAGTCAGTTTTTTTTTTTTTTTAAAAGATTTTATTCTTAATTCTGATAGACAAACGTTTGACCACCTTGAAAATTAGTATGAACCTTTATTATTACGTATATTTCACTAACCTTAACTTTTTTTAAATAATTTTACTAAATCAGCGTTTTTCTTTGAACTTTACTAATTTTTCTAATAACACCCACTAAATTTTGCGATCAATCGCGCTAGACTAGTAAGTAAGTATTTTTTCGTTGATCCTACTGCTGGGCTAAGTTTCCCCCAGTTTTTGTTTTACTTATACCAATGCCGTTTGTGCAGTCTTTATGAAAATCATAGAAATCATCTCGCCACCGCTTATTTTAGTAAGTAAGTAATTATATAGTAATTTTTTTAAATATTTAGGCTAATTATTTTACAAATAAGACACATGCGTATCCCACCTACACCGCACCGTACCAGGCCGTGCAAATCCCCCTCCCATCTCCCTCACCCTCTCTCTTCCCTCCACCCCTTTTCCCCTCACTTCCCTCTCCTCCTCCCCCTTTCCCCCCTCTCCTTCCCTCCTCTGCCCTATCTCTTCCCCCGCTTCCCCTTCCTCCCTCTCTTTCCCCCACTTCCCTTCCATCACTTCCCTCTCCCCCCCTCTCCTCCCCTCCCATTTCCCTCACCTCCAATTCCTCTTCCCTTTCCCCTTCCCCTCACTTCCACCCCCCTTCCCCTCCCCTCATTCACCCTTCCCCCTCTCCCTCCCCCTTTCCCCTCACAAACTTTGAATGACATATTAATTTATATCGAATCAACAGCCTAAACAATGAGTTTTAAATGACGATACTTCCATACAACTTTTCATCCCCTTTTTAACCCCTTACAACCCTCTTTTCGCAATAAAAAGTAGCCTATGTCTTTTCTCGGGATCTAGACTATCTGTGTACTAAATTTCATTTAAATCGGTTCAGTGGTTTTTGCGTGAAAGTGACACAGACAGACAGACAGAGTTACTTTCGCATTTATAATATTAAGTTAGGATTAGGATTAGGATTATTTTCACCAAGCTAAATTTAACCTTTACGGTTACCCAGGTTTATTCGTTTCTTTTAATTGTAAACAGCCCTTTACCTCCTGACATCGGTATAAAAGCTTGCCAAGTATGTCGCACAAAGACAAATTAACATACTTTAACTGTTCGCTCGTTGTATTACTTATGTCTACTTGTAGGTACCCGGTTGGTACTTACCACGCTTGTGCTGAAATGCGGACATTAATTGTTTTTTAGGGTTCCGTATCCAAAGGGTAAAACGGGACCCTATTACTAAGACTCCGCTGTCCGTCTGTCTTTCTGTCTGTCTGTCTGTCTGTCCATCTGTCACCAGGCTGTATCTCGTGAACCGTGATAGTTAGACAGTTGAAATGTTCACAGATGATGTATTTCTGTTGCCGCTATAACAACAAATACTAAACACAGAATAAAGTTAAAAAAAATAGAGCGTCCCCATACAAGAAACGTGTTTTTTCGGCATTTCACACCATCTGTGGGGAACCCTAAGCCCAGCGGTGGAGCAGTGGACTGTATTCGGTGAAATTGTTCGATGCCGCAGACTCCGGGTTCCTTTAGACCACACTTATACTGTGAAGCTATGGAGCTGGGATATAAACACGTCTTCAAGCCTTGAAACGCTAATTTATTCTTTCTTCACAATTTCTTCTTAATAGCTACTGAGCTATTCACTAGTCACTTAGTCACTATTCACTATTCTTCCTATTTTTCTTTCTTCTTACTAGTAGAGCCGCCGTTGGTAAACTGAACAGTTTTGCACGGTAGCGACGCTCTATTTATACTGTTGTTGGTACTTGCAAAAGAGCGAGAGGTCGATAGTCTGGGAGCGCGCGCACTCTGTCTCGCCTGGTCTAGGTTGACTATCTGTTACATCTGTCTATTAAAGCAAAATCTGTCTATTAAGGACATGCTTTAGTTCTATCTAGTACCTATCTACCTAGGCTACCTAGGTTGTACGAATGACCTGTCTGTAGTCCTATAAGACCTATTATACTGTTACAAATCTTATACGAGTTATATTCCTATGTTCTAATAAGAATCTATCTATAATAAGGCTGTCTACGAATGCGATACAAATACAAACTATATGTCTATCTATCTATACGAATATGAACGTTATACATTGCAAAGTGCCCTACCTATCCTAGAGTACTAGCTTAACTTATCTTTATTATATACAACTTATAACTAACTATACATAGTGCGTTCATATTGTCGGTGTACGTCGTTGTCCGGAACATTCTCCCGCCGTGCTGCCTGCAGCAGAAGAGCCCGGTGTAGGAACGACGTCTTCGATTGGTAGGATGATCAGCTTCCTTACAGGCCGTCGTAGCACGCCGCCCTTGGTCTGGATGTCGACGGTGCGCACGATGCCATCGGGTCCCGGGAACGTGTTGATGACCTTGCCTCGGAGCCAGACGTTATGGGGTAGATTCGGGTCGACGAGCTGGATCAGGTTGCCGGTCTTCACTTCAGCTCCTTTCCCCTGGGGCTCCCGCCGATGTTGTAGCTCGGGAAGCGCCTCCTTCAGCCACCGCGCCCAAAATGTGTCGGCGAGGCGTTGTGCAGCGCGCCAGCTGGAGATGGAGACGGTGCGCTCAATCTCCCCCAGGCATGGGAGACGAGCAGGGCCGCCCAGAAGGAAGTGGTTCGGAGTCAGGGCCTCTGGGTCCTCGGGGTTGACCGACACGTGTGTGAGTGGTCGGCTGTTGACGGTGAACTCCACCTCGGCGAGTAGAGTGGCGAGAACTTCCTCTCGCGGTCAGGTCTCGTGGAGCGTAGCGGCGAGTGCAGTCTTCACGGAGCGAACCATTCGGTCTCACGCGCCTCCCATGAACGGCGCGCCCGGTGGGATGAATCGCCAGTCGATGGTCCGCTTGGCTGCTTCCTCTGCTGTTGCTGCGTCGATCGTCTGTCGCAGCTCTCTCTCGGCGCCTCGGAGGTTGGTCCCGTTGTCAGACCACATTTGAGTCGGACAGCCCCGTCGCGCCATCATGCGTCGCAGCGCCATCACCGCGGAGTCGGTGCTGAGCGATGCGGCGATCTCGAGGTGGATGGCCCGGGTGGTGAGACACGTGAAGATCGCCACGTATCTTTTCTGGTTGGTGCGGCCGACAGTCACTGTCACCGGCCCGAAGTAGTCGACGCCAGTGCAGGAGAAGGGCCGCCGATGATGAGCCAGCCGGCACGCCGGCAGGTCTCCGGTTCTCGGGTATGGTGGTGCTGCGCTGCGAAGTCTGCAAAATAAACATCGCCTTACAATGGTTCGGGTTACTGGGCGTAAGCGTAGCACCCAGTACTGTTAACGACACTCGTTCACCGTCGCTTTGACTCCAGCGTGATGCAGGCGGCGGTGGACGTGCAGAATCCAGAGCTTGACTGTTGGGTGGCCGCCGTCCAAAATCAGCGGGTTGTCTCGGAGGTTCGGTAGCTCTGAAGCAATGAGTCGATTCCGCAGTCGTAGAGTGTCTTCTTCATACACGACGCTCAGCTGTTGTAGGCGGCTATCTTTCCGAAGTGGTTTTCTTTTTTGCAGATCATCGATGTCGTCCGCGAACGATTCTTCTTGTGAGGCGCGCATAAGTAGCGCTTCCGCGGCCCTCAGTGTGTGCGCAGGAACAGGCAGGAACTTTTCTGTTTCTTCCTTTTTCGGTTGTTGTACCGGTGCGGGCTTCTTAGCTGTTTTCTTTGAAGTCCAGGCGGGGTCATCGACCTTGTTCTGTTTGGTGCGTTTGTAGTACACCCGTTGAGCGCCCCTGCAGAGGTCAATGAACTGTAGTACTCGGGCTGCAGTGTAGCGAAGTCGGTCCCAGTTGGAGAAGCGGGACACGTCGGGTAGGGCTTCGCTCAGCTTCTGTCGTCGCTCGATGAGGTGATGAACCCGTTCTTCACCGGTGTCTGTGTTCTGTAGGGGTACGTTCTCGACGTACTCTTCGATACTGTTGAGCGCGTCCGCGTCCGGTGGTCCATCGACCTCACGCCGCTCGTTGCTGTCTTCGATGGTGAGCGCGTCGGTGTCCGGTGGTCCGTCGACCTCACGCCGCTCGCCGTTGAGCGCGTCCGTGACCGGTGGTTCGTTGACCTCACGCCGCTCCGATTTGGATGTGTACTGCGGGTTGATATACATGACGTCAGTCTCGAAATAGTTGCGCATCATCACGTCCAGGGCTGCATCTTCAGGTGACTCGGTGACGTGGGACACGTAGTCGACGCTCTTCCCGAGCGTCCTGCTGTGGCCCCCGTGTAGCACCCACCCGAGCGGGGTCAGCGACGCCACCGGCTGGTCTCGGGTGCCTCGGCGTGTCTTCGAGGCTAGCAGCAGCTCCCAGTTGTCCTGGCCAATCAGGATCTTCGGTGTCACGTGCTGGTAGGTCACC
Organism: Cabera pusaria; assembly: GCA_954871355.1. Classification (NCBI taxonomy): domain Eukaryota; kingdom Metazoa; phylum Arthropoda; class Insecta; order Lepidoptera; family Geometridae; genus Cabera; species Cabera pusaria. The sequence continues at coordinate 23,407,024 of OX940900.1, forward strand.
AGCCCGCTGATGTCGCGCAGGTGTTCGCAGCCTTGTAGCGCAGACTTGTTTACTTCTTGCGGCGAGACGTGTAGACGCTGTACTGTTCTTGCTTGAATTTTCTTTTCTTTTTTGTTCGACCCCCGTAGTGTTAGCTTCACTCTTCTGGAGTCGCTTGTAGAAGTCGTCAGTCGGTTGATGCCTTCTATATACAGCGGGTCGATGGGTCCCTCGTTTCCGATGTCGCTGGCGATGCTCTCGTCGATCAGGGTGACTGTAGAGCCGTCGTCCAGTAGCGCGAAGGTGTCGACAGATTCCGCTGGGCCCACAGCTCGAACCGGGATGATCTTCAAGTAAGAACTCTTGCGTTCCGTTGTCCATGCTGAGTTGATCGCTTCTGTTACTGCATCTTTTTCTTTTTTCTCATAATGCAGCATGTGGTGGTGGGTTTTGCAGCCGTTGACCCCACACACCTTGGCTCGGCACTTGTGACTCATTCATCGGTATCGCAGGCATCTGAAACATAATCTCTGTTTCTTCGCTATGTCCCAGCGTCCGTTTTCATTAGCCTTCTTAAATTTGTCGCAGTCGTCGGCGAAGTGTCCCGCTTGTTCACACGCAGGGCACCGTATAGTAGATTGCTACGATTTCTGTTGAGGCTGCTGCTGCTGTTGGGTCTCGGAGACGTTGTGTACTCGTTGCATCCTCTTCTGAGGCCCCGATGCTGGTGAGGAAACTCCCGGGTCCGGCTTCGCGAACTGTCCGCAAAGCTCGGCTTGTCGTCTCAGGAACGCTTCCATTTTCATCAGGTCAGGCATGTCTGTTGGCTGGCTCGGCAGGAACTGGTAGTAGCTCTGTCGCAGGGTCGACGGCAGCTTCTCCAGTATGTTCTCCACTACCTCCGGGTTGTATAGGTAGTATCCGCAGTTGAGGGCTCGCAGCATCGCGACGGCGTTCGTCACCTTGGTCGAAAACACGCACACGTTGGACGGTGACTCGGTGAGGCGCGGCAGGGACCGAAGAGCTTGAACTTCTGTCTTCGCTAGTGTCTCGGGTCGACCGAAGCGTGTTGCGAGGGTGTTCATCACTTGATCCAGATCTGAGTTGGTGATAAGTAGACTGTTGACTGCTTCTCGAGCTTTTCCCTGGAGGCTCCGTCGCAGGCGGTTGATGTTCTCGGTCGGTGATAACATCTGTGCAGACTCGAAGTACGCTGCGCGGAACGGTAGCCAGTCGAAATGTGACCCGTCGAACGTAGGTAGTTCGGCGAATCTCGGGCGCTGTCCTGCTGCTATGACAGCTTGGGTGATGGCGGTGCTCAGTTGTGCAATCTCGGACTGCACGGGGGCTCCCGCCGGTGCAGACGGTGCAGGCGGTGGCGGCGGCGGCGGCGGCAGCGGCTGTTGTAGACCCGCCATCGACGGTTGTTGCACGAAGTTCGGCTTGTCGCGTAGCTCGTAGCACTGTTGTAGCTCCTGGCTACGCCGTAGCAGATGTATCTCGTAGCCCTGTTGTAGCTCCTGGTTACGCCGTAGCTTGTAGCCCTGTAGTAGCTCCTGGCTATGCCGTAGCTCGTAGCCCTGTTGTAGCTCCTGGCTACGCCATAGCTCGTAGCCCTGTTGTAGCTCCTGGCTACGCCGTAGCTCGGGCCCTGTTGTAGCTCGTAGCCCTGTTGTAGCTCGTAGCCCTGTTGTAGCTCCTGGCTACGCCGTAGCTCGAAGTCACGTTGCTGTTAGCGCGGCCAGGCGGGCCGCAGCGAACTCGATGCGCAGCTGTAGCAGCTCCAACTTCGCCTTGGAGATGCGCTGTGAGCGACGAGATTTCGCACGTTGGCTGCGTGCGCGCTGCTCAACGGGCTCAGCGACCCGTGGCGGCCTCGCCACGGCCACCGTCGAGGCGAACTCCTCCGTGATGACGGTTGCCCCGGTGCACGATGTTGAAGCCGATGTACCCGATGTCGTCGTGGTCTCGGCGGATGACTTTTGCTCGGAGGCTGGCACTCGTCCTCTTCCTGTGGAGTGGGTGACCGGCATGGTAGCGGATATCGAATCGAAGAGTCAACGAAGTCTTGAAAATGACTGTTAGCGGCGTTTGTTATCGAAGTCGACGAGAAGTAGTCTTAAAAAAGACTGTTTTAGCGTTTAAATTAGCGTTGAGTCTTGAAAAAGACTGTTAAGATCCCAATTATCCGGCTCGAAGGACCAAAACTGTGGGGAACCCTAAGCCCAGCGGTGGAGCAGTGGACTGTATTCGGTGAAATTCTTCGATGCCGCAGACTCCGGGTTCCTTTAGACCACACTTATACTGTGAAGCTATGGAGCTGGGATTTAAACACGTCTTCAAGCCTTGAAACGCTAATTTATTCTTTCTTCACAATTTCTTCTTAATAGCTACTGAGCTATTCACTAGTCACTATTCACTATTCTTCCTATTTTTCTTTCTTCTTACTAGTAGAGCCGCCGTTGGTAAACTGAACAGTTTTGCACGGTAGCGACGCTCTATTTATACTGTTGTTGGTACTTGCAAAAGAGCGAGAGGTCGATAGTCTGGGAGCGCGCGCACTCTGTCTCGCCTGGTCTAGGTTGACTATCTGTTACATCTGTCTATTAAAGCAAAATCTGTCTATTAAGGACATGCTTTAGTTCTATCTAGTACCTATCTACCTAGGCTACCTAGGTTGTACGAATGACCTGTCTGTAGTCCTATAAGACCTATTATACTGTTACAAATCTTATACGAGTTATATTCCTATGTTCTAATAAGAATCTATCTATAATAAGGCTGTCTACGAATGCGATACAAATACAAACTATATGTCTATCTATCTATACGAATATGAACGTTATACATTGCAAAGTGCCCTACCTATCCTAGAGTACTAGCTTAACTTATCTTTATTATATACAACTTATAACTAACTATACATAGTGCGTTCATATTGTCGGTGTACGTCGTTGTCCGGAACATTCTCCCGCCGTGCTGCCTGCAGCAGAAGAGCCCGGTGTAGGAACGACGTCTTCGATTGGTAGGATGATCAGCTTCCTTACAGGCCGTCGTAGCACGCCGCCCTTGGTCTGGATGTCGACGGTGCGCACGATGCCATCGGGTCCCGGGAACGTGTTGATGACCTTGCCTCGGAGCCAGACGTTATGGGGTAGATTCGGGTCGACGAGCTGGATCAGGTTGCCGGTCTTCACTTCAGCTCCTTTCCCCTGGGGCTCCCGCCGATGTTGTAGCTCGGGAAGCGCCTCCTTCAGCCACCGCGCCCAAAATGTGTCGGCGAGGCGTTGTGCAGCGCGCCAGCTGGAGATGGAGACGGTGCGCTCAATCTCCCCCAGGCATGGGAGACGAGCAGGGCCGCCCAGAAGGAAGTGGTTCGGAGTCAGGGCCTCTGGGTCCTCGGGGTTGACCGACACGTGTGTGAGTGGTCGGCTGTTGACGGTGAACTCCACCTCGGCGAGTAGAGTGGCGAGAACTTCCTCTCGCGGTCAGGTCTCGTGGAGCGTAGCGGCGAGTGCAGTCTTCACGGAGCGAACCATTCGGTCTCACGCGCCTCCCATGAACGGCGCGCCCGGTGGGATGAATCGCCAGTCGATGGTCCGCTTGGCTGCTTCCTCTGCTGTTGCTGCGTCGATCGTCTGTCGCAGCTCTCTCTCGGCGCCTCGGAGGTTGGTCCCGTTGTCAGACCACATTTGAGTCGGACAGCCCCGTCGCGCCATCATGCGTCGCAGCGCCATCACCGCGGAGTCGGTGCTGAGCGATGCGGCGATCTCGAGGTGGATGGCCCGGGTGGTGAGACACGTGAAGATCGCCACGTATCTTTTCTGGTTGGTGCGGCCGACAGTCACTGTCACCGGCCCGAAGTAGTCGACGCCAGTGCAGGAGAAGGGCCGCCGATGATGAGCCAGCCGGCACGCCGGCAGGTCTCCGGTTCTCGGGTATGGTGGTGCTGCGCTGCGAAGTCTGCAAAATAAACATCGCCTTACAATGGTTCGGGTTACTGGGCGTAAGCGTAGCACCCAGTACTGTTAACGACACTCGTTCACCGTCGCTTTGACTCCAGCGTGATGCAGGCGGCGGTGGACGTGCAGAATCCAGAGCTTGACTGTTGGGTGGCCGCCGTCCAAAATCAGCGGGTTGTCTCGGAGGTTCGGTAGCTCTGAAGCAATGAGTCGATTCCGCAGTCGTAGAGTGTCTTCTTCATACACGACGCTCAGCTGTTGTAGGCGGCTATCTTTCCGAAGTGGTTTTCTTTTTTGCAGATCATCGATGTCGTCCGCGAACGATTCTTCTTGTGAGGCGCGCATAAGTAGCGCTTCCGCGGCCCTCAGTGTGTGCGCAGGAACAGGCAGGAACTTTTCTGTTTCTTCCTTTTTCGGTTGTTGTACCGGTGCGGGCTTCTTAGCTGTTTTCTTTGAAGTCCAGGCGGGGTCATCGACCTTGTTCTGTTTGGTGCGTTTGTAGTACACCCGTTGAGCGCCCCTGCAGAGGTCAATGAACTGTAGTACTCGGGCTGCAGTGTAGCGAAGTCGGTCCCAGTTGGAGAAGCGGGACACGTCGGGTAGGGCTTCGCTCAGCTTCTGTCGTCGCTCGATGAGGTGATGAACCCGTTCTTCACCGGTGTCTGTGTTCTGTAGGGGTACGTTCTCGACGTACTCTTCGATACTGTTGAGCGCGTCCGCGTCCGGTGGTCCATCGACCTCACGCCGCTCGTTGCTGTCTTCGATGGTGAGCGCGTCGGTGTCCGGTGGTCCGTCGACCTCACGCCGCTCGCCGTTGAGCGCGTCCGTGACCGGTGGTTCGTTGACCTCACGCCGCTCCGATTTGGATGTGTACTGCGGGTTGATATACATGACGTCAGTCTCGAAATAGTTGCGCATCATCACGTCCAGGGCTGCATCTTCAGGTGACTCGGTGACGTGGGACACGTAGTCGACGCTCTTCCCGAGCGTCCTGCTGTGGCCCCCGTGTAGCACCCACCCGAGCGGGGTCAGCGACGCCACCGGCTGGTCTCGGGTGCCTCGGCGTGTCTTCGAGGCTAGCAGCAGCTCCCAGTTGTCCTGGCCAATCAGGATCTTCGGTGTCACGTGCTGGTAGGTCACCAGCCCGCTGATGTCGCGCAGGTGTTCGCAGCCTTGTAGCGCAGACTTGTTTACTTCTTGCGGCGAGACGTGTAGACGCTGTACTGTTCTTGCTTGAATTTTCTTTTCTTTTTTGTTCGACCCCCGTAGTGTTAGCTTCACTCTTCTGGAGTCGCTTGTAGAAGTCGTCAGTCGGTTGATGCCTTCTATATACAGCGGGTCGATGGGTCCCTCGTTTCCGATGTCGCTGGCGATGCTCTCGTCGATCAGGGTGACTGTAGAGCCGTCGTCCAGTAGCGCGAAGGTGTCGACAGATTCCGCTGGGCCCACAGCTCGAACCGGGATGATCTTCAAGTAAGAACTCTTGCGTTCCGTTGTCCATGCTGAGTTGATCGCTTCTGTTACTGCATCTTTTTCTTTTTTCTCATAATGCAGCATGTGGTGGTGGGTTTTGCAGCCGTTGACCCCACACACCTTGGCTCGGCACTTGTGACTCATTCATCGGTATCGCAGGCATCTGAAACATAATCTCTGTTTCTTCGCTATGTCCCAGCGTCCGTTTTCATTAGCCTTCTTAAATTTGTCGCAGTCGTCGGCGAAGTGTCCCGCTTGTTCACACGCAGGGCACCGTATAGTAGATTGCTACGATTTCTGTTGAGGCTGCTGCTGCTGTTGGGTCTCGGAGACGTTGTGTACTCGTTGCATCCTCTTCTGAGGCCCCGATGCTGGTGAGGAAACTCCCGGGTCCGGCTTCGCGAACTGTCCGCAAAGCTCGGCTTGTCGTCTCAGGAACGCTTCCATTTTCATCAGGTCAGGCATGTCTGTTGGCTGGCTCGGCAGGAACTGGTAGTAGCTCTGTCGCAGGGTCGACGGCAGCTTCTCCAGTATGTTCTCCACTACCTCCGGGTTGTATAGGTAGTATCCGCAGTTGAGGGCTCGCAGCATCGCGACGGCGTTCGTCACCTTGGTCGAAAACACGCACACGTTGGACGGTGACTCGGTGAGGCGCGGCAGGGACCGAAGAGCTTGAACTTCTGTCTTCGCTAGTGTCTCGGGTCGACCGAAGCGTGTTGCGAGGGTGTTCATCACTTGATCCAGATCTGAGTTGGTGATAAGTAGACTGTTGACTGCTTCTCGAGCTTTTCCCTGGAGGCTCCGTCGCAGGCGGTTGATGTTCTCGGTCGGTGATAACATCTGTGCAGACTCGAAGTACGCTGCGCGGAACGGTAGCCAGTCGAAATGTGACCCGTCGAACGTAGGTAGTTCGGCGAATCTCGGGCGCTGTCCTGCTGCTATGACAGCTTGGGTGATGGCGGTGCTCAGTTGTGCAATCTCGGACTGCACGGGGGCTCCCGCCGGTGCAGACGGTGCAGGCGGTGGCGGCGGCGGCGGCGGCAGCGGCTGTTGTAGACCCGCCATCGACGGTTGTTGCACGAAGTTCGGCTTGTCGCGTAGCTCGTAGCACTGTTGTAGCTCCTGGCTACGCCGTAGCAGATGTATCTCGTAGCCCTGTTGTAGCTCCTGGTTACGCCGTAGCTTGTAGCCCTGTAGTAGCTCCTGGCTATGCCGTAGCTCGTAGCCCTGTTGTAGCTCCTGGCTACGCCATAGCTCGTAGCCCTGTTGTAGCTCCTGGCTACGCCGTAGCTCGGGCCCTGTTGTAGCTCGTAGCCCTGTTGTAGCTCGTAGCCCTGTTGTAGCTCCTGGCTACGCCGTAGCTCGAAGTCACGTTGCTGTTAGCGCGGCCAGGCGGGCCGCAGCGAACTCGATGCGCAGCTGTAGCAGCTCCAACTTCGCCTTGGAGATGCGCTGTGAGCGACGAGATTTCGCACGTTGGCTGCGTGCGCGCTGCTCAACGGGCTCAGCGACCCGTGGCGGCCTCGCCACGGCCACCGTCGAGGCGAACTCCTCCGTGATGACGGTTGCCCCGGTGCACGATGTTGAAGCCGATGTACCCGATGTCGTCGTGGTCTCGGCGGATGACTTTTGCTCGGAGGCTGGCACTCGTCCTCTTCCTGTGGAGTGGGTGACCGGCATGGTAGCGGATATCGAATCGAAGAGTCAACGAAGTCTTGAAAATGACTGTTAGCGGCGTTTGTTATCGAAGTCGACGAGAAGTAGTCTTAAAAAAGACTGTTTTAGCGTTTAAATTAGCGTTGAGTCTTGAAAAAGACTGTTAAGATCCCAATTATCCGGCTCGAAGGACCAAAACTGTGGGGAACCCTAAGCCCAGCGGTGGAGCAGTGGACTGTATTCGGTGAAATTCTTCGATGCCGCAGACTCCGGGTTCCTTTAGACCACACTTATACTGTGAAGCTATGGAGCTGGGATTTAAACACGTCTTCAAGCCTTGAAACGCTAATTTATTCTTTCTTCACAATTTCTTCTTAATAGCTACTGAGCTATTCACTAGTCACTATTCACTATTCTTCCTATTTTTCTTTCTTCTTACTAGTAGAGCCGCCGTTGGTAAACTGAACAGTTTTGCACGGTAGCGACGCTCTATTTATACTGTTGTTGGTACTTGCAAAAGAGCGAGAGGTCGATAGTCTGGGAGCGCGCGCACTCTGTCTCGCCTGGTCTAGGTTGACTATCTGTTACATCTGTCTATTAAAGCAAAATCTGTCTATTAAGGACATGCTTTAGTTCTATCTAGTACCTATCTACCTAGGCTACCTAGGTTGTACGAATGACCTGTCTGTAGTCCTATAAGACCTATTATACTGTTACAAATCTTATACGAGTTATATTCCTATGTTCTAATAAGAATCTATCTATAATAAGGCTGTCTACGAATGCGATACAAATACAAACTATATGTCTATCTATCTATACGAATATGAACGTTATACATTGCAAAGTGCCCTACCTATCCTAGAGTACTAGCTTAACTTATCTTTATTATATACAACTTATAACTAACTATACATAGTGCGTTCATATCGTCGGTGTACGTCGTTGTCCGGAACACCATCTATGAACGCTTAGTTAGGTAAACGTCCCATAGATGGCGTTATATTTAAATGTCGATTCCTAACACCTTTGTTAGACGTTAGATGGCGTTATAAGAAATAAAATGTTTATTAATTATTATTTTGCTGGCGAAAAATGATAGTGGTATTTTTTGCTCGATCTTATAAAATACTGTAGTGCGGTACGGAACCCTACTAGTGCGAGTTCGACTTGCACTTGGCCAGTTTATTACATATAATATCAATATCATAATATAGGCTAGCGTTTGACCACTATCACACCTGTTGGTTAGTGATGATGCGGTTGAGAATATTAGCACACCTAGGCCTATAATGGGAACTGACTCTCAGGATAGCTGCCTAAACACATTAGATGTTTGGCGACAGATTTAACTTGAAGGTGGTAGCTAGCCAGGAGGACACTAGACAGTGTCCTACCACTATGGAGTAGTAGTATGGGTTACTTAACGATGTTTTCCTTCACCAAAAGGCCACTGTGAAAACGCACATATATTTTTCAATTGAACAATCAATTGGTACACGGCGGGGATTGAACTCTGTACCTCTGGAGTCAAAGCCGACCGTTCTTCCACTACATCACTGGGCCCTCTTTTATTAATTTCAATTCAATTTAATGTTTTTTTCTCAGTAAGAAACCAAGCCAAAGCAGAACCGTAGATCTAGCTCAGGAGGAATACGTATCTAAGGAGTTACCTATGCCCAGCAGTGGATTGATACCGGCTGATTATGATGATGAATATGAACCAAGCTTGACAGTATACAGTTAAGGCTCGGTTTGTGAGACTGAGATCTTATCGACTTGCAATTGATTGCATTAAGTAATATTCGGATAAGAGCATGTCGGCCATTCTCATAGTATGGTTCTAAAATAATTTAAGATCGTTAACAAAACGAAAAAACCGACTTCACATGCCGCGATAGTCAAAGTAGACAGTAGTTATAAGCATGTCATCAAAGATACAAAGATCATCATAAATGAATGGGACCAAACGGGAGGCACAATCACGCAAACAAAAAAAATCCCTTATTTCCTTTTCATATTTCCTTATTTAAGGGAATACGTGTTGCAGGATTTATAGAAATTCCACTCCTAACAGGGTGAAATGGGGTAGGGTAACAAAGTCTGAAAATTAATATGGTTTTTCGAGCTTTATAAAAATGAATCCCTATTTCCTTTAGTCACACGATAATTTGAAAACGGGTGGACCGTTTGGCTAATTATTTTTTGTGTTTTTATGATAGAAAGGTTTTTTACGAAAGAAACGTTTTAAGTAAATGAAAGAAGTTTTTATCGCGGGCAAAGCCGCGGGCTAGTCCAGTAGGGTCTAGTCAATGTATAAAAATTGTAAAAGTCAATTTTTACCTACTCTAATTGACGTATCGCAAATGAAACTATGTTACCTGTGTGTGTGTAGGTGCACGCAAATTTCAGCGAGGTATTCATATAGTTGTTTTACCATTCACAGCTTGATTCCAATATGAATTATAAATAAAAAAATATATATAGCCCATTAAAAGTTTCGTGACCCATTTCGGTACGTAGCTAAATTGCGGGGAATAATAATATTTTATTATTTTGTAGGTAGCCCACAAAATTAATATCATAAACCTGCAAATCACGTCTGCAAACCATTTTAATTAAAAGGCAACCAATTCAAAAGCCTTAAAATGCTTATCGTTCTCATTGAAACTCAAAAGAATTAAAAGAACTATAAAAAATCTATGGGATTGAGTCATAAAATGACCTTTACAGTGAACTAGTCTATACGCCCGGCGGTTTTATTCGTGTTTTGCGATAAAGTGTCACTGGCGTCTTATATATTAAATAAGGCAACAGAAAATAAATAAAACTGGCCAAGTGCGAGTCAGCATCGCGTCTCTTATCGCACACTTAGGGAGGGTTCCGTACAATACGAAACATAACAGAGTTTCAACCTCAAATATTTGATTAATTGATATTATCCAGAATATTGGGTTTGGTCGCGATCTAGAAAGACGGGGCTCGTTTACTAGCGCCATCTATGTCATTTTGCCGAAACTAACTAGATAGATGGCGTTTTAAAACACGTTTTTTGTATGGGGACCCTTTAATTTTTAATTTTTTTTTTTTTTAGTATTTGTTGTTCTAGCGGCAACAGAAATACACCATCTGTGAAAATTTCAACTGTCTAACTATCACAGTTAATGAGCTATAGCCTAGTGACAGACGGACAGCGGAGTCTTAGTAATAGGGTCCCGTTTTACCCTTTGGGTACGGAACCCTAAAAACCGGCTAATTCGAGTTGAACTCGCCCACCGAGGCTTCCGTACCAACCAATTAAGCTAGACTTTTAAATTGTATCAGCGCTCATATAACTCAGAGGTCTACCTTAATTGGCGCAAACTATGTACGTATGGGGACACCCTTTAATTTTCTATCTTTTTTTATTAGTTGGAATTTTTCTTTAATTTGTGCTGTAAGACTTTGATTCTTGCCAAATTTCATGATTCTAGGTCAACGAGAAGTACCCTATAGGTTTTCGACCCAAAACCTATAGGGTTCTTCCGGTTTACCTAGAATTGTCAATTTTGGTTATAAGCAAGGTCTTAGAGCACAAGTAAAGGAAAAATTCCGAAAAATAAAAAAAGTTTAAAAATAAGGTACATTTTGGTACTAACAAGTTTTCCCGAAAATCTAAATTTGCCCTTATCTTTTTATTGTATAGACTCAAGACCTTGATATTTATACACCCAACAGGAACTATAGACCTCATAGTACCTTTTGAGGTACGGAACCCTAAAAAGATCGCCTGATTGTAAGATACATTTGAAATCACCCATTTTTCAAAAACAACATTTTTCATCACCCGCAGGCTTGTCTGAAAATCAGCGTTCAAATCGCGAGTCTTCAAATCGCGAGTAAATAGGTATCTTCTGACTAAGCATGCTCCATCATCGATCGCATCATCACTTAACATCAGGTGAGATAGTGATCAAGTGCTACCCAGTTCGGAATAAAAAAAAAACAAAAAATAAGAGTTTAGTGACACTCAAAACTAATAAAACTGGCCAAGTGCGAGTCAGCATCGCGTCTCTTATCGCACACTTAGGGAGGGTTCCGTACAATACGAAACATAACAGTGTTTCAACCTCATATATTTGATTAATTGATATTACAAAGAATATTTGGTTTGGTCGTGATCTAGAAAAACGGGGCTCGTTTACTAGCGCCATCTATGTCATTTTACCGAAACTAATTAGATAGATGCCGTTTAAAAACACGTTTTTTGTATGAGGACCCCATTTAATTTTTAACTTTATTTTATTTTTAGTATTTGTTGTTCTAGCGGCAACAGAAATACACCATCTGTGAAAATTTCAACTGTCTAACTATCACGGTTAATGAGCTATAGCCTGGTGACAGACGGACAGACAGACAGACAGACAGACAGACAGACAGACGGACAGCGGAGTCTTAGTAATAGGGTCCCGTTATACCCTTTGGGTACGGAACCCTAAAAACCATGAATTTTGTAAAAGGCAAAAAAAATAAGTAAAAGCAAACACAGACACGATTCTGCTCCAGTTTTCTAGTCAGATAATGAAGAATTGAGAACTATAGAGCTAGTTGATAGAGCTATAAATAGTGAAAAGAGCAGTGAATTCTTATTCGAGATCGGGTTCAAATCAAGCGTTTTCACGGAGGACTCCCGTCTTTCACGGTTTTCTTTGTTGAATAAAGAAAAGCGCATTTTCGATCACAGAGAATATTTTTCAGTTTTATATTTGCCTAATTTGTTGATGCTTCTAAGAGGTTAGTCTGTGCCATTAGATTAATTACTGTATGTTTACAATCGTTGAAATTAATATTTGAAGCGGCATTAGCCCAATGACTAAGGCGTCGGGCCTGGCGATCGAGAGGTCGTGAATTCAATCCCCACCCATAGCTCTATTGACGGGAAGCCACTCCAGCTCCATTTTGGCTTAGTTGGAGGGGTTAATAAGACTATTAGTAACATGCAACCCACATTAACACTTAAGTAACAACCACTTAAAAAAAAAACGTTTTTGTTTGTGAACCTTATTGTTTTTATGGATATCGTTTTTGAAATATAAGTGTATTTTTGTATATAACCACTTATCGTTGTCCGTCTGTCTAATATCTCAGAAACGCGTCAATTTATCAAGTTTATTTTTTATTTTTTATTGTAGATAATCAAGCGTTTGACCACTATCTCACCTAAAGATTATGTTAGTATCAAATTCTAAGTTTACGGGTGGCCCATATAGCTGTAAAAAGTAAATAAGTTAAGTCAACGTTATAATATACGATATATAAATTACATGAAAAATACAAACGATTTGTAGGGAACACTTAGTGCGCAGGTCACACACATAATTTTCGTTTCTATGGATTTACTTATTTCAAACCTGTGTTAACGTTTTTTATATCACTAAAACTCAATATAATACGGAATCTTTCCAAAAAGCTTCTCACGATATATGGTTTATTTATAAAATTTACCCATCTCCGTCATTCATCTTTGACATCAATTGTTAGGGCGATTTAACTCACAGTTTACTCTGCGGGCCTCCGTACCACCAACCGAGAAATGGAACATTTCAATTCATATCGCAACTTCTTTCACAATCCATATCCATTGCTGGCTGCGCCCTTAATTTTGACGAGAGAAAAAGAACAAAGCATCAACTGACTGCGAATGGAGATTGTTTCTCGAGAAATAAATAGTGAATGGGTAAGAATACAGTCTCCGAGCATTGTGCATTTTAAATTGCATTTCTTATTGAAGAGTAGGTTTTAGGAGCTCTAAAGGGTCATACAGATACAGGCAGTGACGGTGGCGGGAGCGTTTAAAATCGCGCAATGTCGATATCCCTTTTGCTATACTTCGCTCTAATTGCGCGAGTGATGGATTGGATCCTAGCGTAGCTAAATAAATGAAACTACTGGCTGGAATCAAGTCGCACTGTATTTTCAGATATAAGTTTACAATAATAGCAGGAGCGAACGACACGCGCGCAGTTGGTGATGGTCAGACGAGAACAGGGTCTGAATGTGGGCGGATATTTAGTGATGTGAATGTTAATTACTGATATGTAGACATGAGAATAAGAAATCGATTAAACTAAATGTTAATCGATGTTTTATGTCTCCGACACTAATATCACGCCTACCACAGTATTTGACTAGTTTCTCAGCCATCTTTACGGTGGCCGGCAACGGGCTTGCGTAGTGGTAGTGCGACACTTATGCCGGTGTACCTCAAGGTGCCGTGTTGTCTCCTCTTCTTTTCGCCGTCTTCACTAAATCTACATAACATAATTTCACTTCATCCTACCACATGTGCAGATGTTTTTCAGTTGTACAATCAACATTCTGATGCTATAAATACTACTGTTACAAACAACGATTTAAACCGAATCCCAATATAGAGGAGATCATACGACTTAAAACCAGCGACGCAATACCCCTAAAAGGTCTATCGGGGTATCAGGTCGCTGCTTAAATTTTATTCCATCAAAATTACCTTGTGTTGAATTTGAAAGTATAACCATACTAACTTGGGAATTATATATTGTGCATCGGATTTTATCATGACTTCAATTACCTGAAACTCATCATCAACATGACAGCCTGTGGGTGATCCTTTCTTGGATATAGGCCTCCTCTCTACTTTTCCATGTCAGACGGTCTTGAGCCCGACTGATCCAGTCTCGTCCTGCGTGTCTTCTTATATCGTCCACCCAACGCTGTGATGGCAGTCCTCGACCTCTCGTGTTGGCCCTGAGTATCCACTCAAGGACACGTTATGCCCAACGGCTCGCATCCATTCTTGATTTAATTTCACCTGTTGGTAAAGGTACGCACCGCGGCGTCCTGCGTCCTGCGTGCGCGATTTCAGTACATTTCAATTGTTTTCTGATCGCGAAAACAATTGAAATGTACTGAGATCGCAGGACGCAGGACGCAGGACGCCGCGGTGTGTGCGTACCTTAAGCGATGATGCGACTAATGAATCTCTTGCTACCTATATTTGCTATCTCGATCTGACCAAACAACAACTAAATACACTTGAATGACTCCAAAATGTCTGCAAACGGGTTATTTTGAGAGTATATATCTATCTATCTACCAAGTTTACCCCACAATGCGTAGTTAGTAACAACCGTTCACATTTAGCGGTATAAAACCATCAAAACGCAGTCTTATTTTTCAGTTGCCGCGTCAGTTGCTGGAATTTTAAATTTTGTTCAAGTGGTACCGTAAAAGTCGATCATTGACCTTTGCGTGGTCATTACCAAGCTTGAGTTTTGATGACGTCCGCGCTCATGTAAGACCTCTTTTTGTCTTCTACATTTAAATTAGAACTATAGGCTTTAACGTCATGGCTGATCTTGAACACCGCTGCGTCTGTGTGCTTTTAAGCGCTTTAAAATGAAAGACTATAGAAGTTAAATTCGCGGAAAGTTAAAGGGTTCAGAGCTACGATATGATTCTTTTGTCTCACGGCAACGAGGACTGAAATTTTAAAAGGAAAATTTGTATTGTACGTTTTTAAATGCATTTCGTATTTGTGGATGCATGAAAGTCGCTCCTGAATAATGCAGGTTATTGTGTGGAAAAAGAATTTTACTTTGTAATTTTGAAGCTGATAAGTTTCAAAGCTAGAATTGTTTTTTTTATGTCTCCTATTCTAACTTTGTTATTTAAATGGATTGGTGAGGTACGTGAACAGCTTTACCGTTTTTGTTTTGTCATTCTGTGATATTTTTAACCGAATACAAAAAAGTAGGTTCTCAATTCGCCAGAACTTTTTTTTTATGTATGTTTACCGATTATGCCTGAACAAATTTGAAAAATTCTTTGTTTGTTTCTAGGGGACCCTTCCCAGGTGGTCCTATTTAAATTTTAACAAAATCGGCCGAGCCGTTTTTAATATATCAACATTTGTATTACAATGCGATTATCTTCACGACATCTACTTACTACTGGCACAGATTATGTAATATATACAACATCTGCTGGCTACTATGACTAGCGCGACGTTTAAAGTCGATTCGTTTAGTTTTTAGGGTTCCGTACCCAAAGAGTAAAACGGGACCCTAGTAGGTGGTTATTGGGTGTTCTACTCCAGCCACATCTGTTGATTAAACGATATACCCAACTGCGTTCGCTCCGCTTGCTGCGCTCACTTGTTGCAGTTGGGTATATCGTTTAATCAACAGATGTGGCTGGAGTAGAACACCCAATAACTAAAAATTGATTATCTCTCGCCACTTGTGTTTTAGAACTCTCAAAGCTTCCGGTGTAATAATTTTGATCAACATGTTTTAGAACTCTCAAAGCCTCCGGTGAAAATTATAATGTTTATTAATGTGGTTACTAAACATTACTTATCATTCTGCGAAAAGCGCTCTTGCAATGAAGTTCGTTAAGCAGCCAATATCATTAAAATTCGAAAATATAAATATTAATTCTGAAAAACGCAGTTTTCGTCATGGAAAGCTTTTACCAAATACAATACGATGTATAATATGTGGCCCGTCGAACTGTGGAAAAACTAATTTGGCTATCGGACTCATCTTACATGAAAATGGTTTGCAATTTAAAAATGTTTATGTTTATTCAAAAACTCTTTATCAACCGAGATACATGTATTTGGAACAGGTATTACGAATGGTTCCTGGTGTTACTTTTTCTAAGTATCATGAAAATGAAGAAGTTCTTACTCCAGAGGCAGCAAAATGTAACTCAATAATTATATTCGATGACGTAGCGTGTGAGAATCAAAATAATATGCGCGACTATTTTGCAATGGGAAGACATAAATATATAGACTGTTTTTATCTAAATCAGACTTATAGCAAAATACCAAAACAGTTAGTGAGAGATAATGCAAATTTAATTGTTCTCTTTAAGCAAGATGATATAAATATGAGACATATTTATGATGAACACGTCAATACAGATATGACGTGGCAGGAATTTAGAGAAATGTGTGCAAATATATGGAAAGAACCCTACAGTTATGTAGTGATTAACAAGGATTGTGAAAAAAACAAAGGATGTTACCGAAAGAAATTCGATACGTTTGTTGTGTTTCATTAGTATGTATGTCGTAAATATGTCAATGCTTGTCGAGGTGTTGAAAAGTAAACAGCTAATAGCAGTAAACTTAATAATTAAATATAGAAATCATGTTTAATAATCCTGTGAACCGTATATACTCCACTGTATACAAACGTTTAAGAAGTTTCGATACCTGGCCTCGAGGATTAACACAAAAACCACAAAAAATGGCTGAAGCAGGATTTTTTTATGCAGGCTGTGACGACAGAGTTATTTGTTTTTACTGCGATGGAAGGCTTAAAGACTGGAACTCCGAAGATCAACCATGGGTAGAGCATGCGCGCTGGTTCCAGTCATGTCCGTATGTTTTAGTAATGAAAGGAAAAGACTACGTTAAGAGCATGAAAAATTATGTATACGAAGAAATTAAAAAAAATTGCCAACAGACTCCACTGGATGATCTACCTTTGATAGTAAATACATCATCTTCAATAATCTGTAAAATTTGTTTAGAAGAAGAGCTTAACACTTGTTTTTTACCTTGTGGTCATGCTGCGGCTTGTGCAAAGTGTGCTTTTTCCATTGGTAATAAGTGTCCAATTTGTAGGCGAGTATTCGCCAATATAACACGATTGTATTTCTGATTATACTCTATTGCTAGCCTACTATAAATAGCTGAAGTAAAAACATATGTTATCACTTTCGTGAGAACACTGACAATAGTTCAATCAATTGAAATTCAATTTAAAGATATGGAAAAAAATCTAAAGAGACAAATTGTAAAGGCTGCGGCAGCTGTTAAAAATAAGGTTAAAAAGATGCGAGATATTGAAATGGAAAACAATAGTATTTTGGAATCTGTTTTTAAACCAATTACAAGTCCTCTTAATGAAATGGTGGAAAAATCTAAAACGTGTTCCCAAACTAAAGGAGTACAATTTGAAACTTCAAGTCCATTAGACAAGGACAAAACTCTTAAGAGAGATTCTAACATCGAGTTCGACGTATTTAGTCCAAGAGACTCTAATGATTCAGATGAAAGCTATGAGAATTCAGAAAAATCTGATAATGAAGAAAATGAGGAATCATTTAAATCAGTGCAATCAGGTTCAAGTGATCAAGAAATTTCTTCGTGGTCCATGTCTTCCAAAACTTTACAAGATGTTCCGTTTGGCGTGAGAAATGAACGAGGTAAACACATGATGGGATCTTCGCGTGTAACTCTTTTTGATGATTATATTCAAGTTGGTGCAAACAAGTACAAATATACTCCTGGTATAAAGGAACTTCTGTTTAAAAAAGTACCTAATATATCTGCAATAACTGATGAAGATTTGAGACATTATAAAATAATGTTACTAGAAACAAATGTGCACCGAAGAGAATTCGATCCAAATAAACCAATCAGAAGTAACAGAGGTCGAAAATACTTGAATATAATAAAACCGCTATTTAAGTTGCGTAAAGTTTCAGCGAGCACTGACAGTAGTCAACCTGATTTACTTCATCAAGGAAAAGGACTACCTCTGTTGAAACAGTGGAAGAAAAATGTTGACTACGTTTACTGGGACAATCCTAATGAACTGGTTGAAAGATTAAAACTATTGATTGCTTCAAAAGATGCTGGTAACACTGGGTTAGATAATGAAATAATATCTATTATAGAAGAACTGCGCGAAAGCAACATTATACCTTAATAAATAGCATACATTTCTAAAAATAGTATCATTTGATCTTTGTCAACAACACCCATCAGTTCACAATAATGGATAAGTTTGGACATCATATTCATAAACGATTGCGTTTACCAGACTTTTTAGAAAATTTTGATAAAGTCTTGATGCGAACTGAAACCGGAGAGTTCGATTTACAAAATACAAGGTTGACTGGGATTACAATTCCATTGAAAAATACCGATGCTGTGAACAAGGAATACGTAGACAGCCAATCTCAATTGTTTGTAAAAAAGCAAGAAGTCGATATAATATTCAACGATTTAAAAGCAGATGTTAAAAAAGGCATTGAGAATTTAAAAGCAGATTATTATACAAAGGCTGAATTAGACCAAATCATTAAATCAAAGAAATGAGTAAGCTACAAATAGTAAATGAAATTCATAAAACAGCTCGTAAAAACTTTGTTCGACGATCTGTAATATTAAGAGGAATTGATGATTTATGGCAAGCTGATCTTATGGATTTTCAAAATATAAAAAGTTGTAATAATGGATATAGGTATATTTTTGTTGTAATAGATTGTTTTTCTAAATTTTCCTGGGCTATCCCTGTTAAAACGAAGACTAAATCCGAAATAGCAAATGCATTTAGTTCGCTATTATTTAAAAATTATCGAAAGCCAGTTAACTTACAAACTGACATGGGCACAGAATTTTATAACGATGAATTTAAAAAAGTTATGCTAAAAAATAAAATTAATCATTACTCTACATATTCCATAAAAAAGGCTTCTATAGTAGAAAGACTAATCAAAACTCTCAAGAACAAGTTGTATAAAAAATTTAGTTTGAATGGTAGTTATAAATGGATTGGAAAGCTTTTAGAAAGTGTTATGGCAACATACAATAACACAATACATCGAACAATAAAATATAAACCAAACGATGTTAACCAATCAAACCAAAGTGAAGTATTGAGAAATATAATCAAATCACAGGAAATTAATTGTCTGTCAAAGACCAGAAAATTAGAAGTTGGTGACCATGTTCGTATAAGTAAATATAAAGGTAACTTTGAAAAAGGATACACCCCAAACTGGTCTACGGAATTGTTTTTGATTAAAAAAGTTCATGGTTCTAAACCTATCACTTATTCCATAGAAGATCTACACTATCAACCAATTTTAGGAAGTTTTTATGAACAAGAACTTCAAAAAACTAAGTGTCCTAATGTGTATCTAATTGAAAAGGTTATAAGAAAAAAAGGTAATAAATTATTCGTAAAGTGGTTAGGTCTACCTAGTACTGAAAACAGTTGGATTGAAAAACGAGCAATTGTATGATTATCTTTTCTATAGAGTTACATACCTAAGTATATAAAATTAAGTCAATTTAGATATTTTATCTCATTTATAACTCAGCTATGCACGGTGGTGGACTCGTTAACAGCATCATAAATAACTTACCATTTGAATTGCATTTACCTGGGTACAATTACTGTGGACCTGGTACCAGATTAAGAAAACGATTATTGAGAGGTGATCAAGGAGTTAATGAGCTTGATAATGCTTGCATGAGACACGATATAGCATACGATAATTCAAATAAATTGGAAGATCGACACAGAGCTGATTTAGAATTATTAAATATGGCAAAGCAACGGATGAAATCGAAAAATGCAGGAAGAGGAGAAAAACTGTCTTCGTGGCTTGTGAGCAAAGTGATGAAAACCAAAATGAAGCATGGTGCTGGCGTGAGAACATTTAAATCGATCGTCTCTACAATACATAAACGACTGAAAAAATTAAAACCAAAAAGCAATTCTAGAGCTATTAAAGCTGCATATTCAGCTGCGAAAAAACTGATAAAAAATAAAAAAGGAGTGTGTCTGCCTCGTGTAATACCGTTACCAAAAACAGGTGGTATTTTACCACTTATACCAATATTCGCAGGACTGTCTGCTCTAGGTGCATTGGTTGGAGGTGCAGCAGGTATTACTAAAGCTGTAAATGATCATAAAGCAGCTAAAAAGAATTTGGAAGAAGCCCAACGTCATAATAAAACGATGGAAAGTATCGCCTTAGGAAAAGGCTTATATATAAAACCATATAAAAAAGGCAATGGTCTTTTTGTAAATAGTTCAAAAAACTAATAGAAAGGTTACCCAAGCGTGCTCTCACTGATATAGACATATTAGAGTATGCTACTAAACACATACCTTACTTTAGAGGTGTTTTCATGAGAAATGAATTGCCGCCAAAGCCTAAGGACATTGAGTGTGCGATTGTTAATTTAGATAGCTCAGAGAATGAAGGAACCCATTGGGTAGCCTATGTAAAACATTTTAACTATTGTGAGTATTTTGATAGCTTTGGTGATTTAAAGCCACCAATTGAGTTACTAAGATATTTAAAATTTAATATAACATACAATTATTGTAGATATCAACGTTTTAATACATCTAATTGTGGTCATTTATGTTTAAAGTTCCTAAGTGAATTTTGGAAAAAATGTTATGCTAATACTATTTGTATAAAATGTTCTAATAAAGTATTGTGACTATATATTTATAAACGTGTTTTTATTACCATCATTTCTAAAATGTCTTTCACGCTGTCAATAACAGGCAACACCTCTATTTTATCCACTACCTATTATCCAGCTTTACAATTTGATGATGAATACGAGTGTGCTCTGTTATATTTCTCAACATTCAATTCAATACCTAACATTGATAACAGAAACAATAAATATTATTATGACAATAACGAAGTCGTAGACATACCAGAAGGCACTTATGAACTGCAAGATATTTCTGATTATCTAAAGTCAAACGTAAAAAAAGGAGTCGCTTTTAATTTATTTTGCAATAATAACACGTTGAAATCGTTTATCTTCTGCTCTAAAGATATCCATTTTGAAAAAGCTAATTCTCCAGGAACTTTACTAGGATTTGGTAATAAAACTCTTAAAGCCAATATAATACACGAGTCGCAACTCCCAGTTAACATTTTATCGACAACAGTGGTAAGAGTCGAATGTGATATAGTGAGCGGATCATATATTAATGGAAAACCAAGCCATATTCTTTATGAATTTGCTCCTAACGTGCCTCCAGGATACCGAATAATAGAAGTGCCAAAGAATATAATTTATTTTCCTGTCAATCAAATTGACGTCAGCACTATTAATATTAGATTATTAGATATTAATAATAATTTAATAAATCTACGCGGTGAAGAAGTTCAATTATATTTGCATATCAGGAAAAGATGATCGACTTCAATAAAAGTAGTAATTCAATAATGAAACACATCAGTACTCATCGAACAATCCGAAAAGGAACAACTAAGAAAAAAATTAAATTGACCAGGGAAAATAAAAAGTTCCTGAAATTAATTGGTCTATTAAAATGAACATTTTGGATATAACAAGTTCACCAGCATACGATAACACCATAGACGGTATCGAATATCATTCATATAAACCTTACGTAACAAGTTTTAACAGGAATGATGAAATCCGCATACCTATCAATCAGCAGGATTTATACATACTACCATCAGCAAGTACCCTTTATTTAGAAGGAACAGTAAACATCATAAAGAAGGATACAAAACTAAAAGTTACTGCTGTGGAATTCACAAACAATCCATTACTGTTTCTTTTTCAAGATATTCGTTATGAACTAAATGGAGTTGAAATAGATAGAATCAAAAATGCTGGAATGACTACAACAATGAAGAGTTTAGTATCATTTAATGAAAATGAAGCTAAGATAGCAAAAGCTTGGGGTTGGGATATAAATGGAACAAAAACAACCCATGGAAATAGTTTTTCTGCCTCAATACCTCTTAGTAATATTTTGGGCTTTGCTGAAGATTATAAGAAAATAATTATGAATTGTAAACATGAACTGATATTATTACGCAGTAATACAAATTTGAATTCTTTGAAAGTTCCATCTGGTGAGGTTCTTGAAGATATAATAATAAATAAGTTAGTTTGGCGCGTTCCACACGTCAAGGTATCAGATAAAGAAAAAGTTAATTTACTAAAGTTATTGGAAAAGGATCGTTCTCTATATTTGGCTTTTAGAAATTGGGATTTATATGAGTATCCCTTATTACCTAAAACAACTAAGCATACTTGGTCAATTAAAACGTCCTCACAGATTGAAAAGCCAAGATATGTAATCATAGGCTTACAAACAAATAGAAAAAATTTAGCTGATCGCGATATATCAAAATTCGACCCTTGTTATTTAAGAGATGTCAAAGTATATCTTAACTCTAACTATTTTCCATATGAAAACTTGAATATTAGTCTTGATGATCATAAATATTCATTATTGTATGAGCAATATGTCAGGTTTCAGACATCTTATTATGGACGCAGAAGTGAACCACTGCTAAGTACTTCTGAATTCAAAGAAAAAGCACCGCTGTTTGTAATCGATTGCTCTAGACAAAGCGAAAACCTTAAGTCAGGTCCTGTAGTTAGCGTACGTGTGGAACTTGAATGTCATTCAGAAATACCTGATCAGACAGCTGCATATTGTCTTATTTTAAACGATTCCATCATCGAGTACAGACCGTTGAGTAATATAGTAAAAAAAATATCTTAAAATATGAATCCTTGCAGAATAAAATATATATTCGTGGATGTACAAGGATTCAAAGATACACAAAATAATTTTATTATAAAAGAATTGTCTATTTTAAACGAAGAAAATACCCAAACCTTTCTTGTCAAGCCCCCCTATCCATTTAAAAACTTATCGATCGAAGAAAAGAAACAAGTGCGGTGGATAGAAGCAAATCGAGGATATTTCTGGAGTGAAGGCCACATTGACTACAGGGAATTCAAAAGAATTATAATACCATATTTGAATAATAAAAAAGTGTTAACAAAAGGAACTGAGAAAGTTATGTGGATCAAAGGCCTTTGTGAGAACTGTGAAATAATAGATGTGGGAGAAAAAGGATGTCCTAATTTTTTAAAATTATATCACGACTATGAAAAACCTAATATAAATTTAAATTGTGTACAACACACGAAAATGTGTGCATTAAAAAATGTATTGTGCTTAAAAAAGTGGTATGATAATAATAATATACATTTATTCAATGTAAGCTAAGAATTTAATTTAATGTTTTAAATAAAATAAAATAATTATTGCCTAAACTGGTTGTTGTTTTATTCTACCAAATTATATTTTAAAGAATTAAAGTGGTGAGTATTTAGGAATTAAAATACAGCAGATATTTGAATAGGTTTTTAATATAATATCGAAAATTAAAACATATCTTAAATTTAATGAATTAAATAGTACAATGCATTCAGGGAGATACTACTTACTGATTTGATTAAACATCTTAAGAATCACTTCTAATTTAATTTAACTGATCTATTTAAAAATAATGTTATTCAATTATGCGTCTCATCAGTCAGAATCACTTATTATATTTTCAGATATATTTTTAATCACTCTTTCGGTTTGATCTAATATTCTGTCCGTAAAATCTTTTACTATATATTGAGCCGATATTACAACATCACTTTCAGTGTCACTGTTATCACCACTAATGTCTATTATTTTGATCTGAATCAAACGTCTCCCTTTGTATGCTTCACGGTTTAAAACAAATGATGATCGCCGCATACTATTGCGAAGATTTTTAGTTTCACCAGGTGTCTTCTTTGTCTTCCGTTTTGGACGTTTTGGAGACGATTTCTTCTGATTAGTGATTGGAAAAATTTCGTCAAAGCCTTCTAACGGATTCTGCGCACAGTGGAAAAGAAGGTCTTGGGTATTAATTCCAAAAAGTCCATCTTGAGTCTCACTGTTATTATTTATTACAATGTCTGTCATAATCTGAAACAAAATAGAAAACTATTAGGGTCATTTTTATGGATAATATCGAGTAAATAGAAATAAAGGAATAAAAGTTCAAAACTTACGTCTTAAGTCGACTTGAAAGTATGTGAATATGTGTGTTAACTACGACGCTCGAACAGGCTATAATGAGCAGGGCATGATGAATTTTATTCAATGTTTGTCGAATGTGCAAAATCATGTAGTGACATGTCAGTGCACCTGCGTCGGTGTTAAAAGTTTATGCTGCGTTAGTGAATTTGAAGTATCTACGTAGATTACAGGAATAGCTTACACAAAATTTTTCACAAACATTAAATTGATTTTGCATTATTAACTTAAGCTAGATGTTAAGGCTCTTAAAATAAAATAAAAACAACAAGTATTCTAAATGAAATTCGTTTATTCACTATATTCTTACTTAAGGTTCACTTTACATTATTATAACATTATTATTATTATTATTATATTACATATTTATTTCATCTTACAGATAATCTTAAGCTACTTTCATTAGATTAGACCCCAAGAATTGAAATATGACCCCAAGCTCTGCTTGATTTTTTATCTTGCGAAATAAATCGTTTATCGTCGCTACTAGAAAGCGCAATTTTGTTTACAGAACGTGTAAATATTTCATGTTTTATACTTTTAAACAATATGTTTTTCTTGCGTAGTGTATTTGATGTAAGCAATGTGTTTGTATAATCTAAGATACTAAGATCTCGAACAACACATGATTTTACTCCCTTAGCCTTTTTAATTTCAGTGTCAGTATTTTTTATACAATATAATTTAGAGCGTAATCCTACATATTCAGTGATTATTTTTCCACCCATTTCATCTTTGAAAAGTCCTGGTACTTTTTTGTTAATTATTGGTAATTTGTGATAATTATCAACAGAAAAGTTACTGGTATCAAAATACTCCAAAAACGTATTTTTCACATCTTGATAAAAATTTTTGGTTTGGATGTGATAAATAAAGCTGTCTGTATCAGTATAACACATCGTCAAGCGGTCCCTGTAAAATGGTTTAAATATAGAATAGTGAAAATCATACATATGTGATTTTGATAATTCCAAAACTGTAAATCCGATATACAGTGGCTTATCTAATACTATACGATTAGGCTTTAATTGAATCGCAACCAAACTTTCCGTAAAAACTGAAGCACTGTGAAAGTTTGGACTCGCGATTAATTTTTCTGCGTTATTTCTTTTTTTAGTTCTATTGTTTTGATCATTCCATTGATTTATCAACTCAACATGGACCTTCTTGCGGTTGTTTTCTAACGTTTTACCAAAAACACTGTTATTGAGCAATTTGAAAAAGTCTTGCTCAAAAGTTGACGTTGCTTTTTGACGCAAATTTGTATTAAGATCGATGTATTGTTTTAAATATGCACTCTGTCGAAACGTTATAGCACGATGTACTCGTCTCAAGATCAAACCATGTCTTAAACAGGTTTTTAAATGTACATAATGTATAACATAATTAAATTTGTCATAAAGATTTGGAATTAACTTTTCATTTTTTCCACCCGGTGGAATATCTTTTTCGGGGCAAAACGGTAAATCATTATGTTCCCAATGTAATTTTTTTGGATAAATGAGATCGACTTCTAGAATGAAGCCGAACTCTGCATCATCAGATACATTATTTACATCTAGTTTATTAACTTCTGATTGATCAAGAAACCTAAAGTTTGACAAGGGCAATGTTTGACACATGCTGTATCCATAAAGATTATTGCAGTCTATATAGACTATGAATGATTCTGGCATCAACGGATCATGGTCGAAAATAAATTCGTTGTTTGCTTTGGCATGCCTATGTGCTGCCATTACCACACCTCCTCGTATGCCTGTCTGTAACATATCTACTATAGCAAAGTCATCTATTAGTTCTAACTCAATGCCTGTTTTATAAAGCATAGCATCGAATGATAAACTCGGTGCTGTAACATAGAATGCAGGGTCCAAGTTGTAGTAATGTTTGCAAGTTTTTCTAAAGTTTTCAAATATATCTGTTAACAACAACACATCACTTTTTAAATACAAATCGGTATATTCGCCTAGGTTCCGAATTTCAAATTGGGTCCAAACTGACTGTGCGTGCTCATAATCTTTATTTGATATGTGCTCATTGTTGAGAGAGCTATAAAAACTTTCTTTGCTTGGCAGAAATGGCTCGTTGTAACGTTCCCATGCGTTCATGTACTCGTAAGGGTAAACGCCTTTACGAGTTAGAAGGGAAAACTCATTTTCATTTGGGTAAATATTCCTTAAATGAGTAAACTCATGAGTTTTCATGGTTTTAACCAATTTTTCTAGACTGGTTCCTAAAAATTTAAACGAATCTACAAATCTTAACTGAACAAACTCGTCTCTTGATATTGGAATGAATTTTGTGAAAGAGATATAATTTTCTTTCGTTTTAGGAATTATTTTTATTGGTCCAGGCGCTTCACCAAGTGTTTTTATAAACAAGTGACAATCATACCCTGCTAAATTGTGGAAAAAAATTGGCACAAACTTTGGAACTTTGTACTGTAAATTACATAAGCTATGAGCTGCACCCCGATACTGTCCAGTAAGGTGACAATGGTCTCTGACCTTATCTCCGAATAGAAAACTCTCACAAATATGACATCGAACTGCATTCCTAAAATCAATTGCATCGTTTGCATTAAAAATTATGGGAACGTTTTGTGATAACACTGCATGGATATCCCGAACATCTTTGTAAAGAGAGCTAACAAATTTTTCTACACAATGAGGACCTCTAAAGATTACGAATTTATTGTAAGAAGGGTCAAGAGAATTAATCACATTGTAAGCAAATGCGATAGGTGTATGCTTTTGTGTAGTGCGCGTATAAGAACTTTGAGGATCTGATTCACTTTTGCTTACATCTTCTAGCATAGTTTCAAAGTCAGCATAAATTACAAAAGGAATGTCTTGTTTGCGTTCGAAATTCTTGAATTTAATTACTGACCCTTTTTCCGGTAGGACAGTGACAATTCCGTTACAGGTATGACTTTCTACATCCTCAACCGTTTTAAAAAACAACAAACAAGTGTCACAAAAATAGATCTGTCCTTTATGCTTCGTTATTTGACTTCTCACCAGTCTCGATAAATTCTTTATGAGACAATAGTGAGATGTTGTGTTGTTTTCTATCCAAAGAAGGTGAATCGTTTTTTTATTTTCATGGCTTTCTGATTTATAAAGCGGGCCTACAACAGTCTTGTTATTTTTTAAGCCAAAAATGATAAAACTTAGGTTTGGATTGTTTTCTTCGAATA
This sequence comes from Cabera pusaria, assembly GCA_954871355.1. Taxonomy (NCBI): domain Eukaryota; kingdom Metazoa; phylum Arthropoda; class Insecta; order Lepidoptera; family Geometridae; genus Cabera; species Cabera pusaria. Next base: position 23,434,008 of record OX940900.1, read on the forward strand.
TTTTAACATCAGATAAAGTCATGGGAAACGAAATGTTTTCAGTGTTTAGTACATTGCGAAAATGTACATATGACGAAACCCTTTCAGGATGGTTTTTAGTTGGATAGAGGGCTGCAACCACGCTCCACAGAAAACAGTGTTTATCGTTGTTTTGAATATTTAAACATGCTTTCTTTTTCTTGATGAATATTGGTAGTTCAATATACGTGGAGCCGCGAAGTGGTTGATATTTATTAACATTAACCTCAATATGCATACAATTAAGAAAAGTCCAACCCGAATCTTGCTCTTCGAATTGGTCAATTTTTGTGCGTATTGTATTGATTACATTTAAATATAAATGCTCAAAATTATAATTTCCATAAACAGGGATATTTTTTGTCATAAACGATTTAGTTTCTTGTTCATTATTTTTGAAAAGTAAAAACTTTGAGAATATTTCGAAGTTGACTTTGACACAAATATGTTTTTTTATGCATTCATCTAAAATGAGTTTGACTTTGTTTCGTATTGAATCTAAAAATACATCAATAGAATGTTCATTTGCGTATTGCGCAGCAATCCTGTAAGATATTATTCGGTTCTGAAATGCTGTCGCTACAATATCTACGCCTTCCACATCGATATGCGGTACAGTTAAAACGTTTTGTTTATGTGTATTACTTCGCAAATGACCTGTCCAGCGCCTACCGCTTATAGATGTGTTACAAACTGAACAGAATGGCATTGTAGAAGCTACTTGCTTGTTTACCTACTAGATATAATTATTAATTTAAGTACCTACCTACATAGAAAGTTACCTATTTTTTAAAGTCAGTATTATAATATTATACGCTTTTAATTTTCTTTTTTATTTCAAATTAATTAAAAAAATTACTTTGAGAGTTTAATATAGTCTACCTACACTACGTATATCAAAACATACTATAATAATTCTATCTACCTTTATGAACCTAACTTAATTTAATAAAATAAAAACCATAATAAACCTATGCACACGTTTTGTTTATTTAAAATTAATCTTATCACTAAATTTTGTTGGTTTAGAATCTTTAAATAATTTAAACACCGTAATGAGAAACTCTTGTAAAATTTCCCACTCCTTAGTTTGTTCGTTGAGACGCAGCTTTACACTCGTCAACGCTTTTTTATAGCGTTCTTGAGGAGGCGTATTTTGAACGTCGACGACGTTGTAAAGCTTCACCTCAACGTAAAAGTCGCCTTCGGAGACTGTTGCGGTGCGTCGGCTCTGCCCTCCGGAAACCCTCGTCGTGAAAGAAGAAGTCGATACGTTGCCTCCGGCGCTTTGTGATGCGTTAGATGCAGCAACGCTTTCTTCCCCTTTCAGAATCGAAAAGATGTCTGACTTGCGTTTTTTAGACCTGTAAAACAAAGAAAATAAAATATGATGAAATACTGTTATGATAATATTTAGGAACTTTTATCATCATAATTAGATTCAGAGTTAAATAATCATTTAACGTTGCTCACTCCATACAATATACATTATTGTTAAATAATTATTATCATCATCGGTACAGGGATCCCAACCTGAAGCGAGGAAAGTACCAGGGCCGTGAAATTATCGTATTTTGACGTTTTTGGAGCAAAATTATCGTACACTCAGTATAATGGCTTAAAATACATTAAAAAATCATATAAAACGATAATTTTTATTACACTTTGTTTGTGTATACAGAACAGAATCAATGTATATTTAACTCCATACAGGCAGACGGGCCGAGAAGACAGACCACAGTACACAGATTTTATAAGCGTACCAACGTTTTGAAATTAAGAAATAAGCTGGCGCTGTTACCAATAAACAATAGTATATGCTCAATTTTTTATTGAATATGAGCGTAATTCTCAAACTTTGTGGTGTATGGAATTTATCGTGTATTTGCGTACATAATACGGAGGCCTAAATTATTGTATATACGTTAATTATAGTACGGTTGGGGCCCTGCATCGGTACCTAGTAGTAGTTACCACCAAGCGATAAAAACGATAACCTATCAGATATAATATATATATATATATATATATATATATATACGTACCACGAAAATTCCGGCTCTTGCAAATCGGGTGGTGTGAAGGATGGTGAATATGATGCATGACCGCGCTTAGCAAGGGCAACAGCGTTAACGACGGGGGTGATCTTGCGCTTTGAGGCTTTTGGCTTCTTGGTAGGCTGCGACAACAACGACGGTGCTGTGGCCACGATTGCTTCAGATTCGTATTCAGAGTCCGACCTGAGAAAAAAAATAAAAAATGAGTATGGATGGAACAAAGATTTTAAAAAACACGTAATAAGACAATACTCACTCACATATTTCTGTAGATGTTTTCTCGAAGTGTCGTGGCTGCGCAATGTCAGGCGGCAGGCGGGCAGGCGGTGGCTGGTGGAGTCTGGCAGGCGGCGGCTGAGCAGGGTGGCAGGCGGCGGCTGAGCAGGGTGGCAGGCGGTGGCTGAGCAGGGTGGCGGGCGGTTGGCAGGGTCTGGCAGGCAGCAAGATTCTCGAGGATGATGAACCAGCGAAGAATATGTCAGTTTTCTAATTTTACGCGATTTTATAGCAAATACTTTTTATGTGTCAGCAAATAATATTCCAATTCAAAAGATATTAAGTACCCGTACTTTAACAAAACAAGCAAATTTGAAGCTAATGGTCGCACCACCTTTGAAATCGGATCAAAGAAAGAATGCGCCTACTCGGATGACAATATAAAAACTCACACCATTACCCGACTACGATAGATTAAAAGATAGAAAAATTAAAAGTCAGTGCATAAAATATTACAATCATATTTTATGTGTTTAGATAATAAGACGGTATCTAATTATTTGAACTGTACAATACACCACACGGGAAGTATTACTATTTACTTTCTTACATAATTTAAGTTCGTTCGCAAAACAAAAAAACCGACTTCACATGCAGCGCAAGTCATTTTCAGTACTAAGTTTGAGGTATCTATCTCCATATCTCTGGAGATTCTTATCGGATCTCGTTAAAATTAAAATGGAACTACACTGTAAACATATTCTATTAATAATAATATCGTTTAAAAACTAAAAACGAACCGACTTCAATGCCGCGCTATTCATTTTCAGTACCAATTTTGAGATGTTTATCTCAATATCTCTGGAGGTACTCATTAGACCTCGATAAAATTATCATGGTACTACACTTGGAATATCTCCTTTCGAACAAAAAAAGAATAATCAAAATCGGTTCATAAACGACGAAGTTATCCGCGAACAAACATAAAAAATATCGGTAGAAATGAGAAACCTCCTCCTTTTTTTGAAGTCGGTAAAAAAATAAAAAAAAAACATTCTCCAAATCCACACACAGTTAATAAATGATGAGGTTCTGAAGTGACAAAAAAATTAAATTATACAGACGAATTGAGTACATCCTCCTTTTTGTGAAGTCAGTAAAAAAAAAACAAATCAGTTCATAAATGATTGAGCTATGATATAATAAACAAAAAAGTAATTCGTACAAACGCTATCTGTTAAGTCCTCGTTTTGTTAAGTCGGTTAAAAAGTAATTTGTCCTAAGGCCGCTACACACCTTGAGTTTAAACTGCTCGTTTTCACTAAATAGTGTGACTATACATATGAATGATAGTTTAACTGAATGGTAATCATTATAATTTAAAATCGTTAATAAACTAAAAGAACCAACTTCAAATGTCGCGCTAGTCATGTGCCAAGTTTGATGTGTTTGTCTCCATATCTCTTGAGATAGTCATGAGATCTCGATGAAATTTAAATGAAATTACTTGGAAAGTATGTCCTTTCAAACAAATATAAAAAATATTCTATATCGGTACAGCCATCTTTGAGTAATCGAGAAGCATACATAAAAAAAAGATTCCGACGAATTCAGAACCTACTCCTCGGTTAGGTGTCGGTTAAAATAGCATTCAATTAACTGTACAGTGCAAACTTAATGGTATAAAAATTTATCTGTACCTACAGAACAGTTCAATCGCAGAGTTAAAAACGAACGTGTATGCGAACCCTTAAAAGAAATGCTTACGATGTACATATTGTTATTCAATCCATTTTACCTTGATACGTTTGTACCTACTATCGAGCGTGTGAACAAAACCATTCATTATATAAGTGCACGGTGTCGGCTGTGGTGTCGGTGAGTGTAGTTCTGTAACTATTTGGAAATAACAAGTAAGTACCTAGCTTTTATTGTATAATATTTTGCAACGTAAACTTTTTTGGTTGATTCGAAAATAAAATTAAAAACCAAGTTTCTGTCGTATTATATAATAAAGATTTTCTCAATAACTAGAAATCGAAAAAATAAAATAGGTCTTCATACGACAAAAAGCCCTATTAACCGACTTTAAAAAAAGGAGGATGTTCTATGTTTCACTGTAATTTTTTTTTTTCTCTGTCAATTGTGGTCCGATTTTTTTAATTATATATTTATTTCAAAGATTATACTTTTGTAGTGGTCTCATTGTAAATTTATCAAGTATCTCCAGAGATATGGAGATAATAACCGCAAACTTGCTACTCAAATTGAATACAGTAGCATTTGAAGTCGGTTTTTTAAACGATCCTAATTATTTTGAACATGTTATGTAAATGTTATGTAAAGAAAATAATATTAAAAAATTACATAAAAATGATTATTTTTCGATTGCTGCTTATATTAACTACACACTGATTTAATGTTTAGTTATTTCCAAGTTTAATTTGATTTATTCTGAGTAAAGATTTTTTTAAATTAAATTGTGTATTCTTAGTTTTAAACTAATGTGTACCAATTTCTATTTTACAGGAGCGACAAGCAGCAGGGACAATGAGATCTTCATGAATTTAATAAATTAAAATCCTTTAGATGAAAATGGTGAGTGACTACGCTTGAATTTTAATTAACGTATATACACACATTTCTTTAAAGCACAGAAAATATAAAAGTTGGCGCTTTAGGGGTAACAGATTTTAATTTTGTAATATTTTTTGTATTGTTTCAGATTTCCAGTATGAACACCTACGCTCTGGAATTATACAAATGTATCTTGTTTGATCTAATAAATATTTCGTCATACAAAATTAGTTTGTAAGATTTAAGTAAGTAAATTTTTAGTCACTACCAGTGAAAAACACCAGTAACAACTGAACATTTCATTTGGTTTTATGGTTTGTAAGATGATGTAAGTAAAATTATATTTTTTTAAATTCTCAGTTAGGACCAGAACAAAATACTGGTAACAACCTGAGAATTTGACATTGTGTTATTAATTAACTAAACCCAAAACTTTTCCTTTATAATCTTGAAGTATAGTGTGCGGTACGGTTCAGTCACACTATACTTTTATCCTTAATTGCACTGACTGGTGCACGGTAAAGGTAATAAGTCGCACTGGATAGTGCGCGGTAATTTATCGTAAGTATTCCGACAAAAAGTCATTACGGCTTTAGTAGAAGTAGTAGAACAGGTTTATCTGACTATACTATATGCTCAAAACACAGGTAGGTTAGGGCGCGATAATTTATCGTAAGTATTCCAACAAAAAGTCATTACGGCTTTAGTAGAAGTAGTAGAACAGGTTTATCTGACTATACGATATGCTCAAAACACAGGTAGGTTAGGAATCGCAATCGGTGGAGATAATCCGACCTTGGGCTCCCAGAGTGAAACTTACCATGGATCACTTAACCGATTGTGTTTAGACATCGCAAACGGCGAGAGATAATCCTGCCTTGGACTCTCAGGATGATACTTACCATGGATCATCCAACCGTATGTGTTACGAACACAGTTGATCAAAACTATTACTCCGGGGTCATTGAGAGTTCTAAAACACGTCGATCAAAATTATTACACCGGAGGCTTTGAGTTCTAAAACACAAGTGGCGAGAGATAATCAATTTTTAGTTATTGGGTGTTCTACTCCAGCTACATCTGTTGATTAAACGATATACCCAACTGCAACAAGTGAGCGCAGCAAGCGGAGCGAACTCAGTTGGGTATATCGTTTAATCAACAGATGTGGCTGGAGTAGAACACCCAATAACCACCTACTACTACTGACCCTATTACTAAGACTTCGCTGTCCGTCTGTCTGTCTGTCTTTCTGTCTGTCTGTCTGTCTGTCTGTCACCAGGCTATAGCTCATTAACCGTTATAGTTAGACAGTTGAAATTTTCACAAATGGTGTATTTCTGTTGCCGCTAAAACAACAAATACTAAAAACAAAATAAAGTTAAAAATTAAAGGGGGTCCCCATACAAAAAACGTGTTTTTAAGCGCCATCTATCTAATTAGTTTCGGCAAAATGACATAGATGGCGCTAGTAAACGAGCGCCGTCTTTCTAGATCGCGATCAAACCAAATATTCTTGGTAATATCAATTAATCAAATATATGAGGTTGAAACTCTGTTATGTTTCGTATTGTACGGAACCCTCCCTAAGTGTGCGATAAGAGACGCAATGCTGACTCGCACTTGGCCAGTTTTATTTAAATGATCTTAAATGATGTATTTGCAAATATGCACTGACAAGTTCTCGCACGGGTCAGTCCAAACTATATGTATGAACTGGGCTATATTCACTAAGTTTTCTAATACATTGCATTCAATAAAAAATAAAAGGAGATACCATAAAAGAAACGTGTTGTTTTGGCATTTTTGCTCGATCTTATAAATTGTAAATATGGTGGTACGGAACCCATCGTGAGCTTGTCCAACAATAAGTTTATTTGTCTCATATTAGTACACTTAATTTGCCGTATGTGCCCGCCTTAAAAAAGTAATCACCTAAATGTGCCTGTGGGTCTCATCAAGGATGCTTAGATACTCTCAAGATCCGTGCACACTGTCATCATCTACCACTTTTCTATGCACAATGACAGGTATTACATAAGTAGCCAAGTGCAAGTATGACTCGCACTCGTAGGGTTCCGTAACACAGTTAAGTATTCCATAACCATAATTAAGTATTCCTTCTTCCAACATAGGTACCCTTATGGACGATGACAGCTTCTCCATTGCTGTGGGATTACGTCTGGGCATCTCCCGGACAGTACCTCACAATTGTCACTGCGGCAGTGAAGTAGACAGATTAGGCCACCATGGCCTGTCATGCCGCCGCAGTGCAGGGCGTCTCTCACGTCACGCCTCTTTGAATGACGTCATTCGTCGGGCCCTTGCCACCGTGAACGTGCCGGCTATATTAGAGCCGAACGGTATATCACGTGACGATGGCAAGAGACCCGACGGTATGACGTTGGTTCCGTGGTGCCGAGGGAGACCGTTGGTGTGGGACGCGACGTGTGCTGATACGTTAGCAGCGTCCCACATATGCGGGACCTCACGAGCAGCGGGTGCGGCAGCGGATGCGGCAGAAACCCTCAAACGGAGGAAATATGCTGCCATTGGTGATGGCTACATTTTTCTTCCGTTTGGGGTCGAAACAATGGGTCCGTGGGGTCGAGATGCCCGGGGTTTTGTAAAGGAGCTGTCCAGACGTTTAATAGACGTCACTCATGACCAAAGAGCTGGCGCTTACCTCGGCCAACGGATTAGCCTAGCAATTCAACGAGGTAACGTCGCCAGCTTTTTGGGAACGTTACCGGCAGACAGCTGCGACCTTGGTTCTGTTTTTTATTTATAACTAGTTTAATTTTTATTTATAACATTTCAAATAGTTTTATTTATTTTTAAGTTGTATATTTGCTGTAAATATTTGATGATATAAAATAATTCCATAACTATGATTTTTCGCAACTACAAAATTAACTTTGTTTTTCATAGTGTTTGTATGAAAAACAAAGTTATCTTTGCGGTCGCCATATCTCAAAAACTGCTGACTGTATCTCGTTCAAACCAATTTTCGTTGTTAGTTTTTATTGAGATCTACAGCATATATTTTTTTTAGATTTTTCACTCCCATACTTTAAAAGTTAGAGGGGGGGGGGGGACACACATTTTACCACTTTAGACGCGCCTATCTTTTAAATGATTGACTTTGAGAAAAAATGATTTTAGAAACCTAAATGTCATTTTTGAAGACCTATCCATGGACACACGTATAGGTTTGAAGAAATTTTTTTTTTGTTTCAGTTCTATGTTATATGCACCCCCTTAAACTTTTATATTTTTTATTTTTGTATAAAAATCGGAAAGCGGTTCACAGATTACATCTACCTACCAAGTTTCAATTCTGTAGTCCTAACAGTTTTGGAATAAAATGGCTGTGACATACGGACGGACAGACAGACAGACAGACAGACAGACAGACAGACAGACAGACATGACGAATCTATAAGGGTTCCGTTTTTTGCCATTCGGCTACGGAACCCTAATAAGCAATAGCATTCCTAAAGAAGGGTGATATTAGGCACTCTACACGTAGCTACCTAAATTTGCTGGGATAAGGGCAAGAGAACGTATTCAATACTCATGGTACGTATTAGTAGTTTATTTAAAGTCGACCTAAATCAATTTAATAGCACAAGCAGTCGAGATTCAGTTTCAACATCGATCCACCTATATCGAATCTCTAAGTCAATACATCGGTCTTCCAATACATTCGTCTCTGTAGGCACATTTAGCGCGGTCCTTTCTGTGGACAATACGCCGGGAATTGACTCCGGGATTCGAGACAACTTGTCCATTATCCCGGGATTTCTTCGGTACAAGGTAGAGGAGATGACGGAATGAGATTGGATTGATATTGCATGAATTTTTCAGATAAAATGTTCAACACAAAGGAGTAGAGAGGTCCCTAACAGTTGGATAATTATTTCCTCCTAGGTATAAATCACTCTATGTATTGCTAAATACTGCAAAATAAATACTCCTAAATACTGCAAATCCGTTGTGTAATTTCGAAGATCTAAGCGTACCGACAGCGGGAGCGTTCATAATATGTAAAGGATTATTAGTAAGTCGTATCTGTAATACGGTAAAAAATATTATGCTTGTAGTAGTTATTTTTTTTTTACATCTACCATTGCTACATACTACGGTACTGCTACGGCTACCATTTGACCACTATCTCGCCTCGTGGTAAGCGATGATGAGGTCACAGATAGTAAACACGCTATTCCTCGAATGATCTAACTCTCAAGGGCTGTATGTTGCCAAAACACCGTAAGGTTATGGTGGCAGATCTTTTCCTTGATGGTAGTAAGCTACTTTTTGGTAGCAAGTCAGGCGGAACATCGAGATAATGTTCCTACCATCTGCGGATTGTGACTGTGAGTTTGAATCTTATATAACATGAGTTCTGACAATATTCATGCACGTGCCTTGGCTCCAATGATTATAAAATGAAATAACTATAAAGGCTTATCTTAAATTTAAACAGCAGTACCCATTATATGTTAATCTGACAGAACGGCCTTTTGTTTGAGCGACTTTGTAATGTTAATTAAGCATTAACTCCAATTTTCCCCACATAAACTCTTCAGCTTCTTTATACTTAGTTTGCTGTTATTGTTTAGCGTTAGATTATATGAATTAATTTTAATTAGAATCATATTAATAAATTATATAAATAATATAATTAAATTATTAATAATAATTAATTATATTAATTATCTCCAGAGATATGGAGATGAACGTCTCAAACGTGCGACTGAAACTGACTCGCGTGGCATGGAACTTGTTTTTTTTTACATTATTTTTATTTGACATCCTATAGGCTAGCTTTTGACCACTATCTCACCTGTTGGTACAAAATACTACTAAGCTTAGAATGGGAATTAGCTATAATGTACCTACCTTCCATTAATTTTGCCAAAAACCTTTCATATTCGCAAAGTTTGCCTTATTTCTATTTGAATAGAGTTGAAAGTTGAACAATCTTAAACCGTTGCATTATGTACAAACTCGTTCATATCTTATAACTTGGACTGAATCTTTCAGAAAAGTGGAATCGCTCCTTCCAGACGCTTTGTGGTGCCGACAATGCCGCGTGCTGTATTAGCTTTTGACTGCGCCTCATATCGCCCCAGATATTGTTGAAATGGGAGTTCCTTTTACAATGGAGCTATTGAAGTTATTATTATTGCTAAGTTGCTGAGAAAGGCTCGGCGATTGCTATTTATTCTACTTGAATGAGGTTTTTACTTCTATTAAGTGTAATATGTATTATTTTTAATTGTAATAAAGACTACAAATTCAAATCCAATCCAAATGCATTGCTTTAATCAATGTATAATTGGTTTAATATGTAAACTACTCAGACTACCATAAAAAAGGCAGACGGAGCCGTGCCTAACACCCGAGTGAACGCAAGTTCAGTAATTCTAAATGCTTGAGTAATAAGTGTCCGCGCTCAGTCCGGCATAGTCAATACGGCATGATTACTACGTAAGCAACGCTGCGAAGTAATACCGCACGGACGCGTCCGTCCCTGCTGCCGCTTGGTAGCAAACTTAGCGCGGAAGCGTATTACTCAAACATTTAGTATTACTGAACTTGCGTTCACTCGGGTGTTAGGCACGGCTCCGTCTGCCTTTTTATGTTAGTTTGAGGTAAACTATTAGTTTCGTCGTATTGATAGGATCGTAAGGTAACTGAGTTGGTTACAGCGATAGGTGATGGTTCCTAGGAGGCTTGGCTTCGAGTCCCGTCGGTACGATGAAGTTTTGGATTGTATTTAACAATGTACTTACAATAATTTTTTTTCGTAGTGGTAGGAGTTCTGCTAGTCCGTCTGTGGCGGTTATTAATTGCAATTAATTTTCGGCCGTGAAAAAGGAATATTTTTTGGTTGAAATGGGAAGGTGTCCAGTGAAATTACAGGGCATGTGAGACTCAAAATCTTTATGTCTCAAGGTAACAGGCGCAGTGCAGTGACGTGCAACATTCTGACAGTCCAGAATGTTGCATGCCGCTGGGTCTGTAATAGGTGGACGTCATCGCTTACCATCAGGAGAGCGTCGTGCTTGTTCTGTTATCTTATATATAAAAAAAAGTGTGTACCACTTAAAGAAACATAATATGTATTTTAATGTTGGAGTGCTAGAAATGTCTGATGCTTCACATTTCATGTTTAGTAAGTAAAAAATTTTGCGATTTCTGATATTTCTGATACTTTTAATTCAGGTGATCCTATAGATTGTTTGATCCTAAATTTAAACAGAAGCAATTGGCATGAAACATTAAATTTTCGTGAATATGCTACTCATTGAACTCCTACCTATAAAATGTATCTAAAAATGTTATAGTTCCTTGCAATGTTGTACTTTTCTAGTAGCCTTACCTCACTTAGTTCGAAGCAGTGTTTTGATATCCCAACACGGAAGCGAGTCGTATCAATGCAAGTATTTGTGTAAATCGGAAATTGCTGCTCATAATGTTATCATAATATAAAATCGTTTATGGGACAAAATAAACCGACTTCAAACGCTGCGCTAGTTATTTTCAGCGGGAGGTGTTTATCTCCATATCTTTAGAGATACTTGTCAGGTCTCGATAAAATTAAAACAGGCCTACCTTGGAAATGAACCCTACCAATTAAAAAAAGAAACATTCAAATTGGTTCACAATTGACGGGGTAATCGCGTAATATATGCACAATCGAGGGACAATAGAGTGTGAACGAACGAACTTTCCGTAATGATGTATCAAATTAATTAACACATTTTATTAACAATTTACTTTCACAACTACGATTTCTCATCACTTAATATCGAGTGATAACTTACACTTATGCCACTTTCACTATACATTTGAGATAAAATAATTTATTTAGTCCATTTCTATGCAATGCCTCAATATTCGCCGTCTCTAATAATTATATTTGCTTGCATTTTGATTTTTTAAGTTATTTACTAACCAAACTTCAACCACTACCGAAGTTCACCAACCGACAAAGTTTGTTCATTCATTTATGCCATCAATACATTTTGTTTCAAATCTACCCTCATTATTTGTATAACTGATAAAAGAAGCAAATCTGGTCTAGCTATTCTACTAATTAAAACATGCGTTCTTTCTAATTGGTTCATAATGATAGAGAGAGACATTATGTTACGTTCGAAACGTCTTATAGAAGAAGGTCGTATGTGCATATTTTGCTGTCATGCTATTGCTTTTTGAGACTGCTACTCTAATTATGACCGATACTGTACATACAAAAACATAAATAAAAATAAAATACAGGCGAATTGAAAACCTCCACCTTTTTTGAAGTCTGTTAAATATAATAGACAGTCTCCTCAAACCATTTTACTGTAGCCACAGCGGAAGAAATACCTATTTGTGGTCCCATCTCAATAATCCAACCTGTATAACCCCAATTCTACACTCAATGGCAATTCTATACTAAATCTTGACCTTATTTAAATATGAAGTAAATCACCGCAAACATAACATTCCAGGGCCGGCATTACCGAACAAGGGTGTAGGACGGCTGAAGCAATTAAGTTTTAATGGCGAACATCGTACCCTGAACCCGACCCTGTTATTGGATTGTAAATTTGAGGCATTCTAAATTAGAGTAGGTTGTCCTGGATATCAATTAGTTTAGACTACTGATACGGCTAAATGGCATATAATACTATCACGAGTTTAAAACAGTTCAACTCTTGGAATAACTTAAAATAGTATATTTCATTACAAGTGCGGAAAGGCTGTCATTGCAAAGAGTTCCGACAAATGTCTACAAGGTTGACAGTCGGAACAAGTTGCAATGACGGTTCCGCACGTGTACTGAACGACTATTTTTAATACAGTTGCGAAAAAATGAAGCAATTTAATAAAATAATAAAAACATAATAAACTCAACTAACTTTCTGAAAAAGTATTTGTTTTTTTCTCTTCTCTCCACGCAATAAATTCGTTGTATGCAGATATGTAGCGACTTTTTGACTTTTCCGGTAAAATGTTCTCCGAAGCATTTTGTGCAATTATACTGAGTTCCGGTGGTGTTAATTCAAAAAAACTAGGGTCGAAATTACTCATTTTGTGAAACAAACAACTAAACTCGCAAAGAAAATTTCTGAAAAATGGCGCCAACCGTAGAAATTAGAATATAAGCAGAGTTTTTTTTCTTCACCCATTTTGGTAGGCAAAGGGAACTATGCCCATACAGCCAAGTCTTCAGTAGAATTTTTTTATTGATATGAAATGAAAATGAAATTTAATGAGATTAAATGAAATGAAACCTAACCTAACTCATTCCATCAAATCATTAAATCTGATATTGAAACAAATTAGAAGCTTCTTTTTAGAAATATACGTATTTGCATGAATCATAAAAACTTCTTTGAATTTTGTGAGTAAAAACATCATGGTTGGTTTTTCTTTTTAATAGACTTTATTTTGACAGTTGGGAAAGAGAACGCACGAGTTTGGGAAAGGTAAAAAAAAGCTCACATCCCGAACGCTATACGTCCCTACAATACGCCATTTTTTGAGCAACTGTATTAAAAACACATTTTATGTTTTTTAGAAAACCAAGTTCGGAAACATAAATTACAGAGTGTAACTGACATGAAAATAAATAGGTAATTTATTTTTTATTATTTTTATTTATATCTTATAGGCTAGGGATAGACCACTGTCTCGCCTAATGGTAAGCGATGATTGTGGTCGAAGATGGTGAAGGTTCTGCCTAGTTATCATCATCGTCATCATCAGCCTATGTCAGTCCACAGCTGGACGTAGGCCTGGTAATCAATGCTAGTTTATAAAAGTATTGATTTTAGATTATCGTTATAATGCCTTATATTTAATTACAGGGCCCGCCCCATAGTGTATTGGATGTTTGGCTTTGAAGCCCGAGGTAGTGGATTCAAATCCTACCAGCTATGCACAAATAGATTTTTCTGTCAATAAATATATGTTTTCTATCTAAGTTCTCTTATATATTTTATTATATTTAAATATATATGTATATGTATCTTCGAGCATTTACTAATGGAGATGTTAACGCAAGGCGTACTCCTCTGCTGGCCATATAGCCATTTTTGGCCATATAAGCGTGCGTAACTACGCTGTATTTTTAATACTGTGTGCGTGTTTCAAGCTAGTGTGCGGGATCGTTAAAGTGAGTGATTTGTGTGTGTACAATGCGTGTTTACCTTGTCCCCCGTAAGAATCGGCAGAAAAAAATTTTTGCGGATTACTACGTCAACATCTCCATTGGTAAATGCTCGAAGATATGTATGGATGATGGATATCGTGAATATGCTTAGTTATTGTATATATTGTATTGTATACTATTATTGTGTGTATGGTATTGTTATGAATGTGTAGTGTATATAAAATATGTATGTACTTCTGTTATAATGTACATATTACCTATTCTGATTTATTTATTTATTATTTTTTATTTCATTTATTTTTAACGCCGATATACCGCCATGTATGTTAAGTTATTCTTTCTCCAGCCTAATGTTGTCTGAAAGAGATCGCTTTAAGCGATAAGGCCGCCTATTGTTACATGTTTATTTTTTATTTAATAAATCGTTTCTATCTATTTATCTATCTATATGTGCGCATTTTCACAGTGGCCAACAAAAACTTACTTAAAGAAATACAATACTTAAAACATTTATATGTAACGAAGTAGAAACTTAGCAGACCAGTTATAACGCTATCCTATTATAGTCATTGTCTCTGTTATCCTCTTAGGAATTCCGGATGCATTTCGAATCGCATTAGCTCTGCATTTTGTGCTACATTATATTTTTAAATGTAACTATAAGTAAATTGTTAAACATCAAACAAACATCTCTCGTCGGATTTGAAAACTGTAATGATTTCTTCCGAATGATTAACTTTCGAAATAAGTAGTCATAGATGGCGTCACCGATGCATAATTGGGTTAAATAATATCGTTTAAAAACTAAAAAAGAACCGACTTCAATGCCGCACTATTCATTTTCAGTACCAATTTTGAGATGTTTATCTCAATATCTCTGGAGATACTTATCAGACCCCAATAAAATTACCATGGTACTACACTTGCGATATCTCCTTTCGTACAAAAAAAAAATTATCAAAATCGGTTCATAAGCGACGAAGTTATCCGCGAAAAAACATAAAAATATATATATATATATATATACGGTCGAATTGAGAAACCTCCTCCCTTTTTTGAAGTCGGTTAAAAATACAATAAACTAACACATGTTTTTTTACTCATGTGACACTAATTTTGTCGTATTGACGGAACGGACGGTCGCTTAATTGGCAGAGCACCTGGACGTGCTATCCGGGGGGTGCGGGTTCGAGTTCCGTCGATACGATGAAATTTTTGGATAGTGCTTAACAATTTACAAAAATATAAAGTGTGTAACACTTCAAGGAACATAATAGTAGCTATAAGTGTTTTTAATGGATCGCTATCCTCACCCTAATCCTCTTTGATAAGCTCCCTTTACATCCTCTATGTAAAATGCAAGAAAAGCACAATATTCCATTTCCTACACTTTATGTACCACTATACAGTATACCACTCGCTCCAGGTTGTCGTGAACTGAGCTCATTAAATCTCACAATTTTCTTTTAATTACGACCATCACATGTTTGTTTAAGTGTTGGGATACATTTTTGGCCGGTTACGTAAGAAAGCGATCTATGAAGAGAGCTATGCTCGGTGTTTCTCTGCAGGTTTGAATCCGGAACGAGGTAATTTGCCAGAGAACTAAAGTAACCGACATAGCTCAACGGATTAGCAAACTGAAGTAGCAGTGGGCTGGTCATATCTGCCGCAGGACTGATAACCGTTGCTGTAGACTTGGTCCTAGAGTGAAGACAACAAATCAGCGAACGTGGCGTAGGACGCCCTGCGACCAGGTAGAACGACGATTTGCGCAAAGCAGTGACTGCAAAAAAAGAGCTGAAGATCTGGCTCAGTGGGAGAGGCTAACGGACCGACACCGGCTGATTATGATGATGATAATGATGGGACAGTTTTAGAGTCTTTTAGGATCAGACGAAGATATTTAATACTGCGGCATCTTCCCTCTTTGCACTCATATAGTGCAGTGTCCGTGAAAACAACTATCTTTTTGTCTAACTACATTTTTCTTAATTCAACAATGTTGATTTTTTAAAGAAAATATGCTTGTAACATCAGACATCCAAACCAGTGAGAATAGTATGCACACTGGCAGGTTCTGCCTAGCTATCAATTAATTCGTTTTAAGTTCTCTAAATCTCTTATATTTTTATTATAGGGCCCATGGTACATTAGGAGATTATTTGCCATTGAAGCCAGAAGTATTGGGTTGAAATCCCACTAGCCGCGAACCAATGGATATTTGTATCAATAATGTGCGCATTTTCACAGTGAACCTACGTTTAAGGAAAACATTGTTAAGAAACCCATTGGCATATAGAACTGGTAGAATCAGCCCCTGAATGGTTGGTAGTATGTTACTGCCTAGGATCTGCCTAGTCAGCTATCACCTTCAAATTTAAGTAAAATCTGTCGCCAAACATTTAATGTCTTCTGGAACTTCTTAGCAGTTTTATTATATACTTTTAGTTATTATATTAGTTATTATATAGTAGATATTTTACATAGATATTTTAGTTATTATATAGTAGTAGTTTTATTATTGTGTTTCTTGAGAGCCAGTTCCTATTCTAGAATGGGAACTGGCTTAACCTTACGGAGTTTCGTTATCAAACCCGCGGTCAAACGCTAGTCTCTATGAAACAAATAAATAAAAATTAACCCAAATAATGAACCTTACAAAGTTAAACCTAATTCAACCACACAATCAAATTTCTTGTTAATACGAATACTGAAACAATTAAAGCTACGGACTCGGTTACAATTCCAGTTACATCCGCCTAAATAATTTGCCGGATTCTATCCGGACATCTCACCGACCCACATCTCTACACAACTTCTAACATAATATTAACACTGGAAAAATTCCTTCCTCATTAAAACCGCGCCAAATTATGTATCTAGTTAGCAACCCGTTTATTTCTAGCTAAACATCCTTGTTAGTTTATTTCTGAAACCGCGCGCAATGAGAATATGAAGGAACTTTTGAATAATAATGTTTCAAAGGTTCCTTTTTAAATTAAGTTTTCACTTCACTTTAGCAGCGTTGTTAACTTTTTTGCAATAGGTAAAAAATGTTAAACTCGCGTTAGGACATCGCGTCAGGCCACGTGACCTGCTCAAAAATTTGTAAGATGGAGGGAGAGTAGACACAATTCACAAAGTTTATGTTCAAGTTTACATTTATGCCGTCACTCCCGGAGTGCAACCCGTTTTTTAAATCGTTTTTCTTTGTACACATTGCTCACGGATTTCAATTTTCAAGGAAGATTTTCTCGGTTTCTATAGTAAAAAAATTATGAATTATAAAAATTTATGTTTTTTTTATATCTTAAAGGCTACCGTTTCACCACCATCTCGCCTGGTAGTAAGCGATGATGTAGTCAAAGATAGTATACACGCTAGGTCTAGAATATTTTAACTCTCAACGGCTGTATGATGCTGGAACACCGTAAGATTATGACGGCCGATTTTCTCCGTGACAAAGTTTTATTTTTCTCAGCTGAAAGAGAACCGTGGACCTGAGTATTTCATATAAATTTCAACTTGATTCCCCTACGCATTCCTGAAAAAAAGGATCTTGACAGACAGACAGACAGTTGGCAAAAATGTGATCCTATAAGGTTCCTGTTTTCCTTTCGAGGTATAGAATCCTGAAATAGTCCAAGTTAGTGTCACATAACAACCTGCAAGTATTACTATTTCAACGCGTCTGCTGAACTAACCATGTTCAAATAACTGTGAGAAAGTTCTAACCCATTCTGATATTGCGATAGTTTAGTTAGTTTAGAACCGAGGGTATTTTTATGAACGTAAATAAGCAGAAGGTTTTAATGAAATGTAAACGATACGCCCTGTTGCGGGTCGGACTTAGCAAATGTTTTGCTTTATAATTTATACTGGATTTCAGGATTATATTAAGGCATTTGTTGTTCTTAAATATTTATATAATTTAGGATTTATGTCCTGTAATATTGTAAGTTAAATTGTTTAATTAATTCCGGTACGAATATAATTTTCCGCTACTTTGGTAGTGGTTGGAGTTAGCGCTCTTGTAGACAAAGATTTTAGTAGTTTACTTGACTGATCATATTGTTATTTTTTATTGTCAGATTTTAGTAACCACTGGCGAAATGCAAGTCGAACTCACACTCGTAGTGTTCCGTAACATAGTAGAGTATTTAAAACTATAGTTTTTGCCACCAAAGAATTAACTTTGTTTTTCATTGTGTTTGTATGAAAATCAAAGCTATATTTGCGGTTGCTATATCTCAAAAACTGCTGAATATATCTCGTTTGTTTATTGAGATCTACAGCATATATATATTTTTTAATTTCTTTACTTTATAAGTTAGAGGCGGGGGACACACTTTAGAAGTGTCTATCTTTGAGAAAAAATGGTTTAAGAAACCTTAATGTCATTTTTAAAGACCTATCTATGCATATATATATTTTATTTAATTTCACTTGTATGTATTTCTTATTATTATCTTCTATTTTTAACCGACTTCAAAAAAAGGAGGAGGTTTATCAATTCAACCGTATATATATATATATATATATATATATATATATATTACATATTATATATTATATATTATATATTATATTATATTATATATATTATATTATATTATATATTTATATTATATATTATATATATATATATATTTTAATGTTTGTTCGCGGATAACGTCGTCGTTTATGAACCGATTTTGATTATTTCTTTTTTTGTTAGATAGGAGATATCCCAAGTGTGGTACCATGGTAATTTTATTGAGGTCTGATGAGTATCCATGAGTATGAGTATCCAGAGATATGGAGATAAACACCTCAAAATTGGTACTGAAAATTAATAGCGCGGCATTGAAGGCGGTTGTTTTTAGTTTTTTAAACGATCTTATTTTATTTTTGTATGAAAATCGCAAGGTGGTTCACAAAATACACCTACCTACCAAGTTTTAACTGTGTAGTCTTACGAGTAATAGTTTCGGGATAAAGTTGCTAGACCATACGGATTGACAGACTGACACACAGTCATGACGAATCTATAAGGCTCCCGTATTTTGCCATTTGGCTACGGAACCCTAAAAAGAGATAAAATAATTCCTAAGTGCTATTGAAACGACGACGTAAATAAAGGTACCTACAACATCCTTCGAGCATTTACCAATGGAAATGCTAACGCAAGGCGTACCCCTCTGCTGGCCATATAGCCATTTTTGGCCATATGAGCGTGCGTAACTACGCTGTAGTTTTAATACTGTGTGCGTGTTTCAAGCTAGTGTGCGGGATCGTTAAAGTGAGTGATTTGTGTGTGTGCAATGTGTGTTTACCTAGTCCCCGTAAGTATCGGCAGAAAAAAATGTTTGCGGATTACAACGTTAACATCTCCATTGGTAAATGCTCGAAGACAACATCAGATACATTACGTCAGATTATGTTAATGCCGTATGTCCGGAGATGACCGACATTACGTATTCGGAGTAATGGGATGAATATTCAGAAAGATGGACCAGAGGTCTTCAACTCGCACCTGCTATGGATCATAGACTGATGCAAGAATAGACAACTCAGCATAATATTTACTTCTAATATTATGTTTCTTTTTAACCGACTTGACAAAAAAGGAGGAGGTTCTCAATTCGTCGGTATTTTTTTAATGTATATTCACCGATTACTCGAAGATGCCTGCAATTTCAAAATTCTTTTTTTGTTTCAAAAAGTAACCTTTCTAGGTGGTCCCATTTAAATTTTAACGAAAACGGCCGAGCCATTTTAAATATATCAATATTTTTATTACGATGCATTTACTTATCTCGAGAACATACTACTAAATACTGGCACAGATTAAATAATAGTTACTACGTCTACTGGCTAATTTGCTAGCGTGACGTTTGAAGTCGGTTCTTTTAGTTTTTTAAACGACCTTAAATTATATTTATTCTAAGTTTATATACAATCCAAAATTGCATCGTACTGACGGGACATGAACCCACGTCTCCTGGAAAAATGCCCGGCAATGTTCCAACTAAGCTACGATACGATCCTATTGATACGATGAAACTAATGCATTGCATTTAAACAAATTATGAGTTGGTGGCGCCATCTGTGATTACTGTTTGGAAGTAAGTTGTTTACTTTTAAAGTTCTAAGTAAACATTATGGCGGCTTTTGTAATCTATCTGTAGGCCGTTTGCAGAATTAGTACCTAATCCTAAAATAACGATATATTTTATTAAACTGACTTCCAAAAAGAAGGAGGTTCTTTTTTAGGGTTCCGTAGCCGAATGGCAAAAAACGGAACCCTTATAGATTCGTTATGTCTGTCTGTCTGTCTGTCTGTCTGTCCGTCCGTATGTCACAGCCATTTTATTCCGAAACTGTTAGGACTACAGAATTGAAACTTGGTAGGTAGATGTATTCTGTGAACCGCTTTCTGATTTTTATATAAAAGTAAAAAAAATAAAAGTTTAAGGGGGGGCATCCCATACATGGAACTGAAACAAAAAAAAATTGTTTCTATACATGTGGGGTGTCTATGGATAGGTCTTCAAAAATGACATTGAGGTTTCTTAAAATCATTTTTTCTCAAAGCCAATCATTTGAAAGATAGGCGCGTCTAAAGTGGTAAAATGTGTGTCCCTCCCCCCCCTCTAACTTTTAAAGTATGGTAGTGTAAAATCTAAAAAAAAATATATGCTGTAGATCTCAATAAAAACTAACAATGAAAATTGGTTTGAACGAGAGACGGTCAGCAGTTTTTGAGATATGGCGACCGCAAAGATAACTTTGTTTTTTATACAAACACTATGAAAAACAAAGTTAATTTTGTAGTTGCGAAAAATCATAGTTATGGAATACTTAACTGTGTTACGGAACCCTACGAGTGCGAGTCCGACTTGCACTTGGCCAGTTTATTTCTTGCATGTTTGATTAGAATTTTAAATGATTATTTGTTGAATTGGTAGTCTACATCTCTGAGGTGGTTCTATTGTAATTTCATCGAGATCTCCAGAGATGAAGATAAACACCTCAAACTTAGTAGGTACTGAAAATGACTGGCGCGGGATTTGAAGTCGGTTTTTTATTCATTTTGTAAACGATCTTAAATTATAAATATTTTATAGCAATCTATAACATTCTTAAGTCTACGGCACATTTTACAGTCTATGTAAAACAAGCACTCAGAAGGAAATGTTGCGCATTACATGAATGATAAAGTGTTGTCCATATTTTGTCCAACATTAGTATAATTTGCGAAGTTTAGAGGTTTTGGAAATGGGTTTTCATTTGGATCAAAGGGTTTTAGCAAAACATTATACTGATCATCATCATCATTATAATCAGCCGGTATCAGTCCACTGCTGGACATAGGCCTCTCCCAAGTCATGCCACTGAGCCTGATCTTCGGCTCTTTGTTTCCAGTCACTGCCCACCGCTTTGCGAATGTCGTCGCTCCACCTGATAACAGGGCGTCCTACGCTACGTTTACCGATTCGCGGTCTCCACTCTAGAACCAGTCTACCCCAACGGTTATCGGTCCTACGGCAGATATGACCAGCCCACTGCCACTTCAGCTTGCTAATCCGATGAGCTATGTCGATCACTTTAGTTTTCTGGCAAATTACTTCGTTCCGGATTTGATCCCGCAGAGAAACACCGAGCATAGCTCTTTACATAGCTCGCTGAGCGACTTTAAATTGGTGGACCAGTCGAACCGTGAGTGTCCACGTCTCGGCTCCGCATGTAAAGACGGGTAGGACGCACTGATTAAAGGCTTTTGTCTTTAGGCACTGTGGTATATGCGACGAGAAGACTCGACGGAGTTTTCCAAATGCTGCCCAGCCCAACTGAATTCTTCTCTGGATTTCCTTTTCGAAGTTATGTTTGCTTAGTTGGAGCATCTGCCCTAGGTAAACATACTTAGTGACAACTTCGAGTGGGATTCCATCTACGGCAATCGGTTCCGGAACAACGTGCTCGTTGTACATGACTTTGGTTTTATCCAAATTCATCCGGAGACCGATGCGACGAGAAGAATCAGCTAGGCCATTCAACATCCTCTGTAGGTCCTGCAGCGTCTCTGCCATAATGACGATGTCATCTGCGAATTGTAAGTGAGAGATGTACTTGCTGTTGATGTTGATGCCACAATTTTTCCAGTCCAGCGTCTCAAACATATCCTCCAAGGCGTTAGTGAACAGTTTCGGGGATATGATGTCCCCCTGTCTCACTCCTCGACGCAGGTGGATATGATTAGTACGCTGGTTCTGTATTTGTACACTCATCGTTGCGGCATTATACAGACATCTCATCACTTCGATATATCGCCAGTCGACTTGGCAACGCTGCAAGGCCTCCAGAACAGACCAGGTTTCGATTGAGTCGAAGGCCTTCTCATAGTCCACAAACGCTAAGCACAGGGGCCGATTGTACTCTTCGGTCTTCTGTACAATCTGCCGCACTGTGTGGATGTGGTCCATGGTGCTGTAACCGCTTCGAAACCAATTCAAAAATTCGAATTCGAAAAAAATCGGCCTGTTCCGGAGGTTGGAACTCGTCGAGTCTTCGCGCAAGACGGTTCGTGATGACCCTTGAAAACAGTTTGTAGACATGGCTCAGAAGCGAAATCGGGCGGTAGTTTTTCAAGAGGGTTTTGTCTCCTTTTTTGAAAAACAAAACCACCATGCTCCTGTTCCATGCCTGTGGAGTTCTCCCAGTGAAGAGAACAGAATTGAAGAGCTGTTGCAGCTGGCTTACAGCTGGGGCTCCTCCAGCTTTTAGAAGCTCCGTTGTGATTCCGTCTTCACCTAGGGCCTTTCAATTTTTGAGCTGTTTAAGGGCCATCACGATCTCATCTCAGCTGACTTCGGGCAGGTCTTCTGTGAAGTGGCGGGTCAAGGTGGCTCTACAATTCTCAGTATCGGGTACAGGCCTTAAAGCATGCGATGCGTAGAGCTTGCCGTAGAAGTCTTCAACTTCTGACAGAATGAATGAAAGATGAAATGAAGAACTTGGATGCGACGACGTTCCCCGTTGACGTTGTCAGCTTTGTGAGGTGGCTTCTACCCAGAGGCTGGGCGTAAACTTTCGACCCCCGATTCTGCTCAATTGATTCTTTAATCAAGAGCGTGTTAGAGGATCGGAGATCTTGTCGTACCAGCTTCTTAATAGTTTTGTTGCGCATCTGATTAATTGACAAAGCTGACAAAGGGTCTGTTCGTCTCTCTTCCATTAGTCGAAGTGTTTCTGCCGAAAGTTTGGACTTTTTGCCCGTACGCTCTCGCAAAACTTCGTCCCTTCATCCCTGAGGATTTCCGCCACTTCTTCGAGTTTCTGGTCTACGTCATCTGTGGTTTCCAAGGCAGCGAATCGATTTTCCAATTTTAATTGGAATGTTTCAGACCCAACAACGGTTTGGAGTAGGTTTGATCGGAGTGTGGACTTCATCAATCGGAATCTCTCGGCTTTGAAGTCGATATCCAGAGAGCCTCGTACAAGTCGGTGATCACTTCCAGTATTGAACCTAGTGATCACAGAGACGTCTCTGAATATGCGCCGTTTGTCCGTAATGATGAAGTCAATCTCGTTTTTAGTCACAGTGTCGGGGCTTTGCCACGTCCACTTCGTTTGGGGCTTTTTCTTGAAGAACGAGTTCATCAAGAAAAGCCCCTCTTTCTCGAGGAAATTCACGAGCATTTGCCCCTTGTGATTCCTACTCCCAAAACCGTGTGGTCCTAGAGTCGATTCACTGCAGGTCTGTACTCCCACTTTGGCGTTAAAGTCTCCCATGACAACGTTGTAGTGAGCCTTAGAGGTGGTATGTAAAGCTCTAGAGATGTCTTCATACATGCTCTCCACCTCTTCGTCCAAGTGTGCCGAGGTCGGTGCGTAAACCTGGATAACCTTGAGGCTATACCTCTTGGTTAACTTAATTATGAGGTACGCTACCCTGGTCGACACACTGGAGATTTCTACAACGTTGTCACTGAGAACCTTGTTGACCAGAAACCCGACGCCGCCTTGGGATGGCTGGTCTCCTTCTCTGTAATACATAAGATGGCCCGATTCTAGAGTTATGGTGTCCTCTCACTGTCTTCGGACTTCACATAACCCCAGAATGTGCCATCTATGTGTCCCAGCTCCTCCTCCAGCTTTGCCAGATGATCATCCAGCCGAATCGTGCGTCCATTATATGTTGCGAGGGTCAGTTTGTTTTGGCGACCTACCGTAGCCCGGAGATTCTTAGCACCCCCTGCCCTGCCGTTACCGTGACCGCCGCCGTGGTCAGGAATAGCAGGGCGGCCGGGAACTGGGGGCCGCGGCATATTGTGACTTTCCATACTACTTCTTTCATCCCTTGGGAGGGATATGCCCTAATCGCCATGCTGGGCAGGCGTGTTGGCGATCGCAGGACGTAGCTTCTTGCACCGGTGACGCTGCTGCCCGTTACCGGCCTGTAGTATTTAGCTACGCCATAATTTGAAATGGTTATACCGCCATTTGTCGGTCGCCAGAGCCCCGTTCGTTGGTCAGCAGAATGCACCACGGGCAGGTGAGGTTGGGAGCACTTAGAAGGTATGTGTGCCCCCTTACATCCCCATTATGCTGATATTTAATTGTAAATAATAACGTTTTTATTTGTTGCTCTGTATAGCTTGTGTTTAAAAATCTTTTTGATACTTTTATGCGCACTGGG
Source organism: Cabera pusaria (assembly GCA_954871355.1). Lineage (NCBI taxonomy): Eukaryota > Metazoa > Arthropoda > Insecta > Lepidoptera > Geometridae > Cabera > Cabera pusaria. Next base: position 23,458,738 of record OX940900.1, read on the forward strand.
GTAAAATTTGACGGATATGACGTAGCGTCATGGTCTGAAGGCAGCGGAAGTAACGTAAGCGTCATGTTATATTTTATATTTATAACGCCCTCTATTGTTGAACGGCGTAACTACGAAGAAGAAGTTCAACAGTTAGAGTTGTACAAAAAATAATTAGTGATGTTTGAGAAATAAAATGCATGAACTTGGAAGTTTACAGCATTTATAATTGGTTAAAAACTGTTTAATTGATATTAATGAAGTTGGTTAATTCAGTCTATTTTTTTCTACCATTATCTCGCTGATTTTAGGTGATGATGTGGTCGAGTATGGTGAACAAACTCGGCATAGAATGTTCTGCCTTTTAAGGGCTGTGAACATCGATATCACGCTCCACTTGTGGAAAATCTATAAGAATTATAATTATAAGTGTCATAATATCCAACACTAATATATTGGTTGATTTGATTGTAAAATTTAGTCCTTTATAAATTTTGTAATGTTTTACTACAACTGTTTTCGTATATTTGTTTTCTTACAGCCGGGGTATGAAATTGATTTTAGATTTTTGTGACCTTCACATCAATTAATTTATATTTTATTCTTCTATTTTTTACTCAAATCGACTAAATAATCTGTGAAAAAATGGGCATAACCATTTTCATACTCAGAAATCAGATAAATACAATTGAAAACTCCAGCAAAGTAAACTGACTAATTACAAATATAAACAGACGACACTTACATTTAAGTGATGTTCTTGAATACAACCGTTAAATTTAACATCCATCGTTAACTCTTGTATTACGATGGTCCCTTCCACTTATCCTAAAACATGTCTACACTTTGTGTAGGTAGGTATGTGTGAAAGCTCTTTGCGCAACCACGAACTAAATACCTTAATGCTTGCGGCCGCCCCGTTCGCAACAGATATTTCAATTATTCCACCCCGTATATCGAGGTGTAGCTTATAATATCATATTTTTGCTTAACTGTGGAGTGACAAAATGGAGGGTTATCTATTTGAACTTTATGTATATGAAATAATCGCATTTGCATGGTAGTAGGGCCTTGCCTGACCAGTCACCACCCTCAAGTTAGAAAATCTGTAGCCAAACGTCTAATGAGTTCCAGCAGCTATCCTCGAAAGCCAGTTCCCATTCTAAGTCTAGCGTGCTAACATCCTCGACTGCATCATCACTTACCAACAGGCGAGATAGTAGTCAGACGCTAGCTAGCCTATAAATATGATATTAAAAAAAAAAATTTGGAACAGATGCGAGTGGTTCGTGCAAAAAGAGTCCCAAAATTATTGTTCAATAATTTTTGTCGATAACAAAGTTTTTAGTTAAAAATCACTTAAATGTAAATTTACTTTTTTTGTTTGTGGTATATCTTTGTTTCAAATATACTATTATTTATTCGGTGGTTTAAGTAGAAATATAAGTTTCTTTAGCCAAAGTTGTTATTCATACAAATAATAAACTGTGAGCAATGTGTCTACATGTAATTTTTTCATTCTAGATCCAACAGGCAGTGTCTAAAAGTTTTGATTTAGATCTAAGTATATTTGAATAAATTCTTTAACTAATGTTACTTTAACTTTGGTATTTTAGTAAAGGTACGGACACACCGCAACGTCCATCGTGCGTGATCTAGGTGGCGATCAGATAGCGCAGTAGTATTTGTACCGACTGGTTTACACCAAACGCGACCAGAAAACAATTGAAAAGTACTGAGATCGCGCCCGCAGATCGCAGGACGCCGCGGTGTGGCCGTAACTTAACCACGGCTGGGCAAACGTAGTACACGACGCCCTCCAGACGCTAGGTGGAGCAACGATATACGCAAGCTGGCTGACATCGGTTGAAAATGAAGAGCTACAGATCAAGTTCTGGAGCGTGCCGTAGGAGAGGCCTATGTCCAGCAGTGGACGGATGACCAGATCTCATTAAATTGTATAGCACTCGATATTTTTATACAATTTATTATATACAATGCTACAGCTATATTAAATAAAACCGGCCAAATCGAGTTGAACTCGCCCACCGAGGCTACCGTACCAACGTTGGTTAGTTCCAATTAAAGTAAGTAAAAACAAGTCGTACTTCAAAGAAGATACTTAATTACTGCAGTCCGGGGTCTACATTTGAAATGCTCTTAAGCGAATTATGCAACGGCATCAACTCATCTCAGTCCTCATCTACTTGGATCTTGGTTGTAGGCGAAAATAACAAAATGACTCGCAAAGACTTCAAAAGTTGTCTACAAAAACTAGTTGACACTAGTAATAATAATATATCCCAGAAAATAATGATCTGCACTCTCCCTTATAGAACTAATGACTATTATAATGCTTTGACATATACATTGAACACAGACATGTACAACATGACATGTAGCAGTGCTAACATTGCCATTATTGATATTAATCTAAATAAAGATATCGCAAATTGTAAACAAAACTTCAACTCTAAATATCGCCATACATTACGTAATTTTCTATTTTTTAATATTGACGCTCCTTTTGGTAAGACTAAGACGGTAATAGATGTAACTATGACGCCGGACATATACACCTCTAGCCGGGCAGCGCAAAATACGACTCTGTGCAAATTAGTAAATACAAACAAAGAAAAAGAGTCTGAAACCAATGGATCTATTTTTTTAGACCACAGCCAGACTCGTCGTCAATCCGTATAGTTCACCAAAATATTCAAGGGTTTTATAATAAAGAATTAGAAGTAAGTCTTTTTTTAGAACATAGTAAGGTTGATGTACTATGCCTTACAGAAATCTGGCTAACAAAGTCTGAGATACAGATAGGTTTGAACAATCATAATATTGGTAGCTATTTTTGTAGATCCAAAGCCTGTAGAGGTGGAACCATGATTTTAGTTAGTAAAAATATCAAATTCAAGTCAAGAGATGATGTGGTTGGGTTCTCAGTGGAACGTCATGTTGAAATATCTTGTATAGAATTGAGTGGTTATATTATTGTTTGTGTCTATCGACCGCCATCAGGCACTTATCAAATATTTGAATCGGCAATGGAGGAAGCTCTTCAAAAAATTACCCTTAAAAATAAACATGTACTAGTAGCCGGAGATTTTAACATTAATTTGCTAGAAGCGTCTGCCTTGAAAAATAATCTAATTAACTTATTTGATAGCTTTAACCTCAAGGCACAATTTATAGAGCCAACAAGAGTCACAGGAACTTCAGCCACGTGCATAGACAATATTTTTTGTAACTGTGAAACTCTCGATCAAACAATAATTGATAAATTAAGCTCAGATCATTCCGGGCAATTTTTGAAAATATCTGTAAAAAAAGAAAATACAAGTAATGATAAAATTAATAAATCAAGATGTTACACACCTAAGAACATAGAATTATTTAAAATTAATTTAAATAAAAACCTTAAAGATATAGATGACGATGGCAAAATTGACTGCCCGAATGTCTACTTTTCCAAATTCATTGAGAAAATTAAAACTAGCTTTGATTATGTCTTCCCTACCAAGAATCACCAGAAAAAAGAAAAGCTTTGCTTTAATGATTGGGCAACAAAGGGTATTTATAAAAGCCGGGATAGACTATATGAGCTGTATGGTGAAAAAAATCTCCGCAAAGATGAAGCATTTCTAAGATATGTAAAACGATACAGCAAGACATTTCAGAATATATGTAAAGTGGCAAAGGCCATGTTCATAAATAACAAAATCGTAAAATCAAGAAATAAAATCAAAACGGTATGGTCAATTATAAATGCGGAAACCGGCAAATCAAATCAACAAAAACGCAACATTGAAGTATTTCATAATAACAAAGTTATCACAGATAAAATCGAAGTATCAAACATCTTCGCTGGTTATTTTAATAGAATTCCCTACGAGAGTACGAAAACATTGCAACCAAATCAATCAAAAGCCACTCAAATTTTACAGCACAATGTTCCGGCTACTGATACCAATTTTAATTTCCATCATATTACAGCACCTACAATTTTAAAAACCTTTAAGTCTCTACAGTCCAAAACATCCGAAGACATCTGGGGATTCTCAACTTCACTCCTGAACGAAGTTATTGACATACTGGCTCCTCACTTGGCATACATTTTTAATGAAAGTGTTGACAAGAACATTTTTCCGCAACTTATGAAGTGTGCCAAAATATTGCCAATATTCAAATGCGGCAACCATCGGGAACCTAACAACTACAGACCCATCTCAATACTACCAGCTCTTAGTAAAGTGTTTGAGAAGATCTTACTTACGCAATTAAGTGCTTTCCTTAACTGTAAAAATATATTTCATCCAAACCAATTTGGGTTTACTAAGGGTTGCTCCACTTCGGATGCTATAACTACAGCTGTGGATGCGATATTTGAAGCTTGGCAGAATTCACATGATGTAGTTGGAATCTTTTGTGATCTGTCGAAGGCATTTGACTGCGTACACCACGATACACTACTATGTAAGCTTTCTCATTACGGAGTAAGAAACGGTGCTCTTGAGCTTGTCCATTCGTATCTTACGGAGAGAGTTATGAATGTTGATATTGAAGGAGTGCTTTCTGATACCGTACCTGTTAATATCGGTGTTCCTCAGGGATCAATTCTTGGACCATTGCTTTTTCTAGTCTACATAAACGACTTGCCCTTTTCGTTTGACAAGTCGATAACGCCAGTTTTGTTTGCTGACGATACGTCACTTTTATTTAAAGTCAAAAGAAAACTTGTAAGTACCCAGGATATAAACGTAGCACTATATGACCTATACAACTGGTTTAGTGCGAATAATCTTGCTTTAAATGCCAATAAAACAAAATGTATAAAATTTTCCCTGACAAGGGATAAGACTCTACCTCCTATTATAATTAATAATAATACGCTAGAATTGACTTACCAAACTAAATTCTTAGGCTTAAATTTAGATAATAAGCTCCAATGGGGGCCTCATATTGAGGAACTATCAGGAAAGCTGAGCTCAGCCGCATATGCAGTAAAAAAGATTAGGCAGTTATCAAATCTACAGACGGCTAGAGTAGTATATTTTAGCTATTTCCACTCTTTAATGGCGTATGGTATCCTTCTTTGGGGCAATGCAGCTGACGCCAACGCTGTTTTCGTATTACAAAAAAGAGCCATTCGTTTTCTATATGGTCTAGGTCCCAGAGAATCCCTGAGGAAACGTTTTAGAGAAATTAATGTCCTGACCATGCCTTGCCAATACATACTAGCCAATATTTTATACGCAAGGAAACATCTGGCCAAATTTGACAAACATAGCGATGTACATTCTTATGCGACAAGAAACAAAGACAAAATCGTACTTTCTTTTACCAGACTCTCTAAAATAAGTAAATCATTTACTATCCACAGTATACGTTTCTACAATATTCTTCCTGAATGCCTGACCCAGTTGCGGGAAAAACAGTTCAAGGCCACGATAAAACGTATGCTAATAAATCGATCGTATTACTCTGTACAAGAGTTTCTTGATGACAAAAGGGCATGGCATGACATTGATAGATTGGAAAAAATCAATGAGTTTATAATGTAAATCTTATATTGAATGATGTTATTATATTTGTTTTATTGTTTCCTGACTTGTGACATACTTTATGCATTTATATTACATTTTATACTTGACATTTATTAATTTTGAGTTTTTTACATTTTGTATCGACATAATAATTTTATTTTGTTTTAAATTTGACATTTTATTAGTTATTTTATAATGTAATTCGACGTAGTCTAGGCTTAGAGACTTTTTTTTTTTTTTTTTCTGACACTCCTGTAACTTTTTATGACTAATGGCAACATTTTATTCTACTTCACTTTTGTATGATATTTTTCTTTTATAGGCTTCACACGTATATTGCATTGTTGTGTTCAGTGTATATCAATTAGTCATTTTACGTTTGTACTGGTATTACAATGTATTAGTCACTATTTGTACTTAATTGTATTTAAATGACGTTCATAAGTGTACGATGTACCCAAATGGAACAATAAATAAATTGAAATTGAAACTCGAAGTCTAAATTGTATGAGCGCTCATATAACTGAGTCCTATCTTAATTGGCGTTAACTATGTATGTATGGGGACACCCTTTAATTTTCATTTTTTTTATTTATTGGATTTTTTCCTTTAATTGTGCTGTAAGACCTTGCTTCTTGCCAAATTTCATTATTGTAGGTCAACGGGAAGAACCCTATAGGTTTTCGACCCAAAACCTGTAGGGTACTTCCGGTTGACCTAGAACTGTCAATTTTGGTCAAAAGCAAGGTCTTACAGCACAAGTAAAGGAAATATTCCAAAAAATAAAGAAAGTTAAATATTAAGGTAAATTTTGGTACTTCCATGTTTCCGCGAAAATCTAAATTTGCCCATATCTTTTTATCGTGTAGACTCAGGACCTTGATTTTTATATACGTAATAGGGACTATAGATTTCAGTATCTGGTATAAATTTCAACTTGCCAGGTCCACCCATTCTTGAGAAAATCGGTGGTGACACACGGAAAGACAGACAGACAGACAGACGGACAGACAGACAGACAGACGGACAGACGGGCAAGAAATTGTTCTTATAAGGGTTCCTTTTTCTAATTTTTGAGGTACGGAACCCTAAAAACACCGTTTTGTACAAATCAGCTCTCAAATGACCAAATTATAAACTAACATTATTCTTATTAGCTAACATATTATATACATAAAAAAAAATTACACGAGTTGACCACTTCCCCTTTCTGTAAAGTCAGTCAAAAACCCCACCCCATCTCTACTATGTTTCTCGACTAATGCGTCACGTTCGAATCAACTCGTAGTCCCTTTTTAGGATACGAATAAAAATGAAGTGACGTGTTCCTCGGAGTACGTACGAGTATTAATGTTTTTATGGTGATGTAGGTCGCACCTTTCACTATGCTTGACGTACCAGAGTAACTATGTACTGTTAGTGAGACTGTTATGCTACTGCCACACTACCTCACCGTTTACCGCCCGTTTAACCTTACCGCAATAATTATGGCATTAAATTACTGCCGAAGTTACCGCGTAAAGTGGCGTGGTTACACTAGAGTTTACCTAGAAATGACACTACCGTCTTAAGCCATATTGCTTGACATTGTAAAATTATGGCTATTGATCGTGACTACACCTAGGTGCGTTTTTAATTTGCGGCATTAGCCCAATGGATAAGGTGTCAGACTGGCGATCAAAAGGTCGTGAGTTCGACCCCCACCCTTGCACTATTGACGTGAACCCACTCAAGAGACAAGCATATTTAGCTTAGTTAGAGGGGTTAACAAGAATACAAATGTGCAAACCACATTGATAGTTAGCTTTAAAAAAATATATATGAGCACAATAATTGTCATACCACGGTAGTGTGGCCGCAATATTAGAGAGAGACCAAGCCAAGTGCGAGTCAGACTTTTATCCCGCACACGGAGGGTTCCGAACGCCATCTAACGAGTTTAACAGTACAGCTGGCAACCCTACTTTAATAATTTTATAATAGTCTGACGACAACGATCGGATGACAGTTGAATGGCTCATTACATATTTTATGTTATTTTCAACCAACTAACAGAAAGGAGGAGGTTCTCAATTTGTCTGTATGTTCGTTCTACGATTTTTCTACAAATTCTTAATCAATTCATATGATTTTTTTTTCCATTGGTAGGGTTCATCTTCAAAATGTGTTTTGTAGAAGTAGGTTTTTTTAGTTATTAAACTATCTTAATTCTTTAAATTCAAAATGTCAAAATTAATAAACTTCCGGCTCCGAGTGCCTGTGCTAGGTGCGCGTAGGCGGTTAGACGTACTAGAGATGCCCTCAAGTAGGACAAACCTAATCAAGTTTGCTCCTCTATCCCGAACCATAATGATGCTCAATATCATATCTGCGAAATATATTCATATATTTGACTGTAGCTTGCCGAAATTCATCGAAGCGGTTTATGTACTCGTATGCATTGAAAATTTGTGAGTAATTAAGTTTAGTGTACAAATAATATTTTTAAGTTAAAATTCAGAGTACCAATAGCATCGGTTTGGCTGTCATCATCATCATCATAATTATCAGCCGGTATCAGTCCACTGCTGGACGTAGGCCTCCCCCAAGACACGCCACTGAGCCCGGTCTTCGGCTCTTTGTTTCCAGTCACTGCCCACCGCTTTGCGAATGTCATCGCTCCACCTAGTCACAGGGCATCCTACTCTACGTTTGCCGATTCGCGGTCTCCACTCTAGAACCAGTCTGCCCCAACGGTTATCGGTCCTACGGCAGATATGACCAGCCCACTGCCACTTCAGTTTGTTAATCCGCTGAGCTATGTCGATCACTTTAGTTATCTGGCGAATTATTTCGTTCCGGATTCGATCCCGCAGAGAAACATCAAGCATAGCTGTCTCCATAGCTCGCTGAGCGACTTTAAACTGGTGGATTAGTCGAACCGTGAGTGTCCACGTCTCGGCTCCGTATGTCATGACAGGTAGGACGCACTGATTAAAGACTTTTGTCTTTAGGCACTGTGGTATAGGTGACGAGAAGACTCGACGGAGTTTCCCAAATGCTGCCCAGCCCAGCTGAATTCTTCTCTGGATTTCCTTCTCGAAGTTGTGTTTGCCTAGTTGGAGCGTTTGCCCTAGGTAAACATACTGCGTGACAACTTTGAGTGGGATTCCATCTACGGCAATCGGTTCCGGAACAACGTGCTCGTTGTACATGACTTTGGTTTTATCCAAATTCATCCGGAGACCGATGCGACGAGAAGAATCAGCTAGGTCATTCATCATCCTTTGTAGGTCCTGCAGCGTCTCTGCCATAATGACGATGTCATCTGCGAATCGTAAGTGAGAGATGTACTTGCCGTTAATGCTGATGCCACAATCTTTCCAGTCCAGCGTCTTAAACATATCCTCCAAGGCATTAGTGAACAGTTTCGGGGATATGACGTCCCCCTGTCTCACTCCTCGACGCAGGTGATATATGTATACGCTGGTTCTGTACTTGTACTGACATCGTTGCGGCATTATATAGACATTTCATCACTTCGATATATCGCCAGTCGACTTGGCAACGCTGCAGGGACTCAGAACCGACTAGGTTTCGATTGAGTCGAAGGCCTTCTCATAGTCCACAAATGCTAAGCACAGGGGCCGATTGTACTCTTCGGTCTTCTGTACAATCTGCCGCACCGTGTGGATGTGGTCTATGGTGCCGTAACCGCTTCGAAACCCGGCCTGTTCCGGAGGTTGAAAGTCGTCGAGTCTTCGCGCAAGACGGTTCGTGATGACCCTTGAAAACAGCTTGTAGACATGGCTCAGAAGCGAAATCGGGCGGTAGTTTTTCAATAGGGTTTTATCTCCTTTTTTGAAAAACAAAACCACCATGCTTCTGTTCCATGTCTGTGAAGTTTTACCAGTGAAGAGAACAGAATTTAAGAGCTGTTGCAGCTGGCTTACAGCTGGAGCTCCTCCAGCTTTTAGAAGCTCCGTTGTGATTCCGTCCTCACCTGGGGCTTTTCCATTTTTGAGCTGTCTAAGGGCCATCACGATCTCATCTCGGCTGACTTCGGGCAGGTCTTCTGTCAAGTGGCGGGTTAAGGTGGCTCTGCAATCCTCAGTATCGGGTTCGGGCCTTGAAGCATGCGATGCGTAGAGCTTGCTGTAGAAGTCTTCAACTTCCGACAGAATCTCCAGCTTGGATGCGACGACGTTCCCCGTTGATGTTGTCAGCTTTGTGAGGTGGCTTCTACCTAGAGGCTGGACAAACACTTTCGACCCCCGATTCTGCTCAATTGATTCTGTAATCAAGAGCGTGTTAGAGGATCGGAGGTCGCGTCGTACCAGCTTCTTAATAGTTTTGTTGCGCACCTGGTTAATTGACAAAGCTGACAATGGGTCTGTTCGTCTCTCTTCCATTAGTTGAAGTGTTTCTGCTGAAAGCTTGGACTTTTTGCCCGTACGCTTGCTCTCGCAAAACTTCGTCCCTTCTTCCCTGAGGATTTCCACCACTTCTTCAAGTTTCTGGTCTACGTCATCTGTGGTTTCCAAGGCAGCGAATCGATTTTCCAATTTTAATTGGAATGTTTCAGACCCAACAACGGTTTGGTGTAGGTTTGGTCGGAGCGTGGACTTCATCAATTGGAATCTCTCGGCTTTGAAGTCGATATCCAGAGAGCCTCGTATAAGTCGGTGATCACTTCCAGTATTGAACCTAGTGATCACAGAGACGTCTCTGAATATGCGCCGTTTGTCCGTAATGATAAAGTCAATCTCGTTTTTAGTCACAGTGTCGGGGCTTTGCCACGTCCACTTCCTTTGAGGCTTTTTCTTGAAGAACGAGTTCATCAAGAAAAGCCCCTCTTTCTCGAGGAAATTCACGAGCATTTGCCCCCTGTGATTCCTACTCCCAAATCCGTGTGGTCCTAGAGTCGATTCACTGCAGGTCTGTACTCCCACTTTGGCGTTAAAGTCTCCCATGACAACGTTGTAGTGAGCCTTAGCGGTAGTATGTAAGGCTCTGGAGATGTCTTTGTACATACTCGTACTTTCCACCTCTTCATCCATGTGTGCCGAGGTCGGTGCGTAGACCTGGATAACCTTGAGGCTGTACCTCTTGGTTAACCTTATTATAAAGTACGCAACCCTGGTCGACACCCTGGAGATTTCTACAACGTTGTCACTGAGAGCCTTGTTGACCAGAAACCCGACGCCGTCTTGGGATGGCTGGTCACCTTCTCTGTAATACATAAGATGGCCTGATTCTAGAGTTATGGTGTCATCTCCCTGTCTTCGGACTTCACATAACCCCAGAATGTGCCATCTATGTGTCCCAGCTCCTCCTTCAGCTGCGTCAGATGCTCATCCAGCCGAATCGTGCGTCCATTGTATGTTGCGAGGGTCAGTTTCTTTTGGCGGCCTACCGTAACCCGGGGATTCTTAGCCCTGCCCTGCCGTTACCATGACCGCCGCCGTGGTCAGGAATAGCAGGGCGGCCGGGAACTGGGGGCCGTGGCTTATTGTGACTTTCCATGATAGGTGGGGGGGGGGATGTCATGTATCAGTGTTAAATTAGAGTGCCCTCCTTCCCCGCAGCTTCCCCTCGTGTAGCGCTGGGATGACTACGGCGTAGCAATGACGTCATGGCGTAGCTGACGACAGTGTAGCACCACAAGGTTCAACTACCTACCTGTATCTCCAATAATTCTCATACTACATACTTTATTAAATAATAAGAATACTACTAATACTGAGCTCTTTGGCTTTATTTTAATTAATAAGTAGGTACTTGTAAAAAATATTCTATGTACTTGTCTAGGTTATAGACTGTGTGCCAAATGTCGATCGTAATCAAAAATCCTGGTCTATCACTGGTGAACATTATTTTTAATATCTTTTATTTTATGTTACGTTACTTTAAGTATTTATTGTAATACAAGTTCCTACTTAATTTATTAAACTAATAAAACTAAAATATAAACTGCGACTAAAAAAAAAAAATGTTTTTCTCATTACCAAATTTCAAATTACTTTAAAAATGAATTCAAATGACTTATTTAATAGATGTTACCTCTCCTACCTACTCTTACCTTTGTTTATCTCGTCTTACCTTTGTTAACTAATTTGGAAAATCATTTATTTGTTAGGGAGAGTATATTTCCCGTTTGTTTTCTTTTCAATCGTACTTTTTAACCAATGAAAAAAAACGGAGGAGGTTCTCAAGTCGACGCGTATATTTTTATAGAGATCTGATAGGTATCTTCAGAAATACGGAGATATACACCTCAAACTTGTTAAGTACTGAAAATGTCTAGCGCGGCATTTGAATTCGTTTTCTACCCGACTACAAAGGGTTATGTGGTTGACCGGTATGTACTCGTATGTATGTATGTTCGACTGTTCGTATCTGTTTCCTCATAATTTTTAAACTCCAGAAATTGACAAACGAGGTGTCGTTGGTACCTCAAAAGTGTAGTATCTTGCTTGTCCTTTAACCTTAAATCACTAACTAAATATGATAAACATATCATCTCCCGTCTGCAGGGAGCCTTATTATATAGAAACCACATTTTAAGCATGCCAAGGATATCCAACATAACATAGTTAAGATGAGAATTTGAGTAAAATACAGAAAGAGGGCATCAAAGCTGCTGTTTTATTATTTATTACGTGTTTGAAATGAACAAACGTTGATATTAAGAGATTTCTCTTAGTTTTTTTTATCCTACTTAATTCAAATGAGGGCTCATTCTTTCACATACAAAAATTCTTTGTTTCACATACTAAAATCTGATTCCTAGGCGCCTATGCCAACAATTCTTTGTAAGTTTTTAGGGTTTCGTACCCAAAAGGTAAAACGGGACACTATTACTTGAACTCCGCTGTTTGTTTGTCTGTCTGTCTGTCTGTCTGCCACCAGGCTGTATCTCATGAACTGTGATAGTTAGACAGTTGAAATTTTCACAGATGATGTATTTCTGTTGCCGCTATAACAACAAATACTAAAAACAGAATAAAGTTAAAAATTATAGGGTACAAGAAATGTATATTTTTCGGCATTTCAAAATAACGCCATCTATGAACGCTTAGGTAACCGTCCATAGATGGCGTAATATTGAAATGCCGATCCCTAACACCTTTGTTAGACGTTAGGTAGCGTTATAAGAAATAAAATATTTATTTATTATTAGTTTTTGTTGGCGAAAACTGATAGTGGTATTTATTGCTCGATCTTGTAAAATACTGTAGTGTGGTACGGAACCCTACGAGTGCGAGTCTGACTTGCACTTGGCCAGTTTATTTTTTTATGATTATAGACCATATTACTAGTGTCCCTATTGTCACTACAATCTAGCCTTTTCGGCTAATAAGCAATTTTACTTTAACTTATACTATTCATTATTCTGTGACTTTAGCCTAAACTTAATACAACAGTGAACAACTACTAATAATAAGAATGTCTCCATTACCACTTTTCTTATTGTCTCTAATAAAGGTATACACATTGTTCAAGTGTTCATACGTATATATTTCTGAGCGTATAGCAATTTTCGCACTTTATCACTAAACTTTATTTTTATACACTATTTCGAACGGGTTTGTACGCTTAAGTCTTCTTGTTATATTTGTATGGTCAAGGAGCTGGATTACCTTGACATTTACATGATGATGACGTCTTTTTTCATGAGCTTCTGAATGCTATTGTGCAATTTTGACGACGGTCTTAATTTTCAGGTCCCGATATAGATCGCCATTTCTAATGTACTAAGGAACCATTGCGATTCCCTATTATTAAGACTGCTGTCCGTCCGTCCGTCTGTCCGTGAGTAAGAGGGCTGTACATTCTAAACCGTAATAGGTAGACAGCTAAAATATTCAAAAAATATGTACTATACTAATAGCCGCTATAAAAACACATACTTAAAAACAGAATAAAGTTAAAGGGTTCTCCATCCAAGAAACGTATTTTTTCGGATCGAATCTTCTTTATTGTACTGTAGCTATGGAACCCTACATGTACGAATCCAACTCGTTCTTGGCCATTTTATTTTTTTATAACGTATAGGCTAGCGTTTGACCACTATCTCGCCTGTTAGTCAATGATGATGCGGTCGAGGATAGCATGCTTTATCTAAAATGGGAACTTAACCTAGAATGTAATCTTAAACCGCATCATCCCTTTACACCAGGATATTGGTCAAGTGCGCATTTGACTTTTTTTTTTTTTTTTTTTTTTATACGTTATAGGCTAGCGTTTGACCACTATCTCACCTGTTGGTAAGTGATGATGCGGTCGAAGATGGTAAGCACGCTAGGCCTAGAATGGGAACTGGCTCTCAAGGATAGCTGCCGGAACACATTAGATGTTTTGGTGACAGATTTTCTAACTTGAGGGTGGTAGCTGGCCAGGCGGACACTAGATAGTGTCCTACCACCATGCGAGGGTTGTTGGTTTCTTAACGATGTTTTCCTTCACCGGAGGGCCACTGTGAGAAGCGCACATAAATTTTTCGATAGAAAAATCCATTGGTGCACGGCGGTTTGAACTCGGTACCACGGCATCAAAGCCGAACGTTCTCCCGATTACGCCACCGGGCCCTCAGAAACTGCAATAAATAAAGAAGAAGTTTTAACCACTGCACTCAAAGATTTCGTCTAAATATTAACAATCATGTACCTAATTCCTTAAAAAAAATTAAAAAATGTTACTAATTCTGAAATCTGTTAAAATAAAAATTATATTTCTTTGAGTGTTACACACTTTTTACTTTTTTGTAAATAAAATAGTTACACACAATTCAAAATTTTATCGTACCGAGGGGATGTAAAAATAACCTTATATGCAAAACGAGGGTAGACAGACGTGTGTAACTCAGGAGTGATTAACTAAAAATAGTTATATCTCCGTAAACCAAACATTATTTCAGTATATCTTACATTTCTCAACCATCTCTTTAACTCTTTTATATCTTTAACGCAATGACTCATTTCGCGGAGTTAGAGCAAGCGAGATGCATATAACTCTCTATGCGTTAAAAAGAGAGCGTCACGGAGTTAGAGTAAGGGAGATGTAAACATATAACAATCTATGTGATAGAAAGGGAGCGTAGCGTCATAGAATTATTAGGGATATAGAGATATAAAAGAGATATATACATATTTTGTTCAAAACGATACGTATCTATCTTTTCTCTTTAAGGATATGATTTGCACATGGCTAAAAGAGGGTGCGTAGAAAGCTACGTATAAGAAGTAAAAATTCCAAGTTTATTCAATTTATTTCTCAACATCACTTATAATTTTTTTTAATACAGTTGCTCAAAAAGTGGCCTATTGAAGGGACGTATAGCGTTCGGGATGTGGGTTATTACATACTCGTGCTTTTTTTTTACCTTTCCCGAACTCGAGCGTTCTCTTTCCCAACTGTCAAAATAATGTCTATTAAAAAGAAAAACCAACCATGAAGTTTTTACTAAAAAAAATAATAGAAGTTTTTATGATTCATGCAAATACGTATATTTCTAAAAAGAAGCTACTAATTTGTTTTAATATCAGATTTCATTATTAAAACTACCGTGAGTATGTTCCATAATTTATAATTTTTTTTTTTTTTTTTTAATTATTATAAAATATCAGATTCATGATTTGATTGAATAAGGTTAGGTTTCATTTCATGTCATTAAATTTCATTTTCATTTAATATCAATACAAAAATTCTACTGAAGACTTGGCTGTATGGGCATTGTTCCCGTTGCCTACCAGAATGGGTGAAGAAAAAAAAACTCTGCTTATATTCTACGGTTGGCGCCAATTTTCAGAAATTTTCTTTGCGAGTTTAGTTGTTTGTTGCACAAAATGAGTAATTTTGAATTAACACCACTGGAACTCAGTATAATTGCACAAAAAGGAGAACATTTTACCGGAAAAGTCAAAAAGTCGCTACATATCTACATGACATTTTTATTGCGTGGAGAGAAGAGAAAACGCCAGTTAGTATAAAAAACTGTACCAATTTCAATGTATATGTGAATTATAACTTTTATAAGAAATGAATGTTAAGTTAGTTGAGTTTATTGTGTTTTTATTATTTTATTAAATTGCTTAATTTTTTCGCAACTGTATTAAAAATAGTCGTTCAGTACACTTGCGGAACCGTCATTGCAACTTGTTCCGACTGTCAACCCTCGCCTTCTTCTGCGCCTCGGCTCGGGTAGACATTTGTCGGAACTCAAAGAATCAAAGCATTTATTCAGTATGTAGGCAGTATAAATATACGCACATATACACGTCAAAATCATAAATCATAAAATAAATCATAACCAATTATCAAGTAAACATAGCAAAAGCAGAATTTAGCGCTTTGAATTAGAAAAAAAAAAGTAATGAACCATTCAGCTGTCATCCAATCGTTTACGTCAGAATATTTAAAAAAAATTAAAGTAGGTTAAAACCAACCATACATGTAACTGTGTGTTTCAGTACTTCAGACAATTTTTATATAAAAAAAATAAAAAAGTGAAATAGTGAAACACAACATAGAGTAAGAACAACAAGAACTCTTTGCAATGACAGCCTTTCCGCACTTGTAATGAAATATACTATTGTACAACTCCATCTGTTGAACTGTAGTCAATACGTCGTACGTAGTTACGCCGTTTTACAATAAAGGCTGTTTGTAAATATAAAATGACGCTTACGTCACATCCGTTGATTCGGACCGTGACGCTACCTCGCCTCCGTTAAAATTTCACTCCAGTGCGCCTAAAGTAGTATCACTTCAAAAAGTTACTCCTTCTGAAAACTATTAAAATGACCTGATATCTTCGAGTATTTACAAATGGAGATGTTAACGTTCTAATCCGCAAACATTTTTTTCAGCCGATTCTTACGGGGGACGAGGTAAACACGCATTGCACACACACACAAATCACTCACTTTAACGATCCCGCACACTTGCTTGAAACACGCACACAGTATTAAAAATACAGCGTAGTTACGCACGCTCATATGGCCAATAATGCCTATATGGCCAGCAGAGGGGTACGCCTTGCGTTAACATCTCCATTGGTATATGCTCGAAGCCATGTAACAAGTGATATTTTAAAAAACATTTATAAACACAAGCTTTTACATAACCTACGACCAGACAAATCCAACGAGCTCAAACACGACGGGTATAATATGTGTAGTTTAGGAGTTCCTTTGGCCATCTTCCAGCTCCATCATCTGATCAGCACCATGTCATTATAATATTGCATTGTCACGTAATTTACACATGTACGCAAAATTTCAGCTCAATCGAACCCCTAGAAGTTGCTCTAAAATCAATCGCAAAATTTGTGACGGACAAATAAATTCGCCGTGAAGTAGAGATAAAGCTTGTAAAAAAGAACTCTGCTATATATGATACAAACTTCCATGTGGATGTTCTAAGCTACCCTTTCGGCGGGAAGCCAAGAATTTGTCTATCAAATACACTATGCAAAATATGTGAGGTCCTGTGTAAGCATAACGCATATGAAAGATATCAAAGAACGGAATAAATCGTTCAGGCTTTTTATCATATTTTGAGGGTACCCAGCATAAACGGATTCCAAATCACCCGTATCGAAGGTAGGTAATTCCTTTTGAAGGTGGAAAGTGGTAGAATAATGTATTTTGAACATTATTCGGGGTTGTAAACCAATTGATGGGTCGTTTACGCAAGTTTTTGTAACGAAAATTCTGAACATATTTTTAGAGGTGAAAATAAAGTAAGTTGTGGCTGAAAGGAATTATTTTTTGTTATTTAGGTTTATTTCAGATGCCATTTTAAATAACTTTATTGTGTTTATTAAAAAATCTAGAGATTTTACTAACAAATACTTGCTTAATATTGCTTTAAGGTACGATCAGACCGCGGCGTCCTGAGTCTTAGTCCGCGTTCGTGATCTGATTTTCAATCGTTTTCTAATCGCCGGTACAAATACTACTGCGCTATCTGATCGCCGCCTAGATCGCGCACGCAGGATGCTGCGTTGTGGTCGTACCTTTATTGGGTTATAAAATTACAGTGATACCAGCGTAGGTCTTGGCATATTAACATTATTAACTTTGCAGTTAGATACAACGGTTAACTTACCACACACTCTCTAATAAGACTATAGAATAGTAATGATAGTAACTGCAGCAACCAAAAGTTATTTTTTAACACGTAACGATTTTTTCTAACAACTTCCAAATAGGAGAAGATTATCTTTGTCTGTATACAGGGTGTTTGGTGTTTGGTGGATGGACTGACAACATTTTTAGGGGATTGGGTTTTTTTATTTGTGGTTGTAATACAATGAATAAGCTTTTGCTGTATTCTGGAATGTGTATGTATTCTAAATAAATTTAGATACGATTTTTTTGTATTTTTTTTAAATAACCCAAAATCTTGCATTTGAATCGTGCTAACTTTTTTATTTGTGGTTGTAATACGACGAAGCTTTTGCTGTATTTTAAAATGTGTCTGTATTCTAAATAAAACATAACTTAACATATTTTAATTTTTTTAAAAAGTTCTGAGCTTTCAAACACGTTAATCTGTTTGACTGTTTTAAAAAGTGACCACTTCTTAATTTTGGGCAATTTAAAAATAAAAGAAAAAAATCTAAAACACCGTGACACTTAATACTTTGGATCTACCGGGGAAAACATACGCATGACCCTCCCAACCCCCCAAAAAATTTGTCGGGCCATCCACCTAACACCCTGTGCAATATATTTTTTAATGATTTTTCGCGATTACTTTGCCAATTGAGAACCGTTTTAAATTATTCTCTTTCATCTCCACGTCTCCACGGTGGTTAGTTTACCAATAAATCTTTTGAGGGCCTGGTGGTGTAGTGGGAGAATGGTCGGCCTTGAAGCCAGCGGTACCGAGTTCAATCCCCGCCGTGCACCAATGGATTTTCTTCTTCTATCGAAAAATTTATTGCCTCTGTTCACGGTGGCCCTCCGGTGAAGGAAAGCATCGTCAAGAAACCCCCAACACTCGCATGGTGGTTGGACACTATCTAGAGTCCACCTGGCCAGCTACCACCCTCAAGTTAGAAAATCTGTTGCCAAAACATCTAATGTGTTCCGGCAGCTATTCTTTAAAGCTAGAACCCATTCTGGGCCTAGCGTGCTACCATCCTCGACCCCATCATACTTACCAATAGGTGCGACAGTGGTCAAACGTTAGCACATATAATATGTAAAAAAAAAATCCAAATATAGTCTTAACATTTACTATCTGCTACAATAACACTAAAGTGTACCCCTAAAACAAAGCACTTCATAAACTCCCTCTTTTACAAAAATGCTTCCGATAACCCTATTGGCATTTTCCCCACGCGTTCACAAAGTTTCTTACATTGTCAACAACATCAATTTACAATGTACGATATAGTTTTGTATGGAATAAGCGGAAAGGATATAAAATCTTCGATTTACCGATACGTGTCCTGTTAAAAACACTAGATTATCAAAAGTCCTTTACTCGATTGCTCCTAGCTCGGCGAATACAAATTTTGTGTTACGCAAAGATCTAGGCTGTGATCGTGGACTGAATATATATTATAGGCAATGAGGGAACGCAACTGACGACTTTGGAAAGTTTCAACTTGTTTTCTTAAGCTCTTTTATATAAGAAATGTTTGAATATTAACTTTAACGCAGGAAGTGATTTGTTTTCAAAGTAAGTAGTTTGTATTTCTCCATAAGTTCTTGTGAGGTTTAAAGTCTGGGTGTATCTTGTATGTTTGCAAAGTCCTCCGCAATACAGGGTTTTCCAGTGCGGGGAGTTGTTTTTAAAAAGAAAACATATACAAAAGTTGATTAATAAGAATTGACTTCATCATCATCATCATCAGCCTGTATCAGTCCACTGCTGGACATAGGCCTCTCCCAAGATGCGCCACTGAGCCCGATCTTCGGCTCTTCTCTTCCAGTCACTGCCCACCGCTTTGCTTATGTCGTCGCTCCACCTGGTCACAGGACGTCCTACGCTACGTTTGCCGATTCGCGGTCTCCACTCTAGGACATGTCTGCCCCAACGGTTATCAGTCCTGCGGCAGATATGACCAGCCCACTGCCACTTCAGCTTGCTAATCCGTTGAGCTATGTCGATAACTTTAGTTCTCTGGCGAATTACTTCGTTCCGGATTCGATCCCGCAGAGAAATACCGAGCATAGCTCTCTCCATAGCTCGCTGAGCGACTTTAAACTGGTGGACCAGTCGGACTGTGAGTGTCCACGTCTCGGCTCCGTATGTCATCACAGGTAGGACGCACTGGTTAAAGACTTTTGTCTTTAGACACTGTGGTATCGGCGACGAGAAGACTCGACGGAGTTTTCCGAATGCTGCCCAGTCCAGCTGAATTCTTCTCTGGATTTCCTTCTCGAAGTTATGTTTGCCTAGTTGGAGCGTTTGCCCTAGGTAAACATACTTAGTGACAACTTCGAGTGGGATTCCATCTACGGCAATGGGTTCCGGAACAACGTGCTCGTTGTACATGACTTTGGTTTTGTCCAAATTCATCCGGAGACCGATGCTACGAAAAGAATCAGCTAGGCCATTCAACATCCTTTGTAGGTCCTGCAGCGTCTCTGCCATAATGACGATGTCATCTGTGAATCGTAAGTGAGAGATGTACCTGCCGTTGATGTTAATGCCACGATCTTTCCAGTCCAGCGTCTTAAACATATCCTCCAAGGCGTTAGTGAACAGTTTCGGGGATATGACGTCCCCCTGTCTCACTCCTCGACGCAGGTGGACATGTTTAGTTCGCTGGTTCTGTACTTGTACAGTCAGCGTTGCGGCATTATATAGACATCTCATCACTTCGATATATCGCCAGTCGACTTGGCAACGCTGCAGGGACTCGAGAACAGACCAGGTTTCGATTGAGTCAAAGGCCTTCTCATAGTCCACAAATGCTAAGCACAGGGGCCGATTGTACTCTTCGGTCTTCTGTACAATCTGCCGCACCGTGTGGATGTGGTCTATGGTGCCGTAACCGCTTCGAAACCCGGCCTGTTCCGGAGGTTGAAACTCGTCGAGTCTTCGCGCAAGACGGTTCGTGATGACCCTTGAAAACAGCTTGTAGACATGGCTCAGAAGGGAAATTGGGCGATAGTTTTTCAAAAGGGTTTTGTCTCCTTTTTTGAAAAACAAAACCACCATGCTTCTGTTCCATGCCTGTGGAGTTCTCCCAGTAAAAAGAACGGAATTAAATAGCTGCTGAAGATGTTGAACTGCTGGAGCTCCTCCGGCTTTTAAAAGCTCCGTTGTGATTCCGTCTTCTCCTGGGGCTTTTCCATTTTTGAGTTGTTTAAGGGCCATCACGATTTCGTCTCGGCTAATTTCGGGCAGATCTTCTGTGAAGTGGCGGGTTAAGGTGGCTCTAGAATCCTCAGTATCGGGTTCGGGCCTTGAAGCATGCGATGAGTAGAGCTTGCCGTAGAAGTCTTCGACTTCCGACAGAATCTCCGGCTTGGATGCGACTACGTTCCCCGTTGACGTTGTCAGCTTTGTGAGGTGGCTTCTACCCAGAGGCTGGACGAACACTTTCGACCCCCGATTCTGCTCAATTGATTCTTTAATCAAGAGCGTGTTAGAGGATCGGAGGTCGTGTCGTACCAGCTTCTTTATGGATTTGTTGCGCACCAGGTTAGTTGACAAAGCTGACAAAGGGTCTGTTCGTCTCTCTTCCATTAGCCGAAGTGTTTCTGCCGAGAGTTTGGACTTTTTGCCCGTACGCTTGCTCTCGCAAAACTTCGTCCCTTCATCCCTGAGGATTTCCACCACTTCTTCGAGTTTCTGGTCTACGTCATCTGTGGTTTCCAAGGCAGCGAATCGATTTTCCAATTTTAATTGGAATGTTTCGGACCCAACAACGGTTTGGAGTAGGTTCGGACGGAGCGTAGACTTCATCAATCGGAATCTCTCGGCTTTAAAGTCGATATCCAGAGTGCCTCGTACCAGTCGGTGATCACTTCCAGTATTAAACCTAGTGATCACTGAGACGTCTCTGAATATGCGCCGTTTGTCCGTAATGATGAAGTCAATCTCGTTTTTAGTCACAAAGTCGGGGCTTTGCCACGTCCATTTCCTTTGGGGCTGTTTCTTGAAGAACGAGTTCATCAAGAAAAGCCCCTCCCTCTCGAGGAAATTGACGAGCATTTGTCCCCTGTGATTCCTACTCCCAAATCCGTGTGGTCCTATAGACGATTCGCCGCAAGTTTGTACTCCCACTTTGGCGTTGAAGTCTCCCATGACAACGTTGTAGTGAGCCTTGGAGGTGGTGTGTAAAGCTCTGGAGATATCTTCATACATGCTCTCCACCTCATCATCCAAGTGTGTCGAGGTCGGTGCGTAGACCTGGATAACCTTGAGGCTGTACCTCTTGGTTAACTTAATTATGAGGTACGCTACCCTGGTCGACACACTGGAGATTTCTACAACGTTGTCACTGAGAACCTTGTTGACCAGAAACCCGACGCCGCCTTGGGATGGCTGATCTCCTTCTCTGTAGTACATAAGATGGCCCGATTCTAAGGTTATGGTGTCCTCTCCCTGTCTTCGGACTTCACATAGCCCCAGTATGTGCCATCTTATGTGTTTCAGCTCCTCCTCCAGCTGCGCCAGATGATCGTCCAGCCGAATCGTGCGTCCATTATAGGTTGCGAGGGTCAGTTTTTTCTGGCGGCCTACCGTAGCCCGGGGATTCTTAGCACCCCCTGCCCTGCCGTTACCGTGACCGCCGCCGTGGTCAGGAATAGCAGGGCGGCCGGGAACTGGGGGCCTTGGCTTTAGGTGTCCTTCCATAATTTTTCCATACTTTTTTGCATCCCTTGGGAGGGATATGCCCTAATCGCCACGCTGGGCAGGCGTGTTGGCGATCGCAGGACGTAGCTTCTCGCACCGGTGACGCTGCTGCCCGTCACCGGCCTGTAGAATTTAGCTACGCCATAGATATGAATGGTTATACCGCCATTTGCCGGTCGCCAGAGCCCCGTCTGTTGGTCAGCAGGATGCACCACGGGCAGGTGAGGTTGGCTGGGAGCACCGAGGTCGTATTTGTGCTCCCTTACATCCCAGTCCCAAGAATTGACTTATGAACTTAAAATCAGGCTTAGATAGTCGGGAAAAATTACCAAAACCAAAATTACTAATACTTACATATTTCCTTCAGTAAGTGGTTTACAGAAAACGCGTTAATACTTAATATATGAATGCTCAAAAAGCATTGTTAGAGATGTTACTATTCAAAGCTTTGCAGAATAAACTGGAAGCTCAGTGGTACTTTAGTGAAATCTTTCCTCAGCGCATATTCCATCCGTCAGCCCTAGCGTGATAATCCGTCCCAGCTGTCATTTAGAACTAAAATAAAAGGTCCTACCTCACCACGGTCACATTAACTTGAAGCTAGTGGAGGGATTTCTGCTAGTTTACCTAGGACATTGGGCTTTGAGCCTATTAAATAGAGTTGAAATTATATAGAAGACCGAAGATTACAATCTTTCCGATTGGAGTCGAATACCTGCTCATAAGCAGGCCTTTGACTACATCTAAACCCAGTCTATTTTGGATTCGTTTGATGATAACTGTACAAGTACAGAACCAGCGAACTAACCACCATGTCCACCTGCGTCGAGGAATGAGACAGGGGGACGTCATAATTATTCCCGAATCGATTAACTTACGCCTTGGAGAATATGTTTAAGACACTGATCTGGGAAAATTGTGGCATCAATAGATATGAATATAATTGTTTTAGATTATGTAGAGTTTTATACTAAAGATTCTAAGTTGAAAGTCCAATATGCATCGAAGAAAACCCCGGTGGGTACTAAGTTTTAAAACTTAGTCTTCTTTAGAGATTTTTTACAGAAAAATATTTGTGTTAAAGAT
Organism: Cabera pusaria; assembly: GCA_954871355.1. Lineage (NCBI taxonomy): Eukaryota > Metazoa > Arthropoda > Insecta > Lepidoptera > Geometridae > Cabera > Cabera pusaria. The sequence continues at coordinate 23,482,161 of OX940900.1, forward strand.
TTTACCGTCGCTGTGGGGATTTGTTTTAAGCTTTTGGATAAATAAAAATATGCAGGCTTCTTAAGATCAAGTTGTACATACAATGCGATGAACAAATAACGTATAAGCTTATTTATTTGAAAAAAGGCTACGTATGAAATATTATTTACGTGGTAAATTTTTTCTTAAATAGATACCTATCTAAAGTATTACTAGAATTCTAAACTACTGGGCTAGCTTCTTTCATTTTGGTTTAACGCAATTGGGTTTTGTAATTTTTTAAATATTTTTTGTGTTTTACACTTTTTAGTTAGTATTTTACATGAATACCCGCGTTAAAAGGGCAGAATAATTAATAATAAAGTATATGTACTATTAGAAATACTGGAGATACAGGTAGAACCTTGTGGTGCTGCACTATCATATCATCAGCTACGCCATGACGTCAGTGCTACGCCGTAGTCATCAAGCGCTACACGGAAAATACGGGAAATTAAATGCCTTCCGCATTCTAAGTAAACACTGATTAAGAGTAGACGTGTGTCGCCTAAGATATAAATAATTATTGTTTTTTTTTTTTCAAACCAAATCTTGCAAGTAACATTATATTTTATTTTGATAATTATAATAATATTAAAATATATATATCTCAACACAATTTAAAAAACTTATTAAACTAAAATATTAACTATGACTAATAATTCAAATAAAAACTACAAATAATAAATGGAATTTTGGTCGCTGTCTGCTGGTAGAGTACACAAAAAGCTGGCGACATTACCTCTTTGAATCGCGAAACTAATGCGTTGCCCGAGGTAAGCGCCAGCTCTTTGGTCGTGGGAGACATCGATTAGGTGTCTAGACAGCTCCCTAATAAAACCGCGTGCTTGTTGACCCCACGGGCCCATGGTTTCGACCCCAAACGGAAGAAAAGCATAGTTGTCACCGATGCTTATATATTTCCTCCGTTTGAGAGCCTGTGCTGCGTCTGCAGCTGCTCCTGCCGCCCGTGAGGTATTATGGAGATGGGAAACTGCCAATGTGTCGACGCACGTCGCATCCCACACTAGCGGCTTCCCACGACACCAAGGAACCAACGTCATGCCGTCAGGCCTCTTACCATCATCACGTGCGATACCGTTCGGCTCTAAAATAGCCGGCACGTTGACGGTGGCAAGAGCCCGACGGATGACGTCGTTCAGTGAGGCGTGTCGAGAAAGCCGTCCCGCACTGCGACGACATGAAAGACCGTGGTGACCCAGTCTATCCACCTGGTCACCGCAGCGACAGAGATGCGGTTCTGTTAAAGGGATGCCCAGACGCAGTCCCACCGCTATACAAAAACTGTTGTTATCCATGAAAGTACCTATATTGGACGAAGGTAACGCCTGCAACCAATATCCAGATTCCCGTTCGCGCATGGCAAGTAGACGAGCACGGTCCCTACTATGTATATAACTATCCAATAGTTGTTTTTGTAATATTTTACATAAGGGCTCGTCCCATTGCCGCTGCGAACGGAGGCTCCTTGGGAAGGCTTCTCCTGGGCATGCCATGGACCAGGTGTTTTTTTGCTTCTTCCATTATATCAATCGATATATTCGGTAGTGAACTGTTTAATATTTTCCAGTAAAGACCGGTAATACTATGGACAGAAGATAAAAACGCCGGTAGCGGCACACTAGAAATTTTGCGTATGCCTATGCCTCCAAACCGAATAGGTAAGGAAGCTTGAATTATTGTTATACGTGATTTCAAACCACAAGAAAGGTGTCACATTTTGAACTCTCGAACAGTACAAAGTATGTACCTGTTGTAAGTAGGAAAATTAGCAAGAATGGTTGTTGACCACATTTAAATCGTAACAATATCCTGAACTGGTAAATAAAATGAAACATTATCAAATAAACCTAAAGATAATTTGTAAAACCCTATTCAACTAATATCCCCCCTACATGACAAAGTCGACTTTATTATTAACCGACTTCACAAAAAAGGAGGAGGTTCTCAATTCGTCTGTATGTTTTTTTTTGTGTGTATGTTACGCAATTACTTCGTCAATTGTGAACGGATTCAAATGATTCTTTTTTTAATAGGTAGGGTACGTTTCCAAGGTGGTCCCATTTTAATTTTATCGAGATCTGATTAGTATCTTCAGATATATGGAGATAAATATCTCAAACATAGGAGAATGTATTGGTTTAAGGAGAAGAGTCTCAAGAAGATTATACACAACTAGAAGTGTCCCGCGGCTTCGCCCGCGTTAAAATCTTCTTTTATTTACTTAAAACTTTTATTTTGTAAAAACGATTCTGTCATTAAACATGTCAAATAAAAATTAGCCAAATCGGTTCACCCGTTTTCATGTTATCGCGTGACTAAGGCAATTCGGGATTCATATTTATTAAACCCTAAAAACCTAAATTTACAGACTTTGTTACCTACCCCATTTCGAAAAATCCTACAACACGTACTTTATCCCATCTTGTTTCGCCATACAAACTTTGAATCTCCGTTCCGTATCCGGGAGGAATTTTCAGAAAATCATTTCTGAGCGGATACCTACGTCATAATAACTATCTGCATTCTAAATTTCAGCGCAATCCGAAACAATATTGATTTTTAGACTTTGTTACCCTAGTTTAACCTCTTAGGGTGGCATTTTAAAAAAGTTTGAAACTCGTATTTACTTATTTATGTACAGAAGTACTTGTGTGAAATGTCGAATAAAACGACTATCCAAACTTTGAACCCCCGCTTCATCCCTTTAAAGAGTGTATTTTGAAAAATTCTTTCTTAGCGGATACCTAAATCAAAATAACTATCTACATGCCAAATTTCAGCGCAATCCGAAACAATATTGATTTCAGACTTTGTCACCCCACTTCACCCTTTTAGGGGTGGAATTTTAAAAAAGCCTGAATCACGTATTTACTTAAGTACTTAAGTACTTGTGTTAAATTTCGAATATAAAAGACTATCTAATATTGTTTTACGATACAAACTTTGAACCCCCGTTTCATTCCCTTCAGCGGTGTATTTTGAAAAAACCTTTCTCAGAGGGAACTAACGTCGTAATAACTATCTGCATGCCAAATTTCAGCGGAATCCGAAACAATATTGATTTTCACACTTTGTTACCCCATTTCACCCTCTTAAGGGTGGAATTAAAAAAAACATGAAACACGTACTTACTTATTTTTTTACTGGAACACTTGTATGAAGTTTTGAATAGAAAATACTATCTAATCTTGTTTTTCCATACAAACTTTGAACCCCCGTTTCATACCCTTAAGGGGTGAATTTTTAAAAATTCTTTCTCAGAAGACAGTAAAGTCGTAATAACTATCTGCTTGCCAAATTTCAGCGGAATCCGAAACAATATTGATTTTCACACTTTGTTACCTCATTTCACCCTCCTAAGGGTGGAATTTCAAAAAACATGAAACACGTATTTACTTATTTTTTTAACAGGAGCACTTGTATGAAGTTTCGAATAGAAAAGACTATCTAATATTGTTTTCCCATACAAACTTTGAACCCCCGTTTCATCCCCTTCAGGGGTGAATTTTGGAAAATCCTATCTCAGAGGAAACTAACGTTGTAATAACTATCTGCATGCCAAATTTCAGCGCAATCCGAAACAATAATGATTTTCACATTTTGTTACCCCATTGCACCTTCTTAGGGGGGGAATTTTAAAAAAACGAACCGATTTTGATTTGGTTTGTTTTGTTTGATAGATGTCTTTGTCAAGTGTGTTCTTAGCTTTATTTTATGAAAATCTGTTCAGCCGTTTAAATATTATCAGCTCTTTTTTGGTTAAAAAAACTACGATAGCAACTTTCATAAGCCCGTAGTCCTTTGACCGCGGACGTCAAAAAATCAAAATGGCGCTGTTGCAGTATCTTGTTACTTCAATGATATTGCAAAAATTTGGTAAGCTTGATGTAATTCTGAGGCATATCCTTGGAATGGTCTCAATGTACAAAGTTATACATATGCTTTGATTATAAACTCGGATTACATATACAAATCAGTCGGGGTGGTTTTAATTTTTTGAATTTAAGTATTATTTGACAGATATTCTTACGGTAACTGTGAGCGAGATAGAAACAAAGGTGGGGAGAATTAATTTGTCTTCACAGGAATGTTCTACCAGGCAAAGTCTTGTTAATGTGCAAAATTTTTGAGCATACCTAATATTTTTTGGCATGACATGACGTTTGGCGAAGATGGCGGCCATATCAGTCCCGCCCGCGACACTGCATACATAAGTAACTCAGAATTATGAACGTACTTTGTACCAACCTACACTGCAAAAAAAATATAAGCATAATACCACAGATTATATAATAGTAGAGGCCGACCTAGGCGAACGTATCACGACCAGATTGGAGACGTTTTAAAGAAAGGCCAAGTCAAAAGTACTTATAACCGGCGAGCATGTATGAAAGCGCTCATGAAAGTGGAAGAAGCGAAAGAGGTATGTCAGGATCGTAGCATGTGGAAAGAAGTAGTCTCTGCCTACCCCAACGGGAAAAAGGCGTGATTGTATGTATGTATGTATATAATAGTTACTACGTAAATAATACTTTCCGTTGTTAGGTTGGCTACACAGTGCTTTCATAATTCGAGTATTAACAATGTAAGGAAGTGCCAACTCTTATAACGTAGTAGAGTGATTCAGACTGTGTGGGCCATATGGCGGCAAATAATGTTAATAATCGCAAATAATACTTTTTAATATTCATTTTGGAATACAACTAGTCCGTGTTATAAAAGTATTTGGAATCATTGTAATAAAATAGACAATTAATAATCGTGTGTGTCAGATGCTTTAATTGCACAGGGCTATTTTGAACATTGTCCTTTGATACCTTGATGACATCATTATGACTAGTGAATATTTTCACTAGCGCGGCATTTAAAGTCATTTTTTAGGGTAACGAACCCGAAAAGTACCAAATAAACACTTTCTGAGACTTTGTTGTCCGTTCGTCGGTCCGTCCGTCCGTCTGTGTGTCTATATGTGCGCACTTTACAGATGTACCTTCTTAACCGTAATAGGTACATACTTGAAATTTTCACAAAGTATATATCCGTCAGTGTATAACGGCCCAGACACGAAATTTTATAGATGCATGTAATTTAATTAAAACTTGTGCACTTATCTATTTGAAGTCGGTGCCAGCCAAGTCTAATAGGTAGTAGATAGATACTACCTACATGTATCTACCTACTTTTTACTACTACATACATAGTATCTATCTACTATCCAATAGACTTGGATGGCACCGACTTCAAATAGATAAGTGGGTAGCGCTTATAATAATTATAGTAATTCATTTTTCGCTTTTGAGTGCCTGTTTGTGGTAATGAAGTCGGTTTTATTTTTTTTGAAAAATATTTTATTTTCATTTTGACAATATGGCGTCTGTTTGACGCTGTGGTAAATTTTGATTACTGTCATGTCTTTAGTTACATTCGCAAGGTTAAGACGGATCGTTTTACATAAGAATTATTACATTTAATTTAAGGCGGCAATAGCCCAATGGATAAGGTGTCGGACTGGCGATCGAGAGAAGTGAGTTCGATCCCCACCCCACCCATTGTACTATTGACGTGAACCCACTCCAGACTCAAGCATATTTAGCTTAGTTGGAGGGGTTAACAAGAATACTAGTAATGTGCAACCCAAATAGCGAGTAATCTTTAAAAAAAATTACTAAAGGCTATCGCGTTTGGTGTCTAGAACTACACGTAGAAACAAACACACACACATACAGACTGATAAACACATTACCCTCCTAGCAGTTGGTTTAAAAAGTAGCGATGTGGCATATGATATAATCGTGCATGTTTTGAAGTAGGAAAAGTTAACAAACAGTCTTGCTTTTGACACCAATTGGAGAGCCAAAACTTCCTACTAACCAATATCAATATAACCAACAGCATCAGAAACATAACTGTCTACCCCAATTCGTAATTCATCGACAAAGCGAGGTTACTCTGAAATCCATAACCTTTCAACAATGGCGATGGCTTGAATAATATAAATCGAGTGATGAATGGCGTAATCCCAGAGGCTCAAGTCGTGGCATTATGCGAAAAATTCATTAGACTTAAGTAAAGTACACTTTGATAAAATGAAGGTACAGTATGGACTATGAATAGCCAGACTATAACTACGAACCAGAAACGTCTTTAAATAACAATCACGTAAGAAATGAGTGCATCCACAGAATTATTAATAATATATTAATATTTATGTGAGTGCATCATAATTTAACTCGTTCTTTTCTAAGTACCTCCTACTCTTTACTATAATGTTATAAAGGCGATAGTTTGTGTGTATGTTTTTAGGGTTGCGTACCCAAAGGGTACCAACGGAACCTCTATCTACCTATTATTAAAGTTCACTTTGTTGGTGTTAGAAGTTCGTTACACATTCGTTAGATGGCGTTGTAGTTAATAAGCATGTTTGGTATTGACACGGTAATCTAATACTATAAGAATCTTTGTCCTGACATACTGACTGACTGACTCACTGACAGACAACGCACAGCCTAAACCACTGGTCGTAGAGACTTGAAATTTGGAGGGTATATTTGTCTTAGTATGTAAGTGTGCACTAAGAAAGGATTTTTCAAAATTAACCCTCGAAGGGGATGAAACGGGGGTTCAAAGTTTGTATGGGGAAACAAGATTAGATAGTCTTTTCTATCCGAAACTTCACACAAGTGCTTCAGTAAAAAAATAAGTTAATACGTGTTTCAGGTTTTTTTTAAATTCCACCCCTAAGAGGGTGAAATGGGGTAACAAAGTGTGAAAACCAATATTGTTTCGGATCGCGCTGAAATTTGGCATGCAGGTAGTTATTACGACGTTAGTTCCCTCTGAGAAAGGATTTTAAAATTAACCCTCGAAGGGGATGAAACGGGGGTTCAAAGTTTGTATGGGGAAACAAGATTAGATCGTCTTTTCTATCCGAAACTTCACACAAACGCTTCAGTAAAAAAATAAGTAAATAAGTGATTCAGGTTTTTTTGAAATTCCTTCCCTAAGAGGGTGAAATGGGGTAATAAAGTGTGAAAATCAATATTGTTTCGGATCGCGCTGAAATTTGGCATGCAGGTAGTTATTACGACGTTAGTTCCCTCTTAGAAAGGATTTTAAAATTAACCCTCGAAGGGGATGAAATGGGGGTTCAAAGTTTGTATGGGGAAACAAGATTAGATAGTCTTTTCTATCCAAGCTTCACACAAGTGCTTCAGTAAAAAAATTAGTAAATACGTGTTTCAGGTTTTTTTTAAATTCCAACCCTAAGAGGGTGAAATGGGGTAATAAAGTGTGAAAATCAATATTGTTTCGGATTGCGCTGAAATTTGGCATGCAGATAGTTATTAATTACGACGTTAGTTCCCTCTGAGAAAGGTTTTCCAAAATTCATCCCTGAAGAGGATGAAACGAGGGTTCAAAGTTTGTATAGAGAAACAAGAATAGATTGTCTTTTATATTCGAAACTTCACACAAGTAGTTTAGTAAATAAATAAGTAAATACGTGTTTCAGGCTTTTTGAAATTCTATTCCTAAAAGGATGAAGGGGATAACAAAGTCTGAAATCAATATTGTTTCGGATTGCGCTGAAATTTGGCATGCAGATAGTAATTTTGACGTAGGTATCCGCTAAGAAAAGATTTTTCAAAATTCACTCTTCAAGGGATGAAGCGGGGGTTCAAAGTTTGGATAGTCATTTTATTCGACATTTCACACAAGTACTTCTGTAAATAAATAAGTAAATACGAGTTTCAGACTTTTTCAAAATGCCACCCTAAGAGCACTAGTGAACTGGGGTTAATAAGTCTGAAAATCAATATTGTTTCGGATTGCGCTTTTTTGGGTTTTTCGGGTTTTATATATAAATATGAATCTTGATTAGTTTTAGTCACGCGATAACATGAAAACAGGTGAACCGTTTTGGCTAATTCTTATTTGATGTTTTTAACCGACTTCAAAAAAAGGAGGTTTCTCAATTCGACCGTATATTTTTTTTTTTTTTTTATGTTTGTTCGCAGATAACTTCGTCGTTTATGAATCTATTTCGATTATTCTTTTTTTGTTCGAAAGGAGATATCCCAAGTGTTTTACCATGGTAATTTTATCGAGATATGATAAGTATCTCCAGAGATATTGAGATAAACATCTCAAAATTGGTACTGAAAATGAATAGCGCGGCATTGAAGTCGGTTGGTTTTAGTTTTTAAACGATATTATTAATGATAGAATCGTTTTTACAAAAGAACAGTTTTAAGTAAATAAAAGGAGTTTTTAACGCGGGCGAAGCCGCGGGGGACTTCTAGTATATTATAATATTATACTTATATATTATTATACTGTGGTTTGGAACCCTTCGTGTGACAAAAGTCTGACTCGCACTTGGCCAGTTTTATTTACTTCTTCACGCTTAAACTACAAAATCGATTGAGCTAATTATATTGATAATTTGGTGTATTATGTAGATATAGCCTAGATCCTGAAATAACATATAAATAGTAGATTATACAACAAGTGAATAAAAAGGCAATTTAATTCGAGGGACTAAGATGGATCCCGAGAGCAGCGAAGGATTCTAAAGTAGAATCCCGAGCGTAGCGAGGGATTCTAGATTAGAATTCTGAGCGGAGCGAGGGATACAAGGACCGAGATTATATTTTTTATTCACTAGTCGTGTAATCTTCTTTTTAACTACTACTATAAGTAGGTACTACTATTTATTTTCTCGCAGTCAATGGTAAAAAGAAGATTACACGACTCGTGAATAAAAAATTTAATCTCGGTCCTTGTAACTCTCGCTCCGCTCAGGATTCTAATCTAGAATCCTTCGCTGCTCTCGGGATCCAACTTAGTCCCTTGAATTAAATTGCCTTTTTATTCACTTGTTGTATATAATCTACTATTTATCCTGATATTCCCACGGCGACGATGTCTACCTACATAGATAAAACCGCGTGACACCGTTAGTCCTTTATAATAACAAAGGTTTCAAACATACGACATTGGTATTATAATTTAAATGGGACATATTTAAATTCAAAAGACTTAGGGCCAGTTTCACCGATTCCTGATAGCGCTAATAATATAAAGAAATCTGACAGATTTTTAACAGCATTTATATGGCGTCATGTGTCAGATAACTATCTAACACATTATCAGGAACCGGTGAAACTGGCCCCTATTATTTTTAACCATACAAATATTAATAGTAAGGTTCCTTATTATTAGTAAGGTTCCTTTTTATTAATATTTCTGCGTTTTTAACACGTATTTATAAGTTTTACTTGTAAATATTAGTTACTAGCTGTGCCTGTGCTTTGCCTGCGTTATAAACAACTATCATTTATAATTAAAAAAAGTTATAAGGACCATCTCCTGACGATAAAAAACACAACTAAAAAGAATTAGCGAAATCGATCCAGCCGTTCACGCGTGATGCCGTGAACAACGGAAATTGGGATTAATTTTGATATATAACTAACTGTGCCCCGCGGCTTCGCCTGCGTTAAAAACATTTTTTTTTTCATAAGAACCATCTCATGACGATAATACACACAACAAAAAAAGAATTAGCGAAATCGGTCCAGCCGTTCACGTGTGATGCCGAGACCAAGGGCAATTGGGATTCATTTTTATATATAAGAAGAAGAAGAAGAAGGGATTTACAAGTAGTGCTTATATACGTTTATAATACAATATTTATGATACAATTTTGTTTTATTCTAAAGAGTTTATACTCCTGAAGTAGTTCCATTGTAAATTCATCGAAATCTCGTGAGTACCTTTAGAGATACGGAGATCAAACCTACTACTAAACATGACGAGCGCGGCATTTGAAGTCGGTTATTTTTGTTTTATTTTTCTATCTAGTGCTATTATCTAGTTATAGTGTTTTATTTTAGCAGGCAGCGACCTAAATTCCATTTTTTATTTGTATATTTTATTTTAATTATAAGTCATAGTTAAGTTAATATTTTACTTATATTAGTTTATACTTAGATTAGGTACTTGGAATAATATAGAAGAAAGGTTGTTTTAAACGATATTAAATCTATTTTATGTACTACATAGCCCTACTGATATTATAGCAAGGCAGGTAAACTACGGGCAACGAAGTACAAATCATTATAATATTCACTGTCTGCGCCGACGAAATTCTATCTCTCAGCTACCTGAACTGAACGGAACTTCAATTAATCTTTAAAGGGAAGTCAAGACACAATAAGGCTGCCTACTGTGAACTTAATCATTATAATATTATAACGCTTACCACCAGACGAGGTAGTGACCAGTGACACTAACCTTTCAGATATTTAAAAAAAATACTAATCACCAAATGTAAGTTAAAATTGTTATTAGTAATCGCTGCAAATACAAAGCAAATACTAGTCTTTCAGATATTAAAAAAAATACTGTTCACCAAATGTAAGTTAAAATTGTTATTTATTTATTTATTATGTTGTTGTTATTTATTAAAATAGTAACAAATGATATTATTACAATATTGAGTAGGATTTTTTCTATTTAGCGAGCAATTCCTCACAGAAAATCAAGCCTTCATACGGTGTACTTACAAAGACGACACACGAGTAGTGTAGTCTCACGTAGCAAGAGTAGCAATTGCTACGGGCCCCGCGGGAAAGGGGGCCCCGCATATTTAAGCCCAGACTATTTATTAGCCACATAATTGTAACCTATAGATGGCAAATAAACTTGAGTATTTATTTATATAATTGTTTTTTTAACCACTTTATACTTAAAAAGCCATAGTAGATCAAGGGCTCTTTGAAATAATTTGATACGGGCTCCGCACTTGCTTAATCCGGCACTAAGTAGTATCATTATATATCTAGCGTGTTACCACAATTTAAGATATATACCAGCTAGCTATATAATATATCTACTAGCCTAATAAGATAAAAAAAAAACTTAAAAATTAAATGTTCGTTCAGTCTTTTTTATATTTACTTTACTGTCATCTACAAAATAAGACCTGAACTTTCTATCCATTTTGTATTACCGCCACCTGTTGTCGAGTAACTAAACTACTACGTTGATGCGTTAACATCAAACTTTTTGGTACTCGTTTGAGATGCTTCCTTCACATTAAGCTCTAATTACATTGAAGTATTCGTATTTATACTAGATGGCACTATAAGTTTTAGTTTCTTTCATATTATTTTGTTTTAGATATATCCGATGCTCGGCCGATTTCGTTAAAATTTAAATGAGGAGGGAACCTGGGAAGAGTACCCTTTCAAACAAAAAAAGAATTTAAGGTTCAGGCATCTTCGAGTAGGTAATCGGTGAAGATACATAAAAAAATAGTGCCGACGAATTAAGAACCTCCTTCTTTTTTGTGAAGTCAGTTAAAAATACAATAGCATACACATACACTACGAATAATTTAACATTGAATAGAAAAGTACGTACAGTGAAACTTGTTTAAGTGGGACCTGGATAAGTGAGAAACCTCCATAACTGGAACTCGTGCTGAGGTCCCAACACTTTGGCACTGAATTACCTCTGTTAGTGGGATGAAGCAAACCTCTATATCTGGGATTCGTTCTTTCGATTTTATCGTCATAGTTACCTCTATAACTGAGACAGCGAGTGAATTTTATATGCATTAACCTCTGTAACTGAGATAACATCGTTTTGTTTGTGTACTTACTTATTCTTATTCTAGATAGAGATAAAGAGATTGAGAGAGATAAAGAGAGATAAGATTTTTTAAACGTCGACGACGATTAAATAATTTCAAGAGAACTTACTGAAAGTGACATTGTTCATGCCTTCTCGTCTTCTTTATTGGATTATGAGAAGACATGACGACGAAATGGGCTCGGAAGTAAATTAACGTGAAGCAGAAAAATCACTAAAAACTTTGCACAGTTATTTTGAAATGACATCAATTGGTGAACAAAGCATATTTGATAAAATTTATAACATCGAAAAACATCTGATGGCTGATACTTCCAAAAGACAAACAAAAATGATAGATTATTATAATGTATACATTTTGTTTACATTGTTGTACTATTTATAAAAATACGTGTATGAATATTTTTGTTTATTACATTTCCTACCTTTATTATCTCTTTCTGATTCCCAATAAAGGTTAAAGCTCACGTATAATCTTAGCATAATACGTTATTTAATTTAATAATCGCACCTTTATAACTGAAATTACCTGTATTCTGACCTCTATTAATGGAACCCTCTGTAAATAAGACATACATTTATTTATACCTGGATATCTGAGACACTGGGTAAGTGAAATACCTCTGTAAGTGAGACAAATTTTCAGGTCCCTTGATGTCTCACTTAACCAGGTTTCACTGTATTTTTAAAAATCATATTAAATACTTGTGCCCATTTATTAGTGCTTGGAACGGTACCACCGCTTCGTCAGCTTTTGAAATGGTTAAATAGTTAAGCAGGTACTTTTATTTTCGTCAGAAAGTACAACAGCGGGCGTATGATGAAGATGTCTCGGGCGTGCAGTGATGCGCTTAATTCCGGTAATCTGACCTAGCTTACCATCATGATATCAGCAGCTGATAGACGGACAACCAGTTCCATTCGGAATATGATTTGTACTGCAATTAGTCTGCGTTTCATTTATTTATTATGTTTCATTATATCACAATTTTTTGGATAAAAATTGTCTGAAGTACTGAAACATGCATTGGGGATGCCGTAATAGTACGGTTGGCAACCCATACATTAATCAGGGGAATTAAACATTTGTTTTAAGTGTGACGTTCTCCGTTTAGATGAAAGCTGAATCACTCATTAATTTTTTTTATTTTTTTTAAATACTAATCAATTAGTATCTAACGTTTTTGTTATATTTAGAATAATTATAAGTGTAAATCGTGTGTAAGTGTACATTTTTAATTTGCCCATATACTGAATAAATAAATGCTTTGACTCTTGACTTTTATAGCATCAAGGAGAAATCTATAGCCAAAACCTTACGGTGATTCGACAGCACAGCTCTTGAAAGTCAGACCATTCTAGGTTTATTAGCGAATTCACCACCCTCAACCGCATCATCGCTTGAACTGCTAATTATCGTTTGTTAAACCAGTGAGTTGTAATTACTACGTATAGAGAAGCTATACCTCTATACCAAATCTATCTATCTAGCTATACCAAATCACAGAATAATTAATAGTAGAAGACCAAACGAAAAACTTGTCACATCAGCGCGGCTTGAGCTCAGCTCTTTGGTACCCTTTGATTCAACGTACAAAACGTAACAACATACAAAATGGTAGCCAAGTGCAACGTGGCTACCATTTTGTATGAGATGTCGTGATAAACATTGTAGAATAGTTAAGTTTCGTTCTGTGTTTTAGAACGAACTGTGAACTTGTAAACTTGGCTACGATTTTTCTATTCGATTGTTTTGACCACGTGACATAACGATGGAGTTTGTAATTCCCATACATTTCTCCCAGTTTTTTATAGCGTTAACGATTATAGATAGTAAACATGGCTAAGCTTCAGGTCTGTGCTGCAGCGCTTAGCCTAGCGATTGTTGTCTAAACAAATTATTAAAACATGCAGCGCAATGCCGCTTAGAGGCTACATTTTTCTCGCGACTAAAACGTCGTAAGCGCCGTAAATTTCGTGGCGGTTACGCGTTTTGTTCAGGCGAGTGACTAAACCAGTTGTTGCCAATTGGCAACAACGCATGGCGAGAACAGCTGGTTTGCTGCGTCGGTTCCATACGCTAGTAATAATAGTTCAATGTGCTAAACTAAGATTGTGTCCAACGGCATTTTACTTATCGTCTCTCTTTAGGCGAAGACACTATTTTATTGCGTTCTTTGTATGTGTTCACTATATTACTGTCAATTCACTACACTAACTTAAAAGGTTTTAACCTTTAGTCTTCTCACTATATCCGTGTTGTCGTGGACAAAGTATGTGCAACAGAAATAAGCGAACAGCTTAACATTGCCACTTAATTTAAAATAGCCACCACAAAGCTTTTATTCACGATCAACAATAATAAGCCCTTAACCCCATTTTGGAAGTGGCGTGAGTGACATCGTCCTTGCAGCGGCCTTCACTCCCCGACCAGCCGTAGTCAACTAGTAACCTATGGGGACCGCAGATTTTTAAATCTATGAAGGATCAGATCTATAGTGTAGCATTTGAAATATTATTTATTGATATATTATAGTTAAACTAGCTGTACCTCGCGGGTTTGCCCGCGTAGACATCGTTTTCGCGGAAATTTTGAGATAAAATGTACACTGTGTGTTATTCCATAGTCAATTCTATGTAGACACAAAATTTCAGCTCAATCTGTTAAGTAGTTTTAGCGTGAAGAAGTATTAAACATAAAGACAAAACTTTCGGCTTTATAATATTAGTAGAATATAAATAGTATAATATGAAAACTTAAAACTTCTTATTTCTTATTCGTTCTACTGGGTAAGGCCTCAATGGATACCTTTGCCCAATGCCAACTTGTGCCACTTCTTACAAGTTATCGCCAATTACTGTAGAAAGTATCTAGATCCCGCCATCTCAACTCTTCTTCTAAACTGGCTCCAAACATTATACCGGAATTCGGCGAACCCATTGGTAATATTTTTTTGTTTCGTGGTTGTAGCAAATTTCAAAGCCTACCATCAGTAATCGCCAATTATAAGCCACCCAGAAATCACGTGAAAGATTATGGACTTATCCTACGGAAACAGACAACCATGAACAATAAACAATGACTCCCACTTGGGTACATGATATCGAGGTCCTTAACAGAAACACAAAAAAATTAATACGGCGGGCCTTTATACCAAAAAGTTTGAAGCGCCTGTCCTTAATTTGATCAGGCACGAATACACGCAACTTTCGGAATATCACTCGATGTATGAAGTGTACATTTCCATAATAGATTGTAAAAGTCATTAGTGGTGAAATTCTGTAGTGATTTCTCAAAATATGAGTGTAGCTGTAGCTACAGAAAATGTCACTATAATATCGTTTAAAAACTAAAAAAGAACCGACTTCAATGCCGCGCTATTCATTTTCAGTACCAATTTTGAGATGTTTATCTCAATATCTCTGGAGATACTTATCATACCTCGATAAAATTACCATGGTACCACACTTGGGATATCTCCTTTCGAACAAAAAAAGAATAATCGAAATCGGTTCATAAACGAAGAAGTTATCCGCGAACAAACATAAAAAAAAAAAAAAAAAAAAAACTATCGAATTGAGAAACCTCCTCCTTTTTTTGAAGTCGGTTAATTAATAGAACTATCAACGAAGTATTTACCATGAGTTTCAATCATGATTATAAATTACCGACTTTTATACTCACTAGGTACTGATTGTTCTCGACTGTCTCGACCTAGGTTTTGTGTATGTCCGATACATGTAAGATATATTAAACATAAGTATCATAAGTACACTTAAGAAAATGGTTCCTATGTTATAATAAATAATAAGAATGTTATAATTAATTAATTAATAATTACTACATTTGCGACACCCTAAATAGTACAGGGTACGTGTCAGTAGTTACAATTAGATTAGTTTTAGACTAAGTTATAACTATTGTACATTGTTTTTGCAAATAAATAAATAAATAAAATAAAATAAATAAATACCCTTCCTCGAGAGTTTACGCAGCAAGATCGCGACGAGCACCGTACAACAACAGTAGTGAGTATAATATTCGGTAATTCATAATCAGACGTACTTTCAAATTTTTTACAAGCTTTTATTTAACTTACAATATATGTATGTATGTCACTATGTATGTTCGGGTGGAATCTTGGAAGCTAAATTAGACCCACTTCCCGATGTCCGATTGGACTCAAATTTGGTGTACTTATGTATCTTCGATGACAATACAATGATGTGGTACCATGGAGCTGGTCTGATGATGGAGACGGAAGGTGGCCACGGCATCTCTGTGATAAAACAACATAACTCCACCGAGTTTGAGCTCAATTGATTTGTCTTGAAGATAACTTTATGCCTAGATGATATTCAGGGTCTGATGATGAAGCTGAAAGGTGGCCACGGCATCTCTGTGACAAATCAACATAATCCTACCGAGTTTGGGCTCGATAGATTCGTCTTGAAGAGAACTTTTCACCTAGATTATTCAGGGTCTTATGATGAAGCTGTAAGGTGGCCATGGCATTTCTGTTATAAAGCAACATAGCCCCACCGAGTCGATTGATTTTCCTTGAAGAGCACTTTACCCATAATCACAGCAAATATCCGTGGAATATTTTAAAACACCATACCTTCTCTTAAATACTTAGGTAGTACTAGGTAGGTAGTCGGTATCTATACCTACCTACTAAAAAGTTAAAAATAAATTATAAGTGAAAATATTTTTAAAAAACAAGCTTTTATCTGCTACAATGAACTAAAATGTTAAAAATAAATGCTAGTAAGTATTTGGCGTGTAGGTACTTACCTTTATTTTTAAAAGCTTGAGGCACTGAAGTATAGTAATTACCTAGCCTGAAAAACGGGTAGTGCTTCAAGCTTTTAAGAATATAGGTAAGTACTTACACGCCAAATACTTACTAGTATTTATTTTTAACATTTTAGTTCATTGTAGTAGATAAAAGTTTGTTTTAAAAATATTTTTTACTTATAATTTATTATTGTTTATGAGTACCTTATATTTCGGCTTTGTTGCAAGCGTTATAATTATACATGACGCCAGAGTCGTCACGTTTGCTGACGTCACTTCCGTTGCCCTAGACCGTGACGCTACGTCACTCCGTCAAAATTTACCTCAGTGCACCAAAAGAAGTTTATTTTCTTAAAAAAATAACATACGTACAAAAAATAATTTAGTCCATCGACTGCACGATCTCGTAACCTACGTAAAATGTAGTTTCTCACAGGGCCGTAACGAATTCACGCCGCCATACTTTCCGCTTGTTATTTTTTATGTTCCCATAACGCCTTGACAATGAGACCAAATGTGACATTGAACTTGCTGAAAGGTTTGGCCTTGAGACTAGAAATAGGTAATAGGCAAAGAAAAAATATAATGTTATTAGATAATAAGACCGTTTAAAAAACTAAAAGAACCGACTTTAAATGCCGCCTCATTAATTTTCAGTACCAAGTTTGAGGTGCTTATCTCTGGAGATACTTATCAAATCTCTATGAAATTACAATGGTTGATACCATTGTAATTGGAATGGAATATTTTGCTTTGCAACAAAAAAAGAATCATCAAAATCGATTCATAAACGACGAAGTTATCAGCGAAAAAACATTTAACAAATTATAAACGGTCGAATGAGAAACCTCCTCCTTTTTAACCGACTTCAAAAAAAGGAGGAGGTTTCTCAATTCGACCGTATATATTTTTTTTTTTTTTTTTTTTTTTATATTTGTTCGGAGATAACTTCGTCATTTATGCACCGATTTTGATTATTCTTTTTTGTTCGAAAGGAGATATCCCAAGTGTGGTACCATGGTAATTTTATCGAGGTCTGATAAGTATCTCCAGAGATATTGAGATAAACATCTCAAAATTGGTACTGAAAATGAACATTGAAGTCGGTTCTTTTTTAGTTTTTAAACGATATTATTGTGAAGTCGGTTCAAAATCGCCCTATACATATCAGATGAACCCTGATTCTCATTTTAAACGCATACAGTCGAATATGAAAGCTCCCGATTTTTGCGGACTGAATTATTTTCCTAGGGAAATTTTATAAAAAAATATTTTTTGAATTGAAATGTCAAAAGTCTCTGATTGGAGCTTTGGTAATCGCAATTTCCCAATTCAAGCCGAATAATTATGACGCACTTTCTGAACCCGAATAGGTTTTCGAATGATCAAGAATGAGGCTGTTAACTCGTACATAAATTATTGATGGCCAGAAACATAATCTATGAGAGAAGTTATATTTTGGTTCCCATCAGTAAATAGCGCCATCTAGATTTTAACGTTGGCAATCGTTTCACCATCTCACCGGGCCGGTAGTCTGTACATGAATAGCGATTAATTTCGACCGATAATCGTAAAAGAGATGCAGATAACAGCTGTCTAGCTGCATCTCCTTCTACTAGTCGTTTGCGATGACAGGACGCATCGCTGTTAATGAAGAGACTTCCACGCCTGATTTTAAGTGACATTTTGATCGATGAAGTAGCACACTTGCCTAGAAGATATTTTCACTCGTGATTTGAAGACACTCGGATTGTACTTATCAAGAAACACTGTCTCTAGCTGACCATTCCATTCCTTGAGATTCATTCAGATTCAGATTAATTTATTGGCCATAATAATAACAGTGGTCGCGTTGACCGCCACATTTGTATTTTATATGTACTAGTATTGTTTCAAGGCAAGGCTAAAAGTCACCCCTTAAAAACTATCCAAGAATCACGTGCAAGAGCTTAAACCTTACGATGTATCTTTAATACTAACGAACTTTAATCAATGCTACATAAAGTTTAGTTGAAAATATTGTTCAAAGCTTCACAAATTAGGTCAACTTGGTCAAGGCATTGACTATAATTCAGAATAACGGGCCCCTGGCGATCTAGTCTCAGACGTTACTTATTTAATCTGTTCTCGGGTTTGATTCCCGGGAGAAATTATCAGTAAACAGGAGTAACTGGTGTTCAATTACAGCCCAGGGCTTTGGTATACAAAGTTTATCCAATTTTGATATTTAACCCAATTATTAGTGTTTTTGATTTTTTGAAATTTTATCGTAATTTAGGTGTAATTGTAATAGCTGAGTTTATAGAGCTTTTGAATGCTATTAAAGGTACGGCACACCTGCGTGCGTGATCTAGGAGGCGATCAGATAGCGCAGTAGTATTTGTATCGACTGGTTCACACCAAACGCGATTAGAAAACAATTGAAATGTCCTGAGATCGCACCCGCAGATCGCAGGACGCCGCGGTGTGTCCGTGTCATTTTTAACCCCTGACGCAAAAAGAAGGGGTATTATGAGTTCGACGTGTGTATCTGTGTGTCTGTGTATCTGTGTATGTCTGTGTATGTCTGTGGCGTCGTACCGCCCAAACGGATGAACCGATTTTGATTTTGTTTTTTTTTGTTTGATAGGTGTCTTTATCGAGAGTGTTCTTAGCTTTGGTTCATGAAAATTAGTTCAGCCGTTTACTCATTACGAGCTCTTTTTTGGTTGATGAGACTACGATAGTGACATTTGCAACTTTCGTAGCCCTTTGACCGCGGACTTCAAATAATCAAGATGGCGCCTCTGGGCACTACGTAACCATCTTTCTGCTGCCGTCTGGTTAGCGTAGTTTACATTGGTTTGTATTTAAATGTTTCTATTTAAAATCAGTATCCGGTTACTTTAGTGATATTTCAAGAATATGGTAAACTTTACCTAATGCTGAGACAACTTGAATCTGCAGAATACTCTCAACTACTTGTCTCAGATGTTGTGTTAAAGCTCATTGGTCTATCTATTGGTATCTATATAATATATATATCTATATATCGGTCTCAATAAATAAATTATACATTATATAAATCAGTAGGGGTTGTAAATTTTAAACTTTCGCGATTTACACACATAATTATACTGTGATACGGGACTTATCGCGCTAAAAACATAATTTTATTTACCTCGACGTTTTGATCAAGTTGCATTGACCGTGGTCACAAGAAGACTGAACGTATTAAAATATAATTATCAATAGGGGTTGGTTTCAAATTTTAAATTTAAGTATCATCTTCTATTTACATCTGTAGGCATCAAATAATCTCTAAGCAAATAATAATTGTGTAGGTGTTGAGAAATATAAAGTTTTCTAATATTTCTTATATAACATTTTCTTGATAGTAAAAGTATTGGATACTAGTAGCTGTGCCCCGCGGCTTCGCTCGCATTATAAAGTATCTATGACCTAAACCAAAACAATGCCTATCTCTGTGCAAAATTTCAGGTTAACAGTTAACGGTAACGGTAACTGAACTTCGCATACACCGCTACTACTATTGCACTAGTTTGACTGCAACTTTATGTAATAAAGGACTTCCAACTACGCCATTCAGGAATCCATAAAAATGCAAAATTTTAGCTGATTGCAATTTTATGATAGAAACAGCCGGCATAGTTTTACTGTTACTGTTTTAGAACCTGAAGTTTCACATATTAAGTTACTTGAAGTTAGTGGTAGTGAATAGTTTAAAGCAATCAATTTTGACCATCTTCCAACCAGAGGGAGTAATACATTTTACACCATATACCACATCAACGCTTTCTTCCAGGCGAGATAGTGGTCAAACTCTAGCCTATAAGCTATAGAAAGAAAAATCTTTGATTACATCGTCATTTACCCACAGGCGAAATACTAGTCGCTACCAAAAACGTCTTTAAAACAGACAAAGGGCAAAGGGGAAATAAAATTAACTTGTTTCTATGAGAAATTGTGTAAAACAGCGCACCCGGAAAGTTTGTTGAAACAACGAAAAATGTGTTATTTTAAAACCTTTTTGTAATAAAGTGTAACCTCTAGTTTTGAGAACCTGTATCTCGGAATAATAAAACTAAAGAGAACTTTCAGCTGTAAACCTTCTGCTCGCGCAGTTTTGAAAACATACGGTAATTACCAAACATGACTTCATTCCTCTAAAATATAATTTTTTTACTTCCTGGGAGTTGGTTACAAGACGATTAAAAATTTTCATATCAAGAGGATATTTCATGGATTATAATTAATTGTTTATAGTTTATTAGTTAGTTAGTTTTCAATAAATGATTCTGATTCTGATTCTTATTTAATAAAATCTTTTTTTTTTTAAATAAAGATGACTCGCAATTTGGGTTGCACATTGCTAGTATTCTTGTTAACCCCTCCAACTAAGCTAAAACTTGTGTCTGGAGTGGGTTCACGTCAATAGTGCAATGGGTAGGATGGGGATCGAACTCACGACCTCTATATCGCCAGTCCAACACCTTATCCATTGGGCTATTGCCGTCTTCAGTACGGAGAGAATTATCATTGAACATGAGAAAATGGAGTTAGGCAAAATGTCAAAGCATGTTGCATACAAAATTTCTTACATGTAACTTCGTCACCTAATTTTCAACTTATTAAAATGATTGCGTCTATTGCTTTTGCACACACAC
The DNA here is from genome assembly GCA_954871355.1 of Cabera pusaria. Lineage (NCBI taxonomy): Eukaryota > Metazoa > Arthropoda > Insecta > Lepidoptera > Geometridae > Cabera > Cabera pusaria. The sequence continues at coordinate 23,503,329 of OX940900.1, forward strand.
TTGTTTCTTGTAACACCTTGCAATGCAGGATCAATTGATAAATTAATATTATTATTTATAAGTGGCAATAGCAAAATGGCTAAGGCGTCGGCCTACGATCGAGAGGTTGTGAATTCGATCCCCACCCATTGCACTATTGACGTAAATCCATTCCAGACACAAGCACATTTTGCTTAAGGTACGGTCACACCGTGGCGTCCTGCGATCTGCGGGCGCGATCTCAGTACATTTCAATTGCTTTCTGATCGCGTTTGGTGTGAACCAGTCGATACAAATACTACTGCGCTATCTGATCGCCGCCTAGATCGCGCACGCAGGATGCCGAGGTGTGTTTAGTTGGTTGGATGTGCAATCAAAATCGTTAGTAAGCTTTTTTAAATATGGCTTTTACAGTGCATGTATACATTTCATGTGTGGTGTATAATTTTTTTAAATAATATAAAGTAGTTTTACAAATACCGATTTATCCCCTGGGCATGTCAGCCTAAGTGCTGCCCCTGCTATTTACCCTTATGGTCAGCAGTATTTCATGTTTAGTCTTTACTTGAGAGGGGTCTTGAAGTCAGTCTGTTCTCATCCTCTGACTAGAGCGGTTGCCTAAAGATCTTCCTCGCGAACTTGTTATAATTTTCTATTTCTCTCAAATAAAAGTCGTGAGTTTAAAAATTAGTTTTTTTTAAAAGAGCTAAATCCTAAATCTCATATAACAGATCGACTAAAAGTCACCCAACCCAAAATAAATGACATGACCTAAATGGCAGCAACTTCATGACTTCATCGCGAGACGTTAACAATTTATGCCCGTATGTTCACGTTTTTCAACTTTGTATCCATACATCCATCTGCTCATGTAGCACCGTAAAGTCTGGTACAAAGTTAGCTACTTAGTTATTAGCAAGTTTGTATATTATTATTATAACAAACACTACAGTTTTATGACCAGTTCAGAATGGACTTGCATGATAGAGTAATAAAAGCTATCTAGCTTTTAGGTAACTATTTACATTAAAACAAACAAACTGCGCTGAACTAAACAGAGAGATAGCAATAACAAGAATAGGTGAATAATTCAATAAAAATAAGAGATGAATAATAATTTAAGCTGTTAACTTTATTATTCAAAGTCGCAAAAATAACACGTTTTATTATTGATGCGTTTTTGAATTTTAATATAATAATTATAAGATTTTTTCATAAACACAAGCTTTTAATAAAAGGACGTTATCATGTTGAATTAAAAGTACTCATGGTAATATTACATACTAACCTTTATTCAAATGTGATACCATGTTCCATTACAGAGTTCCAATCCAGTCGGGCCCTATCACCATATTAAATTGACACCAAAGATACGCAAATATACAAAATAAGAGTGCAGTTAAACATCAACACGTGGTTCTAATTTAACTTCAAAGAGTTTAAAAAATATATTTTTATATTCCTATTGAAAACGTCCTGCTGCATTAAGAAGTCGCCTGAAAAAATAATCCATAAAATCCGTTGAGAATTTGGTAGGAAAATTTAGTAATTTTTGTGTATTTTACACAAAAACAGTCGAAGTAGGTTTAAAAGCGATTATATCGGTACCTACTTTCAATACATTTTACTACACTTACTTATGGTTCAATTTTACGGCACCAGCTTTGATTTAAGTGACAGTAAGATAAAAGGAAAAGATAAGTAAGTAGAAATGCTCGGCTGCCAAATTTTATAGATATTGAATTTCATAAATTCAATTGAAAATATATTGAGACCGAACTGCATACTTCACTTTGAAATAAATAGTTTATCTCAGGTGGTAGGAGCATATTATATAGATGTTCCACCTGACTGTCTACCAAAAAGTAGCTTATCCACAATCAATGAGAAAATTTTCCACCACAAAACTCCAGAGTACCGGAGTCTGAGTATTCTAGGCCTAGTGTGTTTACCATCTTTGACCACATCATTGTTTACCACCAGGCGAGATAGTGGTCAAACGCTTGCTAAGATACATAAAATAAAATTATTTCATAATTTTAACCTAATAAATAGCAAGCGTAAAAGTTTTAGCTATAAATAGCTTCATTTTACAGCCGGTTACAGATTCAGCGTGCTTCTCAAAGTGTTAGACTAATTTCAGTGGCGCAGTTTGTAACTTGTTAGTATAATAAAATTATTGTGTAAATTGTTTATCATTTGGTTGAAAGTTACTTTTGAATCAAATTATAAAATAGTTTAAGAAAATTTATCAAGCTAAGGGCCTGCTTTTTAATAAGTGAGATAACAAAGTCTATGTGGATTATGAACCGCTTAAAGTTGGTGAAATTTTTTATTTGAAACTAACCAGGTAACCTGACAAGCTAATGCTCTGCTGTTGGTATGCGATAACATCTGTCTATAACAGATACCGTGGCTCGCAAAACTCTGAATTACCCGAATTTTGTGATTCTTCACAATACGCTTGTTATCTTGAGACATTAAGATGTTAAATCTCTCAAATAATTACACTAAAAACGTTAGGCTTCAAACCCAAAACACTTAACTATTACACGGTCAAATAACTAACACAGTGGTGACACCGTTCCAAACATAATATCAACAATCCTACTACTAGAAATAAGGCAAAAGCTTACATAATTAATAGGTATATACAATACTTAATAATAAAGATAGTTTAAAAGCTAAAACAACCGACTTCCATGCTACGCGGGTCAGTTTCAGTAGCAAGTTTGAGACTTTCATCGTCATATCTCTAGAGATACTTATCAGATCTCAATCAAATTACAATGGAACTACTTTGTAAATGTACCCTACCAATTAAAAAATGAATCATTCGAATCGGTTTACAATTGACGGGGTAATCGCATAATACAAAAAGTGTGTATCAGTTACGACGCACGACTAGAGTTTACTCTTTAAGAATTATTATTATTGTGGTCAAGGTCAAGGTTAAGGTCAATTTCAATATTAAATTCATAGTCAAGGTTTTTCATCATCTCTGGAGACAAAATTTAAATAGTACAACCTCGAATACCACTCTACCTATTAAAAAAAAAAATGAATAAACTGTAGTTTGTAATGCACAACGTTTAACATTTTTAATGTTTGAATTTACTCCCATAAATTTTCATACCCTGGGCATAAATATGAAAATTGATTTATAAGGAGTTAACTCCAATAAACTCAAATATTATGTTTCTTTGAAGTGTTTCACACTTTATATTTTTGTAAATTGTTAAACACAATCCAAAATTTCATCGTACCGATTAATTGGCAAAGCACCGGAACATGTTATTCCGGAGGTTGCGGGTTCAAGTCCCGTCGGTACGATGAAATTTTGGATTGTGTTTAACAATTTCCAATAAACTCCAAAAACATAGAGATGAATCGAGAACCTCCTTCTTTTTGGAAGTCGGCTGAAAAGAGGTTAATGCTTACAAAGTTGTTTCAAATATAACGACATCCGACATTCATGACGTCACCGATATTTGATCTGATTTACACTTTTGATCCCAATACGGAAATCGGCGCGAACATATTTTTACGATGTAACTTACAAAGCAAACAGTTTGATAGCTAGCTGTAATATTTATAGTTTGATGGCCGCTTTAGGACTTGGTTTATGAATTTGACCTGAAAAAATAATACTATGGTAATATAATGCGATGATGAGGTGTAAACTTGGATAACGCTTGTCACACGTCTGGAGTTAGAAGTCTTTTAAATCTCCGAGGCAAAGAGGAAGGGTGTTATAAGTTTGACGTGTGTATCTGTATGTCTGTATATGTGTGTCTGTCTGTGGCATCGTAGCAATCAAACGGATGAACCGATTTTGATTTTTTTTTTTAATTTGATAGGTGTTTTAATCGAAAGTGTTCTTAGTTTTAATTAATTAAAATCTGTTCAAACATTTTAAGTTTTTTTTTAACAAGCTCACAAGATTTTTTCCTATTGATTACTGATTATCTCATGGAATCTGTAGAATAAAACTTGTCAACAAATCATAGCAGAGATGTCGACTTTGAGCTCGTTGGAATGGTCTTAATATACAGATTATTTATACACAGATAAGTGGTAGTGGTTTTCAATGTTGAATATAAGTATTATAAACCCTTTTTGAATAAAACCTTAATCCGTCGCTGATGAAAAACTCATACATCACTTACATAAATTGAATAGGTACCGGATTTTATCTAAATTTCTATTTAATCCTAGTGGATTATTTGATCCTGTTTGATGTAAAAATAGTAAATGAATTATAGTTATTATTAAGATAATAAATGGAAGTAAAAAATGAAAGGTATAAAATCGAGTTAATGTGGCATTATCTACTGCAAATCCTCCTCAAATTCTATTAACTAATATAGTTCCTAAGTAAGGAATTGCTGATAAAAGATTAGTAATTACTGTTGCTCCTCAAAATGATATTTGTCCCCAAGGTAATACATATCCTATGAATGCTGTTGCTATAAGTAAAAATAAAATTACAACTCCTACTATTCATGTGTATTTTAAATTAAAGGATTCATAATAAATTCCTCGTCCAATGTGAACTTTGTCAGCAGAGAGAGCTTTGTCCTAAGAGACAAAAAATAAACATGAATTTCAAAATAATAATAATCTTAGAATATCTCCAAAACGCTGGCCGCGTAGCACAACGTAGGTTCTCGTAGCACCGGAGCCTCCACGTAGCACGTCGTAGTAAGAAAGCGTGATCCCGGAAATCGGGCTGGATATTCCCCTATAACTTTCAGAACTCTAGAGACTGAGTTTATAGCAGAGCTGTAATTTAGTCCAGGATACAACTGCTTACTTTGTTCTGTCTTTTACTAATAACTGAATAATTTTCTAGACAAACTATTGTAATTATTGATATTTTTAACATCAGGTGAGATAGTGGTCAAGCTTATTTCGTATAAAAAACTACTTTGCGTGAATAAACATATTTTTTCCATACTTATATAATTAATATTTTTAAACATAAAATTTAAAATATTTTGAGTTTATAATGTAATGTAATGTAAGATGTGTGTAAAATAAGTGTATGATAATTAATATTCACGCATGTGAACTCGATTTATTTAGTTTTTGTTTTAAAAACACGGGTCGCTGTAGGTTTCAGAATATAAATAAAAGTAATCATGCAGTGGCTTCTTGTAAGGGTATGGTAAAATGCGTAAGCATCTCGGACTAGAGAGCTCGTGGTGTCGTAAACTGCTACACATGGCCCGAGTTATGTGCTTAGTAAGAACAACATTATTTTCGGTTTAGGGCGAAACGTAGCGGAGATGGAAAAGTGTGAGTAGTTTGATGTTTTAAAAACTTTTTATATATTTTTAATATTTACTTACCTTTTTTTAATTCTGATATACAATATTTTTCTATAATTGGATAGTTTTAATACAGTGGATAGTTTAAATCCACTCATATTTATTTTTTATTTATTAGTTTATTTTATTTACATTCTATACATAACATAATAATAATAACCTTTACAGCTATGCTAAATCGATGCTATTGGTATACACAATATTAATAATTAACTGAAAAAAATAAATTAACTTCACTATTTAACTATTTTGTAATACAAATCTGAGCTGCTTCTGCAAATTGTGGTAGGCTACAGACAAATATATCTATATTATTTTGGTTTGAAGGGCCAATAAGCTCTAGACGGGACGCGTTTGCAAGCGCTCTGCACTCAAGATCCCGAAGAAGGCTTCCGGATGAAGTCAGATTGATGTCGATCATTATATCAACCGCTCGTAAACCACGTTATATTTATTACCATTTCAGAAGCTTTTATTTAACATGCAATGTTTATAATATTTTTAGTAAAATCTTACAACTGAAATTTGAAACAATTGTAAACTTTAAACTTTCGCGATTTGAACACATAGTTATAAATAAAATATCTAACTGAAATATTTAACTGTAATATTTAACCAAAACACTCAACCGAAGCTCCCAACTCGTTTCAGTTTAATATTTCAGTTAGATATTTATGTTGAATGTTGAATGTTTTAGTTGAATATTTCGGTTGAGTGTTTTGGTTAAATATTACAGTTAAATATTTCAGTTAGATATTTTATTTATAACTATGAAATTTGAAACAGTTATCCTCAACCAATTGAGCTGAAATTTTACATCCGCATTTAGTTTGGATGACAATACATTATTGTGATGAACGCGATCTAATTTGGTGGGTGTACCACGGTTGGCTCTAGACGAGAAAAGACCTCAATGGTTGACAGCACAGACACGACATTTTGCATGCACTAATGAGTGTAACAACAATATAATTTTTATTTAACCATAAAAGTACCGCACTTACCCTATATTTTTTCATCAAAGTTTCTATGTAAAAGTAAGAGTTACTGCTGTTTTCACTGTGTCATCCCAACAGCACTCAAAACCAAATGAGTGACATCATGATGCTTTATTATGTTTACGGCTACACTAGGTCTGCTTTACTTAGTTAAGGGCTTACTTCCATGAGATGATACAATTTAAATACAAAAATAATATAATTTGTGATTATAAAATACCGACTAATATACTCACTACTGTTTGTTGTCGACTGTATTGACCTAGGTTTCGTGCATGTCCGATGCACTTCCTCGGGAGTTTAGGCAGCGAGATCGCGACGACCATTGTGTGTGAGTATAATAGTCGGTATTTTATAATCATGATTCAAACTTACGATCATTATATAATCTAAAATACATTATCATTGTTTGACAAGTACACATTGACAGATAATATATATATATATATATATATATATATATATATATATATATATATATATTATTGTATTGCGATTCCCGCACTATTAAGTACAAGCCTGTTGTTAATCAGTTGAAAGATTTTAATTGACAGTATAGTTGCAAGTCAGACTATGTGTACATGTGAGTTTTGTAAGTGTAGTGGGAGTGGTGTGTCTGTTTGTGTGTGTGTGGGAGAGGGAGGGCAGGGGCTAGAGGGGCAAGATTGCTGAATCTAGGGCGTTTGAAAAACATCATACCAGAATGCGGATAACCCATACCGCCTTCAGTCGATTGACCCTAAAAATCCTTATTTCATTCGTATTCTAATTTAATTACATTCGAGTTTTAATGAATCCATCAGATATTATGGTCGCCTTTCAGATAAGAATCACACATTTTTTTCGGATTTAAAAATTAAAAATAACCAAAATGAGCATCATGAATTAAAAAAAAATTAGAATCCGAATTTGAATCCGAATGTTTGAATGATTGTGAAAAGCCCTACGGAAGGTTTAAAGGTAACTTTATTGCCTCAACTTATTTAACACGTAAACATCCAACGTCGTTCTCCAAACTACTTTATTCACCTCAGTCGCTTTGACCTCCGTTTCCTTTAAATTATTTCACACTTACGTATACCAATCGCGTTTATTTTCACTTGTTTATCTCCAACACATTTTTAGTGGTTGGTTTAGTCACATGTGGCTTGCCAAGATTAAACGGAACTCAGGTTGTTAAGATAATCTTTTCGTTATATTTATAAATACATGCTATTCACTGTGGCTTTGCCTGCGTAAAGCAGAATCCTTTGACTATTAAACAGGAAAAAATAACGCCTAAAAACTTAAAAGGACCAACTTTACATACTGAGCTGATGATATTTACAACGAGGATTCGGATGTGTTTTAGTCAATATCTCAAGAGATTATTATCTTTTGCTAGGCTAACGTTTGATCACTATCTCACCTGTTGGTAAGTGGTAATGCGGTCGAGGATGGTAGCACGCTAGGCCTGGAATGGGAACTGGCTCCAAGGGTAGCTGTCGGAACATATTAGATTTTTGGAGACAGATTTACTAACTAGACGGTGGTAGCTGGCCAGGCGGACACTAGATAGTGTCCTACCACCATGTAGGAGTTGGGGGTTTCTTAACAATGTTTTTTGTTCACCGGAGGGCTACTACTGTGAAAAGCGCACATACATTTTTCGATCAACAAATCCATTGGTGCACGTCGGGGATTCAACTTGATACCTCTGGCGTCAAAGCCGACCATTCTCACACTACACCACTGGGCCCTAAATAGTTAACAAAACTATTCCTCCCGTGGATTACGTTACTATTCCATTTGTTGCGGAGTAAATATTGGTCAACCAAGCATGCGCCCTAGCGCGGTTTCCATTAATCATAGAACTTTTTGATTGATTTAAAATGCACAATAATATAAAAAAAATATTTGATAGCGTTATTTTATTAAGACATCTGATTAGTAATAACATTTTTTAATTTAATTTTAGTTGAATACGCATAAGTCTGTCATTTTGCTATATATATCATAATCGGAACTGTACGAATAGGTGCAAAATACTAAACTATTTTACTGTATAATAATATCAATCTGCTAACCACGTTATACTTATCTTTTATACGTTGGCAGAGCAAAGTCTTTAAAGTGATCATCTTCAAGTCGCGAGTGGATAGGTATCTTCTAGCCAAGCATGCTACTTCGTCGACCACATCGTCACTTAACATCAGGTGAGATAGTGGTCAAACGCTTGACTATAATGAATAAAAAAAATCAGGTAGTTTATTGTACACTCGTATAGCGCTTTTACTTGAGTTACTTTTTGCAATATCCAATTTGCACAGGGGGCTACGAATAAACCATAAGTCAGGAAATTTAACCCAAAACAAATTCCACACAAAAAGTGGCCCTCCTTCAAACCAAAACGACGTAGATTCAAAATAAGAATCACTTTCGAAGTTACAAATGATTGGCTTGGAGACTGATTTAAATTCGGAACGAAAGCAGGGATTGGTTCGCGCATGTGCTGCAATGTCTGTTATGACTGTAGAGTCAAACAAGATAAATGTCCGACTAATGACGCGCTAGACACGACTTTTAACCCCGCCTGCTTGGACAAGACTTTTCTTGGGTCATTTCTATAACGCAGTTACTTTTCCAGACTTATGATTTATTCGTAGACAGTGGGTAATTTAAATTGCGTAGTAGTCCTGCCAATACGCGTAACTACATTTATCATTTATTCCTTTTTTATAGGCTTATTTATATTTAGGTTTATTTATATTGATGATCACTAGAGCTTGGATCTTGAAAAAATAACAGAAGGACAAACAAACTGACTTTCGTATATATTAGACGTGTAAGTATTAGTGGCTGCGAGACTTTGCATCAAAAAGGTATGTTTTAATAATATCTAATTCTTTTTATTGCGCCGACCTGAGTCTGGATAATATAATCCTGTAGTTAGAGCCTAGCCCAGAATTGCATTTTGTAACTGTTTATACACAAACTGATAATAATAAAATTCAATTAAACTTTAAGCCAGGTTTACCCACGAGATTATATTACTATACAAGAAGTGCCCCGCGGCTTCGCCCGCGTTAAAAACTTCTTTAATTTACTTAAAAGTTTTCTTTTGTAAAAACGATTCTATCATTAAAGACATCAAATAAGGATTAGCCAAATCGGTTCACCCGTTTTCATGTTATCGCGTGACTTAGGCAATTCGGGATTCATATTTATAAAACCCGAAAAACCTAAATTTTCAGACTTTGTTACCTACCCAATTTTGAAAAATCCTACAACACGTATTTTATTTCATCTTGTTTTGCCATACAAACTTTATCTTTTTAAATCCCTGTTCCGTATCCGGGAGGAATTTTCAGAAAATCCTTTCTAAGCGGATACCTACGTCATAATAACTATCTGCATTCTAAATTTTAGCGCAATCCGAAACAATATTGATTTTTAGACTTTTTTACCCCAGGTTATTCTCTTAGGGTGGCATTTTGAAAAAGTCTGAAACTCGTATTTTGTTATTAATTTACAGAAGTACTTGTATGAAATGTCGAATAAAATGGACTTTGAACCCCCGCTCCATCCCCTTGAAGAGTGAATTTTAAAAAATTCTTTCTTTGCTGACACCTAAGTCAAAAGAATCTCATATCCTATCTGCATGCCGAATTTCAGCGCACCCGAAACAATATTGATTTTCATACTTTGTTACCCAATTTCACCCTCTTAGGGGTGGAATTTCAAAAACCTGAAACACGTATTAACTTATTTTTTTACTGGAGCACTTGTATGAAGAATTTCGAATAGAAAATACTATCTAATCTTGTTTCTCCATACAAACTGAACCTCCGTTTCATCCCCTTCAAGGGTGAATTTTGAAAAATCCTTTCAAAACCCTCCAAATTTCAAGTCTCTACGACCAGTGGTTTAGGCTGTGCGTTGTCTGTCAGTCAGTCAGTCAGTATGTCAGGACAAAGATTCTTATAGTATTAGATAAGCCAATTTGGTGGAATAGAATGAAAGAAAGAAAACAATGCATTTGTTATTTGTTAAGCTACAAAAAAGTTACAAAACAATGTCAAAAAATACTACAAAATAAAACGAAATAACATAAATGTAAATTGTAATTTAAGATCATTCACAAACCAAAAAAAAAAACAAACGACTTCAAATGTCGTGCAAATCAACCGCGAGGTTATGGCGGCAGATTTTATCCTTGATAGTAGTAAGCTAGTTGGTAGCAAGTCAGGCGGAAAATCTATATAATGCTCACATAGTTCTACATAGTCATAATCATAGTCCATACATCTTACCCACATAGTAATAATACTTCTTTATTTCGGGTATCATGACCATACAATTTAAATTTAACGCATCACAAGATTATTAGTTAATGAGCTTGATACCCAAATTAACCAAATGCATATATAGCATGATGTACCTTGTTTTTTGTGCTTCTTCCACCAGTGAAAGTTATATTTCGATTTCGTCAATATTACTTCGTTAGTGGCTCTCAAAATAGTTGATTAATTGAGGAGCTACGATGCCAACGACAGTCATACAGACACATCGAACGTACAACAGTCGTCTTTTTGCGTGGGGCGGTGGGGGTGTTAAAATATTGTAAATTTCGCGAAAGTAACAAGTGACAGATCTCATCGCTTGCAATTTCTACAGTCAACATGTTGCTTCATATTTTGGAGCGTTCACCGTGTTGCCTGAATTATGCGAACACACGCTCACTTGTTCTAAAGGGCGTGTTTGTTTTGGGACAGTTACTATACAATCTTTAGCCCAGTATACGCTACAAACTGTTATGGTATACTATGAAACAGTTTGAAAGACGGATTGAGACATCGGTGTGTACGTGTGTGGATTGACTACAGAAATATAAATAATAGTATTAATATTTCTGTGGGATTGGCTAAATGTCGAATGTCTAACGCCTTATCTTATTGTCCGTTTACACTTCCAGTCAAGCACATTACCATCTTAGACGTCATCGTTACGTGTCTTAACATCAGGGGCCTTATTCAGTATGACCAATGAGATAACGCGTTCCGTAAAGCGCCACGTAACGTTATTGAAAAATTGTATTCTGTATGCCACACGATAGGTAAATTATACAAAACGCGCGCGTTACACGTCCTCATATGTCACGATATTATGACAGCTCAAAACGCGCTCATAACCTTACCCTACCACGTTTTAATTGGCATGGAGAATACCATAACGCGGAGATAGCGTAACACGGCACGGTAAGACTTTAAAATGGCCATGCTGAATAAGGCCCCAGGTGAAGTTGACAAGTGTATGGCGTATTTTACAGAGTAGATTTTGTCGTATGACAAGAATGTTGTATTATTCTTCAGGGTCTTGCCTGTTACCGTTAGTTGGTCGTTTGCCCGCCGAACTGCAACGAAGTTGTATTCAAGACACTCCAGGGAATCCAGTAGGATAATATAGAATGGGTTGTGGTAGAAAGCCCTTTTATGTCTCTATTAGATAGTAGCGATGATAGAAAACATATATATCAGATCTATATCGACTAGCTATTTACACATTTTTTTTTTCACGAATGATATTCCATCTAGTCTTAAGACTAATAAGTAATTTAAATTTGACCTAAACTGCTAACTATTGTTAAACTAAGAATGTGTCCAATGGCACTTTTCTTATTGTCTCCATTAAGGCGAAAACACTATTTTATTGTGTTCTTTGTAAGCACTGTTCACTATTTTACTGTCACTTCACTAAACTAACTCAAAAGGTTTTATCCTTTTTAGTCTTCTCACTATGTCCGTGTTGTCGAGGAGTTATGTGAACGTTGAGGCTATCTAGCCTCAACGAAGCTTTGCGTCTAAAGTCATGCCTAAGTACTTGGCTGTATTTACACATATGGCGATAAATAAACTACGTTGGTACTAATTTTACAAAAGTGTCTACTCGACTATCAACTAGACTCACAGCTAAACAAGTCCAAACGAAGCATAAGCCAAGCCTGTGTGAATGATAGGAGTAACCTCAACATTCTAGCTTGTTATATCATGACATGTAACGTAAGAGACGGCCTTGTTTTATAAATATGCGCTGTTATTAAATCATAATGTAACTACGTAAGCTAAGTTAGACTAGATTAGCAGTAAATTTTTTTTTTATGCCATAATTTAATTTGTCTAAATATTTATCTATTAATTTCTATTTCTCTGCGGGATCGAATCCGGAACGAAGTAATTCGCCAGAGAACTAAAGTTATCGACATAGCTCAACGGATTAGTTAACTGAAGTGGGAGTGGGATGGTCATATCTACCCCAGGACTGATAACCGTTGGGGTAGACTTGTCCTAGAGTGGAGACCGCGAATCGGCAAACGTAGTGTAGAACGTCCTGTAACCAGGTGGAGCGACGACATACGAAAAGTGGTGGGCAGTGACTGGAAAAGAATAGCCGAAGATCGGGCTCAGTGGCGCTTGGGAGAGGCCTACGTCCAGCAGTGGACTGACACAGGCTAATGATGATGAATTTTTCTAATAAATTAATTAAAATTTATTTAATAGAAATTGCCACAATACACATTGTGGCAATTTCTTATTTTAATTCATTTGATACAGAATAAAGACTATTCTGATGAAAAATGAAACTCCAAAACTTCACTTTGTCAGATCTTGCGCGGCATTACATATGTCGCTCTATTTAGTAGTCGAAAATACTAATCGTAAATAAAGTTTATTTTTTACGGTTGTAAACTGACAAAGTTCTCTGGGACTGGGCTTCTATTAGATTGCCAGCTAGGGCCAAGAAACTTTCTAAAGGCGATAAAATCTAGTCCAGTGACTAAACTAGTGTAAGTAGTGTACTAGGGTAAAGGTACGGACACACTGCAGCGTCCTGCCTGCGCGATCTAGGCGGTGATCCAATTGCGTAGTAGTATTTGTACCAACTGGTTCTCACCAAAATCGATCAAAAAACAATTGAAAAGTACTAAGATGGTGCCCGCAGATCGCAGGATGCCGCGGTGTGGCCGTACCTCAGTGATAATACTCAGCGTTATAACTGGTGCAAAGCTGTAACGCACAATTTTGCGTGTTACAGTTTTTTCACAAAAATAATTAATTTTAAACACGCGATTGTCTAACTTATCTTGTTAACTAATTGAAAGAATATTGTCCAGACACTGAGCTTGGAAAGCCTTCGAAAGTGGGTAAATGAATTATTTAAAATTGTTTAAAAACTAAAAGAACTGACTTTAAATGCTGCGCTAGACATTAACCGACTTCACAAAAAAGGAGGAGGTTCTCAATTCGTCTGTAAATTTTTTTTTTTTTTTTGTTTACAGTACCAAGTTTGAATGCAGATAAAGATACTGCTAAATATCTGTGGTGATACTGAACGTACCATGAAGAAATTTAAACCATTTGGGAAGTATATGACAAGATGCTTATAAGCATCTATTGCACCAACTTAATATAAATATTAATTTAATAATTTCCTTCCTTCCCTTTCGAACAAAAATAATTTTCCCAATTAGTCCAGGCGTATTTGATTGATCGGGGAACATACATAAAAAATAAAAGATTGCGACGAATTGATAATACCCCATTTTTAACCGACTTCAAAAAAAGGAGGAGGTTTCTCAATTCGACCGTATTTTTTTTTTTATTTTTTTTTTTATGTTTGTTCGGGTATAACTTCGTCATTTATGCACCGATTTTGATTATTCTTTTTTTGTTCGAAAGGAGATATCCCAAGTGTGGTACCATGGTAATTTTATCGAGGTCTGATAAGTATCTCCAGAGATATTGAGATAAACATCTCAAAATTGGTACTGAAAATGAACATTGAAGTCGGTTCTTTTTTAGTTTTTAAACGATATTATCTGAAGTTGGTTACGAAACATTAGATGCTCTATCATCTTTCTATCTACATTTAAAACTAAACATTCTACACGACGTGTGAGTATTGCATCAGAAATTCTGTTTCTTGCAGAATATACTCAAAACATAAATGTTTAAAGCAAACCTAGACAGTATCTACGCACAAAGGCATTTTCGTCTACAAAACAGAGGTTTGACGGCCCCATGGAGTCGTGGTGGAGTGGTCGGCTTTGACGCCAGAGGTACCGAGTTCAATCCACACCGTGCACTAATGGATGATTCTATTGAAAAATATTTATGTGTTTTTCGCAGTGACTCCCCGGTGAAGGAAAAACATCTTAAAGAAACCTCCAGCTCCCGCATGGTGGTAGGACACTATCTAGTGTCCGCCTGGCCAGCTACTACCCTCAAGTTGGAAGATTTGTCGCCAAACATCTAATGTGTTCCGGCAGCTAGCCTTGACAGCCCATTCTTGGCTTAACGTGCTACCATCCTCAACCGCATCATCACTTTTCAACAGGTGTGATAGTGGTCAAACGCTAACCTATATGATATAAAACAAGTCCAGTGCATTTTCCTATGTTTTATTTTATCAACTAACCGGCCAAGTGCGTGTCGGGCCACGCGCAGTGTAGGATTCCGTAGTAACCTGTTATTCAATGCAAGTCTTTACCCGTTATAAACAAGCAACTAGGTACTCCGTCTTTGTCACCTTAATGGATTTATTCTAAGGATTTTGTATTTGGTACAAAATTATCCAACACCCAAGATCAACGACTATTACTGCTAAACTAATAAAGTTATCTCAACCGCTATAATTTTCCTTTAAATTTCATAAAATGCGCTATTATCACGAATTTTTCCAGATTTTACAAGCCAGCAGTTTAGCTTTCAGAGGGGGAGGGGGGGACGCCCTACTGGAACAAAAATTTGCACTTTAAAGTTTAATATTTCGTAAATAGAGCATTCAATCAAAAAATGGTCTTAGCAACTCTGAAGTCATTTTAAAAGACCTATTCAACGATACCCAACACGATGGGGTAGACGATGAAAAAAATTCATCCCCACTTCTGATATAGGGGAGCAACCCTAAAAAAAATATTTTTCACAATTTTATTTCAGCACTTTGTCGGCGTAATATATATACTCCCACAAAATTACAGCTTTCTAGTATTAACGGTCTTTTAGCAAAACCTCGGACAGATAGACAGACAGACAGACGGACATGATGAAACTATAAGGGTTCTTTGTCAGGACTACGGAACCCTAAAAAGGTACGCTGAACGTAACTGAGGCAGTAATATTTGGTTTTAGCAGTGGCGATGATGATGAATTCTTAGATAATTTTGGCAACTTACATTCTTAAGGTACGGCCACACCGCGGCGTCCTTGCGATCTGCGGGCGCGATCTCAGTACATTTCAATTGTTTTCTTATCGCGTTTGGTGTGAACCAGTCGGTACAAATACTACTGCGCTATCTGATAGCCGCCTAGATCGCGCACGCAGGACACCGCGGTGTGTCCGTACCTTTACCGACAGGAGAGGAATCTCAATTAGTATTTTTACGATTTTTGACTGTTTCTGATAAAAATCTGTCTAAATGAGAAAAAAAAATCTGCTGATAGCTCTTTTGAAAAACTTACTTTGTACCTTATCTTATATTATGTGAGAGTACCTATATATTTTGTCTCATAAAACTATAAAACTGAACTGAACACATACTGCACTCATAAAGTTAATTTAACAAAAGGCATACACAAATAAAAAGTGTTGTAACTAGAGTAAACATTCGTTATTGTGTTTTTCAGGACATAAAGACAAAAAAGACGACGTACTCGGCTTCTTTACTCAAATTAAGTGGAAGTAAGTGAGTTAAGTGAAGGCCTTAGCAAACAGAAGAAGACGCCCTGTAGAAAATGTATTCTAAAAATTGGCTATTGTTTGCACAATCAAACAAAGATGTGCAGCTAATCGATTCAAAATTTTTGATATAGACACTTCTAGAATACGACTCGAGCAAAAAAATATTAGTCTGTTATTGTTTCAAAGTTTTCTATTGCCTAATTGATAATATTTTCCGTGTATTTTAATATTTGTCATATGATTTATGCATAATTAGACTGTATTCAAATTTAAGTACCTATTTTTATTTACTCAGTACGTTGTGGTCACTTATCGAGATAGCCTTTTTATAAATTAAAAATATAAATAAATAAATATAATAAAAATAGTTCACATACTAAAATTAGAATGTTCAATGCTTACAGTTTGGATGGTTTGTGTTTATTACTCGATCATGCAAAAATAGTAGTAGTACGGCTCTTTTCTTCCAGTCACTGCCTACCGCTTTGCGAATATCGTCGTAGCTTACTTGGCCAGAGGACGTCCTATGCAAACTTATCATTTTGAGGTTTTAAAAAAAGTTATGGGCCATTAATTAATGTTTTTTTTTCATTCAATGCCTTATTTTTCCATAGAATATTATAAATTATTTCAATATTAGCAGTTTTTTGTACAAAAACACTTTTAGAAGTAATTATTTGAAGCGAGACGCAACAAGTGCTTCGGCCTAAGCTTGATGGATTGGTTTCAATTTTGGCTGCGAAAATAAGGTGCTTAATTTTGTACTCGGGTCTAAGAAAGTATATCATGTAATTTATTATTTCAAACGTGATTTAGCAACATTCTTCTGCCAAAAGAGTATTTATTAAACGTTCATAAATACCAGACATTTGAATTTATACAAGCTAAGGTAGCTAAAATTTATATTAACAATAAGTTCACAGCCACTTTGTCCAAAATGTTTATTTAAAAATAAATAACTGTACAAGTGAGTAGATAAACTCTCAATAAATGTACCTCAGAAACCGACCGTCGATCTATAGTTTTGAAAGTTAATATTACACACAAAGTGAAGTTCACCGGTCACATTAAACTGCCTCTTTTGACGTTTCTTCCCTATAGGTACTCAAAGTTTCTTCCCATAGAAATATGGTGAGATATGTTGGTTAACCCTAAATTAAGCGCATGGGGTCACCACCGTATGAAATCAAAGATAAAATGTCTTAGAGTGATTGGATTCGCTCTAGTTTCCTATCTCCCCACGAGGAAATCTGTTGCCGCCAGAAAGAACATCATCATCATCATAATCAGCCGGTATCAGTCCACTGCTGGACATAGGCCTCTCTCAAGTCATGCCACTGAGCACTGAGAGAAAAAACATCAGCACGTGTGTATCTGTCGTTACACTCTTATGTAGTGATCCCATGCGTCCGCTTATGTAACATGTTTTGGCGGAAATTTGTGTTTTTAAGACAGATTCGATATTTTTTATAAATATCTTTTTATTAATTAAAGTTTATAGATTTAAAAACGGGAATTTAACGTGACTTACGCGATGTCGATATAGCGATCGACATATGTTTCGGCCTCATCCGGAGGCCTTCTTCAGGATCTTGAGTGCGGGGCGCTCGCCGACGCGTTCAACCTCGCACATTAACATTAATTAAAGTTGTGTAATGTTTTTGTTTATAAACATTAATTTAAATAAAGAACTTCAATATTTGTGACAATAAAAATAACCGGCCAAGTGTGTGTCGGGCCACGCGCAGTGTAGGGTTCCGTAGTAGCCCGTTATTCAATACAAGTCTTTACCCGTTATAAACAAGCAACTAGGTACTTCGTTTGTCACTTTAAAGGATTTTTTCTAAGGATTTTGTATTTGGTACAAAATTATCCAACACCCAAGCACAGAATAATGAATAGTACAAGTACAGAAATTGCACTCCCTGAGAGCAAAAAGGCGAGATTAAACCTAGTTACAACGTGGTTACGTTCAAAATGCGCTTCACGCCTCGAGTGCGACCTTGAATTTGCGTCACAGTATCAACTAATAGTAACTATGAACCGCGTGTTGCGCACAGTGATACGCACCGTAAGTCCGCACAGCGAGAGTCTGAATAACTCGGTCAACTCGCGGCCTCTCCTATAGGGTTGAATGTTATAAGATAACATATTGAAGCCTTTAATTGGTAGCAGAATACTTTAAGGTAGAACAATGTAATGAGTATATTTAAAGTGCTACATTCATGTTTAATGTCGAGGTAGAATAAAAGTACTACAGTTATACTTTAATTAAGATAGTTTATGTGATAGTTTAATTAAGATAGTTAAAACTAAAACAACCGACTTCCATGCCGCGCGAGTCAGTTTCGGTTGCGAGTTTGAGACGTTTATCGTCATATCTCTGGAGACCCTCATCAGATCTCGACGAAATTACAATGGTACCACCTCGGCAACGAACTCTACCGATTAAAAAAAAATCATTCAAATCGGTTCACAATTGACGGAGTAATCGCGTAACATACACACAAAGACGAATTAAGAACCACCTTCTGTTTGGAAAGTCGGTAGAAAATAATGTTCTACGTTCAATTGAAAATGAGTATGTAAAAACGTATAAGTATGTATAAACGTATGCTACGCAATGCTTTGTAGCCCTTCGTTTAGACATACTGAATAATATTTTTGTATGTTAATATCGTAAGCAAGGAATATAATAATGAGGTAGGTACAAGTAAGGCGCGCGGCCGATCGAGAGCGCGCGTGACACTTAACTGACTGAACATGGACCCGAGAGGGTGCGCGGAAGTACTTGTAGTTTCATAGCTACAGCGCGGAGTGCGACAGGCCTGGTTACGTTACAGTATTTATTATGTTGTGTGTAAAGTGGTAGCACAGAATAATTAATAGTACAAGTACAGAAATTGCACTCGCTGAGAGCAAAAATGCGAGATTAAACCAAGTTACAACGCTAGTAACGTTCAAAATGCGCTTCACGCCTCGGGTGCGACCTTGAATTTGCGCCACAGTATCAACTAATAGTAACTATGAACCGCGTGTTGCGCACAGTAAAATGCACCGTAAGTCCGCACAGCGAGAGTCTGAATAACTCGGTCAACTCGCGGCCTTTACTATAGGGTTGAATGTTATGAGAATACTTGTAAGCCTTTAATTGGTAGAAGAATACTCGTAGAACAATGTGTAGTGTATAAGCTTTAATCGTAAGATGTGGGTACTATCGATGTTTTCTACATCTACCTACCGCAGCGGGAATAAACATTTACTTTACTGCCAACTGGTGTTTGAAGTGCAACCAATTCCCTATTCTCCCGAATCCTGGATAGAACAGTGGCGACGAGGATAAAAAAGTGACCGATATAGTGCTGCAGTGTGTGACAGACATTGTTGTAATCGATAACAATCATGTCGTACGGAAAAATAAACGAGTTTAATGTGAGTGCGGGCAACTGGACTTTGTACTGTGAGCGTATTGAAATGTATTTTCAAGCTAACGGTATAAAAGACGAGCTCAAGTTGCCGACGTTTATCTCGTTAATTGGTGATGACGTTTACGAGCTAATCGTAAATCTTGCGAGTCCGAAAAAACCTACAGACTTCACATACGGAGAATTAGTGACCTTAGTTCGGGGTCATTTACAACCAAAGCCCTCCGTGATGGCGGAGCGGTACAAGTTTCGGCAACGACGACAGGAATGCGGCGAGAATATATCACAGTACGTTACTTCATTGAAGAGCACGGCGAAAGACTGTGATTTTGGAAGTGCACTTAACGAGAACTTACGTGATCAGTTCGAGTGTGGGGTTGGCAGCGACTTGGTGCGGCAGAGGCTGTTTTCTGAGCCGGAGCTGACGTACGCGAGGGCGGTATCTTTGGCGACGGCCCTGGAGGCTGCGGAAAGGGACGCAGCGGCCGTGGGTGGATACAACGGTGGTACGGGCGTCGAGCAGCGGAGCGGCTAACGTCACGAGCGCGATGCACGTGCTACGCGTGACGTCATCGCAACGCGTACATAGTCGCGGGGCTGCGATAATGACGACAGGAGCGAGGCCAGGTCTCACTTGCGAGGCTTGCGGCGGGCAGCATCAGACGAACGGCTGCAGATATGTACACTTCGTGTGCAGCAGCTGCCGGAACGAGGGGCACCTGAGGAGGATGTGCCCGTACAAAGGCTCGGACAGAGCGGGAGTGCGGCGGGAGTTGGGGGCCAGGCGCGGCGGCGCGCGCCCTCACAACGCGCACTATGTGCAGCCAGCGGCGGCGGCCGCGGCGGCGGTGCCGGACGAGAGCGATGACGCCTCGGAAGAACCTTTGTTTCAAATGGGACTAAGTCACTATAAACCGGTGAGTCTCACAGTAAATATCAACGGGACTTTGTTGGATATGGAAGTAGACACTGGTACGCCTTGTTCGTGCATTAATAAAGCAACCTATGAGCGATTGTTTAAAAATATCACATTAGAAAAGTCGAAAGTAGTGTTTCTCTTTTACGACGGCAAGTCTAAGGTGAAGCCGGTCAGTTGTTTGAAGGTGAACGTGAGATACGACGGCGGCAAGATGAAGACACTGGACCTTTTCGTGATTGATACGGGCGTGACGTCATTGATAGGTAGACAGTGGCTCGCAGAGCTACGCATACAGATACCCGTATTGCAGTATCCTGTAGGTAATTCCGTAGGTAATAATTTTAGAATCGCCTGTCATTAAACATGTATCTAATATCCTCGACAGATATAAGGAGGTGTTGAGCGACGGCCTGGGACGGTACACGGGAGGGAGCGCGGTGCTGCGGGTGCGCGAGGGCGCAGCACGCGCGGCCCGTGCCCTTCGCGCTGCGTGAGCGGGTCGACGCGGAGCTCGACGCCATGCTGCGTGAAGGTGTCATCGAGCCGGTCGAGTGCTCGGACTGGGCCACTCCGCTCGTTTTGGTACCTAAAGGTGACGGCTCGTTGCGCTTATGTGCCGATTTCAAGGTAACACTGAATCCCGTATTGCGGAGTGACGAACGGTGGGCGTGGACGGCGAAACACACTAAGGTGTTCGAGCGTGTGAAGCAGTTAATGGTGAGTAGTCGCGTGCTGGCGCACTACGACCCGCGGCGCGACCTGACGCTCACGTGCGACGCGTCCTCTATCGGCGTCGGGGGCGTGCTGTCGCAGACGGACGAGCAGGGGGAGGAGCGTGCGGTCGCCTATGTGTCTAGGAAGCTCACGAAAGCGGAACAGGGGTATGCTCAGATACATAAAGAAGCGCTAGCTATAGTGTATTGTGTTAAAAAATTTCATCAGTACCTGTACGGGCGCAGGTTTGTCTTGAAAAGCGATCATAAGCCTTTAATAAGCATATTCGGGCCCCAAAGGGGTATTCCTACGATGGCTGCGAGCAGAATGCAACGTTGGGCTATCATCCTATCCGCATACGACTTTGATATACAGTATGTCAATACAAACAGTAATGGTGCTGACATATTGTCGCGCTTACCTGTGGTCGAGGAAATCGGTATTGAGCCGCCGGAGCAAACGTACTTACACTTCGCGACGGAGGCTATGTTGTTGGACAACGATAAGATAAAAAAAGAAACGGCGCGCGATCCGTTGCTTAGTCGTGTTTACGGGTACATCGAGAACGGTTGGCCCAGTCAAGTTGATGTTAAGCAGCTAGAACCGTACCTAGCTAGAAAAAGTGAGCTGTATACGGAACTAGGATGTATCATGTGGGGACATAGACTAGTTATCCCCGAGTCGTGTAGGCCATGGGTATTAGGAGAATTGCACGGGGCTCACATGGGCATTGTCAAAACAAAGGCATACGCCCGGTCGTACGTGTGGTGGCCCGGTGTGGACGAGGCGGTGGAGGCTCAGTGCCGGGCGTGTGGCACCTGCGCCGCGGTGGCGCCCGCGCCGCCCGCCGCGCCCTCCGCGCCCTGGCGTTGGCCGAGCACTCCATATGAGAGATTGCATATTGACTTCCTGGGGCCGATCGATGGACAGACGTATTTGGTTGTAGTAGACGCTCGGTCAAAATGGGTTGAAGCCGTAAAGGTGACGCGGAAGACGGCCGATGTTACCATCTCTAAACTGCGAGAATCGTGGTCAAGATGGGGAATTCCGAAGCAGTTGGTATCCGACAATGATCCCTCTTTTTCTAACAGGCAGTTTGAAGAGTTTTTAAGCAAGAACGGTGTGTATCACGTGTTCTCGGCTCCTTACCATCCGGCCTCGAACGGTGCCGCCGAGAATACGGTGAAACTAATTAAAACTGTAATAAAGAAGGCTCGTTGCGACGGCGTTGATCCCGAATTAGCGATACAAAGGTTCCTGTTAGTGTATCATAACACGCCCCACTGTGCAACCGGCGTAAGTCCCGCTCAGATGTTGCAGGGCAGGCGGTTGCGAACCCGGCTTGACATCATTAAACCTGATCCCGGTAACGTCTTGCGAAATAAAGAGCTAGCGATATGTGAAGATGGCAGAGGGTTACGGCAACTAAATCCTGGTGACCCAGTGTGGTATCGAACCTATGGGAAGCAGGTAAAATGGTCAGATGGGCGAGTAATGGACCGCATAGGTAGAAGTAATTATACGGTCAGGACAGGTGATGGTTTGGCAGCGCATAGGCATATCGACCAGCTAAAGCGGAGAAGCACGTGCGTATTTCCATCAGAAGGTATTGATACGGACGGAGCGGTCTCGGTCGAGCACCCGCCAGCCGAAGCGCAGGTCGAGAGTGGTCTAACTTCGTCCCCGGGAACGTCGAACGTAGGGTCAGAGGAGATGGTGGAGCAAGTCTCAGAAACTCAACCATCTGCGGTGATCGTCCCTCCCGTTACCGTTTCAGGTACAAGTCAATACAGCAGGCCCACAAGAGTAAGAATAGCGCCTGTTCGGTACGGTTTTGAGATAGATTAGGTGTATTAATGTAAATATAGATTAGTTAGCTATAGTTTTGTATAATTATTTACATCAATATATTTTGTAGTATTGTGTAGTAGGAAGCGAGTACGGAGTGTATAAATAGGTTTAGTTAGAATAGTGTTCTAAATTTAATATGGGAGGATTGTAGTGTATAAGCTTTAATCGTAAGATGTGGGTACTATCGATGTTTTCTACATCTACCTACCGCAGCGGGAATAAACATTTACTTTACTGCCAACTGGTGTTTGAAGTGCAACCAATTCCCTATTCTCCCGAATCCTGGATAGAACACAATGTAATGAGTACATTACTGATAATACACTACTACTACATTAATGTTTAATGTCGAGGTAGGATAAAAGTACTACAGTTAAACTAAAATACGTGACGTTCAATTAAAATTGAGTAAAGTTTTAGATTGCGTAAGTTAAATAACGCGACAATAGTATCACTTGCCTAGAATCGAAGGTTGTTTGACTTGTAACATTATAATAGTGTAGGAGCCAACTCACTTTTTCGACCAAAAATAATTATGTATTTTATTCATTCTAGGAAAACTTTATTTTGTAATAGTTGAATATCAAAATTAAAAAAATATATTTTAAAAAAAATTCCAATATTTTATTTCACCATTTTGTCGGCGTTATTGATATACACACATACCTACACAATTTCAGCTTTCTAGTACTAACGGTCTCCTAGCAAAACCTTGGACAGACAGACAGACAGACAGACACACAGACAGACAGACGGACATGACGAAAATATAAGGGTTCCTTATCAGGACTACGGAACCCTAGAAAAGAATTTTCAATTTCAAATCGGTTATGATCTGACAGAGTTCTGAGGTCACAAACATTTAAATAAACTGGCCAAGTGCAAGTCGGACTCGCACTCGTAGGGTTCCGTACCACACTACAGTATTTTATAAGATCGAGCAAAAAATACCACTATCATTATTCGCCAGCAAAAAATAATAATTAATAAACATTTAGTTTCTTATAACGCCTTCTTACGTCTAACAAAGGTGTTAGGGATCGACATTTCAATATAACGCCATCTATGGGACGTTTACCTAACTAAGCGTTCATAGATGGCGTGAAATGCCGAAAAATACACGTTTTTTGTATGGGGACCCTTTATTACTTTATTCTGTTTTTAGTATTTGTTGTTATAGCGGCAACAGAAATACATCATCTGTGAAAATTTCAACTGTCTAACTATCACGGTTCATGAGATACAGCTTGGTGACAGACGGACAGACAGACAGACAGACAGACAGACAGACGTACAGCGGAGTCTCAGTAATAGGGTTCCGTTGGTACCCTTTGGGTACGGAACCCTAAAAACCGTCGAATTGAGAACCTCCTCCGTTTTTGTGAAGTAGATTAAAAACTAAAATACCGACTTCCATGCCCCGCGAGTCAATTTCAGTAGCAAGTTTGAGACGTTTATCGTCATATCTCTGGAGATACTTATCAGATCTCAGTGAATCTCGGTGATCTGAGATCTATAAGTACTTTAATTACATTAACTCTCCGATTATAAAAATCTGACTATCGTATGACACGACAAAATCATTAAGAAAGAAAAAAAAGAAAATTGAAGTAAACGTTAGTAGGTACCTACCCTATTTATTTATCTTAGAACTAACTAAATAAAGCAAGATGTAATGTCGATAGAAATTCCCTAAAGATCATTACGTGAATTCCCTTGTAACATGAAACTCAGCTGATTTATACCTACCTACCATTTTATGTGACATTCTTTGCTTTTTACATAGTTACTCTTTACAGTTACTATATGAAGCAAGGAATATAATATTGAGGTAGGTACAAGTAAGGCGCGCGGCCGATCGATAGCGCGCGTGACACTTAAGTGACTGAACTTGAACCCTAGCGGGTGCGGAGGTACTTGTAGTTTCATAGCTACAGCGCGGAGTGCGACAGGCCTGACCCAAGTTTAACGACTATTACTGCGAAACTAATAAAGTTATCTTAATCGCTATCATTTTCCTTTAAAGTTCATGAAATGCACTGTTATCACGAATTTTTCAGACACAGATTTTTCAAGCCAGCCGTTCAGCTTTTAGAGGGGGGGGACGCCCTACTTGAACAAAAATTTGTACTTTAAAGTTCAATATTTCGTAAATGGAACATTCAATCGAAAAATAGTGTTAGCAACCCTTAAATCATTTTAAAAGACCTATTGAACGATACCCCATACGATGGAGTAGACGACGAAAAAAAAATTCATCCCCACTTCTCATGTAGGGGAGCTACCCTAAAAAAAAATATTTTTGTCGGCGTAATTTATATACATACCCCCACAAAATTACAGCTTTCTAGTATTAACGGTCTCTTAGCAAAACCTCGGACTGACAGAAAGACAGACAGACGGACATGACGAAACTATAAGGCTTCCTTGTCAGGACTACGAGTCGTAGAGGAACGTCCGAGGAAGCTATATCAAGACAACTTACATTCTATATAACTATATTCCATAGTTTTGTAAGCAATCCATTTGACATGACATGACCTCAATAATACCGTATCATCCTGGCAGTATTTTCAGTGACATATGTCACTCCCTGAACATACTTAAAAATTCCCCTTTTTTTTTTGATGTTATATAAAAAAAATATTTAAAACGATTTTTCATCCGATGTTTGAAACGCTACCTCTGCCTGCAGTTGAAACTCACCTGCAGTTCTCGTATTAAAAGAAAATATGCGTTGCATGCACTTTTTAGTCTTTGATCCATTTAGTAAAAGCGTTCGACTTTTGTAGAACATTCCGCAGCGTAGAGAGATTTTAGAGTTCAGGAAACGGATGAATAATATATAATAATACAGAAATATGATTAATAAGGTAGTTATTTATATATATGTGCTTGTAACAATCGGGCGCGTTATTTACGCAGCTCACATTTTGACATACACTTCACAGACAAAACTCATACAACAGAATAAATTAATATTTCTACTTTATACTAATATTTATTCTGTAGTAATACGAACTTATGTACACCACGCGCGTAGCAATGATCAAGCATTCTGACAAACGTAGCTACGTAGCACGTAGCGTTTGTAGCGAATGATTACTCGTAGAACTGAGAGTACCTACGTATTTCACAACTAAAATGTCAGAAATCAGCCCTTATGTAACAACTAGTCGACTACAGATTTCCCCAAGCCGCGTTCTGTTTCGGACTATGCAATAGATTGGTAAACTCCCATTGGACCGCTTTATAGCTAGCCTGAATTACAAATGCATTGTTCCGTTCGGCTCTTTGTATTATTAACGAAAACAATTTGAATTGTATGTGAGTTTACTTTTAATTCACAGATAAAGATAAGATAAATTTATTTTCCATAATCATGAAGGTATTACAAGCATAAACATGTAGAGTTCTTATATTATAAAACTGTTTGTCATCAAAAAAATCAATATTTTTTAAAATATATTTTTAAATGTGTGCGTTTGCATTTCTCTAAGATTTTTTGGGATTTAATTAAATATTATTCGACTCACACATAATATGCTTTTAGTATATTGTCTTTTCAACATATTGCAGCTATAGAAGGAGGAGTAACAAGTTTGACGTGTGTATCCTGTGGCATTTTTTAACTCATGACGCTATAATATCAACTTTCATGGGTGGAAATATCTACATTGATATCGAAGTGTCCTATCATTCCAAACGTCTAATAGAAAGAGATGCAGCTAGACAGTTGTATATTTGCATCTCTTTTTGCAGCCACAATTAACGCTCTAAATTTATTACTATGTATGTAGAGACTACCATACCTATATATATAGAGGATCTATCTCTAAGCTCACTTTAGGATTCGAACAAAAGTTTTCATTTTCGTATTTTTAAAGTATTTCATTTATTACAGAACTTGGCATAAGCGAATGCAACTCGCACATGAGACTTCTTTTTATGATATTTCAGTGTGTAAGCAACAAGCACATCTCTCACTGTAAAATATTTCCTTTTTATTCAGTAACGTTGTTGAATTTCTTGAATATTCAATTTCATGTTCTTCAATGTACACGTTGAAGAGAGTATTTCTCATTTCAATGGGAAATTCATTTCCTGCACTTATTGTTTGATTTCCATCGAACGTTTCCTTCTAGCAATAAGAATATTTTCGTACGTGATTTTTCAAAGGTACGTAAGTATTTACGAATATTTTAGTGTTGCATATTTGAAGCCAATATTTGAGTACGTTAAGAATGAACGAACAAACCGTTGTAAACATTTTTCATTCATTAACCGACTTCACAAAACTCGAGGAGGTTCTCAAATCGTCGGAATCTTTGTGTTTTTTTATGTGTGTTCATCGATATCTCGAAGATGCCTGAACCAATTTGGAAAATTCTATTTTTATTTTAAAGGGAATCCTTCCCAGGTAGTCTCATTTAATGTTTTAACGAAATCGGTCGAGCGGTTTTTAATATATAAACATTCGTATTACGATTCATTTAATTACCTCGATGACATGATACTAGGCTACTGGCTACTTTGCTACTACTACTACTAGCGCGACGTTTGAAGTCGGTTCTTTTAATTTTTTAAACGGTCTTAAATTATTTTTAGTTCTTTGTTAACTCCTCCAACTAAGCTAAGTATGATTGTGTCTGGAGTGGGTTTAGACAATAGTGCAATAGATGAGTAATCGTAATCGATCTCGATCGTAAGGCCGACGCCTTAGCCATTGAGCTATTGCCACTTTTTATTTAAAACCAATATTCGAGTATGTTAGCAATGAATTAACAAACCGTTTTAAACATTTTTTACCGTTTGAAGACCATAAGGGTAGGGTTCTTTTATATTATGTAGTATGTAAAATGTATGTTTACTTTGTTATTGGATATCTTCATCCTTTAAAAAATCTACCTGTAGAAATATTAAGTATTGTGAATGTTTCAATGATACTCAGTGTTTGATAGTTTATGATCGTACAAAACGAAAAAACCGACTTCAAATGCCGCTATACTCAAAGTACTGGCTAGTCATAATCATTATATCTAAGTATACAATTTTGCTTATATTATTTATCTCCATATGTCCGGAGATAATTGTCATAGCTCGATAACATCGGAGCTCGGAAGCACGTCCTCTCCCTTCAAGTGCACCTCTCAAACATTCGAGGCTTGCACTCCAATATCCTCTCGGTCCACCACCACCTTGAGACCGAAAAACCGCATATTCTGTTCCTCACGGAGACGCAGATCAAATGTCCAGCTGACGCGGCGTACCTTGCCTACCCAGGCTATGTTCTAGAGCATAACTTTAGGGCGAGGGCGGGAGTTTGTATGTATGCTCGCGATGACATTTGCTATCGGCGTCTCCGCAACCTTGAAGACCCTCAACATTCCGTCATGTGGATTTTGGTGGACACTGGCATAGAGAAAATTCTTTATGCTAGTGTCTACCGTTCGCACAGCGGAGACGAGGAGACAAACAGGCTCACAAACCACCTCAGTGAGGCGGCTGATGTGGCCCAACAGAGGTATCCTTCTGCTCAATTAGTGCTTCTGGGGGATTTCAACGCCCATCATCAAGACTGGCTATACCCATACCAGAGCACTGACCACGCTGGTCGAGAGATGCGAAAGCTTGCTTTAACGCTAGACCTCACTCAGTTGGTCCAGGGAGCAACAAGGATACCGGACGTTGATGGCCATACAGCCAATTGCTTGGACCTTCTGCTGACAACAGAACCAGACCGCTACTCGGTGTCGGTTTCATCACCCTTAGGTAGCTCCGACCACTGTCTGGTGAAGTCTGTATCCGTCTACTCCCCGCCCGATCCCAGCCAAAAAGGCACCCGGCGGGTGTGGCGATACAGGTCAGCAGATTGGGATGAGATGCGTTGTTTTTTCGCGTCTTATCCTTGGCGGCAGGTATGTTTTTCTTCGAGCGATCCCTCAGCTTGCGCGGATGCTGTGACAGAAGTGTTACGTCAGGGTATGGAGTATTTCATACCATTTTATGACGTTCCGGTGTCAAGCAAAGCTCGTCCATGGTTTAATGCCAAATGTAGAGATGCAGAAGCATCAAAACATGAAACTTACTTAGCCTGGGCTGATGCTCGAACCCGCAAGACTAGAGATGTACGCGAAAAGAAGAAAGCCTTTAACTTAGCCGCCAAGTCCTGCAAAAAGGCTCTCAAGAAGGCTCGCTTCGATCACATACGCCGAACAGGGAACAAACTTGCTTCTTACCCCTCGGGTAGCAAAGCGTTCTGGTCCCTGGCGA
The DNA here is from genome assembly GCA_954871355.1 of Cabera pusaria. Lineage (NCBI taxonomy): Eukaryota > Metazoa > Arthropoda > Insecta > Lepidoptera > Geometridae > Cabera > Cabera pusaria. Next base: position 23,532,538 of record OX940900.1, read on the forward strand.
AGTCGATCGAAGAGAACTTCTGCCGTCCCTCACTGCCTCCACTACTGAAACCCGATGGATCACTAGCACACTCGGCTGAAGAGAAAGCGAATTTATTTGTTACTCTGTTTGCGGAGTCTTCACGTTTAGATGCTGGCAATGCTGTACCTTCTAGTCTGCCGACTTGCGGGACGTTTATGTCGGAAATCCGCATTCGTCAGACTGAAGTACGCAAAGCGTTGCGCAATCTAGACGTGAACAAAGCTAGTGGTCCAGACGGTATACCAGCTGTAGTCTTGAGGACGTGTGCGCCTGAGTTGGCTCCTATTTTGACACGCCTCTTTCGCTTGTCTATGACGACTGGTCAAGTGCCTAAGTCCTGGAAGCAAGCAAACGTGCAACCCGTGCCGAAAAAGGGTAGTCGTGCAGACCCTGTCAATTACAGGCCTGTCTCAGTCACTTCCATACTCTGTAAGACTATGGAACGTGTACTGAACCACAGGCTCCTGGCATACCTAGAAGTGAACGATCTCCTCAGTGACCGACAATACGGGTTTCGCCGAAACCGGTCTACTGGGGATCTTCTAGCGTATGCCACGCACATCTGGAGCGAAGCCATCGAGAACCACGGCGAGGCGCTGGCCGTCTCTCTTGACATCTCGAAGGCTTTCGACAGGGTTTGGCACGATAGCCTTATTAGCAAGCTTCCTTCATACGGCCTGCCCACTGGTTTATGTGTTTGGATAGCAGATTTCTTAAGGGATCGGTCGATTCGAGTGGTCATCGATGGCTGTTCTTCCGACCAATTGGCCATAAATGCCGGAGTCCCTCAAGGATCAGTACTCTCTGCAACACTTTTTCTGCTGCATATTAATAACCTGCTTAAACCCGGTATCTTTGGGTACGCAGATGACAGCACTGTTGTAGAGAGTTATACATCCAACGCACGAACCAGTGCATTACAAATCCAGTCTCATAGAGAAGCGATGGTCGAACGCTTGAACTTTTCTTTGAAGGCAGTCTCTGATTGGGGCGATGCCAATCTGGTCAAGTTCAATACTGCGAAAACCCAGGCGTGTCTTTTCTCCGCTAAACGGAGCCCATTTCTACTGGCTCCTACTTTCCGGGATGTGTCCGTTCCGATAAGTAACAATCTCGAGCTTCTTGGCATCTCTTTGACACCAACTCTCAATTTCGGCTCTTATATTGAGTCTAGAGCCCAGCTAGCCTCAAAAAAGCTTGGCATTTTGGCTAAGGTGAGACGGTGCTTCACACCGGAGTACTGTTCTCACCTTTGGGATGGTTCTGCTAAATACCAGCTGGAGACACTGGAAGCTATTGAGAGGAGAGCCAAAAAACTCATCAGCGATGACCTATTAGTAAGCAAGAGACTCCAGAGTCTCGCGCATCGCCGCAAAGTCGCTTGTTTATCGGTTTTCTATCGGATACATTTCGGAGAGTGTGCAATGGAACTGCATGATTTGATTCCACCATCCCCATTTTATAATCGGACATCCAGAGACACTAAAAGGCGCCACCGATTTATGGTGGATATACCATTTACCCGAACGAAGCGATTTGCTTCTTCGTTCATCATACGAACCGCTAAGGAATGGAATACCCTGCCTGAGTCCGTGTTTCCGATTAAGTACAATATGGGGGTCTTCAAATCGCGAGTGAATAGGTATCTTCTGGGTAAGCACGCTACATCATCGATCGCATCATCACTTAACATCAGGTGAGATAGTGATCAAGTGCTACCCAGTTCGGTATAAAAAAAAAAAAAAAAAAAAAAAAACATTTTAATGGTTTCAAACGGAAGGTATAATCTCTCAAAATAAAGAATTTTTCAAATCGGTTAAGATTTGACGGAGTTCAAAGGTAACTAACATAAAAATAAAATAAAAAGTCGAATTGAGAACCTCCTCTATTTCTTTGAAGTCGGTTAAAAATTAAGGATGTAATATCTGAATTATTAATTTAATTACATTCGTAACCAAAATTAAAAAGAACCATAAAAAAACTTTCTTAAACGTGAAATTTTTCTGTCATTCTGCTCCAAAACTTTAATATTTGATGTTATCGTTAAATAGAAAGTTTCAAAATGATTAAAATGTTGAAATATGATATTCTAAAACATTTTTCACACAGATCTTTCTTGTCTAAAAATACGTTCCTTGCAATCCCCCATTTAATAGAGGTTCAAACCATCGTAATTTAACGAATAGACAGGATAAATAGCTTTCTTATTTAAGACTAGCTGTGCCCTGTGGCTTTGCCCACCCCAAAAAATTATGGTATTAATGTGTTAAATTATGTTTTAAGCCAAATCTATGAGCCAAATTTCATTGAGATCTGTTTATCCGTTTTTACTCTCCACACCGATTTGGGGTTGAGGTGATATAGATATGAAGTTAAAAACTTCAAAACTGCTGCTGATAATTTAAGATCATTTACAAAACGAAAAAAAACGACTTCAAATGCCGAGAAATAATTCATTTTTAGTACTAAGCTTGAGGTGTTTATCATGTCATTGGAGATACTTATCAGATCTCGATTAAATTACAATGGGAACTATCTTGGTAATGCACCTTGCTATTTAAAAAAATAATCATTCGAATCTTTTCACAAATGGACGGAGTAATTGCGTAAAGTAGCCAGTACACAATAGCCTGTGATGGGCCATGCTTTGCAATGCACAACTGTAGGCCACGATCACTTGGTGTTCACACAATGGCGCATGGCTCATTGCTGCCTGGCAAAACACTTGCGATGGACGTGTGTAATTACGGCCGCGGCTATTTATTTATATACTGCTGAGAAGTATTAACAAAATATTATTTTGCGCCTTAAAAAAATGGCGCTAAAAGGCGATGGTGGATGCTGCCTGAAAAATGCACTATCCCGGTCAGCGGTCGGTGACGAACTAAACAATGGGCGATTATGTAAACACCACAGGCCACTCTACGCCACGATTCCTTTGAAGTGTGCCCAAAAAACCGACAACATCCCGATTGGGCGCCACGATTGACAATTGTCCGCCACTATATACCATTACCCCTGCACACAATCGCGATGCCGCGCAGTGAGCCAGCACGGTCTATTGTGTACTGGGGCCTTTACATACTGTGGCATATTTGAATCACCTTCATGCATGGTGTCATGATTCACAACTTTTTATATAGACGTTTGTTTCTTTTTAAAACGGAACGTTTTCAAAATTTAAAAAGAATGACGGATAAATATGGAGAAGTCAGTCAAGGAAAAAAACGGGTCACGTTGCCATGGATACGATCAAAACAAAGATTAATTTTATTTACGTATTTTTACATAAAACTAAAATATTTCTCAGCAAAATGACTGCGCAGAAAGATTACTTAAAACATGGAAGCTACCCCTGATTGTTTTTCCGAATAGCGTATTATAGACGCCGTTGTATGGGCAGAAAAATTGAATATGTTCATTGAAGAACCTAAACAAGACAATACTATAGGACTGCAACGATTTCCGATGTCACTGATAAGATGAAGACTAGCAGGATAAATGTGGCCGGTATGCAGGGGAGCCTCACCGGGAGATCTCTTAGTGAAGCAGAGGATGCGCCGGAATATTTGTACCTAGTGTTTTTAAAGCCTGCAATACATGTTGGCCCAACGCTGCCGAGTGAGAGCCAATACCAACGTCTAGACGGCATGTTTGCCTTGCCTTGCCATCGCTTGGTGTCGCTCGCCTAGCTGGCCGAGTGAATACAAGCGCCAACGTGTATAGAGGTCATTTGCAGTGACTTGTCACCACTCGTTGTTGCTCGCGGCCACTCGCCTGACTTCGGAGCCGTGTCGGTTTTTCTGCACAAATCAAAGGCACAAACTGACGGCTACCAACGTGTGGGCAGCTTCACAGAAAACTCGTCTACATTGGTCGCTTGCAATAGTTTGCGTAGACTTGCCGAACGTCTAGACGGTAGCACTTGCCTTGCATCGATTTGCCTACGCTCGCGCTGGCTGTAGTTCGGCCAACATGTATTGCAGGCTTAAGATAAGTTGTGTTTTGATCCTAATACAAGTATGTTAAATGTTATAATCCGTGTTCATATTTTATTGTCTAGGTTCCTTCGTTACCCGTAGCGAGAGGTAGGCGCTCCGTTACGTTACAATACATACAAAAAAAATATAATTTATGACTGTACAAAACGAAAAACCCGACTTCACATGCCGCGATACTCAAAATAGCCAGTTGCCATAATCATGTCATCAAGGTATACAAATTTGCTTATGTTGTTTATCTTCATATCTCCGGAGATTATTATCAGATCTCGATAAAATTTGAATGGAACAAAACGGGAGGCATAATCTCTCAAACGAAAAATAATATTTCAAATCGGTTTAGATTTGACGGAGTTCTGAGGTAACAAACATTTAAAAAATACAGTCGAATTGAGAACCTCCTCCTTTATTATAATTTTAAAATTATCGTGAATTTGTAACATTATTATTGTTATATACCGGCTGTAATTCACGTACCTTTAGTCGAATTTTCTCGACCTAGGTTTCGAGCGAGTCAGTCGCTCTTCCTCGGGAGTGAGGTCACGCGGTGAGATCGCGATGTTCAGTGAACATCGCGATCTCACCGCGTGACCTCACTCCCGAGGAAGAGCGACTGACTCGCTCGAAACCTAGGTCGAGAAAATTCGACTAAAGGTACGTGAATTACAGCCGGTATATAACAATAATAACCTCCTCCTTTTTCGTGAAGTCGGTTAAAATAAACTGGCCAAGTGCAAGTCGGACTCGCACTAGTAAGGTTCCGTACCACACCACAGTTATAAGATCGAGAAAAAAATACCACTATCATTTTTCGCCAGCAAAAAATAATAATAAACATTTTATTTCTTATCACGCCATCTAACGTCTAACAAAGGAGTTAGGGATCGACATTTCAATATAACGCCATCTTTGGGATGTTTACCTAACTAAGCGTTCATAGATGGCGTGAAATGCCGAAAAAAACACGTTTCTTGTATGGGGATTATATATTATTACTATTATTTTTAACTTTATTCTGTTTTTAGTATTTGTTGTTATAGCGGCAACAGAAAAACATCATCTGTGAAAATTTTAACTGTCGACTATCACGGCTTATGATATACAGCCTGGTGACAGACGGACAGACAGATGGACAGCGGAGTCTTAGTAATAGGGTCCCGTTTTATCCTTTGGGTACGGAACCCTAAAAATCTCCTCTATTTGGAATTTGGTTAGAAATTACTATTGCAGTGTTTGAAATTAGTATTTTCAGTTTTTATAAACAATCCTAATTGTAGTCTAATTGGTAAATCTGTCACAAATGAGTAAAATTATATATAACGACAATCCAAAGGAATCAAACAGTCAAAAACTTTGGGATCTTTCATTGGTGCAGAGAACTTTTAGAGACTTGTCCCAAAATGTATGCTCTGATAAAGATCACGCACGTCTGCTAGCTGTGTCGGAGCAGGAGTCAGGCCAGTGGCTTCACGCGCTTCCGTCATCAAACATCGGAACACTGCTGGACGACAGCAGTTTCCGCATTGCAGTCGGTCTCCGTCTCGGTGCGGTACTGGTCGGTGGAGCGACGTCGACAGATTCATTATTGTCAACATAGTGCAGGCAGATTTTCCCGTTATGGCTCTATCAATTACATTATTAAACGAGCGCTTACTACCATTCACATTCCATCTATGCTGCAACCAGTAGGGGTGCTTCGTGATGATAGTAAGAGCCCGGATGGCATGACGCTAATCCCCTGGGAACGTGGGCCCTTAGATGGGATGCGACTTGTGTCTACACTCTGGCCCCGTCCCGTCTTAGTGGGACAGTGTCAGTGGAAGCTGCCGAAGAAACCAAGCGGCGTAAATATGCATCTTTATCTAGTAGCTACATAATTATGCCGCTTAGTGTTGAAACTTTTGGTCGATGGGGTTCAAGCACAAAAACCTTCCTAAAAAAAATTACTCCATGCCTTGTCGATGCCACCGGTGACAAAAGGGCTGGTTCATTCCTAGCGCAAAGAATTTCTCCAGCGATTCAACGCGGGAATGCAGCCAGCGTTCTTGGCACTTTACCACACGGACATCTCTTAATTTTCGTTTAGTTTAGTTTTTTTTTATTTTTATGTCCAAAATGTATATAATTAAATGTACCAAAAAAACTACAAATTGACTTTCACATTAATAATATTGGTATTAATATAATAACATTATTATCATCATCATCAGCCTATCTCTGTCCACTGCTGGGTATAGGCCTCACCTATGGCACAATAATTCAATAATCCACCCTCTACTTGATAATTCGTCGACGTTCAGCACAATAAACATTTCATAGCGTGAAATTCATATGAATACACGTGGTAGAGACAAAGGGTGCATTCTACCCCGTCTCGTGTTTTAGAAATGTGACGCTTTACAATATTATTTGGAAGTCACGTAAATAACATTTAATTTTGGTTCGTTTAATACAGAAAAAAATATAACGAAAGCTTTTAGATGATCATACAATTTGTTTGAACGTTTGTATTTGACTTGAACTTTGTATTTTTTGGTCTTTGAAAATAATTTCTGTTTAAGACATTTCATGTAAAAAATAATAATATTGAATATTAAATAATGTGACATTTTTACATTTATGTGCGGCATCTCTATACAAAATAAATTTTAACGCTTGTTGAGTTATTATGTTTCTGTGAAGTGTCTCACACTTTATATTTTTGTAAATTGTTAAACACAATTCAAAATTTCATCGTACCGACGGGACTCGAACCCGCACCCCCCGGATTACACGTCCAGGTGCTCTGCCAATTAAGCCACGGTTCGATACATCGATACGACGAAATTAGTGGATTGCATTTATTAACCCAATTATGCCTTGGTGGCGCCATCTATGACTACTTATTACGTAAGTTAATCATTCGGAAGAAATCATTACAGTTTTCAGATCCGACGAGAGATGTTGCACTGCGTAAATCAAATATTATGTTTCTTTGAAGTGTCTCACACTTTATATTTTTGTAAATTGTTAAACACAATCCAAAATTTCATCGTACCGACGGGACTCGAACCCGCACCCCCCGGATTACACGTCCAGGTGCTCTGCCAATTAAGCCACGGTTCGATACATCGATACGACGAAATTAGTGGATTGCATTTATTAACCCAATTATGCCTTGGTGGCGCCATCTATGACTACTTATTACGTAAGTTAATCATTCGGAAGAAATCATTACAGTTTTCAGATCCGACGAGAGATGTTGCACTGCGTAAATCAAATATTATGTTTCTTTGAAGTGTCTCACACTTTATATTTTTGTAAATTGTTAAACACAATCCAAAATTTCATCGTACCGACGGGACTCGAACCCGCACCCCCCGGATTACACGTCCAGGTGCTCTGCCAATTAAGCCACGGTTCGATACATCGATACGACGAAATTAGTGGATTGCATTTGTTAATCCAATTATGCATTGGTGGCGCCATCTATGACTACTTATTACGTAAGTTAATCATTCGGAAGAAATCATTACAGTTTTCAGATCCGACGAGAGATGTTGCACTGCGTAAATCAAATATTATGTTTCTTTGAAGTGTTTCACACTTTATATTTTCACATTATTTTTCGGAGTTCACAATCTTTGTCCACATCAACGCTTACCACCAGGCGACATAGTGGTGAAACGTTAGAATATCAGATATAAATAAACTAAGTGCAAGTCGGACTTGCACTCGTAGGGTTCCGATTCCGTACCACACTACAATATTTTATAAAATCGAGCAAAAAATGCTGAAAGAAATAACGTAATAAATTGATAAATCGATCTAGCTAGGTTTTCATTTTCAGAAAATGTTGTTTTATCCCTGTTTTCAGGTAATGAAAAACTTCTACAATATAATTAGAACATGAAGGTAAATTTCGCCATAGTGACATTGTTATGATAGTTCAGTGGAAGATCGATCGGATGGCGATCAGAAGGACCCGGTTCGAGTCCGACGAGATGATTAATTTTTCCAAGTTTGTTCTTTTGTGAGAAAATTATTGGGAGCCAAAACTTTATATAAAACACGATTTACCAAAAAATAAATCAAAATTGCGAACAAAGCTCGGTCATCCAGATATTGTTATATTATATTAGATTATATTAACATGTCAATTCCAAACATAAACGTACATAGATGGCGTTATAGTAAAATGCCGAAAAAACACGTTTCTTGTATGGGGACCCCCTTTAATTTCTAAATTTATTGTTTTACTATTTGTTGTTATAGCGGCAACAGAAATATATCATCTGTGAAAATTTAAACTGTCTAACTAAACACATAGTTAATTAATATAATTAATACAGTCAAACGTTCATAGATGGCGTTATAGTAAAATGCCGAAATAAAACGTTTCTTGTATGGGGACCCCCTTTAATTATTAACTTTTTCTGTTATTAGTATTTGTTGTTATAGCGGCAACAGAAATACATCATCTGTGAAAATCTCAACTGTCTAACTGTCACAGTTCATAAGATACAGCCTGGTGACAGACGGACAGACAGACAGACAGACGGACAGCGGAGTCTCAGTAATAGAGTTCCGTTGGTACCCTTTGGGTTCGGAACCCTAAAAAGCGATCTTTTCCAGATAACCTTGGAGTGAAAAGAAATAGGTTAATAAACCCCTTACTACCATGCTAGCGTTGTAGAGTAACCGAATATAATGTAGAAATAAAATCTATAACTGCATTCCTAACCAACAAAGCCCTGACCTCGACTGAGCAATAAAACCATCTGCCGCTGCACTTATACACCAAAGGAACTTATTCACTCACAAAAGAAATGCAATTAGAACCATATCGCTGTGAGAACCTTTGAAAATTTGCTGAAAGAGATTGCCCGAGGTCGGGTGAGGTGATGCATTTGATGCCACCTTTTCTGGAATGGAATAAGGATAAAAATCGTTGGTGGAAATGGGTTATCGCGTATCTAGATGGAAGCTAGTTTGGCATTCACTGTTTCGTTAGTGTTAGCGTTTTGCTGTAATAAAACCTACATGGTGCGTCTAACCGAGCGGGTGGCGCCTCTAGCGGTCAAAATAGAAGATAGAGCTAGGAACTCTGTGGTTATAGAGAAAAGAGCGGGAGATTAGTATTGTACTATGAGCGAAAATAAATGCTTGTTTATAAATTGTAATACAGATTTTTATTATGAGTTTACTTCAGTGCTTTTTAACCGACTTCAATAAAGGTTGAGGTTCTCAATTCGTCGGAATTCTTTCTTTTTACGTATATTCACCGATTACTCAGACGCCTGGACCGATTTGGAAATTACTTCTTTTGTTTAAAAACGTATACTTTCCAGATGGTTCGATTTAAATTTCATCAAGATTTGAAAAGCATCTCCAGAGATATGGAGATAAACACCTCAAAAATGTTGCTAGAAATGCCTAGCGCGGCATTTGAAGTCGGTCTTTTAGTTTTTAAAAAGATCTTAAATTACTAGGATTATTACGATTTTTATGATGTAAGACAACAAGACAAGCAAAACAATTGATGATGGTAAGCTATGACGTCTACCTATTACAGATACAGGAGCATGCAAAATTCTGTATAGACAGAATTTAGCATATAGCTGTACTGCGCCCTGTTCCCTTAAGACATACAAATGAAAGTCTCACATGCCCTGTAATATCACTAAAAATGTTGCCATTACAAACGAAAAATATTCCGATTTCACGGCCGAATACCTTCTAACGTGTTCCAGCAGCTATCCCTGAGAGCCAGTTCCCATTCTAGGCCTAGCGTGCTACCGCATCTTCGACCGCATCATCACTTACCAACAGGTGAGATAGTGGTCAAACGCTAGCCTATATGATAATAAATAAATAAAAGCTAACGGGGCTCTAAATTCTACCATGTAGGGTTGCCATTTTTTAAGACGATTTTATTGCAGCTGAAAGACCAAATCGGAATATGATTTGTACTGCGATTTGCAGTTATGATTATTATGATAACAATTGAGTATGCTTTTCTTGAATCATATTTCATTATCTCACAATATTTTAACCAAATTGTCTGAAGTACTGAAAACATGATCACATTACAAGCCTGCAGTCGGGTTTAGACTTGAGAGAACACTACTGGATTTATTTGGATACTAGAATCTTAAATCTGTAATAAAATAGGGTATATTAATTTGCGTTTAGTTCAAAATACAAACGTCAGCAACGCGGCGCTGCGGTCGTTGCTTAACAAGCGGTCAGCAACAGTTACCGCTGTCAACTGCGGCTTAAACATGCTGTTGGCATTTAGATGTTTGGTTTTCATTAAGCATGATTTAATAAATGTAGATGAATTCAGTAGGTTTTTTTTTATATCAGAAAGGCCTAGCGTTTGACGACTATCTCACCTGTTAGTAAGTGATGATGCGGTCGAGAATGGTAGCACGCTAGGCCTAGGATCGGAACTGGCTCTCAAGGATTGTTGCTGGAACGCATAAGATATTTTGGCGATAGATTTTCCAACTTGAGGGTAGTAGCTGGCCAGGCGGACACTAGATAGTGTCCTACTACCATGCGAGAGTTAGGGGTTGTTTAACGATGATTGTCCTTTACCGGAAGGCTACTGTGAAAAGTGCTCATACATTTTTCGATCGAAAAATCCATTGGTGCGGCGGGGATTGAACTCGGTACCACTGACGTCAAAACCGACCATTCTGGACACTCCACTGGGCCATCAAAGTAGTTGTAACTTGTAGTATTTATTTTAACCAAGATTTATCTAACCGTGATAGAAATATTGATAGTCCGGATAAGATAAACAAAGCAGAAATACAGCGAGAACCTCGTGTCAACTCACTTTTGTGTCATGACAATGTTTTGACAGTAATAAGATGTGCCCATCGGTGAAAACAATAATAAGATGTGCCCATTGGTGAAAACCCTTTTGACAATAATAAGATGTTCCCATTGGTGAAAACCCTTTTGAGAATAATAAGATGTGCCCATCGGTGAAAACCCTTTTGACAATAATGAGATGTGCCCATTGGTGAAAACAATAATAAGATGTGCCCATTGGTGAAAACCTTTTTGACAATAATAAGATGTGCCTATTGGTGAAAACCCTTTTCAACCGACTTCCAAAAAAAAATCTCAATTCGTCTGTATGTTTTTTATTTTTTTTTGTGAATCGTATCGAATGATTTATTTTTCAGTCGGTAGGGTACGTTTCCGAAGTTGTCCGATTGTAATTTTATCGAGATCTGATAAGTATGTTCAGAGATATGATGATAAACGTCTCAAACTTGCTACTGAAATTAACTCGCGGGTTATGGAAGTCGGTTGTTTTAGTTTTTAAACAATCTGAATTATTTGTGTCTGATTACGCTAGCGTTAGATCACTTTCTTGACTAACTATGCAATTTCCTATTGTACCTTATTTGCTCTATGCCAGAAGAACAAACAAACGATGTATAGAGAGAACAAACTAGATTTTGCATTTATAATACTGGTGTTGATGTTATTTACGATTTTCCACCAGTAACTCTTAACTTCTCCCGCTCAGGATAATGAATATAATTACCTTACACCAGATGTCTGTCAGTCTGGCAGTGTACGTGAGTGAAGAATTAAGAGGCTTTTTATTGCACTATGTGTTTAACGAAGTTTCATTTGATAGCATTAAATTGTCTATCAAATATAACGCAACTAGACTTTTGTTAAGCTTTGTAACCTAAACAATTTGAGATGTTTACAAACAAAAAAAAACCGTCTTCGGGAAAGGAGAAAATCTGCTGTTATAACTATTTAAATTCCTATTCATCATCATTACCACCCGGTATCAGTCCACTTCTGGACGTAGGACCCCAAGACACACCACTGAGCCCGATCTTCGGCTCTTTGTTTCCAGTCACTGCCCACCGCTTTGCGAATGTCGTCGCTCCACCTAGTCACAGGGCGTATTCAAATTCCTATTGTACTTACCTTTTTTAATAGTGGAAGATGGTGAACAGGCTAGACCTAGGACAGCCCTTGAGACTCAGAGTAGAGAGTCAGCATACAGATGCTGCCGGAACATCGTAAGGGGCAGATTATCGCCTTGATAGTGGTAAGCTACTTTTTGGTAGTAAGTCCGGTGGAATATCGATATATTTATTTATTAATTTATTTATTTATAGAAAAAAATACATGTTGCAGTTACAGTTTTACACCAAAGCGTACATCATGCCAGAACTAGTAACTACTGACTATATAATATTACTAACGAAATAAACTGGCCAAGTGCAAGTCGGACTCGCACTCGTAGGGTTCCGTAACACAGTTAAGTATTCCATAACTATGATTTTTCGCAACTACAAAATTAACTTTGTTTTTCATAGTGCTTGTATGAAAAACAAAGTTATCTTTGCGGTCGCCATATCTCTAAAACTGCTGACTGTATCTCGTTCAAACCAATTTTCGTTGTTAGTTTTTATTGAGATCTACAGCGTATAGTATTTTTAGATTTTTCACTCCCATACTTTAAAAGTTAGAGGGGGGGGACACACATTTTACCACTTAGACGCGCCTATCTTTCAAATGATTGACTTTGAGAAAAAATAATTATAGAAACCTCAATGTCATTTTTAAAGACCTATCAATAGACACCCCACACGTATAGGTTTGAAGAAAAATGTTTTTTTGTTTCAGTTCCATGTATGGGATGACCCCCTTAAACTTATATATTTTTTATTTTTGTATAAAAATCGGAAAGCGGTTCATAGAATACATCTACCTACCAAGTTTTAATTCTGTAGTCCTAACAGTTTCGGAATAAAATAGCTGTGACATGCGGACGGACAGACAGACAGACAAGTTCCGTTTTTTGCCATTCGGCTACGGAACCCTAATATGTAATATGTAATATGCTTAATTATAAATCTGCTTCATCAAATGGAAGCTTCTACATCCACTCCGATAATCACGTGATCTATATATGAAAGCGCACGTAGGACGTATTAACTCAATTTGTTCACTACACGCCGCAATTATTCCACAATATGCCTGTTAGAGCCTATTATGAGACGGAGCCAGAGTTAATCTAGTCAGAATGTATAACTCAATTACTGAGATAAATGGCAATTGCTGCCTACAGACTACTAAAGACTCCTACATACATTTTCGGGCTTAGTAAATATTTTGAAGTTAAAACCTCTTGAAATAAAATCATGGAACTCTCGTCATCGTCACCGAACGCTTTCCATGAGCTATCCTATGTATACTGTGTATAAGTGTGTACTTTTTATGTGAACAAAAATCATGGAAAGATTTGCGTAATCGTCACCGAACGCTTTCCATGACCTTTTTGTATACTGTGTATCTCGACGATACAATTCACAAGTTACTTAGTTTTCATTTCTGTCGGCAGTCCCCAAAGACTGTATGTACATGCAAGTTTTTTTTGTAGTGAAAATTTCTTCATGCATTGAGCACTTTTTGGGTGAACAAAAATTATGGAACTCGCGTCATTGTCACCGAACGCTTTCTATGAGCTATATTTGTATGGTGGTAGAACACTATATAGTGTCCGCCTGGCCAGGTACCACCCTCAAGTTAGAAAATCTGTCACCAAAACATCTAATGTGTTCCGGCAGCTATCATTGAGAGCCAGTTCCCATTCTAGGCCTAGCGTGCTTACCGTCTTCGACCGCATCATAACTTACCAACATGTGAGATAGTGGTCAAACGCTAGCCTTTAAGATATTAAAAAAAAAATTTATACTGTGTATCTCGACGATACAATTTACTATAATACTTTTCACTTCTATAAGCAGTCCCCAAAGACTGCCCCGCATGTTTTTTTTTACCTAAACATTTTCTGTTTATAAGTAGAAAATTTGTGTAATTTATTATCGTGTATATTTTTATCACTCTTTATCCTCCCCAGAGAAATATATGGAAATTGAGTATGCTTCCGCCATTATTTCCGTTTGGGAAAACGTAGTTAGGACGCCCACCGGCTAGATGGAGCGACGATCTGCGCAAGGTAGTTGCCAGTCATTGGATGCAAAGAGCCGAAGATCAGGATCAGTGGCGAGCATTAAGAGAGGCCTATGTCCACCAGTGGACTAACACAGGCTGCTGCTGATGATGATGTACATGTACTATCGAGGGACAATAGTCCAGTAGCACCTCAATGTTCAAAGTAGCCTGCACGATATTTCTGTCGAATGTTCCAACGCAAACAATAACACGTAAGTACGGCATAGATGGCATGCTTAGCCAGACCACAGATGAATAAAAAAGTGAAACGTAGCGTCAGAAACATTTGGCAAACATCAAATAGAGATAACAATATTCCACTGTATACTCTTTTTCTTTTTGTTGAGTTAACATAACGTCGAGTAAGCTACGCAACAAGTAACGGATGCTTAAATTCGAATGAGTCATTAATAGCATCTTGGTCGACTGATTGATAGTCCACCTAAGACTGTTAAGGAAGCAGGAGGCCCCGAGTTCGATTCTCTATCCACTCCATGATTTTGTTTTAATTTTGAGGGCCCGGTGGCGTAATCGGGATTTGATGCCAGAGGTGCCGAGTTCAAACCGCCGTGCACCAATGGATTTTTCTATCACAAAATTATTTGTGCTTTTCACAGTGGCCCTCCGGTGAAGGAAAAACATCGTTAAGAAACCCACAACCCCTGCATGGTGGTAGGACACTATTTAGTGTCCGCCTGGCCAGCTACCACCCTCAAGTTAGAAAATCTGTCGTTAAACATCTTATGTGTTCCGGCAGCTATCCTTGAGAGCCAGTTCCCATTCTAGGCCTAGCGTGCTTACCATCTTCGACCGCATCATCACTTACCAACAGGTGAGATAGTGGTCAAACGCTAGCCTATAAAATATATATCAAAAATTATCAATTATTAATAGCTTGTATTATTTTATATATTATATTTATATATTATAAACAAACTTAGCTAATAAAGGTAAATTGGTGATCTATGTTATATGTGAAATAAAAAAAAAAGCACGGTGACATTATTTTAATAGTTTTTGAAGAAATATTTATTTGTATAACAGAAGAATACACAGCAACAATGTTTTTAAATTAACTGATTTTCAACATATCGAAATATCATAAACTACTATTTTTATTTAATATTATATTAAATTGAAACCGTCTTCATTGACAATTATCTACTTTGACAAAATAACACTGTCAATTGGTCGCATCTAAGAATTGCTCTTACCTTATATTGATTATTTGAGGTTATAAGCTTAATTATTCATTTTCTCTAGGAAAAGAGGATTAAAGCTTGATCCTTTATAATCATAAGTTACACAATTACTTATTACAAATTATCACAGCCGGCACATCGCCTAGTTTTTATGTACTTTTAAATTCATATTTCGTGTGTTCTTGTTTTTGATGCAGATAAAAAGCCTTCGTAATCCACTATATTTGCACATGTTATGTTTGTCGCGTAAATTTCCCCAAACTAGATCCAGGGGGACTACAGGACTACACTACAGCTGCTCAGGACATCTCTCGTCTCGTGCTTCTCACCTTTGCATTATTAAACCCCATGGAGTGCGCGGCGAACTCTCCGTATAAAATTCGTCTGAAAACGCCAAATCTTATTAACACACTTTATTAACAATCTACTTTCACAACTACGATTTCTCATCACTTATCACTCAGCAATAACTTACACTTATGCCGCTTCCACTATACATTTGAGATAATATAATTTATTTAGTCCATTTCTATGCAATGCCTCAATATTCGCTGTCTTTAATATATCTATACTAATATTATAAAGAGAGAACATTTGTATTTTTGTAGTTTTGTATGTTTGTAATGAGTAAGCTCAAAAACTACTGAACCGATTTAAAAAATTCTTTCACTAGTACATAGAATGGACTTACTCAACACTTATCACTCGGCAATAACTTACTTTTTTACTTTTTTACTTTACACTTATGCCGCTTCCACTATACATTTCAGATAATATAATTTATTTAGTCCATTTCTATGCAATGCCTCAATATTCGCCGTCTTTAATAATTATATATATATTTGCTTGCATTTTGATTTTTAAAGTTATTTATTAACCAAACTTCAACCACCACCGAAGTTCACCAACCGACAATTTTATGTTCATACATTTAAGCTATCAATACATTTTGTTTCAAATCTACCCTCATTATTTGTATAACTGATAAAAGAAGCAAAACTGGTCTAGTTATTCTACTAATGAACACATACGCTCTTTCTAATTGGTTCATAATGAAAGAGTGCGATATATGGGTCTTTCTATCTCTTCTATCTTTCTCTTTCATTGTGTTACTTTCGAAACGTCTTAGAGAAGAAGGTCGTATGTGCATATTTTGCTGTCATGCGATTGCTTTTTGAGACTGCTACTCCAATTTTGACCGATACTGTACTTGAAAAAAGTGAAAATCCTAAATTAAAAACAATACGGATTTTTTTACATTTCTACTACATATTATTTAATATTTATTTTAAAAAAAGTCCCTTTATTCAGAATGTGCTATGTCTTGGTACAAAGATTATATTTTGCAACTTAATGATAATAATTAAGATGCTTCTGCTATGCCCTGCGAGTCAATTTTAGTAGCAAGATGTCAATGAAATTACAATGGGACTACATTGAAAATGTACCCTACCAATTAAAAAAATAATCATTCGAATTAAGTGACAATAGGGAATATGTATGTGGTATAAATTTACTTGAAATCATTTATTTTCGAATCATTATTGTACTGGTGTTCTATGTTAAACATTTTATTTTAAATAAAATACTCTTAAATGTGATAAAATATTATATGAAAAATGTAAAAAAAAGCGTGGGAAATTTTAATTTGCAAAACATATCACCACTTTTCAATTAGAAAGTGACGTCACAGTGCACAACACGGTCTCCACAGATTAAATCTTTTTCATAGAAATAGTATGCACTGTTGTACGAATACAAACTATTTTTATTAAAAAGATTTAATCTGTAGAGACTGTGTGCTGCACTGTGACGTCACAAAGGCGCGCGAAAATTGGGCGGCGTTTTACATACCTCATATTTTTTCAATGCTGAAACTATTTTTTGTAGCTTAATTTGAACACTTTCAGTATTATTTCATTTTTTTACTGTGTTAAACGGATATAATCATTGAAATAAAAATATTTTAAAAAATCATGCATATTCCCTATTGACGGAATAATTGCGGTAACATACATATAAAAAAAACATACAGACCAATTTAGAACCTCCTCCTTTTTTGAAGTCGGTTGAAAATACAATGTGTACCTTTGTTGACCGCTGTGTTGTATGTAGTGTATTTAGATTACATTTATACCCGACTACGGCGAAGCGGGAAGAAGAGTTATAGTTTCGACGTGTATGATCATAAAAGATTATAGGAAGAGGGAACGCGGGTTGCACTTTTCCATACACACGTATTCCCCCGTTTCCTGCCTGGAAAATGCTTCTATAGTAAAATTTGTTTCTACAAAAAATCAAGGCTGTAGCTACGCCCCTATTGTTTTCTTTATTAACCGACTTCACAAAAAAGAACGAGGTTCGCAATTCGTCTGTAAGTTTTTTTTTTTGTGTAAGTTACGCGATTACTCCGTCAATTCTGAACCGAATCGACTGATGTTTTTGTGGGTACGTTTCCGAGGTGGTCCTATCCCATTTTATCGACATCTGATAAGTATCTCCAGAGATATGACGATAAACGTCTCAAACTTGCTACTGAAATTGATTCGCGGGGCATTAAAGTAGGTTGTTTTAGTTTTTAAACTATCTTAGTTATCATCAAGTGAATTGTGAACAAATGTTGGTCTGTCTTACCTAAATTTTAAAGGCGTATTTCATTTAACCAAACAATTGCAAAATAAATATACAAGCCGTCTAATCTCCTCTCTAAGATTTTTGAAGGGTCATATTTCTATAAGATCGTATAAATTTTAAGGGAACAAATGACTGTTCCCTTATGAAGGTGATAACACCTTCCTTCCTTATCTTTTTATCTTGACTTGGTAAAGTTTTTAACCGACTTAACGAAAAAGGAAGAGGTTCTCAATTCAACAGTTTTTTTTATAATGTTTGTTACTCGTACCTCAGAACTCCGTCAAATCTAAACCGATTTTGAAAATTATTTTTTAGTTTGAGAAATTATGCCTCTCCTTTGGTCCCATTTAAATTTTATCAAATATGACAATTATCTCAGAAGATATGGAGATAATCAATATAAGCAAATTTAGAGACTTAGATTACATAATTATAACTAGCCCGTATTTTGACTATCGCGGCATATGAAGTCGGTTTTTCATTTTGTACAATCATAAACCCTTAAGTTTTCAAAAATAATACACACTTAGATAATGTTACCGCACAGTTGGAAGTTATAGTCAGCTGTAACACAGGTTCGACGTAGAACGGCTGACAATATTCAGTTGTACCCTCATATTATATAAATTTATTTTTAAACTTTATTATAAGATATATTTAACTGCACATTGTATATTAGTGATTATATTCAATACACATCACGGGCTGCAAATCGCCCGGTCCTTTGGAAGGCATTAAAGGAGCCGAAGCCAACGTCAAGAGGCCCTTTACAATTTATACTAATATTATAAAGAGAGAACATTTGTATTTTTGTATTTTTGTATGTTTGTAATGATTTGGCTCAAAAACTACTGGACCGATTTAAAAAATTCTTTCACTAATATATAGAATGGACTTTCGACATAAAAATAGGCTATATATTATCCCGTTTTAATCAAAGGTACATCCGTGGAGACCTAATTTGCAACCTAAGTCGACAAAAAAACGGTCGAAAAAACACGTTTCTTTCGAACTGTTATACCCCTTGTCTGTAGGCTTTGGGGCTGAATTGCACTTATATACAGCAATACAACTCAAAGGCTATGGATATAGGGTTGAACACAGTAGTCTGTCTCAATCCTTAACCGCGAGCGGTCGTCTCTAAGACATTTATTTTATTGTAATATTTTATTTCTCGTGTTCGGAATATAATTTCCTTTTTTAAAACCTAAAGTTTGGTTTCATTTGTAACAATTGGTGGCAGCGGTGGCATCCGGAAATTCCTAGTGCCCGAAAAACCGTTCCGCAGACTCGCTCCGGATCCGTATCCTAAAAAGAACCAAATAATTAACATACAGTTATTATAAAAAATCAGTGTAAGTGATATAATATAACTTACCACTATCCTCGAAGTGTCGTCACGAAATCCTGCTTAATCCCGGAAGGGATCCACTCGTCCTACGAAAAGGAAACCACGGTATCCTGTACCTAAAAGAGAAGATACCCAGAGGTACTCACCCGTGTCGTCCCGGTGCGTGCTCCACATCCGGGATAATCCCGGAATCTATTTACCTCGACGCGGCCCGGACGGCCAACCTGTGTGAAGACTTCACCTGCTCCTGGAAAGGAGACCATCTCATCATTCATCGAGTTAGAGGAGGTCGCATCCTGAACCGCGATCACCTCCCCTCAGCTACAAGTGTCAGCTATCTCCTGCTACGGCCCCATTCATCGAAGACAGTACCTACGATTACTGTCTCCATTCGTCATCATAACACATCATCATCGTGATCATCCGGGATTTCGGTGCCGAAATCCATCCCATCACTATTCGACGCAGCTACGCCTTATCAGCAAAAATGCTCCTGGTCTCGATCGCCGTGCTTATCTGTGTCGCCCACGCATTGCAACAGTAAGTCTTTGGTCATTGTTTAGACTACGGTTGAGAAACCATAGTTTGTCAACCTTTTCTTAATTTATATTTATGCAGTGTGTCTTAATATTTCTATAGAGTTTTATAATTGTTCGTGTACCAGTAAATAATTACTTATTGTGTTTTAAAATTGTTACGTTATGGTTAATGAGGAGAAATCTAAACTCACGCTAAATATACCTCCTACGACCGATTTACCGTCTACTTCAGGGAGTCATTCTGCGCCTGTTGCACCTCAGACTAAGAGTCCTAAAAC
Organism: Cabera pusaria; assembly: GCA_954871355.1. NCBI lineage: Eukaryota > Metazoa > Arthropoda > Insecta > Lepidoptera > Geometridae > Cabera > Cabera pusaria. Next base: position 23,552,551 of record OX940900.1, read on the forward strand.
CGCTACTAACGTAAAATTAGAGATGGACTTAAACACTTTATTAAAATTTATAAAGCCGTATGATGGTGAGAGAGAGAAGCTAAACTCTTTTATAGTCAACTGCAACAATGCATACGAACTGGCCACCGATACGCAAAGGCCAGTGTTATTCAAATATATCCTTTGCCAACTACAAGGTAAAGCAGAAATCGCGTGTTCAATAAAAAATTTCACTACATGGGATCAACTAAAAGAATTTTTAAAAACTCAATTCAGTGAAAGAAAACATTATTCCTACTTACTTACAGACCTGCAAGAAATTAAGCAAGGAATTCAGGAAACTGTAAGCGAATTCGCACTAAAAGTAGAAACAGCACTGTCAAAACTCCTAATGGAGATTTCTTTATCTGATACTAAAGTCAAAGAGGTAGCCGGCCGGGTCGCCTCAATGGAGGACCTCGCCCTCCATCACTTTCTTATGGGACTACTTCCTAGATTATCTAATATCGTGAGGTGCAGATCACCCAAAAATCTTAACGAAGCTATTAACTTAGCAATTTCTGAGGAAAGAATCCAACAAACCATGTACAGAAAAAATAACAACCTAAATGGCTCAAAACCGAGACCAATAATTCAAAATCCAAATTATAACAACAATTACAGCAATAACGCTAGGCAGAATCAATTTATGGCTAACAGAGGCCCCCAAAGACCAATGGCAAACTCTAATAACTTCCAAAGACCAATGTCAACCTCTAATAATTTCCAACCTGGTCCATCAGGCTCTGGTTCAGCCCCGATTTGTCGGTACTGTAAAACTCCCGGGCATGATATTTCAGTGTGCCGAAAAAGGGAGTACAATAATAACCGCTTCAGGGCCCCTCAAAATTTGGGACCACCACCCCGCGTTAACTTTGTAACAGACTTGGGAGAAGATGTCACCGATAATCATGAGGCGGAACTCTCTCCCGATATTCCTAGTGATGATTTAAACGAGTAAAAGTCTCGTCACTGTGTCGCCCGAGACAATACCTAAAAGTCGACACTACCTTAAAATATAGCGATGTAACCAAGGGTCACACGGGTAACCAGCCCCAAGTAAGCACCCTGCCTTCAATACCCCAGGGTCACACGGGTAACCAGCCCCAAGCGAGCACCCTGTCTTCAAAGCCCAAGGGTCACACGGGTAACCAGCCCCAAGCAAGCACCCTGTCTTCAAAGCCTAAGGGTCACACGGGTAACCAGCCCCAAGCAAGAACCCTGTCTTCAAAGCCCAAGGGTCACACGGGTAACCAGCCCCAAATAAGCGCCCTGCCTTCAATACCCAAAAGCCACAGGGTTAATCAGTCCCGAATAAGTGCTCATCCTAAGATCTTGGAGAACAACACCCCAAGGCAAGAAGTCTTCGAAATTAATATCGATACAACCAAACGGTTACTACCGCATGTGTTACTTAATACTCAGATATCCGATACACCCCTCACTCTGTTGGTAGATTCAGGGTCAGCTATATGCCTCATAAAACAATCATGTGTGCAACGCAACCCAACGTTAATCAAGGAAACGATAAATCTTAAGGGAATAGACCCTGGTAACGAACCGACACCCACACTAGGTCACTTCCAATTAAGGCTACAATTGACTAAAAATAAAAATGTTAGCCACAAATTCCATATGGTTCAAGACATAGACCTGCCTTACGATGGTATTATTGGCACCGACTTCCTTACATCGTTTGGCTGTAATATTGATTATAATGAAGACACACTCAGAGCGGGTAACGTTAAAATAAAAATATATTTCTTTGACCCATGCTACATCATTCCACCACGTACCGAAACCGTAATTGAATGTACCATTCAGAATTCCAGCTTACAAGAAGGTATGATCCTGGACCAACATTTGTCAGAATCTCTATTAGTCGCAAACTGCATAGTTAAAGTAAAAAATAATAGAAGGGTTAACATCACTATTGCCAACACGTCTGAAAATCCTGCTCGTATTAGTTCAAACCTAAACCTTAAACTAGAGCCTTTAAGCCCTTGCGCTTCACAAACAACAAGCCGGCTAGACAGCATAACACGGACGGCAGAAGTAATTAAATCACTACGAACATCTCATTTGAATAGCGAAGAATCTGACGCGCTCGTCGATCTTTGCTTTAAATATTCTGACATATTCTATCTACCAAATGACCAACTTTCCTTTACAACCGCTTTAAAGCATCAAATAAAAACAAGCTCCGATGTACCTATCCACACCAAATCCTATCGCTTCCCAGAATGCCATAAAAGTGAGGTTAAAACTCAAATAAATAAAATGCTAGACCAAAATATAATTGAAGAGTCCTCATCACCCTGGAGCTCACCGATTTGGATAGTTCCAAAGAAACTAGATGCACAAGGCCAACGTAAATGGCGGATAGTCATAGACTATAGAAAATTGAACGATTTGACTATTGGAGAGACTTACCTAATTCCACAAATTACTGAAATACTCGATCAACTAGGAAATTCCAAATATTTCACAACTTTAGATCTCACTTCCGGTTTTCACCAAATATTGATTTCTGCCGAGGATAAACCAAAAACTGCATTCTCAGTACCCCAAGGTCACTACCAATTCAATAGGATGCCTTTTGGGCTGAAAAACGCACCTTCAACCTTCCAAAAGCTTATGAATTCATGCCTATCTGGACTGCAAGGCACACATTGTTTTGTGTACCTTGATGATATTGTTATATATTCCTTCGATTTAACCACACACATCGAAAACCTAAAAGCCGTATTTGATAGACTCCGTAACTTTAATCTAAAATTACAACCAGAAAAATGCGAATTCCTCCGGAAAGAAGTTGCCTACTTAGGTCACCTCATTGGGGAGCATGGCGTAAAGCCTAACCCCGACAAAAATAAAGCCGTATCGGAATATCCTATTCCTCAATCGCCGAAAGACATAAAATCATTCCTCGGCCTAGTCTCATACTATCGACGCTTTATCCCAAACTTTGCAAAACTAGCAAAACCACTAACTTCATTGTTAAAGAAAGATATACCATTCAACTGGATGAACGAACAACAGCTAGCATTTGAATCCCTCAAAAACAAACTCGTTACCGCACCGATATTAGCATATCCAGACTTCAATCAACCTTTTATTTTAACCTGTGACGCATCGAACTACGCAATATCCGCTATACTATCCCAAGGGCCTATAGGACAAGATCGCCCTATAGCTTTTGCTTCCCGCACTCTCAACAAGGCTGAATGCAATTATAGTGTTACGGAAAAGGAATGCCTAGCCATCATTTTCGGCACTAAAACCTTTAGGCCGTACCTGTACGGTCACCACTTCAAAATTGTCACTGACCACAAACCTTTGCAGTGGCTCTTCAGCTGCAAGGACCCCGGATCTAGACTCGTACGGTGGCGTCTCAAACTAGAGGAGTTTGAGTATGAAATCCATTATAAAAAAGGAAAAATCAATACCAACGCTGACGCTTTGTCTCGTTTCCCTGTTAATCCAATCCAGGCTACAACCTCAACTGAAGCCGATTCACTGGTGGCGAATCCGGATCGAACCTTAGATAGAGATCTCATGGATCTATTGATTTCTCCACCATCATTTCACCCTGACGAGGTATTATCCCCTGAAACTCTCGATGCCGCAATAGAAGCCGTCCCAGTCACCGATGTTGATCTTCCCCCTGGAACATCAAATACTTCCAAAGGAAGAATCGAATTAGACCCCACTATCTTTCCACAACTAATAGAGATCCCTAATATGCTGATTGATGATCCTCTACCCTCCACCAGTACATCGCCTAATACACCCGTCGATGACTACTCGACTTTCTTAAAAACTATGTCAAACAAGGACATATCTTTCAATACGGCAATTGAAGAACACAATGAGAGCTTAATGAAATGTTCTTCTAAAATCATTTTAGTCCCTACGTCGCTAGATTTGGATGAATCCAATCCCTACATCCAGGAGATCTTAGGAGATCCTGAAAAATATACAAAAGTCCATGAAGCTGAAAAAGAACTATTTTCATTCCAAAGAATTGAAATAAATAAAACCAAAATAGTCTACCTTATATTCACCAAAGTTCACCATTTCGACGAATCATCTTATCCTGAAATATTTCAGACATTAAAGACAATCCGAAATGAATTGCTTATTTTCGAGAATGTTGACGAACTTGGTATTTCAGACATGAAAAATCCATTTGAGAAACATTCCTTTATAAAAATATACAATATGCTATCTTACCTTTTCCATAACTCTAATATTAAAATCAAAATATACCACAATAATATTATTTACCCAACTCCAACTGAAATAAAGAAAATTCTCAATGACAACCACGACATACCAATTGCAGGCCATTTAGGGTCTGTTAGAATGTACAATAGAATAAAGGAAACTTATTATTGGAAAGGCATACGAAGTGACATCGAGCTATATGTCAAACAGTGCAAATCCTGCCAAGAAAATAAAGCTCTCAGACAGATTAATCGTGCCCCAATGCAGATAACAAGTACATCCACAACTCCAGGCCAAAGAATATCTCTCGATATCGTTGGCCCTCTTCCCGAAGCCGGCCCAGCAAAACTAAGATTTATACTAACCATCCAGGATGACCTTACTAAATTTTCATCCGCATATCCTATCCGTAGCACCACAGCCGAAGAAACTAGCGAATGCTTAATCCACTACATTTCAATATTCGGTACTCCTAAAACGATACTTACTGATCAGGGCACAAATTTCACTTCCAACCTCTTCAAAAAGACTTGCGAGTTCCTAAAAATTAAAAATCTATGGTCATCCCCATATCATCCGCAAACGCAAGGCGCCTTAGAACGGAGCCACTCTACCCTTAAAGAGTATTTAAAGTCTTACATAAACGAGGAACAGTCAAATTGGCCACGATATGTATACACAGCTATGCTCGTGTACAACACATCCGTTCATTCCACGACGCATTTCACACCTCACGAACTGATGTTCGGCTGTAAGCCATTCATCCCTAACTCCATCTATGATGACCACCCTGGGGCATCCTACCCTGACTATGTGCGTATGCTACAGAGCCGACTAAAATATTCTAGAGATAAAGCTCTATATTTCATAAGGAAATCCAAAGAGAACTCGAAAACTTATTACGATAGCCACACTCGCCCAGTCAAATACAAAGTGGGTGATTATGTATACCTTAAAAATCATCTACGCCTACGGAAAGCGCTTTCTCCTATCTGGAAAGGCCCTTATAAAGTAGTTAAAATAAATGGAAATAATACACTTACCTTGCTCATCAACCGACGTCATGTAACACATCACTTCGATCAGTTGAAACCAGCCGACGTGAGCAACCTGTAAAATTAAAATATAATTATAAGAGTAACTTAGGAGAATAAGGAATAGTTTATAAACATAGATACAGAAATAGAATTTACACTTACCCATAGAATAATAATAATTTAAAATTTGAATAAATATAAATAAAATTAAATAAAACGTAAAAAAAAAATACATAAATTAATTAATTAAAAAAAATATATATATATATATATATAGGCTAAATATAAAGGTCGGGAAGTGCTATAAGTTAGCCTTATAGGGGTTAACTTAGTTAGCCTAATTGAATATTGCAGCAAAAGTAAAAGGGAGTAGGTATTAAGATACGTTAGACTAAAGTAAGGAGTATGTATAAGAAATAACCTAGATATAAATAAATAATACTTTAAGGTTTAATACTTACCACTACGTCAACACGGAACCCTGAGACATTAAATGCCTACTTGCCTTGTTTATATTTGCAGAGCTCCGACCCCAGGTCAATCACCTCAGGATTACATCCAGCCGATCACTGCAAGCCCAGGCTTATTTTTTGATAATTTAGGCACATTAAAAATTAATAACGCCCAGCTTAAGGTTCTGATACCAATAGATATATCACACTTCAGTTTACATATTGAAAACATTGGAACTGCTTTAACAACTACTAAATATTTGTGTAACCAGACACGAATAGTTGAGGTCGACGCAGAGTGCCGTAATATGCTAAAACCTCTGACAGTTCGTTATAGAGACATTGTAAAAGAGTTTGAATCTATCTCTTACCTGATAGATAATCGCAGTAAACGTAGCGCTTGGATAGCAGGTGTTGGCACCGTGCTGAAACAAATCTTTGGCACCTTAGACGAGAATGACGCCCTGAGATACGATGAGGCAATAGAATCGCTACAAAAGAATGAAAAACAGATACTCTCATTGATGAAAGAAAACATCCTGGTCACCAAATCTATACTGACTACTTACAATAAGACCTTAACACAAATTAAAGACAATGAAGTTATACTGATTGGAGCCATCGACAAACTCTCAATAAATATAAAAAATATTTCAGAAATAACTAACGGACTACAGATACTAGCTAACGTTAACGAAATATTTGATAGCATCGAAACCGCGATACTTGTACTGTCCTTCCAATTAGAAGATGTAATTAATGCCCCTTTTGTTTAGCAGTCAAAATGTGTTGCATCCATCAATTATGACACCTAAACAGTTATATCGAGAATTTGTCGATCATTATAGATACCTACCTAGTAACTTAGAACTGCCTGTTAACTTAGATATAAATAGTGTACATGTCATTCTAAGCATTTCTACACTGGTATGTTATTATTTGAACAACAGAATTGTATTTGTGTTACAAGTACCTTTAGTTAGTATTACTGAATACATGTTTTATCAAGTTATAGCTCTACCTACACCATACGACAGTAATACGCCGAATAAATTTAGCTTTATAATCCCCGAAAATAAATATATAGCAATGACCAAAGACAAATCTAACTACTGCAACCTTGACACCTTAGACAAGTGCAAAACAATAACTCCCGGAAGTTACATATGTGACATTACAAACATTTACGCAACTGAAGCAAAACAGTGTTGTGAAAGTGAATTACTGTCGAAAGTGATTGCTGAAAAGCCAAAGGAGTGCAAAACGAAGTTCTTCTTAGGCGGAATGGACTTGTGGAAACCATTGATAAACAATAGATGGTTATATGTTCAATCACAACCAAGTAAAATTACTATAACTTGTGTCAACTCTGTAGACATAGAAATAGACATTTTAGGCACAGGAATACTTACCATTCCTAATGAATGTACCGGTTTCTGTAAAAGTACGACATTTATACCTAAACACAACATGTATAACGTCTCTTCACCGACGAAGCATTTATCGGATTTTAATCTTATTAATGATACCTGTTGTAATATCAATCAATTTCACAATTTTGCTGATAATGTATCCCCTATTACGTTACAAAACATAGATCTGGATGAATTCCATATGAAAAATCACATTAAAGTAGACTCACTACTAAACAAAATAAATAAAATAGAAAATCAACCCCATTTTATTAAATACGGGACACATTATTCGTCGGTCACTATAATTCTATGTATTTTCGTAGTGGTATATATTAGTTTTAAAATATATTTTAAGTTTTGTAAGTCAAGTGACAACCGCAAATCCTTTGAAATAGTAGAGTTAAAATCAGCTCGTAAATTAAATAACCCACAGACAGACGAACAGACATCATCCGACATAGAATCTGCAAATTTTGCTCCACTCAGAACTGAAATCTAAATCCTCGTCTTTTCTTAGAGACTTTCATTCCAAATCGAAAGTCTCTTCTTAAAGGGGGAGGTGTTATACCCCTTGTCTGTAGGCTTTGGGGCTGAATTGCACTTATATACAGCAATACAACTCAAAGGCTATGGATATAGGGTTGAACACAGTAGTCTGTCTCAATCCTTAACCGCGAGCGGTCGTCTCTAAGACATTTATTTTATTGTAATATTTTATTTCTCGTGTTCGGAATATAATTTCCTTTTTTAAAACCTAAAGTTTTGGTTTCATTTGTAACAGAACGCTGCTCAATTGAAAATAGATAGAAGAATATTTTCTATGGAAGAGTTGTACAACTTAATAAGACCTACAAAAAAGTCCGCGACAGCATATGTCTATCTCTTAAGGTTGACTCACAGTAAACATTTTAATCTTTAATTTTTTGTTAAAAAATATAACATATCTTCCAAGGCTATTTTCAAGTATGTACTATTAATTCTTATCCAAATAATTACCTTAATTAGCTTGGCCACATATTATAGATTAAAATTGTCCTTTACAGTATATAATTCAAATGAAAACTCTACAAGATATCACGGATTTCACAAACACGCATCGCAAAATGAATAAAATATTTGCAGTGAAACCACAGAATAGGTCATAGTTACTAAGGATTTTTTATTATTTTTTTATATCTTATAGGCTAGCGTTTAACCACTATCTCACCTGTTGGTAAGTGATGATGCGGTCGAAGATGGTAAGCACGCTAGGCCTAGAATGGGAACTGGCTCTCAAGGATAGCTGCCGGAACACATTAGATGTTTGGCGACAGATTTTCTAACTTGAGGGTGGTAGCTGGCTTGGCGGACACTAGATAGTGTCCTACCACCATGCTGGGGTTTTTTTGGTTTCTTAACGATGTTTTCCTTCACCGGAGGGCCACTGTGAGAGGCGCACATAATTTTTTCTATAGGAAAATCCATTGGTGCACGGCGGTTTGAACTCGGTACCACGGCATCAAAGCCGACCGTTCTCCCGATTACGCCACCGGGCCCTCGAATATATATATATAATATTATTATAAGCTTAGATTTTCTGTAGATCCCCACCGATTGCAATCAATTTGAAGTCAATATAGTATAATAATATCATCTATTGTATAAAATAATAATGATCTATATATAATATAATATAATATTTTAAACCACCCCGATTGATCTATGTATAATCTTTTCATTAAAAGCATTCCAATGACTCTAAACACGACATTTAAAATCTGAGCTGTAAGTTGGTGAGGATTTGAGTATTCTGTAGAGTCCAGGAGATGTCCCAGCATCAGGTCAGTGCTTCCATGTTCTTACAATATCGTTGAAGAAGAAGATTTTCGAATTGATCAGACCTATTAAAGTTGATTAAAGCTCATAGTTTTATAACGATTGAACGAATTTTCATGAATCAAAGCTAAGAACACTCTCGATGAAGACATCTATCAAAAAAAATATCAATAATAAAAACAAAATCGGTTCATCCGGTTGGGTGCTAAGATGCTACAGACAGACACACAGATACACACGTTAAACGTATAATACCCCTACTTTAAATCAAAATCGGTTCATCCGGTTGGGTGCTAAGATGCTACAGACAGACACACAGATACACACGTTAAACTTATATTACCCTACTTTTTGCGTCGGGGAACGCCGTAAGGTTACGGCGGCAGATGTTCTCCTTGGTAGTAAGCTACTTTTCAACCGACTTCCAAAAAGAAGGAAGTTCTCAATTCGTCTGTATGTTTCTTTTTTCTTTCTTTTTGTGTGTGTGTATGTTACGCGATTACTCCGTCATTTGTGAACTGATTCGAATTATTATTTTTGTAATCGGTAGGGCACGTTTTCGAGGTGGTCCCATTGTAATTTCATTGAGATGTGATATGTATCTTCAGAGATATGACGATAAACGTCTCAAACTTGCTACTGAAATTGACTCGCGGGACATTGAAGTCAGTTGTTTTCGTTTTTAGACTTAATTATTGGTACATTTAATGATTCCACGAAAACCCATGATTCATGAATGCACATAAAACTTTCATTGGTAGGTATATAGCTAGGATTAGAACCAACGACCCTCGGGTCAGAATCAGGGTAACTATCCTTTACGCCAAAGGGCCGTCCAATATCACTACGCAAGTATTATAAAACAATGTCCATCACTGCGTCTGTCTGTCTGTTCACAATAATCTCAATAGCATCTGAACTGATTATTATGCGGTTTTCACCAAAAGCCAGAGTGTTTATGAGGAAGGTTTAGGTCTTAGGTGCATAATTCGTTAAGGTTTTGTGTAAATTGGTTAACATATGACGATGATTGTTAAATATGGTAATATTTTATATTCGATGCAACAAACTGATGCAAATTTTGTAGGCATATATGTTCTACCCGTGCGAAGCCGGGGTGGGTTGCTAGTATTAAATAAAATTAAAATATTATTTGTGGATGGAGAGATGAAAAACTATAAAAAGATGGTACATTAATTTATTATGCCTATGAATGTGTGCTGCTTGATGTCTGTTTTCTGGTCTATGGGATGAAGTACGGCACCCGCCAATTATGCCTCATTTCAAAATATTAAGGCGGGTGGTGACTCGCTATACACTGAATGGGCCCCCCATAAATGCGGACCGTTATGTCGGCGCCGAGGGGTAACATTGGCGTGGATAGCTAAGGGTGTTGAGAGGTGTGCTGCACTTTCACTAAACGCTACTAGCGGCTTTATGCCTTTAACACTTCCACCCTGGAGCTTAGGTCTTAGCTCTTGCGATTCCCACCACCGGCCGGCCAGTGAAGGCAAGCCGCAAGGCAGAGGGTCTCATTTAGCCCTCACGGGATTGGGGTACGCGGTGTCACTACTCACCGTCGGCTCGCCACAAAGCCGCCGCTGCGGCTTATTATTATTAAACATTATTATATAAACAAATATAACTAATAACCTAATCACAATATCAAAATTATATACACTTATAATAGCTATACTATAAATATAATTACTTCGCTTAGGTACATTGTGATAATATATTTCAATATTTGCACATATATTACACTAGTTGCACAACGCGGCTTTACCCGCCAATAATCCTTGTTATAAACCTTTCTCTTAAATCACTCTATCTATTGATGAAAATCGCAATAAAATCCGTTCAAACAGCGGTAGCGACCATTTTTATACTAATTTTTATATGTACTACGTAATTTAAAGATATATAACAAAGATTTACTTGTCAAAATAAACCCTATACGTACTTCATCATCATCACGATACGTACTTATTAAATACAAAATATCTCCTAGACGCAGAAGTATTTTGCACGTAGATTTCAATTTAGCGGATCAAACCATTTGCTCTGCAAACAACAGGTGGAATAAGTAGCGAAGACTCTTTAATTAAACCTTCGAGATCTTGATGGAGTACAAAGTGAAGATGTCCTACGTGGATATTGTGACGTGATTGAAAGCGATGCTAAGATAATTCACGCTATATTTAAAAACTAGCTGTGGCCCGCGCAATATTATTTTAACTAAAATACCAATTTTCATCGCTTTAAGTTCAAAAACTAAAAACTTTCATACTGTTACGTGCGGGGTGGTATTAAAATGCCAATCCGATGAGATGAACGTTTATTTCCACTGATCACTAGGTTAGCACAATGTTCCACAGTAGTTGTCCAAATCGTCTTGCACAATTATCAAAAGTCCGTTAACACACACTGAAGTCGTTAGTTCACAATCACTGATTTCACTGTTCACAGTTCACAACACGAGTTCACTGATAACACTTAACGATCACTTGGTCGCTATCCGCGCTTAGATAGTTACACTGTCGCTTCCAAGGAAATGACTGACTCAAGCCGCGGTTTCAACATCTTATATAGGACGAGAATATTTCTACGGAACTTTCCAGTATTGACTCGAACAATAGACAAAAGACGTTCAAAACAAAGCAATAAAAATCACAAACAAAAGGGGCGGCTTTCCTTTGAGCATCTGATGTAAACAACTTTACCATACATGCTAATTTGATCTCTAACTACTTATGAATAAGGTTCAATCTTAACTACAAAACTAGGTACATTGACTAGGGTCGGAATTCCCGGAAGGTTACTTTTATGACGGTCGGGTCGGGTGTTTATAGCCCCTAATTAGTCTATTCTTTCCCACGGTATTTTTGTTCGAGAAGCTTGGCGAAACATCGCGACTCGACGACGCGAGGTAACAATACAAACGTTTTCATCCTATTCTTTATTTCATTCATTGGGTGGAATTTTCATAAATCCGTGTAAATCTCAGTGTAAAGTGTAACAATGTAAATTCTTAGTGTACCCTTACGCACTAAGACAAATGTACCCTCCAAATTTCAAGTCTCTACGACCAGCAGCTTAAGCTGTGCGTTATCTCTAAGTCAGTTAGTCAGTCAGTGAGTATGTCAAGACAAAGATTCTTATAATATTAGATTTTATCTTAATATCTCCAGTGTGTACAACTTTTTCAAGATCTTGAAAAAAAATTATAAGAGACCACCTTGAATATAAACCCTACTTTACCTATAAAAATAAATTGGCCAAGTGCAAGTCGGACTCGCACTCGTAAGGTTCCGTACCACAGTATTTTATAAGATCGAGCAAATTACCACTATAATTTTTCGCGAGCAAAAAATAATAATCAATAAACATTTTGTTTCTTATAACGCCATCTAACGTCTAACAAAGGTGTTAGGGATCGACATTTCAATATACCGCCATCTATGGGACATTTACCTAACTAAGCGTTCATAGATGGCGTGTAATGCCGCAAAAACACGTTTCTTATATGGGGACCCTCTATTATTTTTAACTTTATTCTGTTTTTAGTATTTGTTGTTATAGCGGCAACAGAAATACATCATCTGTGAAAATTTCAACTGTCTAACTATCACGATTCATGAGATACAACCTGGTGACAGACGGACAGACAGACAGACAGCGGAGTCTTAGTAATAGGGTCCCGTTTTTTACCCTTTGGGTACGGAACCCTAAAAATATCATTTAAATCGGTTCATAATTGACAGAGTAATCAGTGAATAAACATACAAAAAAAACAGAAGAAAAAAAATACGTACAGAGGATTTGAGAATCTCCTCTTTTTTGGCAATCGGTTGAAAATAATTCAAAAATATATCTATCTTCTCAATCTCTTACATTTTTTTAGTACAAATCTCATTATTTTTAATATTCCCAAGAACATAGCACAAAAATAACCAGGACACATTTACTTCGAGAGTCGAGAACTCTCAACAACTCTCAAAAAGGTCTTAGGTACTTCACAATATATTTACATTGCTTTGAATTTTAAACATCCATTGCTTTACAATGTATATAAACAACCAGTTTCGCACACGACTTCGTTCACTATTTACATCGAAAAATATGTACAAAACGACAAATATAAATGATATATATAAATGTATACGCGTCGACTTGAGAACATCCTCTGCTTTTTTTTTCGTCTGTTAAAAAGATAAAATAAATAAGTTATTTAAAAGTCAAAACTTGTTTAAATATAAGCCTTTGGTAAAGAAGTTGTCATGTGTAATGAAAAGTAATAATAATAACAATACATAGGTAGTAGGTACTACAATACATACCTAGGTACAGGTAGGTTGTAGTTGACTAACTACCCTATTCCAATTGGGGGTGCACGTAAGAGTACGGTTGGCACCTAGGATGATGGATTATGTTGGCACCCTTCATTAATCACGGGAATTAAACATTTGTTTAAAGTGTTTGACGTTCGACGTCTAGATGAAAGCTAAATGGCTCATTTCTTTTTTTTTATTTTTATTCAAAGCAATATGTTATGTTATTGTTATATACTCTTTCTTATATATAAATAAAAAAATAAAAAATATATATATATATATATACGGTCGAATTGAGAAACCTCCTCCTTTTTTTGAAGTCGGTTAAAAATTAATCCCAATTTCCCTTGGTCACGGCATCACGCGTGAATGGCTGGACCGATTTCGCTAATTCTTTTTTTGTCGCGTTTTTTATCGCCAGGAGATGGTTCTTATGAAAATAAATAAATAAATAAAAGTTGTTTTTAATGCAGGCAAAACCGCGGGGCACTGCTAAATTAGAATAATTATTATCAACCGACTTCCAAAAACAAAGGAGGTTGTCAATTCGTCTGTATGGTTTTTTTATGTGTATGTTACGCGATTACTCCGTCAATTCTGAACCGATTCGAATGATTATTTTTGTAATCGGTAGAGTACGTTTTCGAAATGGTCCCATTGCAATTTCATTGAGATCTGATAAGTATCTCTAAGGATATGTGGATAAACGTCTCAAACTTGCTACTGAAGTTGATTCGCGGGGCATTGAAGTCGGTTGTTTTAGTTTTTAAACTATCTTAATTATTTATTATGATCTATTTAATGTTATTTAACGCGTGTGAGTGCAAATTTTTAATTTTCCCAAATACTGAATAAAAGTTTTGACTTTGACTTTGACAAACTATGTGTTGTTTTGACATAGAGACTCTTCGCTTATATATTTTTTTTCCAAAATAGTCATACATTATTTTGTTTACGCATTTTTAGACCATCGCTGGACATAGGCCTCTCTGACTTTACGCCACTGAGCACGATTCTCGGCTAATCTCAGTCAGCGCTTGCTAGCCACCTTGCGAAGATCATTGCTCTGCCTAAACTTGAGAGCGATTAAAAAAAATTCACTTTAAGTTGCTAAACAAGTAATTTAAATAGTACTTTTGTCCAACTTTTTTAGTTCAAATAGAAGATAATTCAATACTGAAGCTAGATCACTTTGGTTTTTTTCGATCGGACATATATTGTTTTTACTATCGCCGGCATCGTTTTCCAAAACTTGTCTAAATGAAACTCGAGAAAACGGGCTGTAAAGTTTTCGGTTTTCATTCGCACCTGCTCGACATTCGGCCACTAAAACTGATCTAGCTTAGAAAATATGTCGAATTGGCCTCTAAAATTTTTAACACATATTCTTAGATAGTTTTGGAATAGATTTAAGACAAAAACGAAAAATTGATTTTTTGAAACCTGTAAAGCAGACTACTGCCTTAAGCGTTTCAAATGTAGCAATTCTCGGTATTTCGAATATCAAATTTTCGATTTACTTACAATATCTTATTACAATTTTTTACTATACACTTAAATTTTATATATAATACAGAAAAATGATTTGAAATAAGCAATCTTCAAAGAAGAATAGTTTATTGCATTGTAAGAATATAAAAAGTTTTAGTGCAAAAGTTAAATTAGCTTCGGAGCTCTGTCTGTGGTTATTTCTACTAATAAATTGTTTTACACAAATTGCAGAATGTGGAAAGTTTAATGTCACACTAACATAGTTGTGAAATATTTGTGATCACGTTTAAGATTGCTTCTTTTTTATACTTGACCTTAGGTTGTAGGAGCATAATTATATCGATGTTCTGCCTGATTTGCTACCATATAAGATCGTTTAAAAAACTCTGGAAACTCATATCTCTGGAGATACTTATCAGACCTCGATAAAATTACTATGATACTACACTTGGGATATCTCCTTTCCAACAAAAAAAAATAATCAAAATCGGTTCATAAACGATGAAGTTATCCGCGAACAAACATAAAAAAAAACATATATACGGTCGAATTGAGAAACCTCCTCCTTTTTTTGAAGTCGGTTAAAAATAGCTTACAACAGTTTAAAATCTGTCCCCTAAACCTTACCGCGTGTTTCTATCTGTCGGACGTCGGATCCAATTTTTGAAAAATTGAATGTTCCAGTGGCATCGATGTATATGTACTACGTACCAGATGTGGCGTCACGAACTAGCTCTACGTTCAAATAAAAAGCAGTGCTGAATCTACATCTCGCTTTTATGATGGTGCCTCTGGTTTACATGTACCTCGATGTCCAGTGGCAGAACATTTTATATAAAGCTATTCACACTTGTCGGCCCGGAAATCGGATTCGACACACGAAAGATGTGAACACGCGGTCACGGTGTTCTGGCAGCACACATCCCTTGAGAGTCAAGAGTATTCCAAATCGGGTGAATCATAAAAGCTTTAGTACAGGGTTAAGTATAAGCCAGAACTTAATAAAAGTTAATGAAACAGCAAATTGATACATAATCGTATGCATTTTAAATTGGCTGCCCTTCTCAGCCACATCTGATCTACACGATAAGCTCTTTAGTATGTTTTTGTTTCTGTAAGTTGAATATTTATTAAAATAAAAACAAAACATATCTGCCGCTAACTTTCTAACTATCACATAAATGCTATACCTTAAAACAAAAACCATACGCAACAGCAAAATATAAAACAAAAAATCTATCAAAATGTAAAGTCAAATAAAAGTTTTCTGTAAAAATTACAAGCTAGACTTAGACCCCAGGGTTTTGTGAGCAGGTAAAGACAAACAATTATACCGGTTCCGAAAATTTACAATGTTGGATAACAACTTTAGAGGTATAATAATAGTGCACGGTAAGGATGTTCTGATCAGGGCTGAAAGCAAGACTGGAGTCTTTTACTTGCAAATTTTACAACATAACAAAGTGTCAATTATCGCCACATCGCTACGTATAACTAGTTACGCAAAAAACCGTTTACGATCCACCTCAACTGCCTACCCCAACGGGAAAAAGGCGTGATTGTATATATGTATGTATGTTCTATGAGACAAACACAAAGAGAAATATATTGTTACGTGCGGGGTGGTATTAAAATGCCAATCCGATGAGATGAACGTTTATTTCCACTGAACACTTATTTACCCTATGTTCCACAGTAGTTGTCCAAATCGTCTTGCCCAATGATCAATGTCCGTATCACACACTGAGGTCATCGGTAATTCACAATTCGCACTTCACTGTTCACAGTTCACAACACTAGTTCACTGATAACACTTAACGATCACTTGGTCGCTATCCGCGCTTAGTTGGTTACACTGTCGCTTCCAAAGAATGACTGACTAACGCCGCGCGTTTCACGTCTTATATAGGACGAGAGTATTTATCTAGACCTTTCCAGCATCCAGTAGACACAAATGACAAAAGACGTTCAAAACCGAGCAATAAAAATCACAAACAATACGCGGCTTTCTTTTGAACATCTGATGTAAACAACTTTACCATACATGCTAATTTGATCTCTAACGACTTAAGAATAAGGTTAAATCTTAACTACAAAACTAGGTACATTGACTAGGGTCGGAATTCCAGGAAGGTTAATTTTGTGACGGTCGGGTGTTTATGGCGAGTAATTAGTCTATTCTTTCTCACGCAATTTTTGTTCGAGAAGCTTGGCGAAACATCGCGACTCGACGACGCGGTGTAACAATATTATACAGTATTAAGTATTGACTTTTGTCTTTGCACAACAGTATTATATATCAGGTACCTATTAATCATTAAGGGCGCGGACTACTTTCGATTGAATAAGCATTAAAAAACCCAAGACTGCATAAATCAAGACGAGCGGTCTTGATTTATGCAGTCACCTACTACTAGTGCACCTACCCATCACTAACCAATTCTCCCAAGCTTTGAGAGATGGACGAATTACCTAGCTTCCTGACTTTGTAGTGGGGCGGAATGATATTATTCGAGGTATTGCTGGCTACAATGAAGGACTGTGCTCTGCACATGTGCAATTTGGTACAGAACAAATCGTATAAACTTGAGTAGAGTAAAGTGGTTGCTCTACTTTGTAAGGTTTGATTTATTGAGTTTAGGATCGACGCTTGAAAGTTTATGTAATATTCTAACACTTTTACAAAGTTTCAATCAAGCTTTTAATCTTTTAATAAACATTAAATAACCCTAAGCTTGTATAATATTGACGTTTATCAGGGGTATGGTCATGCGATAAGATTACAACTAGGGATTGCAATCTAATAGCATTTTTCTTTTAGCTGGATTTTTAATGTGTTCCGGCAGCTGTCCTTGAGAGCCAGTTCCCATTCTAGGCCTGCATGCCACCATCCTCGGCCGCGTCATTGCTTACCAACAGGTGAGATAGTAATCAAACGATAGCTTAAACCATATATAAACAAAATAAAAAATTGATGCATCAACATAATTCCAGCTGGATACGTTAAAGAAATGGCTTTTATTTCAAATGGGTAATTGAGAAGTTATGTATTTTTTATTTTGCATGCTTAGTTTGATGAGGGATTGAAATGAACGAACATGACAGAGATAGAGCTATACAGCCTGCATGGCTACTTCCCCGTCATTCTGTTCATTTAATAATCAACCGTCAAAGTGGGTATTCTGAGATGTTGCGCGTAAAGCAAAGTGTACATTTTCAAACATTTGATCATTCCTTAACTCGCATCTGTCTATACCCGTTTTTCAAAATGACTACTCAACTCATACATAATCTCGGCAAAAATATTGACTGACTTCAGCAAGATTTAAGGTACGGACACACCGCAGTGTCCTGCGTGCGCGATCTAAGCGGCGATCAGATAGCGCAGTAGTATTTGTACCAACTGGTTCACACCAAACTAGATCAGAAAACAATTTAAAGTACTGAGATCGCGCCCCTAGATCGCAGGACGCCGCGGTGTGGCCGTACCTTTACAGTTATAGTATGTTTGAATCATGATTATAAAAGTGCCGATTATTACACTCGCTAATGATTGTTGTCGACTGCCTCGACCTAGGTTTAGTGCATGTCCGATGCACTTCCTCGGGAGTTAACGCAGCAAGATGGCGACGACCACACCTCAGCAAGATTTATAAATACTAAGGCTATTATTAGTTTCGCGGCATATTTCAAAACCATAGAGGTAATTTAGTTGCGTGTTCCGGAGAGCTTTAGTATTGCGACGGTTTCCTTGAGGAAATCCACCTATTTTTCAACGTGAACCTTGAAATTGTTTTTTAAGTTCCTTCATTAATTTAAACGCGTTGCTGTGATTATAGAAATAGCTTCGTTGTAATGAAATATAGTTTTGTTTATTTATGTGGTTACTTATTTATGTATTACAAAACTATAGTCATTTCATAAAGCAGATTTTTTAAATTTAATTTTATGACAACACTTAAATCTATTACATTAGTTTTTGTGGTTATCTGTAGAGTTTGTTACGATTGATAATTGGAGGATTCTCAAAAACTTCAGACACACGATACTTGACTTCGACATAATCTCACTTGTCTTGTCTGGAAATGGTAACGGCAATGAGACGATACTCTTAATATCTGATCTAACTTCAATCTACAGAGCGCAATAATCCCGACCCAACTTCAAACAGGCTGAATAAAGACAAAAAATCTGGATATTAGGGATGATTGCATGCCGCCGTATCTTATGGGCAGACGGTATCAGATTTATTAGGAACTTACTAGGTTCGGAATGTGCATTAACATGAACTCGGTATAACCCGAGTTTACCCGAACTCAAGCCGACTATTACCCGAACGAGCGCGTGTGACTACTCTGTCTCTTTCACAACCCATTCAATACAGCGCAAGGTGTGCTTAATTTTTTTTTTTTACCGACTTCAAAAAAGGAGGAGGTTTCTCAATTCAACCATTTTTTTTTTTAAATTATGTTTGTTCGCGAATAACTTCGTCGTTTATGAACCGATTTTGATTATTCTGTTTTTGTTCGAAAGGAGATATCCCAAGTGTGGTACCATGGTAATTTTATCGAGATCTGATAAGTACCTCAAGAGATATTGAGATAAACATCTCAAAATTGGTACTGAAAATAATAGCTCGGCATTGAATTCGGCTCTTTTTTAGTTTTTAAATGATATTATTACTTCAATAATATACCCGACTGCTGATTATTGCTGACACATTGGTAGATAAATAATTAAGATAGTTTAAAAACTAAAACAACCCACTTCCATGCCCCTCGAGTCAATTTCAGTAGCAAGTTTGAGACGTTCATCGTCATATCTCTGGAGATACTTATCAGATCTCTATAAAATTACAATGAAACCACCTCGGAAACGTACTCTACAGATTAAATTAAGAATTATTTAAATCGGTTCACAATTGTCGGAGTGAATACGTAACAAACACACAAAAAAAACATACGGACGAATTGAGAACCTCCTTTTAGGAAGTCGGTTGATAATTAAATGATAGAATGGTTGATCCTACCTAAATGTTCATTCAAAATGAAAATTAATATAAGAAATCTGAAGATGTTTTTGAATCGTTGATCCTACCTAAATGTTCATTCAAAATGAAAATTAATATAAGAAACCTGAAGATGTTTTTGTATGGTTGATCCTACCTAAATGTTCATTCAAAATGAAAATTAATATAAGAAACCTGAAGATGTTTTTCCAATACCTATTTAATCATACCACATTTAACAAAGTTCGTCTTTTCAATCGACTTCCAAAAAGAAGGAGGTTCTCAATTTGTCTGTATGTTTTTAGGGTTCCGTAGCCGAATGGCAAAAACAACGGAACCCTTATAGATTCGCCATGTCTGTCTGTCTGTCTGTCTGTCTGTCTGTCCGTCCGTATGTCACAGCCATTTTATTCCGAAACTTAATAGTTTCGGAATAACCTAGTCCACGTCCTAATGGACTACAGAATTGAAAAAACTTAGTAAGTAGATGTATTGTGTAAACCGCTTTCCGATTTTTATACAAAAATAAAAAAAATAAAAGTTTAAGGGGGGATCTCATACATGGAACTGGAACAAAAAAAAATTTTTTCTTCAAGTCTATACGTGTGGGGTCTATAGATAGGTCTTCAAAAATGATATAGAGGTTCCTCAAATCATTTTTTCTCAAAGTCAATCATTTAAAAGATAGGCGCGTCTAAAGTGGTAAAATGTGTGCCCCCCCCCCCCCCCCCCCCCCTCCTCTAACTTCTAAAGTAAGGGAGTGAAAAATCTAGAAAAAATATATTCTGTAAATCTTAATAAAAACTTTCAATTAAAATTGGTTTGAACGAGATACAGTCAGCAGTTGTTGAGATATAGCGACCGCAAGTATAACTTTGTTTTTCATCACTATGAAACACAAACACTATGAAAAACAAAGTTATTTTGATAGTTGCGAAAAATCATAGTTACCTTTTATGTTAGAATACTCTACTGTATTACGGAACCCTACGAGTGCGAGTCTGACTTGCACTTTGCCAGTTTATTTTGTGTATGTTACGCGATTACTCCTTTAATTGTGAACCGATTTGAATGATCCCATTGTAATTTCATCGAGATCTGATAATCATCTCCAGGGATATGACGATAAACGTCTCAAACTTGCTACCGAAATTGCCTCGCGGTGCATGGAAGTCGGCTGTCTTAGTCTTTAAACTATCTTAATTATTTCATTTATTTTTAACATATTATGCCTGGTAGATGCCACGTCATGACTGTGATATGATGTAATGTCTAAAGTGATACTCGCAATATCAAGACAAATCGATTGACATAAGAATCACCAAAATCGGTGTTTAAGCTCTAGAGCGCCATAAAGCAACAAATATACATATATACACAAACGCATTAACCATCCTTGCGGCGCCCAGTCGTATAAAAAAGCGGTGATATTTTTCACAACATTGTTTCACATTAGATTAATCGTTATAAGTCAGCCATAGTTTGTGACATTGGCTTATCAAGTTACTATGTCATTGACGTAACATAAAAGAAAACGTTTTTCGTTTTCTGCACAAATTGACAGCTTAATATAATAAAACGCGAACACATTGCGGGTTTTTCAATAAACTTTTCATTTTATCAATTTTGCTAGCTACGTTGACGCTGATTGAGTTCTGGCCACACGCGTGCAATGGCTTATCAAAAATAAATAAAACAATAAAATGTTTACATCAAGCTCACAAGCGAGCTGAACTTTTATCTGGTTTTGAGCAGGAGTGTTTCACTGAACTATTAAGTTAGGGGATCAATACGATATTTTCCCGCGTCTGGAACTACATAGAAATTAAACATAGATACTTAATCAAAAACTTGAGCATCAAGGTTATCTACGTCCGTTTTATTTTGGCGTCTGATTTCAACTGACATATTCATTTTTTTAAATTTCATATACGTACTACCGTACACTTATGTTCGTCAATAATGTAGATAAAATATTATTTGAATATTTTTTAATAATAACATTTCTATTCATTTAATGGTTCAAGAATTTCGTAGCACAACAGCTGCAATGATATGCTCATAACAGTCTGTGGTGGACCTCTTGCACCTTTCTGGTGCAGGGAGAGGGGGTCAGGGCTGAGCATCTTCCCCTGACTGTCTTCTCCACCCATTACGATGGGTGTGGCTTTTCTATTGCTGGAGTCACAGAGGGATGTCCGCCAGCAGCCACTTTACGCCGGTGCAAAGCTCTGCCAGGTTGATCCCCGTTCGGGGAAGCCCAACGAACCGATCAGCGAACCCGGCAGCGGCCGCCGGCGGGGCCCTCCGTTCGTCTGCAGCATCTGTGTTTGAGGTTTTTGTCCTCTCTTCGTCTTCGTCGGGGTCTTTGAAGTACTCTCTCAGGCTGGGCTTCATCGCTATCTTCATCCTCCCGGGTCTGTCAGGTGGTGATAACACGCTTTTGAAACACAATTTATAGATGATGGCATACCTGTTTATTTTAACAGAGTGTATAATACGTGTATATCAGGTCATATTTTTCTACCTATCTACACTATTTATGGGGTAGGTGGTATATGGTGAAATAATAAAGACTGTTAATACTTAACATGTTTTATCACAAGATTATATATTATTCTGACAAGTGTATTAACTTTTTCAACAGATTCAAAGCAGCATCTTACGAGTAAATAAAACACGTGCGAGGATACAGTCCTCATTTCCGGTTACGATATACATGTGAAACTCACGGTTATAAAAAACCGAGATACCGGTTAGCACCCGGGCCGCGTCGGATCCGGCTCGCCCGTGACCGGAATAAAACTGGCTGAGGGTGTATTTTGTATTTGAAACGTGGGAACTATCGATTGCTGTTGCAAAAAATGTTTTATGTGTTTTTACTAGCTGCGTTCCGCGGATTTGCTCTCATTAAAACCCTTCCTCTTGAATCAATCTGTCTATTGCTGAAAACTACATTAAAATCCGTTGAGTAGTATAAAAGATCTAAGCTTAGAGACAGCGGGAGCAAATTTGTTTTATACTATGTAATAATAAACTGGCCAATTACAAGTCGGTTCGCACTCGTGCTCGCAATTCGCACCCGTAGGTTTCCGTACCACACTACAGTATTTTATAAGATCGTGCAAAAAATACCACTATCATTTGTCGCCAGCAAAAAATAATAATTAATAAACATTTTATTTCCTATCATCATCATCATCATCAGCCAATTTCCGTCCACTGCTGGACATAGGCCTCTCCCATGGCATGCCACTGAGCTCGATCTTCAGCTATTCGTTTCCAACCGCTGCCAGCCAGCTTGCGTATATCATCGCTCCATCTAGTTGGAGGGCGTCCCACACTACGTTTGCCGAGCCGTGGTCTCCACTCTAGAACTCGTTTACCCCAACGGTTATCGGTTCTGCGACAGATGTGACCGGCCCACTGCCATTTCAGCTTGCTAATTCTCTAAGCTATGTCGATTACTTTGGTTCTCTGACGGATGACTTCGTTTCGAATTCGATCCTTCAGAGAAACTCCGAGCATAGCCCACTCCATAGCTCGCTGAGCGACTTTGAATTGGTGAACTAGTCGCACTGTCAGTGTCCACGTCTCGGCTCCGTAGGCAATAACAGGTAGGACGCACTCGTTAAAGACTTTCGTCTTCAGGCTTTGTGGTATGGGCGATGTAAAGACTCGACGAAGTTTTCCGAATGCTGCCCATCCAAGCTGTATCCTTCTGCGAGCTTCCTTCTCGAAGTTGTTTCTGCCCAATTGCAAGATTTGCCCAAGGTAGACATATTCGTCAACAACTTCGAGAGGGACTTCATTTAATGCAATCGGTTCCGGAATAACATGTTCGTTGAACATGATCTTGGTCTTATCCAAGTTCATCCGGAGACCGATGCGTGCAGAAGAATCAGCGAGAGTGGTCAGCATGTATTGCAGGTCCTGCACGGTTTCAGCCATGATGACGATGTCGTCCGCAAATCTCAAGTGTGAGAGGTAATTGCCATTGACATTTATGCCCCGTCCTTTCCAGTTCAGCGTTTTGAACATATCCTCTAGAGCGTTTGTGAATAATTTGGGGGAAATAACGTCTCCTTGTCTCACTCCTCGATGTAAGTGGATATGTTCAGTCTGCTGATTTTGTACTTGGACGGTCATAGTCGCGGCGTCATATAGACCTCTCAACACTTGGACGTATCGCCAATCAACTTGGCACCGTTGCAGAGACTCCAGAACAGACCAGGTTTCAATGGAGTCAAAGGCTTTCTCATAGTCCACAAACGCTAAGCACAGGGGCTGGTTATACTCTTCAGTCTTCTGTATAACCTGCCGCACTGTGTGGATGTGGTCTATGGTGCCGTATCCTCCTCGAAACCCAGCCTGCTCGGGGGGTTGAAATTCGTCGAACCTACGCGCGAGACGATTTGTGATGACTCTAGAAAACAACTTATAGACATGGCTTAAGAGCGAGATAGGTCGATAGTTCTTCAAAAGGGTTTTGTCTCCCTTTTTGAAGAACATAACAACCACACTCTTACTCCATGTCTTCGGAGTTCGCCCCAAAAAGAGGACGGAATTGAAAATACGCTGAAGCTGTAGTAGCGTAGGAGTTCCACCGGCTTTTAAGAGCTCCGTTGTAATTCCATCCTCTCCGGGGGCTTTTCTGTTTTTAAGCTGCCTGAGAGCCATCACAATTTCATCTAGGCTGATTTCTGGCAAATCTTCGGTGTAGTGGCGGGTCAGAGTGGCTCTAGGATCCTCGATGCCGGGTTGGGGAAGGGACGCTTGTGAGGTGTATAATTGGCTGTAGAAGTCTTTTACTTCCCTAAGAATCTCCGGCTTAGAAGCGACGACACTCCCGCTAGAAGTGGTCAACTTCGTCATATGGCTTCGGCCCAGCTGTTGGACAAAGACTTTTGACCCCCGGTTTTGCTCGATCGTTTCTTTAATTGAGCGTGTGTTGGAGCTCCGGAGGTCACGTCGTACCAATTTAAAAATCTTTTTATTTAGGGTCCGTTGATCTGACGAAGTGACTGCAGGGTTATCACGTCGCTTTTGTATTAGCTGCAGAGATTCCTCTGAAAACTTGAACTTCTTGCCAGCACCTCGCGTCTCACAGAATTGTCCCTTCCTCCCTGAGGATGTCCACCACATGGTCGAGATCCTGGTCAACGTCAATTGTGGTTTCCAGTGCAGCAAATCGGTTTTCCAGTTTCAGCTGGAACTTTTCAGACCCGACCACGGATTGTAGCATATTGGGTCGGAGCGTGGACTTCATTAGACAAACACGTTCAAGTTTGCAGTCAATATCTAGAGAGCCTCGGACTAGTCGGTGATCACTGCCGGTTTTAAACCTAGTGATCACTGAGACATCCCTAAATATGCGCTTTTTGTCCGTCATAATGAAGTCGATCTCATTTGTGGTCATAGCGTCGGGGCTTTGCCACGTCCACTTCCGCTGGGGATCTTTCTGGAAGAAAGAGTTCATCAGAAAAAGCCCCTCTTTTCCTAGGAAGTTGACGAGCATTTGCCCCCTATGATTTCTGCTTCCCAATCCGTGTGGTTCTACTACCGATTCGCCGCTTGTTTGTACTCCCACTTTTGCGTTGAGATCCCCCATGACAACGTTGAAGTGGGCCTTTTGGGTTCTGTGCAAGGCTTTGGAAATGTCCTCGTACATTTCCTCCACTTCATCGTCCGAGTGTGCCGAAGTCGGTGCGTATACTTGGATAACCTTGAGGTTATACCTCTCGGTGAGTTTAATCACAAGATACGCTACCCTTGTCGACACACTGGAGATTTCTAAAACGTTATCAGAGAGGATCCTGTGGACCAAGAACCCGACGCCACCTTGGGATGGTTGTTCTCCCTCTCTGAAATACATAAGATGGCCTGATTCTAGGGTAACGGTGTTCTCCCCCTCTCTTCGGACTTCACATAACCCCAGAATATGCCATCTTATGTTTTTCAGCTCTTCCTCCAGAAGTGCCAAGTGTGTATCGAGCCGTAGCGTGCGTCCGTTAAATGTAGCCAGGGTCAGTCGGTTTTGGCGGCCTTCCGTCGCCCGGGGATTCTTAGCACCCCCTGCCCCGCCGTTACCGTAACCGCCGCCTTGGTCAGGAATAGCGGGGCGACCGGGAACTGGGGGCCGTTGTGTGGTTGTGTCTGCCATGAAGGATTTTCCCAAATAATCACCACGCGCTGGGTAGTCGGGTTGGGTGATCGCAGGACGTAGCTTCTCGCACCGGTGACGCTGCTGCCCGTCACCGGCCTGTGGTATTTAGCTACGTCTTTCTGAATGGATATCCCGCCATTTGTCGGTCGCCAGAGCCTCGTTCGCTGATCGGCAGGATGCACCACGTGCAGGAGAGGTTGGCTGAGAGCAATCAGGTGGAATTATGCTCCCTTACATCCCCTATTTTTTTATTTTTGTTTATTGTTATTTTTTGTTTATTTCCTATAACGCCATCTAACGTCTAACAAAGGTGTTAGGGATCGACATTTTAATATAACGCCATCTATGGGACGTTTACCAAACTAAGCGTATAGATGGCGTGAAATGCCGAAAAAAACATGTTTCTTTTATGGGGACCCTCTATTATTTTTAACTTTATTCTGTTTTTAGTATTTGTTGTTATAGCGGCAACAGCAATACATCATCTGTAAACATTTCAACTGTCTAACTATCACGGTTCATGAGATACAGCCTGGTGACAGACGGACAGACAGACAGACAGCGGAGTCTTAGTAATAGGGTCCCGTTTTACCCTTTGGGTACGGAACCCTAAAAATTACTAAATTTTCGGATAATTATTATCGCGACTTACAACGGTATGACGGCAAAGTAACATAAATAATGTAGAGAAATCGCAAAAGTTTAGTTTAGAATTTAAAAATAGAGTTTGGAAAATGTATGTCTTAATTCCTATGAATAATAAAATATAATGTTGATGTTTAAGATATTAAAAGTGCAATACCTTACACAGTGGGCTTAATCACATCTTTACTCATGTGGCTTAATTGTTGACCAATTAGAGAAACGCTTATTTTGTAAATTTTTACTTACGCTGATAGGACTGATATGACTAAGTTTTACACCTCCTATTTGATAATCAAACACATTCAACACCTTTAGATACATGTATAAACTTGTTAATAAACAAAAGAAAAATCAATTCTTGCCCGTACGGCAAGTTTTTGCCCACTATCTCACCTCTGGGAAAGTGATAATGTTATCAAGGATGATGTAGCTTACTTAGTAGTAAGTAGCTTAGCAACGCAACAAAAACCGTAGATTAGAACCTTCAACACGCGGGCCCTTAATTTCTACGACGGTTCTCTTTTTGCACAGACTCTAAGTAGAAGATAAAAGTTTATGTTTAACAACAAGATATTACGTTTTGTAATGTCATTCACTTTCCAATCAATTGTGGAATTGAAACCAATGATCGATCGATAAAAATTACAACATAAACTTGCCGGTCGACGACCTGGAATTCGGAAAACACCATGCACATTCATTTATATGGGGATCTTGTAAGATATTGGACTCTTTGAAACTGTCGGTTAGTATTACACTTTTTGGAGAGGTGTTAGAATTATTGTTACAGGAAAAAGGAAAACACTCTATTTTCTGGAGTTCTCTGAAAAGATATCGAAAATAAGTAATCCTACTTGTGTTTACGCTTTTTTAACCGACTTCAGAAAAAAGGATGTTTTTCAATTCTATATAGAATATAGGAACATCCTTTTATACTTCGTCGTTTATAAACCGATTTTGATGATTATTTTTGTTAAAAAGTACCATAGATATGATATACCATGGAACCATAGTAATTTCATCGAGATCTGATAAGTATCTCCAGAGATATGGAGATAAACACCTCAAACTTGGTAATGAAAAATTAAAAGCGTGGCATTTGAAGTCGATTCTTTTAGTTTTTTAAACGATCTTATGTATCCCTGGTAGGCTAGCGGTTGACTACTATCTCGCCTAGTGCTGTGTGATGATTTGTGGTCGTAGATGGTGAACACACTATGCCTAGAGTAATCTGACTCTCGGAAGTTTATATGCTGACAGAAGACCGTAAGGTTTCGGCAACAGATTTTCTCTTTTATGGTGGTAAGCTTCTTTTTGG
The DNA here is from genome assembly GCA_954871355.1 of Cabera pusaria. Taxonomy (NCBI): domain Eukaryota; kingdom Metazoa; phylum Arthropoda; class Insecta; order Lepidoptera; family Geometridae; genus Cabera; species Cabera pusaria. The sequence goes on from OX940900.1 coordinate 23,580,480, forward strand.
TTGCAAGACAAGCGAAACATTGATATAAACCAATTAATGATTTTATACATGTCGACTTAAGAATCTCCTCCTTTCCTTCTAATATTGTCGATTAAATTAAATTATTTTTTTACAATACTGTGTGTTAACGTTTTAGACCTGTAACAAATGTCATCAAAATAAATGACTCTCCGAGCATTTACCAATGGAGATGTTAACGTTGTAATCCGCAAACATTTTTTTCTGCCTATTCTTACGGGGGACGAGGTAAACACGCATTGCATACACACAAATCACTCACTTTAACGATCCCACACACTAGCTTAAAACACGCACACAGTATTAAAAATACAGCGTAGTTACGCACGCTCATATGGCCAAAAATGGCTATATGGCCAGCAGAGGGGTACGCCTTGCGTTAACATCTCCATTGGTAAATGCTCGAAGTAAATGACTATGACTAAATACATCAACTTTACAAGCATTCAATGATCTTTACATGAACTTCCCTACATCAGCCTGAATTTAATCTTCCCATATTTAGTTCCCAAGGGCGGTAGTAGGCAACAAACGGTATATTATGGAGATAAACACCATGGAGTACGTGCCAACGACCTCATTGGCAATAAAAACAAACAACATGTTTTGGGGTTATCCCATAACACCATGGGATGGAGATTTACGAGAAAATACCGTATTTTGTTGTACTTAAAAGGATGTTATTATGGCTTTATGGCTTTGTAACTAAGTATTACGTAATTAAGTTTTTTTTTTTTTAATATTATAGAGCGGCAAACAGACGAGCGGCCCACCTGATGGTAAGTGGTCACCGCCGCCTATTGACATCTGCAAAACCAGAGGTATTGCCGGTGTGTTGCCGACCCTTATTAGAGAGCACTCTCATTACTCGACCCGAGCCCATGCCGAGGACAAAACGATCCCTCAGATTCGTTTCCAGGGCGGCACCGAAGTCACAAAAACTTGCTAGACCCCTTAGTCGCGCCAACCAGTCTCCCACCGATTCGCCTGGGTTTTTCGTCGCTCCAAAAAATTTCGCCTTGTCCGCAAATGAACACTGCCTCTGCTTGAAATGACCGTCGAGTAATTTCACCAGATCGTCGTAGGCAAGCGAATCCAACTCCTCCGGATACGCTAAGTTGCATAGCAGACGGTAGGTGTCATCCGTGAGATATGTCAGAAGAATGCCGCTTTTGTTACCTTCCACCACATTGTTTATTTTAAAAAACTGAACTAATTTTCCGCGAAAAATTACCCATTCGCCTGTTTTATAATCAAAACCAGTTAAATTGCCGATATAAGACATTTTTTTTTGTACGTGGGTACTTTGCACAACGTCGCCAGTGATGTGTATGGGCGATAAATGAAATAACCGAGTACGTGGAACGCTGGTTTATTACTAGCTTGCTATTGGCGGGTTACCCGCGGTGTCAGCGGCGCATGCAATGCGACCGACAATACAGATATAGATACATATCAGATGCCCATGTATCTATAATGTGCGGATGTGCTTTTTAGTTTTTTTATTTTAGTTTTAAGTTGTTTGAGATGTAAAATCTGTAAATTTCTCATTGCAGGCTTAGTATGCTACCATCCTCGACCGCATCGTCACTTACTAACAGGTAGACTAGTCCATGTGATAAAATAATAATTAATATAGTTTAAAAACTAAAACAACCGACAGTTTCAGTAGCAAGTTTAAGACGTTTATCATCATATCTCTGGAGATACTTATCAGTTCTTGATGAAATTACAATGGGACCACCTTGGAAATGTACTCTGCCAATTAAAAACGGAATTATTCGAATCGGTTCTCAGTTGACGGAATAATTGCGTAACATACATACAAACGAATTGAGAACCTCCTTATTATTGGAAATCGGTGAAATCGGTGCCGCGGTGTGGCCGTACCTTTATATTAAATAAATGTGTAGAACTTTGATCTACAGCCTTTTTTTATATCTTATAGGCTAGCGTTTAACCACTATCTCACCTGTTGGTAAGTGATGATGCGGTCGAAGATGGTAAGCACGCTAGGCCTAGAATGGGAACTGGCTCTCAAGGATATCTGCCGGAACACATTAGATGTTTGGTGACAGATTTTCTTGAGATTTTAACTTGAGGGTGGTAGCTGGCCAGGCGGACACCAGATAGTGTCCTACCACCATGCGGGTGGTTGTTGGTTTCTTAACGATGTTTTCCTTCACCGGAGGGCTACTGTGAGAAACGCACATAATTTTTTCGATAGAAAAATCCATTGGTGCACGGCGGGATTTGAACTCGGTATCACGGCATCAAAGCCGACCGTTCTCCCGATTACGCCACCGGGCCCTTAAAATTACATTTCCAAGAAAGGTTAGTGATACGCAAGCGGTGACTGTAAAATATACGTGAAAATCGTGGATGTATTACACAACTACATTCATGCGTCAATTCAAGCGACATGAATAGTAATTCCTGTTGCTTCGACCACAAATAATTAAGAACGCAGCGTTGTATAATGAACACGAATTCGACATTTTAAATATTAAACAGAAATAACATCAAATAGTCCGTTTGTGCGAGTAATTTCACAGATACATCTACTGAAAGTAAATACCTACATAATGTGTGGTCACACGCCGCGGTTTCACGGTGACCATGATCTTAGGAATTATTAAAAAAAATGTTATTAATTGACGTTGCGGTTGAGGATGGCAGCATGCTAGGCTACAGATTATATAACAGTTACTATGTGCTGGGGCTATATTGGGAACTGGCTCCCACGGACATTGGGTTCTTGGCGACAGATTTTCGAGCTTGAGGGTGGGTGGTAGATATCCCATGATGTGTATATGTTTTAATTGCACTCAAAAGCGAAAAATAAATTACTTAATATAATTATTATAAGCGCTACCCACTTATCTATTTGAAGTCGGTGCCAGCCAAGTCTATTGGATAGTAGATAGATATTATTTATGTAGTAATAGTAAGTAGGTAGATACATGTAGATAGTATCTATCTACTACCTATCCACTTAAAGAACCCACCGGCAATATACAGCCAAAACAATTACAAAACGCACAACCGTTGAAACACCGCTGGCCGAATCCTGCCAGTAATCGTCTATTAGACTTGGCTGGCACCGACTTCAAATAGATAAGTGGGTAGCGCTTATAATAATTATATTAAGTAATTTATTTTTCGCTTTTGAGTGCCTGTTTGTGGTTATGAAGTCGGTTTTATATTTTTTGAAAATTTTACCCTTTTTAGCGTAAAACAAGTTTTAATTAAATTACTTGCATCTATAAAATTTCGTGTCTGGGCCGTTATACACTGACGGATATATACTTTGTGAAAATTTCATTTCCCATAACGGTTAAGAAGATACAGATCTGTAAAATGCGCACATATAAACACACGGACGGACGGACGGATAGACGGATTAACGGACAACAAAGTCTCAGAAAGTGTTCATTTGATACCCTTTGGGTTCGAAACCCTAAAAAATTGAATTTAAATGCCGCGCTAGTGAAAATATTCACTAGTCATAATGATGTCTATTTATTTATTTATTTATTTTTATTTCTTTAAATAATCCGACAGCTCTTAGAAAAATATAGAAAAATAGGTTTACATAGGTTACATTTACAGCCAAAAGGGGATTAACATTTTCTAATCTTACATTTTATTACTTAAATTACCTACAGCGCTAGGTGACTTATTGTATATAAGAGATAATTATTAGTTATATATATATATATATATATATATATATAGGTGTTTGTGTGTGTGTGTGTGTGTGTGTGTATTCATACTGGCCGTTGTTAGATAAGACATGAGACACTGATTTTCTAAAATGTTGTTTGGTGGAGCAGAAAATATCAGTATCAATGTTATCAAACCTTTTGTTGTATGTGTCCTGTAATCTGTACACTACTGCATTTTTTGCATATCCTGTTCGTGCAGGAGCACCTGAGAACAAGGTGCAATGCCGTGTTCGAATACCAGGAATATTAAAGCGTAAAATCAAGTCGCTTATTTCTTTGCTGTCTATTTGATTATTGCAGACGTTATGTAAAAGCATCATATCTAGCAAGGTTCTTCTATTTTCTAGTGACATAATTTTATGTAAACTACAGGATTCATTATAATCATTAGGTTTGATATTTTTACGGTAGCTTAGATGTTTTAGAAATTTAACCTGATCATATCATCAAGGTATAATGTCCAAAATGGCCTTGTGCAATAAAAACATCTGACACACACGATAATTAACTGCCTTTTTTATTAAAATAATTCCAAATACTTTGATATAACGGACTAGTTGTATTCCAAAATGAATATTAAAAAGTATTATTTGCGATTATTAACATTAATTGCCGCCATATAGCCCATATAGTACTAAATCACTCTACTACGTTATAAGAGTTGGCACTTCCCTACATTATTAATACCCGAATTATGAAAGCACTGTGTAGCCAACCTAACAACGGAAAGTATTATTTATGATGTAACTATTATATAATCTGTATTGTATAATCTGTGGCATTATGTACAAAGTACGTTCATAATTCTGAGTTATTCAATTATGTATGCAGTGTCGCGAGACTGATATGGCAGCCATCTTCGCCAAACAGCATGTCATGTCAAAAAATATTAACTAACTTTGCACCCTAACAAGACTTTGGCCGGTAGAACATTCCTGTGAAGACAAATTTATTCTCCCCACCTTTGTTTCTATCTCGCTCACAGCTACTGTAAGAATATCTGTCAAAACCAAAATCAACGTGAAGAAAGATGTTAAAACATTATTCAAGGTCATATTTTTTAGTCTTCAAAAGTATATGCAATAGCAACCTCCATTCTGTATAATCTTCTTGGGACTCTTCTTCTGAAACCAGTACATTCTCCAATGTTTGAGGTATTTATCTCCATATCTCTGGAGATACTAATCAGATCTCGATAAAATTAAAATGGAACCACCTCGGAAACATACCCTACCTATTAAAAAATATACGGTCGAATTGAGAAACCTCCTCCTTTTTTTGAAGTCGGTTAAAAAAAGAATCATTTGAATCCATTCAAAATTGACGGAGTAATCGCGTAACATACACACAAAAAAAACACAGACGACTTGACCTCCTTTTTTATGAAGTCGGTTAAAAAGCAGTCAATATTAATTTCAAATAAACCAGACGATACACAACAAACTAAATAATCCCAAAATAAAAATATATAGAAGAAGTAAACAATTTTCCGTTTGCCGATCAAAATAATTCTCCGAACGATTTCCGCGAGGCTTATCACTTATCAGATAATAATATTTCAATGAAATGACAAATGGAATGAGAGCTGCAATATTTTTCCATTAGCAAGTTAAGGAAAAATGAAGTGGAAAATGAGTAGGTACTTTTTTATTTTTTATTGCAAGCTGTACATACATAGTATCTATCTACTATCCAATAGACTTGGCTGGCACCGACTTCAAATAGATAAGTGGGTAGCGCTTATAATAATTTTAAGTAATTTATTTTTCGCTTTTGAGTGCCTGTTTGTGGTTATGAAGTCGGTTTTATATTTTTTTGAAAAATAACTTATTTTTATATCTTATAGGCTGGCGTTATAGGTTATCTTGTCTTGTGGTAGGCGATGGTGTGGTTGAAGTTATCACACGCTAGGCTTAGAATCTTCCTGACATTCAAAGGCTGCCGGAACAACGTAAGGTTATGGCGACAGATTTTCTCCTTGATGGTGGTAAGCTACTTTTTGGTAGCAAGTCACGCATTGATATAGATATATAATATGGTGGCAATAGCCCAATGGCTTGGTGATGGTGAGGTCGTGAATTCGATCCCCACTCATTGCACTATTGACTTGAGCCCATTCCAGTCAAGCATATTTAGCTTAGTTGGAGGGATTAACAAGACTACTAGTAATGTGTAACCCACAGTCAGCTTCTTAAAAAAATGCTCTTAGCATGTAAAGTGATTTTTTTGTTAATTGTTACATAATAACAACCGTAATAGATACGGACTAAAATTTGCTCATAGAGCGTATTACTATCGCTGCTTTAACAACAAATAATATTGTAAGGTCAGTTTTTTTTTTAAATACTTTATAGGCTAACGTTTGACCACTATCTCACCTGTTAGTAAGTGATGATGCGGTCGAAGATGGTAAGCACGCTAGGCCTAGAATGGGAACTGGCTCTCAAGTATAGCTGCCGGAACACATTAGATGTTTGTTGACAGATTTTCTAACTTGAGGGTGGTAGCTGGCCAGGCGGATACTAGATAGTGTCCTACCACCATGCAAAGTTAACACTATTAACGTAACACTATTCTATCTGAGCCAAAATCCGAAGATGCTGGCAGGTTGCGTGAGATTTATCAAACAGCCCTAAAACTTAGAATTATTGTGTAACGTCTTTTGCCATTGTAATATTAGTGGCTACATAGTCTATAAGGGTGGCATATTTTTAAGAAAACCCTGTTTAAAATTAATAAAGATTTAAAAAAAAACCATGCAAAGTTTGACTGGTCCACCAGTTTAAAGTCGCTCAGCGAGCTATGGAGAGAGCTATGCTCGGTATTTCTCTGCGGGATCAAATCCGGAACGTAGTAATTCGCCAGAGAACTAAAGTTATCGACATAGCTCAACGGATTAGCAAGCTGAAGTGGCAGTGGGCTGGTCATATCTGATGCAGGACTGATAACTCTTGGGGTAGACTTGTCCTAGAGTGGAGACCGCGAATCGGCAAACGTAGCGTAGGACGTCCTGTGACCAGGTAGAGCGACGACAAACGCAAAGCGGTGGGCAGTGACTGGAAGAGAAGAGCCGAAAATCAGGCTCAGAGGCACATTTTGGGAGAGACCTACGTCCAGCAGTGGACTGACACAGGCTGATGATGATGAATATTGTAAGTATTTTGTGATTGTTGAATATTTGACTTTAGTTTCTGAAATTACACGATTTCCTTTAATTTTGATCGTTTTGTATTTTGCTGATAACTGTTTATATGTATAATTATTTAATAATGTTTAGCTATAATTTATAATGAGGTACTGTTGTTTTAATGAATATTCTGCAATTCCACCTAAAATGCTAATTACTTTGTCAGTATTTATGATATAAGGTAAAATAGCAAGCACGATGCTCGTCTGATGGTAAGCGATGACGTCTACCTACTACAGATACAGCGGCATGCAAAGTTCTGGATAGCCAGAATTATGAATTTCACTGCACTACGCCTGTTACATAGAGACATAATAATACAGAGACACGTTTAGTCTCATATGCCCTGTATTTTCACTGGATACATTGCCATTCAAAACGAAAAACATTTATTTATTATTTATTATTTATTATTTATTATTTATTATTTATTATTTATTATTTATTATTTATTATTTATTATTTATTATTTATTATTTATTATTTATTATTTATTATTTATTATTTATTATTTATTATTTATTATTTATTATTTATTATTTATTATTTATTATTTATTATTTATTATTTATTATTTATTATTTATTATTTATTATTTATTATTTATTATTTATTATTTATTATTTATTATTTATTATTTATTATTTATTATTTATTATTTATTATTTATTATTTATTATTTATTATTTATTATTTATTATTTATTATTTATTATTTATTATTTATTATTTATTATTTATTATTTATTATTTATTATTTATTATTTATTATTTATTATTTATTATTTATTATTTATTATTTATTATTTATTATTTATTATTTATTATTTATTATTTATTATTTATTATTTATTATTTATTATTTATTATTTATTATTTATTATTTATTATTTATTATTTATTATTTATTATTTATTATTTATTATTTATTATTTATTATTTATTATTTATTATTTATTATTTATTATTTATTATTTATTATTTATTATTTATTATTTATTATTTATTATTTATTATTTATTATTTATTATTTATTATTTATTATTTATTATTTATTATTTATTATTTATTATTTATTATTTATTATTTATTATTTATTATTTATTATTTATTATTTATTATTTATTATTTATTATTTATTATTTATTATTTATTATTTATTATTTATTATTTATTATTTATTATTTATTATTTATTATTTATTATTTATTATTTATTATTTATTATTTATTATTTATTATTTATTATTTATTATTTATTATTTATTATTTATTATTTATTATTTATTATTTATTATTTATTATTTATTATTTATTATTTATTATTTATTATTTATTATTTATTATTTATTATTTATTATTTATTATTTATTATTTATTATTTATTATTTATTATTTATTATTTATTATTTATTATTTATTATTTATTATTTATTATTTATTATTTATTATTTATTATTTATTATTTATTATTTATTATTTATTATTTATTATTTATTATTTATTATTTATTATTTATTATTTATTATTTATTATTTATTATTTATTATTTATTATTTATTATTTATTATTTATTATTTATTATTTATTATTTATTATTTATTATTTATTATTTATTATTTATTATTTATTATTTATTATTTATTATTTATTATTTATTATTTATTATTTATTATTTATTATTTATTATTTATTATTTATTATTTATTATTTATTATTTATTATTTATTATTTATTATTTATTATTTATTATTTATTATTTATTATTTATTATTTATTATTTATTATTTATTATTTATTATTTATTATTTATTATTTATTATTTATTATTTATTATTTATTATTTATTATTTATTATTTATTATTTATTATTTATTATTTATTATTTATTATTTATTATTTATTATTTATTATTTATTATTTATTATTTATTATTTATTATTTATTATTTATTATTTATTATTTATTATTTATTATTTATTATTTATTATTTATTATTTATTATTTATTATTTATTATTTATTATTTATTATTTATTATTTATTATTTATTATTTATTATTTATTATTTATTATTTATTATTTATTATTTATTATTTATTATTTATTATTTATTATTTATTATTTATTATTTATTATTTATTATTTATTATTTATTATTTATTATTTATTATTTATTATTTATTATTTATTATTTATTATTTATTATTTATTATTTATTATTTATTATTTATTATTTATTATTTATTATTTATTATTTATTATTTATTATTTATTATTTATTATTTATTATTTATTATTTATTATTTATTATTTATTATTTATTATTTATTATTTATTATTTATTATTTATTATTTATTATTTATTATTTATTATTTATTATTTATTATTTATTATTTATTATTTATTATTTATTATTTATTATTTATTATTTATTATTTATTATTTATTTATTTCATGCCTGATTTCATTGGCAAAGTAGTGGTATCGCCCCAGGTGGACTAGCAGATGTCTTAACCCACTTAACAATTTATACAATAACTACTATAATAATAATAATAATCCCGCAGGGGCGGCTTTGTTGAGAACTGTCGGTGAGTGGCGACACCGCGTACCCCTATCCCGTGAGGACTAAATGAGACCCTCTGACCCCCGGCTTGCCTTCACTGGCCGGCCCGTGTGGTGGGAATCGCAAGAGCTAAGAATTAAGCTGCAGGGTGGAAGTGTTAAAAGCATAAAGCCGCTAGTAGAACTAGCCGTTTAGTGAATGTGCAGCACACCTCTCGACACCCTAAGCTATCCACGCCAATGTTGCCCCTCGGCGCCAATGTAACGGTCCGCCTTTATGGAGGGCCCATTCAGTGGAAAGCAAGTCACCACCCGCCTTAATATATTGGAATGAGGCATAATAGACGGGGGCCGTACTTCATCCCATAGACCAATAAATAGACATCAAGCAGCACACATTCATAGCCATGACAAAAATGTACCATCTTTTTATAGTTTTTCATCTCTCCATCCACAAATCATAGAATTTAAGTTTATCATTGTAAAGGGCCTCTTGACGTTGGCTTTGGCTCCGTCAATGCTTACCAAAAGACTGGGCGTTCTACGACACGTGATGTTAATTAAATAGACGATTATTATTATTTATATTTATATAGACATTTATTAATTAATTTCTTTAGATAAAATTGTACATTCTGATATTTTGTTATTATTTATTTTTAAACCTTGACATTAATGTAACAATATTGACATCGACCAATGTTTTATTGAATATTTCTATTTGTCTTTTTTCTAATTTTTAATTTAACTTAATATTTGTATTTTATTTTCTGGTGACTTTCAAATTTTGCACATGGTAATACTCAAATTGACATAATATGTTTCTATCTAGCATAATACTATAAGTAAGTGACAATAATATAATATAGTATCTGTCTGTGGTATGTAATGAATGAAATAGTGGTTTTGACATTTTGTTTATTTGTATGGATTAATTTAATTGTTCTAAGGTTTAACCCACAACTGTTATTAACTTTTAATCTATGAATTTATGGTAATGTATTTTAATTATTGTATTTATAATGTGTAATGAAAAGACTGACGTTCATAAGTGTACAGTGTACCCACATGAAGTAAATAAATGAATTATGAATTATTATGAATTATTATTTATAATAATAAAGCCACTTTATTTCCCATTCTTACAAGTAAAATATTAAATATTTTATTACCTTAAACTATTCTACACTAAGGTTACGTTTCAAAAACTTTTTCTTTGTACATTAATAAATCTCTAGATTTTTAATAACATTTATTTTTACATAGGTTTTTCATTTAATTATTAAAAATGTATTCTTCTGTCGTGTTATTATTCATAATTCGTTGATAGCTAAAATAATATACTAAAAACCACTATAATACAAACTAAATGTATACTAATTTGGACAAGAGGTTATATTAAACAAACGCAATGCACGCTTGTTACACAGTTGCACACCACGGATACCGCTGATGCCATGTATCCGATATTCAAGTCCCACGGTACCGTCCCACGGTATAGCCAACGCAGCATTCCTGCAACTGCATCGACCACCTGCGAGCCTGAGACTATCGCGGTATCGGAACTTTATTCGACACTTCTGGTTCTCACATCGACCAGTCGACACGTCTTTAATGGTATTGGTATTTTATATTAACATGTAATATTTTTATAATTAAACTAAGTGAAATATACAAAGTTTTTTTGCGACTCCTGGGCTCGCTCTTTATAATTCGCTAAACAAAAGCTAAAAAAAACAATACATAAACAAGTAAAAATATCCTGTGGAGTGCTTACCCAAGGCCACCATACATTATTAAAGCCCATTCATCTGGATTGTTTGCGATCAAATATTTAATGTTTGATTACCAGATAGCTGGACATGGCTCGGTAGATATTTAATCAAATTAATAACGAGATTGTACGCAAATTTGGTCGGGATTTGGATAAATAATTTAGTGACATTTCAACAACTTTTACCTGGGCCGGTAGTCTCTATATGAATAGCGATGAATTTCGAGCGATAATCGTCGATAAGAAAAGAGATGCAGATAACAACTGTCTAGCTGCATCTCATTCTAGCAGACGTTTGCGATGACAAGAAGTATCGCTATCAATATAGAGACTTCCACCCCTGGTTTGCATTTTTGTGTTTTGGACGTCAGATACTTGACTGCTGTTTCACCTGATTTTTAGAGATGATGCTGACCTAGACGCAATCGTAAGTGAATGAATAAATGTACGATAACATGTTTTAATTGTTCACCATACGAAATCAAATCAAATCAAAGCATTTATTCAGTATGTAGGCAGTATTAATATACGCACACATAAACAAAAAATCAAAATCACAAAAGAAATCATTATTAAGTAAACATAGCAAAAGCAGAATTTAACGCTTTGAATTTAAAACAAAAAACAAAAGTAATGAACCATTCATACATAAAATAGATTCTTACACAAGAACAAATAGTCCGTTTTATGAATGAATGACTTGATTGATTTAACTATGTGTATCACAAATTTGTTTCAGACATATACGTATGTACAAGTTTAATACAACAGTATTATCTAGTTTAGTTAGTCATTGATACCCAAACTAGGATAGTCTGTGTGATGGCGATTCTATGCCTCCGCCAGACAAAAACAAGTATTCGCACGCGGGGTGCACTTTTTCAATACAAATGTATTCCCCCGTTTCCTCCCTGGAAAATGCTTCTAGAGCAAAATTTGTTTCTACAAAAAATCAGGGTCTGTTCTAGCTACGCCTCTGTTATATGATTTTTTTGACCAACCAATTGTAAAAAGAAATATAAGCATTCTAATCTACTCACTAAGATTTTTAAAGGGTCATATTTCTATTAGCTATTGGTCGGTCAAAAAAAAGAAAAGTAGCGTAGCTACAGCAGACCTTGATTTTTTGTAGTATCATTTTTTTCTCTAGAAGCATTTTCCAGGGAGGAAATGGGGGAATACATTTGTATGGAAAAGTGCACCCCGCGTTCCCTCTTAATAGATAGATACATAGATACAGGACTTAGTACTACTCATTAAAATCACATCTCTAAAACTAGCAGTTACAATAAGTTTAAGACACAATAACATTTGTATAAATGTTATTGGAGATTTATTAAATATGGTATATTCAGTAGAATAGTGTGAATAATCAAATTATATATCTATAAACGTTTATCACTCAAAACGATATATTCCAGACAACCCTTGAATGGAGTAAACAGCACGAATATAATATGTTAATTAATTAACATCAATTTTTAAGAAACAATTTTTAAGAAACTTCTAATTTAAATTGCAAACTTCAAACTTTCATAATTTGAACACACAGTTATAAATATTAAAATATGGCGCTAAAACATTAATTTCATTTCCTTCGAAGTTTTGAGCAAGTTGCGTTGATCGTGGTCACGAAAAGACTGGACGAGACTTCTCATGACTACGATCAATTGAACTTGATTATAATTTAAGGTCTAAAACATTTATTTATCACATAGTATGTATATATAAAGAATAACCCTACATTGTTAGAGAAGATAAAGATAGCAGTTCCGGACAATTATATAAAGGCTCGATGCCATGATTTCTTGTCGGTACCGTGGTGTCGGACTGAGCTAGGCCGCCTTGCTCCTCTCTCACGCGCTCTTCGGTTACTCAACGCCGTGGTACACCAATATCAGGATCTAGACATATTTTCCTGTAGAGAACACGAATTTCGTGGCAATATCGTATGTGGAGACGTATGCATCCTCCATGCATAAATTATAATAACTTTTTTATTCTAATATGTACCTATATAGCTCCTAAGCACCTATTTGAGTAGTTAGTTTAATAAAATATGGTCATATAGCTAACGGTAATATAGCTTTAATGGTCAAATTGGGCAACTGTAATGGCCATTTAAAGTATTGATATATGAATAAATAAATAAATAAATATATATACAGTAGAGTCCGTTTATAATGACATCGAAAGGAACTGACAAACAAGTCATAATAAGCGGACGTCATACAAAGCGTTTTGTGAAATGAAAAACCTTTTTTATGTAAATATGAATGTACTTAAGTAGTTTAATACATAAACATAGTTCAAAACAAAAACGAGCCACGTGCCGAACGTCGTCGGGAATCAACGAACATTACCGAAGGTGTACAGAATCATGTCGGTCATTATAACCGGACATAATTTACATTTTTGTATTAAAAATGGGTCATAATAAGCGACATGTCACTGTAAGGGAAGTGGGAAGTCATTATATCCAATATTATGTTTCTTTGAAGTGTTTCACACTTTATATTTTTGTAAATTGTTAAACACAATCCAAAATTTCATCGTACCGACGGGACTTGAACCCGCAACCTCCGGAATAACATGTTCCGGTGCTTTGCCAATTAAGCCACGGTGCAAAGTATCGTTACGACGAAATTAGTGGATTGCATTTGTTAACCCAATTATGCATTGGTGGGCCCATCTATGACTACTTATTACGTAAGTTAATCATTCGGAAGAAATCATTACAGTTTTCAAATCCGACGAGAGATGTTGCACTGCGTAAATCAAATATTATGTTTCTTTGAAGTGTTTCACACTTTATATTTTTGTAAATTGTTAAACAAAAGTTAAACAATTTACAGTCATTATATCCGACTATTTATAAAGAATTTCATATGAAAACCAAACTTCGTAGTATAGTTACGTCATAATAACCGGTTGGTCAATATAGGCGGAGTCATAATAAACGGATTCTACTGTATTGTTATTTACTTATATATTCTACTGGATTTATATATATATATATATATATATATATATATTATATATATATATATATAAATCCATTATATCTTATCTATTATTCATGAATAAGAGGCCGGTATATACGAGTAATCATAATCAATCATAATTATTATATTTTGCCTCTTATTATACAATATGATAACTCAATTATACTCAGTCATTAACATTGTGGTAAGCCTGTATTATAATAAGGGATAATTACTTTATTTGCAAAGTAAAATAAGGGTTCATTTTGGGCGTTGGGTAGATATTACATTTTCTTTCAACTGGATTATCATTCAATAAATTAGAACAAGATCGTTTAAAAAACTAATAATATCGTTTAAAAACTAAATAAGAACCGACTTCAATGCCGCGCTATTCATTTTCAGTACCAGTTTTGAGATGTTTATCTCAATATATCTGGAGATACTTATCAGACCTCGATAAAATTACCATGATACCACACTTGGAATATCTCCTTTCGAACAAAAAAAGAATAATCAAAATCGGTTCATAAACGACGAAGTTATTCGCGAACATTAAAAAAATATATATATACGGTCGAATTGAGAAACCTCCTCCTTTTTTTGAAGTCGGTTAAAAATACGTCATTTTTTAAAATGGGTTTTACATTTTCGGGATGAACTCAGTTTGAAATTTTTAATACAATTTTCAATTGTTTGTTCGACTACCTTCACAGTACATATTTACAGTACATAACAATACAAACAATAACTCTGTATTGACACCAATTTACAAAGAATAAATATGAATGAAATATATATATGCAAAAATCAATATGCATAACTGAAATAAGAGGTACAATGGGTGGTCTTACCGTTAAGAGCGATGTCTGCCACACAACCTTTAAATGGATAATGGATATGAAAGCTATGATAAGCATTGACGGTGGCATAATAGATATATCAATACATAAACTTACTTACGATCTACAGATATTCAATACTATGACATAATTTTTAGTTTAAACTTTTAACAGTTTATATGTCTGTGTTCTGTTTTAATCCTCTAGATCCTTTATTTATCCTATTTTCAATAGTCAGACAAATATTTGACCTAGGTTGATAAATAAAACTAAAAAAACCTGCTTCAAATATGGATAATTTACAATGGGACCGGACCACACAGAAAGAATACCATCACAAACACCACGGTACCGGCAGGTAGCGACCTAGGTTCTGTCTTTTATTTATAGTATAGATATTATTATTGTAGTTTAAATAATCTTGATATTGTCATTAGGTAATTATTTTTAAGTTGTTAAAATAAAGTGTATTTATGTAAAAAAAAAAAAAAAAAAATAATTAAATAGATCATATTCAATAATAATTATGATAAATATAACTGCAATTATAATTATTTTCACAAACAAAATAATAATTTTTCAATTCGTCGACTACGTCACACCATCAGAGGATAGTGGTCAAACGTGGCAAACGTCATCTATTAAGATGTTTGGTATAAAGCATACTTTCTTAGGATAAAAATTGTTTGAAGTACTGAAACATGCACTGGGTTGCGGGTGCACGTAATAGTACGGTTGGCAACCTTACATTAATCAGGGGAATTAAACATGTGTTTTAAGTGTGACGTTCGACGTCTAGATGAAAGCTGAATGGCTAAATACCTTTGTTTTTTTTTTTTAATTCAAAGCAATAAGTTATGTTTCTGTTATATCTATAATATTATTTATTGAATATGATCTGTTTAATGTTGTTATTTGACGTGTGTAAGTGCAAATTTTTAATTTGCCCATATACTGATAAATGTTTTGACTTTGACTTTGACTTTGATCTTTTAAACTAAGCAACGGATTTTAATGTGGTTTTCATCAATAGATAGATTGATTCAAGAGGAAGGTTTATAACCAGGATTAAATGCGGGAAAAGCCGCAGGGCGAAGCTAATTTTGTATAATAATAATTTAAGATTGTTTAAAAAACTAAAAGAACCGACTTCAAACGTCGCGCTAGTCAAAGTAGCCAGTAGACGTTGTAACTATTTTATAATCTGTGCCAGTAGTTAGTAGAACGAGTAAGTCGTCGAGATAAGTAAATGCGTCGTAATAGAAATGTAATGTATTAAAAAGGGCTCGGCCGATTTCGTTAAAATTTAAATCGGACCACCTGGGAAGGGTAACCTTTGAAACAAAAATATAATTTTCCAAATCGGTTCAGGCATCAGCGAGTAATCGGTGAACATACAATGTTCCGACGAATTAAGGACCTCGTCCCTTTTTTGAAGTCGGTTAAAAATTACCTGGTAAAAGACATTTGAGTGATGTATCTTTGATGTTTGAAATCCAAATAATACCTACCAAGTCTATATTGAGAAAGTTTGCAAGGAAACGCAATAATGACGAATACTAAACGGTTATTAAAAGGTTTCTTTCATCAAAACTTTGCCGGCTATAAAAACTTATGAGATTCTTAAAAGAACTCCTGTACTCTGATTATATTTTTAGATCTTTACCTCCTTTTTAGGGTTCCGTACCCAAAGGGTAAAACGGGACCCTAACTATTACTAAGACTCCGCTGTCCGTCTGTCTGTCTATCTGTCTGTCTGTCCGTCTGCCACCAGGCTGTATCTTATGAACCGTAATAATTAGACAGTTGAAATTTTCACACATGATGAATTTCTGTTGCCGCTATAACAACAAATACTAAAAACAGAATAAAGTTAAAAATAATAGGGGGTAAAATACAAGTAACCTGTTTTTTTCGGCATGTCAATATAGCGCCATCTATGAACGCTTAGGTAAATCCCTAACATCTTTGTTAGACGTTAGATGGCGTTATAAGAAATACAATGTTTATTATTTATTATTTTTTTGCTGGCGAAAAATGATACTGGTATTTTTTGCCCGATCTT
Source organism: Cabera pusaria (assembly GCA_954871355.1). Classification (NCBI taxonomy): domain Eukaryota; kingdom Metazoa; phylum Arthropoda; class Insecta; order Lepidoptera; family Geometridae; genus Cabera; species Cabera pusaria. Next base: position 23,597,644 of record OX940900.1, read on the forward strand.
ATGAAATACTGTAGTGTGGTACGGAACCCTACGAATGCGAGTCCGACTTGCACTTGGCCAGTTTATTAGTTATTTTATTGCAAAAAACTGTGTTGGTTTAACACTTGTAATTTACTTTTAATTTTCAATTGTATCTGTACCAACATTGTAAAATGCAATCAATAAACAATTTGTTATTATTTCATTAACCGACTTAAGAAAGGAGGTTTCTCAATTCGACCGCATGTAAATATATATATATATATATATATATATATATATATTTATATATATTTTATATTTGTTCGCAGATAACTTCGTCGTTTATGAACCGATTTTTATGACTATTTTTGTTGGAAAGTCCCTAATATAGTACCATAGTAATTTCATCGAGATCTGGTAAAAAAGTCGGATTTGGGTTAGTATGTGTTCATATAATTAGTATTTTTCAACATACTTCCAAAAAGAAGGAGGTTCTCAATTCATCTGTACGTTTATTTTAAATTCAATTCAGTCAATTGTGATTAGATTCGAATGATTCTTTTTTAATCGGTAGGGTACTTTTCCGAGGTGGTCCAGTTGTAGTTTAATCGAGAATTTATAAGTATCTCCAGAGATATTACAATGAACGTCTCGTCTCAAACTTGCTACTAAAACTGACTCGCGCGGTATGGAAGTCGGTTGTTTTAGTTTTTAAACTATCTTAAAAAAAAAGCTAAGCTAAGCTAAGCTTAAGCAAAGATTTTTACTTTTTCTTTAAAATAAAATGTCTAACTGAGTTAGCTTGATTCTTACTAGTAAAAGTTAATCTTAGTATATATATATATATATATATACTAAGATTAGCTGACCCGGCAAACGTTGTTTTGCCATATAAATAATTTCGTAGTAATTTCTAGTGTAGACAAAAAATAGCTTACTTATTGTAAGTATGTATGGAGGAAAAATGATTAAATTACTAAAATGGCTATTAAAAAATAAGGGTTGATCGTAGAAGGGTGAAAATTGAGGATTGTGTGTATTTTTGTATGTTGTATCATAAGAAAATAGAAATTAAAAATTTTGTCTAAAAAATAAAATAAAAAATTTAGGGGTGGACTACCCCTAACATTTAGGGGGATGAAAAATAGATGTTGGCCGATTCTCATAGATACCGGATAAGCACAAAAAATTTCATCAAAATCAGTCAAGCCGTTTCGGAGGAGTATGGCAACGAAAACTGTGACACGAGAATTTTATATATTAGATATATAACCATAGAAAAGATAATAATACTAATATAATCATAGAAACGATAAGGGTATAACTAGTAAGGAAAAGCATTGCATTTTATTAAAACTTTACCTTGTGACTCAATAATTTAAAGCAAAATTTTAGCAAGCTTTTGCGTGCTATAAAGCCGTAAGTGTAAGCTTTAGATTGCAGCGTTGTTAGCCAAAAGTGCAGCTTTAATTTTAAAATAGGAAAATTATTTTGACCTGATTTTAATAGTTAAATTTCAACATCAACATTTAAGCCTAAGCTTAACCTACAAAAAAATACTCAGTGGGCTTTTTTATGTTATTAGTCTAGAGTTTGACCACTATCTCACCTGTTGGTAAGTGAAGTACGCTAGGCCTAGAATGGGAACTGGTTCTCAAGGATAGCTACCGGAACAAATTAGATGTTTGGCGACAGATTTTCTAACTTGAGGGTGGTAGCTGGCCAGGCGGACACCAGATAGTGTTCTATCACCACGTGGGGCTTGGGGGTTCCTTAACGATGTTTTTCCATTACCGTAGGGGCACTGTGAAAAGCGCACATAAATTTTTCTATAGACAAATCCATTGGTATATGGTGGGGATTGCCTCGGTACCTCTGGCATCAAAGCTGACTACACCACTACGACTCACTACACCACCGGGCTCTTAAAGGTACGGCCACACCTGCGATCTGCGAGCGCGATCTCCGTACTTTTCAATTGTTTTCTGATCGCGTTTGGTGTGAACCAGTCGGTACAAATAATACTGCGCTATCTGAACGCAGCCTAGATCGCGCACGCAGGACGCTGCGGTGTGTCCGTACCTTAAAAGCCTTTAATCAATTGCTAATTTTATTTGTATAAAGTGGATATGTTCATTAATATATTACATTAAATATCTTAAAAAACCATCAACATAATTAAAACTATAGCTGCAATGAAGTTGGATATAATATTGTTGTAAATATTATATAGTACCTATAACATACATAACAAAAATAATAAAACTAAAAAAAAATTAAAGATGAATTGAGAACCTCCTGTTTGGAAGTCGGTTGATAATAAATTTGGTAAAATCAGATACAATAGCAAAGTAACAATTAGGTCAATACATTATAATTATTGCATATATGCTTATGCTAATGTTTGCAGTCATGAATATTACAGAAACGTTGTTTCAGATCCAATACCTATTAACTCAGTAACAAGTTTAAGTTATACTAAGTTAACAGTACTAAGGTTTAAGTTTCACTTTGCACGAAACTTAGCACAAGCATTCTCAGCTTACTGGTTAATTTTACTAATTTACTCCATGCAGTTCCTATTATATTTCCTCACTACATTCAAAAAAATCAAAGCATTTAGGTACTCTATATGTAAGCAGTATACATTCACCATCACTATCATTAACAGCCTGTATTGGTCCACTGCTGAACATGGAGCCCGGTCTTCAGCAGACATAATATTACGCATTAAAAAACTTAAAATTCATAAATTCAGTAATTATTATTATTATTTTAATGTAAACTTAGCAAAAGCATTATATTACATTTTGACATTTAAAACAAGTATAACTAGACTTGCTACCAAAAAGCACTTACCACGATTAACCACAATCTGGCAAGACCTAGCGTGTTCATCATCTTCAACCACATCATCGCTTACCACCAGGCGAGATAGTGGTCAAACGCTAACCAAAGTATATACATGTATAATGCTCCTATATGATATTATGGCGAGCATGTATAAAGTAGAATAAGTGAAAGTCGTATGTCAGGATCGTAGCATGTAGAATGAAGTGGTCTCTGCCTACTCCTTTGAGTATTCAGCCAGGAGCCTACTCCAACGGGAATAAGGCGTGATTTTTTATGCTTCTTTCATCAAATAAATGCTTTTAAAATGATAATTACTTCTATGCTACGTTGAAAAGTGCGCGCGTGCGTTCAGTTCTCGTAGAAGGTTCCAATCTGCCCTCAGTCGGTCCGTCGCCGGCAACGAAACGCCCGGCTACGTAGCTACGTAGGGCGCCGCCCTACCGACATCGCGAAGTTTGTGTTCTGTGAACTTGTGAATTGTGGTAGTTTATTTATATAGTGTAATTTGGGGATACAGGTATGTTATTTTTGTTTGTTAATTTAATTTTAGAGATAAATTTAAAGCTAGGTTATCCGACTTACGATGGTATTTATTTTTTATTTGTTTATTTGCCATAAAATGTACAATATAAATTATAACAACGTAGTCTAAAACTAATATCTATTGACATGAGCGCTGTAATGTTTAGGGCGTCGCAAAATTATAGTTAGAACTAAAACCAAATACACCTTTACCTTCTAATATATTACAATTTATATATAACATTATCATTCCTTATATATTACATTATTATTCCTAATTTAGATTATTTACACATCATCGATTTCCTGTAATTTGTTAGCAAAAGTATTCCGGAAGAGATCGCTCTTTAGCTAAATGACCGCCCATGGTAGAAGTTTATTCTCGTTTGAGAGTTTTATGTTATTTAGTAAATTTATATGTGAATTTGTGAAATGTAAAAAACATCTTTTTAACCGACTTCAAAAAAAGGAGGAGGTGTCTCAATTCTACCGTATGTCTTTTTTTTTTATGTTTGTTCGCGGTTAACTTCGTCTTTTATGAACCGATTTTGATTATTCTTTTTTTTGTTAGAAAGGAGATATTCCAAGTGTAGTACCATGGTAATTTTATCGAGGTTTGATGAGTATCTCCAGAGATATGGAGATAAACACCTCAAAATTGGTACTGAAAATTAATAGCGCGGCATTGAAGTCGGTTGTTTTTAGTTTTTTAAACGATCTTATTATCTATCTATCCAACAGACACCTAAATATTTTGAGCTTCTACAAAAATATTAAAGGGAGCCTATTTTGCTCTAGATTTCAGACCTCTTTCTTAATAAGGATGATTTTAGCTTTCCTCTCAGTGACGTATCTTGGGAGGTCTTACGTCCATGTCCACGCTTACGTCCAGCAGTGGGCTGACAGCTGATTATAATGATTTGTCTTGTTTGTAAAGCCACATCTCCCTCGACGGTATGGTCCCATTATTTCAGTTCTAATAATATAATTAATTCTGCATTTGTTAATTAATTTATGAAATACGCCTTATGATAAAAAAAGTATTACTCAACTATATAGGGTTAAGTAAATAAACTCATTTGAGAAATTTAAGTGATTTGTTACGAGATCACCAGTGTTTTTTTGTCCAAAATCCTCTTTGAGCTAAAATATTGCTACAATTAAATCATTATTCGTCAGATTTCTTACATAAAATTCATAGACCTTATCAATTAATTGGTTTAAATGTTTTATCAGATTCCTCGTAAATATAAGTTTTATTAGTTTTATTTCTTATTTAACTTATAAATAAAAATATCCAATTTTCCCAAAAATGTATTCACTAAATGAAAATTCATTGTGATTCTACGTCGTGAAAATTAAATCAAATATTTTTAATTGAGGTTTTCATTAAGAACGCTTTATTTTTTTCTCCGCTAACGATCTTAACGAGACTATTTTTTTTATATTGTTTTATAAGCAACGGGCGTACAATTATTTTTTAGGGTTCCGTACCCAAAGGGTAAAACGGGACCCTGTTACTAAGACTCCGCTGTCCGTCTGTCTGTCTGTCTGTATGTCTGTCTGTCTCTATGTCTGTCTGTCTGTCTGTCACCAGGCTGTATCTCATGAACCGTGATAGTTTGATAGTTGACATTTTCACAGATGATGTATTTCTGTTGCCGCTATAACAACAAATACTAAAAACAGAATAAAGTTAAAAATAATAGAGGGTCCCTATACAAGAAACGTGTTTTTTTTCGGAATTTAACGCCACCTATGAACAATTAGTTAGGTAAACGTCCCATAGATGGCGTTATATTGAAATGACGATCCCTAACACCTTTGTTAGACGTTAGATGGCGTTATAAGAAATAAAATGTTTATTAATTACATATTATTTTTTGCTGGCAAAAAATGATAGTGGTTTGTTTTGCTCGATTTTATAAAATACTGTAGTGTGGTACGGAACCCTACGAGTGCGAGTCCGACTTGCACTTGGCCAGTTTATTTATATCATATTATGATAGGCTATCGTTTGACCACTATCTCACCTGTTGGTAAGTGATGATTCGACCGAGGATGGTAGCACGCTAGGCATTATTACTGTTCAGTGGCTAGGCCTAGAATATTATATTAGAAGTGCCCCGCGGCTTCGCCCGCGTTAAAAACTCCTTTTGTTTACTTGAAATTTTTCTTTTGTATTCTTCCTTTTTCTTTTATTTCTTTCTTCCTTTCTATCATAAAAGACATCAAATAAGAATTAGCCAAATCGGTTCACCCGTTTTCATGTTATTGTGTGACCAAGCCAAATCGGGATTCATATTTATAAAACCCAAATTTTCAGCCTTTTTTACCTACCCCATTTCGAAAATCCTGCAACACGTACTTACTTATTTATTTACAGAAGTACTTATGTAAAGTTTCGAATAAAACAGACTATCTAATCTTGTTTCGCCAAACAAACTTTGAATCCCCGTTCCGTATCCGGGGGGAAAAAAATCGAATGAACTCACTGTGAAAAGCGCTCTTAATTTTTTTGATAGAAAAATCCATTGGCGATCAGCAGGAATACTCTCGGTACCTCTGGCAAAGCTGACTCCCGCTACACTACTGAGTCTTCAATATCAAGGATAATAAGATTTTTACCGACGAATGCCTACCAATTTTTAAAAATGATTGTCCATTTAGATAATTTATTGAGACCAGTTGGCGTGAAGGATAGATATCCCGACTTATAAGTGAGAGGTTGCCGGTTCAAATCCTAGCAAGGATGTTCGTCCGAAAATAGTAGGAGTATATTATATAGATGTTCCGCTTGACTTGCTAACGAAAATTTGCCGTCGTAATGTTACGGTGTTCCGGAAGCACACAGCCCTTGAGAGTCAGAGTATTTTAGGCCTAGCGTGTTCACTATCTACGACCACATAAGCGCATATCACCAGGCGAGATAGTGGTCAAACGCTAACCAATAAAATATTATTAAAAAATATATTTATAAAGTTTTTAATTACCTGAATATCGAACAGATATCGATTTTATAATAGAGAAGATTAACTATTTTTCATCTAATATGTAAGTGACAATGAAGTGTATAGTGGAATCGTTATCTGTAAGTGAAAGCAGCTACAGCCATTTTACAGCAGCTAGGCTAGCGTTTGCCCACTATCTCGCCTGGTGGTAAGCGATGATGTGGTCAAAGATAATAAACACGCTAGGCCTAGAATACTCTGACTGTAAAGGGTTTTGCTGCTAGGACACTGTAAGGCTTTGATGGCAGATTATTTCAATGCTGATGGTAGGCTACTTTTTGGTAGCAAATCAGGCGAAACATTGAAATATTTCTCCTGTCAACTGTAGACGAGAACCCATGTACTACAACGCCCGCATAGTTTTAGGATTTCCAGTGTCCGCCTGGCTAGCTACCACCCACAAGCTAGAAAATCTGTCGCCAAACATCTAATGTTCCGGTAGCTATCCTTGAGAGCCAGTTCCTATTCTAGGCCTAGCGTGCTACCGCATCATCACATACCAACAGGTGAGATAGTGGTCAAACGCTAGCCTATATGAAATAATGAAAAAAACATAACAAAAAAAATAATATACTAAGTTTCGTAAATTAAATCAAAAGCGATAGCATAAGAATCGGCACACAGTACGATCAAGTTTCCTGGGACTGCCGGGTCTTCCTATAAATTACCGCATGAGTGTCCCGGGATGACAAGAAAGTGGAATCTACGAGTTTCTGCGTGTACATATTGGCATTGTAGATATACATATTGAAATACTTTGTGGAACCTTCCATAGGATGCGATGGTAAACTTAAGATTGATGAGTAAAGGAACGTTTTTATTCAGCGAAGTATATAATAACATTTTCGATAATTTTTTAATCGATTTCTAAAAAGGAGGAGAGGTTCTCAATTTATCTGTATGTTTTTCCGCCAATGTAAACCAATGTTTTTTTTTTAATTAATGCGGGTACATCTTGAATATTTCAGTTTACTAATCCGTTGAGCTATGTCGATAACTTAAGTAACTCATTTGTAAACTGAAGTGGCAGTGGGCTGGTTATATCTACTTTATAATGCGTGTAGGTAGGTATATAGTTTTTAAGTGTAGTTATGAAACAGGTTCTTATTAGTTTCATTTATTTTTTTAAAAGGTACCTTAAAACTTTTAGAATTCAACGAATCCTTAATCCATGCAAAGTTATACAATACACATCATATTTTAATTTTATTTGTAATTTTATTCAGCACATACAAGCACGTGACCACTATCTATCTCAGCTGATGTTAAGTGTTGTTTCTGTCTTAGGTGGAAATTAAGCTCATGCTTGTCTGAAAATGTAAGACCGTGGTCCATTCCACGTAGTGCAACAATCCCAACAGTAAGTCTTACTAATATTTTGAGAACATTTAAAACTGTTTAATTAAACATTAAAAATTTCGTCGTTTATGAACAGATTTTGATTATTACTTTTTTCTTGAAAAATAAATATCCCAAGGGTTAGTATAATAGAAATTTCATTGAGATCTGATTAGTATCTCCAGAGATATGGAGATAAACACATCGAACTTGATATTGAAAATTAATAGCGTGGCATTTGAAGTCGGTTCTTTTAGTTTTTTAAATGATCTTATCTTAATCTATTTTAAGTTAGAAAAATCTGTACTGTACATTTAACTAAAACGCCACTTGTCTATGATTAAAGTTGTACGTAAAAGAAATAGTCTAGTGTAAAAGATGGTCAAAGTTTCCTTGCCCTTTGTAGACTACCCATGTATTGTAGAGAATGTCTGTGACCACTGAACCATGTAATGCGAGACCAAGAGATATGTTTATGTGACTGACAAATCACTTGGACATAAATTGTGTAGTTGATAGAACGCATATATCTCCGAAATAAAAGGTCTTAAGAAATATGAAACATGTGAAAAAATTATTACAATAAAATAAAAAATGTATGACCCTTTACTGGCGTCAATTTACAATGATAATTTATTACAATAATGTTTGCTAATGATAATCATTTTAACCAACTTCACAATAAAGAAGGAGGTTCTCAATTTTCAATTTTTTTTATGTTCCCTTATTCGAAGATGCCTGAACGATTTGGGAAAAAAATCTTCTTCCCGGATGGTCCCATTTAAATTTCATTGGGATTTGATTAGGTTCTACAGAGATATGAAGATAAAAAAGCTCAAAATGGTGCCGAAAGTGATATTTGAAATCGGTTCCTTTGCTTATATGCTTATATCTATTTATGTAACTGAATATTTGAACGTGATTTTCACCCACTTCTAACGTGGGATTATATTAAAACTTTGCAGACCAATCAAGGAACTACAATATCATTATTTGGTATCTTGGAGCTGTTTTGATGATGGAACCAGGAGGTGGATAGTGGAACTCTTCAGTGACTACTAACCCTTTGAGTTTGGGCACATAATGATTAGTTCTAACCGACTTCAAAAAAAGGAGGAGGTTTCTCAATTCAACCGTATATATATATATATATATATATATATTTTTTATGTTTGTTCGCGGATAACTTCGTCGTTTATGAACCGATTTTGATTATTCTTTTTTTGTTCGAAAGGAGAGATCCCAAGTGTGGTACCATGGTAATTTTATCGAGGTCTGATAGTATCTCTAGAGATATTGAGATAAACATCTCAAAATTGGTACTGAAAATGAATAGCGCGGCATTGAAGTCGGTTCTTTTTTAGTTTTTAAACGATATTATCACAAGTCCAGTATGATTGACTGGGTTGCAAGGGTCTGATGATGGAAAACGAGTCTACTTTTAAGTTCAAGCTTGTTTCCTTCGTTATTAAAACTTTACCTAACTAGCTGTGCTCCGCGGTTTCACCCGCGTTAAAACCTTTTTTTATTCCTTTAAATATTTTATTCCATCAAAACCTGGCAATTACAAAAAAAAACAAAAAATAATTACTTAGCCAAATCGGTCTACCCGTTCTCAAGTTAAAGCATGACCAGAGAAATAGGGGTTCATTTTTATGTATCTACTAAGTACTAATCTTACTACACAAATATTCAAATTTTGAATACTCTTTTACTGATACAAAACAAAGCTATACTCGAGTGGCAAATATATTATATTAGTCCTTTTTACTATGAAATCGAGCTCGGCGCAAATAAACCGCAAAGGGATAATATTTTCCCATAACCCAGAAAATAACAAATGAGTACCTTATAAAATAATGGGACAAAAATTGTAAGTATTCTCTGACTAATACTAAAACGAAATGAACAGCCAAATGGGAAAGGGACAAAAATAGCCCAAGATGAGCCAAAGGTAGAATTTTATGTCGCGGCTTATTGTCGAGTAAAGTAGACTGTGTGCGGCTCTCTTTAAGTGGTACATTATTCGCCGGATTTGGGAAACATTTTATCGTGATGGAGTACAAGGAACATTTCATAAAGATAATTGTTAGATAATTTTATCAAATTTTTAGTACAGAAGTGGAGAAACAACTTTAATAGGCGGATTTGGCATGCCTAACGAGTTTTATTGTCTCGCGCAATATTTTTTTAAATTCTTACTATACTCTGCCTGCCAACCTGTCAGTCCGCCTGGGTTGATCTACTTTGTCAGATAATCAGCTTTGGATCAGTAATGTTTGAAGAGCAAAGTATTTACTATTAAGTGAAATCACAGAGCAGACTAAAGTCTCAAGATATCGGGCCATTTTGTCCATTGTGCCCGATATCGGGCCATTGTGCAGTGACTTGCAAAAAATGTCTACAATCCAGAGATTTCAGTTATTTTTATGATATAAGGTAACAAGACAAGAAGCTGATGATGGTAAGCAATGACGTCTACCTTATACAGATTCAGCGGCATGCGAAATTCTGGACAGCCAGAATTTTGCATGTCACTGCCTTGCGCCTGTTACTTTGAGACATAAAGATGTCTCACATGCCTTGTAATTTTACTGGATACTTTGTCATTTCAACCGAAAAACATTCCAATTTCGCGGAATTAATTGATCGCCCCAGGCGGACTAGAAGAAATCCTACAACAACAAGCATCTAAATTTTACCAATACAATTCAGTAATACAGTATAATCTATCTATATATATATATAAAACACAACAATTGTTTCTACCTTATCTGTTAACAATTGGCGGAATAATCGCGTAACAATATGCTACAAAAAACAGACGAATAGAGAACCTTCTCTTTTTTGGAAGTCGGATCAAAGTTAACTTTACTATATAAATATTTTAAAATTAACTTTACTATATAAATATGTTAAAATTAACTTTACTATATAAATATGTTAAAATTAACTTTACTAATATAAATATGTTAAAACTAATTTTACTATATAAATATGTTAAAATTAACTTTACTATATAAATATGTTAAAATTAACTTTACTATATAAAAATGTTAAAATTAACTTTAGTACATAAATATGTTAAAATTAACTTTACTATATAAATATGTTAAAATAAGTGTACCGGTTATGTAGAACTGTTACTCGTTTTGTTGCAAAATCAACATCTTTTCTTTCTTTGTTAATTTGTAAATAATAAAGTAATAAATATATATACGAGTATTTCGCTCTTGTCGAATATCTAATATATAAAATTCTCGTGTCACAGTTTTCATTGCCATACTCCTCCGAAACGGCTTGACCGATTTTGATGAAATTTTTTGTGCTTATCCGGTATCTATGAGAATCGGCCAACATCTATTTTTCATCCCCCTAAATGTTAGGGGTAGAAATTTTTTAATTTTTTTTAAATGATACAACATACAAAAATACATACAATCCTCAATTTTCACCCTTCTACGATCAACCCTTATTTTTTAATAGCCATTTATTTATATGGCAAAACAACGTTTGCCGGGTCACCTAGTAAAATTATAAGAATATATTAGATCTCATGGTAGGCTCCTGGTTCTTGTCAGTTTCCCTCTCTCTGTTTTTTGCAGAATTGTGCTCGTTATAGAAGGCTCTTGAGGTGAATGAAATCGCTTTTTTCGCTCTGTACTTGGCATGTGGGTGTGTTTGTGAAAATGCGTGTGTTTATTGTAGTTAATTGAACAGAAATTATACACAGAATGAGAGTAAACGTATATGATATAATTTAAGATTGTTTACAAAACTAAAAGAACCGAATTCGGAAACAAACGTCGCGCTAGTCAAAGTAGCCAGTAGACGTAGTAACTATTATATATAACCTGTGCCAGTAGTACTCGTAAGTAGTAAATCGTCAAGATAAGTAAATGCATCGTAATACAAATGTTGAAATATTAAAAATTGCTCGACCAATTTCGCTAAAATAACAATGGGACCACCTCGAAAACGTACCCTACCTACCTACCTATTCATGTAGAGACTACCGGCGTTGGGCCGGTGGTCTCTACATGCGTAGCGATGAATTTCGACCGAAAAGCGTCGATAATGCAGATAACAGCTGTCTAGCTGCATCTCCTTCTAGCAGACGTTTGCGATGACAAGAATCATCGCTATCAATGTAGAGACTTCCACCCCTGGTATCTTCTAGGCAAGCATGCTACATCATCGATCACATCTACACTTAACATCAGGCTTATCAACTATAAAAAACTGGCCAAGTGCAAGTCAGATTCGCACTCATAGGGTTCCGTACCACACTACAGTATTTTATAAGATCGAGCAAAAAAACCACTATCATTTTTCGCCAGCAAAAACTAATAATTAATAAACATTTTGTTTCTTATAACGCCATCTAACGTTTAACAAAAGTGTTAGAGATCGACAGTTCAATATAACGCCATCTATGGGACGTTTACCTAACTAAGCGTTCATAGATGGCGTGAAATGCCGAAAAAAACACGTTTCTTGTATGGGGACCCTCTATTATCTTCAACTTTATTCTCTTTTTAGTATTTGTTGTTATTTATTTTATTTATTTATTTATTTCAGGCAACTAATATAGATGTTACATAGGCCCATATTGAAACATATACCTTACAGACTAACATAGATATTATAATATAAATTTAAAATTCAGCAGTATTTATTAGACACGTTAATACTACGACGTGCGACGTATATATCTGGTGTCAGGTAGTCGTCCTCTAAAGCGGCGAAACTTGACACCTCTCGGCCAGAATTCTTCAGCCATAAACGTGTTGAGAGACTGGGCCGGAACCCGCAGCACAAAGGAGTTGAAGCTCACGTTGTGACGCGACTCCAGCTTCACGACCCTCAGCGTCAGCTTGGTCTTCAGCAGCACGTACTCCGCCACCTCCTGTGCTGTGATGGAGTAATGCACGCGAGACACGTACAGCAGCGTCGTCGGTGTCTCTGGACGCAGTAGGTGGTTCGGGCCAGTCGGTGCGGTGCCACACTTGTTCTGGACTGACGGCTTCTTCTTCTTATTTTGAACCTTTTTGAAGCCGTCGTCGTTTCCATTGTCCTCAAGCCTGGGAGGAACGGACGAGCCAACCTTCTTTTGAGGTTCAGGGTGACTCGTAACCCCCTCTTTGGCGGTGGCGATGGCGTAAGTACGTCGAGGGGTAGACATATTTGCGTTAAACTTCCCCCCTGCTGTTGCGGAAGAGCGGGCGGCGGAGCGCGGGGCATCAGGTGGCGTGTCGACAACCGGTGACACATTTAAATTCGCTGATTCGAAACTGCCGACGGATGCATTTTGCGCACCGCGACGCGTGTTGATGCTCGCGTCGTCGGGTGACCTACATACTGAAGCGGTATTTTGTAGTTTCATCACTTCTGTACGTAGCTCATCGATAATATTTTCGGACGCTGCTAACTTGACCACGAGCTCAGCCACGGTGGTCTTAAGGGCTGTGATATCCTTGAGTAGCCTACAGCAGTCGAGATGTTCCCAGGTGACAGGCGGAACACGATCTAACCGCTTCGCGACGAAAGCAGGCACGTCGTCGGGATCGGTCTCCTTCAGAAGGGTGATTATATCCTGGAGACTCTTCTCGCCGCCATCCCTTCGGCGGGACGGCATCTGGTGGCTCTTCCCGAGCGTCTGAAACAGCAGCGTCTTGGCACTGCTCACCTCATCTTCGTTGAAGTTAGAGCTGCAGATTCGCACGATGGTAACCTCGTCGAAGGAGTCGATGGCGTGTTGTATAAACGCCAGACACTCGTTGGCAATAAGTTGTTCCGAACTCATTGTTTCATGGTAGCAGGCGGCGGCTAAAGCCGCGCGATGCGAGAATTGTGCAATTTTATACGGTGTAGCGTGGCACGTCCGTTACCGAGCGCGCACTGCACTGCATTTTTTATGGCGGCAACAGAAATACATCATCTGTGAAAATTTCAACTGTCTAACTATCACGGTTCATGAGATACAGCCTGGTGACAGACGGACAGACAGACAGACAGACAGACAGACAGACGGACAGCGGAGTCTTAGTAATAGGGTCCCATTTTACCCTTTGGGTACGGAACCCTAAAAAGTAGTTTCATATCGCTTATAATATAACTAGCTGCGCCCTGCGGATTTGCCCGCGTTTAATGCTAGTTGTAAACCCTTTTTAACCGACTTCAAAAAAAGGAGGAGTTTCTCAATTCGACCGTATATATATATATATATATTTTTATGTTTGTTCGCGGATAACTTCATCGTTTATGAACTGATTTTGATTATTCTTTTTTTGTTGGAAAGGAGATATCCCAATTGTGGTACCATGGTAATTTTATCGAGGTCTGATAAGTATCTCCAGAGATATTGAGATAAACACCTCAAAATTGGTACTGAAAATGAATAGCGCGGCATTGAAGTCGGTTCTTTTTTAGTTTTTAAACGATATTATTCTTGAATCACTCTGTCTATTGATGAAAACTGCATCTAAATCCGTAGCGTAGTTTAAAAGATCTAAGCGTACAGACAACGGGAGCGACAGTATTTAATACTATGTAATAAAAAGTCAAAAGTCAAAGCATTTATTCAGTATATGGGCAAATTAAAATTTTGCACTTACACACGTCAAATTACATTAAATAGATCATATTCAATAAAAAAATATTAACGATATAACAGAAACATAACTTATTGCTTTGAATTTACAAAAAAAAAACAAAGGTATTGAGCCATTCAGCTTTCATCTAGACGTCGAACGTCACACTTAAAACACAATCATAAAGATTAATACATATGTTAACCAAAGTTATGGACATAGATGAGGCTTATGTCCAGCACTGGACAGAGATAGGCTGATGATGATGATATTTTTACTAGCGTAAAATGTGTTTTTAATTATCTCATACTTGCGTTTGACCACTTTATCGCCTGGTAAGCAAAGATGTGATTTATTGGAATCGGTGTTTTAAATTTTAAATGCAAGAAACTATTATTTCTGTTTCGAAATTTCTAATTGGAGGATTTATATGATTTTGTTTTTCGAAAAAAAAAAGATTTAATAAAAATAAAAAATAAATCGTCACTACGATTTAGATATTAGTTAATAAAGTAATCTAAGCTTTATTATTTTAAGGTCAAAAGGCTGTAAGGTCAATTTAGTTTAAGCATTACAAGTAATCACTTTGTTTACATTCCTAAGCAAAGTTATCGGGCATGCCTCGAATGCCTTCGTTTTGCCCTTCGATAAATTTTCTAGCTATTTGTAAAGCATAATGGGACTGACATTCCTTTACTGTATTTTACAATATAATATACTATTATGGCTAGTAAAAACTTGTCGTGTTAGTATGTATTGTGCATATCATATATGCCAATATTTATTTATTTATTTATTATATTACATTATATACGAATATAATGTTTAAATTGAATTAAATACATATATACGCGCTAGTCCATCACCCGCAGGCTTAGCTGAAAACCAGCGTCTAGGCGTGTAACCCCAGACATATGTGCCGAGTTAAGCCTTTTTGGCACCTCACCTCATTTTTATCACTTTTATCTGGTTTATATTTTTGTTTTTTTGTATGTTATTACAATTATTACAATGTTTAGTGAAATCATCATGTATCATGTGAGTTTTTGCCAAAAAAACGATTTTTCTTTCTTTTTTCTTATTATATTGGTGTGGGTCAAATCTTGTAAGCTAAATTTGAACCACTCCCTGATGTTCAATTGAACTGATTTAGTATACTTGCGTATTATCGGTGACAATGCTATAATATGGTACCATCGAGCTGACTTCACGAGATAACATTAGTACTTTTTAGGGTTCCGTACCCAAATGGTAAAACGGGACCCTATTACTAAGACTCCGTTGTCCGTCTGTCTGTCTGTCTGTCTGTCTGTCTATCTGTCTGCCTGTCTGTCTGTCTGTATGTCCATCTATCCGTCTGTCACCAGGCTGTATCTCATGAACCGTGATAGTTAGACAGTTGAAATTTTCACAGATGATGTACTTCTGTTGCCGCTATAACAACAAATACTAAAAACAGAATAAAGTTAAAAAAAATAGGGGGTCCTCATACAAGAAACGTGTTTTTTTCGGCATTTCACGCCATCTATGAACGCTTAGTTAGATAAACGTCCCATAGATAGCGTTATATTGAAATGTCGATCCCTAACACCTTTGTTAGACGTTAGATGGCGTTATAAGAAATAATATGTTTATTAATTATTATTTATTGCTGGCGAAAAATGATAGTGGTATTTTTTGCTCGATCTTATAAAATACTGTAGTGTGGTACGGAACCCTACTAGTGCGAGTCCGACTTGCACTTGGCCAGTTTATTAATAGACACGATAACGCATTTACAGTAATGTAGTGTTTAAAAAAAAAATATTTTAATTTATTGTGAAGTTTTATAATATCTCAATTAACGATACACATAATGAGATTGAAAGCAAAAACTAGCTTTTCAGAAATTTATCTAAGTCAAATGAAGCAGACACAAGAGAAAAAAAAACACACGGTACCTTTTGGAGGGCCCAGTAGTGTAGTTAGAGAATGGTCGGCTTGAAGCCAGAGGTACCGAGTTCAATCTTCACCGTGCACCAATGGATTTTCTATCGAAAAATGTATGTGCGCTTTTCAAAGTAGCCCAACGGTGAAGGAAAAACATCGTTAAGAAACCCCAACCCCCACATGGTGGTAGGACACTATCTAGTGTATGCCTGGCCACCCTTACGTTAGAAAATCGGTCGCCAAATTATCTAATATGTTCCAGCAGCTATCCCTGAGGGCCAGTTCCCAATCTAGGCCTAGCGTGATCTTGGTGATCGTGAGCGTAATCTTCGACCGCATCATCACTTACCAACAGGTGAAATAGTGGCCAAACGCTAGCGTATATAATATTTAAAAAAAGCTACCCAATTGCAGTCAGTTGAATGAACAAAGTAGGTTTTCAACCGACTGGAAGTGGGAAGGCAGAGGTTCTCAGCTCAACCCGTCTGTCTTGTATTTTGGTTACGCTATTTTTACTCTACCAATTGTAAACCGATTCTAATTATTATTTTTTTATTGGCAGGGTACATTTTCAAGGTGATCACATCATTGAACGAGATAATATGACGAATATCTCCAGGGATATAGATAGATAGATAGATAGATAACTCTTTATTGTACACCACAAATTACATGAAACTCTTAAACTACAATAGGCTTAATTTAAGTTGCACAATGGGCGGTCTTATCGCTAAAAGAGCGATCTCTTCCAGACAACCTTTGGATGGAGAAGAAACAAATCACGGTAAAGCGACGGCGCGGTGTCGTTAAAAAAAAGAAAAGAAAAAATATATATATAATATATTATATATCATAGAAATAAACACCTCAAACTTGTTACTGAAAAAGTATAGTCCTAATAGCGTGGTTACCTACATCTTCGACCGCATCATCACTTACCAACAGGTGAGATAGTGGTCAAACGCCAGCCTATAAGATATTTAAAAAAAAGGCTTGCACGGCATTAAAACTTAGGTTTTTTCGTTTCATAAAACGATCTTAAATTATTATTTTAAGCAATGAGTCGTCTAACTCGTCTTTTTCTTTGCTTGGTAGGATACAAAAAAAACTGTTTTCTTGAATATTCACGCTCTCTAATATGAATTCAATATAATTAATTTTAAATGAAATGAAAATAGCAATGCCTTATATCCCAATTGAACCCATAAATATTGATCACCTTATCTTGACAGGACATTCGCAGGGTTTAGTCTCCTTTCCCCATTGTTAAGAAGGGTTAGGGGTATATATCACCAGGCCCTATATATTGTAGTATTTGTCAATATTGAGATAACTATTGAGAGAGTAACTAAGATAATACTTAAATTCTAAATATAAAATAAACGGGTGGTTTTCGAATGATCTATTCATAGTCTGTTCATTGAGATCATTCCGAGCCCGAACTCGACATTTCTGCTGTAAGTTGGTAAAGAGTTGACTATTCTGCAGATTCCAGCATATGTCCCAGCATAAGGTCAGCGCTAACAAGTTCTTACAATATCGTTGAAGTAAGTGCATATTCATTCCGAATTTCGAATTACTCAGAACTACGAATTTTTATTTCATAGCGATATATTTGAAAAATACTTATTAGTCTTTAAACGGCTGAACGAATTTTCATGGATTAAAACTAAGAACACTCTCGATCAAGACTTCTATCAATAAAAAAAAAAACTAATTAAAATCGGTTCAGCCATTTGGGCGCTACGATGCCACAGACAGAGACACATATACACATACACGACAAATTTACGACACATCGGGATCGACGCTCTATGGGCTGAACTGAAGTCAGTTTATCTAACATCTGGTCTCAGTGCAGTCCTTCAATTCCAGACAAGCATGATGGTCCTGTCCATGATTGTAAGTCTGGAACAAAAAAAAAATTTTCTTCAATTGAGCCGGGTTGGGTATCAAAACAAAGTGCTTTAATTGCACATTTCAAATATATATAAAAAATATATTGTTAGCTGTTGCTCGCGGTTTTGCTTGCAAGCACCCAATTATTGAGAATATCGAGAGCCCAGTGGCATAGTGAGTATGAGAGTATAATAAGAGAATGGTCGGCTTTGATGCTAGAGGTACCGATTTCCATCCCCGCCGTAGGTCTATGGATTTTTCTATCGAAAAATGTATTTGCGCGTTTCACACACACACACACACCGGAGGACCGGTGAAAGTAAAACATCGCGCTTTGACTGCGGCACTTTTTCGCATATTTTTAAATGTTTAAAATTTTTTTTTGTAATTTATTTTTCGTTGCTGTCAAATCAAAACTAAAATCCAACAGCAGAAGGTTACACACACCCCTTGTGAAAAAATTAATTTAAAAAAAATGACTGTATTATATTTATTTTTTAATTTTACTTCCGATACCAAAATATCAAAAAACGCACGGTGTGTTTTCAGCAGCGAACGTGTTAAGAAACCCCTAACTAGCCCTAAACCCCTAGCGCGGCCTCTTCGACCGTATCATCACTTACCAGCAGGTGAGATAGTGGTCTAACGCTAGCCTATACGATATTTAAAAAAAAATTTAAAAATCGTTTCTCAATTCGTTCGATTATATTTTTATATATGATCGAGCTTATTTTTATTGTTTAGGTATGCACTGATTTAAATTATTATTCCTTCAATAAATTTAATATGTTTTCAAGATAGTTCAATACTCTACATTTATATCGTTGTTATGTGGACGTAGCTAAAACATTAATCTATCTACCGGATTATTGTTTATTTTTAGAGTGACCTATGGCTCCTGAATCCGTGTGACTAACAATATTCCAAGTAACATAGTCTTCCGCTATAAAATAACATGCATTGTATAATGCTTTCGTTAAATAATTAAACAAACATTAGGCATCTACTATCGGTCGAACCGTTTTGTGATATCATTCGTTTATGAATCATCGTTCTTGCAATCTAACATATTCTTATTGTTTCAAAGTTCAGTAAACAAGCATGTTTATAAAATAATGAGTTTGTATGGACATTGTTACTCATTGCGATGTTTCCTTGACCTATAGAGGGGGGGGGATAAATTACTGCGGGACTCAGTCTGTTAATTCAATCAATACGGTCAGTACGCACAGCGCTGTTCAGAAGTGCACCACGCCATCTTAAAAAATGAAAATACCCGTATTATTCATTGTGCTGATAGTTCTATTAATACAAAATGACTGCGATTGCAAAAGTGTCTCCTGGTTCCCGAACATTTTTCAAGCCTTAACAAATAAAACAACCGAGTGGACTAATTATGTGCGAGCAAAAGGCCGCAGTATCAAGAATTATTATTACGAGAGTGTTCGCAAAAAATTGACATCATATCTCGGAGTAAATAGTACTAACGAAACTGTTCCGGCAAATGAAAAACAATCTAGAGTGAAGAGGAAGTTCAAACAGTATCTTGACAAGGCGCAAGAGTCGGATAATAAAGTGTTTGATGAAATCGCACCGGTGACTATGAAGTACCAATGTTCGGACAACAACCCAACGGTTTTGATGAGTACGCCTCAGCTTATCGCTATGAATGGATACCCTGCTGAGTCGCACACGGTGCTCACAGACGATGGGTACATCCTGACTGTCCACAGGATACCTCACAGGAAAAATGCGACGGCAAAAGATGTTACACACAAAACAGTTTTGCTACACCATGGTCTCCTCGGCAGCTCGGCCGATTGGGTTATCGCTGGACCCGAAAAAGGTTTAGCGTATATCTTATCTGACGCGGGATACGATGTCTGGCTCGCTAACGTCAGAGGAAATACTTACTCCCGAGCTCATGTCTCGAGGAACATCGACACGTTCGCTTTCTGGAATTTCACATTCCACGACGTGAGCCAACACGACCTACCTGCGGTCATCGACTACATAATGGAGCTGAAGGGTTGGGATGCTAAAATAGATTACATCGGACATTCTATGGGGACG
Organism: Cabera pusaria; assembly: GCA_954871355.1. Lineage (NCBI taxonomy): Eukaryota > Metazoa > Arthropoda > Insecta > Lepidoptera > Geometridae > Cabera > Cabera pusaria. The sequence continues at coordinate 23,617,823 of OX940900.1, forward strand.
ACTGTTTTGTTCGCTTTGTTATCTACAAAAACACAATACAATAAAATTTTACGAGCCGGTTACGCACTCGCACCTGTAGCCTTTATGTCTGAAATAAGAAGCCCGATACGGCTATTGGCTAAATTCAGCGATAATATTGAGTATTTGATGAAATTGCTCGGCGCAAACGAATTCCTACCTCAGAATGCTGTATTGCGGTGGCTGTCGAAACATGCGTGCGAGATCAATCGGTACGAGGAGGCGATTTGTGAGAACTCTATGTTTGTTCTGTGCGGTCATGACCCGAAACAATTCAACAGGACTCTGCTGCCTTTGATACTTGGACACTTGCCTGCCGGAGCGTCTACTCGGACGCTAGTTCATTACGCCCAAGAGATACAGAACTCCGGTCGCTTCCAGCAGTTCGATTACGGTCCGGCGGGGAACTTTGACGAGTATGGGACTATTTCACCGCCTGCGTATCCCGTGGATAAAATAACCTTACCAATAGCTTTATTCAGTGCTCAGAATGACTGGCTTGCCAGTGATGTAGACGTTACTAATCTCTACGTGCAGCTTGTGAATCCTATAGAACACTACATTGTGCCATTGAAAGAATTTAATCATGTAGATTTTTTGTGGGCCATAGATGCACCTAAGTTAGTTTACGCTAATCTCTTGAAGTTATTAGACGAAAGTTCTAGTAAAGTGATTCCTACTGCGTATATAGAAAATTTCGAAAATAACGAGATTAAATTGTGAGTTCATCATTTGGGTATGCATACGAGTTTACTACTTGAGTAATTACCCGGTGAGTTAAGTTTGCATTTAGATAAAGAAAATGCCATATAGCAACATTCCTAAGTAGGTTATTTTATGCATTGTGTAATAAAGTACTTGTCTACTTAGTTTGTTTCGAAGTACATACATCTATACTAATATTTATTAATAAAGAAATTTTCTTGGGATTTTTTATTATATGAATTTTTTTGTTTGTTTGTAACAAATATACTCAAACACAAAACAGATATCTAACACTAATATCTGCGTTCTGTGCACTCAAATTACAGGACCGATAAATATAAAACCGGCTAACTCGCCCACCGAGGCTTCCGTACCAACCAATTAAGCTAGACCTCCAAATTGTATCAGCGCTCTATAACTAAGAGGTCTTTATTAATTGGCGATAACTATGTATGTGTGGGGACACCTTTTAATTTTCAACTTTTTTATTTTTTGGAATTTTTCCTTAATTTATGCTGTAAGACCTTGCTTCTTGCCAAATTTCATGATTGTAGGTCAACGGAAAGTATCCTAAAGATTTTCGACCCAAAACCTATGGGTTTACCTAGAATTGTCAATTTTAGTTATAAGCAAGGTCTTAGAGCACAAGTAAAGGAAAAATTCCGAAAAATAAATAAAGTCGGACAGACAGACAGACGGACAAGAAAGTGATCTTCTAAGGGTTTATTTTTTTTACCTTTTGAGGTACGGAACCCCAAAAAGGCTGTAATTATGTAATATACCTACACCTATTTTGCAACCTAAGTCGACGGTAAACGGTCGAGAAAACACGTTTTTTACGAATGCTGCTTTTTAACCGAGTCCCAAAAACAGAGGTTACTCAATTCGACCGTATACATATTTTTTACGTTTGTTCGCGGATAACTTCGTCGTTTATGAAATATCTCAGCGGTGCAGTGGTGCAGTGGTGGTGGCATCAAGGTCTGATTGGTATCTTATAATATATATATCAATATGGGGGTCTTCAAATCGCGAGTGAATAGGTATCTTCTGGGTAAGCACGCTACATCATCGATCGCATCATCACTTAACATCAGGTGAGATAGTGATCAAGTGATACCCAGTTCGGTATAAAAAAAAAAAAAAAAATCTCCAGAGATATAACACCTCAAACCTGGTACTGAAAATTAATAGCGCGGCATTTGAAGTCGGTTATTTTAGTTTTCTAAACGACCTTATATGTTAAAAGATAAATGAAAATGATCTAGAAAAATCTTTTAGAACTAAATAAGACTTCTCAAAAAGTGTGTCTATCTCTCACAAAGAATATTTTTATCTTTAATTTTTAATAAAAATAGTTTGCGATTTGCTGAACTATTTTCTCCACTACCTAACTGTATTAATCCATATCCTATAAATCAAGTTAGTTACCTTGGCCATAATATTACAGAATATAATTAAGGTAGTTTAAAAACTAAAACAACCGACTTCAATGCCCCGCGAGTCAATTTCAGCAGCAAGTTTGAGACGTTTATCGTCATATCTCTGGATTATATTTATCGTCATATCTCAAATATCGATGAAATTACAATGAGACCACCTCGAAAACGTACGCTACCGATTACAAAAAGAATCATTCAAATCGGTTCACAATTGACGGAGTAATCGCGTAAAATACACACAAAAAAAAAGAAAAAAAAACATACAGACGAATTGAAAACCCCTTTCTTTTTGGAAGTCGGTTGTAAATTGTTATCCTATACACAATATAGTTTACATGAAAACTTTGGAAGATAACAATTTAAAATAAACTGGCCAAGTGCAAGTCGGACTCGCACTAGTAGGGTTCCGTACTACACTACGGTATTTTATAAGATCGAGCAAATAATACCACTATCATTTTTCGCCAGCAAAACATAATAATTAATAAACATTTTATTTCTTATAACGCCATCTAACGTCTAACAAAGGAGTTAGGGATCGACATTTCAATATAACGCCATCTATGGGACGTTTACCTAACAAAGCGTTCATAGATGGCGTGAAATGCCGAAAAAAAACGTTTCTTGTATAGGGACCCTCTATTATTTTAACTTTATTTTGTTTTTAGTATTTGTTGTTATAGCGGCAACAAAAATACATTATCTGTGAAAATTTTCAACTGTCTAACTATCACGGTTCATGAGATACAGCCTGGTGACAGACGGACAGACAGACAGACAGACAGACAGACGGACAGCGGAGTCTCAGTAATAGGGTCCCGTTTTACCCTTTGGGTACGGAACCCTAATTAGGCGCATTGCAACATTTGCAACCAATTAAATATTTGCAATATATTCACAAATTAGATGAGAGAGAGAGAGAGAGAGAGAGAGAGAGAGAGAGAGAGAGAGAGAGAGTTACAACGAAAGTGTTGATATTCTTTTCTCTTTTTTTATGGTAAAAGGTAACAGGACAAGCACGACGCTCGCCTGATGGTAAGCGATGACGTCTACCTATTACAGATACAGCGGCATGCAAACTTCTGGACTGCCAGAATTTTGCATGTCACTGTACTGCGCCTGTTACCTTGAGACATAAAGATGTTGAGTCTCACATGCCCTGTAATTTCACTGGACAAAATTCTGTAGGAATCTATAGCAAGATGTAATTATAATTTGATATTTTGATCTATTGATAAAATATACATATTTATTTTTTAATTCTGAAAGGAAAGCGTTTGACCTCTATCTCTGTAGTTTGTAGATGTAGTCAAGAATGGTGAACACGTTAGGCCTAGAATGGTCAGACTCTCAAGAGCTGTGCTGCTGGAACATTGTTAGGTTATGTTGGCAGATTTTTTGCTTAAGGTTCTAAAATAAACTGGCCAAGTGCAAGTTGGACTCGCACTCGTAAGGTCGTAGGTCATGCGAGCCGGACGGTGGACGGTGTGCGAGTAGGGGTATCTGTCCTTCGCACACCTGTCATTAGAGGGACGGAGGATGTGGGGCGTTGCTGAGGAGAGCGCGTGCCGCATTCCTATGTTATTGAGGGGTGCACATTGTGTACCTGGGTCGTGGGCCCAATGGGCCAAGTGATGGGGCCGGTGACGGTCGTAAAGTGGAGTCTCGCATGCCACTGGCAATGGCATGCGATTCGAACAGCGGGCCGTGTACTTACTTGGTACTTGGTGCGCGGGCTCTTTTCCGCAACTAGGCCGTATGTCGGCCCTATTTGCGTGTGGTTGGTTGCGCATCAATCCAGCCATCCGATGCCTGCGACGAAAGCCAGCAGCTCGCTGATGCCGGTGCAGGCCTCTCGCATCGTCTTCGGGGATCCGAGGAGTGTCCGCCGCTGTGCCGCCACGCTACTGCACTCCAGTAGCAAATGCGCGGCCGTCTCCTCAGCCTCCATGCACCCTCTGCACAGAGGGCTGTCGGTGACATCTATGGTAAATAGGTGTTTGTTTAGTGAGCAGTGTCCTGTGATTATTCCGACTATTTATCGCAGTTTCTCGCGTTTAAGGTTCAGCAGCTTTCGGGATAATCTGGAATTCAATTCCGGGAACGCCTCCTTCGACTGTCTGCATTCCTTTAGGCTTGCCCAGTAGTCTTGATGTTGTTTTCTAATGTTTTCACGGATCCAGGCTTTGATTTGGCTGAATGGTATACGTATCATCGGTTCTACTCCTGCGGGATGTAGGTTCGATCCTCTCCGTGCCAGTTCATCAGCCGCGTCATTGCCTCTATATCCGCTATGACTAGCGGACGGTGTGCGAGTAGGGGTATTTGCTCTTCGCACACCAGTCATCAGAGGGACAGAGGGTATGGTAAGTTTGACGAGAAGACGAGCCCCACTCCTCGGTCATTGTGGGGTAACTGTTGGAGAGTTGGGGGACTCTTCAACGGCTTGCACTACCCCACGTGATGGTTGAGGGGTGACCTCGGTGAGCAAGGTTATCCCTCCACAGCGGCAGAGGCCCATTTGGGTCTGCCACCGGGGCAAGGTGGTGAATGCCAGCGCGATCCCATCTTGCCCCACTACGGTGGATGACGGCTCACCCCAGGTTTTTTGTGCGGTATCCTGCCTTTTAGGCAGCGAGTGCCACATGATCATCTCGCTCCCCCGGGCGAGTTGGTATCCATAAAGGATATTCCTGGGTCAAAAAAAAAAAAGGACCGATAATCGTTAGGGCAGACTGGTTTTAGAGTGGAGACCGCGAATCGGCAAACGTAGAGTAGGACGCCCTGTGACTAGGTGGAGCGACGACATTCGCAAACCGGTGGGCAGTGACTGGAGGCAAAGAGCCAAAGACCGGGCTCAGTGGCGTGTCTTGGGGGAGGCCTAAGTCCAGCAGTGGACTGATACCGGCTGATAATGATGAAGTATACTTATTCAGAATTAAGATTAAATACTGGTGATTAAATTTTTACAATTTAAATTAAACTAAATCGAACTAATGTCAAGTTAATAACTTATCTTTAACAATATTTACATTGTTTCATGCCATCATGTCTTGCTGACACGCGGTTAAGTTCTTGGTTATTGTATTTTTATTCTATTTCTGTATTGCCATAATGCATTACTTAACTTAATATCTCTTTTATATTCATTGTATTACGTTTATTAAAGCCTAAATTAAGTTCATCTAAAAGGTAACACGACATTCATCGTCTGTTAGGTGGTACGAAGTTCGCCGGACCAGCTAGTATTTTACCAGCTAGTACTTTAATATATTTAAATAATGTTTACACCTTAATAGGCGTGACGAAAGATTTTGAAATCCTCTTCCGTAATGTGGGAAAACATTTACTATTCACGAAAAAACCGATATTTCGGTTATTAACTTAAGTTTAACGAAGTTTAAAGTAATTTTTCTAATAGTTTTGCAATTGTGCGCAAAATCAGCTCACGTGTCATGGCGTCGGCTGTGACGTCACGCATAGATTAATGACATACTTAACACAGGAACTATTATATAATCTGTGACAATGAATACACATGGGCTTTCCAAAATTTAATATCATTTTCAAGAAAACCTATACGGAGCGTGATGTCATGCGCTGTGATTGGTGTTTCAATCAAAATGGCCGATTGCAGTATTTTAATGTTTTATTTTATTGAAAATCTTAATAATCTCAATTTTTTATATAAATCTAAACTATTGTTTTAAATTGTTTTAATATGTATTTTCCCCTAAAATCATCAAATTTTCGATTTTTTGATACTGTCATCATGCCTCTTGTATCATATAGGATGTTTTTCTGTCCGCTTAAATTCACAAACAACACTATATCTATATGAGATTTCACAGTGTTCCCGAATGCAGCGTCATTAAAACCAATACATTTAGAGGGCCTGGTGGTGTAGTGGGAGAATGGTCAGCTTTGACGCCAGAGGTACCGAGTTCAATCCCCGCCGTGAACTAATGAATTTTTCTATTTTCCATCGAAAAATGTTTGTGTGCTTTTCACAGTGGCCGGTGTAATCACACACTCCGGTGAAAAAATAACTGCGATAAGAAACCCCAAAACCCCGCGTGGTGGTAGAACACTATATCCGTGTCCGCCTGGCCAGCTACCACCCTCAAGTTAGAAAATCTGTTGCCAAACATCTAATGTGTTCCGGCAGCTATCTTTGAGAGCCAGCTCCCATTCTAGGCCTAGCGTGCTACCATCCTCGACCGCATCATCATTTACCAAAGGTTAAAAAAATAAAATAAAAACATTATTGACATTACTTGTCTAGCCGATTCTTCTCGACGCATCGGTCTCCGGATGAATTTGGATAAAACCAAAGTCATGTACAACGAGCACGTTGTTCCGGAACCAATTGCCGTAGATGGAATCCCACTCGAAGTTGTCACTAAGTATGTTTACCTAGGGCAGACGCTCCAAACACAACTTCGAGAAGGAAATCCAGAGAAGAATTCAGCTGGGCTGGGCAGCATTCGGAAAACTACGTCGAGTCTTCTCGTCGCCTATACCAGTGTCTAAAGGCAAAAGTCTTTAACCAGTTCGTCTTACCGGTGATGACATACGGAGCCGAGACGTGGACACTCACAATTCGACTGGTCCACCAATTTAAAGTCGCTCAGCGAGCTACGGAGAGAGCTATGCTCGGCATTTCTCTGCGGGATCGAATCCGGAACGAAGTTATTCGCCAGAGAACTAAAGTTATCGATATAGCTCAACGGATTAGCAAACTGAAGTGGCAGTGGGCTGGTCTATGTACATCAAAACGGCCCAAACGAAAGGAACCGAGATGGGAGTGTGTCCTTGTCTAATAACCTGCCAGTGCGCCATGTCGTAAAGTACAGATATAATGTACTTTACGATATGTAAAGTATAAATATATGTGGTCCATACAAAAAAAAACGACAAATTCCGTTCAAAGTCGGTCTTTTTCGGGCCGGTAGTGGACCGCCTTCATATGAAATGTCTTTGGTAAAATCTACCGCTACGCGTTCGGCAAAAAGTTAGTTAATAATATAGCCGTACTAGAAAGACAGTTTCCCATTTTAGACACAGTGCGCCTTCAGGCCGAGACACACTTGGCCGGTTTTATTAAAAGTTTGTAATTATAATGGCACTTGAAACGATCAAAACGTTATTCGATAAGCTACAGTTAGAAAACCAACAATTAAATATCCATTAGCTATCACGCAGCTAGTAAAAATATATGACTAACAATTTGTTAAATTTACGTTACTTTCAAACCAAATTGAAGGCGCAGTCAATCAAATATCCAACGATACTCTTTATTCACGTTTTATTTTTAGGAACATTTTTATTAATGACTTACCGTCTTTTGTGCAAAACTTATGTGACACTGTTTTGTTCGCAAATGATAGATCCTTAATATTCAAAATAAATAGGATTGCGCCTTAATTTGACGATGTCAACAAATCAATCGCACAGGTTTTGAATTGGTTTAAAACCAATAACTTATTGCTGAACGCCAAAAAATACTAAATGTATTTAAATCTCGCTGCCAAATTTAAGAAAGGGTATCATTAATAGTAGGATATAAATAAACGACGTACCACTAGAACTTGTTGAATCTAGCTGGCTAATACTTAGGCCATTCGTATGTCTAAGTCTGACACTAAGGCAACACAATGGGAATAGTGACCACAGCTTGACGTGCGCCGACGAGCGTAGCGAGGAGGGGACCCGCGGCAGCGGGCGTGCGGTCAATTTTAAAACAAAAATTTACTATTTGATTCCCTTTTTCAAAAATCCCATCTAAATCGGATCAGTAATTTTAGAGAATATTGCGGGCTTACAAACATTATGCATGCATACAAACGGGTCGAATATAGAATCTCCTTATTTGATGTCTGTTAGATCGGTTTGGTTTCAATTCACGGAATAATTCAAACAATAAATTGAATCCAGCTATCATTCAAACATCCGGAAGGGGACAAAAATAAATGACAATCGTTTGTTTACGTTACAGCCACTCATTCATTGTGAATGTTTAATACCTGCCTGACTGATAGAACTCAATATTTTATAGCAAGCACTTTTAGCAAGCATTTTTCAAGAGACTTTAAAAAAAGAGGTCGTTTTCAACTCGTATGTATGTTTCTTTTTGTGTTTGTTAGGCGATTACTTCGTCAATTGTAAGCTGATTCGAATGATTCTTTTTTTCATTGGTACGGTTCTTTTTTATATATCATATAGGTAGTCAAGCGTTTGATAACTATCTCAACTGTTGGTAAATGAATATAGAATGGGAACTGGCTCTCAAGGATAACTGCCAGATCACAATAGATGTTTGGCGACAGATTTTCCAACTGGAGGTGAAAGCCACTGTTAAAAGCGCACATCAATTTTTCTATAGAAAAATCTATTGGTGTGAATCCACGGTGGGGATTGAATTCGGTACCTCTGGCGTCCCAACCATTCTCCCAGTACACCACTGAGCCCTCAAATCGGTTGATCTCTGAGGTGGTCTCATTGAAATTTTATGAAGATCTAATAAGTATCTCCAGAGATATGGCGATAAACGTCACCGACTTGATACTAAAACTGACTCAGGCGACATGTGAAGTCGGTTTTTAAGTATAAAGACTATTTTTACAAGATTTTATTTAGTTTCCCCTGTCCTGTTTCTTGTCATCAAATCTTGCAAATTTAATTTGATCCACTTCCCGGTTACCGATTGTGACAATGTAATATTATGATGACATAGTGCTGATCTTATGATGGAGTTGGAAAGTGGCCAAAAGACTTCACATATTATACCCGTCGTGTTTAGGCTGGTTGGATTTGTCTTGACTTATTTTGGTCCTAGGTTATGTAAAAGCTTTCAACCACTTGCTGGTACCCGATGAAGCAGAAATTTGGTGTAAGTACTTATAATTGGTGTAAATGTACCATCGAGCTGATCTGATGATGGAGCTGGGATACAGGGGCTGAAACTCCCTGAGGTTCAATGGTAGGACAGTCAGATTGATTCAGCCAAGAGGTTTTGGAGAAAATTATACACGTACATTACAGTAAATTGCAACTAAGCCCAATCTTCGGCTCTACTTTTCCAACCATGTCTATTCGGAGAGGCCTAGGACTATGGACCTATAGGTCCTATAGATCATAATAATGGCCAACTATGAAGGTACAAACACACCGCAGCGTCCTGCGTGTGCGATTTAGGCGGCGATCAGATAGCGTAGTAGTATTTGTACCAACTGGATCACACCAAACGTGATCAGAAAGTAATTGAAAAGTACTGAGATCACGCCCGCAGATTAAAAGGACGCCGCGGTGTGGCCTTACCTTGATGTGGATGATGATGCAAAAAGCAATACGCTTCAATCCTTTTTACCCCCCCCCCCCCTTTTGTCACAGAATTAAAAACAATACTCTAAAAGCCACAAAGCAGTATCGCAACCCATCGAGTTCTAACAAAAACAACGTAAAAGGGTAACAAAATCAATATTACCCAATCAATGTGTCATTTTTCACGAGCCACAAGACAATGGTCCCATATTGGGACATCAATCAGACGACCTGATACCCGGCCATGGATGGATTCGCTGGTTTTTTCGAAAATTGTCCTTTACGGAGGCTTGGCTTGGTAATGGCTTTTAGTTCTATTGGTGTTTTATGGGACACATTTCGAAGAGTTTGCCACAAAATTGAGCAGCTTTTTTAGCGAATAGGCTAGTGTTTGACCACTATATCACCTGTTGGTAAGTGATGATGCGGTCGAAGATGGTAGCACGCTAGGCATGGAATGGGAACTGGTTCTAAGGGCAGACTCTAAATGTTGTGGTGGATTAAAGGATTTTCCAAATTGAAGGTGGTAGCTGGCCAGGTGGACACTACGTGGTGTTGCATCCGTTTGGGAGCTACGATGCCACAAACAAACACACATATACGCAGATACACAGATTCACACGTCAGACTTATAAAAATCGTTTTCATGTGACTGGATCAAAAATATCGTCTCGTCCCGCTGTCAAATCACGCCGCGCAGTGAAACCCAATTTGTTTTTGTCATTTTCTTTTTCTCTTATGATGATTTGCATTTTTATATAAATATATATTAAGTAATAATTACATATCATAAAACAAAGTCCCCCGCCGCGTCTGTCTATCTGTCTGTGTGTATGTTCACGATAAACTCAAAAAATACTGAACGGATTTTCATGCAGTTTTCACCAATAGACAGAATAATTCACGAGGAAAGTTTTGGGTGTATAATTTGTTAAGGTTTTCTGTAAATAAGTTGAAAGATGACGATGATTTTTGAAGATATTCATTCATACTTGAGGCAACAAACTGATGAAAAAATGTAGGCATATATATTTTCTACCCGAGCGAAACCAGGATGGGTCGATAGTATGTAGTATGATAGTACATCTTTAAATGAATAAAATTAATATAAATAATACAAAGTAATAAAACAATATTGTATAATTGTAAAATGTGTAACAATGTACAAAAATATTAAGTGTGTAATACTTCAAGAAACATAATATTTAGGGCCAGTTTCACCGGTTCCTGATAACTCTAATGTGAAGAAATCTGACAGATTATTGACATAACTCCGGTATCATATAGGCTCATCAACAACACACATATTATATTCAGTCACGCACTCAAAAAATCTCTTAGTTTAATAATTACATGGAATCTCCTTGACACAATTGTAGCCAAATTTGATCTCAAATTAACTAACCATGGAAATTACATATTATGCATCCCACATCCTAACAATGAATATGGATAAACTACAACAGAATGTTTTAGGTGACCTTAATGATGACTTTACTATTGCAAAAACAATTAGCTGTGACCCGGAAGCTTGCAAGTCATACATTCAAATCAACAATTTAGCTTTAAACATTCTGTCTCTTAATATAAGAAGCATAAATATGAACTTCAATGCTCTAGAATTGTTGATTAGTAGAATGTCATTTGATTGTGACTTATTAATTCTTACTGAATGTTGGATAGACAAAAATAAGGATTTTCCTCAACTCAGTAACTATAATTCTGCTTTTACAAAAAACTGCATAAATAAAAATGGAGGAATCATAGTCTATTCAAAAACTAGTTTGCAATTGACGGTAGAGGAGCCTTTATTTCAGGATTCAAACTGTCTCATTATAAAAATAGGTCTTAATATTGCAATCGTAGCACTATACAGATCGCCTTCTTTTGCTAATATTGACCGTTTTATGAACTCCCTAGACACTGTATTAATTTCGTTGAAAAAGTATACTACTATCACGATTTTAGGAGATATAAACATAAACATAAACCCGACTAATTCTGACAGAAACTCAGTACATTACTTAGAACTTCTTGCAAGCCATGGTTTATTACCAAGTCATTTCCTGCCTACCAGAGAAGATAAATGCCTTGACCATGTCATGCTTAAAACTAAATATAAATGCACGACGCTAGTTATTAAAACTTATATCACTGATCATTTACCTGTACTTCTCAATATCAGGCACAAACAGCATAAATTATATTCACCAAACAAACAGGTCTCAAAATTAAATATAAATGCAGCTTTACAAAGTATAAAACATACGATTTTTCTGATATCTTAAATTCATCTGATACTAATATTGCAACTGAACTACTGGTAAATAAATTAATAAATATAATTAAACTCAACACTCGCATTTTTAAAGTCCCTCATAAACAGCAGATTATTAAACCTTGGATCACACCTGGATTACTTCGGTGTATTCGTACACGCGATAAAATGCACATTAAGTTAAGAGAATCTCCAAATAATAATACAATAAAGATAACATATAAAAGGTATAGAAACTTTTGCAATAACTTACTTAAAAAATTAAAAAATAAATATCACAGATCCAAAACTTGGCAAACAATTAAGCATATAACTAACACAGAAACAAAGAAATCAAATCTCGAGCAATTACTAAAAACAAGTAGTAACCCGGATGTATCTATAAATAATGTTAATACATATTTTGCAAGCATCGGTAAAAATCTAGCCAGTAAAATTATTTCTCTGCACAACATAAACATTGAACAATCTTTATTTAAGATCTCTAGTGAGATAACCCCACAAATGAACTCAATAGGCATTTTGGCCACTGACGATATAGAAATAATAGATCTGGTACGCGGTTTACGAGGGGACAGTGCAATGGGTCACGATGGCATATCAGCCCAAATTGTAAAGCTAGCAGCTGCAACAATAGTACCTTTGATAACCCACATATGCAACTTGAGTTTCTCGTCCGGTCAGTTTCCTAGGATTTTTAAAATATCCATAATCACTCCGATCCATAAAGCGGGTAGCAGAGACAGTGTCAGCAACTATAGGCCAATATCCTTATTGCCAGTTCTGTCAAAAATTCTAGAAAAACTAATTAATAAACGTCTTGTATCCTACTTTGAAAAATATAAGATTCTATCGAGTTGTCAATTTGGTTTTAGAAAAGGGAAAAGTACATCCGATGCAGTGACCAGTTTATCGAATCATGTTTTTAAGGAAATACATAATAAAAAAAAGGTAATAGGAATATTTTTAGACCTGGCAAAGGCATTCGACACTGTCTCTGTTCCCATTCTGTTAAAAAAACTGAATTTAATGGGAATACGAGGTAATATCTCAAAGCTTATGGATAATTATCTCACTAACAGAACCCAGCGAACAAAAATAAACAACAGAGTAAGTCAACACGCAACCGTTGAATATGGAGTGCCGCAGGGAAGTGTGCTTGGTCCTACCCTGTTCTTAGCCTATGTAAATGATCTCTGCGCACTAAATCTAGATCACGCTAAAATAATTTCGTACGCAGATGATACTGCCATTGTATTTTCTGGAAGCTCATGGGAAGAAACTTGTGCACATGCAGAGGCTGGACTCAAAAGAGTAATCCTTTGGCTGCAAGACAATCTTCTTACCCTGAATCTAGAAAAAACAAAGTACATGGCATTCACAAACTCTAGACAAAGGCTACGTAAAATTGAAATTAAAGCTCATTCAAACTGTTCTTCTCTCGATTGCACATGTATTTCATTAGAACGTGTTCATAATCTTCGCTACCTTGGTGTAACTATCGATGACAAAATGACTTCGAGACCTCATATAGAGCTTCTGGCCGGCCGAGTTCGCAAGTTAATATATATTTTCAAAAATCTAAGAGAAGTTGCGGATAGGGTTCTCCTCTTTGATGTGTATGATGCATTATGCAAATCAATTTTAACGTACTGTAACACAGTTTGGAGTGGAGCGTGTGCATCACACATGTTAATCTTAGAACGCGCCCAGCGTGCCGTACTAAAGGTAGCAATTAACAAACCATTTTTCTATCCAACATTTAAACTTTACCAGGAATGTCAGCTCCTCACAGTAAGACAACTATTTGTATATGGTCTAGTTTTAGAACAACACAAAAGCGCTAAAACTCAAGACTATGATCCTAACAAAAGAAGAAAAGACAGAGTCTTCTCCATACCCAAATGTAACTCAAAACTGTCCCATAGATACAAACATTTCCTTAGCCCATACATATACAATAATGTCAATAAAATAATTCCTAATTTTATAAATCTGACAAAACTAGAATCGAAAAACGCGCTCAAAAAATGGTTAAACAAGCTGAACTACGAAGATACAGAACACATATTTAAAGTTTTATCATGACAACACACACACACTCACGCACGCACACACACACACACACACACACACACACACACACACACGCGCACACACACACAACACACACACACACACACACACACACACACACACACACACACACACACACACACACACACACACACACACACACACACACACACGCATGCATGCACTATCACATCATCATTTCATTATTATTTTACCTTAGCGATATAGTTAAATACATAATATTCTTTCTTTTTTTATATGTTGTATTTCAACATTTCTAAAAATAAGTATGTAATAATAAAATAGTACTTACCTATGTTTTGTATTGTAGGCACAATTGTTGGCGATTCACAGCAACAATGAAGGTTATACAGAACCTACAGCACGGGCTTATCGCCTAGTGTAGGCTCTGTGAGACATAATTATATTGTAACATTTTAAGCCACACTGTCAACAACTATTATTGTGAACATTATTTTCTTCTGTACATATTTTGAAGCTTTTGATTCCAAATAAATTATTTTCATTTCATTAACAAAAAAAAAAAAAAAAAAAATTGTGAAAAAAGCTTTTATATGGCGCTATGTGTCAGATAACTATCTAACGCATTATCAGGAACCGGTGAAACTGGCCCTTAATACTCTAAAATGTTTCTTTCTCTCTTTCATATTCACGTGAATAACATCGTATCTTCACGTTGATTCCAATTGTGTAAGAATCTTGGATATGACAGGTTTTGCTTCACTTAACATGTGTCAACGTAAACTGACAATAGAATAAGTAATATAAGATCGTTAAAAAAACTAAGGCTGAGTTATACCATCTTAGTAACACTATACATAGAAAAACACCGGTTATAGTTACGGTTAAAGTAAGAATCAGAATCAAAGCATTTATTCAGTATGTAGGCAGTATAAATATACGCACATATACACGTCAAAATCATAAATCATAAAATAAATCATAACCAATTATCAAGTAAACATAGCAAAAGCAGAATTTAACGCTATGAATTAGAAAAAAAAGTAATGAACCATTCAGCTGTCATCCAATCGTTTACGTCAGAATATTTAAAAAAAATAAAGTAGGTTAAAACCACCCATACATGTAACTGTGTGTTTCAGTACTTCAGACAATTTTTATATAAAAAAAATTTAAAGAAGTGAGATAAGATGAGAGTAAGATGGTGCAACTCAGCCTAAAAGCACCGACTTCAAATGCCGCGCTATTAATTTTCAGTGCTACGTTTGAGGTGATTATCTCAGATAGAGATACTGAACAAATTTCGATTAAATTAAAATGGGACCTGCAAAGTTTAGGTATACCCTTTCATAAAAAATAAAAAATTCCAAATCGGTTCGCGCGTCTACGAGTAATCGGTAAATATACATACTTTAAAAAAATCCGACGAATTGAGATTCTCCTCCCTTTTCCACCGACTTAACAAAAAAGAGTAGGATCTCAATTTGACTGTATTTTTTATTTTTTTATGTTTGTTGCTAAGCTCCGTTAAATCTTAACCGATTTGATTTTTTTTTTGTTTGATAGAGAATCCTTCCCGTGTGTTCCCATTTAAATATATCGAGATCTTATTATTATCTTCGGAGATATGGAGATACACATCTCAAACTTAGTACTAAAATAACCGGCCAAGTGCGTGTCGGGCCACGCGCAGTGTAGGGTTTCGTAGTAGCCCGTTATTCAATGCAAGTCTTTACCCGTTATAAACAAGCAACTAGGTACTTCGTCTTTGTCACTTTAAAGGATTTATTCTAAGGATTTTGTATTTGGTACAAAACTATCCGAAACCCAAGTTCAACGACTATTACTGCTAAATTAATAAAGTTATCTTAACCGCTATAGTTTTCCCCTAAAGTTCATAAAATACACTATTATCACGAATTTTTCCAGATTTTTCAAGCCAGCAATTTAGCTTTTAGAGGGAGGTGGAGACGCCCTACCGGAACAAAAATTTGCACTTTAAAGTTTAATAATACGTTAATGAAGCATTAAATCGAAAAATGGTATTACCACCCTTAAGTCATTTCATACAAACACTATGAGAAACAAAGTTAGTTTTTTAGTAGCGAAAAATTATACATATAATAGAAGTGCCCCGCGGCTTCGCCCGCACAAATTTTGAAACAATATTGATTTTCAGACTTTGTTACCCCATTTCACCCTCTTAGGGGCATGGACTTTCAAAAAACACGTATTAACTTATTTAGTTACTAAAGCACTTGTGTAAAGTTTCAAATAGAAAATACTATCTAATCTTGTTTCTCCATACAAACTTTGAACCTCCATTTCATCCCCTAAAGGGGTGAATTTTGAAAAATCCTTTCTTAATACACGTTTACGTACTAACACAAATATACCCTCCAAATTTCAAGTCTCTACGACTAGCGGTTTAAGCTGTGCGTTGTCTGTCAATCAGTCATTCAGTCATTATGTCAGGACAAAGATTCTTATAGTATTAGATATAAAATACTCTACTGTGTTACGAAAACCTACGAGTGCGAGTCCAGCATGCACTTGGCCAGTTTATTTAGTTCCTTAACTATCTAAATTATTTTTAGTTTGCTCAATGTCACAAGCAAATACTTTTACTTAAATTTAAATCTTAATCAGTGGAGCGCGTGATATTTATAAAATACATGACACTTATTATCGTTGTAATAAGTAGAAATAAAAATGTTCAATTGATTGTTATTAATTTGGAAACTTCATGCTGCGAAAGTTTGTACTTTGATCGACTTGTTTGATTGGAGTTGACTTGTTCTCATAATTTTAATGTTTACTTAGTGTTTTAGCTGAGAGTATCTTTTTACGTCAAATATTGGTACTTATTATTCACCTCGACGTTTTATCAAGCCGGATTTTCTCGCGACCATGATTAATGCAGCTTGATCAAAAAATCCATGTTAATAAAACTTAATAATGTTCTGCACGACAAAACCCGTATTAAAACATAACTCTGAGTAGGTAATTCACATGCCAAAAGTTTTTGTTCGTATATTTTATGTATTTTAAATAATTTGAAGGACTTCCTTTCGAATGCTGGTAAAGGATTTTTTATGATAAAGGTAGCAAACAAACAGACGGCCCACAGACGGAACAAGATCTATCGACAACAACTTTAATGCTCCAGATCAGACAAAAAACTGGTGACCCAAGAGCAAAGCCTTCTTGGGAGGCCGTATGATGGCAGCTTCGAGAGGAGAGCCTTATGCTAGACCCGATCAAAGGAATTAGCGATATCGAGACTTACAGCTAGTGCTTCCCCTCTACTCTCCACGGCTTCAGCCCAGCGGTGAGAGAGGTAAACTACCTGAAAATCACCAGCTGATCTACCATGGTGAAAGCCATACTGGCGATCACTGATGAGCTCGTGATCCTCTAGATACCGAAAGAGCTGCGTGTTTATTACGCGTTCCATCACCGTACAGAGTAGAGAGGTTATCGCTATCGGCCTGTAGTTGGAAGGGTCCATCCGGTCTCCCTTTTTAACCGACTTCAAAAAAAGGAGGAGGTTTCTCAATTCGACCGTATATATATATATATATATTTTTAATGTTTGTTCGCGGATAACTTCGTCGTTTGTGAACCGATTTTGATTATTCTTTTTTTGTAATAATCAAAATCTGATTATTATTTTTTTGTTCGAAAGGAGAAATCCCAAGTGTGGTACCATGGTAATTTTATTGAGGTTTGATAAGTATCTCCAGAGATATTGAGATAAACATCTCAAAATTGGTACTGAAAATGAATAGCGCGGCATTGAAGTCGGTTCTTTTTTAGTTTTTAAACGATATTATTGGGAATAAGGTGGACAAAGGCTATCCTCCACGAATTCTCCACCTCATTGTTTCATTATTTCACAATTATTGTAATAAAAGTTGTCTGCAGTACTGAAACATAGAGTTGCGTGTAATAGTATGGCTCGCAACCCTACTTCAATATTTTTGTTAATAGTCTGACGTCGACGATTCGATGGCTGGTGGCTCATTACTTTTTTTATTTTTTATTTAAAGCGTTAATTTTTTATATATCACATAGGCTAGCGTTTGACCACTATCTCACCTGTTGGTCGAGGATGGTAGCACGCTAGGCCTGGAATACTGGCTCCCAAGGATAGCTGCTGGAACACATTAGATGTTTGACGACAGATTTTCTAACTTAAGTGAGGGTGGTAGCTGGCCAGACGGACACTAGATAATGTCCTACCACCAAGTTAATTTGCTTTGTTACATGATAATTGATTATTATTTACTTCAAAGTTTTTAGACGTGTACATGTGCGTTTATTAATACTGCCTACATACTGAATAAATGCTTTGTCCGATATCATACTTTTTGCATAAAAATAACCGGCCAAGTGCGTGTCAGGCCACGCGCAGTGTAGGGTTCCGTTGTAGCCCGTTATTCAATGCAAGTCTTTACCCGTTATAAACAAGCAACTAGGTACTTCGCCTTTGTCACTTTAAAGGATTTATTCTAAGGATTTTGTATTTGGTACAAAATTATCCTACACCCAAGTTCAACGACTATTACTGCTAAACTAATAAAGTTATCTTAACCACTATAATTTTCCTTTAAAGTTCATAAAATTCACTATTATCACGAATTTTTCCAGATTTTTCAAGCCAGCGGTTTAGCTTTTAGAAGCTTTTGTTTTTAGGGGACGAAAATTACAGTTTTCTAGTATTAGCGGTATCTTAGCAAAACCTCGGACAGACAGACAGACAGGCAGACGGACATGACGAAACTATAAGGGTTTTTTGTCAGGACTACGGAACCCTAATAAAAAGGGAAAAAAACTTAGGCCACGGGATCATCTACTTTTATTATATACATCATCATACTATATTAATTATTAATTCAAAAAACATTTGCAACATTTTAAAATGACTCCAAATATTTTGAACACGTAACGCATGTATAATTTGTTAACTAAACAACACGCATAAAACTTTATTGCGTATATTTTTCTGTTAAGACTGTCACGGCCTATGCATTTAAATCTACAGTTTGCTACTAGAGGGCGTTACTAATACAATAATATTATTTTAGTTTTATCGAATTACCATTCCAAATTAGATCGAAAGGGATGCAAATCAGGCTAGAAAAAGGCTTGGGGTTGTAAAGGGGATGAAATGCTGAATAAGTAGAATCAAATATCGCGTCAGCTGTTCACGAGAATAAATCAGGGGCGTGACGTAAATTAAATTGGGTGGTTATTTTAACGCTTATCAGAAGGAACTTGACATGACACTGATTGTTTATATTTTAATTTACGATATAGTTGATTTAAAAACTTCTAATCCGTTTTAAAGAATATTGCACTCTAAAGAGGAGGGTGATATTTGGCATACTTAGTTAAACTGTAAACAGAGAAGTACAACAAGATAGTAACCTGGTGGTAAGCGATGATGTGGTCAAAGATGGTGAACACTACACACCAGAATATCTGACTTTTAGGGGCTGTGTGCTGCTGGAACACTGTAAAGTTATAGTGGCAGATTTTTTCCTTTAGTAGCAAATCAGGCGGAATATCGCTACATACTCCAAACACTTGTGGAAAAATGTTAGGTTAGGTTAGGAAAGTTGACTTGTTAGAGGACATATTTAAAATAGTTGTTATTTCCAATTCCTCATATAACTGCTGTCTTCCGTTCCCAGCTTCCCAGCAAGCATGATATCATATTAAATCGCATTTACGTCGCATTCGCGTCACTTAAAATCAGGTGAGATTGTGATCATGAGCCTGTCTGTCCGAAAAAATTGTTGAAGTAAGTCTATACTTTCTATACAAACACCGGTTCAATACACGCTTCTAGACAAACAAGCTCTCTAAAAACCAATGATCAACTCCTACGCTTTCAAAATAAATAACACAAACATGTTAAAATCAACAAACTGAAGTTTCAACTCGCAAACAATAAGCGGCAGTAGAAAAATATAGTCTATATTATTTTGCCTCCATATTTTCTGATTACGATAGATACAACGGGTAAGGCGTAGAATATTTCTACGCCTTACCCATTTATGATAGCTTAAAATCTAAATAAATAAAGTAAAAAAATGTTTTTGTTTAACGGTTTTATTGAAAATAAGGATAATAATGATTTTGATAATGTACTAAAACATGAAAAATAATTCTGTAGATAGGTCCAAGGTATACTCTAGGTTTTTTGGTGGCGAAAAATAGTAGTTGTTTTTTGCTCGATCTTATAAAACATTGTAGTGTTATGGAACCCGACATGTGTGAGTCCGCCTTGCACTTGGCCAGTTAATTGTTTTATGGTGAATCCTATTCTACTAGTCAAGGCCTTTCATTATTGAGGTAGTTGTGAAAAAACATGTAATCCGCCATTTTATAGCGGCGGCCATCTTGGATATACAATGATACTAAGGGCCAGTTTCACGGGTTCGGGACAAAGTTTTAAATAGTTATCTGACAGATGACGCCATACAAAAGCTATCAAAAACCTGTCAGATCGGTTACCAATAGGGCTATCAGGAAACAGTGAAACTGTCCCTAAATGTGTTACATTGTATTGTCATCAGGACTAAAAGTGTGTATTTGGTACATAATTCTAGTCCTAATGACAATATATCAGATCAATCTGTCGACAGGAAGGGGTTCTAGTTTCAATTATTACATTTGACCCAAACAAACACCGCTTAAAAAACTGAGTTCACATGCCGCTCGAGTCAGTTTCAGTAGCAAGTTTTAAATGTTTATCGCCATATCTCTGGAGATATTTATCACATCTTGAAAAAAAAATCTAACTACTTTGGAGATGAACACTATCAATTAAAAAAGAATCATTCAAATCGATTCACAATTAGTGGAGTAATCGCGTAAGAAACATGTACATTAAAAACACATATACGCGTCGACTTGAGAACCCTCTCCGTTTTTTTTCGTCGCTTAATAAAAACAACATACAGACGAATCGACAACCTCCTAATTGGACGTCAGAACGGGACAGCTTGATATAATTAATTATTTGATTATAATAAGACTATTTTACTCTGCACCGTAAAATCGTGACTTTTGATCTTATGAATCTAAGTGACATCCCAAGCCCGACATAATAAACTGTCAGAGAGTGCTGACAGCAACACCCTTCCTAAAATAACCGTCCCTTTGTCGCCGTGCACCGTTCTGCGCTGAAAAATTGTCGGGTCAACTCACCTATTGGCATGAATGGGGTATTTGGGAAAGTATTCATAACTAGCAGCGCCTCGCGGTTTCACCCACGTAGTTCCCATACCCGTGAAAATATAGGGATAAAATATTGCCTATATTAATTTCTGATAATGTCGCTTTCGAATATTGAAAGAAATTTGGAAATCGGTCATCGGTCAAAATCGTAATAAACAAACAAAAATCAAATCGTTCTGCATAAATTTGGTTTAGATATTAATTTTGTGAGACTTCAGCATTTCAAATTGCACCTCAGTTGCATTATAAATATAATGGCAAGATCTTTCATATTAAATGAGAAGCAGACTGATTATTTTTAACCTCTAACAAAAAAGAGGAATGATTTTGATGTGTGTATCTATGTATATGTGACCTGTGAACCTGTGTGTCTGTCTGTGGCATCGTAGCTCCCAAACGGATGAATCTATTTTGATATTGTTTTGTTTTCAACCGACTTCAAAATAGGACGAGGTTTCTCGATTCGACCGTAAATGTTTTTAGGGTTCCGTACCCAAAGGGTAAAACGGGACCCTATTACTAAGACTCCGTCTGTCCGTCTATCTGTCTGTCTGTCTGTCTGTCTGTCCGTCTATCACCAGGCTGTATCTCATGAACCGTGATAGTAAGACAGTTGAAATTTTCACATTATGATGTATTTCTGTGGCCGCTAAAACAAATACTAAAAACAGAATAAAGTTAAAAATAATAGAGGGTCCCCATACAAGAAACGTGTTTTTTTTGGCATTTCACGCCATCTATGAACGCTTAGTTAGGTAAACGTAGATGGCGTTATATTGATATGTTGATCCCTAACTCCTTTGTTAGACGTTAGATGGGTTTATAAGAAATAAAATGTTTATTAATTATTAGTTTTTGCCGGCGAAAAATGATAGTGGTATTTTTTGCTCGATCTTATAAAATACTGTAGTGTGGTACGGAACCCTACTAGTGCGAGTCCGACTTGCACTTGGCCAGTTTTTTTTTATGTTTTTTCACGGATAACTTCGTCGTTTATGAACCGATTTTGATTATTCTTTTTTTGTTGGAAAGGACATATCCCAAGTGTAGTACCATGGTAATTTCATCGAGGTCTGAAAAGTATCTCTAGAGACATGGAGATAAACACCTCAAAATTGGTACTGAACATTAATAGCGCGGCATTGAAGTCGGTTGTTTTTAGTTTTTTAAACGATCTTATT
Organism: Cabera pusaria; assembly: GCA_954871355.1. Taxonomy (NCBI): domain Eukaryota; kingdom Metazoa; phylum Arthropoda; class Insecta; order Lepidoptera; family Geometridae; genus Cabera; species Cabera pusaria. The sequence continues at coordinate 23,640,079 of OX940900.1, forward strand.
GTTCGAAGTGACATAAATTAGAGAGTGTTCTTAGTTTTGTTTCAAGAAAATTTGATCAGCCGTTCAAAGATTAGCTCTTTCAGTTGTGCCAGTTATTTATATTCAACTAGCTGTACCCGCGACTTCGTCCGCGTGGAATAGTGTCTTTGGGTAGCATTTTTAATTATTTAGTCTGATTATTTTACAAATAAGACACATCCGTATCCTACCTACACCGCACCGTACCACGACGCGCTAATCCCCCCTCCCTCTCTCCCTACCCGTCTCCCTCCCCCTCTCCCCTTCCCTCCCCCTCCCCTTTCTCTCAACTCACTCTCCCCCTCCCCTTCCCCCATTCCACCTCACCCTCTCTATCCCCCTTCCCCACCCCTTTCCCTCTCCTTCCCCTGCCCCTTTCCCTTCCCCTCACATCACCTCCCCTCCCCCTCCCCCTTACCCTTCCCCCTTCCCCTTCTTCTATTCTCTCACAAACTTTGAATGTCATATTTATTTATATCGAATCAACAGCCTAAAAAAAAGTTTCAAGGTTCTAGCTCTAAAAATAACGATACTTCCATACAACATTTCATCCCCCCTTTCTACCCCTTACAACCCTTTTTTCAAATTAAAAAGTAGCCTATGTCCTTTCTCAGGCTCTAGGCGTACCAAATTTCATTTAAATCGGTTCAGTGGTTTTGGCGTGAATGTGACACAGACAGACAGACAGGGTTACTTTCGCATTTATAATATTATAATATAATATAGTTAGGAGGATTAGGATTAGGATATATTTTAAAAACTGCATAAGTCGGGCACAATAGCAAAATTCTTGGCTTCCGATATTAAGAGATTCCATTTCCTACTTTCTACATTTACAGGTGAAAAATTGCAGCACTTCGTTATCGTAGCATCATTAGTAAGAAACCTGCTCGCTCTACTTACCTATTTTAAGAGGAAACATTTTGTTCTCGTTGTAAGAAACACGTTTCTTACAAGAAAACTGGCAACATGACATCTTGCGTTGATGAATAGTATAACATGTGCTGTTTTATTCCGGTTTGTGAGTGTTTTTGTTTTAATTACAAGTGAATTAAACCATGTGACAAGACTCTTTTCTAATAATAGGTCATAAGGTAAGCCTAAAAAAGATGTGCCTAAAGTTTTCACCTCATAGCACTGTAGTTAAAAGTGCACCTTAGCTATTGTAAACTTTAAACTTTCCCGATTTGAACACATAGTTATAAATATTATTAAAATACGGGACTTATCGCGCCTAAAACATACGAGACGACGATAGTCGTCTCGTGACCACGATCAATGCAACTTGGTCGAAACGTCTAATTAAATAAAAATGTATGTTTTAGGCGCGATAAGTCCCGTATTTTAATATTTATAACTATGCACCTTAGCTGACATATTCGTTTTTGTCGTGGTAGGACTTCTGCTAGTCCGCCTGTGGCGGTACCACCACTTTACCTATTAATTTTCAGCCGTGAAATAGGAATGTTTTTTTCGGTTGAAATAGCAAGGTGTCTATTGAAATTACAGGGCATGTGAGACTCAACATCCTTATGTCTCAAGGTAACAGGCGCAGTGCAGTGACATGCAAAATTCTGGCAGTCCAGAATTCTGCATGCCGTTGTATCTGTAATAGGAAGACAACATCGTTTACCATCAGGCGAGCGTCGTGCTTGTCCTGTCTACCTTATATCATACATATAAAAAAAAAATTTAAAAATCGGAATCTCCGTTTTATCCAAAGGTTTTCTAAAAAATATCGCTTTAGGTGATAAAATAGCTCATTGCACTATCACGCTACTATCTCATGGTCACATGGTAAACAAGGGAAAAGTTTTAATTTTTTTAAAGTGGCTATTTAATGCATGGTGCACAAATAATTAGTAATCATTCATTCATTCATTCACCGCACCCCTGGAACATCTTGTCTTGTAATTTCACTGGTCAGAATAACAGTTAATTTATTTGGTTATGGAACTCATCACTTACTCACACTCACTAGCTATATGGAAACATATAGCTAGACAGTGTAAAACCTTATATCTTTTTATATAACAAACACTTCTAGCAACCTTTTCCATCTTTGTAGAGACAACCGGATCAAGCCCAACGGTACATATATTTCAAACCTGTCCAATGCAAAATCTAGAATCCAGGTCTTTTAATATTATAATAATTTAAGATCGTTTAAAAAACTAAAAGAACTGACTTCAAACGTCGCGCTAGTCAAAGTAGCCAGTAGATGTAATAACTATTACATAATCTGTGCCAGTAGTTAGTAGTAAGTCGTCGAGATAAGTAAATGCGTCGTAATACAAATGTTGATATATTAAAAACGGCTCGGCCGATTTCGTTAAAATTTAAATGGGACCACCTGAAAAGGGTAAACAAAAAAAGGATTTTTTCAAATCGGTTCAGGTATCTTCGAGTAATCGGTGAAAATATATAAAATAACCGGCCAAGTGCGTGTCGGGCCACGCGCAATGTAGGGTTCCGTAGTAGCCTGTTATTCAGTGCAAGTCTTTACCCGTTATAAACAAGCAACTAGGTACTCCGTCTTTGGCACTTTAAATGATTTATTCCAAGGATTTTGTATTTGGTACAAAATTATGCAACACCCAAGTTCAACGACTATTACTGCTAAACTAATAAAGTTATCTCAACCGCTATAATTTTTCTTTAAAGTTCATGAAATGCGATATTATCACGAATTTTTCAAGATTTTTCAAGTCAGCAGTTTAGCTTTTAGAGGGGGGGGGGCGCCCTACTGGAACAAAAATTTGCACTTTGAAGTTTAATATTTCGTAAATGGAGCATTCAATTGAAAAATGGTATAGGCAACTCTGAAGTCATTTTAAAAGACCTATTCAACGATACCACACACGATGGGGTAGACGATAAAAAAAATTCATCCCCACTTCTCATATAGGGGAGCTACCCTAAAAAAAAATATTTTGCACAATTTCATTTCAGCACTTTGTCGGCGTAATATATATACATACCTCCACAAAATTACAGCTTTCTAGTATTAACGGTCTCTTAGCAAAAACTCGGACGGACAGACAGACAGACAGAGAGCCACAGACAGACAGACGGACATGACGAAACTATAAGGGTTCATTGTCAGGACTACGGAACCCTAAAAAAAGGTTCCGGCGAATTGAGAACCTCATCCTTTTTTGTGAAGTCGGTTAAAAACGTTTGTAACTCTGTCACTCTGTCTGTTTGTTACCTAATCACGCCTAAACGGACGATCCGTCCTTACTGAAATTTCACAAAGAGATACTTTATAGCATAAGGATGAACATAGGTTACATTTTGTGAAAATAAAATCATGATTATTACAAACCATGAAACCATGAAATTACAAAAACCTTGATTGACAGATCTTTTCATTGATAAAATTCTTGGTGAACGTGAACGACGTCGCGGGCATCGGCTAGTCTCTTATAAAATACCTGCACCGGACAATTCCCACTAACATTACGTCAAAGGAATACAACTATAATGCTAGCAAGGGTGGCCATATTTCTTGGACAGCGCTGTACTTGTACGGGTCCAATGCATCTTACAGAACAAAGAATGGCTCGTAAATAATACAGGAGTCTGCAGAATAGTGGACAGTATTGCACGGTAGAAGGATTTTAAAGTCCACTTTAAAGGATTGGAGATCCGCAATATGAGGTCAGTCAGATCACTGACGTCTTTTTAACCGACTTCCAAAAAGGAGGAAGTTTTCAATTCGTCTGCATGTTTTTTTGTATGTATGTTACGCGATTACTCCGTGAATTGTGAACCGATTCGAATGATGTTTTTTTTTACCCACGACGGAACGGAGACTGTATATGCGTTTGGGGTGAGAGGATGTTTGTTTGTTTATTTGTGTGGGCAAATCCATGTTGCCATTTTTCTCCAAAACTACTAGTCCGATTTTGATGCAAATTTCAATTATGGGTTCGGGTGTAATTGGTGCATGTTTTAGATAGGTTTTACAGTGACAACTCACCAATGGGCGCTGCTGTAATCATTTGTTGGTGCAAATCGATGTTGCCATTCTTCTACAAAACTAGTTCGAATTTGTCTTTAAACGGTTCGTAATTATTCAGTAGTAGTGGTTCTTAGATAGATGTTATGACGTTAATTTTCTAAAAGACATTGCAGTGGGTGTTTATTCAAAATTTTAATTTTGTTACTTGTTTAAGTGTTAGGGTACATTTCTAAGGTGGTTTCATTGTAATTTCATCATGACCTGATAAGTATCTCCAGAGATATGACGATAAACGTCTCAAACTTGATACTGACACTGACTCGCGCTCGATATTCAATCGTTTTAATGTGCACACTTACATACATCTTCATACTTATTAAAAATTTCAAAGATGGTAGCAGTAGCAGCATATTATATAGATGTTTCGCCGGACTTGCTATCAAAAAGTAGCTTACCACCATTAAGGACAAAATGGGCTGCTATAACCTTACGGTGTTTCGGCAGCACACAGTCCTTTAGAGTCAGAGTATTCTTCTTCTAGGCCCAGCGTGTTTTCACCAGCTTCGACCACATCATGGCTTACCACCAGGCGAGATAGTGGTCAAATGCTAGCTTAAAAAATATAAAAAAAGACACGAAAAAAGTACATAATTAAATACTTTAATAGTAACCATGATCGTTTTCGTTAATTTACGAGGTTCGCTCCATAACCACTGAAGATCGATTATTGTGATGAAGGCCAAATCGATAGTACTATAACAATACACTAAACTTTTACTAATACAGTAGAATACTAATAATAATAATACTATTAATATATTCCCGCAGGGGCGGCTTTTTGTGGCGAGCCGACGGTGAGAGGCGACACCGCGTACCCCTATCCCGTGAGGGCTAAATGAGACCCTCTGACCACCGGCTTGCCTTGACCGGCCGGCCGGTGGTGGGAATCGCAAGAGCTAAGACCTAAGCTCCAGGGTGGAAGTGTTAAAGGCATTAAGCCGCTAGTAGCGTTTAGTGAAAGTGCAGCACACCTCTCAACACCCTTAGATATCCACGCCAATGTTGCCCCTCGGCGCCGACATAACGGCCCGCCTCTATGGGGGGCCCAATCAGTGTATAGCGAGTCACCACCCGCCTTAATATTTTGAAATGAGGCATAATTGGCGGGTGCCGTACCTCATCCCATAGACCAGCAATTCGACTTTAATCAGCTCACTCAATAGTCTTATAATATAATGTACCATATTTTTATAAAATAGTTTCCCATAGCTCCTTCTTATCCATAGTAATAACTAAGTCAAAATTGTAAAGGGCCTCTTGATGTTGGCTTCGGCTCCATCAATGCCCTCTAAAAGACCGGGCGTGTACGACCCGTGATTTTAATTGAATAAATGCATAATACTAATAGAGAAGAATACTTAATAGAGAACCAAAAAAGCATGCGGCCCACCCGCGGTAAGTGGTTACCGCCGCCTATTGAAAAATACTGGTTGCTTAACATTAACAATAATAGAGATAGTTTAAAAACTAAAACAACCGACTTCCATGCCCCGCGAGTCAATTTCAGTAGCAAGTTTGAGACGTTTATCGTCATATCCACCACCTCGGAAACGTATTCAACCGATTACAAAAATAATCGTTCAAATCGGTTTGACAAAGTAATTGCGTAAAATACATTAAAAAAAGAAAAAAAAACATACAAGCTAATTGAGAACCTCCTCCTATTTGGAAGACGGTTGAAAACATTCAAATCTCAATCAGTTTTATCTTCATATTCAGAAAGTGAAAATAGAACCGCTATTTCACAGAAAACAGCTAAAACAATTCGCAAATACCTACAATGCAGAGATCGTAAAAACAAATGGATTATACTAAGCCATACACTTTTAATAAGTTTTAGGTAATATAACATGCAACCTTCTTTTTTCCCTAGCGGAAACATTACCAAAGATTAATGGGCGTGTAGATAGGTAATCAAAACGAATGCTCTCATATCCTTACCTCTAGACACTAAGGCTTAGTACCCACTTGCGAAGAGATCATTAACTTTCATTAGCTATTCATGGGTGGGTATTAAGGGTTATTTTATGAAGAAACTGAGTAGTAGACCTGGAGAAGGTTTTGAGCAGTCTTTGAAAGAAAAATAAGTAGAAGTAAAGCTGGGTAGGTATGTTAAGAAAATAAATGATAATATGAGGTAGATTTTTTAATCAAAAGGTAGGTAGGCATTAGTTTCGCGATTCAAAGAGGTAATGTCGCCAGCTTTTTGGGTACTCTACCAGCCGACAGCGACCTAAATTCCATTTATTTTTTGTAGTTTTTATTTTAATTATTAGTCATAGTTAATATTTTAGTTTAATTAGATTTTTAAATTGTTTTGAAAATTGCGTTATGTTAATAAATATCAGTATAAGTTTGAAAGGTAGGTATGTATATATATATATATATATAGGTTAGATTTTTGTATCCTTGTGATTGTAAGATTTTCCTATGTTTAACAAAAACTCATTAATTTTTGAACATACACAATGCACTTAAAAAATGAATATTAAAGCAAGATAAAAAACATTTTGTGGCCGCAACAGATCTCGCACTGTCAAGACCCTTTTTCAGTAGAACGCGTAGAAGTGTCAAGTCGGAACGTATATCAAATACTTGGGTCTACGATGTCTATTAGCTGTAAAAAAATTGAAATTTTAAGTTATCGAGATCTAAAGATATTACCATTTATATCGTATATTTACACAAAGAAATTAAAACCTGTACTTCCCGTTGAACTATAATTATGTAATAGTAAATTTTTAACTTTCGCGATTTACACACATAATTATATTGTAATACGGGACTTATCGCGCTAAAAACATAATTTTATTTACCTCGACGTTTCGATCAAGTTGCATTGACCGTGGTCACGAGAAGACTGAAGTTGTGGGTATCAGCATTGTTTTGATTAAGAGCAAACGCGGGGTACATTTTTCCATACAAATGTATTCCCAATTTTCCTCCTTGGAAAATGCTTCTAGAGCAAAATTTTTTTCTAAGAATAAATCAAGGTCTACTGTAGCTATTTGCTATAATTTGCTTTTTTTCATCATAAATTTGCAAAAAGAAAAATGACCCTTCAAAAACCTGAAAAAATTACCCATATTACTGTCCTGATCTAGACGGCTACCAGACAAGTTCTAAAGGGTTTTAAGACAAAACAAAATGATAGAAGCACGGATGCACTCATCTGCAAAAATAGTAGTTTGAAACTACCCTCGTTTGATCTTGATCGGAGTTGCCATTGCGACACACAATAATGACGACATCAGCAGATTTTCGTTGATTTAAACTTCGACTGGAACACTTGCTAATCACTAGGTTCCAAGTTGTGGCCAATCTAAAACCATCCTCCCGGTTGAAATTCGGATGTTTTTTTATTTCAACCGCTTCACGTACAATACGGGAGTAATAGTAACGTTCGGTGGAGAGAATTTTAGGGTCGTGAAGTTCAATCCAGTGGTTAGGTCCTGAATCTAGCAAATGCTCGGCAATGGTGAACTTATTAACCTGGCGGTTTTTTACAGCTGCAATATGTTCTTTGACTCTTTCTGCGATTGTGCGCTTTGTTTGTCAAATATACGATTTTCCGCAGCTGAAATCAACTTTATACACACCGGGCGTCTGAAACGGTATCACATCTTTCGGTGAACGGATTTGCGCTGCTACCTTCGATAAAGGAGTGAAAACTGTCCTAATAGAGTATTTTTGTAACACAGCTCTGACCTTGTCCGTCACTCCCTTCACGTATGGCATGAATGCAGGCTGCCTTTCAACTTTAATGGTCCCTTTCTTAAATCTGCGTCTTGGTTGGCCTCTTCCACTTACCTTGTAGCCGTTTTTTACAAGTACCTCCTGAACTTGAGCGATTTCCTGTTCCAGATGTTCAGGGTCACAGAGGTCATGAGCTCTGTCCATCAAAGACCTGGCTACAGATCCTAAGTGTCGGGGACGATGGTGTGATGAGGCGTTCAGATATCTGTCTGTGTGCGTCACTTTTCTAAAAACAGAGTGAGATAGCGAACCATCTGGTGTCACCGTTACTTTTACATCCAGAAAAGGTAGTGTCTTGTTAGTTTCCAGCTCGTAGGTAAACTTCATGTTTGCGTGGATCGAGTTAAGCTTATCTGCAAAAGCGGCTACCGTTTGTTCATCTCCCGTCATGACGTCATTGATAAAAACGCCGAGGTAAATAAAATTATGTTTTTAGCGCGATAAGTCCCGTATTACAATATTATTATATAATTATTTAATTTGGCACAAAACAGTAAAAAAATAATATGTAGTTTACCAAAAAAAAAGCCAATTTACTCTTAACAACAAAACAAACTTATTATTTGGGGTTTATACATTAACCATGTCTAGGCATCGGTCTACGGATTGAACTGCAAAGTTAAGTTTTTACTTACGAGTAAACCTAGTTGGACAAATTTGTACCGAAGCCTCGGTGCACGAGTCCAACTCGCAGTTGGCAGCATTATTTTATTCATTACTAACAGCGCCTCACGGTTTCACCCGCGTAGTTTCAGTACTCGTGAGAATAAACAATAAAGAGAAATAAAATAAAGATAGCAGCGATACTGAAATATAGCCTATTTATTTATTTAAATAACAAGTACTTGTTACGTTTACAGCATAGCCAAAACGCATAACAAGATTAAATTACAAAAAGATCTTAAACAGTAGGTAACATTATGAACTATAAAAATTAAGAGATTCGTTTAAAAATGCCTGAAATCTCAAGTCAATGTCCGTTCCTGAACAATGAGTGCCTTCAGCAGATTCAGACCTATGTTACTCGCTGATAATATAGCTTTCCATTAGTATAAGAATTTTTATAATCGGTCCTGTAGCTTTTGAATTAAATCGAAACAAGCAAAAAATCAAATCTTTCCTCTTTATAATATTAGTTTAGATAAAAGCATCTAGATGGCGATAGAGTAGGTTGAATAGACCTCCTTGTAAATATTGCCTAAATGTATGAGATCCTGCATCGCGCAAACGATATTTTCTGCGACGTTGGAACCTGATGCACTTGTTTCGTCGTCAAACCTTAAAATTTGAACTCGTTACAAAATGTTGTTTCTTTATAATATTAGTAAAATAGTTAGTATAGATAGTGAAATCACGTAAGTAGTACGCTAACTACTGCGTTATTATATAGGTATATCTTTGTTACGTTAGAAGGTATGTAATTATTAATTAGTCCTACTGTAATTAAAGCGCAAATGATACTTAGATGTTGCAGAATATTATTGTCCAAATTAAATGGACGTTGATTTATAGTTATGATTTCTCCGAAGTATATAGTAGGCGTATATGCGAACAAATAAATACATCTGTACTAAAAAATTTGGGTAATTAAAATTCGTAACCTTTACTCTTATAAAAGGTAATGATAGTTGTAATTTCGTATAAGTTTTTTTGTATCACGTAGGCTAGCGTTTGACCACTATCTCACCTGTTGGTAAGTGATGATGCGGTCGAGGATGGTAGTTGCGTTGCTCGATCTCTTGGCTGGCGAAGACTACTCCATTAGAATGTTTTTAGTCGTACAGACCACTATCTCAGTTGATGTGAAGTGCTGATGCGGTTTAAGATAGAATCGTGCTTGCCTGGAATAAAAAAACGGCGGTGAAACAAGACACTGGATAACTGAATCTTTTTTGTTCAAAGTCTTGATAGGTAAGTATTTTCCCAACATAATATAAAACATAGTCCCCGCTGTGTCTGTCTTTTTAACCGACTTCACAAAAAAGGAGGATCTTCTCAATTCGTCTGTATGTTTTTTTTTTGTGTGTATGTTACGCGATATCTCCATCAATTCTGAACCGATTCGAATTATTCTTTTTGTAATCGGTAGAGTACGTTTCCGAAATGGTCTCATTGTAATATCATCGAGATCTGATAAGTATCTCCAGAGATATGACGACAAACGTCTCAAACTTGCTACTGAAATTGACTCGCGGGGCATTGAAGTCGGTTGTTTTAGTTTTTAAAGTATCTTAATTATTGTCTGTCTGTTCGCGATAAACTCTGAACGGATTTTTATGCAGCTTCATGTCTGCGGAGGAAGGTTTAGGTCGATACATTATTTATTAATTCAATTCAATTCAATTCAATTCAATTCAATCGTTTATTTTCAGAATCAGTTCCATTAGTAAAAAACCGTCTTATACCTAATGTTAGTATCCATCTCATATCAATTACAATAAATTTAATATATTAATACCGTACCGACCATGTCAAAAAATAAAATAAAATCTAATACACCTATTTAATATTAAAAGTATTATTTACAACAAGTACGGTTTGACGCCATGACTTGCGTTCTGGTCCAGTGTCTGAGTATGGGGCCATCCACCCTCTCAGCCACAGTACGAAGGAGACTGTTGGCGCTGTCCCGCACCCGCCGTATCAGGGAGGCGACACGCTTCCGTATGATAGCGTAGAAGTCGTCCACTCGTGCCTCCGCGAACATACCTGACGGGCTACAGTGACGGGGCAATCCCAACAGTGCTCTGAACGCATTATTGTACTGGACGCGCAGGTCGCCGTAAGCCCTCTGAGTGTAGTCAATCCAATGGCTGCAGGTATAAAACGATTGGCAAAATGCACGAAATAATGTTAATTTTGCACTTTTAGAGCACCTTGCAAACCTTCGGATCAACATATTACTCCTGACTGCCAGCGCCCTGCGTTCCCGTTCCAAATCCACAACGTCAGTCTGCGTCGCTGTGACCCAGTGCCGCAGGTACTTAAATTGTGACACAAATTGAAGCGTGGTCCCTCCAAGTGTGATAGACGGTACCTCCGTATAGGTTTTAGAGCCCGCCTTGAATAAAACACACTCGCTCTTTTTTGCGTTGTACGTAAGACCATGAGCCTCCGCGTATCGCTCACATATAGACAGAAGCTTTCTAAGGGCGCTGATTGACGGGGCCAGCAGCACCATGTCATCGGCATAACTGATATTATTGACCACGGTCCCGTCAATTGAACAGCCTATCATGGTGCTACTGAGCTCACGGATAAGCCGATCTACGTAAAGACTGAAGAGGCGGGGCGAAGTCAGACCTCCCTGTCTGACCCCACAGTCTAGTCCATACGAGTCGGACAACGAGCCTGCCCACCGTACCACATTGCTCTGATGACCGTACCAGAATCTAAACAATTCTATCAGCTCACCAGGCAATGTTGTATCCTCGTACATTTTCCTCCATAAGACATCATAGGACACCAAATCGAAGGCTTTGGAAAGGTCTAGAAAACACGCGTAAACGGGTGTTTTTCTATCGGTGTAGTATCGGACAGTATGCTTGAGACACAGAACTGCCGTTTCCGTAGAAAGACCAGCCCTAAAGCCAAACTGAGCATCGTGAAGTGAAAGATGTTTATTCAGCTGTTTGTCAAGCACACTATCCAACACCTTGGCGATAATCGTAGCCAACGATATGGGCCTATAATTACTCATGTCAGAAGCGTCACCAGTTCGGTTTTTCACAATCGACACCACCAAAGTCTTCATCAGGTCTTCAGGCAGATAGGTATGACAGAGGCAGAAGTTGAAAAGCATGGCTAGCACTCTGGGCATATGAACACCTGCATGCTGCAGATGCTCAATACTGAGCGAGTCGTGCCCAGGCGATTTACCGCGTTTCATGTTCCTCAACACCGCCGCTATCTCCCCTGCCGTCACTCTGACGAGAGACTCGGACTTTGGTTCCCGTGCTGACTGTGAATCACTTGTCTTCCCCAGAGGAGAACGCACAATAAAGTTATCTTTAAATAGATTAGCGATGGCTGCAGGCTCGCTAACGCCCTCTACGCTCACTGGAAGACTCGGTTTGCAATTCAGCCTGTTCGTATGCTTCCAGAACTTCGAAAAGTCTTTATTATCATGGTGAGTTGCTAAAATGTCCATTTTTATTTGTTCAGCATTGTCCTGACACCATTTTAGTTTCCGTTTAAAAGATTTTCTAGTTTCCTGCATACTCGTGAACACAGGCCCATTTTTAGGTTTTCCGTGTAGTACCCAAACTTGAAATGCAGCTCGAGCCTCCGAATGGAATTGCCTAACATGCTTATTCCAACCTGTCACCTGTTTTTTTTTATTAATTGACTTACAATTATATCTAAGACTTGCCGCATCACTTAATATGTCAACAATATTACAATACATTTTATTAATTATTAATCTATGTTCTACATTCTTACAATACTTATCACTACATTCTCTCAATTTGTCAGGAAAGTCAACATCTCTTAATTTTAGATTGCAGCTACTTTTAAATATTTCTGTTTGATGTAAGTCTCTCTGACCCCACACAGTTTTGTTACATTTATTAATATTTTCATTCAATTTAATTCTGAGTACATTTAAATTACATGTAATTTCTAGAGGAAAGTGATCGGACCAATATACATTATGTAATATTTTCACACTAGTCACCGTGTTCCATGCCGCCTCAGATACAACACAATGGTCTAGCCAACTCTGAGACCCATACACATCACTAACATATGTATATGCGTCCGAAGAGCGACCTAACAGTTCTATGTCAGCACACCGCCAACTCTGCTCAACACAGAAGTCTATAAGTTCATTACCGAAGCGCTCGCCCGGGTGCGCATTATAGTCGCCTAGCATATAAACTGAGTCAACGCTGCATTCTTCGACTATGGCCGCTATTTCAGCCAGGCACTCAGTAAACTCAATCAGATTATCAGTTGAGTCTGTTGGCATGTATATAGAAAATACCAACAGCGAGCTACCTGACAACATAACTTTAATGTTGTGTTTGTGTTTAATGTAAATTAAGGTTGTGTGTAAATTGTTTAAACTATGATGATTATTGTTGAAGATGTTAATTCATACTCGACACAACAAACTGATGCAAAAATGTAGGCATATAATGCTCTAACCGTGCGAAGCCGGGGCGGGTCGCTAGTCCTACTATCCCACTTCCTACTAATATTATAAAGGCGAAATTTTGTGTGTATGTTGTGTATGTCTTCACGGTAAAACTACTCAAGCGATTGAGTTGAAATTTTGATACCTAGACCCTAGAATAACACAAGGGGTACTCTTTATTCCAATATTCTCACGGAAACGATGTCTAAGTGGGTAAAACCGTGGGGCACATGTAGTATAATATACATTTCACCTGAGTGGCTTCGAGCATTTACAAATTGCTGATTGGACCCGAAGTGAGTTGCTAGTACGTTACAAAAAGGGTCTGATTTCAAAGCTACTTTTCGCTATAATAATTATATTTATTTTCTGTTTCTATGCCGAGAATAAAATATATAGATAAATTGACTCTAGGGAGCTCTACTAGCTTGCGTGGGCGGTGCGATATGTCTCTGCCAAAAATGTTGCTTAATTTACTTTATTGTGTTTTGGCATTACATCTTTACAAGGGTAATTGTTTGGAATAGAATATTGACTGATAAAAACATTTAAACAATTTTCGTTCGATAGTAAATAATAATATTGTTGTAACGAGATTTTTTCAAGTCATTTTTCGATTTCGATATTTCGATTTTGGGCTCATTAGATCATAGATCTGCTGTAAGTTGGGGAGGAGTTGAGTATTCTGCAGATTCCAAAGATGTCCCAACTCAGCATCAGGTCAATGCTACTATGTTCTTAAAATATTATTTAAGTAAAAGGATATTCAATTTTGAATTGATTAGACCTACGGAAGTTGAAAAAGAAGAAACTAAGATCGGACTGAGTGGCGCATCTTGGAAGAGGCCTACGTCCAGCAGTGGACTGACACCGTCTGATGATGATGGAAGTTGATTTCATGGTGTCAACAGCTAGAATATAGCTCATAGTCTTAAATCGTTAAACAGATTTTCATGAATCAAAGCTAAAAACACTTTCGACTAAGACAAATCAAAATCGGTTCCGTTTGGGCGCTACGATGCCACAGACAGACACACATATACACACGTCAAGCTTATAACACCCCTTCTTTTTGCATCGGGGGTTGAAAAAGGTGGGCTTGTAAATAATCTATCACTAAGCGGTAACTAACCGTAAAATGAATACAGGCAACAGGTAAACGAAGCTGATTGTACCTAAAAACCAAAAATAGCTTTGATAAGATACCAAAAGTGACTGAAATTTATGTAAAATGCCGAAATTGTAGTTATTCTAGCGGTAGGTAAATTTGATTATCCAATAATGATATTATGATATGCCGCAAACTCAAAATGTCATTATCGGATTACACAGTGACGTACATTTCGTAATTTGTATCGAATATCAAACGTTTCGGATTAGACGAGTTAATACTGATAATCTTTTACTTACATACACATGTAAGTATGTATATTCTACTGTTTCTATGTTAGGTCTACAAGCGTTGTAAAATAATAAATTTAATCACTTAATTTAAACTCATATTATAAAGAGGAATGGTTTGATTTTTGTTTGTTTGTTACAATTTAACACAAAAACTACTGGACCGATGACTAACATCCTTTCACTAATGGAAAGCTTCATTATCAGCAAGTAATGGTACGACCACACTGCGGCGTCCTGCATGCGCGGTCTAGGCGGTGATCAGATAGCGCAGTAGTATTTGTACCGACTGGTTCACACCAAACGCGATCTAGGCCAATCGGAAAACGATTGAAAATCAGATCGCGAACGCTCATGCGGACGCAAGACGCGGTGTGGTAGTACCTTAACATAAGTTATATTTTATCCCCGTATTCTTACTTGACCCAATCCAGTGACCCAACTACGCGGGTGAAATTACTAGCGCTCAGCGCCTCGGGGTTTTACACGCGCATATTTTCTTAATTTTAAAGCTGGTATGACATTTTGACTTGCATTTTACCACTGTCTCTTTTATTCTGAATAGATTTTTTAAATATCTAATAGACTAGCGTTTGACTACTGTAACGAAACGCGGCGCCTACTGACTGCTACAAATATAAAGAGGAATCGAAAGGAAGGAAAAGGAAGGAAAAAAGGAAAGAAAAGCAGTGACCAGGATGATGAGGACGTCGGCTCCAATCCCTGATGTAATTGTGGTTACCGTAGTAACTGAATGTACTCCAAAGTCCTACATTGGGTGGCCAGACGGTCTTACGCAGCAGGAAGTCGCAGAAAGCTCTCGTAGACTGCCCATTCAGCCAGGAGCGTCAGTTTCTCAATTTTCTAATTTCCTCTCAAATTTACAGGTTTTGAATTACATTATTTTTCTATTATATAATAATATCGCGTTGACTCCTATAGACTCGCCATTCTGGCAGCGGAACCAAGTGCAGCACCGGCTTTTCATTTTCTCTGAAAAACTTATTTTTGAAACATTTTCATTGTTTACTTCTTCTAGACTCTGTATAGACTGACTTCCCTATATTTTCCGCTGTCATTATTTAAATTTTTGGATGCGTTCTCCAAATAAAAGAAACATAAATTACTCGAATCAATATAAAAAAAACTGGCCAACTGCGAGTCAGACTTTTGTCTCGCACACGGATGGTTCCGAACCGCAGTATAATAATATAAGTATAATATAATATTATATTACCGTAATACCAAATATGCTTACTAACTAAAACGTCATCTAACGAATATCTAACGAATTTCTAACACCAGCTAAGTGAACGTTAACACAAAGGTAGGTAATTAATATTATTTATTAATAAGTTAAACAATCGTTCATAGATGGCGCTATAGTAAAATAACGTTTTTTGTATGGGGACCCCTTTAATTTTTAACTTTGTTCTGTTTTTAGTATTTTTTGTTATAGCGGCAACAGATATACATCATCTGTGAAAATTTCAACCGTCTCACTGTCACGGTACATGAGATACAGCCTGGTGACTGGTGCCAATATTGTTTCGGATTGCGCTGAAATTTGGCATGCGGATAGTTATAACCACGTTAGTTCCCTCTGAGAAATGATTTTTTAAAATTCATCCCTTCAGGGGATGAAACGGAGGTTCAAAGTTTCTATGGAGAAACAAGATTAGATAGTCTTTTTTATTCGAAACACACCTTTGGTTAATTAATAAATAAATAAGGAAATACGTGTTTCAGGCAAATTGAAAATTTTCGAAATTCAACCCAAATGGGGTAACAAAGTGTGAAAATTAATATTGTTTTGCATTGCGCTGAAATGTGGCTCATAGAAGAAGGACATCAAACATGTCCAAAACTGGTCGGAGCAATTCCGATTAAAAAACCCGTGAGTGTACAACCGTTTTTAATAATAATATTATACGAAAATAGTTATTTTGACGTAGGTATCCGCTAAGAAAGAAATTTTCAAAATTCACTCTTAAGGGGATGAAACGGGGGTTCAAAGTTTCTATGGAAAAACAAGATTAGATAGTCTTTTCTATTTGAAACTTCACACCTTTGCTTTAGTAAATAAATTAGGAAATATGAGTTTTATATAATATGAGTTTGGCTTTTTCAAAATGCCACCCCATAAGTGAGGTAACGAAGTCTAAAAATCAATATTATTTCGGATAGCGCTGAAACTTAGAATGCAGATAGTTATTATGACGTAGGTATCCGCTAAGAAAGGATTTTCTATAAATTCACCCATGGAGATTCAAAGTTTGTATGGCGAAACATGTGAGATAGTCTAAGTATTCGTTTTATTCGAAACTTTACATAAGTATTTCTGTAAATAACTAAGTAAATACGTGTTGCAAGATATTTCGAAATGGGTTAGGTAACAAAGTTTGAAATGCAATGTGGTTTTGTGGGCTTTATAAATATGAATCCCTATTTCCCTTAGTCACGCGATAAAATGAAATCGGGTGAACAGATTTTGCTAATTCTTTTTGATGTCTTTTATGATAAAAAGGTTTTTACAAAAGAAAAGTTTTAAGTAAATAAAACAAGTTTTCAACGCCGGCGAAGCCGCGGGGCACTTCTAGTCATAAATTTGAATGAAGGTGATTCAAGAAATAGAAATACCACACCACTCTCTCGCTTGGTGATAAGCAATGACACATCATCGCTTGTGTTCACCATATTCGACCACAGTCGAATATGGTGAACTCGATAGATCTAGTACTCTGACTGTCAAGGGTTGTGTGCTGCCGGAACACCGTAAGCGTTAGATTTTCTCCTGGATGGTGGTCAGCTAAGTGGCAGCAAGTCAGTCGGAACATCAATATAATATGCTCCTACCATCTGTCGATGAACACCCGTGCTAGGATATGAACCGGCGAACTCTAGCTTAGAAATCAAGCTATTTATCATCAGCGACAACGAAGCTCTCATATTAATACTGACATAAGGTAATAGGGCCCCGTAGGCAGACTTTGGGTACGGAACCCTAAAAATAATCCCTGTTAAACAATTACAAATATTGGTCTCGAAAGTCTCGCACGCAAATCCCAAACAACTCCAAATTTACTTTTAATCATCATCATCATCATCATCATCAGCAGCCTGTATCAGTCCACTGCTGGACGTAGGCCTCTCCCAAGATGCCACTGAGCCCGATCTTTGGCTCTTCTTTTCCAGTCACTGCCCACCGCTTTTCTTTAAGTGAATGCGAATACAAATTTTATGAAAATAACAATCAACAAAACTCTCATAATATTAGTAATAATAATGCTAAACGGTAGTTTCATGAGGATCCGTATTTGCGACGATTTGGTCGCAATTTGAATATAAATCATGTGTCACAGATTTGCATAATTATGATTGTTATATGATTTGTTAACTCATCCGGTAATTGATTCACAGAGTTAAAAATTTGTTGTATATCGTTTTATTATAAGCTAATTTTCATAGTTTGTTCTTCATTTTTTGAGCTTCACTTGTAACAAATTGTTTGTAAGTACAGTGTCTATTTCCCTGTTTAGATATTTTTTTTTGTTTGCTAGCAATGTGGGTAGCACATCACTAGTAGTCTAGCCAACCCTTCCAATTAAACTAAATATGCTTGTGTCTGGAGTGGATTCACGTCAATAGTGCAATGGGTTGGGATCGAAGTCACGACCTCTCGATCGCCAGGCCTTAGCTATTTGGTTATTTCCGCTTGCCGCCTTTAACTGTAGGTATATTATATTTAGATCACGATGCTTTAGCCATTGGACTATGGCCGCATTTCACTAATAATTAACCAAAAATAGGGTGTAAAATATAACAAAATAACATAATTGAGTCTAGGGACATCCAGGTAGACTGCTTCGACGTCCTAGACCCAATATTCCCAAGTTATCACCGAATAAGATTCCAGTGTTCACATAACCGATGTAGTAAACAATATCATGCAAAACACGGTCACATGTACGGTCGCCAACAAAATTGGCAAAACATGTTAGATGAGTGGATTTTGGGCTTATATTTCCACGCGTACGTAGGCTTATATCTATTCTACACACATTCCTTGCATATCGGGTAACTAAAGGTAATTGGGACCATTGAATTGAGATCCCGGTGGCGTAATCGGGAGGACGGTCTGCTTTGATGCCAGAGGTAACCTAACCTAACTCAAACCCCGCCATGCACCAATGGATTTTTCTATCGAAAAATGTAGGTGCGCTTTTCACAGTAGCCTCCCGGTGAAGGAAAAACATCGTTAAGAAACCAACAACCCCCGCATGGTGCTAAGACAATATCTAGTGTCCGCCTGGCCAGCTACCACCCTCAAGTTAGAAAATCTGTCGCTAAACATCTAATGTATTCCGGCAGCTATCCTTGAGAGTCAGTTCCCATTCTAGGTCTAGCGTGGTTACCATCTTCAACCGCATCATCACTTACCAACAGGTGAGATTGTGGTCAAACGCTAGCCTATAAGATATTAAAAAAATTGGAACAGATGCATAAAATACAGAAAATAATAAAAATTACGAACTAGGTTATATTAAAGAGCTATTTCATCAGCAATAATCGAATAACAATAATTATTGATTTAAAGTTACAAGCAAGACCTAAGTAGTAAATATTAGGTTCACTATGCCCTAGGGAACACTTTTGACATACAGGCAAAAATGCAGAAATAATTATATAGAATTAGATTGCCATTGAAAGAAATACAGAGTTCTTTAAAGAGAGCATTAAAATAAACTTTTTTTGTTATACTAGTTAGGTAAGCGTTTGACCACTATTTAACCTGATGTTAAGTGACGATGCGATCAACAATGTAGCTTACCTAGCTTACACAGAAGATTACATTTAACTTGACATTTGGCAACGCATAACCCTTTAAAATAAGTATAACCTGTTACGAATGTTCATAGAAAACGGTAATCACTTCCATAAACGACAGTAACCACTTCTCACTTGCTTGTTTATTATCTATAGCTACATATACCCACATATACATTATGAACATATCAACAATGTCGCTGACTGTACAATGAAGATACAACACCAAATAAACTCGTAAGTTATTCCAGTTTCAAATAAAACCGACACCAATAAAGGTAGTGCGGTGTGCAAGCATTGTTCGCTACATTATTGGACATATACTCGGAACAGGTATCGGGATGCCGATATTGTACGCGCGGATATTACCCGATAAGCACTGTGATACAGTACGTGTTCTTGCTACGGCATAGGTGACGACTGTTCTTCGTAGCACTATTAAACATACAGCGCTACGGATATCGGGATGATTTTTAGATATAACCTGATGTTGTTGATCTGCAATGTTAAACAGTGCGTGTTCTTGCTACGCTCGTAGCCTCGTAGCTCAGTTACAACTGTTCTTCGTAGTGTTATTAAACATTCGAAACGCTACGGATTTCGATTTACAGCATTATTTTACTATAGCTGTGCCCCGTGTATTTGCCTGCGATATTAAGTACTTGTAAAATTATTAAAGTGATTATAGGTGGCTATAAACTATCTATGTGCCAAGTTACATTTAAATCCGTTTAGCTGATATTGCGTAATAAAAAATAGCAAACACACACACTTTCACATTAATAATATTATAAGTAGGATAACAATATATTGTTGCTAATGTGTAGTGTGAAACATTACAAAGTCTTTTTAGGGTTCCGTACCCAAAGGGTAAAACGGGACCCTATTACTAAAACTCCGCTGTCCATCTGTCTGTCTGTCTGTCTGTCTGTCTGTCTGTCTGTCTGTCTGTATGTCTGTCTGTCTGTCTGTCTGTCTGTCTGTCTGTCTGTCTGTATGTCTGTCTGTCTGTCTGTCTGTCTTTCTGTCCGTCTGTCCGTCTGTCACCAGGCTGTATCTCATGAACCGTGATAGTTAGACAGTTGAAATTTTTACAGATGCTGTATTTCTATTGCCGCTATAATAAAAAATACTAATAACAGAATAAAATTAAAAATAATAGGGGGTCCCCATACAAAGAACGTGTTTTTTTCGGCATTTCAAGATAACGTCCATAGATGGCGTTATATTGAAATGCCTATCCCTAACTCCTTTGTTAGACGGTAGATGGCGTTACGAAATAATAAAATGTTTATTAATTATAATTTTTTGCTGGCAAAAAATGATAGTGGTATTTTATGCTCGATCTTATAAAATACTGTAGTGTGGTACGGAACCCTACGAGTGCAAGTCCGACTTGCACTTGGCCAGTTTATTTTATTATTAGTTTTTAAATGATTGTAACACAATTATTAATTATATTCATCAATAATCAAAGTTCCGACTATTATCATCTTCTATGGCTTCTTGACATGGCTTCTCTAGCTGATAACATTACAGGGCTTTTTTTATCCAGTTGTCGTCCATCTATCCACATAGTATAATAGCACCCTGCGCTAAGCTAGAACTTATTACACTATATATATATACACAAGAACTTATTTACAACTGCTATTTATGTCAGATCTCTTCGTAAAATTGACCTTTCAAGAGAAATTCCGGTGGTCACGGGAAGAGTGTCGACCAAAGAGTAAGATAAATATTGGTGTCGTCAGTCTTCTTGTTACCCCGATCATTCAAGCTAAACTAATCTTCAAAATAAATAAATTAAATATACATATTTTTCCAACAAGGCCCGTATCACAACATCGCTACAGATTAAGTATTATGTTTAGGGTTCCGTAGTCTTGACAAAGAACCCTTACAGTTTCGTCGTGTCCGTCTGTCTGTCGGTCAGTCCGAGGTTTTGCTAAGAGACTATTTATACTATAAAGCTGTGATTTTGTAGAGGTGCGTAAATCAATTATGCCGACAAAGTGGTAAAATAAAAATATGTTTTAGGGTAGCTCTCCTATATGTCAAGTAGGGATGAATTTTTTTTTCGTCGTCTACCCCATCGTGTGGGTATATCACGATGATAGTGCTTTTCATGAACTTCAAATTTGAATAATTTTCAAAATAATTATGTTAAATATTATACTACTACGGAACCCTACACTGCGCGTGGCCTGACACACACTTGGCCGGTTTTATTTTAATATCATATAGGCTAGCGTTTAACCACTATCTCACCTGTTTGGGAAATGATGATGCGGTCTTAGGTAAGCACGCTAGGCCTAGAATGGGAACTGGCTATCAAGGATAGCTTCCGGAACATATTAGATGTTTGGAGACAGATTTAGAATTTGAGGGTGGTAGCTGACCAGATGTCCTACTACCATGCCTACTACTACCAAGATATTGAAATACTTACTCATACTACTCAAAACGCAATAAGTCGTTATCATTACGGTAGCATTATAAAGCATACCAAATCCTATGAATATCAATGAATTTTATAGATTTAGATATAACCTGATTTCCTGACTACTGTTCGTAACATCATTAAATTTACCAAACGCTGCCGACGGATATCCGGATAAATGCGGATGATACCAGATAAGCAATTTGAAACAGTACCCGATCTTGTTACATGTGTTGCGAGAATCTTACAATATACTAGCTGACCCGGCAAACGTTGTTTTGCCATATAAATAAATGGCTATTAAAAAATAAGGGTTGATCGTAGAAGGGTGAAAATTGAGGATTGTATGTATTTTTGTATGTTGTATCATAAAAAAATAGAAATTAAAAATTTTGTCTAAAAAATAAAATAAAAAATTTAGGGGTGGACTACCCCTAACCCCTAACATTTAGGGGGATGAAAAATAGATGTTGGCCGATTCTCATAGATACCGGATAAGCACAAAAAATTTCATCAAAATCGGTCAAGCCGTTTCGGAGGAGTATGGCAACGAAAACTGTGACACGAGAATTTTATATATTAGAGATTATTAAAATGCTTAAATTCTAGCCCTAGCATGCTACCTACCCTAGCTACCCATCCTCGACCGCATTTTCATTGACCAACAGGTGAAGTAGTGGTCATACGTTAACCTATTATTGTGATATAAACAATATTGGCTTGTTTCTTACTTTTTTGAGCGTGATTTTCAACTGAGTTCCAAAAAGAAGGAGGTTGTCAATTCGTCTAAGTTTTTTTTTTTTGTGTGTATGTTACGCGATTACTCCGTCAATTGTGAACCGATTCGAATGGTTTATTTTGTAATCGGTAGGGTACGTTTTCCAAACGGTCCCATTTTAATTTCATCGAGATCTGATAAGTATCTTCAGAGATATTATGTTTCTTTCAAGTGTTTCACACTTTTATATTTTTGTAAATTGTTAAACACAATCCAAAATTTCATCGTACCGACGGGACTTGAACCCGCAACCTCCGGAATAACATGTTCCGGTGCTTTGCCAATTAAGCCACGGTGCGAAGTATCGTTACGACGAAATTAGTGGATTGCATTTTGTTAACCCAATTATGCATTGGTGGCGCCATCTATGACTACTTATTACGTAAGTTAATCATTCGGAAGAATACATTACAGTTTTCAAATCCGACGAGAGATGTTGCACTGCGTAAATCAATATTATGTTTCTTTCAAGTGTTTCACACTTTTATATTTTTGTAAATTGTTAAACACAATCCAAAATTTCATCGTACCGACGGGACTTGAACCCGCAACCTCCGGAATAACATGTTCCGGTGCTTTGCCAATTAAGCCACGGTGCGAAGTATCGTTACGACGAAATTAGTGGATTGCATTTTGTTAACCCAATTATGCATTAGTGGCGCCATCTATGACTACTTATTACGTAAGTTAATTTACCACCAATGCATAATTGGGTTAACAAAATGCAATCCACTAATTTCGTCGTAACGATACTTCGCACCGTGGCTTAATTGGCGAAGCACCGGAACATGTTATTCCGGAGGTTGCGGGTTCAAGTCCCGTCGGTACGATGAAATTTTGGATTGTGTTTAACAATTTACAAAAATATAAAAGTGTGAAACACTTGAAAGAAACATAATATTGATTTACGCAGTGCAACATCTCTCGTCGGATTTGAAAACTGTAATGTATTCTTCCGAATGATTAACTTACGTAATAAGTAGTCATAGATGGCGCCACCAATGCATAATTGGGTTAACAAAATGCAATCCACTAATTTCGTCGTAACGATACTTCGCACCGTGGCTTAATTGGCAAAGCACCGGAACATGTTATTCCGGAGGTTGCGGGTTCAAGTCCCGTCGGTACGATGAAATTTTGGATTGTGTTTAACAATTTACAAAAATATAAAAGTGTGAAACACTTGAAAGAAACATAATATTGATTTACGCAGTGCAACATCTCTCGTCGGATTTGAAAACTGTAATGTATTCTTCCGAATGATTAACTTACGTAATAAGTAGTCATAGATGGCGCCACCAATGCATAATTGGGTTAACAAAATGCAATCCACTAATTTCGTCGTAACGATACTTCGCACCGTGGCTTAATTGGCAAAGCACCGGAACATGTTATTCCGGAGGTTGCGGGTTCAAGTCCCGTCGGTACGATGAAATTTTGGATTGTGTTTAACAATTTACAAAAATATAAAAGTGTGAAACACTTGAAAGAAACATAATATTGATTTACGCAGTGCAACATCTCTCGTCGGATTTGAAAACTGTAATGTATTCTTCCGAATGATTAACTTACGTAATAAGTAGTCATAGATGGCGCCACCAATGCATAATTGGGTTAACAAAATGCAATCCACTAATTTCGTCGTAACGATACTTCGCACCGTGGCTTAATTGGCAAAGCACCGGAACATGTTATTCCGGAGGTTGCGGGTTCAAGTCCCGTCGGTACGATGAAATTTTGGATTGTGTTTAACAATCTTCAGAGATATCAAAAGTCAAAAGTCAAAAGTCAAAGCATTTATTCAGTATATGGGCAAATTAAAAATTAGCACTTACACCCGTCAAATAACATTAAATAGATCATATTTCAACAAAAAATATAGATATAACAGAAACATAACGCTTTGAATTTACAAAAAAAAAAAAACAAAGGTATTGAGCCATTCAGCTTTCATCTAGACGTCGAACGTCACACTTAAAACACATGTTTAATTCCCCTTATTAATGTAGGGTTGCCAACCGTACCATTACGTGCACCCGCAACCCAGTGCATGTTTCAGTACTTCAGACAATTTTTATCCAAAAAATTGTGAAATAATGAAACATAATAGATAAATAAAACGCAGACTAATTGCAGTACAAATCATGTTCCGAATGGAACTGATTGTCCGACTATCATATATATGACGATAAACGTCTCAAACTTGCTACTGAAATTGACTTTAAATTGACGCGGGGCATGGAAATCGGTTGTTTTAGTTTTTAAACCATCTTAATTATTCAGTAGTAGGGTTTTAGTTATTGAACTTATTTTTTATTTATAGTATGAGCTCCATCATATTATTTATGTATATATAAAACAACAAACCCTATTTGTTGTTTTACATATATCTAGATAATGCATAAATTGCAAGAGTTGACTCTAGATAATGTATACATAAATATTTCGGTGTACAATAAATGATTTTTCTGTTCTATTTCTAACGATAGTCATCATCATCAACAGCCAGTATTCGTTCACTGTTGGGCATAGGCCTATCCTATGGCTCCTTTATCTTATTGTTCTAACGATACGTTGTTAATTTAGGAAATTCACTATTCACTGAAAGATATAAGTATGTGCTGCGTAGCTCATCCCTTGTGTTTCGTTATACTCAGGTAAAAAGTTATTGGAAACACACGGATGTTTTTTTATAATGGTAGTATTTTGTTTGATTCGGTATCAGCTAATCGTATAAAGAGCCTGAATCAACATTGACTGATCTATCTAGTTCTATATCTATCTAGCTAAATATCGCCTTCAAATATAACCCATACATTACAAAGAAAAGATTTTTTTCTAGTGTAGAAATACTTAAGTGATTTATTTTAAATTTACAATTAAAATTATTTTGCCACAAAATCAGAGTAATGTATTAAAATAACAGACAAAGCGATGCTTGGTACTGCCCAATATCAGCTACTGGTCAAACTGTGACATTGCATTTGCATTGGTAGAGCCACTGCATTGTTCAGTCTGTTGTCCAATCACAATGTTGATACTTTGAAGGCTAGATAGAGCCTTTTGAATGATCCGACGCAGTTAGTTCAGATATTGTTTACTTTGTTTTAAACTTGTTATCGAAATCCGTAGCTAACTAGTGGATAGATGCTACGAATACGTATTGTAGTCTTTTTTATTTTAAAGGCTGTTTCATACAAGTGTTTTATATATCACCATTTCAAAGAATGTATAACATTTAATAGATTATGAGATTTTTTATATCTGATAAGCTAGCGTTTGACCACTATCTCGCCTGGTAGTAAATGATGATGTGGTCGATGACAATTAGGTCTAGAATGGTCTGACTCGCTAGGGCTGTGTGCTGCCGGAACACCGTAAGTTTATGGCGACAGATTTTCTCCTTGGTGGTGGTTAGTTACTTTTTGGTAGCAAGCCGTGTGGAACAAATAAATAATGCTTCTACTTTTTGATTTTAAAATTATCGTGAATTAGTAACATTATTATTGTTATATACCGGCTGTAATCCACTCCCGAGGAAGAGCGACTGACTCGCTCGAAACCTAGGTCGAGAGAATTCGACTAAAGCTACGTGAATCACAGCCGGTATATAACAATAATAATGCTTCTCGTACCTCGGAATTAAAAAAATGAGAGTGAAAATACATTTACATAATCATGCGACGTGAAAATATTATATATTTCGATATTGAATCTCTGATGTTTGGCGCTAACGAAGTTAGTGCGCGAAAATATTAGTATTTAAGCACTAAACTGAAATTTCAACATAAGTGATGCATACTATGCATAACCACATTATGTTTTTTGTTCTCTTTCACCGTTTGCATTGATAGCGCGCGTAACTAACATTTATTCGTAAATATCAAACCCCACTATACAGATAAATAATAAAATCTAATCCAAACCCAAAATTCGATCTTGAACGTAAGATTTCAATGGCGTTCTTTTGATAAATAATAAAACAGAATGGAGCATTCCAACATGGAATGGAACACACAAAAATTGGAATTTTCGAATATAGAACAGGAAATCGAACGGCCGAGGGCATAGAGAATCAATTTCCGATTCGCGGGCACTTTCATAAGTATAAAGCAAGTCTGAGATAAGTTTTTGGAATGGCCTGCGGCTCGGCGCATACACTAAAAAGTAAAATTTTCTTTTGAATTATGTGAGTTGTTTGGTTATAAATAAACTACCTACAAATTTTTCGCTATAACAGTGCTTT
The DNA here is from genome assembly GCA_954871355.1 of Cabera pusaria. Taxonomy (NCBI): domain Eukaryota; kingdom Metazoa; phylum Arthropoda; class Insecta; order Lepidoptera; family Geometridae; genus Cabera; species Cabera pusaria. The sequence continues at coordinate 23,666,715 of OX940900.1, forward strand.
TGTACTTTTGTTTTTACAAGCTTTTCTTTAACATGTTTAACATGACATTAACATGTTTGGTTTTTAACATGCTTTTCTTTAACTTCTTTTGACATGTCGTGTTTGAATATCTGGGTCAAATCTCTGAAGCTAAATTAGTACCACTTCCTAACTTTATATTGCACTGAAAATTAGTATACTCGTATATCTATGGTTAGCATTAGCACTTTTCACTTCACATGATTACGTATTTACAAAAATAAGGCTTATAAAAAAGCATTCAAAAAGTTTAATACTGTTAAAACTAAATTATAAATTAAAAGCTTCATTGTGATTTTGTTGTTTTATAGAACAATTTCAGTGAAAGTCCCAACAAACTTAAGGGCTATTTGCTTTTACTGTTACTAGCTGTGCCCTGCGGCTTAGCCCGCGTTATAAAGTATTCTATAGATAGCCTAATCCATCTGGCTATCCCTGTATAAAATTTAAACTAAATCGGTCCAGCCGTTTGACCGTGAAGAAGCCCCAAACAAACAAGTCAACAAATTGACTTTCGCATTTATAATATTGGTTTTGATAGATACATTATTTTATAGTCATTGAGTGGTGATTACCACTCAATGACTATGTAAAACTGTGCCATAGATTGTTTCAGTATTACAACAAAAGCAATCAGTCTCTTCAAAAAAACTTATTAAAAATCAGCTCATCCATTTGGGCGCTACGATGCCACAAACAGACACACAGACATATATCAAGAATCAAGAATCAAAGCATTTATTCAGTATGTAGGCAGTATAAATATACGCACATATACACGTCAAAATCATAAATCATAAAATAAATCATAACCAATTATCAAGTAAGCATAGCAAAAGCAGAATTTAACGCCTTGAATTAGAAAAAAAAGTAATGAACCATTCAGCTGTCATCCAATCGTTTACAACAGAATATTTAAAAAAAATTAAAGTAGGTTAAAACCAACCATACATGTAACTGTGTGTTTCAGTACTTCAGACAATTTTTATATAAAAAAAATAAAAAAAGTGAAATAGTGAAACACAACATAGAGAAACGCATACCGATCACAGTACATATCATGATCCAAATGGAACTGATAGTCCGTCTGTCAGCTGCATAATATTGTTTAAATAAAAATAAAAATGGCAAGCCTAGAAAGAAAATCTGCGGACAAAACGGGAAAACTGAATGGCTGTTGAATCTACCGGTGTTTCGGAAATACTCCCATCAGAGAAGAAACACCAAGAAACTCTATGGGGCTTGTCTTGTCATTTTATCTTTTTTTTTTTAAATTAATTTTACACGTCAGTTTTAACATTTTAACAATATATTAATAATTATAATACAATTTATATTTGTTCTTGGAACTTGGGGCATTCAGGCCATGCATTTTTGTCATCCATATAGTCACCTATTGATTAGTATGATTTTTTCATCAAATTGGATTTTACATAGATTTAAAATTTGCTCATAGGCAATTGATCAATATCTTTAGGTAGCTTATTGTAAAAGCGTACACAGTTCCCCATGAATGAACCACTAACTTTCTGCAGTCTGAAATTAGGTATAATTAATCTATTTTTATGTCTTGTATTAAAATTATGTACATCAGACCTTTTCTTATAATCATTTATATTCTTGCGTATGAAAAAAATATTTTCATAAATGTATTGACATGCCACTGTTAGAATTTTAATTTCCTTAAATTTTTCACGAAGTGAATCTCGCGACCTCATACTATATATAGAGCGAATAGCTCGTTTCTGCAAAACACATATTGATTGGATTTCAGCGGCTTTCCCCCACAATAAAATGCCATAAGACATTATACTGTGGAAGTAGCTGAAATAGACCAATCTTGCAGTGGCTTCGTCCGTTAAAAATCTAATTTTACGTACTGCGTATGCAGCGGAGCTTAACCTACCTGCTAGAACCGATACTTGAGAACCCCATTGAAGCTTTGAATCCAGGGTGATGCCCAAGAATGTTGTGGATTCAACAAGTTCTAATGGTTCATCATTTATTAATATACTTCTATTTAGGATACCCTTTTTTACATTTGGTAGAGAGAAATTAATACATTTATTTTTTTTGCGTTTAACAATAAGTTATTGGTTGTAAACCAATTCAGAACCTGTGTTATTGATTTGTTTACATCGTCAAAGTTAGGTGTAGTCCTATCTATTTTGAATATCAAGGAAGTATCATCTGCGAACAAAACAATATCACATAGGTTCTGTACGAATGACGGTAAATCATTGATATAAACTAGAAATAAAAAAGGTCCTAGGATCGATCCCTGCGGGACTCCCATTTTTATGAGGGATCCAGATGACCTGACGCCATTGACTTCAACCATCTGTAATAAGATAAAGATAAGATAAGATAAATGTTTATTGACTAATTATTACAATTTCATTATGTCCTTAGAATATTCATGTACATTTTTTTTTTTGAACTAAGTTATATTCTAAAAGTTCGTTGGTGTCCGTAGAAGTTTAAAAAACTGTGTCACAGACACCATCGCCCTCCGTTAGACTACTATGACATTAGCTGTACATATTTAATTAGGTAAGTATTTTATTATGTGACACATTTTTAGTGATTATTTACACATTTAAGCTATGATGCGTACGTGTGTGTTTGAGTGTATATGTGTGCGGTGTGTGTGTGTGTGTGTGGGGGGGGGGTGCGTATATGTGTGTGTTAATGTATTATATAAGGTTGTGTGTTTTGACATTGAATATAGGTAAAGTTGTACGGGATTTATAGACGACAATTTATTACTGTTTCTATGTAATTTAGGTTTAAAAGGTAACTCTGTACAACACCTTTCACTTTGTAATAAGTGAGGGGATAGATATGAAGTGTCGCATTTAGTTTATTATAGAGCCTAGAGCTTAGAATATCGTAGTGTCTAGCAGCCAATAGCGTGCGAGTAGGAGTGGTGATGCAAACTCGATTTCGCCTTCGAATGTCGTCATCTAATTTCGGCTCGTAATACATATATCTATGCTTGCGCAAAATTGTGTTTAAGATTGACAGCTGTCTGACGGTTAGGACTCTAGTCTTTTGGTATAGAATGCTTGTTGGGTATCTGATAGGCTTGTTTGTCATGGTTTTTAGGACCGCGCGTTGCGCACGCTCGACTTGAAGAATATGAGTGGTGCACGCATTGCCCCATGTTGTGGAGCAGTAAGCAAGAATGGATTGTGCCAAGGAATAATAAACCATTTTAATTGTGTCAGGATCTGCGACATTTCGCAGCTTTTTAAATATATAGATTATTTTCCTGGTGCGAGAAGTGAGTGAGTCTATATGAGTCTTCCAGGTCAGCATATGATCGATGTAGACACCAAGATATTTGATGCTGTCTGTTTTTGTTAGAGTTTGACAATTGCACGAAGCAGTATGTTCAGATTTGCATTTGTGAGCTTTTAGTGATATACCACTTTTTGGCTGCGATAATGTATTCGCAGAAAATGTCAAATATTTCGTTTTTTCCAAATTAAGAGAAAAATGCAAACCTACTCAAGGTTTGCATCTAACCATTTCATTATAATTGAAAATGCTTGTTCTGCATTTACTTTAGCTTCATACCATGTTTTCCCTTTTATTATGAGCGCTGTGTCGTCAGCGTAGCTAAAAATCTCACAGTTAGGTATTTGTTGGTTGCAAAGATCGTTGACATATAAGAGAAATAAAACAGGGCCTAATATAGAGCCTTGGGGCACCCCGAAATTTAGCATAGCATCCTCACTGATGTGTTCGCTTATAGTAACGCACTGCGAACGATCAGATAAGTAATCTCGGAAGATGTTTAGAGCTACACCGCGGATGCCAACCTTTTCCATTTTTGAAAGTAGCGTAGGAATAGAGACGGTGTCGAATGCTTTAGATAGGTCAAGGAAGATACCAATAGATTTAAATTTGTTGTCAATTTGATGAGCTATTAGATTTGAAAGATCAGTTACAGCGTCTTCTGTTGACACTTTTTTTCTAAAACCATACTGTTTATTTGATAAGACGTTATATTTATCTAAGAAGTTACTAAGTCTGTTGTTTAAGAGTTTTTCGAGTACTTTAGAGAGCGACGTTAAAACAGAGATCGGTCTGTAGTTTTCGACACCGTCACAATCACCACTTTTAAAAATGGGGTGAACCAAGGCTTTTTTCATTGGCTTGGGAAAGACGCCAGTCGAGAGACAAAGATTTAAGGCATATGTGATAGGAGGAACGAGAACCTCGCGTGCCTCCTTTAGAACTTTTGCTGGTATGCCATCCCATCCCATCGCACAATCCTGCCTCAGACTCATTATTATTCTCTCAACCTCCGCGCAATCAGTTTCGTGTAAGACCATGGAATCAACTTGAGTATTAAGATGGTGTTCTAGTTTCTGAGAAGTATGCACAACCCTATGGTCAGTATGAATAATTTTACCGGCTAATTTCTCGCCAAGATTTACGAAATACGAATTAACTTCATTAAATTTAATTTTTGGGTCTGTATTGTTTTTAATTAAATTACTAGATGGGTTTGTTTTTAAAAGCATGTTAGCCACCTTCTTGACTGTATCCCATGTAGCCCTGGGATTCCCCTTGGCCTTCTTAAACTCCCCTTGTGTTCTATTACAGAGGTATGATGATACCAGATCAAGTGCCTTACCTTCAACACCGTAGTATTTTAATTTGTAAATTAGTGTTTTATGACAGACACAATCAAATGCTTTTTATAGGTCACAGAACACGCCAATAGCATCTTGTGCTTTCTCCCATGCATCAAATATATGTTTAAGAAGACTTATTCCTGCATCAGTAGTAGAACGCCCTTTAGTAAATCCAAATTGTTTGCTGTTTAAAAGATCATTCATGTTAAAATGTATTAAAAGCTGGTCTAATATTACTTTTTCAAAAATTTTACTCAATGCCGGTAGTATAGAGATTGGTCTATAGTTAAATGGATCATTTTTGTTTGCTGATTTGAATAAAGGAATCAATTTACTTTTTTCATTAAATCCGGGAAGACACCTTGATCAACGCATCTGTTAAAAATAAAAGCTAAGTATGGGCTAATAACAGTAATAATGTAACTGAGAACTGTGGTTGACATTCCCCACAGGTCCTCGGTTTTCTTTTGTTTGAGCATTTTAAATGTTTTCACAATTGAGTCTGCAGTTACGTGTTTGAACTGGAACAAGGTATCACATTTATTTACACACTTTGATAATATAGAATAAGCATCAGCGGGACTAGAATTTATGGACTGAGTGGTAGTAATGGGTACTTGAGAGAAGAACTCATCAAATGTATTGGCAACCTCATTACTATCCATGATTAATTTATTGTTTACTTTTAAGATGATCTTACTGTCTCTTTGTTTTATTTTTCCAGTTTCAGTATTGATGATTTTCCATGTTGTTTTTATTTTATTTTATTTTATATAAAATATAAACTTATAATATACCTCTTCTTTTTACGTATGGACTTAAAGATGAGTTAGACTGATTACTAAGCTATGTTGGACTGTAAAATGATCTTACTTAATAATCTCTCTCCCACACAAGCACTTATAGATAATTTTTTATTGCAGCTCCCACGACTTAGCTATGCATGGATGGAAATAAAATCGAGCGCCCCTCCCAAAATACAAGGTAAGCCATCTTTTTGTAATATTTCGATGTAATGAATACATCCAATATGAGTGTTTCAAGGATTTCAGATATTCGTAATGCTCTCCAAAAGTATCTGTTATTTCCGTTTCCTTACGACTGTATTCTATTGCATATTATCTTATCATTGTTTTCTAATGGTAAGGTTATGTGTGTGTTGAAACTGTAGAAGTTGAAACAATTGAATAGCGAAGTTTAACGGTAAACTACACATAAACACTTAGGGGCCAGTTTTACCGGTTCCTTATAATGCATTAAATATAATAGTAATTAAATAATAGTTTTCTGACACATGACGCCACATAAAAGCTGTCAAAAATTTATCAGATTTCTTCATGTCTTATCAATCTTGGGTCCAATCCTATTTGTTCTGTACAGTGCTGATATCATTAAATGCATACAAAATTCTAAATATCATATTTACGCAGATGATATTCAAATTTATATTGATTTTGAACCAGGACATCTAGACATTGCATTACATAGACTTCGTGAAGACTTAAACAGAATAGTAGAATGGTCAGAAAGCAATTGCCTCTTACTAAACCCAAAAAAAACTAAATTTATGATATTAGGTAGTAAACACCAGCTTTTATCACTGCCTAGTGTTGTTGATTTGTCACTCATGGGTGAAAAAGTTGAGCGAGTCTATGTAATTCGCAATCTTGGCCTGAAGGTTGATGTACATTTGAGATATGAAGAACATATTGCTGAATCAGTTAGAAATTGTTTATACAGGCTTAAAATGCTCTACAAGCTCAGACCATATCTAAGTGAAGATCTCCGAACGCAACTTGTAGAAACACTAGTGCTTTCAAAACTTAATTATGCTGACACAGTATATGGCCCACGACTATTGTCTCGTACTCAACATTTAGTACAAAGGGTTCAGAATGCCTGTGCTAGATTCTGTTTCAACATCCCACCTCAAAGTCACATTACACCCTTCCTCAATAAGCACTATGCACTAAAAATGAAGTCACGGCGCAAACTCCATCTTGCATGTCTTCTTTTTGGTGTAATAAACTTAGAAAGTCCATCATATCTGCGCAACAAGCTCAATTATATTGCCAAGGACAGGTCATGTTCCATACGCCATGTGTCTCAACAATTGTCCATACAGAAACATCGAACAATTAGCTTTCGCGGGTCCTTTCGATACTCTGCTACTAAGTGTTGGAACAATATTCCGCCTCCAATTAGGGATCTGAAAACATTAGGCTCATTTAAATACAAATTAAAGCAATTCTTAGTGGTGGAGCAAAGGAACCGTGGCAATATAAAGCCAGATGTGTCCATTATCTAAATAAAATCAGTAGGTAACTAATAGCTATTAAACACACGTCACACACTTTGACTTACCTATTTTTCCAAAACAGCTTCAGAAAATCAACTCGCAAACTCAATGCACCACTGAATTGATTTCGATTTTAGATTGCTAGTTTTACATCAATCATAATAATATGTGAAGTTCCTGTTCTCGATCGTTGTTCTCTCATTACAAGTTAGCTTAGGGTATTATGTTAGTACGAACTCTTTTTACAGTTTTTAACTTATTACGTGGTTTTTTGTTTACAATTTTCTCTTGTTGAAAATGTCTCACCGTCATGTCTAAGATCTGATCTGACAGTGACAGGCATATAATATAATGTGACAATGACAGCATAATAATAAGCTGCGTTCATAACCTGTGCGCCAATTTTTAAGAAAAAGTATATTTTTGTATAAAATTGTATGTATTTTAATTATTTATAAATTTATTTAAATGTGTTTTGATTGAATGTATGTTTCTGTAATATTATTTATTTTTGTAATTTTTTTCGTGTCCAATCCGCTTAGGTCCATCTGAAAATCAGCGTTCCGGTTAAAACCTGAACATATGTGCTGAGATGGTCCTGTTCAGCACACACACACACACACAAATAGCTTAAGTTTTATTATTTATGATTTTTTGTTTTATGTACTACTAGGTTTAAGTTTTTGTTTTTATTTAAATACCTACGTTTTTTAGTGTGTAGCTGAATAAATGCATTTCATTTCATTTTTCATTTCATTTCATGTTAGCGCTATCAGGCAACGGTGAAACTGGCCCTTAGACACTTAGGTACATACACTTTGTCAATTAATTCGGCCGTTAAATAGAAATTATTTTTGGTTTTAATGGCAAAGTGTCCAGTGAAATTACAGGGCATGTGAGACTTATTATCTTTATGTCTTCGGATAACAGGCGCAGTGCAGTGACATGCAAAGTTCTGGCTATCCAGAACTTGCATGCCCTGCTTGTCTTGTTATCTTATATCATAAAAAAAATATGCATTACAAGTTTTACAACTTAATTCAACAATTCTGAAATGTTCAAGGGTATATACAGGGTGACTGGTAATAGATTGTACAAATTGAAGGACACCTGGCGGCTTTACTATGACTTTCCACCGGTTTAGGCGCAAAATGCCCAATTCTCAAAATCGCATGTGAGTTTTAAAAGGACCAATTCTCAAAATGGCAAATTCTACAAATACCAAATTCTCAAAATGGCAGATTCTCAAAATGCCTAATTCTCAAAATGGCGAAATTTACCAAGTTACCAACTACCAAGTTAATTTGAATGTGTCACCATCTTTTCTATAACCATAAATTATTTTTCAAAAAAATAAAACCGACTCCATAACCAGAAACAGGCACTCAAAAGAGAAAAATAAATTACTTAATATAATTATTATAAGCGCTACCCACTTATCTATTTGAAGTCGGCGCCAGCCAAGTCTAATAGATAGTAGATACGAGTAGATACTACCTAAATGTATCTACATACTTACTACTACTACATACATAGTATCTATCTACTACTCAATAGACTTGGCTGGCACCAACTTCAAATAGATGTTATTTATTTTTTGTTTTTGAGTGCCTGTTTGTGGTTATGAAGTTGCTTTTATTTTTTTTGAAAAATATTTATTTATATTTATATTTATGTCTTCAAAAGTATATGCAATAGCAACTTCCATTGTGTATAATCTTCTTGGGACTCTTAATCTTCTTCTAAAACCAGTACATTATCCTATGTTTGAAGTATTTATCTCCATATCTCTGGAGATACTAATCAGATCTCGATAAAATTACAATGGGACCACCTCGGAAACGTATTCTACCTATTAAAATAAGAATCATTTGAATCCGTTCACAATTGACGGAGTAATCGCGTAACATACGCACAAAAAAAACATACAGGCGAATTGAGAACCTCCTCCTTTTTTGTGAAGTCGGTTTTTTTAAAATGCTTTATAGGCAAGCGTTTGACCACTATCTCACCTGATGTTAAGTGACGATGCGGTCGACGATGTAGCACGCTTACCTAGTAAATACCTGTTCACTCGCGATTTGAAGACCCCCGGGTTGTAGCTATCGGGAAACGCAGACACCGGCAAGGAGTTCCATTCTTTGGCGGATCGTATTATGTAGGACGAAGCAAAACGCTTCGTGCGTGTAGATGAAACGTCCATCATGAAGCGGTGGCGCACATCGGTACGTCTGGTTGTCCGATAGAAGAAAGAGGGATGGCGGTACTAACTCGTGCAATTGGGTGGCACACTCTCCGAAATGTATCCGATAGAAAACCGATAAACAAGCGACTTTTCGGCGATGCTCTAGGCTCTGGAGCCTTTTCACTACAAGTTCGTCGTCATTTATAAGTCTCTTAGCTCTCCTCTCAATTACTTCCAGCGCCTCCAGCTGATATTTGGCTGACTCATCCCAGAGGTGAGAACAGTACTCCATACATGAACGGACTTGTGCTTGATTTGTGTTTGATACAAGTTGAGCAGCTGTGCCGGTGTGAAGTACTGTCTCACCTTAGCCAGAATACCAAGCTTTTTTTAAGCCAACTGGGCCTTGGACTCGATGTAGGATCCAAAGTTGAGCGTGGGTGTTAAAGAGACGCCAAGAAGCTCAAGGTGGTCAGTTATCGGTACGGACACATTTCAAAAAGTAGGTGTCAATTGAAATGGACTCCTTTTGGCGGAAAATAGACACGCCTGGGTCTTAGCAGCATTGAAATTTATCAGATTGGCATCACCCCGATCGGAGACAGCCTTTAGGGACAAGTTCATGCGCTCGACCATCGCCTCCCTAAGACATTGGATTTCAGCTGCACTGGTCCGTGCACTGGATGTATAGCTCTCTACAACAGTGCTGCATACCCAAAGATACCGGGCTTTAGCAGATCGTTGATATGCAGCAGAAATAGGGTTGCAGAGAGCACCGATCCCTGAGGGATCCCGGCATTTATTGCCAATTGGTCAGAAGAGCAGCCATCAATGACAACTCTTATCGACCGATCCCTTAAAAAATCCGAAATCCAGACACAAAAACTAGTGGGTAGTCCGTATGATGGAAGCTTGTTTATAAGACTATCGTGCCAAACCCTGTCAAAGGCTTTTGATATATCAAGGGAAACCGAAAGCGCTTCCCTATGATTCTCTATAGCCTCACTCCAAATGTGCGTGGCATACGCTAGAAGATCCCCAGTGGACCGATTTTGGCGAAATCCGTATTGTCGGTCACTGAGGAGATCATTCGTTTCTAGGTATGCCAGGAGCCGGTTGTTCAGTACACGTTCCATAGTCTTGCAGAGTATGGACGTGACCGAAATCGGCCTGTAGTTGGCAGGGTCAGCACGACTGCCTTTTTTGGGCACGGGTTGCACGTTGGCAAGCTTCCATGATCTTGGTACTTCACCAGTTGTCATAGAGAGACGAAACAGGCGTGTCAAGATAGGAGCGAGTTCAGGCGCACAGGTTTTCAGAACTATAGCTGGAATCCCATCAGGACCGCTGGCTTTGTTCACGTCTAGATTTTGCAGCGTTTTTCGTACCTCAGTCTGACGGATGCGTATTTCTGACATATTTGTCACACATCCAGACTAGGAGGTGTCTCACCGGCAGTATCTAGACGTGAAGATTCTACAAACAGAGAAGCAAATAGATTTGCCTTCTCTTTGGCGGTGTGAGCCAACGTCCCGTCAGGATTCAGCAGTGGGGGAAGTGAGGGGCGGCAGAAGTTTGACTCGACCGACTTAGCCAGGGACCAAAATGCTTTACTACCCGTAGGGTACGAAGCTAGTTTGGTCCCTATCCGGCCTATGTGATCAAATCGGGCCTTCCGTAGAGCCTTCTTGCAGGACTTGGCAGCCTTGTTGAATGCTTTCTTCTTTACTGAGAGATCCTTGGCCTTGCGGTTTTGAGCGTCAACCCAAGCCAGGTATGCTTTTTGTTTCAGCGCTTCAGCACTTCCACACATAGCTCCAAACCAGGGTTGAGCTTTGCCTGACATTGCCGTATCAGAGATTGGAATATAATACTCCATTCCTTGACGCAGCACATCCGTCACAGCGTCCGCACAAACCGAAGGATCGTCAGAAGAAAAACAAACAGGCCGCCAAGGATAAGATGCAAAGAACGACCGCATCTCATCCCAATCTAACTTGTATCGCCACACCCGCCGAGTGCCCCTAGGACTGGGATCGGGCGGGGAGTAGACAGATACTGATTTCACCAGACAGTGGTCGGAGCTACCTAGCGGTGATGATACCGACACTGATTAGCGGTCTGGATCAGTCGTCAGCAGAAGGTCCGAGCAATTGGCTGTATGGCTGTCAACATCAGGAACCCGCGTTGCTTCCTGGACCAGCTGAGTGAGATTTAACGCTAAAGCTAGTTTTCGCGTCTCTCTCCCAGCGTAGTCGGTGCACTGGTGTGGGAAGAGCCATTCCTGGTGGTGGGCATTAAAGTCCCCCAGTAACACTAGTTGGGCTGAAGGGTATTTATATTGAGCAGCATCCGCCGCTTCACTTAAGTATTCTGTGAGCCTGCTCGTCTCCTGGTCTCCAGTGTGCGACCGGTAGACACAGGCATAGATAAGTTTCTCTAGGCCTGTGTCAACCAGTATCCAAAGCACAGAGTAGCGTGGGTCTTCGAGGTATCGAAGACGCCGACAGCAGATGTCGTCCCAAACATAAGGTACGTAAGGTACGCCACGTTGGAAGGACATCGTATCTGCGTCTCCGATAGAAACAAGAGTGCCAGTTTATCAGTCTCAAGGTGATGGTGGGCTGCCTGGAGATTGGAGTGCAAGCCTCTGATGTTGGTGAAGTGCACTTTGAGGGAGAGGGCGTGCATCTACTGTGTAACGTTACTCTTGTTTCAACTTTTTTTCATAATGGTTATCGGAGTGCAGGTAAGAAGAAGGCAGTGAAGCGAGACGCCCTGCTGCTGACCATCAGACAAACACCGGGACACCACATCTGAGGGGGGACCAGTCTGGAGACTGCGGGGACGCCCGAGCCCCCCCCGAGGATGTCCATAGGGCCCTCTCCTCCGGTCGCCAACCGGCACTATGGCGCATCTCGGGATTTTTCGACAGTTGGCGGGGCAGCCTTTCACGTGTGGCTGGCACGCTACTTGGGCCCCCTACTGACTGCGGTCGGCCAGCGGTGCACCGTGCCTCGGATCCCGCTACCCTCCGCGACTGGTCGCCCGATGCGGTGGCGTCAGTATTTATCTGGTCGGTCTTACAGCAATGGCGCAACTGCTTCGGCCCATCTCCTATTGTGGCTGCACCGGCCATTACACCGTAAAACTAAAACGCTTGGCGGCATGGCTTTGGCCGGTGGGTGGTCACGAGCCGCGGCAAAAGCCTCCCACCGAGTCACCTAATTAGCACCACCCGGGGACCACGTGTAGGGATTCACATGATGGGGTACTCTCCTACGGACGTGGGTGACTTGGCCCCAGTTATAACTAAATAAGACGGACGTAAAGAACAGATCATTGAGACCATTCCAATGGGCCCAAACTCGACAATCTGCTGTAAGTTGGTGAGGAGTTGAGTATTCTGCAGATTCCAGGAGAAGTCCCAGCATCAGGTCAAAGCTGCCATGTTCTTATAATATAATTGAAGTAAGAGGATACTGAATTTCGAATTGATAATACCTATGAAAATTGATTTCATAGCGACATTATCTCATCATCATCAGAAAAAACGCATAGTTTTAAAATGGCTGAACGGATTTTCATGAATCAAAGCTAAGAACACCCTCGATTAAGACGCCTATTAAACATAAGAAAACTAAATTAAAATCGGTTCATTCGTTTTGACGCTATGACGCTACAGACAGACATACACAGATACAGATACGGGGGTTCATTATAATAAGAGTGCGAGGCTGAACGCGTCGGCGAGCGCCCCGCATTCGAGATCCTGAGGAAAGCCTCCGAATGAGGCCGAAACAATTGTCGATCACTATATCAAAATGGCCTAAGTCACGTAAAATTTGCGTTTTATAATTAATAAATTTCAAATATAATAAATTCAAGCCTCACAAAATAACGGAAAACGAAAATTCCAACACGAAATTGCTTGCCGAAGTTTCACAAGAAAAAAAGAATTTTTCCGCCACTTTTCTTAACTCTGTTTAATCTGTTGTCGTTTCCAAAAATTATCCTCATTTATAATTATGTTCAAATGTTGACAAGTTAATGGAAAAACTTCTGAGAACGGGGTCGAGTAGAGAGACATGTTACCCGTGATCACAGACTACCCACCAATTGATATCGTATGCACAAGATACATAGCATAAATCAAAGCCCAGCTCTATTTAAACTTATTGATTTAAAAACGGGTATTTAACGTAACTTACGCGAGATCGATATAGCGAACGACAATTGTTCGGCCTCATTCGAAGGCCTTCTTCAGGATTTTGAGTGCGGGGCGCTCGCCGACGCGTCTAGCCTCGCACTATTTAGTCTCTTCATATAGCGATGGTTTTGCGACCGATATATATTTGTAAGAACGTTCTAGTCTCTAGCTGTATCTCCTGTGTTATATAATTTACGATCGTACAAGACGAAACCGCAACCGACTTCACATGCCGCGATAGTCAAAGTAATAATCATGTCATCAAAGTATACACATTTGCTTATATTGTTTATCTCCATATCTCCGGATATAATTGTCATATCTCGAAAAAATTTGAATGGACCCAACGGGAGGCATATCTCTCAAACAAAAAATAATTTTTAAATCGGTTAGGATTTGACGGAGTTCTAAGGTAACAAACATAAAAAAAATTAAAGATACAGTCGAATTGAGAACCTCCTCTTTTTTTGTGAAGTCGATTAAAAATGTTTGCTTTGCAGAAAGCGTTGGCAAACTACATGGAAACTACCAGCCTAGTGTATATAGTATTCCACCGCATTTGCGAAACAGAGAAATACGCAGCTATAAACCTATTAAATTATTTTTATCATGTGTTTGATGTCATCACGACAGTTTGCGGACTAACTCAGACCTGTAGAACGTTTATTTTTTTAAGGCACATGTGAAATTTCTAAAGTTTCGTTCCTCTTTATACCTTATTATGCGGTATCTACAGAGGTAATCTGTTTCCATAATAGACTGGAAGTAGAGCATACCTATTAGTCCAGTCAAAATAGACATTACAGTTTGCATTAATTCCCAATAAGCTGGATTTTTGTGCAGGCCTTGAATACGTCATTACAAATGATATGTCAAAAGTCCCCATCGATCCCGCTTGTGCGTTGTTTTTTATTCGAGGTCGAAGGTCACAAATTTGCGTTTTTCGCGATTTTTAGAAAAACTTTAAGTTTCATCATAAAAGTACCTTTGATAAAATTGTAGATCATAAAATTATCTATAAAAAATTTATCAATACTTTCTTTTCTACGAGCCAGCGTTTCTGAGATATAAGGGGGGGGGGGGGGGGGCATCCCATACATGGAACTGAAACAAAAAAAAATTGTTCAAACCTATACTACCTATGGTACTTTTATGATAAAACTTACCGTTTTTCTGAAAATCGCGAAAAACGCAGATTTGTGACCTTTGACCTCGAATAAAAAACAACGCACAAGCGGGATCGATGGGGGACTTTTGACATGTTATTTGTAATGACGCATCCAAGGCCTGCACAAAAATCCAGCTTGTTGGGAATTAATGCAATCTGGAATCATAATTTAGTCTATTTTGACTGGATTATATGTGTGATGTCGAGTTACATTAAGTAAGAATGTATACCATTTTATTTATGGACTCTATATTGGAGACTAGAACAATAAAAGAGGTGTAAAGAAATCTAATATTCTATACCACTTCGTATCTCAATCTATTTTAATAGCTATTTTAATTTTAATACTAATATTATACACGTGAAATTTGTATGTTGGTTACTCAATCATGGAGAAATGAGTATGAATTTGCATGATCATTCATATTTTCAATCCTGGGGATATTATGTATTAATGAATAAATTAATGAATGAATGTTTATTTGAAAAACTATAATATTTGAAAACAATATCAAAGTAGCTGCTGTTATGCTTAAATGTTCTACCCGTGTAGACTTTTGTACACGCAAAAGCTTTTTAGAATTGATACAATTAATAAATTAAATTATAAATTACCTTATTTATAAATTAAAATTCACAATCAATCATCAAATTACCTACCAAACATTACAAATTCATATGCACATTTTATTACAAAAATATAAATAATATTTTAAAGGGATGAAAGTGAATGTAAGTAAGACTAAAGTAATGGTTTTTGTAAGAGAAGAAAGAATGACAGATTGTAAGGTTACGATTGAAGGAGAGAACAAGTGAAAGAGTTTGTGTACCTGGGTTCTAAGTTTACGAGAGATGGTAAGTATGAAAGTGATATTGAGCGAAGAGTTTTGGCTGGAAACCAAGTGAGTGGGGCACTGTATAACTTTATGAGAAGTCAGAACGTGTCTAAAAAGCACGACTGGCTGTACATAGGGGAGTGTTGGTTCCCACACTCATGTTTGGTAGTGAATGCTGGGTATGGCAGAAGAAGCATGAAAGTAAAATTAGTGCTGTAGAAATGAGAAGTTTGAGAATGATTGGAAGGAGGAAGAAGGATTGAAGTATGATTGGAGTGACTCTGATGGATAAGGTGGAGAACAGCATGATAAGGGAATGTTGTGGTGTGGTAGAAGATGTGGTGACAGAGATTTTGAAAGGGATGCTTAGATTGTTTGGACATCTAGAGAGGATGGATGAAGAAAGACTGACGAAACAGATTTATGAGACGAGTGTGAATGGGGCAGCCGGTAGAGGCCGACCTAGGCGAACGTATCACGACCAGATCGGAGACGTTTTAAAGAAAGGCCAAGTCAAAAGTACTTATAACCGGCGAGCATGTATGAAGGCGCTCATGAAAGTGGAAGAAGCGAAAGAGGTATGTCAGGATCGTAGTATGTGGAAAGAAGTAGTCTCTACCTACCCCAACGGGAAAAAGGCGTGATTGTATGTATGTATGTATGAATGTAAGGTTGTCTGGGAGAAATCGCTTCAAGCGACAAGACCGCCGATTGTATTGCCATACTTGTAATGTTTTATTTTTTGTTTCTATTTTTTACAGTTTGTAGCATTGGTAATCAGTTAAGAGTTTTTGTTAATCAATTTTATATTGGTAATACATTATTGTATGTATATTGGGATAAGGGAGCACAAATATCACCCTAATGCTCCCAGCCAACCTCACCTGCCCGTGGTGCATTCTGCTGACCAACAAACGAGGCCCTGGCGACCGACAAATGGCGGTACTACCATTTCATATTATGGCGTAGCTAAATACTACATGCTGGTGCCGGGCAGCAGCGTCACCGGCGCGAGGATCGCAGGACGTATCCTGCGATCGCCCACCCGTCTGCCCAGCGTGGCGATTAGGGCATACCCCTCCCAATGAGCTGACGATCGGGCTCAGTGGCGTATCTTGGGAGAGGCCTATGTCCAGCAGTGGACCGACACTGGCTGATTATGATGAATACATTATTATTATTTTATTTCAGTATTATATATTATATATTATTCATTTATATATTATAGTACTGCCACGGATGAACCAGCAGATCTAATACTTCGCAGTGCTAAACTCTGTGAGAAAGGACAACTCCGCTATTTATCACTGTTGTTTACCCCGAACTTGGGGTATCTTATTTATGTAGCCACTTTTGAAATGCTTTTACTCGAACTAAGTTTTTGTTGAGTCTAGACATTGGAATATTTAAGTTTGATAAGCTTCTAAGGTATCCAACAACAAAAAAATATAAAACGCGTATAAATTTTTTTAATTTTAAGTATTGCATTTACTAACCCATGGATCATGTTGTCTGAAAATTAAATAAATTGAATTGAATTGAATAAAATAGAAGATGTGTGGGGATAGCCGGGCTTTGAGAAATGGACTAAAGTCAGTCTTCATCGCTTCCTTTCAGTGATGTCCTCTAATTCTAGACTAAAAAATAAGACATACCATAATACCTAAATTCCCATTGGTAATAAAAATAAACACAAAAACTGAAAAATTACTGTAATGTAGCTAAAATATGGTATAAATATATAAATAATATCTACATGAAATATTTGTCACTGCCAAGTATACTTATATCATGTACTAAAAGGAAAGAACTATGTGGCCCTTAGGCGTAAAGGATGATAAAAAAAAAAGATTCCAATGAATTGAGAACCTCCTCCTTTTTGTGAAGTCGGTTAAAAAGGATGCGTAGATGGCTTGCCTTCAAATCGGGAGGTAGTTAGTTCAAATCCTATTAGTGCACCAATGGACTTTTCTATGTGCGTGGATGAGTGTTCATGATTGAGTGTTCATCCACAGGTGGTAGAATCATTATGTCGATATTCCACCTGACTTGCTACTAAAAATTAGCATACCACCATCAAGGCGAAAATCTGTACCTTGCCGAAACCGGCAGCACACAGCCCTCGAGAGTCAGACCATTCTAGGCCTAACGTCACCATCTTCGACCACATCATCGCTTACCACCAGGCAAGATATTAGAAAAAATACCAGCCAAGTCGAGTTGGACTCGCCCACCGAGGCTTCCGTACCAACGTTGGTAGGTACCAATTAAGCTAGACCTCTAAATTGTATGAGCGCTAATATATCTCAGAGGTCTATCTTAATTAGCGTAAACTATGTGTGTATGGGGACACCCTTTAATTTTCAACTTATTTTTACTTTTGGAATTTTTCCTTTATTTGTGCTGTTACCTTCTTACCAAATTTCATGATTCTAGGTCAACGGGAAGTATAGGTTTTCGACCCAAAACCTATAGGTTACTTCCGGTTGATCTAGAATTGTCAATTTTGGTCAAAAGCGAGGTCTTACAGCACAAATAAAGAAAAAATTCCAAAAGTAAAATAAAGTTAAAAATTAAGGTACATTTTGGTACTTACAAGTTGTCGCGAAAATCAAAATTTGCCCATATTTTTTTATCGTGTTGACTCAGGACCTTGATTTTTATACACCTATTAGGGACTATAGACCTCAGTATCTGGTATATATTTCATTTTGCTAGGTCCACCCGTTCCTGAGAAAATCGGTGGTGACACACGGACAGTCGGACAGACAGACAGGCAGACAGACAGACAGACAGACAGACAGACAGACAGACAGAAAGACTTTTGAGGTATGGAACCCTAAAAACTGTGATACCCAGTTTTCTTTGCATAACTGCATGTAATTCCATCCCATCTACTTACAATAAATAACGAATATGGTACTATTAAACATAAGTTGTAAGTTATAACTTATCTCGGTTCAGATTAACCCTTAAGGGTCTAAGTTCCTTTAAATCTATGTAAAATATGTCCTTAAGGGATATGAATATCATAATAAAGAAAGTTCATACGACACTTGTGGGTAAGATATATGGCTAAATAATTCTATCCCAGGGTACTTTTCGTGATTTTATAACCCAGTACTTATAAGTACTGTGTGAAGGCGATATTAGGATTATTAGGATAAGTTAGGTTTTACCTTGCGGCTAAAATGAAGTTAAATCGATTCTGAGTTAATTTTTTATTTTATTTTTTATTTAACAGCGTCGGTCTCTATAAGTTGGTGAACACGCTAGGCATAGAATCCTTTGAATCTCAAGAGATGTATGCTGTCGGGGAATCGTAAAGTTACAGCGGCAGTTTTTCTCATTTTTTTTTACATCGAATTGGGTAGCACTTAACCACTATCTCACCATTTTAAGTGATAAATCGATATAATAAATGTCAAAAGTCAAAGCATATATTCAGTATATGGGAAAATTAAAAATCTGCACTTACACGCGTCAATTAGCATTAAATAGATCGTACCAATGAAAATTATTCTAAAAATAAAAAAAATACAAAAACATAACTTATTGGTTTGAATAAAAAAATAAACATAAACAATGAGCCCATTCAGTTTTCATTTAGACGTCGAGCGTCACACCTTAAGAAATGTTTAATTCCCCTGATTATAGTAGGGTTGCCAACTGTACCATTACGTGCACCCTCAATGCATGTCTCAGTACTTCGGACAATTTTTATCCCAAAAATTGTGAAATATATAAATATGATTGTTTAAATTTATTATTAACTCACTGTTATTTTCACTATTTTTACGTCGCTAAACATTAAGGAATTCAAACATCATATTATCTATATTTCATTAAAATCTGGGATTTGAGAATACCTTCATTTGCTGTCGGACAATTTTCTTATCCTCCTCCTGCCCTTCACGTTTTAAGATAACTATCCAAGTTTATTCAATACTATATCAGCTTTCATAATCAATTACAATGTTTATCAATTCTCTGGTTTCAAAACCATTTAAACTTTATATATCGCGTGAAATATTTTATGGTGGTAATTCTAGTACTCGTACTTTTAATAGATAAATCTTTTCTTATGAAGTTCTTATATCGCTCAAGTTCGAATTGTCATTATTTATAACGACTTTGAAAATATATTTCAAAAATGTAGTGATCTTCTTGTGCGTTTATATATTTAGGTTAATTTTCTTTCTTAATATCTTATAGGTTAACTTTTTTTTTTTTTTAAGATTACTCGCAATGTGGGTTGCACATTACTAGTATTCTTGTTAACCGCTCCAACTAAGCTAAATATGCTTGTGTCTGAAGTGGGTTCACGTCTATAGTACAATGGGTGGGGTGGGGATCGAACTCACGACCTGTTGATCGCCAGTCCGACACCCTATCCATTGGCTATTTTAACCGTTTGATTACTATCTAGTAAGTAAGTGATGATATGCGGTCGAAGATGGTAAGCACGCTAGGCCTAGAATGGGAACTGGCTCTCAAGGATAACTTCCGGAACACATTAGATGTTTGGCGACAGATTTTCTAACTTGAGGGTGGTAGCTGGCCAGGCGGACACTAGATAGTGTCCTACCACCATGCTTCAAACACATACAGCTCCAGTATACGATGCGTTCCCTCTGTCTTACGCGAAGCACTCCATCAGGGAAAACACCAAAGAAATAAGGCAAAGAAGATACACCGAAAGCCCAACTGCAGCAAACACGAAACTTTTCTTTCCTGACTCTAAGGCTTACAACATTTTAAGTCACATTAAGTGTTCTGACTTAAGAACACAACTGTTCACTAGCCATTGCAGGCTGCGTTCGTATCTAAATAGATTTAAACTCATTGATGACCCATTCTGTACCTGCGATAACCAGACTCCGGAAACTATGGTTCACATTTTAGTACATTGTCCAAAGTATGAACTTGTGAGAATGAACTGCGAGTGGGAATGGATCATCAAATAAGACATGATAATCTCCATGTATTAATTGACAATAACGACAGTCGGAACAACTTCATTGCTTACGCAGAATCTGTACTCCGCATAGCTGTGAAGGCAAGTGGATGCACAGCCAAGTTTAATTAGATTTTAGTATTAAAATATGTTTTTTTTAATTAGTTTAGTTATAAGTATAGAAATAAAACTAGCAGTAATCTAGTAACATATAAAGTAAATATTGCATTATTGTACTCAATCGTTGCATTTAACAGTAACGGAAAAAAAAAATGGGGTGCGGGGGTTGTTGGTTTCTTGACTATGTTTTTCCTTCACCGGAGGGCCACTGTGAGCAGCGCACAGACGCGTTTAGAGCAATTGCCAGAATGTATTTACTCTATGTAACCCTCTTCGGGATGGAATTTCCAAAAATCCATTCTCAGTACACGTGCTAAGACAAATGTACCCTCCAAGTTTCAAGTCTCTACGGCTAGTGGTTTAGGCTGTGCGTTGTCTCTTAGTCAGTCAGTGAATCAATATTTCAAGACAAATATTCTTATTGTTTTAGAAGATAATATCCTTTTTTATATTAAATTAACTACTCAAATTCCAATGTCTATCAGTATAACTTCATAGTTACAGAACTTTCTGTATGAAATTTCATTCCCCATTGCACCACCTTAAGGTACGGCCACACCGCGCACCATCTACGGGCGCAATCTTAGTATTTTTCAATTGTTTTCTGATCGCGTTTGGTATAAACCAGTCGGTACATATACTACTGCGCTATCTGATCGCCGCATAGATCGCGCACGCCGGACGCTTTCATTCCCTATTGCACCCACAACCTTAATGCACCTTAAGGCAAAAAATATGTATTAATACCAAATTTTTTATCAACTTTACTACTCCCATACCAATTATCATTGTAAGTTAAAAAACAAAAACATATCTATATATTTCATTATTTTGAAATCATTAATTTACAAAAATGTAACGAAACCATACAAATTTCCTTTATAAGTATAACAATTCCAGAATTAGCTTCAAATTGCAATTAAAAAAAGAGCAAATAAGAAAAAAATAAACTGGCCAATTGCAAGTCAGACTCGCACTCGTAGGGTTGCGTACCACACTACAGTATTTTATAAGATCGAGCAAAAAATACCACTATCATTTTTCGCCAGCAAAAAATAATAATTAATAAACATTTTATTTCTTATAACGCCATCTAACGTCTAACAAAGGTGTTAGGGATCGACATTTTAATATAACGCCATTTATGGGACGTTTACCAAACCAAATGTACATAGATGGCGTGAAATGCCGAAACAAAACACGTTTCTTGTATGGGGACCCTCTATTATTTTTAACTTTATTCTGTTTTTAGTATTTGTTGTTATAGCGGTAACAGAAATACATCATCTGTGAAAATTTCGACTGTCCAACTATCACGGTTCATGAGATACAGCCTGGTGACAGACGGACAGACAGACAGACAGACAGACAGACAGACAGACGGACAGACAGACAGACAGACAGACGGACAGCGGAGTCTTAGTAATAGGGTTCCGTTTTACCCTTTGGGTACGGAACCCTAAAAACAAAAATAAACATATGTACAAAATATACTCTACCTCTCGATCGTTTGACAAATGGTACAAAAGTTAGACAAGGCCGAACATTCGTAACTCTCATAATTCATGAGTTAACCGAATCACAAAAAAGATTTCCGAAGGGGGTGGAATAAGGAAAGAAAGATAAACGATAAAAAATAATGGCATTCAAAAGTGCGCACTTGAACTGCGTAGCTACGAAGGTTTTTTTTTGAATTTTTCGTAACAATGGATTGTTTTGGAATGGCTTGGAATCCAGAAAATATAAACACTACAATACAGAAGTCAACTCATCATCTTTTTACCCTTGTTCCACTTAAGTGGGGTCGGTGCAACATGTCATTATCTTCCATTAGGGTCTATCCGCAGTCATTTCCGCATCCACTCCTTTGAAATACATATCTTCTGTCACACAGTTCATCCACAATTTCTTCAGTCTTCCCCTTTCTCTATAGCCGTTCTCTTAAATATTATTACAATACTGAAATCAATTAGGAATATATATCCATCATAATTATCAGTTCACATCAGTCCACTGCTGGACATAGGCCTCTCCCAATTCACGCCAATGAGCTCTGTCTTCAGCTCTTCTCTTCCAGTCACTGCCAGCTACCCTGCGTAAATCGCCAAGTATATTGTTCAGGGGGTTTTCAAAAAGGAGTTATTTATAATTCAATAATGATGACCTCAAATAGCACTACATCTTAGGTTCTATCTTAAGCGTGCATAATTATATACGCGTACATTCATAATAAACTTACGGCAATATGATTACGGCGTTGATTGAATCGAATCGTCGCAATACTTCTATCTCGTAGAGAAAAGGACAACGATCAGCAGCGTCTAGCTTGTTAAGTCATAATCAGCCTGTGTTAGTCCACTGCTGAACGAAGGCCTCACCCAAGATACGCCACTGAGCCCGATCTTCGGCTCATTGGAAGGGATATGCCCGAATCGCCACGCTGGGCAGGTGGGTTGGCGATCACAGGACGTAGCTCCTCGCACCGGTGACGTTGCTGCCCGTCACCGGCCTATAGTATTTAGCTACGTCATTATTTTTAAATGGTTATACCGCCATTTGTCGGTCGACAGAGCCTAGTTTGCTGGTCAGCAGGATGCATCACGGGCAGGTGAGGTTGGCTGGGAGCACTGAGGTGGTATTTGTGCTCCCTTACATCCATCCCGCTTGTTAAGTGTTATCGCAAAAAGAAAGTGGTCATTACACACTGCTCGCACCTCGCACCAATTGATCTGATTGTGATACTTTGAATTTTAATTATACAAATTGTGGAAATATTTGCCATTGAAACTGCTCACTACTTTACTATTAGCCACTGCGATCTCGATGGCAGCAGAACTTTTATATTACATCGATGACCACTCTCTTAAATAATTAATAAAAAATCTCAAATAATTAGGTTTAAAACTAAAAAACTTACTCCATGCCCCATGAGTCAGTATCAGTTGCAAGTTTGAGACGTTTATTGTCATATCTCTAAAGGTGATAATCAGATATTGATGAAATTCAAATAGTTATAGGAAATAAGCCCTACCTACGTAAAAATAATCATTCAAAACAGTTAACAATGGGGGCAATAATAGGCGACAAACTTAAAAAAACTATACAGACGAATAAGAGAACCTCCTTTTTGGAAGTACATTGAAAATATATAAAGAAGGTAGATACTCAACACACTCTCAGTTACATAAAACTTCGCGACACGACTCTTACTGATTACAAAACATTTTCCAGCTAAATAAGTCCCAAATTAATCCCAACCACAAGACTAAGTTTAAGAAAAGTAAATCAGGCGTTGAATTTAGAGAACAATCACAAGCAAATACGGAGTTTTGTTTAACAAGATGATAAATCACAAACAAAGCAAGTACATAATATAACGGGAAGTTTTAAAACGTGCCTCTTATAAACGTTTTTGGCAATTCAAGTCAAGTGCAGTCAAACTGCTGCGATAGTGGAAACGTTGAGGATAAAAATTGGATAAAAGGATATCATTTCATCCATGTACTAGCTCAGCCCCGCGACTTAAAAGTGTCTTATAGCCTTATCCATAATACTGGCTATCTTTGTGCAGAATTTCAGCGTAATTGGTCGAACTAATATACAAACTGACTTTCGCATTTATAATATTGGTGTTAAAATTAAATTATCTTTAGTCACTGATTTAATACGATTGCACTGACATTGACAGTCCACAATCTAGATCGCCACCACCATCGCCACTGCCACCGCCACCGCCAGCGCCACCGCTACAGCCAACGCCACCGCCACCGCCACCGCCACCGCCACCGCCACCGCCACTGCAACCGCCACTGCAACCGTGGCAGTTTGACTGCACCATTCCGGAGTTGCAAAACTCCGACCCAGTTTCTGGTATGTTAAAAACTCATTTCGGGAACATCTCCCTATTTCCTTTTGTGAGGTTTTGTTGAGGAAAAGTAGGGGAAACGACGATAATTTATTTTTTGGTACATTTTCTGGTAACACTAAAATATAGTTGGAATTTGTTAAGGAAATTCTCATGTAAGGGCATTGTTATGGGATTTAATAATGTTCTTTCACATTCAGCAGAAACTGGCTAAACAGTATTTAAATTGCTTCTTACCTTTTATAATTAAAGAAAAGTTAACTTCTCATGGTTGGTTTTAACCTACTTTAATTTTTTTTAAATATTCTGACGTAAACGATTGGATGACAGCTGAATGGTTCATTACTTTTTTTTTCTAATTCAAAGCGTTAAATTCTGCTTTTGCTATGTTTACTTGATAATTGGTTATGATTTATTTTATGATTTATGATTTTGACGTGTATATGTGCGTATATTTATACTGCCTACATACTGAATAAATGCTTTGATTCTTGATTCTTGATTCATGTTTCTGATGATTTTGATGAAAATGCTGATGCGGTCTAAGATGATATTTTTTTGTTCAGAAGGCTTTTATAGATAGTTTAACCAGGGCGCCACTATAACACGCGATTTGTAGTTAAAGATAACTTCTAAATAGTTACCACAGATGGCGCCACCAATGCATAATTCGTTAAAATTAGTTTCGTTATAATTAAGGTGACGCGGGTTCGAGTCCCGTCAGTACGATGAAATATTGGATTGTGTGTAACATATAAAGTGTTATACACTTTATATTTTGTACACAATCCAAAACTTAAAGTAACAATATTAGTGGGAAAAAAATCTACAATTCGATGTCAAAGCAAAATCTCTCTCTCTCAGTTTCATATAATGAACAATACTCACAGTCACCCATGCAAATACCGACTGAATTTACCATTACGATCCCCGTTGCCGCAAAGGATAGATGGCTTGATAAACGAGAAGTAGCTGGTTCAAATCCTAGCACGGATGTTCGATGCCTAACATATATCTATCTATATATATTATATCAATGTTCCGCCTGACTTGCTACAATACAAGTGTTACTAGTAATTATTCAAATTAAACAAAGACTAATTAACTTAATCAAACAGCGAACATCAAAATAGTACTACAAACTCGATAGCAGAAGATTAAATAGCTAATCACGTCTCGGAAGAGGAAACTTCGCTTCTATTAATTATCACGAATTCTCTCGCTTACTCCACTTTCAAAGGGTGTGGCTGCACGAGTAACCACAGTTTACGTGATGGAGTAGGGAATCTTCAACTTTACTGAAACTACTCAGTATCCTTAGTACGAGTTTTCATACCAAACTCGATATCGACAGGGCCTCTAGGGTTTTCACACTTTACTAAATCCAGACCAATCAGGGAGACAGAATAAGTAGAAAATTACGTGAGATCTGTCAAAAGCGTTTACGATGAAAACTCGTACTACGGGTACAGATGGTTTGATAGTTGTGATATAATCGTGAGTTTGTAGCATGATTTTACATAAAACCTAGGTCACATATTCGATTAAATCTAAGTGAGTACCGGTATTTAACGATAATCAAGTTAGGTATTTATGTCCTCCTGCTTTTTTGGGTTCTGCACTTCAAAAAGAAAAATAAAACCGGCTAAGTCGAGTTGAACTCGCCCACCGAGGCTTCCGTACCAACCAATTAAGCTAGACTTTTAAATTGTATCAGCGCTCATATAACTCAGAGGTCTACCTTAATTGGCGCAAACTATGTATGTATGGGGACACCCTTTAATTTTCAACTTTTTTTTTTGGAATTTTTCCTTAATTTGTGCTGTAAGACCTTGCTTCTTGCCAAATTTCATGATTCTAGGTCAACGGGATTATTGTAGTTTATATAATTTTGATATTGTCATTACATAATTATTTTTAAGTTGTTTAAATAAAGTTATTATTAGAAAGAGTTATTAGTTTAAAAACTAAAACAACCGACTTCAATGCCCCGCGAGTCAATTTCAGTAGCAAGTTTGACGTTTATCGTCATGTCTCTGGAGATACTTATTAGATCTTGATTAAATTAAAGAAGAAGTACCCTATAGGTTTTCGACCCAAAACCTATAGGGTACTTCCGGTTTACCTAGAATTGTCAGTTTTGGTTATAAGCAAGGTCTTAGAGCACAAATAAAGGAACAATTCCAAAAAATAAAAAAAGTTGAAAATTAAGGTACATTTTGGAACTAACAAGTTTTTGCGAAAATCTAAATTTGCCCATATCTTTTTTTTGTGTTGACTCAAGACCTTGATTTTTATACACCCAATAGGGACTATAGACCTCAGTATCACATATAAATTTCAACTTGCTAGGTCCACCCGTTCCTGTGAAAATCAGTGGTGACACACGGACAGACAGACAGACAGACGGACAAGAAAGTGATCTTATAAGGGTTCCTTTTTTTAACTTTTGAGGTACGGAACCCTAAAAACTGACTTATTATTTGCAGTTGGTGTATTAATCGTGTCTAGACATCGGCCTAGAGATCAAATTGCAAAGTTAAGTTTGTACTTTAACCTAAAAATTTGCAAGTTTGTTTACAAAAATGCATATTAGTGGCTCTTGATTTAAAAATAACAATAAATATTTGTATGTCAGGAGCCTCTTCTGGAAGAGGACTGACTCTGGAGTCAGTTTATCTACTTCGACTAACTTTTCTGTGACTACGACGCTGCATCACTGAGCTCCGAGTATTCCCCGAGAGTGGTCCAAAAGTCATTTTACCTCAAAGTTCCTCGCAAACGGTCACAGTAAAGTATTACCGTCGGTTCTGGGAACGTTCCCAAAAAGTTTGACTTGTTTGATGATTCTCAAAAACTTTGAATCTCTTCTCTTAAAAGACGTTAAGTAAAATTGCCAGTGTGTACTTCGCAAGTGTTTAGGAGATATTATGTGCTTGTGTCGTAAGAACGTTTTGTGTGGTGTGATGTAGGCACCTATAGTACATTCACAGTTTTAAAACAGTGGATCAGTTTTTCATTCACTGCAGACTGGGTTGTAAAACGTGGGAGCGGTGCAAAGATTATTACTTTCTCTCTCCTACTCATGGGTCTCATGGGCGGGCGCAGTGCTGCGCATTATTGCTATCGATAAGCGGTATCGATAGTGTATAATATATAGGGTTATAAGGTGTCTTTATCTTTGTCTTGGATGTCAAGTGATATTTTTAGCCGATTTGACAAAAAAGGAGGAGGTTCTTAATTTGTCGGAATCTTTTTTTATGTATGTTCACCGATTACTCGAAGATGCCTGAACCGATTTGGAAAAATCTTTTGTTTTCAAATGGTACCCTTCCCAGATGGTCCCATTTAAATTTTATTGAAATCAGTCAAGCCGTTTTTGATACAACAACATTTATATTACGATGCATTTGTATACTTCGATGACATGATACTGGTTATTTTGACTAGCGTGACGTTTGAAATCGGTTCTTTTAGTTTTTTAACAGACTTCATAAAAAAGGAGGAGGTTCTCAAATTAGTCTGTATGTTTTTTTTATTATCTACTTTTTTTTGTTTGTATGTTACGCGATTACTCCGTCAATTGTGAACGGATTCGAATGATTCTTTTTTTAATAGGTAGGGTAAGTTTTCGAGGTGGTCCCATTGTAATTTCATCGAGATCTGATTAGTATCTCCAGAGATATGAAGAAAAATACCTCAAACATAGGAGAACATACAGGCTTTAAAAGAAGAGTCCCAAGAAGATTATACACAAAAGAGGTTGCTATCGCATATACTTTTGAAGACTAAAAGATCTGACCTTGAATAATGTTTTTACATCTTTTTTCACGTTGGTTTTGGTTTTTGACAGATATTCTTACGGTAACTGTGAGCGAGATAGAAACAAAGGTGGGGAGAATTAATTTGTCTTCACAGGAATGTTCTACCGGGCAAAGTCTTGTTAGGGTGCAAAGTTAGTTAATATTTATTGACATGACATGACGTTTGGCGAAGATGGCGGCCATATCAGTCCCGCGACGCTGCATACATAATTAAATAACTCAGAATTATGTAACATAATTAATTATGTTGTTAATTATGTAATTTAAAGCACTGCAAAAAAATAATTATAAGCGTAATAACACAGATTATAATATAATATTTACTATTATATATAAATTACATAATACTTTCCGTTGTTAGGTTGGCTACACAGTGCATTCATAATTCGGGTATTAAAAATGTAGGGAAGTGCCAACTCTATAACGTTTATTGCACAAGGCCATTTTGAACATTGTCTTTTGATATCTTGATGATATCATTATGAATAGTGAATATTTTTACTAGCGCGGCATTTAAAGTCAATTTTTTAGGGTTCCGAACCCAAAGGGTACCAAATGAACACTTTCTGAGACTTTGTTTCCGTTCGTCCGTCCGGCCGTGCGTCCGTCCGTGTGTCTATATGTGCGCACTTTGCAGATCTGTATCTTCTTAACCGTAATAATACTTGAAATTTTCACAAAGTATATATCCGTCAATGTATAACGGCCCAGGCACGAAATTTTATAGATGCATGTAATATAATTAAAACTTGTTTTGCAATAAAAAGGGTAAAATAAATTGTTTACAAAAAAACCGACTTCATAACCACAAAACAGGCACTCAAAAGCGAAAAATAAATGATTTAATATAATTATTATAAGCGCTACCCACTTATTTATTTGAAGTCGGTGCCAGCCAAGTCGAATAGGTAGTAGATAGATACTACCTACTTACTACTACTACATACATAGTATCTATCTATTATCCAATATATATAGCCCTTATAATTATTATATTAAGTAATTTATTATATAGAGTTTTGGATGATAAAAATGGGGGAGGTTCTCAATTCGCATGTTATTTTTGTTTATAAACGATCTAAATGTGTTATTTGGTCGTTAGACCAAATTTCATTTGCAATCAAATTCTCGCTTACATTCAGTAGTGTACTTAATCGTGGAATCCATCCTCCATCGTTATAACAAAAAAATAAAAAAAAGGAAAATTTTTGGCCTAATTTTACTAACACTATTGCCCAATTTAATTGCTGCCATCCTGATTTCTGTGATTCAGACTGCAACTTTAAAAATGTAAGTCAGGTGTTCGCATCTCAAAGTGCAACCTTTTTGTGTGGAATTTTCTTAAACTATACAATATCTTTTCCACGCAGACCCAAAAGCACCTTGACAATCTTTATAAATAGATTTAACGTAATATAATCCTATTAACAACGAATTTCAATCACCGAACAGTTAAGAGGCGTTGTTTATCAGCATCTAATTTTAACTTATTGACTCGTTACTTCAAAGGCTCGGACAGTAATTGAGTTCAGGATCTTAAGTCCAATATAAATGCCAATGGGACCGATTCAGACATTCCAAGTATTATGAAATGTTTGTGGTGAAAAGTTGCAGAGGTAAAGTTATACAAGTTTTGTGACTAATCTACAGTATTTGTCTCTCTGTAGTTATACATACCCATTGAGTTTTAGAATAACCGTTTAAAATCAACTTATTACACATACCTACCGTGCAAGTTATTTTCAGTGAGAGTAGTGAATAAGTGAAAGAGAAAAAGAATTAATATCGTGACAAGACAAGCAACAGTACCTCAGAACGTTATTTTCTATCTTTCTTATTCTATCTCTGAATATCCATCATACCCAACCAGCAAAAACTACACTTAAATAATCTCTAGACCACTGTTTTCTTGCTCTTATACCATTCTTATATCGTCGTATAAGCCTGGATTTGGGCACCATTTATAAGCGTAATTTTTTATATCTTTCTAATATCAGTCTTATTGAATGTTGTTTTCACTTAAATTATTCTTACCAAAACTAATTTAAGCCTACATAGGCTTACATTGTTTTGACGTTAAGAGTCCTGTGAGCGTAAGAAAGTTTATTTTGATTTTACATAAGATCAAACACAATCGTAAAAAAACTTGGTGTAATGTTTGTTTGAAAGTTACAACTAATAAAAAAGAAATTGAAAACAGTAAGGATAAAGGTATTCAATAATTATATTGTAATAACCGTACCATTATTAACAAGTGTTTC
Organism: Cabera pusaria; assembly: GCA_954871355.1. NCBI lineage: Eukaryota > Metazoa > Arthropoda > Insecta > Lepidoptera > Geometridae > Cabera > Cabera pusaria. The sequence continues at coordinate 23,697,107 of OX940900.1, forward strand.
GTTTTATGCTTTTCGATAAGTATTAGTATTGGAAAATATTATTTACTGTAAAGTAGACCCTAGTTTATGCTTCACAACTCGTGCGCTTCATCAATATATAGTATTTAGATTCTTGTTTAATTATTTTATTTGTTAATATGTATTAAAAGCGACGCCATTAGTATTGCATTTATTAGAATCACTATAAGACTATTTTAAGCTCATTTAGATCATTCCAACATGACTCCATGTTGGAATAACTTAGAGATCCTTGAATTGACATAAAACATTTATTTTCATTTAAGAGTGAACGTTTGTGACGTGAAATGGTATTTTATGTGACCGCACTAAAATACTTTTGGTGAAATATAATAGTCAACATCAAATGTTACTCTCACAATTTTAGTCACAAATTCGATTTAAGATCAAACTTTCTTAAATTAGACTCGTTTTCTCTATTGTAAGTATGATGATTCAATATCACTCTAATACACGCTTGCCTATCCACTGCTGTTGATCTTATAATAGTTTTGAATAAGATCAATATTTACATGTTTTAAGTACTCTAATAAAATGCTGATATTAGTCTAACATTCTTACAATAGCATTTAGAAAATATGTAATAAAATTAAATTAACTTAGAAAATGTGGATATGAGAGATAAGTCTTAATAAATGCTTTTTTAGGAGAGTGTGGCTTACAACGGCACTGTAAATTTAAACTTATATGCATAATTAAGACAAGGTACTAAGATCAAGCGTATTAGAGCCTGTATAACGGCTTGTCAGAGACTAATATAGGAGCGATAGCAATGACGAAAACAGATAAGAGACCACTATAAGCTCAGAACTCTTATAAAGTGAGAAACGTAAGACGATTTTGCTAGTTGGGTATATTGATAGCATTTAATAAAGGATTACTTTAGAGATAACATGGAGTGAGGCCACACGGTAGCGTAGCGCTGCCTTGCAACTGAGTGCGTTGTATTTGAAATTAATTATCCATGGTATGCAGCAACACGGTGCGCTGTGACGTCATATGACTTGCTAAAAGCATATCATTGCAACGATGCAATGCAGCGCAACGCGTCGTGTGGCCTTAGTATTTGGCGAGACCTCACGATTTGTAATATCGCGCTCGGAGACACTTCAGCCCGCACGGGCGCACCGTGGGATCCGGAGAGGTGCGTGAAACCTCGAATAAGTCTGTACCGTGCGTGACCTTGCATGGTCGTGCGTTGTCGTCGGCCGTGCGCGACTTCACGCACCGTGGGATCTCGTCATTACTCGTGAAAAATTTATCATAAAAATTTGTTGTCAATGGGCAGAAAAACTGAGTAACATACACAAAAAGATACAAACGAAGTAAAAACCTCCTGCCTGCTCTACGGAAGTTGGACACATTATTGGCTATGGTTAGCTATAGAATTCTACATAGTTTTGATGCATGCCTACTCAAATAAAACCTATGCCTTACCCCACTTGTACGAGTAGTACCTAACGCATAACAGTGCTCGTAAAGTAGGTAATTAAAAACATCGCCAATTAGCCCCTATGGATCATTTACACGAGATATATTAATTACGAGCCATTCGAGTAATGCAGGGTATACACAAGACTGAACGAAGGCGTTCACACAGGGCCAAAGGAATGCGAACGAATGACGAATGGATAAAGACGTATCTATACAGGCGTATCTCTCCCAGGCTCCATCTGGCTTTGTCAGCGTTCGTTTGCGTGCGTTCAACCCGGTGTGTACCCTGCATAAGGTAAAGTTGACATTGTGTTAATAAATAGATTCCATTACTAATTAGTCTTGACAAGGATTATATTATGTTTGGTGCCAGCCATGGAAGACGGGTTGAGGAGGCCTACTCCAAAGTGGTAATCCGAAGTATCGCATTCACGTCCCGCTCAGGGTGTATTGTGCATTTTCCCCTGCCAGCGTCTACCCTAGCCATCCTAGCTCCTTGACGAAGCGGAGCACGGCTTTAAGTTGCTGACATAACGCTTCCAATGGTGAAGGTGATGGTGGTGAATTGAATTGTTTAGTAACGATGATGCTGGTAAATGTGTGTGTACACAAATAAGCAGGCATACGCTTATTTGTGTACTAGGATGTAATGATAAATCTAAGCAGATGGTGATGATGATGATTGTAAATGTTGTTGCTGCTGCTGCGACTCGTACTCTGCATCCGGGTCCTGCTAATGCAACCCAGCTGTGGTTCTCATTTCGTTTTAGACGGGACAGTGTAAGATCACATGTCCACGGTCTCATCTTCTGACATGCATCCTCGACAAAGAGGACTGTGTATCGGTTTGGCTTATCGACAGTCCGACCGAAATTTATTTGAAATTGTGTTGTATCGTAAACCCAAACGAAAAAGCGCGTACGATAATTTGACAAGAGTTTTATCGTCATTTTATGTTCAAAATGTCTTAACTTTTTTCGTAGTATGTCATCGGCTAATGCGGTCGTGTGTCGGTCGGGCCCAAACTTCGTATGTGACATTTCGGAGTTGGCCTCCTTGAGTCCGGCTTTGGGGGGAGTTGCACTCTGTGGATTGGAGATTGAATATAGACATTAGACTTATGTTAGTTGCCAAGCTCCTCATCTCATTACCGTCTTTCACTTCCAGACAAGCATGATTCCATCTTAGACCGCATTTTCACTTACCATCAATTGCGATAGCGGTCAATTTGTATATTTGTAAAGTCCCCCGCCCCGCGACACAGGGGTTCCTAGTGCGAAGAGTTTTCTTTAATAATAATAATAGTTTAATACCGGGTTCACACCCAAACAAAGAGAAACAAAGAGCCGAAGATCGGGCTCAGTGGCGTGACTTGGAAGAGGCCTATGTCCAGCAGTGGACTGATACCGGCTGATTATGATGGGTTCACACCAAGCGAATAAAGTTGTTCAACTGTCAAATCGCAAGCGATTTGAACCGTGTGAACAGACTTTCAACAAATGTAAAGCGATAAATTTCGCTTCGAAAAAAGTGTGATGACTTTTAACTTTCAAAATTTTGTTGACAGTGAATAGACTGTTGTAAATCTGTTCTGACATCGTTAACAAAACGAAAAAATAGACTTTAAATGCCGCGCTAGTCATCAAACGACTTCCTAATAAGAAGGAGGTTCTCAATTCGTCTGTATGTTTTTTTTTGTATGTATGTTACGCGATTACTCCGTCAATTGTGAACCGATTTGAATGATTCTTTTTTTAATCGGTAAGGTACGTTTTCGAGGTGGTTCCATTGTAATTTAATTGTAATAAGTATCTCCAGAGATATGATGATAAACGTGTCAAACTTGCTACTGAAATTGACTCGCGGGGCATGGAAGTCGGTTGTTTTAGTTTTTAAACTATCTTAATTATTTTCAGTTACAAGAGGTGTTTATCTCCATATCTCTGGAGATACTCATCTGATCTCCTCGAAATCACAATGAGACCGAATGGGAAGTATGTTTACTCTCCCAAACAAAAAAAAAAATTTTTTCAAATTGATTAATAAGGTTCTGAGGTAACAGTCGAAATATTTCTCCTTTCTTGAAATCGGGTGAAAAATGGAAAAAAGGAAACCTTAGTCATACTAGTCTAACAATATGTAGAAATTCATCTAATACGGAATAAAGGGCCTACATTTAGCTTACCGTTATCATCCTGCTTTGCCTGCCTAATACCTATTGTTCTGATAAGTTTTCTCAGACCCACGAGTACCATTGTGATATATTAAGACCATCCATTCATTCATCATGAAAAGGGAGTCCTCTTTTTCAAGACTTCAAAACAAAGAACTCATTCAGAGTCTCAACTTAGCAATGAACAATAATTTTCCTGTTCTGATACTAAATGGAACTTCAACCATTCATTAAAAGAAATTTCTATGTAGATACTAGTTTTTGAGCTGAATTATTATCGTACTTTAAAAGACTTGCATTTAATTTCTCATAATATTTAGTCTATTTGCAGAAGTTCTGCTAGTTACCCTGGGCACTATTCATTAGTTTGTGGCCTGGGGTAGAAATCGTTTAACTTTCAATGACAGGTTAGAAATGTGTAACTCTATATTTCTAGAGGTACTCCAGCTGAAGGAAAATAAAAATGAAATGGAAATGAAAAATGTTTATTATCAAAAACTAATTCTATTAAGAAAGATAAATTCTTTATTGACCACTTATAAAAAACAGAAACACATTAAAACTAGATAATTTAAATCTAAAAGCGTCAATGGGCGGTCTTATCGTTTTAAGCGGTCTCTTCCAGGCAACCATGCAAGGAAGGATTGAAGGCGGTGGTTTATAAAATGTGTTAATAAAATAACAAACCTATTACTACCAAGTATTAATAATAATAAATTAGAACATATTGTAAACAAACTACACTATAATCAATACGCTAAAATAAATGCATTATATATATATATATAATCATTATATATATATATATAATTATTATTTTTATTTATTATATTTATTATTATTTATATATTATTATTATTCTCGTATTTTTGTTTTCTTTAGTCTAGGTTTTTTTACAATATAGATATCAAAACAACAATACAAAAATCATTATAAAATAATCAATACTATAAAAAAACCTAAATCTAGGGTGCCGCCGGTAGCGGGGCGGAGCCCAAGCTACCGGGAGTTAGGGCTGCAGAGAGAGAAACCTCCTGACGATGCGTGCCGTGTCAAGAAGCACTGCCTTCTGTATCTGGCCCTTGATCCAGCCGTCTAGCGAGAGCCTCTTGAGATGTTGGTCGAGACTCTTCGCTATTAGGCCGTTCGCAGAGACGACTATCGGTACAATGATAGTCGAGTCAACATCCCACATGGCGGTAACCTCGTGGGCCAAGTCAAGGTACTTGCTAAGCTTGTCCTTCTCGACCTTTACGAGGTTCTCGTCATGCGGGATGGTGATGTCAACTAACACTGCCCGCCGCTGGGACCGGTCGACTATCACGATATCAGGCTTATTGGCGACAATAGTCCTGTCCGTGATAACCGATCGGTCCCAATAGAGCAAAGCACGACCATTTTCAAGAACTGGTGCAGGTGCGTACTTATAGTACGGCACCTCAGACTCGACAAGGCCATATTGAAGAGCAAGTTGCTGATGGATGATCCTGGCTACGAGGTTATGTCTGTGCAAGTACTCGCCGTTAGCAAGATGAGAACAACCGGAAATAATATGCCTGATTGACTCTCCGGGACGGCGGCATGCCCGACAAATGTCGACCGTACCGTCCTTCATGATATATTTCCGGTAGTTGTTCGTCTTGATAACTTCGTCCGCAATTGCACAAACAAAACCTTCGGTTTCCCCAAAGAGGTCTCCGAATCGTAGCCAGTTCACCGACGCGAGCAGGTCCACATCGGGTCCCGTTAAGACTCGATAGAACCTCCCGTGCAGCTCCTTGCTCTTCCAGACGTCCTTGCGATCTTCGGTGCTCAGCACTTGAGGTTTGCGCCAGTTCTCTTTGCCTAAGGAGAGAGGTGTTAAGGTCCTGTCAACCGCCACCACATCGCAATGCATCCCACACTCGTTGTTTAGGAAATATTCGCGGAGACGGTATACCTCACGGTTATGGAGAGTCTTGGCATTTAAAAAGCCTCGACCGCCCCATTTCCGTGGAATATACAGTCTCATAACAGACGAGCGTGGGTGAAGCATGCGATGTGACGTCAGTTGCTGTCGGACCTTTCTGTCCAGGGCGTCTAATTCGGTCTGAGTCCACCTTAGTATGCCAAAGGTGTATATAAGTAGGGGCATAACCCAGCCGTTGAAGGCACGTACCTTGTTGCCTCCTGACAAAAGACTGTTAAGTACCTTCGTCAGACGACCAAAGAATCGCTCCTTCACCGACTGTTTTATCCCCCCACTCTCGATACCTAATGACTCTGACATACCAAGGTATTTATAGGTGTCGGCTTCGGAGAGAGATCTGATAGTCATTGTGTCTGAAAGTTGAAAATTCAATGAATTCACAACTTTCCCTCGATGTACGTGCATGACCGCGCACTTATCTACACCGAACTCCATGTTGATGGCGTTGCTAAAGGTCACTGTGACTTTCAGTAATTCCATCAAATCATGGCGCTTCGGTGCAAAAAGTTTGAGGTTATCCATGTACAGCAAGTGTGAAATGACTTCACCCTCTCTCCTAAGCCGATAGCCCAGCCCTGAATCTTCTAATAATGTGCTTAGAGGATTTAGGGCTAGATAGAACCACAACGGACTCAGACTATCACCCTGGAAGATTCCTCGCTCAATCCTTATAAAGTCCTGCAGATCAGAGGGGCTGTCTCCATCACCCGGTTGACGAAGGACTGTGGTCCACTGCCTCATACAAGAACCTAGAAAAGATCTCAGAGTTGTATCAATTTTATACAACTCCAAGATCCTCTCCAGCCAGGTATGAGGCACTGAATCATAGGCCTTCTTGTAGTCAATCCAGGCGGTGGAGAGAACCCCTATTTATTATTATGTATTATTATTACAACATTTAAAACAATAATAAAGCAAAGGAAACAGATAGTTAATAATAATGAAAATATATGTTCAAATTACACAGTAGTACCGACAAACATTTAGTAGGGAGTTCTATGAAATCCAAACTAGGCTCGATGATGTCAATATATTTTTGACTGTCTTCCAAACAGGAGGAGGTTCTCAATTCGTCTGTGTGTTTTTTTTATTATGTTCGTGATCGTTCGGGATTACTCCGCCAATTGTGAATCGATTTGATTATTATTTTTATCGTAGGTAGAACATATCTACGAAGTGGTTCATTAAAATTTTATCAATAGATAAATAATAGCTCCAGTGATAATTATGATGGATAGCGCGATAAAGATTTCAAACTAGAACTGACTCACGTGGCATATGAAGTCGCTTTTTTACCCGACTGCGTGACGCAAAGGAGAGGTCATGTGTTTATCAGTCTACTTATTTAAACTACTCCTAAAACTATATTTACTATATACTAACTATATATACTTATAAAACTATATAATACAGACTATATAAAATCTACAAATAAAAAACTGAATTAAGGTCGCTGTCTGCTGGTAGGGTACCCAAAAAGCTGGCGACATTACCTCTTTGAATGGCAAGACAATGACAATAATTTTTTTATACTTATTTATGTATGTGTTTGTTTGTTCCTTTCTGGCACTCTAGAGACCAAACTCGTGGGCCGATTTTGATAAGTGGTACGTCGTTAGATTAACCATGCCCACAGAAATAGGAATAATACCTTATTATTCCTATTTCTATGACCATGCCAGCGCAAGTGTCAACGAGAACATAAAATATTGAAAAATTCAAAATGGCGGATTTTGGACACCATAATGTGGGCTAAATTTTTTTTCTTCAAATCCTATCGAGTATCACATTAAAGGGCTTCAAAGGTGATTATGTGTGCTGCCGAAACACCGTATGATTTTGGCGGCAGTTTTTCTCCTTGATGGCGGTAAGCTACTTCTGGTTGCAAATTAGGCGGAACATTGATATAATGCTTTTTTGTAGTGGTAGGACTTCTGCTAGTATAAAGAAAATTAACAACTATAGCACTACTTCATCATGAGTTTTATCGAGTTTCGGCTCGTTTGATTCGTCTTAGGGAGTACTTTATTTTTAGATGGTTACCAGGGTCTGATGATGGAGCTGGAAGGTGGTCATAGGAACTCCTAAACTATACATGTCAAATCCGTCGTGTTTGAACTCATTGGATTTGGCTTGGCTTTCTCTGGTCTAAGATTATGTAAAAGCGTGTATATATTGTACCACCTCTGTGCCAAATAAGGCGTGAAATAGGTATATTTTATCAGTTGAAATGGCAAAGTTTCCAGTGAAACTACAGGGCATGTGAGACTCAACATCTTTATGTCTCAAGTTAACAGGCGCATTGCAGTGACATGCAAAATTTTGGCAGTCTAGAATTTTACATACCGCTGTATCTGTAATAGGTAGACGTCATCACTTACCATCAAGCGAGCGACGTGCTTGTCCTTTTACTTTATATAATAAAAAAAGCTCTTACTACCAATATAAAAACATTATACCAACCTACTCGTAATACTCAGAGATTGAATGGAAAGCCACTAATTTTCATATTATTGTTTATATCGACACAAAGACCGGACTTTCATTACTGTTTTATTGGGTTACTGTTTGTCTCTTAGAGCTCTATTTCAAACATTAAATCTGAGGTAGTAAGTTATAAAATAAATTGATACTAAAACCCAGGAAGAATACTCTATTGTTTTAACTACATCGGCAGTAAAAACTTAAGTATTCACTATGTACCCTAGACAGGTATTTATATGCAAATTTTTTAACCATCTTCGACTAAATCATTACTTACCAACAGGTAAAATAAAGGTCAAACGCTAGTCTGTGTGATGTGACAAATAATTTAAGATTGATTATAAAACTAAAAGAACCGACTTCAAACGACGCGCTAGTCATTTTCAGTACTAAGTTTGAAGTGTTTATCTTCATTTATCTCTAGAGATACTGAACATATCTCAATGAAGTGTATATGGAACCACCTGTAAAGTATACCTTTTCAAATATAAAAAAGAATTTTCCAAATCGGTTCAGGCGTCTTCGAGTAATTAGTGATCATACATAAAAAATATATACAGTCGAACATAGAACCTCCTCCTTTTTTGAAGTTGGTCAAAAAGTTTAATAAAAGCTTGTCAAAACCTGAAGTAGCAAACAACTGCCTTGCCAATACCTAATAGTAAGTAGTTTAAAGTGCAAGAACAAAATGGAATAGAATTAGTTTAGAACAAAACTTAGGCAAAGTTCTATTGTCCCCATTCTGAGAGCCATCATCGACAAACTTTTATGGAACAAAGTTTGTGTCGGGGATCTGTTTACAACGTGATTGCTTAAACGGTAGGGTCACTGAGCTAAAACCAAACATTGAAATTGTTTAATTCGAGGAACTTTTAACCGACTTCAAAATAAGGACGAGGTTCTCAATTCATCGGTTTTTATTAAATGTACACCGGTAAGTGATGATGCGGTCGAGGATGGTAGCATGCTAGGCTTGCAATGGGAATCGGCTCTATCAAGGACAGCTGCCGAAACACATTGGAGGCTCGGCGACAGATTTTCCAACTCGTGGGTTTCGTAATGTTATGAAAAATCTTGTTGGCTCTATTTTATTTTAAGAAATGTTAACTAACATTTAAGTTTATTTGCTTCTTTATTATTATTAGGGTTCCGTACTTTAAAAGCAAAAAAGGAACCCGAGTAGGATCACTTTATTGTCCGTCTGTCTGTCTTTCCGTCGGTCAAGACCCTTTATCTCAGGAACCCGTAGAGGTATACTGACTAGCTAGACTGACAACAAAGTGATCCTATAAGGGTTCTCTTTTTCCTTTTGTGGTACGGAACCCTAAAAATGACTACCGTGGCTTTGGCAAGGCCATGAAAATACAAACCAAAAATTACTCAGTCACTAATTCCAATCAATCACAACATTCAACAGCACTCAAAGACAGTCAACCCTATTCCAGTCAGCCGTGTCAGCGTTACCCGCCCATCGCGTCAGGGCCTCACGTACCAAACTTGCTATGCACGTTACGAGAACTCTGTTTTCTGTAGTTGCCAGTTTGTAACTTTCATGGATTAGTTTTTGCTGTTCAGTGGCCTACTTTGCCAGGACTTGTATTCATTAAAACATAGATATTTATATTGTTGTTATTTTATTCAGGAGCCTGTATTGATTTCCCGCGTTATTGTACATTGCATTTTCTCACCGGCTAATATTAAGATAATTTTACTTAGCTTTGTATAGCCTGGGTTTATTTGGTTTTTAGGGACACAGTATAAGCATGTAGTGACAACAATTCGCTGAACTAACTGTAAAGGCCCATTTAGACGGGGAGAGTTTCTCGTACGTTTCCTTACGAGAAACCATACGCTACTATCACAAGTTTGTTTACACAACAAAAGTATTTTATTATATTTATATATTATATTAAATTATATAAATATTAAATATTTATTTATTAAAAGTATATTAAGCAGATTCTTGCTTATGAGAGTCTCGACTTGTATAAACACGATCTCGTATGACATTTCTCAAGTTCAAGTTCGTACAAATCGGGATGAACCGTTTTGAGTGCAAGAATCGAAATAGGAGAAAATTCTGTTTAGACCGACACTATCAATATTCTATTGCAAGTCAACTGTCGCCAGAGTGGAAGAGCGAGAGGTGTGAATGTTTAGACACATAATCTTTTTTATATTCCTTCGATAATCGTATCTTCGAGACGAGAAACTCTCCCCGTCTAAATGAGCCTTAACTGTTCCGCTCACGAGTCAGTTGTCCCTATACCTCCGCATAGAGTGTCTGTACACAACCGCCGTTCAATCAATTCGTAAATTATTACGTAAAGATTTATGTGACCTTGTTTATGTTACGTGAATAATAGACAATATTTACAATATTTACATCGGTGCAGTTATTCGGATTTTGGACGACTTTCATTTCGACCCACTATACCCGATAGGAAATACGCAGTAAGAATATCAATATAATACCTAGGTAGATATAAACCCGGCAAATTGGTCAAGATACCAAAGAGCCCGGTAACCTAAACGGTAAAAGTTCTTCGGGGTAAAAATGTATGAAGAAAAGGATTTTTTTGATTGAGGCTTTATTTTACACACCTAACGTTAAACTTACTTATTTTTACCGATATTCCCTTAAATTACTACTTTTTTTACTTTTTTTCACAGATGGTAGAAGGTATTATCGAGGTTTCGCCAGACTTGCTACTAAAAAGTAGCTTACTACCGTTAAGGAGAAAATCTGCCGCCGTAACTTATTGGTGGAAACCGCATGAAAATCCGCTTAGTAATTAGTAGTTTCTGAGTTAATCGCGAATAGACAGACAGATAGCAGACAGATAGCTAGACTGACAGACAGACTCGGCGAGGGACTTTGTTTTATAATATGTAGTGATAATAAACTAGCTCGCTCTGTAGCAGCCCACGGGTTTCATATTAAATAGTTTGAAAACTTCTCATATCCGAAGTGCGCAGAAAATTATTGCATGTTTTATGACATCAATATATTGCCGTTGGCATCATTTGGAACAACAAAGGAATAAAATCATGTATTTATGCTTCGATTGAGTGCAAACTATTCATTTTCACTCAATTTATTTTCATATTTTCATACAATTTGTAATATGTAAGTACCAACTACTTAACAATGTCAACAACTGATCAGGAATAGATTTTAGGGTTCCGAACCCAAAAAGTACCAACAGAACCTTATTATTGAGACTACACTGTCCGTCCGTCCGTCTTTCAGAAGGCTGTATCTTCTAAACCGTAATAGGTAGACAGTTGAAATGTTCACGAAGCAGCAATAGCGCAAAGACTAAGGCTCCGGCCTGGCGATTGAGAGGTCGTGAGTTCAATCCCCATCCATTACACTATAATTGTCTTTAGCCCACTCGAGACACATGCATATTTTGCTTATTTGAAGGGGTTCACATGACCACTAGTATAGTCTGCAACACACATTGCTAGTCTGCTTTAAAAAATATATACTATGGCCCCCATAGCAAAAAAACAATAAAAACAGAATTAAGTTAAAAATGTGTGTGCGCATTTTGCTGCTCTTTTTAACCGACTTCAAAAAAAGGAGGAGGTTTCTCAATTCGACCGTATATATATATATATATATATATATATTTTTATGTTTGTTCGCGGATAACTTCGTCGTTTATGAACCGATTTTGGTTATTCTTTTTTTGTTGGCAAGGAGATATTCCAAGTGTGGTACCATGGTAATTTTATCGAGGTCTGATAAGTATCTCCAGAGATATTGAGATAAACACCTCAAAATTGGTACTGAAAATGAATAGCGCGGCATTGAAGTCGGTTCTTTTTAGGGTTCCGTACCCGAAGGGTAAAACGGGACCCTATAACTGAGACTACTCCGCTGTCCGTCTGTCTGTCTGTCTGTCTGTCCGTCTGTCACCAGGCTGTATCTCATGAACCGTGATAGTTAGACAGTTGAAATTTTCGAAGATGATGTATTTCTGTTGCCGCTATAATAACAAATACTAATAATATCGTTTAAAAACTAAAAAAGAACGGACTTCAATGCCGCGCTATTCATTTTCAGTACCAATTTTGAGATGTTTATCTCCATACCTCTGGAGATACTTATCAGATCTCGATAAAATTTGCATGGTACCACACTTGGGATATCTCCTTTCAAAAAAGAATAATCAAAATCGGTTCATAAACGACGAAGTTATCCGCGAACAAACATAAATATATATATATATATATATATAACGGTCGAATTGAGAAACCTCCTCCTTTTTTTGAAGTCGGTTAAAAACAGAATAAAGTTAAAAATAATAGAGTGTCCCCATACAAGAAACGTGTTTTTTTCGGCATTTCACGCCATCTATGAACGCTTAGTTAGGTAAACGTCCCATAAATGGCGTTATATTGAAATGTCGATCCCTAACACACTTTGTTAGACGTTAGATGGCGTTATAAGAAATAAAATGTTTATTCATTATTATTTTTTGCTGGCGAAAAATGATATTGGTATTTTTTGCTCGATCTTATAAAATACTGTAGTGTGGTACGGAACCCTACGAGTGCGAGTCCGACTTGCAATTGGCCAGTTTATTATTTAGTTTTGAACGATATTATTTATTGTGTAGTCGGTTCAAAAATATAATTCTTGGTGAATCCCGATAAAAATGTTATCGTTAAGAAAAAGAAAGATCTCGTACCTTGCCAATAGGATTGGAAAGATAATTTCTGCGTTCAATGGATTACGCAGATTATTGTCGGTAACTGTCTCGATAATAAAAGATTTGATCTTTCCAACGACTCGATGAAATTGAAGTTACTCTATCTAGATAGATTACAGCAATTGTTTCTGAGATTCTGATCTGAGGGCTCGGTGGCATAGTGGAAAATTAGTCGGACGGTTTTGTCGCCAGACGGTAGCGGGTTCAAATCCCCACTATGCAACAATATTTTTTTTTTTTAAGAAAACTTCTTTGGCGGCGTTGTGAACTTTTTGGGATGGGTAAAAAATATTAAACTCGCGTCAGAACCTCGCGTCAGGACACATGACCTGATCGAAAATTCGTAAGACGGAGTGAGAGTAGAACATTTTTTGGGATGGGTAAAAAACGTTAAAGTCGCGTCAGGACACGTGATCTGATCGAAAATTCGTAAGACGGAGAATGAGGAGACTAAATGCACAACGTTAATGTTCAAGTTTTCACTTCTGCCGTCACTTCCGGAGTGCAACCCGTTGTTTTTTTTTCTTTTTTTTCTCTGGTATAGGAAAAATATGCATAAGAAACCCCAACACCTGGCATAGTGGTAGGACACTATATCTAGTGTTCCTGCCAGCAACCACTCTCAAGTTAGGAAATCAGTCGCCAAAACATCTAATGTGGTCCAGCAGATGTCCTTGAGAGCCAGTTACCATTCTAGGCCTAGAGTGCTACCATCCTCAACCGCTTCATCACGTACCAGCAGATGAGATAGTGGTCAAGAGCTTGTCTAGTCGGTATTTAAGAAACATCTAACAAAATCTAACACTAGATTTAGTGCTAGATCCACAGAGATAAGAATTCAAAGATAGCAAGCTCTTTCTCATATTATATCTTAACGTGTATATAATTAGAGCTATTGGAGTGATTTGTGTGTTTGTTTGTACCTTTTATTACGAGTGACTTATTTTGTATACGTTTAAGAAACCTAAGGCTGCTTTTCCATTAGAGGTGAGCGAGGAAAATGAAAAATTAGGAAGCTACATAACTGTTTCTGCCAAAGCCAAGTGGTGCAGATAGCCGAAACCGTGTGAGTGAGATGGCACTTAAACATTACTTAATTTCCTAAAACGGCCTTATATCTATTAAGCAACGTGTCCATGGCTTCTGTGTACCTATTACAGTGCGAGTTTTATAGATAGATAGTTTACTTACTTGATCACGTTACAGTAAAAGCAGATTTGTATGGATTTGAAAAGCGCCATCTAGTATGCATAAGAGGTAACATTGTTATTTCCATACAAATCTGCGTTTACTTCAAGGCCACTATATTTCAAGTGCAGTAGGTATTTAGCGATACCTCCGTCCCCGTGACGGATATTCTGATCGTGTAGCGGGGAACTGTCAGCTACCTAGCAAAAGTGACACAGACCTACCTCGAAGTCGCCTTGCGGGCTATTAAATAAGTGAGGCGTGCTGGCCGCTTTGTTATATAATATTGTGTAAAAAAGGGGTATTTGAAAAAAAACATCCATTATATTTCCTTTTAAACTTCTTTTTCTATTTTTTGTGAGTCAGACTTTAATGTACTTTAAGTAATATTCAAAAAGTGATTTACATTTCTTTGTAGTCGTAATTTTTTATGACCGAGGGAAGTCTTAAATATCGTGTTTTGAACCATTAAATAATCAAGAATGTTTTTTGAACTCCATCATATATATTTTTCTGATAAAAATAAATAATATTTCATTGTTTGCTGTTGAATCAAAAACTTGTCGATTTGGAATATTTAAGACTTAACGTAAACGAGTGGCTAAATAAAAATATTGAAACTCGCACTTAGGCACTCAAGGCAAAGACCGAGATCTCGAGTAGAGTTACTTCTCAGGAATGCTCTAATGTTACATATTATTTGATCAGATGAAAAAAAAAAGTAAACTAACAAAAGGATGTTTTCTCGAGACACATATTCCAATTCCACAGACCGTGAAACCATCCAACACGTTATATTCAGACTCAGCCTATTTTAAGTCTTCGATTCTAGTAAGCGATTTTTCGATTTGGATAAAATGTAATAAAAAGGTGAAAGCGGTGAATGGAGATGCTTTAGAGTTCAAGCAGGTGGAAAATTATGTTTATTGGTGTGTTTTAAAGGTAGAGGTCAAGAAAACCGTTATAGGCTGGTAGCATCAGATTTTATTGAGATGAATAAATAAATACTGTAGTTAATACAGAAAGTAATGTTGTTAGTAAAAAGATTTTCGAGGGCCCCGTTGGCGTCAAGGATAGAGGGCTTTACTTATAAGCGAGAGGTCGCGGGTTCAGATACTAGTAGTGTTCGTCTACAGAACGAATGCGTGAATTTAAATAAATGAATATTTATTCCAACCAAGGCTAATATTTAAAATAGGCTATAGTAAAAAGTAAACAATGTTTCAGAACATGCCTACTAAACATTTGCTTTGAGATTTCACCCCTAACAAATCAATACAGGTGATAGGAGCATTATTATATCGATTTTCGCCTAAAAGTAGCTTACCACCATCAAGGAAAAAATCTTCCGCCATAACCTTTACGGTGTTCCGGCAGCACACAACTCTTGAGAGTCAGAGTATTCTAGGCCTAGCATGTTCACCATCATCGAATAAATCATCGCTTACGAGTACCACCTAGCTAGTGGTCAAACGCTAGCCTATAAGAAATTGAATATAATAAAATATGTAAGTAATATGCAATAAAACATGTTGGGCCACCCTCAGTTTAGGGTTCCGTAAATTATCGGGGGAAATAAAAACTAACAAAAACTTAATTAACGCTGCCTTTCAGAGGGTTGTCGTTTCACCCATATATAGAAATTATTTTATTTACTGTGTTTTTATATACAAACCTACAAATTAAACGGTGGGTTAGTTATTTCTACTGCTCATCGGGTAAGACTCTTTTCACAGGTCAATGAATTGAACCTTTGAAGTATTTATTAGTTTTCTCAGTTTATTTTCAGTATAAGTATATTGGGTTAACAAATGGAATCCACTAATTTCGTCGTATCGATGTATCGAACCGTGGCTTAATTGGCAGAGCACCTGGACGTGTAATCCGGGGGGGGTGCGGGTTCGAGTCCCGTCGGTACGATGAAATTTTGGATTGTGTTTAACAATTTACAAAAATATAAAGTGTTAGACACTTCAAAGAAACATAATATAAGTATATTTATTTATACCGTTTGATATAATTAAAACAAAGAGTTTGCAATATATTATAATTTTCAAGATTGTCGCATTTTGATAATTTGTGAACCAAAATATCTTGCAAAATACTACTACTCTACTAATACGTATACTCGTTAGAGAAAAAATTATAATACAAATTTAACACATAAAAATAAAATTGCGTGTTCCTCCAATTGCGGGGTCACTCAAAAGGTGCATAATTACACAACTATCAAGTTAACTGGGGCAAGGTATCTTTATATTAACCGACTTCAAAAAAAGGAGGAGGTTTCTCAATTCGACCGTATATATATATATATATACATATATATATATATATATACATATATATATATATATATATATATATATATATATATATATATATATATATAATAAATATATATATATATATATTTATGTTTGTTCGCGGATAACTTCCTCGTTAATGAACCGATTTTGATTATTCTTTTTTTGTTCAAAATGAGATATCTCAAGTGTGGTACCATAGTAATTTTATCGAGGTCTGATAAGTATCTCCAGAGATATTGAGATAAACATCTCAAAATTGGTACTGAAAATGAATAGCGCGGCATTGAAGTCGGTTCTTTAGTATATATAGTAGGTTAGTTTTTAAACGATATTATTGTTTTTGATATCGACCGCGACTATATCAATTAGCCCCAAAAATTCTGCCAGCAACCGTTTCTAATAACTCCCCAATGGCGATAATAGCGAGACGCGATAATAGGTCAATCTTCACCAAAAGGCGGCAAATCGTAAATCTACGCACTCAAGAATATGGCCGCGCACAAATGGCCGGATGAAGTGAAAGGAGGCTTCTTTTGAAGGAATGGAAGGGACATTCGATAGAGGAAAGCGTAAGTAAGCTAGGTAGGTAGGCTGTTTTCTTAGTTTTTACTACCACACTTATCATACGCATAGCGAAAGAATGGAATTCCCTGCCAGAGTCTGTCTCTTCCTGTTAAGTAAGTAGGGGTCTTATTTTTTTTTTGTTATTTTTTTCGTAGCTCTGGCATCAAATCAAAACTAAAATCGAACAGCAGAAGGTCACACGCACCCCTTGTGAAAAAAATAATTTAAAAAAAAATATATATTTTGTTTTAAATTTTACTTCCGACACAAAAAATAAAAAAACGCACGGTGTGTGTTTTCAGCAGGGAACGAGTTAACGTTTAAGAAGAGACCTTGTATCAAGTTTCTTTAAGTGTTACACACTTTATACTTTTTGTACATACAATCCAAAATTTCATTGTGCCGACGGGATTCGAACCCACACCTCCTTGGAAACATGACCAGGTACTGTGACCAACTAAGCCACAGTATCGATCCTATCAATATGACGAAACTAATGGATTGCATTTTAACCAATTATGCATTGGTGGCGCCATCTGTGTTTCTATGTACCTATGAATCCAGGTTATATTCACAAGCTTTTTTGTATATTATATAGGCTAGTGTTTGACCACTATCTCACCTGTTGGTCAGTGACGATGCGGTCGAGGTCAAGCACGCTAGGCCTAGAATGGGAACTGGCTCTCAAGGTCGGCTGCTGGAACACATTAGATATTTTGACGGCAGATTTTTTAACTTGAGGGTATAAGCTGGCCAGGCAGACACTAGACAGTGTCCTACCACCATGCGGGGGTTGGGGGTTTTTTAACGATGTTTTTCCTTCACTGGAGGGCCACTGTGATGAGCGCACATTTTTCTATGGAAATATCCATATCCATCTTTAGCAAAACAACATTACAAGTATCTAATATTCGAGTAAACAAAACAATGAAATGACCTTTTTCGATTAACGCACCTTAAAGCTCCTAATACATCACTAATGGCAGAACTAATTAATTTCATTAATTGAATCTTATCGGATTCCAGATAATTGACCACGGTTCAGTGATTTCAATTGAACAGATTACTCAAATATTATCTGTTAAAGCTTTTCTTTGGAATGATATTATATCGCTAAATGTATCAGTTATTTACTCATTCAGAAATGAAGACTATAAGAGCCGTTATTGAATGTTTATTGTAGAAGTAGGACTTCCGATTTCTGACCTGTCCACTAACACTTTGTTCAACATATGTTTAACCTTATATCATTATTCGACCACTATCTCACCTGTTGGTAAGTTATGATTCGGTCGGGGATGGTAGCACGCTAGGCCTACAATGGGTACTGGCTCTCAAGGATAACTACCGGAACACATAAGATGTTTTGGCGACATCGACATTGCTTATTATGTCTAAGCACAGAATAAATAATAGTACAAGTCTAGGTATTTTTCTAGACTTTTCAAGTACGAAGCCAAATATCTCTCTTTACATAATTTATTACAGTAATCTGGCCTATCGGTAGCCAATGAACAGTGGCCGATAAGATTCGATAAATTGGTACAATTAATTACATTTGCCAACAGCAGGATTTGCCGATGAACAGCTTTACGGCACTGTTTACACTGAGACTGAGCGGTCGTCGGGCTACTAGATTTTAATATTATTTGTTTTTGAAGTGAAACTTCTTGAGTAATACTGGGGTAATAATTATTAAAATATCAAAAAGAAAATAATAAAATATAATTAAAAATAATAATTTGACGGAAGTGACGTAGCATCACGGTCCGAAGGCAGTGGAACTGACGTCAGCGTCATATTTTATGTTTAATCGCCCTCTATTGTAGAATGGCGTAACTACGAAGGCGTATTCGCTAAAGTTTAACAGATGGAGTTCTGGAGTTGTACAAATAAATAATTAGTAATGTTGAGAAATAAATATAAGGAAATCGTAAGTTTTAGTTCTTACGCGTAGCTTTCTACGCACTCTCTTTTTTTTTAATATTAGGTAACAGAACATTGTTTGGCAGGACTTTCGCCAGTCCATTTAAGGCGGTGTCGCCACATTGTACATTAGTCTTCTTGGATTTTTTGACGCATTGAATGGTAAAGTTTTCAATGGCTTATCTAGATGTTGAGTCTAACGATGGGTCGTTGACGTATTTTTCGTTAACGCAACTAGTCCGTTAAATTAACCTCCGTCAACTAGTCGATTAACTAGTTGAATTGATTAACTAGTTAATGCTTCAACTATAGTCGATTTCACATATGCTCGTATGAATTCAACCGCTAACGAAGTATTGATAATTCAATCGTTTAATCCAAATAGCGCTGTACGTTAATTGTAATTTAATTTTTTTAACAAGAAATATATTTTGATTTTAAGTTTTAGTTTTACTCATGACGTAAATTTCTAAGAAATTAAAATACTAAGTCTTTGAATAAAGAGCTATTGTTTTTTCTATAAAAAATAATTACGCAGTTAAAATTCCCTCAGACTAAAAACTAATGTTACCGTTCGAAATCACGTTGACAGTTAATCGCGCAACGCGCCTCCGTTCGTTGACGTCAACTGATACGTTTCTCTATACTCTTGAAATTTGCCGTCTATGGATTCAACTAGTTGATCGGTAAACGATTAACGGTCGAAACGTTGACAGTCGATGGACGGTTTTTTCAACTAGTTCGTTTAATCAACGCTCATCTCTAGTTGAGTCTCAACGAGGGCTATCGAGTTTATGTAACCGACTCAATTCGTCTGTATTTTTTTTTTTTTGTATATGTTACGAGATTACTCCGTCAATTTTGAGCCTTGTAATCGGTAGGGTACATTTTCGAAGTAGTCCCATTGTAATTTAATCGAGATCTGATTAGTATCTCTAGAGGTACGATGATAAACGTCTCAAACATGTTACTGAAAAACTCGCGGGGCATGGAAGTCAGTTTTTTTAGTTTTTAAACTATTTTAATTATTAAAAAAATTGCCCCTAGCGGCAAATTCATGAGTTATTTTCATAATGACGTCTTTTTACGCGGTTGCGGCTGAAGCACCTCGGTGTAAGTTGGCCACTAAGCTTTTGTGAAAGCCTTTGTTGTTTCGTAGATTATTTATGTTCCTAGATCTAGGTCTATCTATTATGGTAACATTGATTTATTGATTGATTGAAAGGTAATTTGTAATGGAGGCTGACTGCTCCAATTACAAGAGTAAGATAATGTGGTTTTGTGATTAACTATTTACGTATAAAGTCGTTATTGTTGTTGTGTAATAAGCCCTTAGATTATATAGGCCTTAATATATGATGTTAAGACGGGCCTTTTACCTAAAATAGTGGCAGATAGTTACATTATAGTAGCACTCTTTTATCCCGGACTGACAAGCCTCTCACCACTATTTTGCCTGATGCTAAGTGACGTTGACGGCTAAGGGTTGGCTCGGCACTCTGCGTCGGCGTGCACTTATTAAGAGAGTATTACAAAAAAGAACTGTATTTACTATTAAAAAAGATACACATTTGACATTGACATTGACATTGACACATTGAGTTAGTTCGGCGGCGCGGTACCACGCTGCGCAGCGGGAAGAAAAAATTAAACTTCGCGATACACAATTGAACTTTATTAACTACACAATAAGATACAAATTGCCTTGTGATAATTTGGTGGCGTCGCGCGTTTTGCTGCGGCGCGCGGCGTCGGGTTTTCGCCGCGCGGCTTCTGGCTGCGCCGCGCGACTCCATATGCATCCTAGCGTCGCGTCTCGTTGCGTCGCGTTGCGGTGTGAACTGACCCTAAGATCAAATCGTGCATTCCTGCAGGGCTAGCATGGCCTTATCCCCGCGGGAAACACAAAATTATTTTCCTGTTTTACACCACTGACAGGAGATCAACAAAACAAATTAAGCGCTTGGTGAAGTTTAACCCCGAGTATTGATTTTGTTTCGTATTAAAAAATAAAAAAAATAAATCATTAAAAGTCAGCGGGCGTTTATAATTGTCGAAAAACTTTACTTATAATTTGCCTTCTCCACCAAACAAAACACGGATAGGAGTAAAGACAAAATAGTCCCCTTGCCATGCTAGCCTTGCTGCAATTAAAAGACGGCCTGCGAAACGTGACACTAGAGACACTACTGACTTAAGTTCGATCCACGAATGGGGTGTACGTCAACTTATACGTATACGGTTCGTTTTCAACTCATGTTCGATACGTGAAAAAGGCGGACCATCTTTTTCTCATTTCTTCATTCTATTTTAACCTGTATCATGCTAGATCTCGGTTAACCGACTGGCTACATGTCTATGTTTGGTAGATTTGTACTACGAACAGTTTGCGTTTTATTTATTTATTGTGTTTCATCATCGCACAATTTTTTGGACAAAAATTTTCCGAAGTAACTGAAACATGCATTTGGTATGCACATAATGGTACGGTTGGCAACCCTACATTAATCAGAGATCAGGGATTTTATTTTTTAGTCTAAAGTTTAACGATTTTTTAAAGCTGAATGAAAAGCTGAATTAAAAGCATTACATAATTATGTTTTTTAATTGAATTCAAAGCAATGAATTAGCCTTTTTTGAATTTTGAATTATTAAAGATATGATCTATTTAATGTCACTAGACGTGTATCAGTGCAGATTTATAATCTGCTGATATCCTGAATAATAACGCTTTGAGTTTGAGTTGTCTTGAGCCACAGACGAAGCCTATCACTACTAAAAACCCATCTCTCGTACTGATCTAAGTACTTCTTTAGGTATTGCATAAGTGATTCAGCAATCTGTTAGGCAGATTACCTCCTTATTTATTCTTATTCGCCTCATTACTTCCGAAGAACAACCTGAGAAACCTGGACTGAAATATCAAGCCTTACAACAATTTTCAATAAATAGCCAAAATAAATTATTCGTCAATCAAGTGTAATGAAAATGCTTTTCCACTCCACGAAACATGAACCCATGGAATTATGCGATTCAATTAAAAATGCGTGTAAACATTTTTCACTTTAATAAACATAATTTTCCAACAGACAGGTTATTGAAAGGGTTCACTGCTGTAAGCAATTTTCAATAAGTTCTGCTTCAATGCATATCGATATTTTTCTGACAACTTACATATTGTTATCATTTCATAAAAATTAATGTAAAAAAATTGTATAAAAATAAAAAAATGCAAAAATTCTACAGGTTATAGGAGTATATTTTATCGATGTTTCACTTGTCTTGCTACCATAAAGTAGCTTACCACCAACCATCAAGGAGAAAATCTGATGCCTTACGGTGTTCTGGCAGGACATAGACCTTGAGAGTCCGAATATTCTAGGCCTAGCGGATTCAACATCTTCGACCATATCATCGCGTAACACCAGGTGAGATAGTGTTCAAACGCTAGCCTATAAGATATTTAAAAAAAATGCTTTACAGATCTACATGACGTAGCTAAGCTTGTCCAACTCAAGATCAACCCACCCCATAAAATCATCTCAGCAGTGGGCAACAACACGGTTATACATAACAGAAGAAACAACTAACAATAATTGATAAAGTTTCCCATTCCGCCCTTGAGACGCGGACTTCCGAAGGACCTAATGATCACCCCATTGTTCGACTTAGGAACTAAGTAAAGGGTAGAAATATCTTGGCAGATTGTAACATGTTTCTGAACCTTAGAATTATTTGTATCTTTGTATATAATTTAGTGATTACCACCTGTAGGTTGACGGGTTTGTTTAATACAAGAACAAAAAAACCTAAATATGTGAGACATATTGGGAGAGGGATAGACCTATTAACGCTGGTCCAATTGCGGGTTGATGGGTGCGCAGTAGCCACCTAACTGGGCTGGTGAAAGTTGCCGTTTGTACACTAGGGACTCATCCGCCGCAGTCCGAAACCGACATCCTGCACTAATGCGGTTGTTCTACCTTAGCCTTGAAAGGAGGTTCACGTCCATGACCCAAAGGCAGCTTGATGGTTGCTGTATGGTCTGGGAATGCCGAAGCAGCAAGCGATGATATCTCATCGCCGATCCATTATCTGCCACCTATGGACCCGCGATCCGATATAACGACATAAGAAGTGCCCCGCGGCTTCGCCCGCGTTAAAAACTTCTTTTATTTAATTAAAACTTTTCTTTGGAAAAACTATTCTATCATTAAAGAAATCAAATAAGAATTATCGCGTGACTAAGGCAATTCGGGATTCACATTTATAAAACTCGAAAAACCTAAATTTTCAGACTTTGTTACCTACCCCATATTCCACAAAATCCTACAACACGTACTTTATCTGATCTTGAATCTCGCCATACAAACTTTGAATCCCCGTTTCGGATCCGGGAGGAATTTTTAGAAAATCCTTTCTGAACGGGTACTAATATCGTAAAAACTATCTGCATGCCAAATTTCAGCGCAATCCGAAACAAAATAGATGTTCACACCTTGTCACCCCAATTCACCCTCTTAGGGGTGGAATAAAAAAAAAAACCTGAAACACGTACTTACTTATTTATTTACTGAAGAACTTTTGTGAAGTGAGGATAGAAAATACTATCTAATCTTGTTTCTCCATACAAACTTTGAACCCCCATTTCATCCCCTTAAGGGGGTGAATTTTGAAAATCCTTTCTTAGTACACCCCGAAGTACTAAGACAAATATACCCTCCAAATTTCAAGTCTCTACGACCAGCGGTTTAGGCTGTGCGTTGTCTATCAGTCAGTCAGTCAGTCAGTCAGTCAGTCAGTTTACAATGTAGACCTGTAATAATACGGTGCAATTCGCTTAATTTATTAATTACCATTTATGTATATGCTCTTTATTCCTACTAAGATTGTTCCAAATGGTCGAGAATCTAGTGTTATTATTTCTTTATCCTAATTTACTACGCTACGATGTGCTACGACGTGCTACAACGCTCTACAAGTGCTACGGAGTGGAGCCGAAAATTATATTAGAGTCACATCTACCAGCTGTAGTAACATCGACAAAAGAATTGGCTCTAAAAAGCTACTGCTTTTTAATCAATTCGTTAATTTGTAGCATTGTAGCATAGCATTGTATTGCAGCACTGTGAAAGTGACTTGAACTGCAGTGAAATATATCAAGGTGTACATTAGCAGTGAAGGTGTTCAGTAAGCGTATTTATACTTTATAGGCTAGCGTTTGACCACTATCTCACCTATTGGTAAGAGATGATGCGGTCGAAGATGGTAAGTACGCTAGGCCTAGAATGGGAACTGGCGCTAAAGGATAGTTGCCGGAACACATTAGATGTTTAGGGCATATATAGTTTTTTTTTTTTTTTTTTTTTAAAGATTACTCGCAATGTGGGTTGCACATTACTAGTATTCTTGTTAACCCCTCCAACTAAGCTAAATATGCTTGTGTCTGGAGTGGGTTCACGTCAATAGTGCAATGGGTGGGGTGGGATTAGAACTCACGACCTCTCGATTGCCAGTCCGACACCCTATCCATTGGGCTATTGCCGCTTAAAGGGTTAGATAGATATAGCATAGTATATGGGTATATATAGTTAGATAGATAAACTCTTTATTGTATACCCTGAAATAACCTTGAGTTTTAGACGTATCAACAACCTTATTCGGTGATACAATCGGCAGTCTTATCGCATAAAGCATGCTTCCAGACAACCAAGTGTGGAGTAGTAACAATAAACTGGCCACGTGCAAGTCGGATTCGCACACGTAGGGTTCCGATTGAACAGAATTTTCCGGAACAATAACTTTTTCATATAGGAGGTCCCCTTTCATTTTTACTGTTATTTAGTTTTCATAATTTGATACTATAGCGACATTGTAATCCAACCAATGTAAAATCAACACACTATGAGCATGAAATTTGCTCATAGTGTGTTGATTTTACTCTATCCATTACCATTTCTAAGATCGATCGAGTGATATAGGGCGTTTATTACGCCTGACAAAACACGTTTCCGGTACGGGAAGTCCATTTATTTTTATCTTTATTCTGTTTTTAGTGTTTGTTTTTTATAGTAGCCATGCTTTGTGAAGATTTCAAGTCTCTGTCCGTTATGGTTCATAAGATCAAGTAAAAGTTGCCAAAAAACACGTTTTTTTAACTTTTAATTACCCTTTAATTTTTAACTTTATTATATTTTTAGTACCCCTATATATAATACATATTTCGTGAAAATGTCATGTGTAAAATATTATTTATTTATTTAATTAATTAATTTAATTAAAAATTCAAGGAGATATAGCCCCGTAAAGTGCGGACGGACGGATGAACGGACAGCGGAGTTTTAGTGATAAGAGTTTCGTTGGTACCCTTTGGGTTCGAAACCCTAAAAACAAAGGGAGTTTGGCAATGGCGTCGATGTGCGTGTTCGACGCGCACTGAAACATCCATTGTCACCCGGTATGATTTGTCAATTAAACAAACACTGAATATACTTCTAAGGAATTTGATCAGGGTCTATTAAATTATTATATAACAAAGCTGAATATTAACATTCGTCGAGCCCTGGGGTAAATTAGATTAGGCTTGGGCAGAAATTCTGTTATACATTGGAGCTCAGGCAAATGTACTTTGGAAATCGAATTCTCGTCTTCTTTGAGGTGCCAAGTTTGGGTAAGGGTTGCTTACAGAATATTCGAGAAAGTTCTAAGTTTAACAATGAGACGATTTTACTTACCTGAAAGAAATGAAATAAATATATTGTATTTTGTTTTTAATGCTTACTAGCAATGTCGGTTGCACATAACTAGTAGTTTTGTTAACCCCTCCAACTAAGCAAATAATTATGCTTGTGTTTGGAGCGGGTTCACGTCAATAGACCAATGGGTGGGGATTGAACTCACGATCTCTCGATCGCCAGGCTGACCTTAGCCATTAGGCTATTACCGATTTTAAATTTCAAAAGCTTCCAGGTAATAAGGATTTAAAAAAAAAGCTATAGTTTTGATTGGAAGCGTTGGGAATACGTCATTTTGTGGAAAATATATATATTGTTACGTGCGGGGTGGTATTAAAATGCCAATCCGATGAGATGAACGTTTATTTCCACTGAACACTAGGTTTTACAATGTTCCACAGTAGCTATCCAAATCGTCTTGCACAATTATCAAAAGTCCGGTAACACACACTGAGGTCGTTGGTAATCACAATCACTGATTTCACTGTTCACAACACTAGTTCACTGATAACACTTAACGATCACTTGGTCGCTATCCGCGCTTAGATGGTTACTCTGTCGCTTCCAAAGAATGACTGACTCAACGCCGCGGTGCGACGCTTTATATAGGACACAATTCACAATTCTAGAAACTCCTCGATCAATAATGAACAAAAATAGCAGACAAACAAAGCAATAAATCAAATACAATAAGGCGGCTTTCCTTTGAACATCTGATGTAAACAACTTTACCATACATGCTAATTTGATCTCTAACGACTTATGAATAAGGTTCAATCTTAACTACAAAACTAGGTACATTGACTACGGTCGGAATTCCAGGAATGTTATTTTTATGACGGTCGGTTTATGGCCGGCAAATAGTCTATTCTTTCCCACGCTATTTTTGTTCGAGAAGCTTGGCGAAACATCGCGTCTCGACGACGCGGTATAACAATATAATCAATCATTTATTTGTCAAACACATATTACATTAATAATTAATTCCGGATCTTATGAAATATTTTTTCAATTTGTTCGGCCTGCACACATACGTACAAATATTTATATTTGGTCTCTAGGCTTAGGTATACACTAACATTATAATTTTTATTTTGATGTATTGTCTACATATTATTTTATGCTATAAAAATATTTGTCCAGCATTTACCTTAGTCTTAAAAACCTTACCACTAAGTGTCTTTAACGCATTTGGCAGTTTATTATGTATAAACTGCGATAATATATTTTGTAGAAACACAGATACAAGCTTCCGAAAACACTTTATATATTTTTTTATTTAATTTGTTTTTAATTTGTAATTGCCATTTTAAATCAAAATGTTTTGTGACTTTTTATTTCAAAAGCTGCTCTGCGACTCAAACTACTCAACGTTGTTTTATTGAGTCAATTTAGATAAGTAGCTATATTTTTTTAATAACCAGGTAAATGTGGTACCGAAGCCAATATCTAGGCCGAATAGACTAATATATCGCTATGTAAGCGCTAATGTGGGCGACGATGGTGAACACGCTAGGCGAAGAATACTCTGACTCTCAAGGGCTGAGTGCTGCCGGAACACCGTAATATAGCAAAATAGGCGGCAGATTTGATAGTGGTAAGCTGCTTTTGGGTAGCAAGTCAGGCAGAATATTGATATAATACACTCTTAACCACCTATGAGCAACACCCTTGCTAGGGTGGGAACCTTTATCTAGCCTTCAAAACGGGGCCCTCAATGAATTGCATTGCATAAAAGTTTAATTAAAACCTAATACATTTACTATGATGCGAGCCCCGCAGAACATCCCCGCAATACCAATGTTTCCATCATGGAAGATGCTCACTGTTCCATCTGTGGTGGTACTACAGGCTGCCCTTTACGCCAGAGAACACCTAGCGGAGTTATCTCGTTTCAGAAAAGATCACGAGCACAGTACGCGATATCCAAACCGACTAAGTGCGGTCTCGCGGCGACTGGAAAAAAAATGTCTAGGCAAGCCCATGTAATGGCTCCTACTGTCTACAATCGGTTGCCAAATGATATTTCTACCACCACATCAATAAATTTCTTTAAAACGAAATGGAAACAGTGGCTTATTGAGAAGGCGATATACACATTTGATGATTTGTTCAAATAATATATTATTTTATTTTTATTTTTTACATTGCACTCAGTATTTTTACAATGTTTACTTTTATGACCTGTAAAGGCACACAGCGACGTTCGGCGATCAGCGGGCGCGATCTCAGTACTTTTCAATTGGTTTCTGATCGCGTTTGGTGTAAACCAGTCGGTACAATAAATACTGCGCTATCAGGGGGCCTAGACAAAGACACACTTCTACCGTCGATGACGAATTTCGATTTTCGAAATTGATTCGACACGGTTAGTTGTTAGCGTAGCGTGTTGTGTAGCGATGGTTAGTTGTCTATGCCCCCTGATCGCCCCCTGATCGCCGCTTAGATCGCGTACACGCAGGACGTTGCGGTGTGTACGTACCTTTACAAATGTTATCAAAATAAATTACCATGACTTTTTTTTTATGCTGTATAGGCAAGCGTTTGACCACTATCTCACCTGATGTTAACTAAATATTATGTTACTTTGAAGTGTTTCACACTTTATATTTTTGTAAATTGTTAAACACAATCCAAAATTTCATCGTACCGACGGGACTTGAACCCGCAACCTCCGGAATAACATGTTCCGGTGCTTTTGCCAATTAAGCCACGGTGCGAAGTATCGTTACGACGAAGTTAGACTGACTTAACTAATTTAACAAAGACTGGCAAAATATTCATGTGGAACTATAAATAAAATTAATTGCCATAATATTTGGTATTACAAGGCTTTATGACGCCATTTTGATCTTATCGTAGCTTGGCTACGTAAATAGAAAAAATGATTGATGAACAGATGTTTGTTAGTAGTAGTTGTTTGTAGAAAGTTTCACTTCCGGTGATATGTTACTTTAGCTGTCGACCTTCAGTAAGTATAGTTAGGAATACTTTATCTAAATCTATGTTTGCTACGTTAGCAATGAGGAGGACCAATTGTCCCGTAATACGTGTTTGTCAGAAACTTATTACTGATATACTAGCGACCCGCCTCGCCTTTTTAAGGGTTCCGTAGATTCCGTACTTCAACAGGTAAAAATAAATCCTTATTAGATCACTTTCTTGTCTGTCTGTCTGTCCTTGTGTCACCACTGATTTTCTCAGGAACGGGTGGACTTAGCAAGTTGGAATTTATACCAAATACTGAGGGTTATATTCCTAATAAGGTGTAAAAAAATCAAGGTCCTGAGTCAACACGGCAAAAAGATATGTGCAAATTTAGATTTTCGCGAAAACTTGTAGGTACCAAAATTTACCTCAATTTTCAACTTTCTTTTGTTTTTGGAATTTACAAAATTAACAATTCTAGGTAGAAGTTGGTACGGAAGCTTCGGTGGGTGAGTCCAACTCGACTTGGCCAGTTCTTTTTTATGTTATGGTTGGCAAACAAGCAGACAGCCCGCCTGATGGTAAGCAGTTAACGTCTCCTATTTTTTTTTTTATGCTGTATAGGCAAGCGTTTGACCACTATCTCACCTGATGTTAAGTGACAATGCGGTCGACGATGTAGCACGCATACCTAGTAAATACCTGTTCACTCGCGATTTGAAGACCCCCGGGTTGTAGCTATCGGGAAAAACAGACACCGGCAAGGAGTTCCATTCTTTGGCGGATCGTATTATGTAGGACGAAGCAAAACGCTTCGTGCGTGTAGAATGTAGATGGAACGTCCACCATGAAGCGGTGGCGCACATCGGTACGTCTGAACAACTGCAACAAAATGAGTGCAGTTGATGCGTTGCCGACCTTTGAGGAGTTTGTGGCTTCGCTCGGGTAGAAGATATATGCATTAAATACACATTTATTGCATCACCTTATTGCGTCGAGTATGAATTTTATGAATATCTTCAAAAATCGTCGTCATATTTCAACCAATTTACACGAAATCTATAAGAATCATACCTACACCTAAATAAACCTTCCTCATGTATCACTCTGATTATTGATGAAAACCGTATGAAAGTTCGTTCAGTAGTTTTTTAGTGCATCGCGAACAAACAAACAGACAGATAAACGGATGCGGCAGGGGACTTTGTTTTATATGTAGTGATGTAATAATACTTACTTGCCTTTAGTTTGCTTGGAAGACGGGTTTGGAGAGTTTCAATTTGTCTTTTGTCTCGTCTCACTGCAATTTTGAGATAAGCACGATTCTAGACCGCATCGTCACTTAACATTAGGTGAGAGAGTGGTCAAGCGCTTGTCTGTCAGATGACAAATATAATTTAAATAATATATAAGAAAATATAAAAACTAAAACAACCGCCTACCATGCCGCGCGAGTCATTTTCAGTAGCAAGTTTGAGACGTTTATCGTCATATATCTGCAGATACTTATCAGACCTTAATGAAATCACAATGACACCACCTCAACAATATACCGTACCAATTACAAAAAATTATTCTTCGAATCGGTTCACAATTGACGGAGTAATCGCGTAACATACATAACGGTACAAAAAAAACATACAGACGAATTGAGAACTGATACTTTTTAGGGTTCCGTCGTCCTGACAAGGAACTCTTATAGTTTCGTTATGTCCGTCTTTCTGTCTGTCTGTCTGTCTGTCCGAAGTTTTGCTAAGAGACCGTTAATACTAGAAAGCTGTAATTTTGTGGAGGTATCTATATAAATTACGCCGACAAAGTGCTGAAATAAAATTGTGAAAATTATTTTTTAGGGTAGCTTCCCTATATGAGAAGTGGAGATGAATGTTTTTTCATCGTCTACCCCATCGTGTGGGGTATCGTTGAATAGGTCTTTTAAAATTATTTAAGGGTTGCTAATACCATTTTCGATTGAATGCTCCATTTACGAAATAATAAATTTTAACTTTAAAGTGCAAATTTTTGTTCCAGTAGGGCGTCCCCCCCCCCTCTCTAAAAACTAAACTGCTGGCTTGAAAAATCTGGAAAAAATCGGGATAATAGCGCATTTCATAAACTTTAAAGGAAAATTATAGCGGTTAAGATAACTTTATTAGTTTAGCAGTAATAGTCGTTGAACTTGGGTGTTGGATAATTTTGTACCAAATACAAAATCCTTAGAATAAATCCTTTAAAATGACAAAGACGGAGTACCTAGTTGCTTGTTTATAACGGGTAAAGACTTGCATTGAATAACAGGCTACTTCGGAACCCTACACTGCGCGTGGCCCGACACGCACTTGGCCGGTTATTATTTTTAGAAGTCGATTGACATGGAGAAACATAACATAAAGTTATTACCCGTGGTAATAAGCATGAAAATTATGAAAATATATTTTTATACATTCAGGACATCAAAGGCCGGTTTAATTAGTTTTCTGCGCTGAATTTTTCTGAATATTTCGAACATGTTTCCAAACTTCAACAAAATCCTCTGGAAACGGTAAAAATAAAATATTTGTTTGTAATTGGTTGTTCCATGATGAGAGTTGAAACTCATAATATTTAGATATTACGTTTTACTGAACTTGCGTGGTTAATTTTTTTATTGGCAATCGTGCAATCTGCAGCAAAGACGCCTACAAAGCTGTTAAGGCACGGCCACACCGCGACGTCCTGCGATCTGCGCGCGCGATCTCAGTAATTTTCAACTGTTTTCTGATCGCGTTTGGTGTGAACCAGTCGGTACAAATACTACAGCGCTATCTGATCGCCGCCTAGATCGCGCAAGCAGGACCCTTCGATGTGTCCATACCTTTATTTAATATGCAGTGGCATAAAAAGCTGGTTGCCACCAGGCGAGATAGTGATCAAACCCTAACCTGAAGATAATAAACAAAATCTACATCTTTTAAAAAGATAATCCTGCAACAATAATACTTAAATACTTAGTTAATTTCATATTAAATAATTATTAAGCCAGCCGTAAAGTGACCAGAAATGTGATTAAAATTTAACGTAGACCCCTTTGTAAGGGTACAATGGGCGTAAAACTGAAGCCGGTAGCTCGTCAGGTTAACAGGCAATCAGTTCTGTTGATTAAGCCTTAACTTACTCAATCGTGCCACAGTATAAAACACGGTAGATGCAGAGGGGCGACTTGATCAAAGTGAAATAGCAAGGAAAATCGTCGTCACCGACGACGCGGTTACTTCAAGTGATATTACTCTCAAAGAAAAGTGTTGGACTCATGAGGCTTCGATGTATTTACAATAGGCGCCTACCTTGGAGATTTACTCCGAGGGTCCGGTGGCGTAATCGGGAGAACGGTCGGCTTTGATGCCGGGGTACCGAGTTCAAACCCCGCCGAGCACCAATGGATTTTTCTATCGAAAAATTTATGTGCGCTTCTCACAGTGGCCCTCCGGTGAAAGAAAAACATCGTTAAGAAACCAACAACCCCCGCATGATGGTAGGACACTATTTAGTGTCCGCCTGGCCAGCTACCACCCTCAAGTTAGAAAATCTGTCATCAAACATCGAATGTGTTCCGGCAGTTATCCTTCAGAGCCAGTTTCCATTCTAGGCCTAGCGTGCTTACTATCTTCGACCGCATCATCACTTACCAACAGGTGAGATAGTGGTCAAACGCTAGCCTATAAGATATTTAAAAAAAACCCTATCCATGAAGAAAATAATCATTCTAATCGGTTCACAATTGTAGGAATTATGGCTGAACAAACACACAAGAAAAACTTTAATATGAATTGGCCAATTCATTAGATAATCGAATAGTATCCCCGGTGAAAAAATCGTTATGCGAAAATATTATGAATCGCAAAACAATGTTATCGATAAATTCTTTAATTAATAAAGAACCAAAACCTATTATACTGCTAACACTATATCCTACAGCAAAGTAATTTAAACTAACTTAACTAAATTGTAGTACAAAGTAATTTAGTTGTACCGTCGAACCCGGACAAGTGGGGCAACTTTGCAAATAATTTGCCTACTAACCCATTTTATAATGGACAGGAAATTATCTAAAGTGCATTTTATCCGCCGACGCAAATAGAGAAGTGTTGATAAGTTTGACATGTGTGTCTGTGTGTCAGTCTGTGGGATCGTCGCGCTCAAACCATAGAGAAAGTATAAGGGAACATTAGTGTATGCGAATGAAATAGCTATACAGATATAACCCGACTAAAATGATGAACACGTGATACATATGCCAGCTATAACATAAAATGAACAACGTAATTTGGTCGGGTCATACGTGACAGCGGGTGAAAGCCAATGGGTGCACTAGAACTTGGTGTCAGTCCTGGAGCCAGTTTGTAAAATCGCATAGGCAGAGAAGAATAAAAAAATGTTGTTCATCTCGCTCTCTCATAATAGTGAGTGTATAGTTTTATACTTTTCATATTATTATTGTTATTAAAATGCAAAATCCATTTAATACTCTATCCACGGTTCAAACGGACATACC
Source organism: Cabera pusaria (assembly GCA_954871355.1). Classification (NCBI taxonomy): domain Eukaryota; kingdom Metazoa; phylum Arthropoda; class Insecta; order Lepidoptera; family Geometridae; genus Cabera; species Cabera pusaria. The sequence goes on from OX940900.1 coordinate 23,730,089, forward strand.
GGTTTTGATTTTTTAATGTTTGGTATGTATTATATAATTAATGTTTGAAATTTAAATTTATATACGATATTCAACAAATAAATTATTGTGTATTCTCCGCCAAAGATAACAAGTTACCAAAATATGAATCTAATAGAATGTCAGGAAGTGGTTTTAATTTAAAGTCCAAGATTTGAATTAAACTTACTACCACGGCACGTTAAAAGCTTGTAAAGCTGTAACTTTTTAGCTTAACGAAATTCGTATATCTGTACAATTGTAACTATTTCACGATATATATGTCGCTGCCAAGTGCCAACTAGCTTAATTAGCCGTTCAATCAACAGCCTAGCCTCTTTACTAAACAGCGCCGTTCAACTAGCGGCCTGAATGATATTCAGCCATTTGAAGGTCTTCTGTACCTTCATTTAAACGCCATGGCGTCGGTTCTGGGACGCGCTGCCGCAGCTTCCCTCCTCGCTAAGCTTGTCGGCGCACGTCACGTGGTGGTCACTGCAGTTCTCTAGTGTGTTGCCTTAGGGCTATATTTCACCGGGACACCATGGCGGCGCAACTAGTTGCCGCTACCAACAAAATGTATACAGCTCTATAGAGAGTTACTCACCTGGTGTCCATTTGGTTGCGCAACCAATTTGGCGGCGCCACCAACTCGGACGCGTGCACAGAATGTTACTAGTTGCGCCGCCACGCCGGTCGCGCCACCACTAACTACTATAGCGCTGTATGGTATCTCACTCACTCGGCCGCCAGTCCGGCCGCCATCACGATACATTTAGGTCCATTTTGATACTGTCTCAGTGTGGTGTGGCGACTCTGGTGTCTGTATGGTGTCTAGTTTGGTAGCTTACGGACACCACGGTGGCGCAACTGGTTGCGCCGCCGTGGTGTCCCGGTGAAATATAGCCCTTAGTGTCAGACTAAGCCACTTCATTAAATGTTGTATCAAACACTACGCCTGAATATCATTCAAGCCGTTAGTTGAAAGTAAAGAGGCTAGGCTGTTGATTGAACGGCTAATTAAACTAGTCAGCTGCGACACATATACCGAGGTTCATAAAAAAGGTGTCTCACCACTTTGAAGATGAATATTATTATCTATGGACACCCAAAAACTTTAACGATTTTTATGTATGACTAAAGTTAGATAATAGTAGTTTATGAGCCAACATAAAAAGGTTTAGTGCTGTATAAAGCTATTTTAGTGCTTAATCTAAAACCTATCTCACATAACACTAAATCTAGGACCTTAAATAAATCCGTCATAAAACATCTCATCTTCGATCTGAATGGAAAACCTATATATAAGATAGATACAGTATGGGCTTAGATATTCAACAGGGTGGACTGTCAACGCTATGCTAACAAATGCTAGTTGAAGTCTATTGTAACATTAATGGTGAGTAAAACCGCAACGAAAGTCGTAGTAAATCACTAAGCGAATTTTTTTTCTGCGACCTATGATTTTGACACTCAACAGACACTTTTTAAATGGCCGCCAATTTGTAAAAACAAATGAAATATGTATTCATTACACATCTATAGTCCGTGCCAAATAGATTGGCACTAACGTGCATCGACCTCTCGTCAGCCGCTATGAAAAAAACTGGCCAAGTGCAAGTCGGACTCGCACTCGTAGGGTTCCGTAACACAATAGAGTATTCTATAACTATGATTTTTCGCAACTACAAAAATAACTTTGTTTTTCATAGTGTTTGTATGAAAAACAAAGTTATACTTGCGGTCGCTATATCTCAACAACTGCTGACTGTATCTCGTTCAAACCAATTTTCGTTGAAAGTTTTTATTGAGATCTACAGCATATATTTTTTTAGATTTTTCACTCCCTTACTTTAGATGTTAGAGGGGGGGGACACACATTTTACCACTTTAGACGCGCCTATCTTTTAAATGATTGACTTTAAGAAAAAATAAAAGACAGACAGACAGACAGACAGACAGACAGACAGACAGACATGGCGAAGATTCGCCGGAACCCTTATAGATATAAGGGTTCCGTTTTTTGCCATTTGGCTACGGAACCCTAAAAATGAGTGTTACTTAAAATTTTGCCAAAATGAAAACCAACAATATCCATTTATCATTGATGTTTATTACAATATTTATTATTTTTTTATTATTATTGTAAAAAGGGATTTTAATGCGCTAAGAGTGTTCTATGTTGTACTTTATTTTAATGATTATTAACGAACATCTCTTTTTGTAATTTTTCTACTTGAAATTTAAAAAAAAAATAGCCATTACAACAGCTTTTATAATACTTACGAAACTACTTCCTAAAATTATACAAAACTAGCACTCACTTTACCTAGCACATGTTTTACGTCAGGCAACAGAGATGCTTCACCTTCGGTAATAATAAATTAATTAATTTTAATAATTTTTAATAATTTAAATAATTAAATTATTTTTTAATTTTGGCAATTATATAATTAAATGTACCAACAATATAAAATAAATCATATGAAATATATTTTATTTATTTATTTTCCAACACACATTAATCTTACATTAAACCCAATATATTAATGCAAACTCCATCTCAAGTATACATATTTCAGATAAAAAACTTTGGATATTTTAGTGCCAAATAAAAATTAGAACACACCGCTAAGTAAAAAGAAAACCTAATTATAATCACAGTCATAAAAGGTTTGTCACCGCTGCTAGACCACTGAAAGGTCAACGCACTTTAGTGCCAATCTATATGGCACATATTATACACTTTCTCAAGTAGTATCTAATTCGAAATTTGAATTTATTATATTAACATAGAAACATTTTAATTTTCATTGGCTTCTTTTCTTACTTGCCTATTCTAAAACCGTTCAGTGCGATGCGCGTATATGCAATAAAAATGCGATCGCTGTTAATGTTTCTAGCTGATTTTATGTTGGGCGATATGATAATATTATCACCCTTACTGTAATATAATTTAAATTATAACCAGCCATCACCCAACGATTGATTACCCCTGTTCAGCTAACTTTAGGCAAGCTGAACGGTTTTTAGATACTTTGCAAACTTTAAACGCTTCATTAATGAATTCATGATTTAGGCTTCATTTTGTAATTTTCTTTCCCATTTTCACGGGCGGTTAATAATTACTTCAGATTTATAATAAAAGTGAACTTTCTTGAATGATTGAATTTGTTTTTAAAGTTCTTAGATTGGAATCGATAGCAAAACACGTTTCTTAAAATTTTTGAAAGCAATTTAGCAACATATCCTACTAATATTATGTTTCTTGAAGTGTTACACACTTTATATTTTTGTAAATTGTTACACACAATCCAAAATGTTATCGTACCGACGGGATTTGGACCCGCACCCTCCTGTGAAACATGCTCAGGTGCTCTGACTAATTAAGCCACGGTGCGATACTATCGGTACGACGAAATTAATGGATTGCATTTTAACCAATTACGCATTAGTAGCAACCATCTATAGTAAAAAAAAAAACTTAATTCCCCTGATTAATGTAGGGTTGCCAACCGTTCTATTACGTGAACCCCCAATGCATGTACTATATCTAATCCATAGTTGTAAAACTGTTGTACTGGCTATCCCTCTACAAAACTTCAGCAAAATCGGTCCAGCCATTTGACCATGAAGAAGTCCTAAAAAACAAATAAACAAACTGACTTTCGCATTTATAATATTGATGTTGATTAACACATAAGTAACTTTTAATAAATAAATAAAGCAATAAAGATATTTCATATTTCATTTCATTAAATAAGTACTTTTCAATGCAGGCAAAATCGCAGGGTGCAACTGATTCGATATAAACGGAAAATGTTCAATAAAGATCGAGACCAAATACAACCGCTTTAAACGAGTCCATTACTTGAAGAAGAGTTCAGTGAAGCGTTTTCTAGATAAAGTCTTATCCGAGATACCTAGATCTTTATAGCTAGGTAACTTAGAGCTCAAGATATAGCTATTGTTCCTGAAATAGGATGCACTTTATTTCATGCCGGGTAGACGGAAGATTGATGGGGCTTTAACACGAAGTGTGAATGCAGATCTTTCTGGTACAAAGATCTAGTTCATAAAAGGGTTTTCTGTGTTTGTGTGTATGTATTTGTAAATCCCCGACGCGAAAAGAAGGGAGTTATAAGTTTGACTGAGTATCTGTGGATCTGTGAAGTCTGGGCATCGTAGGCTAGTGTTTGACCAAAGTCAAAGTCAAAGTCAAAGCATTTATTCAGTATATGGGCAAATTAAAAATTTGCACTTACACACGTCAAATAACATTAAACTGATCATATTCAATAAAAAATATTATAGATATAACAGAAACATAACTTATTGCTTTGAATTTACAAAAAAAAACAAAGGTATTGAGCCATTCAGCTTTCATCTAGACGTCGAACGTCACACTTAAAACACATGTTTAATTCCCCTGATTAATGTAGGGTTGCCAACCGTACTATTACGTGCACCCGCAATCCAGTGCATGTTTCAGTACTTCAGACAATTTTTATCCAAAAAAATGTGAAAAATGACCACTGTGGATGGTGTGATTAAAGATGGTGAACACGCTAAGCGTAGAATACTCTGACTCTTAAAAGCCGTATGCTGCTGTAAAATCGTATATAATACCATAAAATTTCCATAAAATATACCACTCGGCTAATTATGGAGTGTTTTCAGGTATATAATAAACACTTTACAACTTTTGTAATGTCAGTCAAAAGAGATTTCCTTATCTTGCTACATTTTCTTTTCATGGGTTTAAAATGTAATAATGATATATTTTTACACAGGAAGTAGGAAAAAACCAGCTAAGTGCAGACTTCATACATTTGGGGTTCCGTACCAAATATAGACTATAAACAGTCTTAATGGCAGAGTCAATCAAAAACTGTTTTTATAGACGCTCTTTTAAAAACGCTCCATAAGCTTAGACCCTTTTCAAGCGAAGACCTTCGCATTGCATTGGTTGAATCACTCATCTTGTCTAAGCTTAGTTACGCGGACACTGTGTATGGATCACTATTGCTGTCTCGAACTCAACATTTAGTTCAAAGAGTGCAAAACGCCTGTGCAAGATTTTGCTATAATATCCCCGCTAGAGGTCATGTCACACCTTTTCTTAACAACCACTACGCTTTGAAAATGAAATCTCGACGTAAACTCCACCTCGCGTCCCTTCTTTTCGGGATTCTTAATTATGGACAACCGTCATACTTATGCGACAGGCTCATCTGGAGATCTCAGAGAAGGTCGTGTCCCATAAGACAGGTGTCACAGCAGCTCTCCACACCGCATCATCACTCAGCCGGTTTTAGGGGCTCTTTCCGCTACTGCGCTACCAGGTGCTGGAATAACATCCCTCCTCCGATAAGGAGTACTAAAACCTTAGTTCTTTCAAGTTTAAGTTAAAGCAGTACCTGATAGTTGAGCAGCCGAAAATGCTGATGTAAATAAAGATATGTCGATCATATAAGTCATATACAATATATATGTAAATATATATATCTTAAAAAGTAATTCTTCTCACTCATCTTAATAATTTATTTATTTAGTTCTACCTTCCCAATGACCCAGCTCTTCCTTTCTAAATTAAAAGCCTCCAAATGTTGTTCCTTTCCTAATTAACCTAAAATACATATTTATAAGTTTTATTATATTTTTCACTCCATCATATAAATACATAATACATATATTTAGTAAGATATCAAAATATCTATCTAAGTGTACCTATTTTATCTATGTATCAATTTTTTATTTATCGTAATTATTTTACTTATAAATATTTCGAATTTTTTTTACCACCCGCAGGCTTGTCTGAAAATCAGCGTCCTGGTGTAAATCTAGACATATGTGCTGAGACAAGCCTTTTTAACACCTCACATTTCTTGTTTCATTGTTCTAGTTAGTATTTTAACGTGTTATGTCAAATAAATGATTTTTCTTTCTTTCTTTGTTTCAGAATTGACAGCAAAATTAAGTTGGTTTTAATAGAAATTCTAATTTAAAAATTAGGTTATATCAAAGAAAAAATCTGATTTATCAATATATTTGTATTCGTAAATAATACGTAATAATAAACACTATCACCAAATTTCAAGTTCGTAGGTCAATGGGAAGTTAAAAAATTCTTCAGAACAATATTTTTTTAAAAGCAGACTTAATTGTGCTTTTCATTTCGTGTTGTCCAATATTTATTAAAACAAAAATTAAATATTTATTTACTCATTATTTGACCCATCCTACTCAATCAATTTAATCGTACTCAATTTGTATTTCACAACCCAATTAAGAACATATATTTCTGTTTTTTTTTTTACAATTTGTATGGGCTTGAATCAAAAAGATGCTTAGTATAAGCATCTTTTTGATTCATTTGATTCATTGTAAACATTTTAAGACTATAGATAGTATATGTATATGTTAGTTGCTAGCTAGCTATAGTTGAACCTGTGTGACTAACGACAGTCCGATGAACATACATGTGAGTGACAGAAATAGAGCTCCGTTTGTACCCTATAAGTACGGAACCCTAAAAAGCTTCAATTATCCGAATGTCTCTCACCGTCGACTAGTTCTGAATTTTTAAACACCAGCGGAAATGGGAAAATCGTGCTTTGAACATCGAGCGTTTTACAATGTTTTGTCGTTGTAAATAAATAAAAGATACTTTGAAAAAAGCGGGCTCCCAACTCTCCCAACTCAAGAAATCTTTGTTTATATTTTATCCTGCTAATGTTATAAATAAAAAGAAAAGTGTATTCGGATGTTTTAGCACGTTTATATATTACTTAAAAACAATGTTATAAAGTTTTATAAGTCAGTTTAACCAACTTCTAACATATCGAGACATAACATGGACACGAGACGACTCAATCACGATCAATGCAACTTGGTGGAAATGTCGAGTTAAATTAAAATTTATGTTTTAGGCGCGATAAGTCCCGTATTTTAATATTTATAACTTTTTGTAGGTATGCATGTAGTTTGGACAATATTATAATTTGATATCTTGGAGCTGTTCTGGTGATGGAGCCAGGAGGTGAATAGTGAAAGACTTCAGTGGCTACCTGTAAATTGATTAGTTTGGGTTCATGTGATTCGTTTTTCGTCTGAACTCCGTCAAATCTTAACCGATGTGAAAAATTCTTTTTTTTTAGAGATTATGCCTCCCGTTTGGGCCCATTCAAATTTAATCGAGCTATAATAATCTAATACTATAAGAATCTTTATCCTGACATACTGACTGACTGACTGACTGACAGACAACGCACAGCCTAAACCGCTGGTCATAGAGACTTGATATTTGGAGGGTATATTTGTCTTAGTACGTAAAGGTGTACTAAGAAAGGATTTTCCAAAATTCACTCCTTTAGGGGATGAAATGGGGGTTCAAAGTTTGTATGGAGACACAAGATAAGATAGTATTTTCTATTCGAAACATCACACAAGTGCTTCAGTAAAAAAATAACAAAAGGGGTAACAAAGTCTGAAAATCAGTATTGTTTCGGATTGCGCTAAAATTTGCCATGAAGATAGTTATTTTAGAGCTCCGACTTTTACGCCAGGACGTGGCAGAGATGAAATCGGGGCTTAAGGTTTTCACAGACGGTATGAGTAAATGGAACGCGAGACTAGACAACTTTGAGTCCAGACTTGTGGCCCTCGAAAACAGGGACTCCGAAGTCAGTCTCCTAAAAAATACTATCGTGCAACTTCAAGAGGAGCTGAACGCGCAGTCTCAAATGAATATAAAAAAGGAAATTGAAATCATGGGTATCAACGAAGCGCTCAACGAAAACCTCCAGCACATCGTCATGAAGACAGCCTCCAAAATTGGAGTAAAGGTAGTAGAAGACGACATTGACTGGATATCCCGCGCTGGGCCAAGAAAAATACTGACTAACAGCGCTGAGTCAAGCCTACCTCGCCCTGTTATAGTAAGACTATTGAGAAGAGGAAAGAGAGACGAATTTCTTAAAGCGGCCAAGCCAAGGAGGAATCTATCTTCATCCGACATCGAGATCTCCGGCCCATCCCGAAGGATATTTATTAATGAGCATCTAACAAAAACAAACAGAGCGTTATTTCGCGAGGCAAGACTTCGATCGAAAGACAGCGGATACAAATTCTGCTGGGTTAATAATGGCCTCATCCACTGCAGAAAAGAACAAGGAAAGCCTGCCATTACCATCAGAAGTAGAGAAGACCTGGACCGACTCTTTAACATTTGTCCATCGGCTCAATAGAAAATCGCGGTGCAATTCTAATTTTTCTTGCTATTGTATCTATATAATTTATGTACCAAACTTATATACACGGTATTACTCATGTACTAAACTTTGCACATCTACGGTCTACCTAATATTGCACAGTAGTTGCTGCAACCCAACAAACTGTTGCTTGGAAACAATAATGTATAATCATTTGTTTTGTAAGTATTACATACACTACATACATACTGTAAATGACACGACCACACTCCAATTTCACCATTCCACAACAATACCATTACACATAATACTCGTATTAACTCATATCACCAACACACATGAACTTAGAATTCATATTATAACTTACTCGTATAAGCAATCAGCACACAAACAGATAAAATATTATAATGGCGTAAAAATAACAAAAACCTCTATATTATATAACAAGACCACTTATATCTATACTACATACATGTTAAAATCGATTAAAATCAGAAATATAACCAACACCACTATTTATACTTGTACATATCCACGTCCCACTTCCACGTACATCATCCACACACAAACTCAACGTGTAGTCGATTGCATACGATTATCACGACGGCTATACACAAGATGGGAAAATTGCTTTAAAAACTATAATAATGGATGATGAGGATCTAATCACAGACATAGACCAGACTACAGCAATCAACTGCCTAACGACGGACAAATTTGAACAATGTGCTGAGTCACTAACCACACTAAACTTTAAAATTCTTACTTTTAATATCAGAAGCCTGCAACGAAACTTCGATGATTTTGAGGTAATACTCGAACGCCTTAATATAAAGTATGACATAATCGTGCTCACCGAATGCTGGCTTCAGAAGGACACTGCAATCCGGCTATTGCCAGGATACAACTACTTTAATACAACAAAAGTAATCAATAAATGCGGGGGTGTTGTCATGTACATAAAAGAGACTTGGCCAGTACATGTATGGGAGCCGGAGCTCAACGACGCCAATTGCTTTATAGCTAATATTTCTAAAAATCACTCTATATTAGGTATATATCGCTCTCCATCCTTTGCAAGCAGTGAAAACTTCCTAAACTCACTTGATACAAATCTTCACAACCTTAGACACCAAAAACTAGTAGCTGTGACTGGTGATATCAATATTAATCTTGTTGAATCCCCAAATAGAGACAGCCTACCATATCTCAGCCTCATGGCTGAACACGGACTTCTTCCAGCTATAACGGAACCAACAAGAGGAACTTCTTGCCTGGACCACATATTCGTTAAGTCAGAGGGCACTACGAAGGGGATAATATGCAAATGCTCTCTTACTGACCATGACCTGGTCATGATAGGGACCAACTTAAGCAAAGAGATACAAATAAAACGCAACAAACTGGTCTCGAAAACGGATATTGAGGCAGCAGCAGTGGAAATCTCAAATAGTAACTGGATTAGTGTGATAAATAATCCTGATGTAAACGAATCCGTTAATATTTTCTCCAACATTATATCTAAAGCGCTTAAAAACCACACAAAGCAAGTAAACATCAGTCGCACAAAGTATCACCTTAAGTCCTGCATTACACCTGGTCTTATAAGATGCATGCGTCACCGGGACAATCTACATCTAAAATTACGCAAAGAACCGAAAAATAAAGACTTTTCTTTTAAGACATTTTGTCAATGCTGGGCAGAAACTTGCGCAACGTATCCTGACTAGAAACTCGACATAACAAGAAACATTATGCAAAAACGCTAAATCGAATAGTCGAACCCCCAGCTCTGTATTTCTGAATCCAACAGACTGGAGCATATGGAGCACGGTGTATTTCCTGACCAGTGGAAAGTTGCTCTAGTAACTCCAATCTACAAAAAGGGAGCCAAAAATATTCCGGATAATTACAAGCCTATATCACTGCTCAGCATTGTGTCAAAAATTCTCGAAAAGGTAGTGAATAGGCGAGTAGTGTCATTCCTTGAAAAACATAAACTTCTCTCAGATAACCAGTTTGGCTTTAGAACCAAGAAATCCACCGAGGACGCTGTAGGTCTGCTCACCAATGTTGTATCTGCGCACCTAGATAACAACAAACGTTGCGCAGCTATATTTTTAGATCTTGCCAAGGCTTTTGACACGATTTCGCCTTAACTACTACTCAAGAAGCTCGAAGACTTTGGCATAAGAGGGAATGTCCTACTCTGGTTCAAAAGCTACCTCTCAAACAGAGAACAGCGTGTAAAAATAGGAGAACACATAAGTGAAGAGCTAATTAACGCCTTTGGCGTGCCTCAAGGCAGTATACTCGCGCCAACCCTTTTAAGCATTTATATGGATGATATTCTCGCACTTAACATACCTAAAGCTGATAAAATTTGCTATGCAGATGACACTGTTGCCATTTTCAATGGAAATACTTGGAAGGAGGTTTTCAACGCAGTAGAAACAGGAATGCAAGTAATTTCAAATTGGCTGGATGCAAACTTGCTGACACTCAATGTACAAAAAACTAATTTTGTAGCGTTCCATATAAACACCACCACAAGTCCTAGTCAAGACTATATAAAAATTCACAAAAGAGAGTGCAATACATCCATAAAAGACTACTTATGCAACTGTGACCAAATATCTAGGGTTAAAGCTACAAAATATCTTGGTGTAATCATAGATGAACATCTTAACTTTAAAGAACATATTTCCAGAACTTCTTAGATTGTACGTAAGCTCGTGTATATTATGAAGCTACTAAGACGCGGAGCCAGCAATGAAATTCGCAGACAGGTTTATATAGCCTTCTGTCAATCAATCATACAATACTGCATAAACATCTGGGGGGGCGCAGCTAAATCTTACTTAATCGAACTTGAGAGAGCGCAAAGAGCGATTCTAAAAGTAATGCTGGGAAAGCCTAGAATGTACAGCACAGATATGCTCTATAAAGATACACAAGTTTTAAGAGTCGTCAACTATTCCTCCTTAATGCAACACTTAAAGTGCACAAGCAGAAACACGAAAGCATTAGGAAACGAAACAGATATTCTAAAATATCCCTGCCCAAAACTCGAACCGAATTTGCTCGGAAGTTGCTTAAGTACAAGGGCATTTACATATACAACCAAATCACAAACCACTGTAATATTATTCCACGCACTATAAAAGAAACCAAAATAGAAGTCACCAAATGGTTATTGTCATTAACATACGAACAGACTAAAAATATACTATAAAGTCGGATGTACAAAAATACCACACGCGAACACTCACACACACACACACACACACGCACACACACACACACACACACACACACACAAGAACACGCAACTAGGCACTGAATGGGAATTATCTGAACAACAATACCTACAAAAATGTTCCAAATTCGCAATAGACACATCTAGGGTCACCAAGATACAGGCAAAGCCTAGTTTGGGACCCATTGGTCAAAACATAAAACAATCATTTTATACACACTACAAACACAAAGTCATAATAACTCGCTTCTTCTATGCATGTTCTTTCAGTATACACATCACTTTTGTAAATGAAGAGCTGTTTATTGATTGATATGATTTTATTGATGATTGATGTTTATGATTTGTCTGTTTACTAAATTGATTATCGTAATTGTAATAAAATTAATAATAAAATAAAAATTAATATTTTGGCGTAGGTATCCGCTAAGAAACGATTTTTCAAAATTCACACCTTATGGGGATGAAGCGGGGGTTTCAAAGTTTAAACCGATTAGGCTTTTACTTCTTTGATATATTTTATGATAGAAAGGTTTTTACAAAATAAAAGTTGTAAGTAAATAAAAGAAGTCTTTAACGCGGGCGAAGCCGCGGGGAACTTCTAGTTATATATAGGATAGGAGATAAAGATAAACAATATAATCAATCTTGTATACTTAGATGACATGATTATAACTAGCCAGTACTTTGACTATCGCGGCATGTGAAGTCGGTTGATTCATTTTGTACGATCATAAATTATTATGCTATAATTTATTATTTTAATATTGATTTGGATAAAATTTTGCACAATGATAGATTAAGATTTAGATCTGTTTGCTAGATTTCATCAAAATCAACACAAGGGGTTATAAGTGTTTATTACGCAAGTAAAGCCGCGGCGCACAGCTTGACTGACGTTGACGGTTGCATTAAAAATTTGGTCACGGTTATACTTCAAAAGAATTTAATTATTTCACCCCCGGTTATACCGGTGCTTTGTTGGGATACGAGATAAAATTTTACCTTTTTGTTTGTTTTCCTAGTGAGCCATTGCAGCTCTAGTATAGCTCTAATAAACTTCTATCTAGAAAAAATTGTCAAATCAGAGTTCATATGAACTCTGAAACTGTATCAACAAACTGTGGAAAAAGAAGGATGTCTATTTTGTGTGTCTTTTTAACCGAGTTAAAAAAAAGGAGGAGGTTTCTCAATTCGACCGTATATATGTTTATTTTTATTTCTATTTTTTTATGGTTGTTCGCGTATAACTTCGTCCAATTGGACGGTTGGTTCAATTCAATCAAAAATTGGTTCATAATTATGAACCAATTTTGATTATTCTTTTTTTGTTGGAAAGGAGATATCTCAAGTGTAGTACCATGGTAATTTTATCGAGGTTTGGTAAGTATCTCCAGAGATATGGAGATAAACACCTCAAAATTGGTACTGAAAATTAATAGCGCGGCATTTAAGTCGGTTGTTTTTAGTTTTTTATTTAAACGATCTTATTCTTCCTGTATTTCATTTTAAATAACTTTGGTACTATTAAAAAATTGTAATAAATAAAATGCATCAATATTAATAATAAATAAAAGTGGACGGACACCGGCTGATCATGATGATGATGGTGTAATTAATAATAATAATTTTTTGTAACCTCCACCTTACCACCACGTATTACAAATTATCACCACAAATCCTGATATTCGTTACCTGGTTATGATAATAATTGGTCCTTTATTAACCCCCGACTCAAAAATAGAGGTGTTATAAGTTTGACGTGTGTATCTGTGATGTGTATCTGTCTGTGGCGTCGTAGCGCCCAAACGGATGAATTGATTTTGATTTATATTTTTTTTTATAGATGACCTTTGATTCATGAAAAGCTGTTCTGCTGTTTTAATACCATGAGCTCTGCCTTAGTGGATAACGTAATGAGATTAACTCATATGTCTAATGAATTCTAAATTAAGTATCTGCCTACTGCAATGGTATGGTCTAAACATTGACTTGATGCTGGGGCGTCTCTTAAAATCTGCAGAATATCCTACTTCTCACCAACTTACAGCAGAGATATCGTGTTTAGTCTCATCCGAAGGGTCTTAATGAATACGTTTATAACATAGGTCAGGCGGGTTGGTTTTAAATTTAAATTTACGTAGTTTATTATGTACTTATTTATACCTACTGCAACATTAAAATAATAATATACTTACCTAATAATTCATGTTTAACCGACTTCACAAAAAAGGTGGAGGTATGTTACGCGATTACTCCGTTAATTGTGAACGGATTCAAATGATTCTTATTTTAATAGGTAGAATACGTTTCCGAGGTAGTCCCATTGTAATTTCATCGAGATCTGATTAGTATCTTCAGATATATGGAGATAAATATCTCAAACATAGGAGAATGTACTGGTTTTAGAAGAAGAATTCCAAGAAGATTATACACAATGGAGGTTGCTATTGCATATACTTTTGAAGACTAAAAAATATGACCTTGAATAATGTTTTTACATCTTTCTTCACATTGATTTTGGTTTTTAACCCTCGACGCAAAACGTATGAGTGTTATAAGTTTGACGTGTGTATCTGTGTATCTGTGTGGGTGGCATCGGTGGTGGTGTCATCGTGGCATCGTAGCGCCCAAACGGATGAACCGATTTTGGTTTAGTTTGTTTTGTTTGATAGATGTATTCGTTGAGAGTGTTCTTAGCTTTGTTTCATGAAAATCTGTTCAGCCGTTTAAATATTATCAGCTCTTTTTTGGATAAAAAAACTACGATAGCAACTTTCGTAAGCTCGTAGTCCTTTGACCGCGGACGTCAAAAAATCAAAATGGCGCTGTCGCAGTATCTTGCTACTTCAGTGATATTGCAAAAATATGGAAAGCTTGATCTAATTCTGAGACATCTCCTTGGAATATTCTCAATGTACAAAGTTATACATATGCTTTGATTATGAACTCGGATTACATATACAAATAAGTCGGGGGTGGTTTTAATTTTTTGAATTAAAGTATTATTGACAGATATTCTTACGGTAACTGTGAGCGAGATAGAAATAAAGGTGGGGAGAATTAATTTGTCTTCACAGAAATGTTCTACCAGGCAAAGTCTTGTTAATGTGCAAAGTTTTTAAGCATACCTAGTATTTTTTGACATGACATGACGTTTGGCGAAGATGGCGACCATATTAGTCCCGCCCGCGACACTGCATACATAAATAACTCAGAATTATGAACGTACTTTGTACCAACCAACGCTGCAAAAAAAAAATTATAAGCATAATACCACAGATTATATAATAGTTACTACGTAAATAATACTTTTCGTTGTTAGGTTGGCTACCTAACAACTGTGCTTTCATAATTCGGGTATTAACAATGTAAGGAAGTGCGTCTTATAACGTAGTAGAGTGAATCAGACTGTGTGGGCCATATGGCGGCAAGGGCGGCAATTAATGTTAATAATCGCAAATAATACTTTTTAATATTCATTTTGGAATAAAACTAGTCCGTGTTATAAAAGTATTTTGAATTATTGTAATAAAATAGACAATTAATTATCGTGTGTGTCAGATGCTTTTATTGCACAGGGCCATTTTGGACATTGTTCTTTGTTACCTTGATGACATCATTATGACTAGTGAATATTTTCACTAGCGCGGCATTTTTGGGTTCCGAACCCAAAGGGACACAATGAACACTTTCTGAGACTTTGTTGTCCGTTCGTCCGTCCGTCCGTCCGTGTGTCTATATATGCGCACTTTTCAGATGTATCTTCTTAACCGTAAAAGGTACATACTTGAAATTTTCACAAAGTATATATACGTCAGTGTATAGCGGCCAAGACGTGAAATTTTATAGATAGATGCATGTAATTTTATTAAAACTTGTTTTGCACTAAAAAGGGTAAAATAATTTAAAAAAAAAAAATAAAAAAATCCGACTTCATTACCACAAACAGGCACTCAAAAGCGAAAAATAAATTACTTAATATAATTATTATAAGCGCTACCCACTTAACTATTTGAAGTCGGTGCCAGCCAAGTCGAATAGGTAGTATATGTACTGTACTATGAACTTATTCTTTAATATTATTTTATATTATGCTGTGAAACACCTAATTCTAAGATATTGAATACATACGTGAATAAAACCTAAAATATAGCTTCTATCTCTGAGGGCGCGACATTTCTTCCAAAAATTTGAAATCCCAAATTAGTACCGCAGTAGCTTGGTAAAATATATTATATATCAAATGTACAGGCTGCTCATATAGAATTTTTCATTTATCAGGCACAAGAGGCTCTTTCGAACGTGCCTGTAGTTTCAGCATTTTATTTCAAGATCGAAAAGCAAGCTTTCAGCCCTAATGGAGTTATACATAGACACGTAGACATATACGCTTTCTCTCTACTTACTCGTATCCCTGGGACTCGGTTTTTAGGGTTCCGTACCCAAAGGGTAAAACGGGACCCTATTACTAAGACTCCGCTGTCCGTCTGTCTGTCTGTCTGTCTGTCTGTCTGTCACCAGGCTGTATCTCATGAACCGTGATAGTTAGACAGTTGAATTTTTCACAGATGATGTATTTCTGTTGCCGCTACAACAACTAATACTAAACACAGAATAAAGTTAAAGATAAAAGAGGGTCCCCATACAAGAAACGTGTTTTTTTCGGCATTTCACGCCATCTATGAACGCTCAGTTATGTAAAAGTCCCATAGATGGCGTTATATTGAAATGTCGATCCCTAACTTCTTTGTTAGACGTTAGATGGCGTTATAAGAAATAAAATGTTTATTAATTATTATTTTTTGGTGGCGAAAAATGATAGTGGTATTTTTTTGCTCGATCTTATAAAATACTGTAGTGTGGTACGGAACCCTACGAGTGCGAGTCCGACTTGCACTTGGCCAGTTTATTTTTTTTATTTTCTTTTCTTTCCGCGAATAGATACTCATATGATACGTGACGTTTTTAGGTTTCATGTGGGTACTTGAGAATATTGGATCTTCGTTTAGGTTTTTCTTTGCCTAGTCCTGAGAATACAGATTAAAACAGAAGGCGTCAAATCTCAACCTAAAAGTGAAACCATTCTTAAATATTGCATTTGACCACCATCTCACCTGTTGGTAAGTGATGATGCAGTCGAGGATGGTAGCACGCTAGGCCTAGAAAGGGAACTGGCTCTCAACGATAGCTGCCGGAACACATTTATATGCATGGCGACAGATTTTCTAGCTTGAGTGTGGAAGCTGGACAAGCGGACACTAGATAGTGTCCTATCACCATGCGGAGGCTGGGGCCTTCTTAACGATAGATAGATAGATAGATAGATAACTCTTTATTGTACACCACAAATTACATGAAACTCTTAAACTACAATAGGCTTAATTTAAGTTGCACAATGGGCGGTCTTATCGCTAAAAGAGCGATCTCTTCCAGACAACCTTTAACGATGTTTTTATGATGCCGACGAAAAAAAATGGAGGAGGTTCTCAAGTTGACGCGTATATATTTTTATTTTTATTTGGAATGTTTATGTTCATCGCCGGAGATTTCACGTTGCATTGTTAATTTGATGTGATTATTTCTTTAAATATAAGGGGTTATTTAGTGATCTTTGCTTATTTCAATAAATAAGCAAAAATCACTTGGCACAGATTTGGCGCTGACTCAAAATTACTTAGGTATACAAGTTTAAGAACTTTGTTATTATGTTTAGTTAAAAACTTTAAACAATTACAAAAATTATACTTAGGTGTACTAATAGTAGTTTAAGAACTTGGTTATTAAGGTTAAATAAAAACGTTTATTTTTTGCTTTCTATTTTTTCGGTGGTTTAATTTTTTTGTAAAAAAGTTTTATTCTTTTATCGAGTGAAAAGCGCACGTAAAATTTTTTATAAAAAAAATCCATCGGTGCTAGGTCGGGATTGCACTCGCCATGGGAGTAACCTATGTCCAGCTGAGGACGGACATTGGTTGATAATATTTCTGATGTACAGACTGTTCAACATTTGATGATCCTTCTACTTATTTCATTTAAAAATATGCTGTCAAAAAAAATTATCACGAATGATTCTGTTTAGGAGTCTTCAAGTCGCGAGTGAATAGGTACCTTTTAGGCAAGTGTTCATCAAGCTTTAAAGTTCATGAAATGCGCTACTATCGCGAATTTTTCCAGATTTTTCAAGCCAGCAGTTTAGCTTTTAGAGGGGGGGGGGGGACGCCTTTCTGGAACAAAAATTTGCACTTTTAAGTTTCATATTTCATAAATGGAGCATTCAATCGAAAAATGGTATTAGCAACCCTAAGTCATTTTAAAAGACCTATTCAACGATACCCCACACGATGGGGTAGACGATGAAATTCATCCCCACTTCTCATATAGGGGAGCTACCCTAAAAAAAATATTATTCAAAATTTTATTTCAGCACTTTGTCTGCGTAATTGATATACATACCCCCACAAAATTACAGCTTTCTAGTATTAACGATCTCTTAGCAAATCCTCGGACAGACAGACAGACCGGCAGACAGATGGACATGACGAAACTATAAGGGTTCTTTGTCAGGACTACGGAATCCTAAAAGGTACTAGTGCTGTAAGATTATTTAAGTTAAAAAACCGACTTCACATGCCGCGATAGTCAAAAAAGCCAGTAGTATCATGTCGTCAAGGTATACGAATGCATAAGTCATCAAGGTATGTAATGTGTTTTAGATTGTTAAACACAATCCAAAATTTCATCGTACCGACGGGACTTGAACCCGCAACCTCCGGAATAACATGTTCCGGTTATTCCGGAGGTTGTGGGTTCAAGTCCCGTCGGTACGATGAAATTTTGGATTGTGTTTAACAATTTACAAAAATATAAAGTGTGAAACACTTCAAAGAAACATAATATGTGTTTTAGATGTTTATCTCTATATCTCCGGAGATAATTGTCACACCTCGATAAAATTTCAATGGAACCAATCGGAAGGCATAATATCTCAAACAAAAAAAAAATTGAAATCGGTTAAGATTTGACGGATTACTGAGGTAAAACAAACATAAAAAAAAATACAGTCGAATTGAGAACCTCCTCCTTTTTTGTGAAGTTGGTTTAAAAATAAAATCGTCAGCTATAAGGTTCCGTTATACTGCAACGGAGCCCTAAAAACGTCGTAGGTGTCGGACCAGTGACAAAGATGTTGAACCCAGCTCAAACGAGGTACACGTTGTGACGTCTCACTCGCAAACTTCTTTCTGTCAGGACCTGCATCATTGTCTCGGGCGTACCTTACAGCTGACATATTTAAATGAGGTGTGACGTTGTTTTGTTTGGATTGGGAGATGGAAATAAAAAAAGGTCAATCTTAGAGCCTCGTTTGCGTAAGTATAGATGTCACTTAACATCAAGTAAGATAGTGAACAAACGCTTGTCTATCTAGTATAAAATAAATTAAGGTAGTTTAAAAACTAAAATATAGTTAGGTTGTATTTTAATGTATTCTATAATATTATGTGAATCTTAAAATAGTACTTCTTCTTTTAATAATTGTGTTTTTAAATTAAAAAAAAAAAACCTTAAACAACAGACTGTCATGCCCAAAAAAAACTAAAACAACCGACTTCCATGCCCCGCGAGTCAATTTTAGTAGCAAGTTTGAGACGTTTATCGTCATATTTCTGGCAGTACTTATCTGATCTCGATAAAATTAGATTAGAACTACCTCAAAAATGTACGCTACCGAATAAAAAAATAATCATTTGAATCGGTTTACAATTGACGGAATAATCGCCTAACATACATACAAAAAAAACAGACTAATTGAGAACCTCCTTCTTTTTAGAAGTCGGTTGAAAAGATGGCGTGAAAACGAGAGGTCGCTGATCGAAAGCGAAGTCGTGGGTCGCAGGAAGTACAGCAAAAATAAATTCTTAAGAACGACACCGCAGCGTCCTGCGTCCGAGTGCGCGTTCGCGGTTCGATTTTCAATCGCGTTTGGTGTGAACCAGTCGGTACAAATACTACTGCGCTATCTGATCGCCGCCTAGATCGCGCACACAGGACGCTGCGGTGTGTCCGTACTTTTACCATCAGTCTTGATTAACAACAAATGAGCACAAACTTGCGACAGACAAACTCACCAACTATAATTTCAGTTCCACAATCCCCTAAATCTTCATTGTCGCACCCAAGGGTAGCATAATTTTATCACTAATGCAAAACACATGTAGATAAAACCAGACGCATATATTAAGACCTGTTGAATGCACGAATATAACTATTACTACAGTACATTACTTAGTCTGTAGTACATTTAGTATATTACCACGGTATGGGAATGAGTATATTAACACAAATGCATTTGTTGAAGGTTGCTTGAGTTTAGTGTAAAAGCTTTTGGAAATTTAGTGATATGTTTAGTTTAAGTATGTTATATTTTTATACGCATAGAAGCTTGTATTATGTCTTACTCAATTTTTTTAAATTTTACAGCTCAAAAGGTCAAAAAATATTTTTATAGGCATACTTTCATCTGTCTAACTTTCAAAGCCCTTTGTCTGAGGGAAGGAGGTATCTCGATAAAGATTATGGAAGTATTATGAAAATAATAATTATTTAATACAGTAAGCCTAGGGGTAAAAAACGCTGCGGTGTGTCCGTATCTTTACCCATCAGTTGTGATAGCAGCCAAAACCAAATGCTTGCATTGCATTGCATTGCATTGCAATGCAATGCAATGCAATGCAATGCAATGCAATGCAATGCAATGCAATGCAATGCAATGCAATGCAATGCAATGCAATGCAATGCAATGCAATGCAATGCAATGCAATGCAATGCAATGCAATGCAATGCAATGCAATGCAATGCAATGCAATGCAATGCAATGCAATGCAATGCAATGCAATGCAATGCAATGCAATACAATGCAATACAATGCAATACAATGCAACTGTTGACATACATTGATGATATGATAAAATGATCAAAATAATGATACTTTTATCCATTATTTTTGTTGAATTCTTCAAAACGGCTCGACAAATTTCGTTAAAATTTAAATGGGACTCCCTTGGGGGTATTTTTTACCCTTTCCTATAAAAAAAGAATTATCGAAATCAGACTACTCAGTAAGAAGTTATGCGTGGTCATACATAAATATATATATATACGCTCAACGTCATACGTCAACTTGATAACCTCCTCCGTTTTTTTTTCGTCGGTTAAAAATAGCGATCGAAGACGAACCATGAGATCTTTTAATTAATAAAGAAACATATTTTTAGCTTTACTTAGTATGCCTAAGTTAATTAACTACTATTTATTCGGGTTACAAACGGTTTTTTAGGAATTCATTATCTGTAAACAGACTGTTTAAGATTTTCTTTTTTTTAAAACTGTATCATTACGTTCTTTTCTGTTTCAGTTTTAATATCTGTTTTAAAAGTGTTTATTTGTATACTCATTTAATGAGTCTTTGTTTGGTTGAAATAATTAATAAAAAGTTTGCCTGTAAATTTAAATTTTTAAGCCATTTAGGACGGTTTAATTGGAATTCATGCTTTTTCTATTCGTCCACAAATGATGTCGAATTTCATTAAAACTTTCGCAATATTAAAGTTTATTAATATTATATCAGTTATTTTTTGCTTAATGAAAAATTATAATTACAATCATATTGAAATTATGAATTAACCAACTTATTGATCAAATAATATTTAACATCATTATAATAAAAGCAAGTTTGTATGTTTTTTGTAACCTCTTCACGGTCAATTGACTCAATTCGGATTTGGGTGAAAATTTGCACCTTCTAGACAAGCGTGCTATATCGTCAATCATATCGTCACTTAAGATCAGGTAAATCATCGTCAAACGCTTGTTTATCTCCTATTAAATAAACTGGCCAAGTGCAAGTCGGACTCGCACTCGTAGGGTTCCGTACCACACTACAGTATTTTATAAGATCGAGCAAAAAATACCACTATCAATTTTCGCCAGCAAATAATAATAATTAATAAACATTTTATTTCTTATAACGCCATCTAACGTCTAACAAAGGTGTTAGGGATCGACATTTCAATATAACGCCATCTATGGGACATTTATCTAACTAAGCGTTTATAGATGGCGTGAAATGCCGAAAAAAACACGTTTCTTGTATGGGGACCCTCTATTATTCTTAACTTTATTCTGTTTTTAGTATTTGTTGTTATAGTGGTAACAGAAATACATCATCTGTGACAATTTCAACTGTCTAAATATCACGGTTCATGAGATAAAGCCTGGTGACAGACGGACAGACAGACAGACAGTAAGACAGATAGACAGACAGACAGACGGACAGCGGAGTCTTAGTGATAGGGTCCCGTTTTACCCTTTGGGTACGGGTGCGTAGAAAGCTACACGCTAGAAGTGCAACTTCCAAGTTCATACAATTATTTCTCAACATCACCAATTGTTTTTTGTAGAACTCCATCTGCTGATCTAAGCGGAACGAATGCCCGAATGATACCGAATACGTCTTCGTAGTTATGGCGTTCAACAATAGAGGGCGTTTATAAATATAAAATATAATATGACGCTGACGTCACTTCCGTTGATGCGGAGCGTGACGCTACGTTACTTTCGTCAAATTTTACACGAGTGCGCCTAAAACAGTTTCACTTCAGATACTTGTACTTAAGAGCGTACGCGGGGTGCAGTTTTCCATACAAACGTATTCCCCTCTTTCCTCCCCGGAAAATGCTTTTAGAGCAAAATTTGTTTCAACGAAAAATTAAGGTCTGCTGTAGCTATGCCCCTATCATTTGCTTTTTTTGATCAACTAATTGCAATTAGAAATATGACCCTTCAAAAATTTCAAAGAGAAAATTAAAAGGCATGTATTTCTTTTTGCAATTGGTTGGTCAAAAAAGCAAATGATAAGGCGTAGCTACAGCAGACCTAGATTTTTTGTAGAAACAAATGTTACTCTAGAAGCATTTTCCAGGGAGGAAACAGGGGAATACATTTGTATGGAAAACTGCACCCCGCGTTTGCTCTTAAGTATCTTTTCTCAACTAAAAAAGCCTCACAAAAGCACAGTACGAAATATATATCCTCAAAAGCTTAAGTACATTTTACGGTCTTCATTCATAGCAAAGTAAAATAATCTCCCCAAAATACCCGTTGAACAGGAAACCTCGTAAAACTAAGCTTATTAAAAAGTAGCAATGGCGCGAAACTGCAAATTAATTATTGTAATTAAACCAACTCGGTCCCTAGATAATTGTCTGACATTCTTTAGGGGTATTGTATAGTTAATTATATACGGGGTTGGTTTTTGAGATAAGACCGTAAGGACCTGTTTTACTACAGTCAAGTTTTTTTTTAAACTGTCTATAATTTTGTTCTCTTTATATTTAGATTTTGAGGGCCCAGTGCTATAGTGGGAGGATGGTCAGTTTTGACGACAGAGGTACAGAGTTCAATCCCCGCCGTGCACCAATTGATTTTTCTATCGAAACAATTGGCAAAGCACCGGAACATGTTATTCCGGAGGTTGCGGGTTCAAGTCCCGTCGGTACGATGAAATTTTGGATTGTGTTTAACAATTTACAAAAATATAAAGTGTGAAACACTTCAAAGAAACATAATATTTGTCTACACTAACTGTTCTGGCGCTGATCTTCGGGCCCGTTCTATCCTGCGGGGAAGCTCGGTAAATACCGGACCCCCTCAGATATTCCGTCACAGAATCCGGCATTGTTTCAGGTAATGAGATAAGACGTGCAGGGCTACCAGAGTAACGAACAAATGATGGGACAACAGTCAGCTGCGAGCACAGAGTACTCATAATACTTATCTTCATCATGCAGCAGTCTTTTAGCACACATCTTCTACATCGGCATTTTGTAGTTCCATTAATGCATTATTTGCACTTTTATTCAGAGAAAAGATCAATGTACAGCAACATTATTTTTCTGGAACATGTCTCCTTTTTTTTCAAAGAGAATATCAAACACTACGTCTTTTCTGTTTCGTTGCCTCGATTTCACTCCTTCTCGATATTTTTCCGTCATTGGTTTTTAAATTTTGGAAACGTTCATCATAAAGAAACATAAATCGTTTTAATACCAAAGAGTATATGTATGATATGTAAAAATGTATGAGGTGATTCAAGATATGCCACATTGGGAGACCCTCTTTTATTTCGGAATTAATAAAGAACTAAAATAATAGTTTTTTACCAAAATGTTTTTTTTTTATACTCAATATTTTTATTGCAAGCATAAGTTACACTTACAATTATTCCTCAATGTTTTTCTTTCACCGGAGGCCACTGTGAAAAGGGCACATAAATGTTTCGATAGAAAAATCAATTGGTGCACGGCGGGGATTGAACTCTGTACCTCTGTCGTCAAAACTGACCATCCTCACACTATAGCACTGGGCCCTCAAAATCTAAATATAAAGAGAACAAAATTATAGACAGTTTAAAAAAAAACTTGACTGTAGTAAAACAGGTCCTTACGGTCTTATCTCAAAAACCAACCCCGTATATAATTAACTATACAATACCCCTAAAGAATGTCAGACAATTATCTAGGGACCGAGTTGGTTTAATTACAATAATTAATTTGCAGTTTCGCGCCATTGCTACTTTTTAATAAGCTTAGTTTTACGAGGTTTCCTGTTCAACGGGTATTTTGGGGAGATTATTTTACTTTGCTATGAATGAAGACCGTAAAATGTACTTAAGCTTTTGAGGATATATATTTCGTACTGTGCTTTTGTGAGGCTTTTTTAGTTGAGAAAAGATACTTAAGAGCAAACGCGGGGTGCAGTTTTCCATACAAATGTATTCCCCTGTTTCCTCCCTGGAAAATGCTTCTAGAGTAACATTTGTTTCTACAAAAAATCTAGGTCTGCTGTAGCTACGCCCTATCATTTGCTTTTTTGACCAACCAATTGCAAAAAGAAATACATGCCTTTTAATTTTCTCTTTGAAATTTTTGAAGGGTCATATTTCTAAATGCAATTAGTTGATCAAAAAAAGCAAATGATAGGGGCATAGCTACAGCAGACCTTAATTTTTCGTTGAAACAAATTTTGCTCTAAAAGCATTTTCCGGGGAGGAAAGAGGGGAATACGTTTGTATGGAAAACTGCACCCCGCGTACGCTCTTAAGTACAAGTATCTGAAGTGAAACTGTTTTAGGCGCACTCGTGTAAAATTTGACGAAAGTAACGTAGCGTCACGCTCCGCATCAACGGAAGTGACGTCAGCGTCATATTATATTTTATATTTATAAACGCCCTCTATTGTTGAACGCCATAACTACGAAGACGTATTCGGTATCATTCGGGCATTCGTTCCGCTTAGATCAGCAGATGGAGTTCTACAAAAAACAATTGGTGATGTTGAGAAATAATTGTATGAACTTGGAAGTTGCACTTCTAGCGTGTAGCTTTCTACGCACCCGTACCCAAAGGGTAAAACGGGACCCTATCACTAAGACTCCGCTGTCCGTCTGTCTGTCTGTCTGTCTGTCTTACTGTCTGTCTGTCTGTCCGTCTGTCACCAGGCTTTATCTCATGAACCGTGATATTTAGACAGTTGAAATTGTCACAGATGATGTATTTCTGTTACCACTATAACAACAAATACTAAAAACAGAATAAAGTTAAGAATAATAGAGGGTCCCCATACAAGAAACGTGTTTTTTTCGGCATTTCACGCCATCTATAAACGCTTAGTTAGATAAATGTCCCATAGATGGCGTTATATTGAAATGTCGATCCCTAACACCTTTGTTAGACGTTAGATGGCGTTATAAGAAATATAAGAAAATGTTTAATAATTATTATTATTTGCTGGTGAAAATTGATAGTGGTATTTTTTGCTCGATCTTATAAAATACTGTAGTGTGGTACGGAACCCTACGAGTGCGAGTCCGACTTGCACTTGGCCAGTTTATTTAATAGGAGATAAACAAGCGTTTGACGATGATTTACCTGATCTTAAGTGACGATATGATGGACGATATAGCACGCTTGTCTAGAAGGTGCAAATTTTCACCCAAATCCGAATTGAGTCAATTGACCGTGAAGAGGTTACAAAAAACATACAAACTTGCTTTTATTATAATGGTGTTAAATATTATTTGATCAATAAGTTGGTTAATTCATAATTTAAATATGATTGTAATTATAATTTTTCATTAAGCAAAAAATAACTGATATATTATTAATAAACTTTAATATTGCGAAAGTTTTAATGAAATTCGACATCATTTGTGGACGAATAGAAAAAGCATGAATTCCAATTAAACCGTCCTAAATGGCTTAAAAATTTAAATTTACAGGCAAACTTTTTATTAATTATTTCAACCAAACAAAGACTCATTAAATGAGTATACAAATAAACACTTTTAAAACAGATATTAAAACTGAAACATAAAAGAACGTAATAGTACAGTTTTAAAAAAAAGAAAATCTTAAACAGTCAGTTTACAGATAATGAATTCCTAAAAAACCGTTTGTAGCCCGAATAAATAGTAGTTAATTAACTTAGGCATACTAAGTAAAGCTAAAAATATGTTTCTTTATTAATTAAAAGATCTCATGGTTCGTCTTCGATCGCTATTTTTAACCGACGAAAAAAAAACGGAGGAGGTTATCAAGTTGACGTATGACGTTGAGCGTATATATATATATTTATGTATGACCACGCATAACTTCTTACAGAGTAGTCTGATTTCGATAATTCTTTTTTTATAGGAAAGGGTAAAAAATACCCCCAAGGGAGTCCCATTTAAATTTTAACGAAATTTGTCGAGCCGTTTTGAAGAATTCAACAAAAATAATGGATAAAAGTATCATTATTTTGATCATTTTATCATATCATCAATGTATGTCAACAGTTGCATTGTATTGCATTGTATTGCATTGTATTGCATTGCATTACATTGCATTGTATTGCATTGCATTGCATTGCATTGCATTGCATTGCATTGCATTGCATTGCATTGTATTGCATTGCATTGCATTGCATTGCATTGCATTGCATTGCATTGCATTGCATTGCATTGCATTGCATTGCATTGCATTGCATTGCAGAACAGTTAGTGTAGACAAATATTATGTTTCTTTGAAGTGTTTCACACTTTATATTTTTGTAAATTGTTAAACACAATCCAAAATTTCATCGTACCGACGGGACTTGAACCCGCAACCTCCGGAATAACATGTTCCGGTGCTTTGCCAATTAAGCCACAGTGCGAAGTATCGTTACGACGAAATTAGTGGATTGCATTTGTTAACCCAATTATGCATTAGTGGCGCCATCTATGACTACTTATTGCGTAAGTTAATCATTCGGAAGAAAGCATTACAGTTTTCAAATCCGACGAGTGGATTTGGACGACGACAAGTTTAGATTGTGTTTAACAATTTAGTTAGTGTAGTGTTTTAGTTTTGTGTTTTAGTATTTTTTGTTTTATATGTGTACTAGATAAAATGTTTCAATTTTAAAGCTGACACGTACAATTAATTTTAAAAAAAAAAGATAAAATGACAAGACAAGCCCCATAGAGTTTCTTGGTGTTTCTTCTCTGATGGGAGTATTTCCGAAACACCGGTAGATTCAACAGCCATTCAGTTTTCCCCTTTTGTCCGCAGATTTTCTTTCTAGGCTTGCCATTTTTATTTTTATTTAAACAATATTATGCAGCTGACAGACGGACTATCAGTTCCATTTGAATCATGATATGTACTGTGATCGGTATGCGTTTCTCTATGTTGTGTTTCACTATTTCACTTTTTTTATTTATATAAAAATTGTCTGAAGTACTGAAACACACAGTTACATGTATGGTTGGTTTTAACCTACTTTAATTTTTTTTAAATATTCTGACGTAAACGATTGGATGACAGCTGAATGGTTCATTACTTTTTTTTTTCTAATTCAAAGCGTTAAATTCTGCTTTTGCTATGTTTACTTGATAATTTGTTATGATTTATTTTATGATTTATGATTTTGACGTGTATATGTGCGTATATTTATACTGCCTACATACTGAATAAATGCTTTGATTCTTTGATTCTTTGAATAACCTTAGAAACGGAAACCAAAGAACACACTTATATAGTCATTAAAATTTTACTTAAACAAAAAATAATTTGTTTACAGTACCCGTAGAAGCCTTAACACGTTCCAGCCAAAAATTTCTAAAAATGTCACAGTAAAAAAAAACACAAAAATTATTAAAACTTTTTAAAACTCTTCTC
Organism: Cabera pusaria; assembly: GCA_954871355.1. NCBI lineage: Eukaryota > Metazoa > Arthropoda > Insecta > Lepidoptera > Geometridae > Cabera > Cabera pusaria. Next base: position 23,757,820 of record OX940900.1, read on the forward strand.
ACTTTAATAAAGTTTCCATGCTCACAGAAGAGATGAAACTAATATGAATATGAAACGAAACTGAATGTTTCATAAAGCTACATGGTCCGAATTTGTGAAACTATGAATTCTACAGCAGGTAGATATAAACTAAAGAATAAACTGGTCAAGTGCAAGTCGGACTCGCACTAGTAGGGTTCCGTACCACACTACAGTATTTTATAAGATCGAGAAAAAAATATCACTATCATTTTTCGCCAGCAAAAGATAATAATTAATAAACATTTCGTTTCTTATAATGCCATCTAACGTCTAACAAAGGTGTTAGGGATCGACATTTCAATATACCGCCATCTATGGGACGTTTACTTAACTAAGTGTTCATAGATGGCGTGAAATGCCGAAAAAAACACGTTTCTTGTATGGGGACCCTCTATTATTTTTAACTTTATTCTGTTTTTAGTATTTGTTGTTATAGCGGCAACAGAAATACATCATCTGTGAAAATGTCAACTGTCTAACTATCACGGTTCATGAGATACAGCCTGGTGACAGACGGACAGACAGACAGACAGACAGACAGATGGACAGCGGAGTCTTAGTAATAGGGTCCCGTTTTACCCTTTGGGTACGGAACCCTAAAAAAGACAAGTGGGAGTATAACTTGCGCATTGAGGTTTCCGTATACAGCGTTAGTTTGTAGTTACATAAATAAAACTGGCCAAGTGCGAGTCAGCATCGCGTCTCTTATCGCACACTTAGGGAGGGTTCCGTACAATACGAAACATAACAGAGTTTCAACCTCATATATTTGATTAATTGATACTACCAAGAATATTTGGTTTGGTCGCGATCTAGAAAGACGGGGCTCGTTTACTAGTGCCATCTATGTCATTTTGCCGAAACTGATTAGATTGATAGCGTTTAAATACACGTTTTTTGTATGGGGACCCCCTATAATTTTTAACTTTATTTTGTTTTTAGTATTTGTTGTTCTAGCGGCAACAGAAATACACCATCTGTGAAAATTTCAACTGTCTAACTATCATAGTCCAGCATCTTTGACCACATCATCGCTTACCACTAGGCGAGATAGTAGTCAAACGCTAGCTTAGAAGACATGAAAAAATAATACTAGAAGTAATTTTTCCTTTTGAGTAACGGAACCCTGAAAATTGCAATTCAACCTTAATTAAATTCTGAGACAACGTATGACGTAGAAAGAATGGATAGTGGATAGTTTTATTAAAAGAGTCAAAGTTCAATCAAAAGTGGTGTATTATATTCGTGTATATTGTTTACTTTATGGTACAGTCGCAAAGAGGTCATACGTTTAATTATAAACGCCTAAAAAATGATACTTAACTCTAATTAGTCCGTCAGTTTGATTATCAATAATTAAGATAGTTTAAAAACTAAAACAGCCGACTTTAATGCCCCGCGAGTCAATTTCAGTACCAAGTTTGAGACGTTTATCGTTATATATCTGGAGATACTTTTCAGATCAACTAAAACAACCGACTTCAATGCCCCGCGAGTCAATTTCAGTACCAAGTTTGAGACGTTTATCGTTATATATCTGGAGATACTTTTCAGATCTCGATGAAATGACAATGGGATCAACACGGAAACGTACCCTACCGATAACAAAAATAATCATTCGAATCGGTTTAGAATTGACGGAGTAATCGCGTAACATACACACACAAAAAAAAACATACAGACGAATTGAGAACCTCCTTTGTTTGTGGAAGTCGGTTGAAAATATTGAACACGTATTTTTCAAGTGAAAACTTCTTTAGCGGCGTTGTGCACTTTTCTTGGGATGGGTAAAAAATGTTAAACTCGCGTCAGGTCACGTGTCCTGATCGAAAATTCGTAAAACGCTTGCGTAGAGTGCAGGGCGCTTGCACGAGGTGTCATTCCAAAATATTCAAATATGACGTGTTCAAGTTTTCACTTCTGCCGGCACTCCCGGAGTGCAACCCGTTGTTTTTGTTATTTAACAAATCTACAGATATGGTAAAAGATACAAAGCGTCAAAGTTTGGGAGTGGGGCTCGTGACGTCACGAACCGCTAAAAATTGTACTGAGCCGTGACGTCACGCAGGATTTCAACACTATATCTTCGTAATTTGTCTTTTCAAATTTCATGTGTCTGATCAATTCGAAATTCGGTATCTTATTATTTATTTATTTATTTATACTTTTGCACACATAAAAAAAATTGTACACGGAGTACTTAATGCTAGAATAGCTCCTGGAGGTGCAGAAAAAATGGTGGCGGTGCAGTAAATTAGATTAAAGCATGTAATACAATATATACAATTACTTCAACGATATTGTAAGAACAACAGCTGACTTTACAGCGATGGTCCTGCAGCTGGGACATCTCCTGGAGTCTGCAGAATACTCAACTCTTTATCAATATACAGCAGAGATATCGAGTTTAGGCTCATCGTTATGGTCCTAATGAACAGATTATACATAAATCAGTCGGGGGAGGCCTTACATTTTGAATTTAAGTGTTATTTTTGTCTTATAAGGTAGCGTTTGACCACTATCGCGCCTGGTTGTAATCGATTTTTTTTTAATACGTTATAGGCTAGCGTTTGACCACTATCTCACCTGATGGTAAGTGATGATGCGGTCGAAGATGGTAAGCACGCTAGGCCTAGAATGGGAACTGGCTCTCAAGGATAGCTGCCGGAACACATTAGATGTTTGGTGACAGATTTTCTAACTTGAGGGTGGTAGCTGTCCAGGCGGGCACTAGATAGTGTCCTACCACCATGCGGGGGTTGTTGGTTTCTTAACGATGTTTTCCATCACCGGAAGGCCACTGTGAGAAGCGCACATAAATTTTTCGATAGAAAAATCCATTGGTGCACGGCGGTTTGAACTCGGTACCACGGCATCAAAGCCGACCGTTCTCCCGATTACGCCACCGGGCCTAAAATTATTATCTTTGTTAGGATTATCTGGTCGAACATGATGAACACGCTAGGCCTAAAATGGTCTGACTCTGACAAGGGCTATGCTGCACTCAACACCGTGAGGTTATGGCGGCAGATTTTTTCCTCGGTGGTCCGTGGTAGTAAGTATTTTGTTGTATTAAGTCAGGCGGAACATATACAAGACTACTAGTAATATGCAACACAAATTGCTGGTAAGCTTTTAAGAAAAAATAAAGCCGGCTAAGTCGAGTTGAACTCGCCCACCGAGGCTTCCGTACCAACCAATTAAGCTAGACCTCTAAATTGTATCAGCGTTCGTATAACTCAGAGGTCTACCTTAACTGGCTCAAACTATGTATGTATGGGGATTAATTATTATTACCCTTTAATTTTCATTTTTTTTATTTTTTGGTCGTCCAGGTCCACCCGTTCCTGAGAAAATCAGTGGTGACACACGGACAGACAGACGGACAGACAGACGGACAGACAGACAGACGGACGGACAAGAAAGTGATCTTATAAGGGTTCCTTTTTTTACCTTTTGAGGTACGGAACCCTAAAAATTATCCTTGCGCTTATAGAAGAACACGCGTTGAACTGGTGACCTCTCGTTTAGAAGTCAAGCCATCAGACCCTTAACGCTAATTTGGCTTAAGACTTTGACAAAGTACAACCCCAATTAAAGAGGATATCGTGAAGGTACCCCTCTTCCCCCTCCCCTACGTTCTCAATTATAAGAATTCATTAAGAGGCAGCGAAGCCAGATGGTTCTACAAAATATGACCATCATTAACACAGCCTGCTCAAACGATTTTACTTCATTCTTGGTGTTTTATCTTGCACTCAAAGTTACTTATTTTTAGGATTTCAGATACATTATATATATCAAATTGTTTTTTTAATGTGTTCCGGCCGCTATCCTCGAGAGCCAGTTCCCATTCTATTTAGGCCTAGCGTGCTTACCATCTTCGACCGCATCATCACTTACCAACAGGTGACATAGTGGTCTAACTCTAGCTTATCTTTATATATAAATTTTAAAAAATAGGTATTATTGTAAAAAGTAAATGAAATACTATCTACTTCGATATTTTCTTTTTAACCTTTTTAGCGGAAATATACATAAATTATAAGTAAAAAATATTTTTAAAAACAAGCTTTTATCTGGGACTATGAACTAAAATGTTAAAAATAAATTCTAGTAAGTATTTGGAATGTAGGTACTTACCTATATTCTTAAAAGCTTGAAGCACTACCCATTTTTCAGGCTAGGTAATTACTATACTTCAGTGCCTCAAGCTTTTAAAATATAGGTAAGTACCTACACGCCAAATACTTACTAGAATTTATTTTTAACATTTTAGTTCACTGTCCCAGATAAAAGCTTGTTTTTAAAAATATTTTTTACTTATAATTTATTTTTAACTTTTTAGTAGGTAGGTAAAGATACCGATTACCTAAGTATTTAAGAGAAGGCATGATGTTTTAAAATATTCTACGGATATTTGATGTGATTATGGGTAAACTGCTCTTCAAGGAAAATCGAACGACTCGGTGGGACTATGTTGCTTTATAACACAAATGTCATGGCCACCTTACAGCTTCATCATCAGAACCTAGATATTATCTAGGTGTAAAGTTCTCTTCAAGACGAATCAATCGAGCCCAAACTCGGCAGAGTTACGTTGATTTATCACAGAGATGCCGTGGCCACCTTCCAGCTTCATCATCAAACCCTGGGTATCATCTAGGCGTAAAGTTCTCTTCAAGACAAATCAATCGAGCCCAAACTCGGTGAGGTTATATTATTTTATCATAGAGATGCCGTGGCCACCTTCCGTCTCCATCATCAGACCAGCTCCATGGCACCATATCATTGTATTGTCACCGAAGATACATAAGTACACCAAATTTGAGACCAACCGGACATCGGAAAGTGGGTCTAATTTAGCTTCCAAGATTCCACCCGAACAAACATAGTGACATACATACATACATACATTGCAAGTTAAATAAAAGCTTGTAATAAATAGCCCAATGGCTGAGGCCTATCGATCGAGAGGTCGTGAGTTCGATCCCCATCCATTGCAATATTGACGTGAACCCACTCAAGATACAAGCATATTTAGCTTAGTTGGAGGGGTTAACAAGAAGACTAATAGTATTGTGCCCATATAATATCTAAAAAAAATGTAAGGCCTTGAGAAACAGTTAATTATAAAAAAATATGTGAACTATGCTAATTGCGCCCTTTTTAACCGACTTCACAAAAAAAGGAGGAGGTTCTCAATTCGTCGGAATCTTTGTTTTTTCTTTTTTTCTTTATTTGATACCCTACAGGGCAAAGTAACAAAAACAAAATCATAAAAGTTTTAAAGGCACGACCACACCGCGGCGTCCTGCGTGCGCGATCTAGGCGGCGATCAGATAGCGCTGTAGTATTTGTACCGACTGGTTCACACCAAACGCGATCTACAGCAATCAGAAAACGATTGATAATTAGATCGCGAACGCGCACACGGACGCAAGACGCCGCGGTGTGGTCATACCTTTACCTACGCTTCAAAGAATAGTGAATAGTATATAAATAATTAATATTAAAAAAAAAAGACCGATTGCCATGCCCGAGTCGATTTCAATAGCAAGTTTGAGACGTTTATCATCATATCTCTGCAGATGCTCATCAGATCTTAATAAAATTTAAATAGGACCATTTTTGAAATAAACCCCACTAACTAAAAAAATAATTATTCAAATCGGTTCACAATTGGCGGAGCAATCGAAGAACAAACATACAAAACAAAATTGTGTGGTTTGTTTATTAAACCACGACGACGCTATGATAGGTAGCTACTATGATACCAGTTGATATGACACAGCGGAAGCGTCCACCAATCACAGCTAGACCTAAATGTCATACATTATATACACCAATCAGCACCGCCTGTAATCTTATCCACCAATCAGCATCATGCATGTCGCGACATGCGATAAATGTAGAAAAAAAAAATGAAGCGTGTGTAATAAAAGTTTCACTTAAAAAATATACAGACGAATTGACAAACCTCCTCCTTTTTGTAAGTCGGTTGAGAGAGTCCTATGGACTTAAATACTAATAGGTAAGCCTACGTTACTAGCAGCAATAAAACTTTCTTTGGGACTGTAAGCCAAATTAACTGTTAATTAAAATGATAATTCCGGGAAGACCCGATTAGTCCGGGACCCGATTTTACTTGGATTTATTTTATTGCCCTATAAGGGCCGGAGTTCATTTAACACGGCAACAAGTACACGGCACGTACCAAACGTATAAAGTGTATATTTCAGTATACAGAGTTTAATTGAATATTATCCTTTATTAAGGCCAGGTTAAGTTAATCAGAGGTCACGTGGGATTTAACCCTCTGTAGCGCGATGTAACATTTCTGTCACAAACTGAGTATCAAATCTTTAAAAATAACAGATTTTTCAAAACACGTATACTTTAATTTTTTTTTCGATTAACACCGTCCATGCTTAACGTAAATGTCATGTCCAGCCAGAGGTTATCTGGAAGAGATCGATCTTAGCGATAAGACCGCCCATTGTGTCATTAATTTAAGGAATCCAAATGTGTATTTTTTTACTGTGTAAGTTGGTGACAGCAAGGCGTTATTATATTGTTTTGTATGTTTCACTACTTATTAACCGACCTCACAAAAAAGAAGGAGGTTCTCAATTCGTCTGTTTTTTTTTGTATGTATTTTACGCGATTACTCCGTCAATTGTAAACCGATTCAAATGATTATTTTTTTAATCGGTAGCGTACATTTTTGAGATGGTTCCAATGTAATTTTATCGAGATCTGATAAGTACCTCCAGAGATATGACGATAAACGTCTCAAACTTGCTTTTGAAATTGACTTGCGGGGCATGGAACACGGTTGTTTTAGGCTGAGTTGCACCATCTTACTTTAACTATAGCAAATGTCAAAAATTTGTCAAAATCCATACAAAAACACCGGTTAATAGTTAAAGTTACGGTTAAAGTCAGATGGTGCAACTCAACCTTAGTTTTTCATCATCATCATCATCAGCCTGTATCAGTCCACTGCTGGACATAGGCCTCTCCCAAGATGTGCCACTGAGCCCGATCTTCGGCTCTTCTCTTCCAGTCACTGCCCACCGCTTTGCGTATGTCGTCGCTCCACCTGGTCACTGGACGTCCTACGCTACGTTTGCCGATTCGCGGTCTCCACTCTAGGACAAGTCTGCCCCAACGGTTATCAGTCCTGTGGCAGATATGACCAGCCCACTGCCACTTCAGCTTGCTAATCCGTTGAGCTATGTCGATAACTTTAGTTCTCTGGCGAATTACTTCGTTCTGGATTCGATCCCGCAGAGAAATACCGAGCATAGCTCTCTCCATAGCTCGCTGAGCGACTTTATACTGGTGGACCAGTCGGACTGTGAGTGTCCACGTCTCGGCTCCGTATGTCATCACAGGTAGGACGCACTGGTTAAAGACTTTTGTCTTTAGACACTGTGGTATAGGCGACGAGAAGACTCGACGGAGTTTTTCGAATGCTGCCCAGCCCAGCTGAATTCTTCTCTGGATTTCCTTCTCGAAGTTATGTTTGCCTAGTTGGAGCGTTTGCCCTAGGTAAACATACTTAGTGACAACTTCGAGTGGGATTCCATCTACGGCAATCGGTTCCGGAACAACGTGCTCGTTGTACATGACTTTGGTTTTGTCCAAATTCATCCGGAGACCGTAGCTACGAGAAGAATCAGCTAGGCCATTCAACATCCTTTGCAGGTCCTGCAGCGTCTCTGCCATAATGACGATGTCATCTGCGAATCGTAAGTGAGAGATGTACCTGCCGTTGATGTTAATGCCACGATCTTTCCAGTCCAGCGTCTTAAACATATCCTCCAAGGCGTTAGTGAACAGTTTCGGGGATATGACGTCCCCCTGTCTCACTCCTCGACGCAGGTGGACATGTTTAGTTCGCTGGTTCTGTACTTGTACAGTCATCGTTGCGGCATTATATAGACATCTCATCACTTCGATATATCGCCAGTCGACTTGGCAACGCTGCAAGGACTCGAGAACGGAGAGAGACCAGGTTTCGATTGAGTCAAAGGCCTTCTCATAGTCCACAAATGCTAAGCACAGGGGCCGATTATACTCTTCGGTCTTCTGTACAATCTGCCGTACCGTGTGGATGTGGTCTATGGTGTGCCGTAACCGCTTCGAAACCCGGCCTGTTCCGGAGGTTGAAACTCGTCGAGTCTTCGCGCAAGATGGTTCGTGATGACCCTTGAAAACAGCTTGTAGACATGGCTCAGAAGCGAAATCGGGCGATAGTTTTTCAATAGGGTTTTGTCTCCTTTTTTGAAAAACAAAACCACCATGCTTCTGTTCCATACCTGCCTTAGTTTTTAAAATATCTTAATTATGACGTCTTGCGCTACAGATGGTTAACTTCTAATTGACAGAGATATACTTTCTGAGTAACAGATGTAGGCGTTTAACGCGCATAATTCCTGGCAAGCTAATGTTTTGCATGTCACGGTATTGGTTTTAGACACACGTCGACATTTACCATCAGGCTAGAGTCTTGCCTGTCCTGTTACATAATACAATTTCAAAATGATAACTTGTTGCGTTTACTAAGTTACAATTTCTCTTATTCCCCAACTTAGGCAAATCAAATAGAAGGGTTGTGATTTTGACTGGTATACATACGTATGTGAGTAAGTAAGTTAATCTGTTCCGTCGTAACTTCTAAACTCCTTATCGAAATTTGATAAATGTGGTATCGTTGAAAGCCTCTTGATTTTCCGCTGGTTAAATGCTATGCGATGTCATATCATATTAATTTGAATATGGCGCCATCTAGACGACATAAAGTTATTAAACTATTTTTTTAATAATGTTGTGTTCAAAATACGAAAGCGGTATAATATGTATATCTTATATTAGAGAGTAGGTTTTTAGTAGTTGAATGAGAATAGTTTTCTGATCGCTGTAGATCGCGTTTGGTGTGAACCAGTCAGTACAAATACTACTGCGCTATCTGATCGCCGTATAGATCGCGCACGCAGGACGCCGCGGTGTGGTCGTACCTGCATCATAATGTTAACACAATATACAATGTTATTATGGTATAACGTCGTGTATACAATACAAAAACACCTTTTTATTTAATTTTAAATGAAAAAGGAATCTTTTAGGAAACAAAAGTAATAAAACCTTACCAAGTAGCAACATTCTATATTTTTCCATTTCTATCAAAAATTGCTGCAAGTTTTTATTCAACTGTTTTGCCAGAAAGCTTTCCAATGTTGGTCGGTAAATAACGGCCCCACATTGCTGGGCTAGAATTGAATTCATTCTTTTTGTAGTACGTCTGAAAAATCTTTTGAGAACTGCCTAGCAAGACTGTTACATTCTAACATTGTATAATTTACAGACATCATCTAACATTGTGTAATTTACATGCTTTCCAAGGATATATATGATTAAAAAATAATTCTGTCAAGTGCGGTCGGATTCACACACAAAAAATACCGTACAATATGTTAAAAAAACTCAGATTTTTGATAGGTTCCAAACCTATTAATCGAAACAGACGATAATTATTAGTGAGTACTGTACACAGTAACTGTCAACTACCGCCGCCTATTTATTGATACCTACGTTATAATCAAGATAATAATTAGATTATATTCTAAATAATAAATCTACCATTTTAATATCCAAGAATAAAAAACAATTCCAAGGCACGCAGTACTTAGTTATGCACGCACCTGGCAGAATCATAACAACTGTTTCTTAAGAAACTGCTAACGTGTCATAACACTCCTCGGATCACATTGCGTGGGATGATGCCCGGTAGAGATAAGGTTGTTATGATGTTAATAGCAATAAGTTTGATTCATTCGTTTAGAGCATCCTCTTTTGTTCAGACGTATCTTATAAATGTTTAATTAAATCATTTTAAATTTAAAAAGTGTTTTTAAAAAGTGCTTTTGCGCTCCCCGCAACTTGACTGGCGCAGCCGGTAGGATTGTCACGTTAGCTGCGCCGTCTTTCGCGAAAAAACTTCGTAATAAGTTATTAGTTGTGAGCATCGAAAACGCGATTCTAAAAGTGCGTGCTTACAATCCGCGACTGTTCGGCGCGTGTGGCGATCCTCGAACAAAACAAATCTGTCAAGATTAACAAGGAGCATGTTCCAGATTGGCTGGTGAGTGAACTTTTTGCCATCCTCTCTTATCCTTTTTGTGTTATATATTGAATTGAACATCTTCTATTATAACGTGATCTGGTTTACCTCAAATAGGTTTTGTTATTTTTAAGTTAGAATTTATATAAATTGTGCAAAATGGCAACTCCACCTCCAGAGGGAATAACCCTGAAGGTTATTCCAAACGAGATGCTTAAACTTATCCCAATATTTGGTGGGGATAAGCGTCATTTAAATTTATTTTTAAGAAAGTGTGAATATGTTATAAACAGCTACCGCGGGAGTCATGATCAAAATGTATACGTTATGGCCTCCATAACGAGTAGGTTAGTAGATGAGGCAGCAGCTCTAGTTAGTGAAAGAGCTGATATAGAGACATGGACAACATTTAAAGAATTAATGATACAGCATTTTGGTGATCCTAGAAGCGAAGAGTGTATCGCTATACAATTAGAAAGCTTAAAAATGAAGCAAGGGGAAAGTTATATAGACTTGTGCAATCGTATTCAATCCATCAGAGCAGTATTGATATCAAAAGTGAACCAATTGACAGACGAAGATATGAAACAAGCTAAAGTTACAATTTATAATAATACATCACTTAATGTATTCCTATATAATTTACCCGAAAACCTTATTCGAATTGTCAGGCTAAAGTCACCACAAACTTTAGAAAAGGCGTTAGAGTATGTCCTTGAGGAAGTTAACTTTTATGAGCAGTATAATATGAGAAATAAAATAAATAGACAGCAAATTTTAGGAACACCGCAACCATTTAAATTCGGCATTTCTAATGTACAGCCAAGTACGCCCAACATGCCTAACATGGCCAACATGTCTAGCATGGCTAACATGCCTCGCATGCCTATGCAGCCTAGTGGCTTTAAACCAATGTTACCAATGCAAATGCCGCCGCGGTTTAATTTCGGCATCCCTAATAATCAGATGAAATTACCCCAAATTAACCCTCAACCACAATTTGGTTACAAATATAATGCTCCTCAACAACAATTTGGATATAAACCACAATTAGCCCAGCAGTCATCAGGCATGCAACAGAGATTTATGCCACCGGGTCAGTTCAATGCGAGACCCCAGCAACAATTTGGGTATCGCCCACAATTTGGCCAAGGTCAGTTCGGGTACCGACCTCCTCAGCAAAATAACAAAGTCATTGACAGTGACGTGTCTATGCGTACTGCACCACCGTTGAAACCACAGGGACAGCCACAACCTCAAGGGTTTCGACTCAATGAATTAGAATTAGGGGAAACAGGTTTTTATGAAAATGGTGAGAATGCGTACGGGTATGATGGTCAGGAATGCTGGCAACAGGATGAAAGAATGTATTACGTAGATGATTCACAGCAGGAGATGTACATGAATGAGCATGAAAGCGATAGCGTAAATGAGACGGATGAAAGTACACCTGAAAATGTCCAAAATTTTCACATCCAGGCCTCAATGAAAAGCGGGAAATAGTACATTTAAATTGCGATGTAAAACTTAAGCTTCCTTATGTATACATACCGGAAATAGACTCAAAACTTATGATTGACACAGGTAGCACCAGGTCATTCATAAGCTCTCACAAAGCTCGCGAATATTTCGAGCCTTATACAATTTGTGAACCGTTCACAGTTATTAGCACACATGCATCAAGCACACATGACAAAGTGGTCCAAATTCCACTAATGCCATCTTTTAATAGCTATGAGTGTCACAAATTTTATGTTTATGATGTGGACGAAAAATACGATGGATTAATCGGTAATGACCTTTTAATGCAATTGGAAGCCGTTATAGACCTGAAAAATTCAAAATTAATTACAAAGGCTACAACTCTTCCAATAGTAAATGATGGTAATTTCGAGATAGAATTAGACTCAAGAATGGAACAACGTGTTAAGCTACCAACGGATCAATTTTCCGGAGCAGCTATTATCACCTTTACGAAATTCTGTGAGGGTGTTAGGATGCCATCAGCCATCGTTAACTGTGAGAATGGATATGCGACTACCATTATACAAAATACATTAGAACAACCAATGACTTTGACTATTACAGCACCTTTCAAGGTTACAAAGTATTTAGACAATGCTAAAAGCATAAACTGTACTGATGTAGAGATGAGAGATTTAGAAGTGGACATAATACTTGACGAAAATCTGACTAGACTGAGACTTGATCACATGAATGAGGAGGAGAAAGAAAGTATAAGTAAATTGTGCAAAGAATACAAGGACATATTTTATAGTGACCAATTACCTTTGACATTCACTAACAATGTGAAACACAGTATCAGGACTAAAAACGAGGACCCAATATATGTAAGACCATACAGACAGCCCCCAGTACAAGCCGAAGAAATAAAAAACCAGGTAGAGAAACTTTTAAAAAACAAAGTGATTAGGGAATCCTACTCACCCTGGAATGCACCAGTTCATCTTGTACCTAAGAAGATGGACGCATCAGGTGAGGTCAAATATCGCATGGTCATAGATTACAGACGATTGAACGACATAACTGTAGACGACAAATACCCATTACCAAACATAACAGACTTATTTGACAAATTAGGCAAAAGTAAATACTTTACGACGCTAGATCTCGCTAATGGTTACCACCAAATTGAAATTGAAGAGAGGGACCGACATAAGACAGCATTTAGCGCGAACGGACACTATGAGTTTCTGAGAATGCCATTTGGGCTAAAAACCGCCCCAGCGACATTTCAGAGAACAATGGACAATGTTCTTAGGGGATTACAAGGACACCACTGTCTTGTTTATATGGATGACATAATAATTTACAGCCCCAGCTTACAAGACCACATTCATGACTTACGAGCTGTATTTGACCGACTTAGGGAGACGAACCTTAAAGTACAACTCGATAAGTCCGAGTTTGTGCGAAAAGAGGTACTATACTTGGGACATACGATTACCGATAAAGGACTTAAACCTAATGACGCAAAAATCAAAGCTGTTCTAGACTATCCCCTACCTAAAACAACAACCGAGATAAAAAGCTTTTTAGGACTAATAGGCTACTACCGACGATTTATTAAAGACTTTGCAAAAATTACGCAACCATTGACAGTTTGCTTGAAAAAACGTAATAAAATTGTGATCGACCAAAACTACATAGACGCATTTGAACGCTGCAAGGAACTTCTGACAAATTCACCCCTTCTACAATATCCTGACCAGACTAAACCATATATTTTGACAACTGACGCTTCAAATGTAGCCTTGGGTGCGGTATTATCCCAAGGTACTATAGGCAACGACAAACCAGTCGCTTACGCAAGTAGAACGCTGAGTGACACTGAAATGCGCTACAGTACTATAGAGCGCGAATTACTGGCTATTATATGGGCAGTAAAACATTTTAGACCCTACCTGTATGGAAATACATTCACCATTTTTACAGACCACCGACCATTAGCATGGTTGTATTCTCTCAAAGAGCCTAACAGCAAGTTAACTCGCTGGAGGCTCCGTTTACAGGAATATGACTTCAAAATAGTTTACAAAAATGGGAAGCAAAATACAAATGCAGACGCATTGTCACGCATAAAATTAAACGCCTTAAGTGACACTGACGACATTTCTATGCAGGTAAACTTAGATGAAAACGAGAGAAAGAAATTACAGGACCACTTAAAGGAAATAGACGATAGGATAGAGATTCTAGCAAAACGAAAAGACAGCGAGGAAACTATAACCATATCCGATAGCTCAGAAACTATTACTATCAGTGACGAATCTGAAGTAGACAAACAATATCCCGTTCCATCAATAGGCAGTAGCACTGAAACAGCCCACTCAGCCATAGAACTAGAAAATAAAGGAATCCCGATTCTACACGAGGCGATTGACACTAAACCTAATCAAATTATGGTATTTACGTGGTTCAAAAATAACATGCAGGTTAAAGACATCTCAACAGATAAACAAAAAATACTTGAGGTACATTTGCCCCTAAACAAAGAAGAACTAATTAAAGAATTTTAAAAAAAAATATATTAAACCTAAAATTAAATACTTCATATACTTTGAAAACGAAAATCATAGGAAGGAATTTAACCGAGTAATCATTTCACTGTTCAAGGAAGGTATGGTAGAGTTTTATGAATGTACGCTTAGGGTCGTAAATGTAGAGAATGAAGAGGAACAAAAGGCTGTAACAATCAAACATCATGAAGGAAAAACGTGTCATCGGGGAATTAAAGAAACTGTAATGAGAATTAAAAGAAACTATTATTGGCCTAATATGCAAGAGTCAGTATCAGCAATAATAAATGGATGTGAAGCATGTAGGAAATTAAAATATGACAGAAAACCATTAAAGCCAACAGTACAATTAACTCAAACTCAGGATGCTCCCTTCCAGGAAATCTTTATCGATACTTTTAGTATAGAAAGCCGACAATACTTAACCATCGTAGACGCTTTTAGCAAATTGGCACAAGCTATTGAGATAAACAATAAGTCAACTGCGGAAGTGATTCGCGCGTTAATTAAATACTTCTCAATTTATGGTATACCAAAAAAGATCAGTAGCGACCCAGGATCAGAGTTCAATAACGAACTTATGAGGGAAATGGCTTTAATGTACAAAATTGATTTGCACATATGCACTACAAATAATCCCAACTCTACAGGCATTGTAGAGCGTTTTCATTCAACCCTTATTGAAATATATCGTCTAGCTAAATATGACCAAAAATGTACAGACGCGGCCTCAATCATGACTTACAGCATAATGGCGTACAATAATACGATACATACAACAACTGGTCTGACTCCGTTTGAAATCGTTTTTGGGCACACAGATTCCAGTAAAGCATTTGATGGTGAATTTGAAAAAAGTTACACACAACAACTACTTAAAGATCATGCTAAACGCACAAAAAATCTTTATAATTACATATCTGATAAGATGCTTGAAGCAAAAGAGAAAATCAGAGAAAAGCAAATAGGTGAGAATGTAGAATTTAGGGAAGGTGACGTAGTATTTACTAAAGATATTAACAAGAGAAGTAGTAAGGACAAAGCTAGGTATAAAAAGGCAACTGTAACAGGAAAGGTAGAGAGAAACGTTTTACCGGTAGAAATAGGAAAACGACAGACAAAAGTAGCAATAAAGAATGTTAAACGTCCTCCACAGGTGGTGCGTGGTCGTAATGGCCCTTCTGCCCCAGAGCCAGGGCCTTCATCTTCAAAAACTTAAACAGAACCCAGGAATGCTACCAGTTAAAGAAGGGCAAGCTTATAGGCAAGAAGATAAATGGATTATTGTTAAAAGATTTGATTTAAATGAGTTAGGAAATGAATTAACTTTAAATACGAATAAATATATGGAATTCATTAAATTAGTCAATTCAAATAAAACATTTATAAACGAGTTTGTTAATATTAAAAATCAAGCAGAGCATTTGAATAATGCAACAATTTCTAAATTCTGGCAATTGGTTCCTTCACGTAGGATGAAACGAGGTCTTATTAACCCTCTTGGTTCACTCATTAAAATAATTTCCGGAAATCTGGATAACGATGATGCTATTCGTTACGACAAAGACATATCTATGCTTAGTAATAAGGATATAGTTCTGCAAAGGAAAATGACTCTTGTAACAAAAGTACTAGATAATTTTGTAAACAGTACAGGAACTTTAAATGACAATATTTTAATAATAGATAAGAGATTAAAGGCAATTGAGAATATTATAAATGAAACGTCAACTAAGGAAAATACTTATTTATATCTGACTCATGTTTTAAACATGTTTAACACTTTTATGAATACATTTAGAACAATTTATGATATATTAAATGAAATCGAAACTGCATTAGCATTCACCAAGGTCTCTGTACTACACCAGACAATTGTTAACTCTACGGAGTTGTTGTATTTACTTAAATCAATAGAACAGACTCACAATTTATTATATGATGTAAATGAAAGTAATCTACTAAAATTTGAGCGTATAATTAAGGTAAAAGCATATGTGAAGGAAAGCCAGATAACGTTTATTCTAGAAGTACCGCTAACTGATAAAATAATTTTTGATTATTATAAATTATACTCATTACCCTTTTATAATGGATCAATCAACAAAACTATTGTTGTTTTTCCCGATTTCCCTTACCTTTTGGCAAAAAGCTCAAAATACTTACCTGTAACAAAGCCATGCGAGAGAATAGACAATGAAAAATTCCTTTGTGCAGAAGACAATGTCGTACAGTTTCAAACACTAACGTGTGCTGAGCAGCTTCTAGAGTACCAGAACCCTACCAAATGTGTACAGTATATCGTCGAAGTAGAAGATGTTAAAGTCCAACGGATAGGTTTGGATAGTTGGATAATTTTTACACGAAAACCAACAGAAATGGCAGAGAAATGTGAAAATGAGAACACCAAAGAGACTCTCCAAGGAACCTACATTATTACCACAAAAGAAAAATGCGTTATATTCATAAAGAATTTAAAGCTGGTACATCAACGAACATTTGCCGAAAATCTGCAGTATAAAATAATGCCAATTATTGCATTACCAGACTTGAAACCCAGAAACCCCAAATCATTAACATCCGTGAATATCAAGAATATGAACCTGGAGGAGATGCGACACTTATCGTATATTTTGAAATTGAAGAAAAGTGATGTGTTTAGTGAAGGGCATTATAGTGAAAGTGGAAAAGTGAAAATTGACACTAAAAGCGTTAGTTTAGCAACTGTTTTATTGTATGTGTTTCTAATTTTTATTTCTATTTTT
Organism: Cabera pusaria; assembly: GCA_954871355.1. NCBI lineage: Eukaryota > Metazoa > Arthropoda > Insecta > Lepidoptera > Geometridae > Cabera > Cabera pusaria. The sequence goes on from OX940900.1 coordinate 23,774,775, forward strand.
CTTGTAATGTATTATTTTATATATAAATTTAAGCGAAATCATCGAAACCCGATCCAAATTTCCACGGTTTCAGATAATTTCGCACTTGATGAGGGAGGAGTTATGCACGCACCTGGCAGAATCATAACAACTGTTTCTTAAGAAACTGCTAACGTGTCATAACACTCCTCGGATCACATTGCGTGGGATGATGCCCGGTAGAGATAAGGTTGTTATGATGTTAATAGCAATAAGTTTGATTCATTCGTTTAGAGCATCCTCTTTTGTTCAGACGTATCTTATAAATGTTTAATTAAATCATTTTAAATTTAAAAAGTGTTTTTAAAAAGTGCTTTTGCGCTCCCCGCAACTTGACTACTTACTCTCTAAAAGTTTCAAATAACATTTGTGTTTTTATTTCAACTTCAAACAAAACAAAACTTGAGAACTGCCAACAGTAAAAACTGCAGAGCTCTAAACAGCAAAAGTCGCAAGAAGTACGTCAAAAACATGAGAATACTCCGAACACCCAACCCAAGTTGTAAACAAAAATGAAGAAATTACTAAGCAATTCTATCTCGAAATAAAATATGAGCAGCGGAAAGGTCTTTCCATGAAACGGAATTGTCACTTAGTCCCAGCGTTGTATGATCAACGAAGGAAAAAACTTATATAATAATTCTTCGAAAAGTACATTTGTTACAAATGTAAGAAAGATCCACAATAAAAGAGATATAGTACATAAAGTCCATAATTTGGAATATTTCTTAAATGATTTTTTTTCCGATAAAAAGTATCTGCACAAGCAAATAGCTTGATTAGTGGACAGCACTGCTTCTAAAAGACACAAAACTCTCGAAAACCAGTTTTTACGAGACACCACACTATTAATTTCACTGGAGAGTATTTCCTTTGATCCTGCAAATATTTCAATTTCACGGATGAATAAACAAAGTGATAGATTATCTATAGATATTGCTAGACTTTTCATCACTTCAATTTCCTTTTTCCTCGCCTTTTTGTCATTTTCTTTTCGACCATTATACTATTCATAATGTTTACATAATATAAAACCAAGTTGCTCCCGCTGTCTGTACGCTTAGATCTTTTAAACTACGAAACGGATTTTATTGCGGTTTTAATCAATAGATAGTTCTTCAAGAGGAAGGTCTATAACCGGGATTAAATGCGGGCAAAGCCACGAAGCGCAGCTAGTATGGTATGAGTCATACTCTTTGCACTGAATTAAATTAATCTTACACAGTAGTCCGAGTGCTTTTTTTCAAGAATATGAAATCATGGTTTTACGGGTCGTTACTTGCTCATTACTGTTTTTTTGGAACATTTTTCCGGGTTAAATGAATGTGTTCGTCATTTGCCTGTGTATTTAGGGTTCCGTGCTTCAAAAGGAAAAAAAGAACCCTTATAGAATCACTTTGTTGTCCGTCTGTCCGTTTGTTAAGACCTTTTTCTCAGGAACCCGTAGAAGTCTGGTCTCTTATTGAATATTATATAAAACACTCGGATCTACGGTCTCTTAATAGCTGTGAAAAAAAATAATTTGCAAATCAACGCTTCAAAAGATATGAACAATTATGTCGCATATTTTGCGATTTCACAAGGGAATAAGACCTATAGGGTACCATCCGTAGACCTAGAATCGTGAAATTTAGCAAGAAGCAAGGTCTTACAGCGATTATAATGGAAATGATCTGAAAACCGTAGTTTGATAACAAAAGTGATTTTACTATTACAAACCTATTTTTTTCGGTTGATGCATTTACTGTGTCTAGGCATCGGTCAAGGGATCAAGCTTTTTTTATATCTTATAGGCTAGCGTTTGACTACTATCTCACCTGTTGGTAAGTGATGATGCGGTCGAAGATGGTAATCACGCTAGGCCTAGAATGGGAACTGGCTCTCAAGGATAGCTGCCAGAACACATTAGATGTTTGACGACAGATTTTCTAACTTGAGGGTGGGCAGGCGGACACTAGATAGTGTCCTGCCACCATGCAAGGGTTGTTGGTTTCTTAACGATGTTTTTCCTTCACCGGAGGGCCACTGAAAAGCGCACATATTTTTTTTTCGATAGAAAAATCCAGTAGCGCACAGCGAGGATTGAACTCGGTACCTCTGGCATCAAAGCCGACCGTTCCCCCATTACGCTACCGGGCCCTCATTACGCCACCGGGCCCTCATTACGCCACCGGGTCCTCAAGCTGCAAGGTTAAGTTTGTACTTTAACCTAGTTTGGCAAGTTTATATGGAACCCTCGGTGCGCGAGTCTAACTTGCACTTGGCGAATTTTAGTTTTGTTTGTACTTTTATCTCTGTGAATATCACGTTGAAATTGTAAATGTTAATTACGATTTCCTTTTTCCAGATTAAATTAACTGATGCAATGGAGGGGAGGAAAGTGGTAAGTGCCTGTATTTAAACTCTTACTTATCTCTACATATTATATATCTTACTATTTTTTTAATTGAACCGACTTAAAAAAAAACTTCAAAACCAGAAATAGGCACTCAAAAGCGAAAAATAAATTTATATAATTATTATAATCGCTACCCACGTAACTATTTGAAGTCGGTTCTAGCCAAGTCTAATAGGTAGTGGATAGATACTATCTTCAAGTTAACTACATTGCGCCACCAATGCATAATTGGGTTAACAAATGCAATCCACTAATTTCGTCGTAACGATACTTCGCACCGTGGCTTAATAGGCAAAGCACCGGCACATTGTTATTCCGGAGGTTGCGGGTTCAAGTCCCGTCGGTACGATGAAATTTTGGATTGTGTTTAACAATTTACAAAAATATAAAGTGTGAAACACTTCAAAGAAACATAATATTTGATTTACGCAGTGCAACATCTCACGTCGGATTTGAAAACTGTAATGATTTCTTCCGAATGATTAACTTACGTAATAAGTAGTCATAGATGGCGCCACCAATGCATAATTGGGTTAACAAATGCAATCCACTAATTTCGTCGTAACTATACTTCGCACCGTGGCTTAATTGGCAAAGCACCGGAACATGTTATTCCGGTGGTTGCGGGTTCAAGTCCCGTCGGTACGATGAAATTTTGGATTGTGTTTAACAATTTACAAATATATAAAGTGTGAAACACTTCAAATAAACATAATATTTGATTTACGCAGTGCAACATCTCTCGTCAGATTTGAAAACTAATGATTTCTTCCGAATGATTAACTTACGTAATAAGTAGTCATAGATGGCGCCACCAATGCATAATTGGGGTAACAAATGCAATCCACTAATTTCGTCGTAACGATACTTCGCACCGTGGCTTTATTGGCAAAGCATCGGTACATGTTATTCCGGAGGTTGCGGGTTCAAGTCTCGTCGGTACGATGAAATGTTGGATTGTGTTTAACAATTTACAAAAATATAAAGTGTGAAACACTTCAAAGAAACATTATATTTAAGTTTACTACATATATAGTATCTATCTACTACCTAATAGACTTGCCTGGCACCGACTTCAAATGGATGAGTGAGTGGTGCTTATAATAATTATATTAATTTATTTTTCGCTTTTGTGGTTTTGAAGTCGGTTTAATTTTTTTATTTATTTTACCATTTTTAGTGCAAAACAAGTTTTAATTACTTAAATTACATGAATATATAAAATTTCGTGTCTGGGCTGTTCAGCATTGAGGAGTTTAGGAGTTTAGTTAAATCAATTTTCAAAATGTTGCGTCTGTACTGTATTCACCGTTGAGGAGATCCCTCGCCGGAAGTTAGCTATGGATGCAGCAGCCATGTCGTGATGGAGTTTAGAACAGGCTATAGTATAGTTAAATCCATTTACAAAATTTTATCACCGAACTCCTAACCGTTAAAGAGTTGTGCCTTCCTTCATCAGCTTACCAGCGTCATAAGATGATGATAAAACGACTCAATAGGTTTAGAAAATATATGAAAAACATTGTTGATACCTGTAAAAATTGAGAGTTGCCCTCGATTTCCCTGGGATTCCATAATCAGATCCTGACTTGGTGCCAAATACTTGGTGCCAATACTCTTACAAATAACAAAAGAATTTTGAGAATCGGTTCACAATGGCAGAGTAATCGGTGAACATACATAAAAAATACATACGCGTCGATAACCTCCTCCTTTTTTGAAGTCGGTTAAAAACAAAGTCCCCCGCCGCGTCTGTCTGTGTCTGTTCGCGAAAACTCAAAAACTACTAAACTGATTTTCATGCGGTTTTCACCAAATAGACTAAATACAATAAATGGCGAAGGTTTATTACTATATAATTTTATATGTTTTTTGTTATATAATTTGCTAAGGTTTTATGTAAATTGGTTGAAAAATGAAAATGATTGTTGAAGATTTTCATTAAAACAAACTGAGACGAAAATGTTGGTATATTATTATATGCTCTAACCGAGTAAAGCCGGGGCAGGTTTAAGTTATATATATTACTGACTAATATACAAAACGTGCTTATGTAATATTTATAATTTTAATTTTAAATTACATACTCTAACACTAGACAGAATTTAAATTACATACAGTGATATGAAAATTAAATTTATGTTAATAGAAATAGTAAATGAAGAATGTTGATAAAACTACATTCATTGCTTATTATGCCATCATTTGTTATCGTTGCCTATTCTCAGCAGTCATTTTCCAGTTTGAGTTTTTACGTATAACTATAAAAATGGTGTATCTCTCTCTATGCCAATCCATAATTAACTACGATATCGTATGCTGGGGAACAGCTGCCAGAACTCATCTACTAAGACTTGAAAGAGCACAGCGCGCGATACTGAAGGTAGCATACAGAAAACCAGATACGCCACGAATATGCTTTACAATGAAACTGGACATCTGACAGTCAGACAACTGTACATTATGGCAACATTGAGATTTCACAAAACATCTCTCTCCAGCATATCTGTCCGTGAAAGACCTTCTCGTTATAAAATGTGGGATTTACCATCTACAAAAAGCTTATTTGCGACGCGGTCTTTTGCATATAGAGGTCCATATATCTATAGGACCATAGACAAACAAAACAATATCCTTACAGATACTCGTCACATTTGCAAACAAAAAATATTTAAATTTCTCAAGTCCCTCAGTTATGACGAAACAGAGGCACTTTTCAAAGGTCCTAGCTAACAGTAAGGGCCTGTATCGTATTGCACCGAGTGTCTTGCGCACTTGCAATGCGAGGCGATCCAGGCCCGCTGACCTATGTCATATTAGGACTCACATTATGTCACTGAGCCCTAGTCCACGAATTATAAAGATTAAAGAAATAAAGAGCACTTAAAAATTCAAATACAGTCACACTACACTGAATACACATTCTTTTTTTTTTTCATTTTCATACACACATTCACTCATTTACTCGCTTACTCAATTACTCAGTCACTCAAATACATACCCACTAACACTCTCACTCAATTACATACTCACTATCACTCTCAATCACTCACTAACTCTCTTACTTACTTACACTGATATATACCTTAAAAATTTGAAACACATGCATTGTGTACATGTATTATTCTAGGAAACTGTTGGAAAGAGCCACTAGATCTGGCGACACAGGAACTCTCCTAGTGCTGGATATAGGGTTTCCCACCACAGTAGGTATCTTATTTACTTCGCGTTACAGAACAACATATTATTATTTTGTTATTATATTAACTTTTATCATAAGATCAAGTGGTTTTTATTTAGTTGATTTTAGTTGTTAAAACAATTTATTTATTGTAACAACATAAATGTATAAACTCACAAGGCACAGCTTTTAACCTTATCTAAAACAACTAAATGATCAACATAATTTCATTATGAGATTAATAACGATTTTAAAATTATGTTGTGTTATTACATAAGTTTTGTAATTAGTGTTAACATCATAACCATAACCTACTCATTATCCATATTAATGAAATAAATAAATAAAATAAATAAATAAACTGATTTCATAAGAAACTCGTGAAAAGTTAAAAATAAATAACAAAACTGGCTAGATCACAAACTATGAATAAAGAACGAGGCTAACCGGAAAAATAATTGAATACGACTAATATTAAGAAAATAAAATTTTTCAACACAAAAATTAAATCAGTCAACTTATTTTTTAAACACAAAAAGATGATATTTAAATGTGTTAATTTTCAGAAACACGCCGAAAGTCATTTCTCGCTGACCATTATCAACCTTTCCCGTCAAAAAGGAATGGTTTAAACCCTTTACCGCGGCGTTTCGGTTATTTATTGTCGGCCAAGCGATTTAGGTCGACGCACATCACGCTTTGGACAGCTCGGTGAATGTGGAAATAGAGTTTTTGAATATACGCATTTATTCCTCTCACCCGTCGAGAACCACGGACGGGTAGAAGACAAACAAAATGTAAATAGGCGGTACTTTTTAGGGTTCCGTAGCCGAATGGCAAAAAAACGGAACCCTGTCTGTCTGTTTGTCTGTCTGTCTGTCTGTCTGTCTGTCCGTCCGTATGTCACAGCGATTTAATTCCAAAACTGTTAAGACTACAGAATTGAAACTTGGTACGTAGATGTATTCTGTGAACCGCTTTCCGATTTTTATACAAAAATAAAAAATATAAAAGTTTAAGGGGGGCATCCCATACATGGAAATGAAACAAACAATATTTTTTTTCTTCAAACCTACACGTGTGGGGTATCTATGGATAGGTCTTTAAAAATGACATTGAGGTTTCTAAAATATTTTTTTCTCAAAGTCAATCATTAGGCGAGAGAAAGATAGCCGCGTCTAAAGTGGTAAAATAGTGAAAAATCTAAAAAATATATATGCTGTAGATCTCAATAAAAACTAACAACGAAAATTGGTTTGAACGAGATACAGTCAGCAGTTTTAGAGATATGGCGACCGCATAGATAACTTTTTTTTTCATACAAACACTATGAAAAACAAAGTTAATTTTGTAGTTGTGAAAAATCATAGTTATAGAATACTCTACTGTGTTACGGAACCCTACGAGTGTGAGTGCGACTTGCACTTAGCCAGTTTTATTTAACCTCAAAACTTACATAATTATTTATAGCAATTTCCAAACCTCATTAGTAAATTTTGTAATATCATTCAGCCACGTTGGCGTACAGGATAGATGGGTCTTCTAAGCGACAGGTCGCCAGGACAATCAGAGTGTTTTATACAGTTGGTAGGCGCATATTATATCAACATTCCGCCTGAATTGCTATCAAAAAGTAGCTTACCACCATCAATGGGAAAATCTGCCGCCATAACATTACGTTGTTCCGACAGCACACAGCCCTTGAGAGTCTAGGCCTAGTGTGTTTACTATCTTCGACCACATCATCGCTTACTTAACCTTAATACTTAAACTTAAAAAAACTTAAACTTAATAATTGTATGTGTTGCATATATGTATATATGCAACATATACAATTATTTTTATTTTTTAGCGTTATGTACTTCCGCTCCATATAAAATTCGACTACCTATGCCAAATCTCATCACTCGCAAAATAACATATCCTCCTATACCTTCCTCCTACACCCACTCAGACCTCTAACAAAAATACATCAAAGTATAACAGCAATGTATAATTTAACCCATCACAAAAAATAACCAATAAACAATATTTGTCATATCAACATAGGCTTAATCCCTTATCAAATTGAGTGAAGGCAAACAAAAAGGAATCGAAAATAGGATAAAATGGGAAATCAGGTAATGTATGTATGGAAATCGGATGAATTCGGGTCTAAGAAGGTTAGGGGTAGCAACTATTGGGGTGACGGTGAGTGGTTGGCCTTAGAAGTATTCATATATGTACAGAATCTCATTCAAATCTGTTTAATAATGCAAGTCTTTTCTGTGGTGAAAAGTTGTCGTTTGTTCCCCGTGTCTCTCAGGAAGATCGCACTTTGATCCGATAAAAGGTTTTCTTCACATTTGTTTTTTTACCCACGGAATGGAGACGGTATGCATTTGGGGTGAGAGTTTTTGTATGTACAAATCCATGTTGCCATTTATCTCCAAAAGTACTAGTCCGATTTTGATGTAATTTTCAGTCATGGGTTTAGGTTTAATCGGTGCATGTTTTTAGATGTTACGGTGACAACTCACCATGGGGCGCTGCAGTAAACATTTGTTTGTGCAAATCAATGTTGCCATTTATCTCCAAAACAACTAGTCCTATTTTGATGCAGTTTTCAGTTATGGGTTCGGGTTTGATTGGTGCATGTTCTTAGATAGGTAGTACGGTGTCAACTCACCAGGGGGCGCTGCAGCAAACATTATTTGTGCAAATCCATGTCGCCATTTTTTTCCATAACTACTAGTTCGATTTTGTCTTTAAACGGTTCGTAATTAATCAGTGGTGGTTCTTAGATAGATGCTATGACGTTAACTTTCTAAATGACCCTGTCGCGGGTGATTATTCAAAATTTTAATTTTGTTACTTGTCGTATGTATGGATGGATAACGTTGAACTGGTATGTGAGGTAAGGTAATTTTTTTGTTAAAGCTAACTAGCAATGTAGATTACTAGTAGTCTTGTTAACCTCCAACTAAGCTGAATATGCTTGTGTCTGGAGTGGGTTCACGTTAATAGTGCAATGGGTGAGGATCGAACTCACTACCTCACGATCGTCGGGCCGACACCTTAGCCATTGGGCTATTGCCGTTTTATAAACTTTAGTGTCTATGGAACTTGATATCTAGATGTGTCATGGTATCTAATAGGTGCAGGCGCAGTGAAGGTGACAACTATCTCGCCTGATGGTGGTCGATGATGGTGAACACGCTATGTCTCGAATACTCTGACTCTCAAGGGCTGTGTGCTGTCGGAACACCGTAAGATTATGTCAGAAGATTTGCTCCTTGATGTGGTCATTGGTAGTAAGCTACTTTTTTGTAGTAAGTCAGTTGGAACATCGATATAATATACTCCTTCCACCTGTGGACGAGCACCCGTGCTAGGATTTGCACCGGTAACCTCTCGCTTAGAAGTCAATCCATCTATCCTTCAAACTTCAAACGCCTTCATACTGTTTCAGGTATTTATGTCATAATACAATTATTTACCTTGTTTCAGTTATTAATACAATATTATTTAAGTGCTCCAGAGATGGTCATACGAAATGGTCAATGGGCTTCAATCAATATTTCCATCATTCGCTTTTTACCTCGTAGTTGCGAATGACAATGGCATCAATTGCCTCTGTTGACGATCACTTGGTCCATCAATGACGTTAAAATTGTCAAGTGTCGAATGACCGTCGCCGGGGCACTTTACATCTCTACATTATAAATCATTAATTAATTACTACTTTTCAGTACATTTTAAGTCTCTTACATTTCATTGTAAAGGACACGAGAAATCCTTACTAAAATAACGTCATTTTGACAAAAAACATTAAGAATTACGAACCATCACAAAAGAAGCCCTTGATCTAGCCAAGCTTTCAACCTTAATAGCTCCTTTTTAGAGCCCTTTATTTAGTTAAACCTCCATCTGTATCAAACGTCTACTTTCCCATCGATCTTTGAGGTGTCATTAGAATAAACGACATAAATAAATACAGATGCGTCACCTTATAAATTTTGCCTAATCCCCGAAGTGCCGTGACTTGTGTCTTTAGCCGAACTAAATATTGTCTTTATGGCAGTTTAGTAAATACGTGCCCGCATGTTCTGAATGTTAGTGTCTCGCATTAGTTTAATGTGTCTGCGAATTTGAATTGCTATTCTATATATTTTTTACGAGACATTTGATTTAATTTAAGAACAGCAGCTGTATAAATTGGTGTTTGAAGACACTAACTTTGTAAGTCTCTTTTCAATAATTGCGATAGGTTTATATGATAAATTATAATAGAATAACAAATTCGAATATGAGATCCAAAATTACTCACATTAAAAATACAATGATTCAAGAACCATGTATTTTTACGCTAGCGTGCCTTCAGTGACACTTCAAATACCCAAAACCATAGAAAAAGCATGTAAGATTACAATATGTCTGTGTATATTTTGCCTAAAACAAGCAGAATGCAGCTATCATCATAAGATATAAATAAACTGGCCAAGTGCAAGTCGGACTCGCACTCGTAGGGTTCCGTAACACAGTAGAGTATTCTATAACTATGATTTTTCGCAACTACAAAAATAACGTTGTTTTTCATAGTGTTTTTATGAAAAACAAAGTTATCTTTGCGGTCGGTATATCTCAAAAACTGCTGACTGTATCTCGTTCAAACCTATTTTCGTTGAAAGTTTTTATTGAGATCTATAGAATATATTTTTTCTAGATTTTTCACTCCCTTTTAAAATTAGAGGGGGGGGGGGACACACATTTTAGCACTTTAGACGCGCCTATCTTTTAAATGATTGACTTTAAGAAAAAAATATTTTGGAAACATCAATGTCATTTTTAAAGACCTATTATCCATAGACACCCCAAACGTATAGGTTTGAACAAACATTTTTTTTTTTGTTTCAGTTTAATTTATGGGATGCCCCCCCCTTAAACATTTATATATTTTATTTTTGTATGAAAATCGGAAAGCGGTTCACAGAATACATCCACCTACTAAGTTTCAATTCTGTAGTCCTAATAGTTTCGGAATAAAATGGCTGTGACATACGGACGGACAGACAGACAGACATGGCGAATTTATAAGGGTTCCGTTTTTTGCCATTCGGCTACGGAACCCTAAAAAGGTGTTTTAATCATTTACTTAATTAGAATTAACAACTAAAGCTATCATTAAAACTACCCATCTATAAACAAACAAATATATCTAATCACAAACAATAAAAACTAAAATGTAGTTTACTTAACCACAACCAGTAATTCCCAATTAAGTTCCCAAAATGCTGGCTATATTCCTCCTTTGAATGGCGATTCTCTGAGCTAAATTTGCCAGCCATGCCAGCATTTTGGCCCCGTATCGTTTCAACCAGACTTGCGGAGAGATCTTTAAAAATTCTGTGTGCACCCGGTCCCCACGGCCCTAGAGGCTCAACCCCAAAAGGAACAATTAGGTAGCAGCTGTCTAAGCCACTATATTTGCGCCTTTTGAGGTTATCAGCTTCTTCTGCGGCCACACCAGCATTTTTCTGTGTACCGGGAAGATGCGACAGTGACAAAGTGTCAACACAAGTAGCGTCCCATACAAAGGCCGCCCTATCTTCTATGGTATTAACGTCATACCGTCAGGTTTTTTACCATCATCACGCATAAAGCCGTTTGGTTCTAAAACGGCTGCGCAGTTGATGGTGGTAAAAGCCCGACGGATGATGTCATCGAGGCTAGCGTAACGAGAAAAAAGATTGCCAAATTACTTAAATGGATGACAGCCGCCTTTCAAAAGCGGTTTTCTAATTACTCGCATTCGTCTTTATGAATTTGAGAATGGAATATTGGGTACGGTAATTCAAGATAAGTGTAGGTTCTCTATCTTAAAAAAATAATAATATCACAATACTAAATGAAACACAAATAATCATAATATTTGACAGAAAGTCTTTAAATACAGTCAGAGTTACAAAGTCAAAAAATAGAAAATTGCTTTTAATATTAATGTAGGCAATTAAACCTTTCCTCTCTATCTTTTTACTAATCTTTGACGGAACCGTAATGGACACTCTTGGAAAAATTACTACGGAACCCGCCTTAAATTGGGGTACCGTATTATAATGCTTTTAAATCGAGATGCCTTCTAGCTTGACTTTTGGGGCTGCTTTTCTGGAAACCTTTTTGTTGTATGGCAGAATAAATATTTATATTGTAGATACCTTTGGTTTGACAGTCCTTTGGGTTGTAATTTTAGGTTTGTGGGTTTAATTGTATTTTGATTTCGGTAGAGAGCTGTACGATCACTGATTTCATGTTTTACAAAAAAAAGTTTAACTTATAATTATTATAATTTAGTTTTTTCTATATAATAGAGCATATTTTAAAAAATATCTGATCCGACGACAAAGTTGAGACTTATCGCTATTTCTCAAAAATTTTCTTTCACTGAATCTTTGCATTTACTTAATCTTGTATTTACATAATTTTATAGAAAGGGAAAATAGTTCTATTTTAAATATCTGTTTCAACTGTATTTATTATTCTCCTAATGCTGATAAATGTTTATATTCAAAATAATAGATAAGAATTTTATAAAGTCGATTTTAATAATAATTTACGGACACGCACTTAACTAATATTTCTCTTGTGATGATGAGTGATGATACGCACTTAGATGATGCTTGTCTAAAACTAATAAACTGGCCCAGTGCAAGTTGGACTCGCACTCGTAGGGTTCCGTACCACACTACAGTATTTTATAAGATCGACCAAAAAGTACCACTATCATTTTTCGCCACCAAAAATAATAATTAATAAACATTTTATTTCTTATAACGTCATCTAACGTCTAACAAAGGTGTTAGGGTTAGACATTACAATATAACGCCATCTATGGGACGTTTACCTAACTAAGCGTTCATAGATGGCGTGAAATGCCGAAAAAAACACGTTTCTTGTATGGGGACCCTCTATTATTTTTAACTTTATTCTGTTTTTAGTATTTGTTGTTATAGCGACAACAGAAATACATCATCTGTGAAAATTTCAACTGTCTAACTATCACGGTTCATGAGATACAGCCTGGTGACAGACGGACAGACCGACAGACAGGCAGACAGACAGACGGACAGCGGAGTTTAAGGGTGTTACCACACCAATCGATCGACTATCGATCGACGCCATCGATCGATGGTAGAATGAAGTCGATTGATAGTTCATACCTACTACATCAGTCGAGCACCCACCAATGAGACATCGTACGACAATCGATCGGACATCGATCGTCGATCGATCAATTGGTGTGGTAACACCCTTAGTAATAGGGTCCCGTTTTACCCTTTGGGTACGGAACCCTAAAAAACGGCAGTAAGCTCGATAGGGTATGGACAACAGGTTGGCCCGTTTTATAAACCATCAAATTCCTTTGATCTCAAGAGATTCACATAAACACCCAGACTACCAACATAAAATCACTTGATTCTTTTATCGTAGCTTTCATAAATTTTTAAACCATACCTTTTTAAAAATGTACAAAAATGAAATATTACCTTACCCGCATTGGGATAATGACGCACCGTTCTTAAAATGCATTATTTTGTTCACGACACGAAGATAATTCACCCACAATACCTGCGAGTCTGCGAAAGTCGAAAAATATATTTATTTTGGTCCACCATGGCCGCCATAAATCAGTTCCTGCAAAGAAGGATTTATTCCCACGAAAATACTCGGCAATATTAGCAGAAAAGCTGCGAACTATTCCATAACATTTTAAGGTTACGTGCACACTTGATACTGAATTACTCATGTCGGTAGATTTATGACCTCACGAGAATTAAAAAACCTTTTGTATTTACCAGCTTTTGTTTAACTAGAAACGTTTGAATGAAAGTTGCCCGTTTCCGTACCTAAAGCCATTTTCAACAACTCACTAGTAGCGAGAGGTTTCCGGTTCAAATCCTAGCCTGGGTGTTCATTCACAGGTGGTAGTTGTGGTGGTGTTTGCGGTGGTAGTTGTGGTGGTAGTTGTGGTGGTAGTTGTGGTCGTAGTTGTGGTGGTAGTTGTGGTTGTAGTTGTGGTGGTAGTTGTGGTGGTAGTTGTGGTCTTAGTTGTAGTGGTAGTTGTGATTGTAGTTGTGGTGGTAGTTGTGGTGGTAGTTGTGGTCGTAGTTGTAGTGGTAGTTGTGATTGTAGTTGTGGTGGTAGTTGTGGTGGTAGTTGTGGTGGTAGTTGTGGTCGTAGTTGTAGTGGTAGTTGTGATTGTAGTTGTGGTGGTAGTTGTGGTGGTAGTTGTGGTGGTAGTTGTGGTCGTAGTTGTAGTGGTAGTTGTGATTGTAGTTGTGGTGGTAGTTGTGGTGGTAGTTGTGGTCGTAGTTGTGGTCGTAGTTGTAGTGGTAGTTGTGATTGTAGTTGTGGTGGTAGTTGTGGTGGTAGTTGTGGTCGTAGTTGTAGTGGTAGTTGTGATTGTAGTTGTGGTGGTAGTTGTGGTGGTAGTTGTGGTGGTAGTTGTGGTCGTAGTTGTAGTGGTAGTTGTGATTGTAGTTGTGGTGGTAGTTGTGGTGGTAGTTGTGGTGGTAGTTGTGGTCGTAGTTGTAGTGGTAGTTGTGATTGTAGTTGTGGTGGTAGTTGTGGTGGTAGTTGTGGTCGTAGTTGTAGTGGTAGTTGTGATTGTAGTTGTGGTGGTAGTTGTGGTGGTAGTTGTGGTGGTAGTTGTGGTCGTAGTTGTAGTGGTAGTTGTGATTGTAGTTGTGGTGGTAGTTGTGGTGGTAGTTGTGGTGGTAGTTGTGGTGGTAGTTGTGGTCGTAGTTGTAGTGGTAGTTGTGATTGTAGTTGTGGTGGTAGTTGTGGTGGTAGTTGTGGTGGTAGTTGTGGTGGTAGTTGTGGTCGTAGTTGTAGTGGTAGTTGTGGTGGTGTTTGCGGTGGTAGTTGTGGTGTTAGTTGTGGTGGTAGTTGTGGTGGTAGTTGTGGTGGTAGTTGTGGTGGTAGTTGTGGTCGTAGTTGTGGTGGTAGTTGTGGTCGTAGTTGTAGTGGTAGTTGTGGTGGTAGTTGTGGTGGTAGTTGTGGATGTAGTTGTGGTGGTAGTTGTGGTGGTAGTTGTGGTCGTAGTTATAGTGGTAGTTGTGGTGGTAGTTGTGGTGGTAGTTGTGATTGTAGTTGTGGTTGTAGTTGTGGTTGTAGTTGTGGTGGTAGTTGTGGTGGTAGCAAGTCAGTTGTATCCATGGAACATCGATACAACTAACTTGCTACCGAAAAAGTAGCATACTACCATCATAGAAAAAAATCTGCCGCCATAACTTTATGGTGCGGTGTTCCGAGATAGTGGTTATCGCTAACCTATACATAAAATGAAAAAAAAAATTACGCCATCGCCACACATCCTAACCAATATTTTTCTTGTAATCCAACAAAGAATCCACTGATCTTTTGTTTTCAGTTAAGTCTTTATACATATTTTATTTATATATTTCAATTTTATCCTGGAACTCGAAAATTTCCCAACGCTGCCCGCTGCCTCGCGTTCCGATGCCTCGCCATATTTTGTTTTTGATACCTAAACAGTAAAGAGTTATTAATCTTTTCTATAGCATAGGTTAGGTATGAAAATTGTAACAACTCATTCAATAAGCGGCGAAGGAGGCAATAGCCCAATGTAGGCGGCAATAGCCCAATGGATGGAGTGTTGAACTGGCGATCGAGAGGTCGTGAGTTCGATCCCACCCCACCCATTGCACTATTGACGTGAACCCACTCCAGACACAAGCATATTTAGCTTAGTTGGAGGTTAACAAGAATACTAGTATTGTGCGACCCACATTGCGAGTCTGCGAATCTTTAAAAAATAATATTAAAAAAATAAGCGGATTTAAAATAAAAAAAAACTCAATTAACCGTTACATTGGTGCAATATTCAAAATACAACACCATCTGTCAATTTTGGTTAATACATTCAAATTAAATCAATACTTGAGCCATAAAACTCGATCTTTTCAGTCTAGCAAAACCAACTGAAAGTGATCTTTTATTTATGTTATGTTCATCTGATAAACTGACCAATCACAGCGCAGTGTGCGGCGTCCAATCCACTTAGCTCATTTTATTACCTCTAGTGGTTTACGTCAAAAAGCATTTGAAAATACTTCTTTATTTTGTGGAGGTGTTAAAAACGCATTACACGTGTTTATTTCTTTATTGAAGCACTCAAAAAAGTTATTTGATAGTATTTCTCTCGAATTTTATTATTATTTGAGTTGAGTGTCAAGTAGACAAAGTTAGTAAAGTTGTGTATTGTAAGATGATGGCTGATAAATAATTTAAGATCTCTTAAAAAACTAACAGAACCAACTTCAAATGCCGCGCTAGTCATGTTTAGTACCAAGTTTTTTTTAAATATCATATAGGCTAGCGTCTGACTACTATCTCACCTGTTGGTAAGTGATGATGCGGTCGAGGATAGTAGCACGCTCTGGTAGCTCTAGTTTGAAGTGTTTATCTTCATATGTCTGGAGATACTCATTAGATTTTTACAACATTTAAAGATAAAGATCGTTTATTTGTTCAACCATGAGTATGCATGCAATAATAAATAATTTGCATGCAAGTTGGTCAAAAAGTCGAGGATTCGTACATGTTTGAGCCACTATGGCGTACAAATTCGTAATTATTTTACATACTTAATCAAACTTATATTATTATAAAATTACAGTAGTTCAATAAAATTTAGAATATTTTAGTATAATAATTACCGTATAAAAATAACTAGTGAGATTTATACAAATTTATTTAAATAGGACTATTTCGGAATAAACTTTTTCGAACAATAAATAACATTGCAAATCCGTCTCTTTATTACGGAGTTATGCCGGATAATACATAAAAAAATATAAACATCTGAAAAAGCATTATTTGACCTATTCCACCATATTGGCTAACCCTATAACAACAATTTGTCAAATCGGTAGAGTCGTGAAAAAGTAACGGATAGAGCAATTTTCATAATTCACAGAATGTTCATAGGCGATGGCTACGGTTACCTCTTCCCATCAGATAGGCCGTTACTTGCCCACCTAGAGTATAAAAAAATTATATGCACTCAGAAATATCGTACTTTATAACAATTTTATTAATAAAAGAGCAAATATGAGGTACTTTTATGAAAGCTCTTTTTACTAAGGTTTCTTTTGTAGTTGGAGTAAATGCAGTCCCTCAGGGAAACTGGCTGGAGGTAACTTAATATGGTTTCTTGTATGACCTTTAGTTTCCTTTATTCCCTTTGCCTTTACCTGGCAGGGTCAGCACGAATGCCTTTTTAGGGTACCGTACCTTTGTCCGTCTGTCCGTCTCTGCGTCCGTGAAGACCTCTTTTCTCAAAAACGTGTTGAGGTATCAAGTTGAAACTTATACTAAATACTTAAGTTTACGGTATCTTTCGGCTGTAAAAAAATCAAACTTGAAAGTCAACGCAATTAAAATATATGACCGTTTATGTCGCATATTTTTGCATATTGTGCGATTTCAACATGGAATCAAAACCTATAGGGTACTTCCCATTGATCTAGAATCATGAAATTTTGCAAAAAGTAAGGTTTCATAAAGGAAAAAAAAATCTGAAACTGTAAATATGTAATTTATTAACAAAAAGAGCGAATTCACTGTTAAAAACTTTTGTTCGCGGTTTGTGCATCAAACATGTCTAGGGCATCGAACATTCGTCCTTAAAATACAAAATAACTTTCATAACTTATGATAAATTAAACAAAACATTTAAGTAGGTTTTAAGTATAGTACTTTCCAACTTCGTGTCTAGGCATTTAAAATCATTATTCAAGTTCTAAAACTAGTTTGGAATACCAAACATTTTACGAAGCACAACACATGTCAGGACAAGACTTACGAGTACTTACTACCAAGACCTATAACTTAGTACTAACTTAGCGAACTGAACGTTACAAGAAGTTTACAAATAGTGACGTGTAGGTTTAACACCTGAGCTACATTAGTCCATTGACATCTTGTAAAAATTTGACAATACTTTACTTTTTGGGTGAAATTTAATTTCTTTTTTTCATAGTTGGGTAGTTACTTAATATTATTTAAAGGGATAACTTACTTCTTATAGGGTTTTTTCTAAAGCCACCGATTTATGATGGTTATACCATATGCCCGAACGAACAGATTTGCTTCTTCGTATATCATACGAATCTCTAAGGAATGGAATACCCTGCCTGAGTCTGTGTTGCCGGTTCAGTACAATATGGAGGTTTTCGAATATAGGTATCTTCTGGGAAAGCACTCTCTCTCTCTCATCACTTAACATCAGGTGAGATAGTGGTCAAGTGCTACCCAGTTCCGTGTAAAAAATAAATAAAACTCTAAATGTAGAAATAAATATCAATCTGTTATGACATTTAACCCTTTGAACGATTTTCTGTTAGATGTTTTATTTCAATACCTAAAAAAATCGTAGTCTCATGTGGACTTACAGGTATTTAAAGTAACAATAAAGAGTGGACAACACTCGCGGCTAGTTCTAACATTTCAATGGATTTTTAGTCTGAAGTTGTTGAAATGTTCTGACAGAGAGTATAAAAGTTTTAATGCTGACAGATGCAGAGTCAATGACCTGTAGAGTGCACTCACTTCAAAAAGATTATAATTTTAAGATTAAATTTAATTTAGAAACGCATACTGTCTAGAGCTGTTAAGTTTAGTTAAGAAACCCGCAACCCCTCAGCATGTTGGTAGGACACTGTCTAGTGTCCGCTTGGCCAGTTACCTTCCTCAAGTTTGAAAATCTGTCGCCAAACATTTTCTTTGTTCCAGCAGCTGTCCATGAAAGCCAGTTAGTTCCCTTTAGGCTTATCGTGCTACCATATTCAGAACTGGCACATACACACTCACGAGTTTTTTCCTTGTTGGAGATTAAGGTATTAATTTGACTAGTTGATCTTTTACTTGATATTCTTGATTGATATTTCACATTTTAGTCCAATATTTATAGCTTTTAACCATTTCCACAAAAAGGAGGAGGTTCTCAATTTGACTGTTTTTTTAATGTTGGTTAACTCAAAACTCCGTCAAATCTTAACCAATTTGATTTTTTTTTTGTTTGAGAGATTATGCCTCCCGTTTGGTCCCATTCAATATTTATAGGGATCTGATAGATAGATAGATAGATAGAATACGCTTTATTGCACTTAAATATCTTAATAGATAGATAGATAGATAGACAGATAGATAGAATACGCTTTATTGCACTTAAATATCTTAATAGATAGATAGATAGATAGATAGAATACACTTTATTGCACTTAAATATCTTAATAGATAGATAGATAGATAGATAGAATACGCTTTATTGCACTTAAATATCTTAATAGATAGATAGATAGATAGATAGATAGAATACGCTTTATTGCACTTAAATATCTTAAAATTACGTACAATAATCATTACATTTACAGTACAATCGGCGGCCTTATCGCTAATTAGCGATCTATTCCAGGCAACCGTGGGCTGATTTGAGACACATTTATATCATACAGATGGTAGGTGTGCATGAGAAGCAGCAATATATTATTATTTTAAAATGATTACCTACAAAAAAAATAGTATACGTAAAATTAATAACTACATAGTTACATATACATTATAACATACTAATGTCTACATAATATAAAAATAATTCATAGATAGGCATATATTATAATAAACAATTATACATACAAATACATAATACATACAAATACATACCTAAATATACAATACATACAAATGATAATCATCTATCTATCTAATCATCTGATAATCATCTCCGGAGATATGAAGACAAAAAATATAAACACATTACCTTGATGACAAGTGGATATTTTTACTATAGCGGCATGTGTCGGTTTTTTCGTTTTGAAGACAATCTTAAATTAGTTTTTTATGATTAAAGAGCATATTACTTGTAAATACGTCCCAATTGTAACTACAATACAGCCTTTTCGGCTAATAAGCAATTATGCTTTAGCCTTAACTTAATACGAAAACTATACTAAGAATGTGTCCATTAACACTTTTTATATCGTCTGTAATAAAGGTTTCACATTGTTCAAGTGTTCATACGTATAGCACTTTTAGCACTTTATAATTCAACTTTTTTTTATATACTAGTTCAATACTTAACTGACATAATATGAACTATTACATATTACTCAGTGGTGTCACCTGGTGACCATAAAAACGGTAGCCCCCTTTGGAAGACGGCAGTGAGACTGTGAAGTTATCGACATAGCTCAACGGATCAGTAAGCTGAAGTGGCAGTGGGCTGGTCATATCTGCCGCAGGACTGATAACCGTTGGGGTAGACTTGTCCTAGAGTGGAGACCGCAAATCGGCAAACGTAGCGTACGACGACCTGTGACCAGGTGGAGCGACAACATACGCAAAGCGGTGGGCAGTGACTGGAACGGAAGAGCCGAAGGTCGGGCTCAGTGGCACATCTTGGGAGAGGCCTACGTCCAGCAGTGGACGGACACCGGCTGATGATGATGATGATGAGTGAGACAAGGCGTCGAACAACCTAAATCCGTCCAATCCTGCAGGGCTATTCACAATCATTCGAAAGCAAATGTTATTCGGAAACTGTCTCTCTTTCGACTTGGATCTTTGCAATACATAACTTTTGATATTTTAATTTTAAACTTGCCCCGGGACACAATTTCAGTAGCAAGTTTGAGACGTTTATCGACATATCTCTGGAGATACTTATTGGATCTCGATTAAATTACAATGGGACTACCTCGGAAACCTACCTTATCGTTTAAAAAAAAATCATTCGAATCGGTTCACAATTGACGGAGTAATCGCGTAACATACAAAAAATAGCATACAGACGAATTGAGAACCTCCTTCTTTTTGGAAGATGGTTGTAAAACAGTGATTCTAATCGGAAAGGTTTCCACGACCAAGAAGCTCATGAGAGAATAATAAATATACGAAATTAAAATTGACGCTTCTGAATTTGATTGTATCCGATTGCAATGAGACTAACTATGCTGATAACACATCTGACTCAGTCGTCATCTCATCCCGATATATATTATATATTATTTATATATTATATTATATTATTTTCGTCCCATCCGCTGGATGAGGTTTCCTCGATAAGTGCGCCTAAATAGGTATTTCCGCCCATGGGCGGTAAAGTTTCCTTTTAATTGTTGGCTTATAACTTTTGTTTTATTAATGTTCTCGACATGACTTGACCTGACGATCGTTTTATACCTATTCCCTTGTTTCATAGAGGGTTATGAAAAGCAGAGTGTTTAACTCGTCCGCAAAATTATTTTCTATCGGCCGACGTACTTTAAATCCTTCGCTTCGCTTATTGGATTCAAAATAGCGGACTCGCAGAAAAGTACTATTTTGCGCCCTTGTTATACAATCTACTATTCTCCCCTTGATGATGCTTATATACAACCTTAGGGCGTAGTTAATAAGTGTAATGTGTTTGAACAAAATCCTCAACATTGCTGAGCGGCTTCCTTATCCGATGCAAGGACCGCGAAATGAAAAAAAAAATGGTTTCTTGTGGAATGTAAATCCAGCTCCGTTTATTCTTACAACCCCCAAAGCAGTCACTACAAAAGTTTAATGATTTTACTGCAGTACGGAAGACGAAGACATTCTGAAATAGGCTCCTTACTATTATAATGTTTCATACGTTTTAAAAACTTAAAAAGTTGTATAAGAACATGTCAGGCCATCATCCCCATACTTACTTTGGGGTATTTAAATGCTCAGTTGGTTGTAATTACATGATAATTAAAATAGATATTTAACTTATTGACATGAATTGTAATCGCGTAACATACAAAAAAGAAAAAACTGGCCAAGTGCACGTCGGACTCGCACTCGTAGGGTTCCGTACCACACTACAGTATTTTATAAGATCGAGGAAAAAATACTACTATCATTTTTCGCCAGCAAAAAATAATAATTAATAAACATTTTATTTCTTATAACGCCATCTAACGTCTAACAAAGGTGTTAGGGATCGACATTTCAATATAACGCCATCTACACTAAGCGTACTACATAGATGGCGTGAAATGCCGAAAAAACACGTTTCTTGTATTTTTCCCTCTATTATTTTTAACTGTATTCTGTTTTTAGTATTTGTTGTTATAGCGGCAACAGAAATACATCATCTGTGAAAATTTCGACTGTCCAACTATTACGGTTCATGAGATACAGCCTGGTGACAGACGGACAGACAGACAGACAGACAGACAGACAGACGGACAGCGGAGTCTTAGTAATAGGGTCCCGTTTTACCCTTTGGGTACGGAACCCTAAAAAACATACAGACGAAGTGAGAACCTCCTCCATTTTGGAAGTTGGTTATCACTGCTTGTAACTTCCCTGATATATTTCCACATTTATTTGTTCTGTGACAGCAAACCCTGCTTTACTTTGATAAACCGATATTCCATTGAAGGCGCCGCGTAAGCGTAGCTTACAATCCTTAATATTTTGTCCCCTTTCATATTCCCTGTAAAATCTGACTGCCCCGTTTCTTATTCCTATGCAATATATTTTCTTCATTGAGGACATAAAAGCGTTTCCATCGGTCCATTGAGGGACCGTAAGGTTATATATACTGGGGTACGAAGTTACAAGCTTACTGTAGGCCAAACAAAGCGGCAGATCAGCGCATGTTCGTTGATATTTTTTATATTGTTGTTACTCTTGTTGTTACTCTAGTAGCTCTTCAAACCTCGTGAGTCTGTCATTGCATAGTTTTAAACTGATAATTTTATACCTATTATTGTAATTTATCATTATTAGATGCCCGCGAGGGTGAAATAATCGAATATTATAAGAATCTTTGTCCTGTCATACCGATTGACTGACAGACTGATAGACAACGCACAGCCTAAACCGCTGGTCGTAGAGACTTAAAATTTAGAGGGTATATTTGTCTTAGTACGTAAGGGTGTACTAAAAAATGATTTTCCATATATTATATTAGTTATCAATAAAATCATTCTGATTTTGATTCTGAAAATATCGATATATCCCTCTGTTGTTTTATGAGAGACCCTGATGTTGCATTGAGAGATTGGTAATCTTTAACGCCAGAGGTAGTTGGGTTAAAATCCCAATGCGCATTATAATCTTGGCTCTCCGGTGAAAAAAAGCATTTTAGATTTATAGTTATCGTGAGTTTGAATCATGATTATAAAACACCGACTATTATACTCACTACTGTTTGTTGGCGACTGTCTCGACCTAGGTTTCATGCATGTCCGATGCACATCCTCGGGAGTTCATCTGTCAGTTCATCTGTCAAGCATCGGACAAACTCAATCTCACACCATCACTGAGTAGCGCCGCTCGCCGAGCCCCCCTCCCCCGACGAGCCGCGCGCTGCGGGCGGCGGCCCGCAGTGCTCGTCGCGATCTCGCTGCGTGAACTCCCGAGGATGTGCATCGGACATGCATGAAACCTAGGTCGAGACAGTCGAAAACAAACAGTAGTAAGTATAATAGTCGGTGTTTTATAATCAAAAAAAGCATTGTTAAGCAACCAATCTTCATATTTTGGTATACCTGTTGGGCAAGCTTGTATCGATATAGCAACGGCCCCTGCATGGTGGTAGGACACTGTCAAGTATCCGCCTGGCCAGCTACCACCCTCCAGTTGGAAATTCTATCGCCAAAACACATGGGTGTTCTAGCAACTGTCCTTAAGAGCCAGTGCCCATTCTAGACCTAGTGTGCTACCATAAATTAAGTCAATTACCAACGGGTGAGATAGTGGTCAAACGCTAGCCTATATGATACATATTTAAAATGTATATTTAGTGTCAACCAACAACTGAGAGTGAGCGCACAGTGTAAGCCAATTGTGAACGTAGCTTAAAGGGCTGATGTATTAAACGTATTGAGGAAAATATGACTTGCTGAGATATGAATGCAATGGGAAAGGGAATGATCAGAAATGGGATTACAATGGTGGGTGTATTAATCTTAATCAAAGGCTAAGCTCGATTTATATTGTGTGGCCTTTTGTACTGAATATGGAATATAATATTATTCTATGAAATGGTTATTTCACTCGTATTATTTTAGAGGTTCGATCGAGATACGGTAATTCTAGTAGTGTAAAGCCCTTGAGAGTCAGAGTATTTTAGGACTAGCGTGTTCACCATCTTCAACCACATCATCGCTTACCTTCAGGCGAGATAGTGGTCAAACGCTAGCCTAAAATAGCCTGACAAATGGAGTATTTAATACATTATTTCAATTCAGTTACTTGCTGAAGTTAGTTGCGCCGAGAGATAGATATAAAACAAAATTAAAATAAACATATTTTATGATTAGATTTCTAGTTTTTAGATCTGAGTACCCGATTTCTCAGTTATGTATTTAGAACCATACCTAGTTATTTTGTAGTAAGTACGCCACCTATATAGAATTGTCGGAACCCTTCTTTCACAATGACAAATCTAGTGATACGTATTCATACTCAATATTATAAAAAGGTTTGTAACTCTGTCACTGTCTGTTTGTTACCTAATTACGCCTAAACGGACGATCTGATCCTACTGAAATTTAGCAAGGAGATAATTTATGGCGTGAGGAAGAACATTGGCAACTAAATTCTTGATGTACGTGAACGAAGTCGCGGATCAGCTAGTATCATATAATTAAAATATATCAAGACCTTTTAATTAACTGTGCTTTAATTTACTGAGAATTTCAAGAAAATGCATAACACCCGAAGCATTACTATTTTTTTGAGTACGTAGTCTAAAAAAAAGTTGTGGCAATCTATTTAACATATATATATCGAGATACATACGAGTTAGGTACAAACAGATACACTCAATATTTACCCAGCATGTATTATTTCCCTTTGTATATCCCCTTTGTAACGAAATGTACCATTTTTGTTACACGGCTATCATATGGACGTGCTGAAAACAATAAATACAAAGCGAATGCGAGCGATAAAATTGAATTTCCTAGAACAGCGGTGGCTATGGCTCAATGCTCGCCACGTGCGGTTGAAATGCACATAAAATAGTGTAAAAAAGTTCTCTGAGGATGACTGAGCATTTTACTTCTTCTTTTGTGTGTATTATATAACTGGTTTTGCTCTATAAGCTGTAACGTAACGGAGCGCCTTCCTCTCGCTACATGAATAGAGGGAACCTAGATGGGGAAATATGAACACATATTAATAAATCTATAGTTTAATTGACTTTACATTACACAACACTTATCGTTCGACAATGATCTTCGGGCCCATTATATCCTGATAGTGAAGCTCCAGTAAATACCGACCTGATTTAGCACATTTAGCATGCTCGACTTCATCTTATCAGTGACGTCGGAAATCGTTGAAGTCCTATTAGTATTGGCTTGTTTAGCTTCTTCAGTGATCATTTGAAATTCTTCTGCCCATACATCGGCGTCTATATTACCTACGCTTTTTGAAAAATCTACTTTATCCTGCGAACATCTTCCTCGGTGTTAGCGTCAATAACGTTAGTTTCTTTTATCATGTCCCTTAAAGTATCTTAAGGTTATCCATCTTCCATAGTTTGTTCTTCTATTTTATCTTCTATCTTCCGATGATATTGATTTGAACGGGCCACCGTGTTGGCTCATTATTCTAAATGCGCGAACCCATTCACTTAACAGCGACATGTTTACACTCTGTTTTCGGCAATTAATCAGAGAAAAAAAAATGCAAAGAATAATATATTATACTGGACAATCTCTGTCCCCCAAGGATTAGTATTTATATTCTCTTTGATCTGTCTCCCCTTTTGATATTTTTCATGTCATTCATTTTTCAATTTTGACATTGTTCCGTCATAAAGAAACAAATCGTTTTAATACCAAAGAGTATGCACGATGTGAAAAATAAATGAAGTGATTCAAGATATGTCACAAATCTTTTAGGGTTCCGTACCTCAAGTAAAAAGGTACCGTTATTAGATCTGTCCATCGCGCCTTTCCGACCGCCCGTTTGTTCGTTTGTGCAAAGTCATATTTTTTATCACACTTTTATTAGCTTTATCTGTATGTTTCCTTCTATGTTTGTAACCGACTTCTTTAGACTCGATTTTGACCCACTTTAAACAAACAGATTTAATTAAAACTTTGTACACATATCAAGAATCGGGGACAATACAATAATACAAACTAAAAAGTGAAAAATAAATACAGTTTAAATAAAACATCAAAGCACATCAATTTCAATCGTCTAATACTATAAGAATCTTTGTCCTGACATACTGACTGACTGACTGACAGACAATGCACAGCCTAAACCGCTGGTCGTAGAGACTTGAAATTTGGAGGGTATTTTGGGTCTTAGTACGCAAAGGTGTACTAAGCTAGGATTTTCCAAAATTCACCCCTTTATGGGATGAAATATGGGTTCTAAGTTTGTATGGAGAAACAAGATTACATAGTATTTTCTATTCGACACTTCACACAAGTGCTTCAGTAAATAAATAAGTAAATACGTGTTTCATGTTTTTTTGAAATTCCACCCCTAAGAGGGTGAAATGGGGTAACAAAGTCTGAAAATCGGTATTGTTTCGGATTGCGCTGAAATTTGGCATGCAGATAGTTGCAGATTTTGATGAGGTATCCTAGCGGATAAGCGGAGAAAGGATTTTTCAAAATTCACTCCTTAAGGGCATGAAACGGGGGTTCAAAGTTTGAACCGATTTGGCTTCTTTGATGTCGTTTATGATTGAAAGGTTTTTACAAAATAAAAGTTTTAAGTAAATAAAAGAAGTCTATGTGCAACCTTCATTGTGTATGTAATTTTCTTGACGAACACTTTTTCATTCGTCTTACTAATCAACTAAGACTAATCGAGACGATATTGCGAAAATCGTATTCAAGAAAGCCCTCCTATACAAACCAGACCAGACTCGACTAAATAATAAATTCTCTCTAGTGTAGCATTATTAAAACTAGCTCAAGGAGATCTTACAAACGTAAGTGAGGTATCCAGGTAAACCTTGGTGATAGTGGTTGTATAATCAGTATGGTAATTCTTGGCTAGCCGTTATAATGTTACACAGTCATGCTCAGATTGATCTAGGTAGATTTGTTTGTAATTTCGTCGAAGATAATATATAATATAAAGTAAGTAAGTAATATAAAGTAGCTAGCTTCTGCTAGTCCGCCTGGGGCGGTATCATTACTTTGCCAATTAATTTTCAGCCGTAAAATAGGAATGTTTTTCGATTAAATTGGTAAGGTGCCCAGTGAAATGAGACTAAGAATGAGACCATGTGAGACTCAACATCTTTATGTCTCGATGTAACAGGCGCAGTGCAGTGACATGCAAGTTTCTGACAGTCCAGAATTTTGTATGCCGCTGTATCTGTAATAGGTAGACGTCATGAGAAGATGTACATATCTTCTCAATGGTCCAATTTAACAATTCATTGAGATCTAATGATTATCTTCAGAGATATGGAAATAGACAACTTAAATTTGCTACTGAAATTGACTCGCTCGGTTTTTTTTAGTGTTCAAAGTATCATGATTAAACAAAGCAGGGTTTATAAAATACGTATATTCAAAATTATTAAGAAACTAAACAACAAAATAAAATTTTGGGAGTTTTTAAAGATATTCGGAATAGAAGCAGACCTTGGTGAAAATGTCTATTTGAATTTTGGTGTAACATTTTCACCAACATCCAAGACCAAACCAAAGCTTTATATCAATCAAATAGCATTAGCAACCGGATGTCTATCCCCATTCATCCCATGGCCCTATCTGCAAGGGCATCACGGACATTACTTGATGCTCTATCGACCGTGACCGTAGCCATAGATTGAACAAGACCGGTCCTTAGGCAAAGTGGCCTCATCATAATCAGCCAGTGTCAGTCCACTGCTAGATGTAGGCCTCTCCCAAGATACGCCACTAAGCCCAAAGTGGCCTACATTAACAATAAAAAGAGCTAGTCACTCTATATTTTTTTTAAATATAGCGTTTGATCACCTACTGCGGCAGCAAGAAGAAGACGTCAAGATATATATATATAGATCTATTGTAACATCTCGCTCTTTCTTCCGTGTCGTAGGCTTAAGCACAGTTTTAAACCTCATGGTGGCCCCCTGATCACAACTGACTTGGCTATTTTCATCTTAATTCTGACGTGTTACTACAAAAACGTCTGGATGAACAGTGAGCCTTTAAACCGGCTATTACTCTACACATAATTAATCAACGTATAGATAATTTAATTCTTAATAAGACGTCATGATTGGGACGAGGCGACTGTGAATATTTGTAGTTCTAAAGCTGAATGCAAGCTGTCATACAAGCTACACAGCACACGGCATATTTACAATGCATCTTTGGCCTAGATTGACATCCTGTCACTGATTGACAATAATAACCACAAAACTACAAATCGGGAACGTATTCTGAACATTGTGACTGTGGGTGCTAAAAGTGCACACTATGGTTTTTACACAAACTTACGGCGTCTATCTTATTGTATGTTTGTGACCCGTGACCCTTGGATATGTTGGTCAGCTATCCTGGCAATGATGGCTCTACCATCGTTGTCCTTGTTTGTGTGTTGCAAGGTTATGAGGAAACGGAATAAATGTCACGTAAATCTTCGGAAAATAGGACTGGACTGGGTTATGGTCACGCCCTACTTCTTTTATTTTGGTGCTATATTTTACTTCCTATTCAATTTTAGCTATAATCTATTTGTCATCAAAATCTATTTGTAATCTTTTAATTTTTTTTCAATCTAAGTAGGTTTCAACCAAACGAATTGAGAACCTCCTCTTTATTGAAAGTCCAAAAGAGGAGAAGATTCTCAATCGTCAGTATGTTTTTTAGGGTTCTGCATTCAAAGGGTCCCTTTGAATGCAGTGTCTGTCAGTGCCCCTGTCAGTGCGCCTGTCACCAGGCTTTATCTCATGAACCGTGATAGTTAGACAGTTGAATTTTTCACAGATTATGTATTTCTGTTGCCGCTATAACAACAAATACTAAAAACAGAATAAAGTTTAAAATTATTGGATAAAAATAAACACCAATAAACACCGAAAATAAACACGTTTCTTGTATGGGGCATTTCAATATAACACCATCTATGAACGATTAAGTAAACGTCCATAGAGGGCGTTATATTGAAATGCCGATTCCCAACACCTTTGTGTTAACTTTCACTTAGATAGCGTTAGACGTTAGATGGCGTTATAAGAAATAAGCACGCGGCTCACAACTCTGTTTTGATAAATTATTTATTAATTATTAATTTTTGCTGACGAAACATGATAGTGGTATTTTTTGCTCGATCTTATTAAATACTGTAGTGTGGTACGGCACCCTACTAGTGCAAGTCTGACTTGCACTTGGCCCGTTTATTTATGTATGTTACGAGATTACTTCGTCAATTGTGAACCGATTCGAATGATTCTTTTTTTTAATAAGGTAAGGTAAGGTACATTTCCAAGGTGGTCTCATTGTAATTTTATCCAGATCTGATAAGTATCTCCAGAGATATGACGATAAACTTCTCAAACTTGCTACTGAAACTGACTCGCACGGCATGGAAGTCGGTTGTTTTAGTTTTTACACTATCTCAATTATATGACAAAAGCTTATTAGCAATGTGGGTTGCGCATTACTTATAGTCGTAGTAACGCTTTCAAGTAAGCTAAACATGCTTGTGTCTGGTGTGGGTTTGCGTCAAATATTGCAATGGGTGGGGATCCAACTCACGACCTCTCAATCGCCAGGCCGACGCCTTAACCATTGGGCTTTTGCCGCTTTTAGCTAATACAAATGTTTAAACTTTTTACTAATAGTCCTATTGTCGGGCAAAGGCCTCCCTATTCTCTTTCTATTCGTCTTGGTTAGCTGCCATTGTACGTCTTCCGAGAGGTCTAGCTCTAAAATGAGTCTTTTTAAACCGTATTAACTAATTCACATGCTGAGTCACTTTATAAGCGACTTCACAAAAAAGGAGGAGATTCTCAATTCGTCTGAATTTTCACTTGAATTGAATGTATGTTTTCCGATTATTTGAAGATGCCTGAACCGATTTGGAAAATTCTTTTTTTGTTTCAAATGGAACTAATTCACATGCTGAGTCATTTTATAACCAACTTCACAAAAAAAAGAGGAGATTCTCAATTCGTCGGAATCTTCATTTGAATTGAATGTATGTTCACCGATTATTTGAAGATGCCTGAACCGATTTGGAAAATTCTTTTTTTGTTTCAAATGGTACCTTTACCAGGTGGTCCCATTAACATTTTTATGATATCTGTCGAGACATTTGACATTCGATGCATTTATATACCTCGATGACATGCTACTTATAATGCTGGCTACTTTGACTAGCGCGACGTTTGAAGTCGGTTCTTATAGTTTTTAAAACGATCTTAAATTATAATCTTGATAAAATGTTTTTAGAACCGCTCCGACTCTTTCACCTTTCGAATAAAAATAGTGCAAGGAAACAAAAAAATATATTTTTTTGGTAAATTATGTAATACTGTGTCAAAATCTATTGCTAAATCAAGGCCAGTAATTGCAGACCTTGGTTACCACGTCCGATCTTCATAGCATACATCTGCTTAGCAAACACTTTCACCTTCAGCTTAATTCCTACTAAACTGTATTAAAACTACACCTGCCTAATAAAAATATTCTCATATCACCAAAGACTAGGAATAATACAGACATCCCCAATGGAACTATCCTCCAGAACATTACCATGTCAGTGTGAACACAAATTGGATTCGCAGGTAAGTTATGCTGTTAGCGAACTGTTCCCGATGCGAAAGGGAATTGAACGCCTTTGGAAACGGTTGTAAATAGAAATAGAAATATATTCATTGTAAAACTGTGTACAACATTTAATATCGTTTAAAAAACTGAAAGAACCGACCTCAAACATCGCGCTAGTCAAACTAGCCTGTAGAAGTAGTAACTATTACATAATCTGTGCCAGTAAGTAAAGTGCCAGCCAAGTAGTAAGTCGTCGAGATTAGTAAATGCGTCGTAATACAAATGTTGATATATTAAAAACGGCTCGACCGATTTCGTTAAAATTTAAATGGCACTATCTGGGAAGGGTACCCTTTGAAACAAAAAAAGAATTTTCCAAATCGATTCAGGCATTTTCGAGTAATCGGTGAACATACATAAAAAATAAAAAAAGGTTCCGACGAACGACCGATTTCGTTAAAATTTAAATGGCACCATCTGGGAAGGGTACCCTTTGAAACAAAAAAAGAATTTTCCAAATCGATACAGGCATTTTTGAGTAATCGGTGAACATACATAAAAAATAAAAAAAGGTTCCGACGAATTGAGAACCTCCTCCTTTTTTGTGAAGTCGGTTAAAAAGCCTGTACTTAACAGAGGCAGAGCATAAGTACTTACTGATTCATTTGATCGTTACACATAATAACATAGCTTATCTTATGAAATGAAGAATATTATCGGTATAGTATAATACAATAGCATACATAAGCTTATAATAACAATCTTACACTTTAATCTTTATATTATAATACAATAACTTATCTACGCAAGCTTTAAATAAAAATCTTGCATTCCGTATGTCTGTATGTTATTCGATTATTCCGTCAATTACGAACCGATTCGAATGATTATTTTTGTAATCGGTAGGGTACGTTTCTGAGGTGATCCCAATGTAATTTCATCGAGATCTGATCATTATCTCCAGAGATATGACGATAAACGTCTCAAACTTGTTACTGAAATTGACTTGCAGGGCATTGAAGTCGGTTGTTTTTAACCGACTTCAAAAAGGAGGAGGAGGAGGAGGAGGAGGTTTCTCAATTCGACCGTATATTTTTTTTTTTATTTATTTTTTTTTTTTTTTTTTTTTTTTTTTTAATGTTTGTTCGCGGATAACTTCGTCGTTTATGAACCAATTTCGATTATTCTTTTTTTGTTCGAAAGGAGATATCCCAAGTGTGGTACCATGGTAATTTTATCGAGGTATGATAAGTATCTCCAGAGATATTGAGATAAACATCTCAAAATTGGTACTGAAAATGAATAGCGCGGCATTGAAGTCGGTTGTTTTTTAGTTTTTAAACGATATTATAGTTTTTAAACTATCTTAATTATATCAGAGAGCTGATAAATAAGTACATAGTTTATATAGTGGGGATTCTGTTACTCCGCCTAAGGCGGTGCTACATCTTTTAGATTTTTTGGGCCCTTACTCAAAGGGTACTAACGGAACCCTATAACTGATTGATACTGATGATTACTTCGCTGTCCGTCCGTCCGTGAGTTCGTGTAGGTACGCAGGTTTCTATTTCCTACAATCTACAGTTTTACGTAGAAGTGTTTCTACATTTTTTGTAAATTTATTATAGGCTTGCGTTTGACCACTATCTCACCAGTTGGTAAGTGATGATGCGGTCAAAGATGGTAAGCATGCTAGGCCTAGAATGGGAACTGGCTCTCAATCAAGGATAGCTGCTGGAACACATTAGATGTTTTGGTGACAGATTTTTAGGGTTCCGTAGCCGAATGGCAAAAAACGGAACCCTTATAGATTCGTCATGTCTGTCTGTCTGTCTGTCTGTCTGTCTGTCTGTCTGTCCGTCCGTATGTCAAAGCCATTTTATTCCGAAACTGTTAGGACTTCAGAATTTAAACTTGGTAGGTAGATGTATTCTGTGAACCGCTTTTCGTTTTTTATACAAAAATAAAAAATATAAAAGTTTAAGGGGGGGCATCCCATACATGGAAATGAAACAAAAAAAAAATTTTTCTTCCAACCTATACGTGTGGGATGTCTATGGATAGGTCTTCAAAAATTACATTAAGGTTTCTAAAATCATTTTTTCTCAAAGTCAATCATTTGAAAGAGGGGGGAAAGAGGGGGGAAATTTATGGGAGTGAAAAATCTATAAAAAATATATGCTGTAGATCTCAATAAAAACTAACAACGAAAATTGGTTTGAACGAGATACAGTCAGCAGTTTTAGAGATATGGCGACCGCAAAGATAACTTTGTTTTTCATACAAACACTATGAAAAACAAAGTTAATTATGTAGTTGCGAAAAATCATAGTTATGGAATACTTAACTGTGTTACGGAACCCTACGAGTGCGAGTCCGACTTGCACTTGGCCAGTTATTTTTTAACTTGAGGGTGGTAGCTGGCCAGGCGGACATTAGATAGTGTCCTACCACCATGCGGGGGTTGTTGGTTTCTTAACGATGTTTTTCCTTCACCGGAGGGCCACTGTAAAAAGCGCACAGTAAGTCGAACGGGTCAAAAATAAAGGGTATTCAAGTCAACGCATACAATCATTATTCATCAAATGCGTCGACTCGAATACCTTTTCTATTGTGAAGTAGGTAAACATTTTTGCCAAACACCTGATATTATAATAACCGTTATTGGAACAAAACAAACTAATAATAAAACAATAAAATAAGCAATAAAATTTAAAGAACACTTTTCAAGGAAATGATATCACATTAGGAAGATGGAAATACAAATGAAAACTTTTATTAGAACGATAAAACAGTGAGGACGTGGTTTTGTGGACAAACATAAAATAGAGGAACTGCCTATTGTTGAATTATAAAAGTTAACAAAAGATTTATTTTTCTTGCGACTCTGAAAAGGAGGAGGTTCTTAATTCGTCTGTATGTTTTTTTTCTCTTTTTAGGGTTCCGTACCCAAAGGGTAAAACGGGACCCTATTACTAAGACTCCGCTGTCCGTCTGTCTGTCTGTCTGTCTGTCCGTCTGTCACCAGGCTGTATCTCATGAACCGTGATAGTTAGACAGTTGAAATTTTTACAGATGATGTATTTCTGTTGCCGCTCTAACAACAAATACTAAAAACAGAATAAAGTCAAAAATAATAGAGGGTCCCCATACAAGAAACGTGTTTTTTCGGCATTTCACGCCATCTATGAACGCTTAGCTAGGTAAACGTCTCATAGATGGCGTTATATTGAAATGTCGATCCCTAACACCTTTGTTAGACGTTAGATGGCGTTATAAGAAATAAAATGTTTATTAATTATTATTTTTTGCTCGATCTTATAAAATACTGTAGTGTGGTACGGAACCCTACTAGTGCGAGTCCGACTTGCACTTGACCAGTTTATTTCTCTTTTTTCTTATATGCATGTTACGTGATTACTCCGTCAATGGTTAACCGATTCCAATTATTATTTTATTAAATGGTAGGGTACATTTTCAAGGTAGTCCCAATGTAATGTTATCGAGATCTAATAAGTTTCTCCAGAGATATGGAGATAAATACTTCCATCTTAGTATTGAAAAAATTACTAGGCCGGCATTTGAAGTCGGTTTCTTTTCGTTTTGTTAACGATCTCTATTGTGACAAACTAGACCACGAATTTGTTTATTAAAGGCGTGTTGCAAAAATTATCAATTATTTAAACAAAATTAAATTCTATTCTTGAATTTCAAAATGTAATATTTTATTCCACAAAATAATATATTTTATTTCCTCTTCAAAGTTTGCATCCGACATATCAGTATGATGCAGCTCAACTTTGAATTTCAAATGTATTCGGCAAAATCGAACAAAAGTGGTTTTACGTCGCGCGTTGCAACTAAGCTGCGAATCGGTTTACGGAAACTGTAAATCTAAATAGCTGATAGCGACTTAGTTCAAGTTCACTAAGAATTTTATCACTGTAAAGCTCTGTCTAACAACATTTGTGTGATCTGAGTTTTTAATACGCTTTTATTAGCTTCAGACGTATGTATGTTTGTATGTTAGTATGTAACGGAATCTTTGATCATGATTTTAACCCCCTTCAAAACGTCGGATTAACTCGAAATTTGGCATACTTATTAAGGACCGATGAAAATAAATAAATAAATAAAAAATAAAAAAAATCGACTAAAAAATTAAAAATAAATAATAGTTTAAAAAAAACTAAAAAAATACGCTTTTATAGAAAATCCAACTAAAAAATAGAAAATAAATTTTTAATAAATTTGAATTAAAAATAGTGTAAGAAAAAATGATTTTATTGTAAAAAAAAAGCGTGGGGTGCTTTTCAGGATATTATCAAAATAACCCTTCTAGTCATATCTGTTCATAAAATATTTGGAACTATTGATACCATGCACCCCACGCTTTTTTTTTACAATAAAATCATTTTTCTTACACTATTTTTAATTCAAATTTATTAAAATTTATTTTCTATTTTTTAGTTGGATTTTCTATAAAAGCGTAATTTTTTAGTTTTTTCAAACTATTATTTATTTTTTAAGTTATGTGTAAAAAAACATGATTTTATTTTCACAAAAGAGCGTCTATTTTCATCATCCTCATGGTATAAGTGTCTCCTTGTTAAATTTCAGTAAGATCGGATCGTCCGTTTAGGCGTGATTAGGTAACAAACACACAGAGTGACAGAGTTACAAACGTTTTATACGTATTGATTAGTCTGGATAGTTAGTTATACTTCCGAATTTTCAAATACGATAAAAATTCATTTATATTCAAAAACAATAAACATACATACAATAACTTTTTTTACCTTTTTCCCGTAGAAGTAGGAAAATACTACTTATGTCCACATGCTACGATCTTGACATACCTCTTTCGCTTCTTCGTTACGTAGTTTAAAAGATCTAAGTGTACAGACAGCAGGAGCGATTTTATTTTACTATGTAAAGCTTCGAGCATTTACCAATGGAGATGTTAACGTTGTAATCCGCAAACATTTTTTTCTGCCGATACTTACGGGGGACGAGGTAAACACGCATTGCACACACACACATCACTCACTTTAACGATCCCGCACACTAGCTTGAAACGCGCCTACAGTATTAAAAATACAGCGTAGTTTTATTTATTTTTATTTATTTATTTGGTTTGCCAACAGATGACACACATTACATTACAATATATTAAACCTAGGTAGATTACGTGCGCACCCAATTATAGGCAAACACAGCATGCACGTATTATAAAAAGTTAACATGGGTAACTGCTTAAATACCAATTAGTAAGTAATACAAAATATTATGAAAAAACAAAAATTTATGTTAGCTGCATATTAGGATAGGGATATAGGTAACCAGGCTTAAATATGTTTTGCTAAGCTAAAACAAGGACTTGGTAAAGGAATAATGAAGTGGTAGGTTTACATAGTTACATTGGTTTACGTAAGTATGAAAAGGGAATTTGGTGGACTCATACAAGTCCTGTAACATAACACTGCGGATTTTATATAGACTATCAGGTTGTATGTCAATATTGTCATAATGGATATTTTGCAAATACGTGGAATAGGGGAGTTTGCACCTAATACTGTCCGTCTTAGTGGAGGAGCCAAGGGAGTGATTCTTGAACGAGGATAATGGTATGGAACTCTGAAATAAATATTTTATAGAAGTGCAGGGCAGTCTATGTGGTTTCGCACAATTTTAACCAAGAAGATTAAATCTATGTACTCTCTTCGTTTTTCTAGTGTTTTTAATTTAAAATAACTGAGCCTGTCGTTATACGATACTGATTTACGTGCAAACTTAGTGAACCGAGACAGGTGCCAAACAAAACGTTTTTGTATTCTCTCGATTCTGAGACTGTGCGTGGCATAGTGTGGTCGCCAAACTACACTACAATACTCAAGAATACTACGAACTAAAGAATTATAAAGTACTTTTTTAGTTGAAGGTTTGCGAAATGTTTTACCGTTTCTTATAATAAATCCTAACATTTTGGAAGCTTTTTTGACAATATGCTCTATATGTGGCACAAAAGTGAGTGTGTTTTTATCTAATAAGACTCCCAAATCTTTTATTACTTCAACTTCTTTTACCTCATCATGTGAAATAAAGTATCTTGAAGGTAATATGTGTAACTTTCTTGAAAATTTAATATGGAAACATTTATTACAATTAAGAGACATTTCATTATCGCAACACAATTTATAAAGTCTGTCTAAATCATTTTGAAGATGGTTGATATCTATGAGAGTTGAAATACGTCTAGCAAATTTGAGATCATCAGCATACAAATAGGGAGTTGAGTTGAAAAAGCAATCGGTTATGTCATTAATAAAAATGTTGAAAATAATAGGTCCTAAATGTGAGCCCTGAGGTACTCCGGAAGCTATTTCAGTTAAGTTGGAAGTATACCCACACATTACGACAAAGAAATGTCTATTACTAAGATAGGATTGTAGCCATGCTAGCAAATTTCCTGTAAAACCATAATTGAAAAGCTTAGCAAGCAGCACCCTGTGAGATACGCGATCAAAGTCAGTATATATAACGTCAACTTGACTGTTTTTGTCAATAGACTCAGCTAGCATTTCTGTAAAACATACTAAATTCGTGGAAGTTGAGCGAGCGGAGACGAAACCATGTTGGTGAGGAGTGAGATTCTGTTTAAAATGAGATTGAATAATAAGACAGATTAAAGATTCGAAAATTTTCGCCAAAGTGCTGAGAATAGATATTGGCCTGTAGTTATTAACTAATGAATCATGGCCACTCTTAAATACAGGAACCACCTTAGCAATCTTCCAAGGATCAGGGAAAATACCTTTTGTTTTTAACGAATTATTAAATATTTTGTGTAATGGAATTGCAAGGTTGTGATTACATTTTGTTATAAAAAAAGCCGGAATACCATCAGGGCCGGCGCCTTTATTACAATCCAACTGTTTTAGTTTTTGTGTGATTATATTGATATCTATTTGGATAGTAGCTAAAGTTTCTCCTTCAATTTTATGAACAACTGGTAAAATCGTGTTGATATTTGTACTATCGTATACTGACGCAAAGTATTTGGCATATAAATCACACATATCTGGTCCGGTAGACACAGTTTTATTGCCATATGTCATACTATTAGGGTAACTGCTTCTACCCTGTCGCTTTGATTTGATAAAGGACCAAAATTTTTTTATATTAGTACCAATAGCATCCTCAATACTAACTATGTATGAGTGATAACAATCCCGTGATTCTGTTTCGACTAATTTATTGAGTGACTGTAAAAGGAGCTGATCAAGTGGATTAGAATAAGTTTTATAACGATGCCTAATGCGGTCTTTTCTTTTAAACAATTTTATCAAGTCTCTATTAAACCAAACGTAATATTTTTAAGTATTTATTTTGTGCTGTGGAACATATTTGGCAACAGCTGATTTAATTACATTCATTTTTCAATTTGCTGACCATTTCATTAACATTATCATGTTCGTTAAATAATTGGTCCCAGTCTTGGTCCTTCAAGTAATTATTAATTAAGTGGTAATCAGCTTTACGGAAATTAGGAGTACTTATATCGGAGTTATGTTTTAAGTTACTTTTGTGCAAGATCGGAAATGTTAGTAATAGAGGTGGGTGGATGAGGTCTACTTTTGAAAGGGGTTGGGAGGCAGCATTTACAGTACAAAATGTATTATCAGTTAGTACTAAGTCGAGGATTTTATTTCTACTATTCATTATGTTGTTACTTTGCAGTAAGTGGTTTAAAAAAGTAAAATCTACTAAAATTTGTTCCAAATTAGACAACTTGTCATTTGTTAGAGGTCTATTAATAACATTCCAATGTATACCGCTTAGATTAAAATCACCTACAATACATACGGGATGATCACAATTATCTAGAATATTATTGCAATTGGTTACGAAATGTTCTAACATCGTCTTTTGCACTGGAGGAGGAAGATAAATGCCACACACGTACACTCTGCTGAAAGATTGTGAATCTCCATACGTTGGGAGGTCAATGGTAACCCATAAATCTTCACAATCGCTTTCCCATCCCAACATCCTAACAGACTGCAGACGCGTAGATACTGCTACTAAGACACCTCCGCCTTCTCTACCGCAATGGAAACCCGATGTCTCTCTATCTCTTCTATAGACGGTATATCTATCATCGAATAGCTCTTTACTTAAAACGCCCTCATGAAGCCAGGTCTCAGTTAGTATAATAACATCGTAATCACAACATACCACGTTATAGAGAAAGCTATGCGTTTTTGTTCTAAGTCCCCGTGAATTCTGGTAAGATATACTTAGCGGTGATGTAATGTTTGTATATAGTGAGGTTGAGGCAACCTAGTCTAATTTTTGTAAGGACTCCAAGTCCTTTATTAGTTTGTGATTTGATGTCTCCGACTTCCTCATGTAGATACGTCCGTTGCGCACCCACACAAACTTGTAATTCTTCTCTTTGGCTGCTGTCCTGGCCGCAGCGTGCAGCGCCTTGTTGGAGGCAGATAGGTGTTCCACTATAAAAATAGGAGTTTTCTCGCCCACAAATCCAATATGAGAGCTATTGAGCCTGTTGTTTGGGTTAGCTCTATTGTACTTGATGGCAGACGCGATAAGGGTGTCCCGAGCTCTTGGTGAGCTAAGCTGAACTACTATGGAGCGGGGTCTGGTATTCTTAGGGTTAAGCTTTGCAATACGAATGCAATTTAAGATGCATTCTTCTTTAACGTCACAGCTCACAGTCTCCATTAGGTATATTTGGTACATTAGGTATATTGGTAAGTTTTGAGAGAGAATTTGGTACAAGTTGTATCTAACAACTTGTACCAAATTCTCCGTTACCTTCTCCGGAACACACTGGATCTCAACGTTATTACTTCTAGCGTGTTGCTCCAACTGATTTATACGTACTGACAAGTTACGGTTCTCCTCGCGCAAGGTTACATTCTCGTCCTGTATTTTTTTAATAAATACCATGATCTCGGTGCCGTTTTTGGTGTTTTCCTCACATTGTCCACTCGTGTAAGCCATGGACTCCTGGAGGTCCTGGATATCCTGCTTCATAGGTGCAGTTTCGGTCGTTATAATACTGCGCATTTGTTGACCTAGGCGAATGAAAAGATTATCCATTTCAGTGCTAAAGATTTCCTGCACAACCGTTCTGACGTCATCTCGAGTAAGCGGGCACTCTAAGTCCACCTGGGGGGACGAGGTAGGTGAGACTCTTTTTTGAGCTCGCGAGGATGAACTGGCGCGCACAGGAGTGTTGTCCTTATTAACTCCTCTTGGTTTCTTAAAACGTAACGGACACTTCCAATCCGACGGCAGTTCCGACTGCTTAGCCGAGAATTGCGAGTTAGTAGTCGCCAGGCAAGCTAGATGAAAGCTTAGGTCACATACTATGCATGTAATATTTTCCTTATCATCGCCTTCCTGATTGCAGCATCCCCATGACATAATTGTCTTAGGCTCAGACATTGTTAAAGTAATAAATTGTATTATGATAACAATACTCGTGAGTCTATTTCACAGTGAGCGAGTTCACGTAGGCAGAAGTAAACAAGTAAGTTGATACCTCGCGCCCAGAACGTTGTAAGCGCCGCCGATTTCGAAGCCGCTTACGCGTTTACGTCGAAACTACGTAGATATTGCAGAACACTTGATAATTAGATCACTATTTTGTTGTTTTCTTTGCGTATAATAATTTTTATCTGTTATCATTTAAAATTTCACTTAATTCACAGTCCTTGTTATTAAAGTACGTAAAGAAATACTATCCAATGTGCTTCTAAACTCACGTAAATAAATAAAAACTCGGGAGCTACTTAACTCGTGGACAGGTACCCACGTATAGTTAGTAGCCACGTAGTAGTTACGCACGCTTATATGGCCAAAAATGGCTATATGGCCAGCAGAGGGGTACGCCTTGCGTTAACATCTCCATTGGTAAATGCTCGAAGATGTAAAGATACCTAACAATACATTGAGTTATACCAGCATTCCCTAGAGAACAATCTGTCTCTACGGCTAACTGAACATCCTCGCAGCCCTCAGGTATCCATCCACTTCCTTTTGTCCATCTGTTATC
This sequence comes from Cabera pusaria, assembly GCA_954871355.1. Lineage (NCBI taxonomy): Eukaryota > Metazoa > Arthropoda > Insecta > Lepidoptera > Geometridae > Cabera > Cabera pusaria. Next base: position 23,815,229 of record OX940900.1, read on the forward strand.
GGATACCTAACAAAGCCACTAGTTTTTAAAGCCCCTTTGTGTAAAACCACAAAGGGCTGAAATGGACTTTTTGTGTTGGGATCATATTTTTTTTCTGTAGAAACTCCCGATGCGGGAATTATCTTCTAGGCTTATACCAATTGCTATAGTACCAATTGTTTGTGGAAAGATAAATTGTTTGATTTAAAATATTTTTTGTCTTTTCTATGCTGGTGTCCAATTTACCGGTTATGGCATTAAAAAGGTGGTGTTATAATGTGTTTAAAGGCGTCTTCTTCTACTAAGAATTTGTCGTTGTATATTTAAACGTAGTTTTAGAGAGTTGGTAGGGGGAGGCATATGTCCAGCAGTTGACTGATACAGGATAATTAAACATAGCGTATGTGTAGAAATGTATGCCCAAACCTCACACCCGCTCAAATAACCAACACCACCACTCCAATACAAACAATATGAGGTCAATGCTTGCGAACACAACGTTCAATCACTCCACATAAATTATCAACACCAACATTATAAATACGAAAGTCAGTTTGTTTATCTGTTTGTTTGGGACTTTCACGGTCAAACGACTGGACCGATTTAGCTGAAATTTTGTACAGGGATAGTCAGTACTATGGATAAGGTTATACGAAACTTTTTAACGTGGGCGAAGCCGCGGGGCACTGTTAGTTGACAATATGTAAGTGATTACCATCCCTACACGTTTGTAAAAATCTTCTACTTTTGTAAGAGCAGAAATCCTTTGCCATATTCTAAGCTAAAATACACATGAGCATCACTCAATCCACCACAAACAATTCCATACTAATATAATAAAACCGTGTGTAACTCTGTCACTCTGTCTGTTTGTTACTTAATCACGCCTAAACGGACGATCCGATCTTACTGAAATTTAACAAGGAGACACTTTATAGCATAAAGATGAACATAGACTAGTAAATTCTTGAAGGAAGTCGCGGGTATCAGCTAGTAAATTACTTATTTATTATTAACCAAGCCATGCATATAATAATATTTTTATGACTTGGTGAAAGCCCAAAAATATGACTAAGGTAAACTTGTTCCAGGCTTCGTCAACCTTTGGCAACTTAAACAATTATTATCACATAAATATTCTAAGTACCAAACCAGCCTTAATTAAGGAACATGAGTACACCACTTTAAAATTCAAGCACCAGCGCCCTTACAAACACGTGGACCTCAATTCATAATTTAAAAGTTCATAAGACCTTGGCGACCCCTGGCTAGTCAAAGAAGCTGTTGTTTAATTCAAGAGTGTAATATTGTTTGCAAAGGAAAACTACCCACCCTTTTGAATTGTTGTTAAAATTATTGCGTAGGTGAGGTTATGAAGGCCCAGTGGTGTAGTGGGAGAAATGGTCGACTTTGACGCCAGAGGAACCGAGTTTAATACCGAACGTGCACCAATGGAATTTTCTAGCGAAAAATGTATGTGCGCTTTTCATAGTGGCCCTCCTGTGAAGAAAAACATCGTTAGGAAATCCCCAGATCCCGCATGGTGATAGGACACTTTCATAGTGTCCGCTTGGCCAGCTACTAACCTAAAGTTAGAAAAATCTGTCGGCAAACATTTAAAGTGTTCTGGCAGCTATCCTTGATAGCCAGTTCCCATTCTAGGCCTAGCGTACTACCATCCTCGACCGTATCATCCACTTACTAACAGGTGAGATAGTGGTCAAACGCTAGCCTATATGATATAAAAAACGTCTCATCTCTGGTGGCACGTACTTTAGTACGCTTGTGGATCATTATAGTTTAATCACAAGCCCACGAAGCACGTCCTGTCTTGTAACGGTACGGCGCATAAATCTCCAATATACATAAAACTTGCAAACTGAAACTCATACGGTAGGCATGTGAACACACGCTACTATATTATACCGTATTCTCAGACTTTTTTATGTTAGGAAGAATAAAATATTAAGATATGGTGGAATTCGTTTGGAAATCCTACATAATACATTACTGGACTATTATTAGTATATATACATTTTTAGTGGTAGGACTTCTGCTAGTCCGCCTGGGGCGGTACTACTACTTAGCTAACTAAATCAGCCATGAAATAGGAATGTTTTTCAATTATAATAGCAATTTACCCAGTGCAATAATAAAGCTTGTGAGACATAACATATTTATGTCTCGATGTAACATGCACAGTGCAGTGACATCCACATCATCATAATCAGCCAGTGACAGTCCACTGCTGGACGTTGGTGACATGCACAATTCTGCCTTTCCAGAATGTTGCATGCCGCTGTAACTGTAATAGGTATACGTCATCGTTTACCATCAGGCGAGCGTCGTGCTTGTCCTGTTACCTTTTGTCATTATCAGCCTATCTCTGTTCACTGCTGGACATAAGCCTCACCTATGGCACACACATTATCTAAATAAGCGTGATATGCTAATCATGCAGTTATGATTATTAAAAGAGCAACCACGCCGTTGTCAGTTACCCTTACAAATCATTAATATTCAACCGACTTCCCAAAAAGGAGGTTCTCAATTCGTCGGTATGTTTTTTTTTGTGTATACACACAACGTTACGTGATTACTTCGTTAATTGTAAACCGACCCAAATTATTTTTTTTTTGTAATCGGTAGGCTACATTTACTAAGTGGTCCCATTGTAATTTCATTGAGATCTGATAAGTATCTCCTGAGATATGACGATAAACGTCTCAAACTTGCTACTGAAATTGACTCAATTATTGACTTAACTTGACTCAATTATTAAATTTTCTACTAATCATTATAATTTAGATAGACACGCCCTTTAGTTATTGATGAATTAATAAGCAAATGGTTTATGTATACTTACTAATGTTATGTTTACAAAATAGTGTATGTTTGTTTCTCAATCAGACTAAAACTTATTTATTTCGATAACACTGAAATAACACTCAGATAGTTTATAATTTCCATGAACACATAATTTAATACTTTTAGGGTTCCGTACCCAAAGGATAAAACGGGACCCTATTACTAAGACTCCGCTGTCCGTCTGTCTGTCTGTCTGTCTGTCTGTCTGTCTGTCCTTCTGTCACCGGGCTGTATCTCATGAACCGTGATAGTTAGACGGTTGAAATTTTCACAGATGATGTATTTCTGTTGCCGCTATAACAATAAATACTAAAAACAGAATAAAGTTAAAAATATTACGGGGTCCCCATATAAGAAACGTGTTTTTTTCGACGTTTACCTATGCGTCCATCGATCGCATTATATTAAAATGGCGATCCCTAACACCTTTGTCAGACGTTAGATAGCGTTGTAAGGAATGAAATGTTTATTAATTATTATTTTTTGCTGGCGAAAAATGATAGTGGTATTTTTTGCTCGATCTTATAAAATACTGTAGTGTGGTACGAAACCCTACGAGTGCGAGTCCGATTTGCACTTGGCCAGTTTATTTATCTCATCCGAAGCCGCGGGCACAGATTGTAGTAGCTTTTTACTAAGGCTTTTCATTAGGTATTCTTAAAAACATCTGTTAGACAACTTAAATTATCATAAAGAGCTTTCTGGAGCGAGAAATAAACGCTCCGAGCTATATTCTGTTATTTAACGTTAGCCTAACAGTTAACCTGATGAAATTTTAAAGTAGGCAAGAATCCATTCAAAGATGAAAGACAACTCACTTTGGAAACCAATTCAATCTAGACAAGAGCCGTATTTACCTTGCGACAGTAACTCGCGTCTGAAGTACATTGAGGACTGACGCGAGTTACTAGCTGGTGACATTACCTGTCACTCAATGTTCAAAACAGCTTGCTCAATGTTTATCGACTAAGAACCTATAAACTTCTGCGGATGGCAAGAATAGGCAGTTTAAAATTTCCTGAAGTTTATTTAATGCCGATTGTTCATTTAAAATGTCTCTATGCCCAACCAATATCTATAACAAACGGGCAAGTACTTTGACTTCAATAGCTTGTCAAAAATAAAACAAAACTAACACCAGTAGCTGTTACGATCTAAACAGTTCTTTTCTTTGACTACAAGAGCTTCTTCGAAGGCTTTTGAAACCGTTTTGACTTCTGAACCAGAGGAATTTAACACGTTAGCTGCGGCACCAATTTTTGCATACTTTCCGTTCCTGCGGCACGAGGTATAATCGGCCCGTACCGTGACCAGACGTTAGGGCGACACGCGGTCTATTAGACCCCACCTCCTTTTACAGACTAAAATCCATTTTCTGGCGCGAAATCAAAGATAAATGAGAATTTTGGTCCTTATTGATATATACAGTGAATTGATGAACCCTAATCCACCGTCGCCCCGGGATCTGATGGCTAGTTTAGGAATTATTAGCAAAACAAAATATGGGATCTTATACACCTCGTAACGCACTGAAATAGGGCAAATTTTCGCTGCGATTAGTGATGGGAAAAATAATATCGACGTTTTTAAACTGTCTTAACTACGCAACGACTTGACCGATTTTGATCAATTATATCTCATTAGATCGTTTTAAGGGCAAAACCTGGCAAAACAACACAAAGCTATCAAAGGATACATTTTTTTTCGTTTAGACATGTTCGGCGCTGTAAAAGGACGTGCTCTCCAATCGACGTGATGCACAACACTGGTCGCGGGAAGCTCGCGTTGAGTGCGGTACGAGGTCAGGGGGGATATGGGACGTTTTAGCCTCGTTCCGCACTGCATTAAAATTATATTAATTCAGTGCGGCACGAGGCCTAAGACATCCGGTACCAAGGTAGGTACACCACCGAGTCCGGAACCATTAGTGATCTCAAATATATATTTATCTCTTTCCTACACTGGACCAAACCAAAGCTATGCCATTCGCACGACAGAGAAATTCACTTTTTTGCTTGCCGCACCACAGGGAAGTTGCATCAGGGGTGATTTAGGCCTCGCTTCGCACTTAACGTGTTAATACGGGAAAGGCATACATTTTAGCGGGAACGTGAAAATGTCTGTTTGTCTCATTGTATAATTTTTGTAAAACTTGGGTACGTTATGACAGCGTTGTTCTCGATACGGCAACTGCCGTAATATACGACATTCAGGCATCTTAGGCATCATAAATACGGTATACGGCAGCTCTTTGATTACCGTATTAAAATATTCGGTATTTGACTAAAGTTAACAAAAAACAATATTTCGTATGAAAAATAAATAACCGGCCAAGTGCGTGTCGGGCCACGCGCAGTGTAGGGTTCCGTTGTAGCCTGTTATTTAATGCAAGTCGTTACCCGTTATAAACAAGCAACTAGGTACTCCGTCTTTGTCACTTTAAAGGATTTATTCTAAGGATTTTGTATTTGGTACAAAATTATCCAACACCCAAGTTCAACGACTATTACTGCTAAACCAATAAAGTTATCTTAACCGCTATAATTTTCTTTTAAAGTTCATGAAATGCGCTGCTATCACGAATTTTTCCAGATTTTTTAAGCCAACAGTTTAGCTTTAAGAGGGGGGGGGACAACACTGCGTTATGAGATTGCCGTGGGCGTAAAGGGTATATGGGTTGACTTCTAAGCGAGATAGGTCACTGGCAAGCTGGCTGTAGCGGCTAGAAATAAAGAGCTACAGAATGAGCTCCGATGCGTTCCATAGGAGAGGCCCAGTCCCGCGACACTGCATACATAATTCAATAACTCAGAATTATGAACGTACTTTGTACCAACCAACACGGCAAAAAATATAAGCATAATACCACATATTATATAATAGTTACTGCGTAAATAATACTTTCCGTTGTTAGGTTGGCTACATAGTGCTTTCATAATTCGGGTATCAACAATGTAGGGAAGTGCCAACTTTTATAACGTAGTAGAGTGATTTAGTACCCTGTGGGCCTATATGTCCAACAGTGGACGATGATGATGATTTTTTTGATGTAATAAGGTAACAGGACAAGCACGAAGCTCGCCTGATGGTAAGCGATTTCATCTACCTATTAAAGATAAAGCGGCATACAACATTCTGGACTGCCAGAATTTTGCATGTCACTGCACTGTGCCTGTTACCTTGAGAAATAAAGATGTTGAGTCTCACATGCCCTGTGATTTCATCATGCAATGTGTGACATCGTCGTGACATTTCAGCGAGAGGTATTCATTGAGTGTATTTCCCATAGATTTGACATCACCCTTAAATTAAATATGTCAGAGCAGTAAGCAATTAAATATATTATGGTAGTTGCGTAGCGTGACGCGTAAATGTAATTAAATAATCACGAAAATTGCTTAACAGTGTCGACTGCCATTTATTAGCTAAACGTGCTACATCACAAGGTCACGCCGCAGTTAAAAACCTATAAAGCAATGTTAATCTACCTCAACCCTTTGATTATTACACCTTCATGGTTATATAGCCAACGTTTTAGAAGAATTTGCTTGCATGACATGAACGGATAGTTCATAAAACCCCCAATATTCTTTAAAAGCCAATTGTAATGTCAAATAATTTAGTAATATTTAACGTTCTAAAAAATTACCTTCCTGCTGACTAGCAAGCAAGGAAAATTTTTAGAACGGTAAATATTACTAAATTAAGCAGGATGGTAATTTTTTAGAACGTTAAATATTACTAAATTATTTGACATTACAATTGGCTTATTATATTTATTCAAGATAATTATATCTATTTTACTAAATAGATATAATTATCTAAAATATAATAATGTATATATCTATCATTTATATAATGTATGTATATATCATTTAAAAACTAAAAGAACCGACTTCAAACGTCGCTCTAGTCATTTTCAGTACCAAGTTGAAGTTGAGGTGATTACCCAACTAGCAAAATCGTCTTACGTTTCTCACTTTATAAGAGTTCTGAGCTTATAGTAGTATCTTATCTGTTTTCGTTTGCTATCGCTCCTATATTAGTCTCTGACAAGACGTTACCGGCTCTAATACGCTTGATTTTAATACCTTGTCTTAATTATGCATATAAGTTTAAATTTACAGTGCCGTTGTAAGCCACACTCTCCTAAAAAAGCATTTATTAAGACTTATCATACTTGAGATAGTTAGCTCTCATATCCACATTTTCTTAGCTCATTTAATTTTATTACATATTTTCTAAATGCTATTGTAAGAATGTTAGACTAATATCAGCATTGTATTAGAGTACTTAAAACATGTAAATATTGATCTTATTCAAAACTATTATAAGATCAACAGCAGGGGATACGCACAGTATTAGAGTGATATTGAATCATCATACTTATAATAGAAAAAACTAGTCTAATTTAAGAAAGTTTGATCTTAAATCGAATTTGTGACTAAAATTGTGAGAGTAACATTTGATGTTGACTATTATATTTCACCAAAAGTATTTTAGTGCGGTCACATAAAATACCATTTCACATCCCAAACGTTCACTCTTATAATATCATGAAAATAAATGTTTTATGTCAATTCAAGGATCTCTAAGTTATTCCAACATGGAGTCATGTTGGAATGATCTAAATGAGCTTAAAATAGTCTTATAGTGATTCTAATAAATGCAATACTAATGGCGTCGCTTTTAATACAAATTAACAAATAAAATTATTAAACAATATTGCTAAATACTATATATTGATGAGGCGCACGAGTTGTGAAGCGTAAACTAGGGTCTACTTTACAGTAAATAATATTTTCCAATACTAATACTTACCGAAAAGCATAAAACGAAACACTTGTTAATAATGGTACGGTTATTACAATATAATTATTAAATACCTTTATCCTTACTGTTTTTGATTTATTTTTTATTAGTTGTAACTTTCAAACAAAAACTATACCAAGTTTTTTACGATTGTGTTTGATCTTATGTAAAATCAAAATAAACTTTCTTACGCTCACAGGACTCTCATGTTAAAACAATGTAAGCCTATGTACGCTTAAATTAGTTTTGGTAAGATTACTTTAAGTGAAAACAACATTCAATAAGACTGATATTATAAAGATATAAACAAATTACGCTTGTAACGCGGGGATTTTCAAATATTACGCGCGCTATCGGTCGCGTGCGTTTCCCGCGCACTTCATACGTTCCCTCCATAGTAGCTATCCGTCGCGCATGCGCAGTTAGCAACAAACCGCGAAGATGCGCGACGCGAGCGCCCCAAGCGGGACGCGAGAGTTCCATTGGCGACAGTTTAGCTGCGCGCACGATCTTTTATTGAAACTCTACTCTTCCTCTGCGATTCTATTACCAGCGTTATTCTGTATACCTATATTACTTATATCTTGTGCTTGTGATATTCTGTGACATCGAATTATACATTATAAAAAAACACACATTTCAAAATCAAAATCATACATTATAAAAATGTATAATTCGATGTCACAGAATATCACAAGCACAAGGTATAAGTAATAATAATAATAAAAATAGGTATACAGAATAACGCTGGTAATAGAATCGCAGAGGAAGAGTAGAGTTTCAATAAAAGATCGTGCGCGCAGCTAAACTGTCGCCAATGGAACTCTCGCGTCCCGCTTGGGGCGCTCGCGTCGCGCATCTTCGCGGTTTGTTGCTAACTGCCCATGCGCGACGGATAGCTACTATGGAGGGAACGTATGAAGTGCGCGGGAAACGCACGCGACCGATAGCGCGCGTAATATTTGAAAATCCCCGCGTTACACGCTTATAAATGGTGCCCAAATCCAGGCCTATACGATGATAGAAAAATGGTATAAGAGCAAGAAAACAGTGGTCTAGAGATTATTTTAAGTGTAGTTTTTGCTGGTTGGGTACCACCATATCTCTGGAGATACTGAACATATCTCAATTAAATTTAAATGAAACCACCTAGAAAGTTTATCCTTTCAAACAAAAAAAAAATCTTCATCCGTTCACGCGTCTTCAAATAATCGGTGAACACATACATAAAAACAGATTCCGACGATTGAGAACCTCCTCCTTTTTTGAAGTCGGTTAAAAAAGAAAACTTAGGACTAAATGGACATTTGTTTAGCATATAAATGTTAAATTAAAATATATATATTTTATAGCTGTCGCTCTCCCGCTAAACACTAACATATTTTTTTTTTGTAAAAGTCAAATAATAATATAATATAAAACCACACATACACACGTCCCAGTTCCCTACAAATTACACAGTCTAGTTCGAATCCCTTTAGCCCGCCCATATAACTATAGCCCTAATTAAATTAAAGTATAAGATAAAGAGCGCGTATGGTTTAGTTTGACAGATTAGGTGCTAACTTTAGTATAATTACGACAGATAAATTACTAGAATTTAACAGCAGGCTGTGAACCGTGTGGCTTTGTAAATAATATTGTACGTTTGTGTATATTCATATTTCTCGTAACTTTGGCTCGTAAATTTGTTTAGATATTACTATTTACCCACCTTGTTGAACTCATAGTTATAAATATTAAAATATGGGACTTATCGCACTTAAAACATTATTTTTTATTTAAATCGACGTTTCGACCAAGTTGCATTGATCGTGCTCACGAGACGACTGAATGTAGTTGTTGAACTCACTGAAGGGTGGGATTATTATTTTCATTAACCCATTGGCCATGCTACGAGCGGATGGATATACATACACCTCAAACTTGGAACTGAAAATGAAATATGATCAATTGAATGTTATAAGATGTGCGTTAGTGCAGATTTTTTATCTGCCTCTAAGCAGGCTTGTCGCACACCGCGTGGTAGCTATGAAAATGCTAGTACCTACGTGGCAGCCCGCGGGCTACAAGTTCAGTCAGTAGTGTCACGCGCGTTCTCGATCGGACGAGCGCCTTTACTTTACTATTCAATCTGTTTTTGCACAACACTCGAACTAACAGTAAGAAACAGCTGACGGCCCGCGAGCTGACCGATTGATACAGACTCTATATTCATATTAGACGGCCTTTTAGCGTAAAGGATAGTTACCCTGATTCTGACCCGACGGTCGTTGGTTCTAATCCTAGCTATATACCTACCAATGAAAGTTTTATGTGCATTCATGAATCATGAGTTTTCGTACAGTGGTAGTGGGATCATTAAATCTACCAAAAAGTAGCTTACCACCAAGGAGCCCGGGCCCGGTGGCGAAATCGGGAGAACGGTCGGCTTTGATGCCGTGGTACCGAGTTCAAACCTTACCGTGCACCAATGGATTTTTCTATCGAAAAATTTATGTGCGCTTCTCACAGTGGCCCTTCGGTGAAGGAAAACATCGTTAAGAAACCAACAACCCCCGCATGGTGGTAGGACACTATCTAGTGTCAGCCTGGCCAGCTACCACCCTCAAGTTAGAAAATCTGTCGTCAAAAACATCTAATGTGTTCCGGCAGCTATCCTTGAGAGCCAGTTCCCCAGTCTAGGCCTAGCGTGCTTACCATCATCGACCGCATCATCACTTACCAACAGGTGAGATAGTAGTCAAATGCTAGTCTATAAGATATATTTTAAAAAAAAGGTTAGCATCTGCCGCCGTAACCTTACGCGTTCCCCGACGCAAAATGTAGGGGTAATATACGTTTAACGTGTGTATCTGTGTGTCTGTCTGTAGCATCATAGCATCTAACCGGATGAACCAATTTTGTTTTTATTATTGATAGTTTTTTTTTGTTTGATAGATGTCTTCATCGAGAGTTTTCTTAGCTTTGATTCATGAAAATTCGTTCAATCGTTATAAAACTATGAGCTTTTTTCTAGTTTATTGCGCTATGAAATCAACTTTCATAGGTCTGATCAATTCGAAAATCTTCTTCTTCAACGATATTGTAAGATCATGGAAGCATTGACCTGATGCTGGGACATCTCGTAGACTCTACAGAATACTCAAAACCTCACCAACTTACAGCTCAGATTATAAATGTCGTGTTTAGAGTCATTGGAATGCTTTTAATGAAAAGATTATACATAGATCAGTCGGGGTGGTTTAAAATATTATATTATAATATATATAGATGAATATTATTTTATACAATAGATCATATTATTATACTATATTGACTTCAAATTGATTGTGATCGGTGGGGATCTACAGCATAGCTAAGCCTATAATAATATTTTCGAAGTAACTATGACCTAATCTGTGGTTTCACTGCAAATATTTTATTAATTTTGCTATGCGTGTATGTGAAATTCGTGATATCTTCTAGAGTTTTCATTTGAATTATATACTGTAAAGGTCAATTTTAATCTTTAATATGTGGCCAAGCTAATTAACGTAATTATTTGGATAAGGATTAATACTATATACTTGAAAATAGCCTTGGAAGTTATGTAATATTTTTTAACAACAATTTTAAGATTAAAATGGTTACTGTGAGTCTACCTTAAGAGATAGACATATGCTATTCCGGACTTTTTTGTAGGTCTTATTATGTTGTACAACTCTTGGATACAAAATATTCTTCTATCTATTTTCAATTAAGCAGCGTTCGTAAGAAACGTGTTTTTTCGACCGTTTTTTTGCCGACTTAGGCTGCAAATTAGGTCTCCTCGAATGTACGTTTGATTTAAACGGGATAATATATAGCCTATTTTTATTCCGAAAGTCCATTCTATGTATTTGTGAAAGAATTTTTTAAATGGGTTTAGTAGTTTTTGAGCCAAATCATTACAAACATACAAAAATACAAATGTTCTCTCTTTATAATATTAGTATAGATGTCAGTGTTAATGAAGATCTTGTATATATATATAAAGTAACCGTTACTGACTAACTGACTCACTGATCTTTCATATTTGGCTCTTTAATGTAATTTGTTTTTTTTTTTTTTTATATGTTATAGGCTAGCGTTTGACCACTATCTCACCTGTTGGTAAGTGATGATGCGGTCGAAGATGGTAAGCACGCTAGGCCTAGAATGGGAACTGGCTCTCAAGGATAGCTGCCGGAACACATTAGATGTTTGGTGACAGATTTTCTAACTTGAGGGTGGTAGCTGGCCAGGCGGACACCAGATAGTGGCCTACCACCATGCGAATTATATATATAAAAGAATTATACATTTTTGCTCCCTCTGACAATATGTTTTTCTTTCCGTAGTTAGTTCTAGGTTTATATAAATGTATTTTGTTAGCGTTTCTTAAGTTTCGCTTGTATATATTTTTCTTTTTTGTGAGTATAATTTGTGAATAATTTGTGTATATCTTTGTTTAAGATTTTTTAATACAGTTGCTCAAAAAGTGGCGTATTGCAGGGACGTATAGCGTTCGGGATGTGGGCTAATACACACTCGTGCTTTTTCTTTACCTTTCCCGAACTCGTTCTCTTTCCCAACTGTCAAAATAATGTCTATTAAAAAGAAAAACCAACCATGAAGTTTTTACTAAAAAAAATCAAAAAAGTTTTTATGATTCATGCAAATACGTATATTTCTAAAAAGAAGCTACTAATTTGTTTCAATAACAGATTTAATGATTTGATGGAATGAGTTAGGTTAGGTTTCGTTTCATTTCATCTCATTAAATTTCATTTTCATTTCATATCAATAACAAAATTCTACTGAAGACTTGGCTGTATGAGTATAGTTCCCTTTGCCTACCAGAATGGGTGAAAAAAAAAATAATTCTGCTTATATTCTACGGTTGGCGCCATTTTTCAGAAATTTTCTTTACGAGTTTAGTTGTTTGTTGCACAAAATGAGTAATATCGACCCTAGTTTTTTTTTGAATTAACACTACCGGAACTCAGTATAATTGCACAAAATGCTTCGGAGAACATTTTACCGGAAAAGTCAAGAAGTCGCTACATATCTACATACGACGAATTTATTGCGTGGAGAGAAGAGAAAAAAGCAAATAGTTTTTCAGAAAATGTTATGTTGGCATACTTCTCCGCACTCTCAGCAAAATTAAAACCTTCTACGTTATGGTCGAGGTTTTCGATGATAAAAAGTATGCTGAAAATAAGGAGCAACGTGAAGTGATATAAGTGAATACCCAAAATTAAACGCTTTCTTAAAACGACAATCAGACGGTTTTACAAGTCCGTCTCCTTCACATGTTGCAGAGAACGTTCGTCCATCTACCTTCGTTGATAATGATAATTCATCAGATCCAACTCCATCAACTAGCAAACGCCATTGTATGACAAATATACATGAACAATCATAAGAAATTAATAATAGTTTGTCTCAAATAGTAAATATGCAACCTAAAATTTCCCCAGTTAGTATAAAAAACTGTACCAATTTCAATGTATATGTGAATTATAACTATTCCAAGAAATAAATGTTAATTTAGTTGAGTTTATTGTGTTTTTATTATTTTATTAAATTGCTTCATTTTTTCGCAACTGTATTAAAAATAGTCGTTCTGTACACGTGCGGAACCGTCATTGCAACTTGTTCCGACTGTCAACCCTCGCCTTCGGCTGCGCCTCAGCTCGGGTAGATATTTGTCGGAACTCTTTGCAATGACAGCCTTTCCGCACTTGTAATGAAATATACTATTACGTATAAGAACAAATGTATTGTAGTGATATAATGGGTCTATAGTCCCCGTCACGAGAAGCTATAAATTATGTAAACAAGTGTTCAGGAGTTCACATTTGGACCAACAAAAAAAAATGAATTTCGTACTCGTACGCATTCCAAACTCGAATGACGCGTTTAATTTAAAATGGCGTCCCGATTGTTTACAATCCCTGCGTCCGGTACCAAGAAACACAAACGATAGCGCTTTGCGTCGTTAAAATATGATCCGACTAAATTAAATAGGTTGTTACTTTCATATAACCCGTCTATATTTCATGTCGATTGAATATGGTCAATTTATTATTATCTCGCAGTATAAAATGTTTACTTAGTAAAAGATGTTAGTTTACATAATTTATAGCTTCTCGTGACGGGGACTATATGTTCATGATCTTGGTTACTTACGGTGCGCAACACGCTGTTCTTAGATTATTAACTTATTCTATGACGCTAATTCAAGATCGCATCCGAGGCGTGCAGCGTATTTTGAACGATATCGACGTTGTAACTAGGTTTAATCTCGCATTTTTGCTCGCAGGGAGTGCATCTTCTGTGCTTGTACTATTCATTATTCTGTGCTTTAAGCTGACTATTTAGTCAGCATAAAGCTTTGAATTGTTAGTTTTTAATACACACTTAAATACTTTATGATAATAAACTATACAAATAATAGGTACATAGGAATAATAAGTTATTTTTCAGAAAAAAATTAAACCGACTTCATAACCACAAATAGGCACTGAAAAGCGAAAAATAAAATACTTAATATCTAATATATAAAATTCTCGTGTCACAGTTTTCGTTGTCATACTCCTCCGAAACGGCTTGACCGATTTTGATGAAATTTTTTGTGCTTATCCGGTATCTATGAGAATCGGCCAACATCTATTTTTCATCCCCCTAAATGTTAGGGGTAGTCCAACCCTAAATTTATATTTTATTTTTAGACAAAATTTTTGATTTCTATTTTTTTATGATACAACATACAAAAATACATACAATCCTCAATTTTCACCCTTCTACGATCAACCCTTATTTTTTAATAGCCATTTATTTATATGGCAAAACAACGTTTGCCGGGTCAGCTAGTAATTATTATAAGCGCTACCCACTTATCTATTTGAAGCCGGTGACTGCCAAGTCTAATAGGTAGTAGTAGATTTACACATACTTATGTACTAGTTTAATACATAGTATTATCTAGACTAGTTATTCATTGATACCCAAACTAGGATAGCCTGTGTGATGGCGTATCAATGGCCCCCGCCAGACAAGAACAAATATTAATAAATACATAGATGCTTACACTAGGCCTAGAATGGGAACTGGCTCTCAAGGATAGCTGCCGGAACACATTAGATGTTTGGCGACAGATTTTCGAACTTGAGAGTGGTAGCTGGCCAGGCGGACACTAGATAGTGTCCTATAGTAGTTATAGTTATAGTTTGCCAACATAACTCTTCATGTCACGCACGAGTCACTGAGATTACCAATAGACAGACACAGCGAGACGTGTTAGATTTCCTCTCCAAACTTTACCGCCAGGTATATCACGACGCCAGTATTTCAGCAATGCCAGGCGAAATGCACCCGACACAGGCTTTATACAGAGGTTGTGTGTATATGCACGGCAAATCTGTGTTTTACCCAAATACGCTGCTTGCACGCGCAATCCGATTTGCAAGTTAAGCCCAGGCTCCACGTACTTGACGGTAGGGTTGCGACTTTAAGATCCGGTTTTTTTTTTATATATTCAGATATTTTCATGAGCTCATATTTCAAGATAACTGTATTTTAATTACTTGTCTTAAATTTGGACCGATGTGGATCGAATTAGGAATATCATAGGAATCGGTTCACTGTAGTAGAATTACATTTATTTTTACTTGTAGTTTTCCATCACGCATACTCAATACTATTTTCAACAGTCTTCCAAAAAGGAGGAGGTTCTCAAATCGTCTGTTTTTAGGGTTCCGAACCCAAAGGGTACTAACGGAACCCTATTATTGAGACTCCGCTGTCCGTCTGTCTGTCTGTCTGTCTGTCTGTCTGTCTGTCTGTCCGTCTGTCACCAGGCTGTATCTCATGAACCGTGATAGTTATACGTTTGAAATTTTCACAGATGATGTATTTCTGTTGCCGCTATAACAACAAATACTAAGAACAGAACAAAGTTAAAAATTAAAGGGTTTAAAACAAAAAAACGTGTTTTTTATGATACGATACGATACGATACGAAATTAATTCACCTCGACGCAGCTAGATGGCAGCACAGGAAAAATTAGCACGCGCAAGCGTTTCATTTGTTAAATTTGTGGGCCTCGGTCAATTTGTTTACTTATTTAAGGTTAATTAGCATAACTGAAGTGTACAGAGTTCAATCATATATCTTCAATTTTAGTACTCAAATGAGCTTCAATAAGCTAGAATCAGTAAGTAGAAAGTTAGTCGTATAAACACTAGGTCTTCCAGATATTTCATTATATTAATTACCTTTGTGTTAATATTTACTTAGTTGGTGTTAGAAGTTCGTGGCGTTCGGACTTAGGAAATTCGGAACCCTCCGTGTGCGGGACAAAAGTCTGACTCGCACTTGGCCAGTTTTTTTGCCAGTTAGTTAGACGGTTGAAATTTTCACAGATGATGTATTTCTGTTGCCGCTATAACAACAAATATTAAGAACAGAACAAAGTTAGAAATTAAAGGGTTTAAAACAAAAAACGATATGTTTTTTACGATAGCGCCATCTATGAATTTTCATAGATGGCGCTATCGTGTTTACCTTAATCTCTGAATCTGAATCTGAATCTTGGAAACGGCTCCAAAGATTAAATAAAATTTAGTATACAGGGGATTTCGGGGGTGATAAATCGATCTAGCTATGATAAATTTTCAGAAAATGTTGTTTTATTCGTGTTTTCAATAATCAACTTTATCGAAAATCAACTTAAAATATGACTCTTCTCGACATCTATTGGCGAGTAAAAGTAGCTTTAGTGTTATTGTGTAGTTAAAGCAGTTAGTTACTCTCAATTTGAAAAAATAGTATTATTATTCGCCAATATATGTCAGGAAGAGTCATATTTTTCTATTTAAGTGGCAAAAAATACCGAGCAAAGCTCGGTGTTCAATCTGCAATCAACTTCAAATAACTTACCTGTGTAATAGCCTTTGAAATGAATTTACCTCAACGCAACTAGATGGCAGCACAGAAAAAATTAGCACGCGCAAGCGTTTCATTTGTTAAATTGGTGGGCCTCGGTCGATTTGTTTACAATAGTTTTACTTGTAGTAGTGTACAGTCAGTATTGATTATTATATCTTCTATTTTAGTACTTACAGAGTTTCATTTAGCTAGAATCAGTGGAAAGTTAGTCACGTAGTATTTATATTCTCTTTTGAGTCAGTCGTACACTCGGTGTTCCAGATATTTAATAATATGAATTACCTTTGTGTTAACGTTTTCTTAGTAGGTGTTAGAAGTTCGTTAGATAGATGTTAGATGGCGTTCGGTCTCCGTGTGCGGGACAAAAGTCTGACTCGCACTTGGCCAGTTTTATTTTTGTATGCATGTGACGCGATTACTCCGTCTATTGTAAGCCGATTCGAATGATTCCTTTTGTAATTGGTAGGGTACATTTCTAAAGTGGTTTCATTGTAATTTTATTGAGATCTCATTATTATCTCCAGAGATATGACGTCCCAAACTTGCTACTGAAACTGTCTCCCTCGGCATGGAAGTCGGTTGCTTGAGTTTTTATTAGGCTTAATTATTGTACTGTGACTAAAGTCGAATATTCCACGGCTTGTTCAACTTTTCAACATTGTCATAATTTCGTTTCTAGATACAAGACTCACACAATTGATAGAATATAAAAAAAAATTGTTTGATCTTAATAACATTGTAAAAAATTATTTTCTGACGAATATAATATGATATAACATTTAAAAAATAGATTAAAAAAACAGGTTCTAGTTTGTCAAGTGTTTTTTAGCCGACTTCAAAAAAAGGACGAAGTTTTTCAATTCATCCGTTTTTTTTTTAATGTGTGTTCGCGTATAACTTCGTCGTTTATGAACCACTTTTGATGTTACTTTTTTGTTGCAAAGGAGATATCCCAAGGGTGGTACCATTGTAGTTTCATCGAGGTCTGATAAATATCATACACTCATATACTCATTTATTACTAAACAGGTTTACACGTCATAATTTTATAATAATATTGCATTTTATAAGATGAGAAAAATATTAAAAAATAACGATTAAACTAACACAATAAATTGTAACGATACAGTAAAAGAACATTGTATAATATTGTACCTTACTTAAATTTTAGGAACTCGTCGTAGTCATAAAATGTTTGCTCGACAAGCCAGCGCTTCGTAAGTCCTGTTTTAAAGCATGTGAAGCTGGGAGCTTCAACTATGTCTTTAGGACGCTTTTTGTACACGGTGGGGCCCATCACGAGACTCAGCTTACTGGACTTGACAAGGGAGTGCGTTACCCCGACTAGTTTATTCTTGTTGCGTGTGTTAAATCTCCAGAGATATGGAGATAAACACCTCAAACTTGCCCCTATACAGCAACTTTTTAGAATTTGACAAAGCCCTAAGCTGCTTTTTAGGGTTCCGAACCCAAAGGGTACCAACGGAACCCTATTACTGAGACTCCGCTGTCCGTCTGTCTGTCTGTCTATCTGTCTGTCTGTCTATCTGTCCGTCTGTCACCAGGCTGTATCTCATGAACCGTGATAGTTAGACGGTTGAAATTTTCACAGATGATGTATTTCTGTTGCCGCTATAACAACAAATACTAAAAACAGAACAAAGTTAAAAATTAAAGAAACGGTCAACCAGATATTTAATAATATTAATTACTACAATTACTATTGAGAAGTGTAATTGGTATGGCGCCAACAGTCTTCAATAAAATTCCAGACAAAATTATGTTTAAGAATAGGCTAAAACAATTTTTAATACAGAAATGTTATTGACGAATTTTTAAGTGACAAATTATAATCATTATTATTATTTTCATGACATTGTGCTGTATCCTTTTAATTTTATAATTCAATTTAGTTTATAAGAATGACCAGTGTAATATGTATTTAAATTTGGATTATATGTAGTGAGTAAAGCAGCGCCATCTGCAAAGTTTGCACGCCTGTTAAGGCAAAACATGACGATCGTTTGAATATTTTGTCACAACTTTTTGTTATACGCATGTTTTACGCAAATAAAATATCTTTATCTTTATCTTATCTTTATTACTACTATTACTATTACTACTATATAATACTATTCTACCTCTGTGTTAACGTTTACTTAGTTAGTGTTAGAAGTTCGTTAGAAATTCGATAGATGGCGTTCGGAACCCTCCGTGTGCGGGACAAAAGTCTGACTCGCACTTGGCCAGTTTTATTATTGAACTTTTATCATATAATTGACATTACCAAGTGTTCCGTATGATGTACCTATGGTATGTATAAGTCTGAATCTGAATCTTGGTACTGAAAATTAATAGCGAGGCATTTGAAGTCAGTTCTTTTAGTTTTTTAAACGATTTTATCTAAAATATATTCAACTAGCTGCAACCCACGACTTTACCCACATTAAAAGTATTTTGTGTTACATATTTCTACCATATTGGTTGTTCCTATGCAAAATTTCATCCAAATCGCTCCAGTCATTTAACCGTTAAAAGGCAACAAACATACAAACTTACTTCCTGACTTGAAAATACTGGGGTTAGTGATCAGATATGGCGACCTCATAGTTCTATAAGGACTACAAATTTTAAACTGCAACAAACTCCTATCATCATTATCATCAGCCTGTATTGGTCCACTGCTGGACATAGATCTCTCTCGTATAGCACGCCACTTCTTCAGGTGTCTTTTTCCAACTGCGCTAGCAGCTAGCCTGCGAATATCATAATAGTAGCGACCCGCCGCTGCTTCGTACGGCTTAGCTTAAAAATGCCTACATTTGTTGCTTCACTTTGCTGCGTCGTGTATTAATAAACATCTTCAACAATCATTGTCACATTCCAACCAATTTACTTAAAGCCTTATCGAATGATACACCTAAACCTTCCTCATGAATCACTATGTATATTGATGGAAACCGCATTTTTAGTAGTTTTTGAGTTTATCGCAAACAGACAGACAGACAAGCAGACGCGACGGGGCGGGGGACTTTGTTTTATAAATGTAGTGATGGCATATATGACGTATATGTACCCAATTTTAAGCGACAACCCTATTTGAATCTCTTTACCGTACCTACTATGGCATCTCGTTTGTAACATAGTTAAAGTGAGTACTGAGATACCTGGCTATTTAGTGGAGGAAACTGACTTAATACTTTAAACGGATCTTTTAAATTAATTAACTGTTTTGAAGGAGGTCTGTGTTTAAGCTTGTTATTCGAAGACTTAAAAGCTATTTGCAATAAGATACTAATTGGAACTTTTAGGATTTTTCTTCAAGGTAGTTTTAAGTTGATTGCTTAAATTTGATGTCAGATAACTGGACTAAGATGTTTGCTCGGTGGTAAATGACGATGTTTTTCTAAAACTGATATTACGGCACCCAAACCCTGGTCAAGTGCTTGTGTTTTATGAACAAAAAGGTCTATACATTCTACAAAGCCGAGAAGGAGTATAAACATGCTTACTTACACTCTCACAAACTTTTGTATTTATAAATTTAAACATAAATACATAAAATCACGCCTTTTTGCAAGCTTTTATGTAGTTTCAACTGATGTTTATCATCAAATCTTGCAAATTAACTTGGATCCGCTTCCCGGTTACTGATTAAGCTTTGAGGGCTCGGTGGCGTAATCGGGAGAACGGTCGGCTTTGATGCCAGAGGTACCGAGTTCAAACCCCGCCGTGTACCAATGGATTTTTCTATCGAAACATATAGCTTTTCTCAGTGGCCCTCGGTGAAGAAAAAAACATCGTTAAGAAACCCTCAACCCCCGCATTTTGGTAGGACACCATCTAGTGTCGTGGCCAGTTACCACCCTCAAGTTAGAAAAACTGTCGCAAAAACATCTAATGTGTTCGGGCAGCTATCCTTGAGAACCAGTCCCCGTTCTAGACCTAGCGTGCTTAGATAGTGGTGAAACGCTAGCATATAAGATATAATAAAAAATGAGCTGAAATTTCCCATACTTGTGAATCGCGTGACAATGCAATATTATGATGACATGGTGCTGATCTGATGATGGAGCTGGAAGGTGGCCAAAGGAACTCCTAAACTACACATGTTATACTTGTCGTGTTTGGGCTCGATGGATTTTTCTTACCTTACTCTGGTCCTAGGTTATGTAAAAGCTTGTGTTTAAAAAAAGGCTTTTAATTTAAACTAAGACTTGTTCCAGAAGGGGTTGGCTGTAACTACTTCTGTCCATAATCTATGAATATTACTAAGAAGTGCAAAAACCGCTGTTGTGCCTTTTTTACCTTTCCTGACTTTAACCTAATATTTTCCTAAAATCCGAAATAACCATTTTCACCTCGTCCTTCGTCCTAGCTTCTGAAAACCTGAAAACAGGGAATAAGGAAGCCATTCCCTTTAATCCCAATTCATTCTTCCCTTATTTCTGTTTGTCATCTTATTAAATTCGCACCTTTTATTATAGATGTGATTACCTTAATGGTTTCGTATTTTATTTTCCACGGAAATAAGCTGAGAGTTCTTTGGGCATTGAAAGTAAAGAAAGGGCTATTTAAATTGAAAATTTACATCACTTCAGTGTATACAGATAGTACTTTATATGGTTACACAGAAAGGGAGAACTACTACTGCTCTAAACTCTATTGTTCTGTAACACGGTTAAATGGCTCTACTAATTTAAAAAATTCTAATTTCAAAGCAACTTTAGTAAATATTTAAGCAGATTGAAAATATGCACTTACTTACGTTAGTTAACGTTAAAGGTAACCGCAGCGTCCTGCGTGCGCGATCTAGGCGGCGATCAGATAGCGCAGTAGTATTTGTACCGACTGGTTCACACCAAACGCGATCAGAAAACAATTGAAAAGTACTGAGATCGCGCCCGCAGATCGCAGGACGCCTACTACTTACTATTGAATATAAAAAAATATAAAACAAAAGTAATTCAGCTCTCACACAATCGTTGAAGTGAGACTACTAAAAAAAGCGCTTAGAAATAGCCACTAGGGTATCACAGAAGGATATAGGATACTCTTTAACGCGGAGGAAGCCGGAAGGCGTATCAAGTAATTATTTATCTCTTCAATCAATCGTACACAAAAGACCAATTCTATAAACTCCTTGTGAGTTACTATTTTAGGACATTTTGTTACTATAACCCTCCATTCTACTAATTAATACAGTGGTTTAGAACTGACCACCTGAGTTAAACATAAGTGCAGACTGATTTATGTGAAGCAATTATACTACCTTCGTCTTTCATAGGAGGTCACCGCTATTAGAAGGAGAACTATGAACCTCGTCTGAAGGGAAATTGTGTGGAAATAAATTTAAGACATTTTGATAGAGGTGGGTTGTAATCGGTTTTTCGCGTAACTAGTTATACGTAGTTTCAAGATTGCGCGTAAGCAGTTTTAAAAACGCTTATTTTAGTAACCGGTTATTTATACACAGCACACACATAGAGCTACTTCGGAAAACAGTTTTGTACGCCTTTAGTAGGCGTAATTGATGCTGTTAAATATCATAAAACAAAGATAAAAAAGCATCGCATTATTTCGTTAATACATTATATTGATTTTATTCACTATTTTGTGAATAATATTTTTACCTTGTACACTGTTAGTCACAGCAAATCGCCGCACAAACCATCTTTTCTGTGAGAAAACTGCGTACGCGTAATCTAATAACCATTTTGCATAACATTTTTGAGCAAAAGGAACGTTTCGTATCACAAAACTGCTTACGAAAAATAACTGCTTACTTTTGACACATTTCCGTTTCTTTACTCATGTGCTTTTGATCCGCGAAACTACGTATACAGTTATTAGCCTCGTAAGCAGTTTCTAGAACCGCTTACGTTAAATAACGCCCACCACTACATTTTGAAAGTGAATTACATTTTACTTGTCTTTTTTACCCACGACTGAACGAAGACTGTATATGCTTTTGGGGTGAGAGGATGTTTGTTTGTGTGTGCAAATCCATGTTGCCATTTTTCTCCAAAACTACTAGTCCGATTTATATGCAGTTTTCAGTTATGGGTTCGGGTGTAACTGGTACATGTTTTTAGATAGGTATTACGGTGACGGCTCACCACGGGGCGCTGCAGTAAACATTAATTGATGGTGAAAATCGATGTTGCCATTTTTCTTCAAAACGACTAGTCCGATTTTGATGCAGTTTTAAGTTATCGGTTCATGTTCTTAAATAGATGTTACGGTGTTAACTCACTAAGGGACGCTCAACTATTTATTGCAAGCTAATGTCATTTTTTTTATTGCACAATCATAAGTAGTTCTGACCACTATCTCGCCTGATGTTAAGTGATGATTCGCTATAAAAACCATTTGGAAATAGAAGACGGCAGGAAAACTAGGCGATAGATTCGCCTGATGTTAAGTGATGATGCGCTATAAAAACCATCTGGAAATAGAAGACGGCAGTAGTACTAGGCGATAGATTTCAATCAAATTCACACACCGCAACTATTCTAAGTGGAAGTCATTAATTTTCCTTTAAATAATGTAAATCAGGACGATATTATCACAAACGTATTGTAAAAGCGTTGACACCTTTGACAGTTATGATTATAGATATTAAATTTTAGACCAAGTTCACACTGAGTATTTTACTATTAACTTTAAAGCATATGTTATAACAATCCAAACTAATATTATAAAAACATTTGCAACTCTTTCACTCTGTCTGTTTGTTACCTAATCACTCTGTCTGTTTGTTACGTTTGTTTGTTACCTTTCACTCTGTCTGTTTGTTACGTTTGTTTGTTACCTTTCACTCTGTCTGTTTGTTACCTAATCACTCTGTCTGTTTGTTACGTTTGTTTGTTACCGTTCACTCTGTCTGTTTGTTACCTAATCACTCTGTCTGTTTGTTACGTTTGTTTGTTACCTTTCACTCTGTCTGTTTGTTACGTTTGTTTGTTACCTTTCACTCTGTCTGTTTGTTACCTAATCACTCTGTCTGTTTGTTACGTTTGTTTGTTACCGTTCACTCTGTCTGTTTGTTACCTAATCACTCTGTCTGTTTGTTACGTTTGTTTGTTACCGTTCACTCTGTCTGTTTGTTACCTAATCACTCTGTCTGTTTGTTACGTTTGTTTGTTACCTTTCACTCTGTCTGTTTGTTACCTAATCACTCTGTCTGTTTGTTACGTTTGTTTGTTACCTTTCACTCTGTCTGTTTGTTACCTAATCACAACTATACGGACGATCCAATCTTATAGCATAAGCTTGAACATAGACTACTTTTTGTGAAAATAAAATCATGATTTTTACACATAACCTTAATAACTCGGATCACACAAATGTAGATTGACAGACAGACAGCTTTACAGTGACAAAAATCTTGGTGTAACGTAAACGAAGTTGCGGGTATCAGCTAGTAATATTATATAATAACAATATTGTATCGCTGTCCTGGATGTTCATTATACCTTATGCTTGAGCTTTTGGGTATTTCTCTAGTTTTAAAAAGTTTCGGAGTTCATAATATTTTATGTACTGTCACCATATTGTACAACAGCATATCCTTCACGATATATCATTATCGTAATTATTAGCCTGTGATTTTTTTTTATACTTAGACTAGATAGGTAAGCGTGTGACCACTATCTCACCTGATTTTAGGTGACGATGTGATCGACGATGTAGCACGCTTACCTAGAAGATACCTGTTCACTCGCGATTTGAAGACCCCGGGATCATAGTTACTGGGAAACACAGACACCGGCAGAAATTCTATTTCTTGGCAATACGTATGATAAATGATGAATCGAAACGTTTTGTGCGGGTTGATGGAATGTCCACCATAATCTTCATTATAATATACAATATCCTAATATTTAAAATGCAAAATTACGTAAAGAGTTCAAATTTTAAGATGTTTAATGACTTGGTATGTACACGTATCCTTGGCATGTACAGATTCTTAAGTATTTTTAGCGCGGTGTTCACTATCGGGGATATAGTGGGATTGGGAAATAAAGCAAACTTTTTGTACTATCCGTACAACGGAAAACCAATACAACGATATAAGCTAAGGACCAAATACTAACTGGTGTACCGGGTGGCAGGCATAGGGTAACTATTATTAATCGCCTCGTGAATTTAACAAAAAATAACTGGTACCGGCTACCCGCTCCACAAAACAAGTGCATCTGGTTCTAACATCGCGAAAAATATCGTTTGCGCGATACAGGATCTCATACATTTAGGCAATATTTACAAGGACAACACTGCAATTTACTCCAGCGCCATCTAGAGGCTTTTATACAAAGTTAAGTTGGTGAGTATAGATGGATGTTTGTTACTGTTTCGCGCAAAAGCACCTGAATAAATTTGGATGAAACACCACCATGATACATGGTAGAATGCATATGAAACTATCATTTACCACCTTCATTTTAAAACTAACACTTTGCAAATAAATGAATGATTGTGATTATGAAATATGGCAAACAGATCGTTTTTTAACAGGTTATAGGTAATCCAGGTTATAATCCAATATAATCCAGGGATTAACACATTAGAATAGAATAGAATAGAAACACTCTTTATTGTACACCAATATAGAGAAACAAAATATCAAAGAAAACTTAACTAAGATAGTACAATGGGCGGTCTTATCGCTTGAAGCGATCTCTTCCAGACAACCTTGGGATGGACAGAATTTAAAGCAGAAAAGCACAGTGTTACAATGCATAGCATACAACTATAGTTAAAAAAATAATAATAATAATAATAAATAAATAACAACAATCAAAAACCAATATTTTTGTAAGACATTATAAGATACATTTAAACGCGGGCCAAGCCGCGGGGCCCAGCTAGTTAATAATTCAGCAAAAAGTCAATAGTCAAATAGTTTTTACGTTGACAATTGGATGACATCTGAATAGCTCATAATATATATTTTTTTTAATTAAAAGCGTTATTATTTTGCTACGTTAACTTGATAATTGATTTTTTGTTTACATAGAACTGGGTAGCGCTTGACCACTATCTCACCTGATGTTAAGTGATAATGCGGTCGATGGGAGCGCGATTACCCACAAGATACCTATTCGATCGAAATTTGAAGACACCCATATTGTATTTAGCCGGAAATACAGACTCAGGCAGGGCATTCCATTCCCTGGCGGTTCGCTTAATAATGATTTATTGTATGATTTTAGATGTGTATATGTGCGTATTTTAATACTGTCTACTTACTGAATAAATGCTTTGAACTTTTGAACTTTAAGCATTATTCACAGCGACATAAATAATTCATTTTAAAAGTATGATAGTTTAACATCTGCAGTCAACATTTAAAATAATGTGGCGTAGAAGAGGGTTAATAAAGCGTAGCTATAACAGTAAACAATACGGACATTTTCACGGCTACACGCAATATTTGACCGAGGAGTGATGGCGACCAAGCAAGGGTATTTAGTAACACTAGTCATAGCGAGTTAATTGTTATATCGCATGAAGGTTTTGGTCAGGAAGTTACAGCTTTACGCTCTTTATCCACGTATTTTACCGAAAGGTTTTGCCAAGCAGACTTTCATGACGCAGCGTTATTTTACGCCACCGCCAAGACACAGTACTAGCTAAACTCAAAAACTATTGAATTGGAATTTCTTGCGGTTTTCATCAATAGATAGAGTAAACCATGAGGAAGGTTTAGGTGTATAACTCCTTAAGGTTTTGTGTAAATTGGTTGAAATATGACGACAATTGTTGAAGATGTTCATTCATACTCGACGCAACAAACTGATGCAAAAAACGTAGACATATTTATGCTCCACTCGTGCAAAGGCAGAGCGGTGCGCTAGTTGTAATTAATATGGTATGTAGGTACCTAAAAGCTGAGCACAGCACAACATGGATTGATGTATGCTATGCGTTCTGTTTGGCAAAGCCTTTAGATGCTGCGTTTACTAAAATCTCGATTAAAAATGGAGGGTGGGGGTAGGATGGTAAAAAACACTACGACTTATTCACATACCAAACAATATTTGTTTGTTGTCACAAAAAAAAATGTATTAAAATCAGTAGAGCTATTTCGCAGGAGTGCGACCACAAACACCGTGACACGAGATATTTATGTATTGGATATCTATACTTAAATTGCTACTTAAAGAGCCTTTCAACTTTTTCCTTTCCTCATAGAGGGGGATAAAAAGTAGAGTATATGACTCAATGACAACATTATTATCTCTCTGCCGACTTACCTTCTTTAAGTATCTTGAACGCTCTGGATTCAAAATAGCGGCCTCACAGAAATATACTATATTTCGCCTTTGTGATACAATCTACGAGTACTATCTTAACCTTAAGAGAACATACTTCAACTCGTATTGCAAGAACAAAAAACCTAATGAAAGAACGAGAAAAACACTTAAATCGTTCTAACAGCACCTTTCTTCGCCATTTCCGGTTACCCATTAATTCGGGAAATTGGGAAACCACAAGCCACTTGCCCATTCCCAACGGTGTACGACCTTTCTATTTTACGATTCCCGTCGCAATTTACGATTTTTACCGATAATTTACGATGTACCCGTAATTTACGATTTCTTTCGAATTTATTGGAACACATGTCATGTTTGAAATATTTAAATTGGGATGACAACATTTTCTTCTGCAAATAAATTCATACTGGATAACGGCGGGTTTGACTCGAGGATTCTAATATTGTATATCTAATATGTATATTGTAGCTTAACTGTTTATTTGAAGATTTAGTTCTTTTATTATCATTAAAGGTACGGTCACTACGCGGCGTCCTGCGATTGCGGGCGCGATCTCAGTACTTTTCGATTGTTTTCTAATCGCGTTTGGTGTGAACCAGTCGGTACAAATACTACTGCGCTATCTGATCGCCGCCTAAATCGCGCACGCAGTACGCTGCAGTGTGTCCGTACCTTAAGCCCTTTTATTTTTAACCAATTACAGTTTACCAATTACAAGCAGTTTCTATCAGTATTAGTTTTATTTGTTTTTTATTTTGATTTCATTCATCGAGCTAGTTTGTTTTGTTTGTTTGTCGCGTCACGTCGCATCGCGTCGCGTTGCGTTTCTGTGCAAACTGACCCTAACTTATGGCATTTTAACCGACTTAACAAAAATGAGGAGGTTCTCAATTCGACTGTATTTTGACTATCGCGGCATGTGAAGTCAGTTTTTTCGTTTTGTACGATCATAGATTATATAATTAATATATATGATCTGCCTTATTATTCTCCTGTCTTTTATTAACCGACTTCCAAAAAAAAGGGAGGTTCGCAATTCGTCTGTACGTTCTTTTTTTCTTTTTTTGTGTGTATGTTACGCGATTACTCCGTTAATTGTGAACCGAATCGAATGATTCTTTTTGTAATCGGTAGGGTACGTTTTCGAGGTGGTTCCATTGTAAGTATAAGTATCTCCAGAGATTTGACGATAAACGTCTCAAACTTGCTACTGAAATTCACTCGCAGGGCATTGAATTCAGTTGTTTTAGTTTTTAAACTATCTTAATTATTACAAAGTATGCACAATTTGTAATTTTTGGCGATCAATAAAGAGTTTTTGTATTGTATTGTATAATATTATACATATAATTCTAATATTATGTAATCAGGTAATTATCGCGGCCAGTATTTGACACGGAGGGGAGCCATATATTGGTTAACTAACCAATATATGGCTCCCCTCCGTTTAACTAACCAATATATGGATCCCCTCCGTTTAACTAACCAATATATGGCTCCCCTCCGTTTAACTAACCAATATATGGCTCCCCTCCGTTTAACTAACCAATATATGGCTCCCCTCCGTTTAACTAACCAATATATGGCTCCCCTCCGTTTAACTAACCAATATATGGCTCCCCTCCGTTTAACTAACCAATATATGGCTCCCCTCCGTTTAACTAACCAATATATGGCTCCCCTCCGTTTAACTAACCAATATATGGCTCCCCTCCGTGCAAAGAGTGAATCCATGCTCGAGTATCTTTCTCGAATGGCGGCCTAACCTAGGTAGAGACGTGGGGCCAGTGCAGAAAGAGTGCACGGCCCATTAAAATTGTGTGGTAACCCGCAACTTTGGCGATAGTAGATAAATGAAAACTTTGTTTATTGCATAAAAAATATAACAAAAAGCTACGTTTAATCTAAACCAAAAGATGAAGTCACCGTCATCAAGACTTTCCATGTAATTCACTTTTTTTAACCTATGCTGAGAGCGTCGTCGTTGTGCTCCATCATCTGCGTCACTTCAGCCAGATAATTGCTCTAACAGCTCCAGGTCACTCTCACTGTCACTAGACAATAATAAAACCATTTTCCTTCAATGTACCTAACAAAAAAAAACGAGATTTGCAGATTGAGATCCTGTAAACCATGAATTTTCTAGGATTGCTAATTTGGATTGTTTATCCGATCGGACCAAACTTCAAAATAGAGAGATAGGTTATTGACACACACACAACCTGACGTTTACGAACAGAGGTCTATCTTTTTCTGTAATCCGACCTCTCAGCGATGGCTTGCTTCCACAGATAGAAATTTCAATCCGTAGATCCGTTATTGGCACGGCGGAACCTTAAAATGGATTTAATAGTCTATCTTAGATAGTCAAAAATAGATTAGGATTGATTATTAATTTCGGGCGCTTATCTCTTCCTTAGCTTACACTAAATTATAAAGAGGAAAGATTTACTTTTCTGTTTGTTAGTTACGATTTAACTCGAAAACTACTGGACCGATTTCAAAAATTATTTCATTAATGGAAAGCTACATTCATCATCACCATCATTATCATCCAATTTCCGTCCACTGCTGGACATAGGCCTCTCCCATGGCACGCCACTGAGCTCGATCTTCAGCCATTCGTTTCCAACCGCTGCCAGCCAGTTTGCGTATATCATCGCTCCACCTAGCTGGAGGGTACACTACGTTTGCCGAGCCGTGGTCTCCACTCTAGAACTCGTCTACCCGAACGGTTATCGGTTCTACGACAGATGTGACCAGCCCACTGCTATTTCAGCCAGCGAGTAAAATATTTTATTCCCGTATTCTCACGAGAACGGGAAATACGCGAATGAAACCGCGAGGCGCTGCTAGTGCTTAATAAAACTAGTTTACTCATACCATATCTTCACATAGCAAAAAACAAAGTCGCTCACGCCATCTGTGTGCTTAGATCTTTTAAACTACGCAACGGATTTTAAAGCAGTTTTCAACAAAGGATAGAATTAATCTAGAGCAAGATTTATAACCAGCATTAAACGGGGGCGAAGCCGCGGGGTGCAGCTAGTTCAAAAATATATCAACAGCTATACGTACACATAAAACGTGGGAGACGTAATAATTCCCGTAAATTTCGTTCACTTTCGGACACTTCAATGTTACCCTGAATAATAAATGAGTTCTAAAAGCAATTTTCAATTTTAAAAGTTTTATAGTTAAACTTTAATGGTACCACGAAAGCTGGGATTATAACCATTTATTATTCTTTGAAAAACTGAACCACAGCTTAGTGCGCAAAATTAAAAGGACATTTCTGGCTGTGTTAGAGATAACGGCTTGACTATCTTGTATTTAAAAAAAAACCCGGCTTCTGCATCTGATCTGTTCGATAATTATTATCTGAATATTGTATTGTTGCCGATTGACGACAAACTTGTAGGTAAAAGGCTCCAGAGCCTAGAGCATCGCTGCAAAGTCTCAAGTTTATCGTTATTTTTTATCGGATACATTTCGGAGAGTGTACCATCCAATTGCACAAATTAATCCCACCATCCCCTTTCTTCAATCGGACAACCAGACGGACCAATGTTTGACCACGCGGACCAACCGCACACCGCTTTATGGTGAACATTCCATCTACCCGCAAAAAACGTTTTGCTTCAACATTTATCATACGTACCGCCAAGGAATGGAACTCCTTGCCGGTGTCTGTGTTTCCTAGTAACTACAACCCGCGAGTAACTACTTCAAATCGCGAGTGAACAGGTATCTTCTAGGTAAGCGTGCTAAAACTTCGTTTGCATCATCACTTAACATCAGGTGAGATAGTCAGGTCAAACGCTTGACTATCGAAATTTCAGTTCAATCGGACACTAATCCCCGATTCTCAATCATTTAAAAACCATTCGGATTCGGAAGCTTCATGTTAAATTTTGAAAAATGATAAATCCGTGATCTTTTTTCTTGCGGAAACCATTCCAATTAGAATCACTGCTTTTTCGCATTGAAATATCAAAAGTAACCGATCGATGCATTGTAAATTGCTAAGATCCAAGTCGAAGTAAAGGCATTTTCCGAATCCGAATTTGTTTGTCGAATGATTGAGAATTACCTTGCAGAAATTGGTTAAAATGGTTTCCAGAACATACATACCTACAAAAAAGCATAGGTAATACAAAAAATGACTTTAAAAAAGAAATAGCATGTTATAAAAGCCCCTACAAATGTCAACTGTCTTGTACCATAATATATTGTTATTATTTTCTATTTTGAGCTTTTTATATCGATGCTCCGCCTGACTTGTTACAAAAAAAAGTAGCTAACCACCAATCTGCCGCCATAACCTTACGGTGTTTCGGTAGCAAACATCCCTTGAGAGTCAGAGTATTCAAGGCCTAGCGTGTTCAAAATGAACGCTTACCAAAAGATGAGATAGTCGGGTCAAACGGGTAACCTATAAGATATTTAAAAAAAAAAACTGTTATTTATTCTGTGACCGTAATAAATGCTACATAACATTACATACGAGTTACTGTTAAACCTTCGAGCATTTACCAATGGAGATGTTAACTTTGTAATCCGCAAAAATTTTTTTCTGCCGATACTTACGGGGGACGAGGTAAACACGCATTGCACACACACAAATCACTCACTTTAGCAATCCCGCACACTAGCTTGAAACACGCACACAGTATTAAAAATACAGCGTAGTTACGCACGCTCATATGGCCAAAAATGGCTATATGGCCAGCAGAGGGATACGCCTTGCGGTTAACATCTTCATTGGTAAATGCTCGAAGTGTTAAACCGATCAACTCGCAACAAAGAAGACAAAATAGGGTTACATTCAAAGTCGGAAACTTGGCAGACTGTCAATACACGCAAAGAACTTATTTATTTGCTATCGACTATGAATAACAAATAAGACCTCGCTTACATATACATACTTTGTTGCTGGTTACCTTGGGAAATTGGAGTGGATCAAAAAGTGCTACAATTTTCTAGAAATTGTTCCATTGAATGAAAAACTTAGGT
Source organism: Cabera pusaria (assembly GCA_954871355.1). NCBI lineage: Eukaryota > Metazoa > Arthropoda > Insecta > Lepidoptera > Geometridae > Cabera > Cabera pusaria. Next base: position 23,847,146 of record OX940900.1, read on the forward strand.
ACTCGTTCAAGTAATGTTTTGAAAAGCTACTATCATACCTCGAGAGCCCCGTCTCGTTTTTAACCGACTTCGCGACGCAAAGGAGAGATAATGTGTCTATGTATGTATGTTTAAGAATAGAATAATCTTTATTCAAGAAAAATATCCATACAATATTTATAAGATGGCTAGAATTTATGGTGTGGTATGGTTTGTTTGTTTCTTTAGCTCTCTAGAGACCAAACGCGTAGGCCGATTTTGATAAGTGGCACGCTAACGTGCCACTTATGCTGGCATGGCGAGTCTAAACTCGCCATACCAGCACGAGTTTTATATAAATTAGAACATTAGTTTTTTTTTTCAAATCCTATCGAGTGGGTTATCACATAGGGCTTGAAATGGTAATTAAAAATTTTTTTTTTTTAAATATTCTGAACATACGTGAAAAGAAAAAAATACGGACAGTGTACTATGGATATACGATCCCCAGTCGAGTTTATTGTTTTTTAATAAATGTTTGTAACCATAATATATATATTCATACCGACACCGTCAAAATGCCCAATCACACATTATATACATTTTGAGGGCCCGGTGGTGTAATCGGGAGAACGGTCGGCTTGGATGCCAGAGGCACCGAGTTCAAACCCCGCCGTGCACCAATGGATTTTTCTATCGAAAAATTTATGTGCGCTTTTCACAGTGGCCCTCCTGTGAAGTAAAAACATCGATAAGAAACCAACAACCCCCGCATGGTGGTAGGACACTATCTAGTATCCACCTGGCCAGCTACCACCCTCAAGTTATATTTTATAGTTAAAGTTAGAGATAGTGGTCAAACGCTAGCCTATAAGATATTTTAAAAAATACACATACTACGTGCAACTAAATACTCGCGCGGCTTGCAAAATTGCTCCCTGCTTAAACGATTCTAAAGTATTTTTAGTTTTAAGATTGTATACCCCATAAATCCAGACGGAACTTTAATATATTTTCATCTATCGTCGCTGAAATATTGTCTAAAACACTTATTCTGGTAGTAAAATATGCAAAGTTAATATTATATTTCTTGGTAAAACGCTTCGTTGTGGAACATCGGACTAGCGATGAAGCTGATAAATAGGAGGATTTTCTTTGAAAGACTTTTGAATGGAGTTTGAGAGTATTTTTATAATGAATTTCCTGTCTTGGATAGACACGGTATTAACTTTAGTTTAGTTTAAATATTTACTAAGTGTATTGGGCTTTATTTAGCAATTTAAGCTAAGCTAAAGACATAATTAAAATAGTTTACAAAACAAAAAAAACTGACTTCAAATGCCGCGGCTAGTAATTTTTAGTATCAAGTTTGAAGTGTTTATGTCTCTGGAGATATAAACACACATAAATATATACATACATAGACATATACACTAAAAGGCGCCACCGATTTATGGTGGATATACTATCTACACGAATGAAGCCATTTGCATCTTCGTACATCATGCGAACCGCCAGGGAATGGAATGCCCTATCTGAGTCTGTGTTTCCGGTTAAGTACAATATGGGGGTCTTCAAATCGCGAGTGAAAAGTTATCTTCTGAGTAAGCGCACTCCATCATCGACCGCATCATCACCTAACATCGGGTGAGATAGTGGTCAAGAGCTACCGAGTCCGGTGTAAAAATAAAACTTTTTAACAAAAAAATTAAACCGTCGAAAAAACTGAAAAGCAAAAAATAATAAAACGTTTTTTTTAACCTTAATAACGAAGTTCTTTAAATACTGTTTGTATCCTATAGTATATATTTTTGTAATTGTTTTGAGTTTTAAACTAAACATAATAACTAAGTTCTTAAACGAATGTAAGAATGTACACCTAAGTAATTTTGAGTCGGCGCCAAATAATCAATAAGCAAAGATCACTAAATAACCTCTTAAATTTAAAGAATTAATCAAATCAAATTAACAATGCAACGTGAATTCTCCAGCGATGAACATAAACATTCCAAAACCATTTTAAAAAGGACCATTTCGGAATAAACCTTTTTTAAACAAAAAAAAGAATTTTGCAAATCCGTTCATAAATAGTAGAGTTATGGCCGAACGTACATAAAAAAATAGTTCCTCCCGAACTGCGAACCTCTTCCTTCTTTTTGAAGTCGGTTATAAAAGTCCCTATAAATTGAATATAATTTAATGCAGTGAGTTGTAAGTTTCAATTCGTTACTGCACAGATTTAAACAGTAACAAGACATAATAATAAAAATAGCCGACTCCTCAATATGCCGTGCAAGTCTTTTTAAATAAATAATTTTATCTTGTACGTGTTTAATAAACAAAACTATTACTCAAATTTAACTTTTGTTTTCTCTGTAAAAACTATAAATTCCCTATTCTGTACGTGGCTAAAACCACATGAGTAAATTTACTCATGTGCTAAAACGCTATCCGCGACAGACAAAAAAAAAGAAACCTCATTCTTTTAGTCTATGGCCAATCGCCATTGTAAAATGCGCGCGCATAGCAAAACTAATGAATTTTCCCGCCATTGCGAAAATGAATTTTCACAACTCGTTTTCACTGATGAAATAATAGTTTTAAATAGTAGTTTCTACATAAATATAAATAATAGTTATGTAGAACCAACATACCAAGATTGGTTAGAGAAGCGATTGAAATAACTAAATTAAAAAAATTCAATCGTGAGGATGGGTTCAAACTGTCGAATATCTGGCGTCCAGTGGTAGGTCTGTGTCAGCCTCATACAAAATATGTAGTCCACAACAAGAAGCGTGAAGATACTGTGAGTTTTGTGTGTCGTGAACGAGTTTCATCGATAACAAATGGTAGGGGCACCGAACGACCGAAACGAGTAAAAAAGCGGGTAGATCGCTTTGTTTGCTCGTGATACCCTCTTCACCCGCAATCTTCAGTTCGTCCGTGAACATGGCGCTTGTAACAGCACCGAAATATCGGAAACTCAAATTAAAAGATAAACATGGTAAATATCCCGAAAACAATATTAATAATAGAGACGACAGTTGTCTCGTGACCACGATCAATGCAACTTGGTCGAAACGTCGAGTTAAATAAAATTAATGTTTTAGGCGCGATAAGTCCCTTATTTTCATATTTATATAACTATCTATTGTCTACTATATAAAATGATTTTTTAGTATTATTTTCTTCACAAGTGTGTTAAAAAACGTCGTACGATACACGTGTGTACCGTCCTCGGCTCTCTTAAGACCCTCACCTAACGGCTCGGGTCTCAATGGCGCCACAGCGGTAATCACCAATATTACACACTTGTACCATAATGTACTAATATTTATAAACGCCCTCTATTGTAGAACTGCATAACTACGAAGACGTATTCGCTATCATTCGGGCATTCTACCCGCTAAGTTTCTTTTTTTTAAATATCATATTAGCTAGCGTTTGACCATTCTCACCTGTTGGTAAGTGATGATGCGGTCGAGGATGGTAGCACGCCTTGGATGGGAACTGGCTCTCAAGGATAGCTGCCAGAACACATTAGATGTCTGGCGACAGATTTTCTAACTTGAGGGTGGTAGCTGGCCAGGCGGACACTAGATAGTGTCCTACCACCATGAAATAGTTTAATAGATGGAGTTGTACAAAAATTAAAGTAGTTATGTTGAGAATTAAATTGAATGAACATGGAATTTTCACCACAGATTATATAATAGTTACTACTTAAGTTTCACTGCTAACGCCATAGAATAATGAATAGTATCTAACGGGTAGCATTCTACGTACCCTCTTTATTTATTTTTTGTTTAATAGATGACTAAATCAGAGTTTTAAAAAAATCCGTTCAAGTGTTTGAAGATTACGAGCTCTTCTCTAGTGAGTAAAGCATTTTAAACGGCAAAAAAAAGTTATATGACCCGCCAGATATATATATATATATATATATATATATATGGATAGATAAATAGATATATATATATATATATATATATATATATATATACTCCAACACACCCCAAGATAACCAACCACGTAAGTAACACAATTTTACTATTCCCGCATTTTATGCTATTTTCGCAACGTGTCATAGCGACACATCACAACACAACACGACACATCCTCGGAGCAGCAACGACGGCACATTCCCGTCACGAATAGTCCCGTCCAAGACAATCTAGAACTATTTACGACGCGAACAACGTAGTATAGACAGAAGAAAAAGTATACACACAATTATTTTTATTTGTTATTTAGACAGGATTTAATCTGAAAAAAAATTAAGTATGCTGAACTGAGCGTACCGATTGGTTGCAAATTTTTGTTCGGTGGGTGGTTCAAGTCACGTTACTGTGGTGCTATAAGCACCACCCAGGTATCCAGGTATATTATATAGAAATTAAGGTCTAAGTCTATGGTCATGGTAGAAAACCATGTCTATTTTTTATATACCATAGTCTAGCGTTTGACCAATATCTCAGCTGATGGTAAGTGATGATGACAAAGGCCTCACCTATGGCACGCCACTGAGCTCAATCTTTAGATAAATAACTAAGAAATAATTAAGGAGTTTAATAATATCGTTTAAAAACTAAAAAAGAACCGACTTCAATGCCGCGCTATTCATTTTCAGTACCAATTTTGAGATGTTTATCTCAATATCTCTGGAGATACTTATCAGACCTCGATAAAATTACCATGGTACCACACTTGGGATCTCTCCTTTTGAACAAAAAAAGAATAATCAAAATCGGTTCATAAACGACGAAGTTATCCGCGAACAAACATAAAAAAATATATATATACGAGGGTCGTTCAATAAATACTTAGCCTACAAAAGAAAAACGAAAATTTTCGAAAAGTGCCGATTTAATTTTCTACATAATCCTCCTTTTAACTCAATACACTTGGCCCAGCGACGCTCCAACTTTTATAACCCGTCTAAAAAATACGTTTTCCTGAAGTCTGCAAAATAGGCCTCCGTGGCGGCGATGACCTCCTCATTCGACCCAAATCTTTTCCCGGCGAGTGACTTTTTCAGGTTTGAAAACATAAAGAAGTCACAGGGAGCCAAATCTGGTGGATGGGGCAGCTATTCGTAGCGCAATTCGAATAATTTGGCCATGGCGACGGCAGAGGTGTGAGCCGGCGCGTTGTCGTGGTTGTTGTCCAGTGTGAGCAAACGCGGCACCCATCGCGCTGACAGCTTTCTCATGCCCAGTTCTTCGTGGAGAATATGATGCACCATTCCTTCTGCAATGCCCACAGTGTCAACTATCTCGCGAATCTTCAATCGGCGGTCTGCCAACACGAGATCGTGGATTTTTTTTATGTTTTCCTCCGTAGTAGCCGTTTTCGGGGCACCTGAGCATGGCTCATCAAAAACCGACTTGTGGCCACGAGCAAACTCGTTAAACCAATTCTTGGTAGTTGCCATCGAAGGAGAAGAGTCACCGTATACAGCATCCCAGCGATTTTTAATTTCACTGCGCGTTTTCCCTTCCAAAAATAAAAATCGAATCACCGAACGATACTGCTCTTTTTCCATTTTTGTTAAACTGACCGACACGTTCGCTTTCAAAGGCTATTAAAACAAAACTAATAGAGGTCATTGTTTAAATCTTTGGCAGTAGGCTTCAAAAACATTGCACTGTACTATGGTAATTTTTTTTTGTAACAGCAGTGCCATCGGGCGATGAGGCTACGTACTTGTTGAATGAGCCTCGTTTATATATATATACGGTCGAATTGAGAAACCTCCTCCTTTTTTTGAAGTCTGTTAAAAACTAAAACAACCGACTTCCAACCGCGCGAGTCACTTTCAGTAGCAAGTTTGAGACATTTAACGTCATATCTCTAAAGATACTCATCAAATCTCGATTAAATTACAATGGGACCACCTCGGAAACAAAGCCTACCGATTGAAAAAATAATCATTCAAATCGGTACACAATTGACGGAGTAATCGCGTAACATACACACAAAAAAAACATACAGACGAATTGAGAACCTCCTTCTTTTTGGGAATTTGGTTGAAAATAAGTTAAATAAGGTACAAACAAATAAATAAAAGTTCTACAAATAAATAAAAGTATAAAATCTCGGTGTACTAAATAGAGCCAAACAGTACTTCACCCCGAGCCAACGTCTGTTGTTATATAAGGCGCAAGTTCGGCCACACATTGAGTACTGTTCTCATCTATGGAGTGGTGCACCGAAATATCAACTGCAACCACTTGACTCCCTTCAGAGAAGAGCTATTAGACTTGTCGACGACCCCAAGCTAACTGATAAATTGGAACCTTTGAGTCTTCGTCGCGACGTTGGCTCTCTTAGCCTTTTCTATAGGTACTATCACGGGGAATGTTCTGAAGAGCTTTTTAATATCATTCCTCCGTCCCGTTTCTACCATCGGAACTCCCGACACCGTCAAAAAGCACATCCGCACATTATAGATACGTGGGCATCACATACTACTCGTTTCACACGACTGTTCTTCCCACGTACCTGTAAGATGTGGAATGATCTCCCACCTGAAACTTTCCCTGAAACCTTCAACCTTGGTAGCTTCAAACGAAGAGTAATGAGAGTGCTCACTAATAAGGGTAGGCAACACACCGGCAATACCTCTGGTTTTGCAGATGTCAATAGGCGGCGGTGACCACTTACCATCAGGTGGGCCGCTTGCCTGTTTGCCGATCTATATTATATAAAAAAAAAAAAAAAAAAAAAAAAAAAAATCAGCTAACACAGTGAAAAGAGCAAACCCAATGAAAAACTAATTTGATTTCTCACCAAGAAAAGGCGGAAGACATTTTATACCTAATCAAATTACATACTTACGTAGCACCTTTTAGCCGAAATAGAAATTTCTCGTTTGTGTTTCTAAATTAAATTGTGGATGCGGACTATAGTAATTGTTATGCTAATTCAACTATTTTTAGGGTTCCGTACCCAAAGGGTAAAACGGGACCCTATTACTAAGACTCCGCTGTCCGTCTGTCTGTCCGTCTGTCACCAGGCTATAGCTCATTAACCGTGATAGTTAGACAGTTGAAATTTTCACGGATGGTGTATTTCTGTTGCCGCTAGAACAACAAATACTAAAAATAAAATAAAGTTAAAATTTGAACGGGGTCCCCATACAAAAAACGTGTTTTTAAACGCCATCTATCAATTAGCTTCGGCAAAATGACATAGATGGCGCTAGTAAACGAGCCCCGTCCTTCTAGATCGCGACCAAACCAAATATTCTTGGTAATATCAATTAATCAAATATATGAGGTTGAAACTCTGTTATGTTACGTATTGTACGGAACCCTCCCTAAGTGTGCGATAAGAGACGCGATGCTGACTCGCACTTGGCCAATTTTATTTTTACCAGCTGATATATGTAAATGTATTCAAATTCTCACAAATAAAATAGAAGCGTATAACGCTTTCTTGCCTAATGATTTTGTTGACTGTTTTGTAGTGATATTCTAAAGCTTATAGATTAAACAGGAATTTTTAAGCGATTATTTCATGTTAGTATGTTTTGAGAAACAACTTTAATATAAGCATATAAATGTATCTATCCTAGTAAATAAAATGTATACGACAAGCCATAATATAGCCATTGTCAGTTATGAATAAAATTATTCTGATTCTGATTCCAATTCCATGTGCAAACATTTTTATGTTGTTTTATAGTGGTTTGACCACTATCTCACCTGGTGGTAAGCTACTTTTTGGTAGCAAGTCAGGAACATAACACCGTATTCCTACCAACTGTTGTTTAATAATGGCAAATAGCAAACCTTTATATATGAGAACTTTATATTTTTGTATTCATAGGGATACTAAGTTACATATTCATTAGGATTAAGACACGAATATAGATATATTTATATATAGATAGAATATATATAGAATATATAATATATATTTAATTGCTGCGAAACGCGCCTTGGTTCAAAATTCTTAAACTGCAGCACATTTATTCTGCGAACGGTACGTTCAGTTCCATTACCTACAGCGGTTCTATGCCTAATTCAATTCCAGACTGAGTCTCACAGTTCTTGCCTTGTACAGAATGTGTTGTAGAGATAGATAGATCTGTGATAGTTTACAATTATTTGCCTTTAATGAGGTAAAGCTCCCTAGAGTTCAATGGAATTGCTATTCCAGTTTTAATTCGGTGACGTCGTATTTCAGTTTTGAGTGGATTTAGAAGTGCTATAGTGTTTGTTGTCTAGATAATTATTTGACAGGCCGTTTTTTTTTTTTTTTTTTTTTTTTAGTACTGTTTCAGTGTATGTATATCGTAACATTTGCATGTGTCAAAGTATTTACATCATTTACATCAATTACCTCACAAGTATTTACATACTTGTGAGGAACATTTGATTTAATACTTGAAGGTAAGAGATAATATCGTTTTAAACCAATTTAAAAGAACAGACCTCATTTGCTGCGAGAGTTATTTTCAGTTGCAAGTTTGAGGTGTGCTTATTGCTTTATATCCATAACAACAACTTAGAAAAAAAATCATCAACATTGATAGAGGAATCGAATAACATATGTACAATACAATACAATGCAAAAGGTTTTAATGAATACAAAAAACAAAATAAAAATGTACAATAATCACAAAAATGGTTTTTATATGATTACTAACGCAAGTTTGACATTTTTTATTTACTTTAGGGCTCATAAAACGTTGATAAAAGAGCCAACCATGCTTAAATCACAAATATTACTCAATTTTACTTTTAAATGAGACCTAGAGTTTTTCAAGCTTTATATAACAAAGTTATTTTCACATTTCCCTCAAAAGCCTTTGACCAACTTGAAAATAAACACTTCAAAAACACTTTACAAAGAAAAACTTCAAAAAGAAGGTACTTCACAAAAGGGTCCGTGAATTTGAGCATCAATCAAAAACTTGAGTCAATAAGCGTTCGTTTCGCTGAGTTTTATTTATCTTTGAACATCTAGTTGTGTATAATGTAAGCGATTTTGGATTTTTAACGTTTTGGAATAGAGTGCTTTTTTGTTCAGGGCCCTATACCATTGTTTTAAATATTTTGTAATGTTGGCGGGTTGGGTATTCGTTACCGTTGCTAGACAGGATTTTCTTTGTTTGTTAACATGAATGGATGTTGTATCGCATACACTAATAACTATAGTTTTCTTTTTTTAAGCTGTTGCATAGCTTCTATCGCGGGCCTTGAGCGTGGAGACCGAATCCAGAAATTCCGTAACGAAAATATAACCTAACACCCCAACGAACCTCATTTTTAAGCCTTAGCTTAGTAGAGATAAGGTCGTTTTTGGTTTCACACATCATTCAATTTAATGGTAATACCTGATAAAATGAAACACTTGCGTGTGTTAACGGTGTACAACTCCATCTATCGGATTTTTAATTATAATATTGTATGTAATGCCTAACTACTAAAACTTGAGATACGTAAAAATGCAAAATGAAACACTTGCATGTGTTAACGGTATACAACGTTGTAACGGTGTACAACGCCATCTATTAGATTTCATCCATACTTCACATGTAGTGGAGCTACCCTAACCGCTTATATACCCCTCGGACCGGCTAATTTTGATTTTGTCTTCTCTTTCCTTTTTCAAATATAAATTCCGAATTCTATTTTCAAATTATGTCAAAGGTGAACAAGTCCTCGGAACTTTACATAATTCCTCCTTGTTAAACACTCACTGCCTCCATACATGTAGCCGTGACACAGACAGGTGTATAGGTATTTATCATTTATGTACAACAGTGAATATCTGTACTCTGTCTCTATCTGAAAATATGAATAAACAAAGTGCATTTATTAATGAAGAAAGTCACGAAAAAAATAGTGAAAGAAAATGAGTGAGTACTCTATATACATACATTTTATTATTATTATCACAAATGCAGTATTATTTTTTGTTTTGTTAATTTATATATAATACTGCTATATATTATCTATATCTATCTCTATATAATCTATCTCTATATATAACCAAAATTGTTGATATTAAAATGAGCGATATTAAAAGTTATTTTATACTACACTTCTCATTTATTTAATAAAAGAAAAAAAATTGTTCTTATCGGTCACCACGCTCAAAAAGTGTAACTTGAATTAATATCAAAGAAAAAAAATACTGCATAAATAAAAAAATAAACTGGCCAAGTAGTAGGGCTCCGTAACACAGTTAAGTATTCCATAACTATGATTTTTCGCAACTACAAAATTAACTTTGTTTTTCATAGTGTTTGTATGAAAAACAAAGTTATCTTTGCGGTCGCTATATCTCAAAAACTGCTGGATGTATCTCATTCAAACCAATTTTCGTTGTTAGTTTTTATTGAGATCTACAGCATATATTTTTTTTAGATTTTTCACTCTCATACTTTAAAAGTTAGAGGGGGAGGGACACACATTTTACCACTTTAGACGCGCCTATCTTTCAAATGATTGACTTTGATTTTAGGAACATCAATGTCATTTTTAAAGACCTATCCATAGACAACCAACACGTATAGGTTTGAAGAAAAATTTTTTTTTTGTTTCAGTTCCATGTATGGGATGCCCCCCCTTAAACTTTTATTTTTTTTTACTTTTGTATAATAATCGGAAAGCGGTTTACAGAATACATCTACCTACCAAGTTTCAATTCTGTAGTCCTAACAGTTTCGGAATAAAATGGCTGTGACATAGGACGGACAGACAGACAGACAGACAGACATGACGAATCTTTAAGGGTTCCGTTTTTTGCCATTCGGCTACGGAACCCTAAAAATGCTATGCAATAGCTTTACCGCGGCAGTCTCCGAGTGCCACACGTCTGTTTTTTACTTTTACCTATAAATGACAAGAATGATCGCTTAAATAACTAAAAAAAATTAATTTAAATGCGGCATTAGACATTTTCACCAACATGTTATAATAATAACGATTTAATAATTGAATTGTAATATTCCTCTTCTCTCTTAATGAAGTAATATTGCTGTGCTCATCCAAGGTATATTAGGTATATCTATAAAGAACTGTACATTTTATTTAAGACTTATACTTTTATATGTGCAATAATAGTAGATTGTATACCAAGGGTGCAATATAGTACGTTTCTGCGAGGCCGCTATTTTGAATCCAGAGCAAAGCGAGGGATTCAAAGTGCGTCGGCCGAGAGAAAATCATATTGCAGCCGAGTTTTACACTTTGCTTTTCATCCCGCTCTATGAGAAAAGGAAATAGATAAAAGGCTCTTTAAAATAGCAATTCAAGAGCATAATATTGTAAAAGACGTTGACTAACATAAACAAACGTAATCAACCAATAAATACATACAGTTTCCGATAAAAACTTCGCACCTTTTGCAGTTTTCACCAGATTAACATTTTACTTTTAACTCATTGACATATACATAAGGACATGAAATACCTACAAAAAAAAGGTGCACATCTAAACTTAAAACATATGCCACTAATTGTCCATTTGTCCATTGCTAGGATTGTATCAATCAAGGTCATCAATGGACCAATGGACAATCAATGGCAGTCATTTTAGGTTTCATTATGACTTCTAGGTACTTTTTTTAGAAGTTATATCAATTCAAGCAAATGTATCGCGGCACCTCCATTCTATATGTATTTCTCCTACTCCATGGTTAAATGTGTTATTATGACAGTCTGTGACCACAGACTAAAAATACCAATAATTTTACCGCTTTTTTTTTCTTCTTCTTGGCCACCACAAGATTGTGTATTGTGCCACTTTGCGCGCTTAATTTTTTTTTAATTTTGTTTCCCTGTCTATATGACGCTTTGAGTTAGGTGAATACTCAAAGATATGACGTTGCAGCATTTTTTTTTTACTTTATTAGCGCCGCGCGCTCTCTATTTTATAGGAAAGTAACATTTCCCGTACAATATTATTATTGAACCTCCTTAGAACGGGCACTATAGAAGAACATTAATAAGCCGAAAATTAAAAAAATACTTTCCCGCCCTAGGGCAGAAATGACCTATTTTGCGCGCACTTATCGAGCCATCACCAAACCATCACTTTTCGAATAGATTGGATGAAAAATACTGAATACTGTTTATATATGATGTGTCAGCCCAGCCCATGTACGAAGGCGCTCATGAAAGTGGAAAAAGCGAAAAAGGTATGTCAGGATCGTAGCATGTGGAAAGAAGTAGTATCTGCCTACCACAATGGGAAAAAGCCGTGATTGTATGTATGTATGTCAGCCCAATAGCAGTGGGAGAATGGTCGGCTTTGATGCCAGAGGTAAAGGGCTTAAATTTATATTGTGCTCCAATAGGCTCCAATTGATATTTCTGTCGAAAACTACACAGTACAAAACATTAGGTCACAAACTCACGAAAAAGTTATACCGAAAATAAAAACTCACGCAAAGTGTTATTCAAATTTTATCTGCAAATTTGTTTCTTAATATTTCGTAGTGCAAAAATCAAAACAAGTTTGTGGACGAGACATAGACTATAATATTTTAGTGGAAGTTGTCAACAACATCTCGATAAACAAGATCATTGTGTTCAGTCAGTCATACTGATCGCATGTACAACTATGTACCAGGGACGCATCAAGGTGAGACGGTGTTTTATTCAGCATAATAATTAACCGACTATCTCAAGAGTTATGGAGATAAACACATCAAACTCATTTGAAGTTGGGTTTTTGGATTTTAAACATTTTTCAATTAGGTACTATATTGTATCATACAGTTTCTTGTCAGTTTTTTTACAGAATAAACTGGCCAAGTGCAAGTCGGACTCGCACTCGTAAGGGTTCCGTAACACTGTTAAGTATTCCATAACTATGATTTTTCGCAACTACAAAATTAACTTTGTTTTTCATAGTGTTTGTATGAAAAACAAAGTTATCTTTGCAGTCGCCATATCTCTAAAACTGCTGACTGTATCTCGTTCAAACCAATTTTCGTTGTTAGTTTTTATTGAGATATACAGCATATATTTGTTTTAGATTTTTCACTCCCATACTTTAAAAGTTAGAGGGGGGGGGGGACACACATTTTACCACTTTAGACGTGCCTATCTTTCAAATGATTGACTTTGAGAAAAAATGATTGTAGGAACCTCAATGTCATTTTTGAAAACCTATCTATAGACACCCCACACGTATAGGTTTGAAGAACATTTTTTTTTGCTTCAGTTCTATGTATGGGATGCCCCCCTTAAACATTTATATTTTCTATTTTTGTATAAAAATTGGAAAGCGGTTCACAGAATACATCTACCTACCAAGTTTCAATTCTGTAGTCCTAACAGTTTCGGAATAAAATGGCTGTGACATACGGACGGACAGACAGACAGACAGACATGACGAATCTATAAGGGTTCCGTTTTTTGCCATTCGGCTACGGAACCCTAAAAATAACCTACTGTGGGACTAATGATCTTAGTATTTTAAGTAACAGGCGCAGTACAGTAGAGTGAGACAGACGATTATTTTTGATAAAATAATAAAGCTCATGTCAGGTTGAGCTTAGTGCTTATTAAACGGTAAGAAGTCTTTATGTAAAACAAAGACGAGTACGTAATGCACAGGTGCAATTATTACAAACACACAAACACATATCAATAGATAGAAAGATAGATAAACTCTTTATTGTTACACTACACCTTATTAAAACCAAGTTACATAGTTAACTTAAGAATAATGTGTTAAAATAGGCTTATAGCTAATAGCGATCTCTTCAAGACAACCTTAGTATGGAGAGGATAGAACATATGTCTAAAGACGGGTATTATTTAATAACTCAAAACGCATGTCAATGTGTTTTATAGAAACTTGCTTCAGAAACATTGTTTACAAGGATGTTTTTCTCTTAGAACCTTTGAATAACATTATATTAAGTATTTAAGACTTTATGATTGTGTGTAAAATCTTAATGCTATTTTAGGAGACCTATTCAATGTACACTATTGTCTCACCCCTAAAATACCACAAGCTATTTAGCCGTAAGAGATACATAAAACGTTGTGTGTATTCTTTTCTACAGAACAAAATCAGTTTTGATAAAGTCTAGCCGTGTCAAATCCCGTGACATAAATAGCTAAGTAGTTTAAATTACAAATTAACTCGCAGCGGACGGTTGGACGACATACATAAATAATGTTATCCGGCCCCGCGATGACAAGACTCCTACTGATCAATTGATTACTGTGGTGTCAACTGTCAGCATATTGTATTTATAGTCTTACTACCAATCAGAACAATAAAAAATAAAACAGGCCAAGTGCGAGTCAGCATCGCGTGTCTTATTGCACACTTAGGGAGGGTTCCGTACAATACGAAACATAACAGAGTTTCAACCTTCCTATATTTGATTAATTGATATTACCAAGATTATTTGGTTTGGTCGCGATCTAGAAAGACGGGGGGCTCTTTACTAGCGCCATCTATGTCATTTTGCCGAAACGAATTAGCTAGATGGCGTTTAAAAACACGTTTTTTGTATGGGGACCCCCTTTAATTTTTAACTTTATTTTGTTTTTAGTATTTGTTGTTTTAGCGGCAACAGAAATACACCATCTGTGAAAATTTCAACTGTCTAACTATCACGGTTAATGAGCTATAGCCTTGTGACAGACGGACAGACAGATAGACAGACAGACGGACAGCGGAGTCTTAGTAATAGGGTCCCGTTTTACCCTTTGGGTACGGAACCCTAAAAATTGAGTTTCCAACGTAGAATATTGTCCTAAATACAAATTAATTCTTCTCGGCATTATATATATATTCCTATTCCACTTAGTGTGACACATAAAGAGTGAGATAGAAACAACAACGGTCATCTTTTCTTTAACTAAATCAATGTGAAGAACAGAGCAAAGACATGATTGACGTTATTCAAGATCATATTAATTTCTATTGTACAAGAGTGTGTCTTACATTTCACTTCCATTGAGTACAAACATCATTATCATCATAATCAGCCAATTTTCGTCCACAACTGGACAAAGGCCCATGGCACGCAACTGAGCTCGTTCTTCAGCTATTGGTTTCCAACTGCTGCCAGCCAGCTTGCGTATTTCATCGCTCCATCTAGCTGGAAGGCGTTTTTCCGAGTTTTACCTATGTTTGCTAAGCCGTGGTCTCCACTCTAGAACTCGTCAACCCCAACGTTTATCGGTTATACGACAGATGTCCCCAGCCCACTGCCATTTCAGCTTGCTAATCCTTTGAGCTATGTCGATAACTTTGATTCTCTGACGGATAACTTCTTGAGTACAATATTCTTGCTTATTTCTATGACCGTCACAGGCTTGTGGTTCTCTACAGGACAAACAAGACGATCGCCTGATCGTGAGCCAAGACTAACGCCTATAGCAGGGTTGCACAGGATTTCCTGTGAAATCCTGTGCAACCGAACCTGCAAATGAACCTGTGTTCATTGCGTCGTTACTCTGAGAGATTTTGAGGCATTCAGATTCACAGCATCTGAGACATCTTGAGGCGTGTAGATACACAGCATTCAAAACAAGGCATGTAGGATTCATGTTATTTTTATCCAATTTCAATATCAGTCAAGTTAAGTCAAAGTCAATTTTGATGCAGGGCACGCATACAGAATTCTTCAATAGAAACAGAGAATTTAGCGACAGATTTTCTAACTTAAGGGTAGCTGGGCAGGCGGACACTACATACAGTGCAAATTGCTTGTTGGAAAATTAGCCTTCAAATCTATTTATTACAATTGGGTATAAGGACATCATCCCATTGGTGGTACTGTCTTCCTGTCTAATGTCCATAAAGTCAGTGAGACAGGAAGCTAGCTTGTATTTATATTTCAATTATAAGTTCAGACCGCCATTATATCTTATCACCTATTCAATATTAATTAAAAAGTATCATCATAGATTCACTGAAACTAAACTTTTCTAAATCAACAGAATTATTAAAGCATCCAAAGTGCTCCTTAAAAGAGAACCGCCAAAAATTAGCATCGTAAAAAATGAATGCCCTTAAAATACAAATTACCATTAAAAAAGGATTCCGGAGAAAACAAAACCGCTCTCTTTTCTAAAATATTTATATATGTATATTTAGGTACCGGTTGCGTTCCATTTCTTGAAAATTCTATATAATGGAATATTTTATTAAGTAGGTATTCAAGCTTGTTTGGACTTTGTAAGGCTCTTTCAGACGAGCTACTTATAGTGTGAACATAAAGAGATCGAAGATAGACATAGAGAGATAATATACATATATATATATAGCATGAGGAATATTATGTTTCTTTAGTAATAATAATAATAATCAGATACAGAAGGCGGTACTTCTTGACACGGCATGCATCGTCAGGAGGTTTCTTTCTCTGCCTGAAGCCCTAACCACCGGTATCTAGGGCCCTGCCCTCCTGCCAGTGGCTAGGCTTAGGTTTTTTTATAATATTGTTTATTTCATAATTTTTTTTATTGTTGTTTTGATATTTTTACTGTAAATAAACCTATACCTAAGAAAAAATAAATAAATCACGTGCATAATAATAACAAATTATAATAAAATGATTATGAGCAATGCGGGTTACACATTACTAGTAGTCTTGTAACCCCTACAACTAAGCTAAATATGATCGTGTCTGGAGTGATTTCACGTCAATAGTAACATTAGTGGGTATCGAACTTACGACCAGTCGATCGCTAGTCCGACGCTCTAGCCATTGGACTATAGCCGCTTTAAGTTATTCTACACTGTAAATTTCATAACATTGATAAATACAATCCAAAATTTCATCGTACCCTCGAGACTCTGCGGCTCCCGGGGATCATGCCCAGGCGCTGTACCAATTCATCTGAAATAAGAGCCTTTCAATACGACGAAACTACTGAATTTCACGCAGCGTCTGGGACAAATTATCTTTCCAAAGGACAAGTTATCGCAAAATTGGTAATTTGGCAAAACCATTCATACTTCCACACTAATATTATAAAGAAAAAACGTTTTGTAACGAGTTCAACTGTTGAGATATTTAATAACAAAGCAAGTGCATCAGTTCCAATATTGCGGAAAATATCGTTTGCGCGATGCAGGATTTCATACATTAAGGTAATTTTTAAAGGAGAACTATTAAAATCTACGCTAGCGCCATCTCTATCCAGCTATCATACTAATATTATAAACGCGAAAGTTTGTAAGAATGTATGAATGTATGTTTATTACTCTTTCACGTAAAAACTACTGAACCGATTGAGCTAAAATTAGGTATGTAGATAACCTAGAACTTGGAATAACACATAGGATACTTTTTTATCCCGATATTCCTACGGAAACGATGTCTACGCGGGTAAAACCGCGGAACACAGCTAGTATTCAATATTTTTATTTTTATATTATTTTATTATTTATTCTAAAACCTTAAAAGTACTAAAAGTGCTGTATATGTTTATTCAAACACTTATTCAATAATAGATAGTCAAATTGTGGTAGGTAGGTACTAGGACAAGGCGGTAATAAAGTGGCTTGTCTAAATAAGCCTTAAATGGTCTCATCTGCGTGCCCCACGTAGATAGATAGGTGTTTGCAGCGAAATGTTGGAACACAATTAAACTGAGCATGTTTCTTTAACTAATTGTGTTGTCGTGGTAATTTGAATTAATTAGTCTGCGAGAACTCTGCTCCTGTTCTGGAAGCTACATACATTATTTATGTTCGGGAATGAATTTGGATCCAAATGTTGCTACTATCTATAGCTCTCTAGATGTTTTTCTTTTTATATCAGATAGGCTAGCGTTTGACCACTATTTTGCCTGATGGTAAGCGATGATGTGATCGAAGATAGTGAACATGCTAGGCCTAGAATTGTCTGACTATTAAGGGCCGTGTGCTGCGGGAGCACGGTAAGTTTATGGTGGTAGATATTCTTCTTGATGGTGGTATGCTACTTTCTGGTAGCAAGTCAGGCGGAACATCGATATAATATGCTTCTATCATCTGTGGAAATCCTTAAAAAAAACAGTATTTATTAAATGACTTCACAAAAAAGGAGCAGGTTCTCAATTCGTCGGAATCTTTTAATTAAATGAATGTTCACCGATTCCTCAAAGATGCCTGAACCGATTTAGAAAATTATTTTATAGCAAAGTGTGACCTACACCCGCACTTTACGCACGCGTTTCCGTGACTTAAATAGTCGATTTTTGCACGAAGTTTAGCAAACTTCACGTCGTGCAATATTCTTCTATTTGACGGAAAAGCGTAGCAAGCGTAAAGTGCGGGCTTATGTCACAATGACAGCTATAAAATAATATACTATACTCGTGACTTAAGTATTCTATTATTGCACGGCGTGAAGTTAGAATACGCCGTGCAATAATATATATATATAACATACTATTTTGCTTCAAAGGGTACCCTTTCTAGGTAGTCCCATTTAAATATTAACGAAATCGGTTGAGCGGTTTTTAATATATTATTATTATCAACATTTGACTCGACTCGACTCGACGAAGACTCGACGTTTGAAGTCGGTTCTTTTAGATTTTCAAACGATCTTAAATTATTGAATAAAGAGTCATGGTTGATTTCATAAAACTGCTCCGTCACAATACGAAGTATGATAACTTCAAACATTTACCTACTCAAAAAACTTTGTTACTACCCGCAGTTGACAAAAGTCGACCTTTAGCGAAGTACCCAAAAAATTAAGACAACAAGGATACCCTCAGTTAATATTTACAGAAGCATGAAAAGGGGTAACTTTTGGGTTCATGGAGTCGACAATTGAAAAATGAAACCCTTGTTTTCATTTATTTGGTTTATGTGGAAAGGTCTCTCTTCAAAGGAAGCATTTTTTTTTCATCAGGTCGTATAATGGTATTTTTAAGATTTTTTAAGGTAAATCTTTTACCCCTGATTTTTAGGACTATACTAAATAAATCGACTAATACTAAGAATACTAAGTAGAATCTACCATTAGTGTAGAAAAATAAAGATGCCGGCAGCATAGCCCTTGAGAGTCAGACTTATTCTACGTCATCAAATCAAAGCATTTATTCAGAATGTAGGTAGTATAAATATACGCACATATACACGTCAAAAACATAAATCATAAAATAAATCATAACAAATTATCAAGTAAACATAGCAAAAGCAGAATTTAACGCTTTGAATTAGAAAAAAAAAGTAATGAACGATTCAGCTGTCATCCAATCGTTTACGTCAAAATATAAAAAAAAAATTAAAGTGAGTTAAAACCAACCATACATGTAACTGTGTGTTTCAGTACTTCAGACAATTTTTATATAAAAAAAATAAAAAAGTGAAATAATGAAACACAACATAGAGAAACGCATACCGATCACAGTACATATCATGATCCAAATGGAACTGATAGTCCGTCTGTCAGCTGCATAATATTGTTTAAATAAAAATAAAAATGGCAAGCCTAGAAAGAAAATCTGCGGACAAAAGGGGAAAACTGAATGGCTGTTGAATCTACCAGTGTTTCGGAAATACTCCCATCAGAGAAGAAACACCAAGAAACTCTATGGGGCTTGTCTTGTCATTTTGTCTTTTTTTTTTAAATTAATTGTACATGTCAGCTTTAAAATTTTAACAATATATTATTAATTATAATACAATTTATATTTGTTCTTGGAACTTGGGGCATTCAGGCCATGCATTTTTGTCATCCATATAGTCACCTATTGTATAGTATGATTTTTTCATCAAATTGGATTTTACATAGATTTTAAATTTGCTCATAGGCAATTGATCAATATCTTTAGGTAGCTTATTGTAAAAGCGTACACAGTTCCCCATGAATGAACCACTAACTTTCTGCAGTTTGAAATTAGGTATAATTAATCTATTTTTATGTCTTGTATTATAATTATGTACATCAGACCTTTTCTTATAATCATTTATATTCTTGCGTATGAACAAAATATTTTCATAAATGTATTGACATGCCACTGTTAGAATTTTAATTTCCTTAAATTTTTCACGAAGTGAATCTCGCGACCTCATACTATATATAGAGCGAATAGCTCGTTTCTGCAAAACAAATATTGATTGGATTTCAGCGGCTTTCCCCCACAATAAAATGCCATAAGACATTATACTTCGTTATACTCGTACGTCGTGTAATAGCTTACTATCTCTCCTCTTAATTTAACTATTTATCTCTATCAACTAATTGTTATTATTGTTAGTAGATTTATAGTATATTTGTATATATATATATATGTTGTATATGTATGTATGTATGTTGGTATAGTATATATGTAATAGTATGTAGGTATATAAATATATCTATAGTAATTTTGCTTATGTAATTAGGATACCATCGCCCTCCATTATATTTAATCCATTCCGTACACGGTTGTCTGGAAGAGATCGCTCTGAGCGATAAGACCGCCCATTGACATTATCATTAGAAATAATTTGTTAGTTTTAAGTTGTATCCTATCTGTAAATGGTGTTCAATAAAGAGTTATCTATCTATCTATCTATACTGTGGAAGTAGCTGAAATAAACCAATCTTGCAGTGGCTTCGTCCGTTAAAAATCTAATTTTACGTACTGCATATGCAGCGGAGCTTAACCTACCTGCTAGAACCGATATTTGAGAACCCCATTGAAGCTTTGAATCCAGGGTGATGCCCAAGAATGTTGTGGATTCAACAAGTTCTAATGGTTCATCATTTATTAATATACTTCTATTTAGGATACCCTTTTTTACATTTGGTAGAGAGAAATTAATACATTTAGTTTTTTTTGCGTTTAACAATAAGTTATTGGTTGTAAACCAATTCAGAACCTGTGTTATTGATTTGTTTAGATCGTCAAAGTTAGGTGTAGTCCTATCTATTTTGAATATCAAGGTAGTATCATCTGCGAACAAAACAATATCACATAGGTTCTGTACGAATGACGGTAAATCATTGATATAAACTAGAAATAAAAAAGGTCCTAGGATCGATCCCTGCGGGACTCCCATTTTTATGAGGGATCCAGATGACCTGACGCCATTGACTTCAACCATCTGTGTTCTATTACAGAGGTATGATGATACCAGATCAAGTGCCTTACCTTCAACATCGTAGTATTTTAATTTGTAAATTAGTGTTTCATGACAGACACAATCAAATGCTTTTGATAGGTCACAGAACACGCCAATAGCATCTTGTGCTTTCTCCCATGCATCAAATATTTGTTTAAGAAGACCTATTCCTGCATCAGTAGTAGAACGCCCTTTAGTAAATCCAAATTGTTTGCTATTTAAAAGATCATTCATGTTAAAATGTGTTAAAAGCTGGTCTAATATTACTTCAAACATCACATCATCGCTTACCACTAGGCGATATAATTGTCAAACGCTGGCCTATAAGATATATATAGAAAAGATCAGTTCATTGATGCCATAATATAGCATTGTCACCGTACTTACACACGTTTGCCAAATTGTTAAAAATTATTTGATAAGAAATGATGAAATGAAATTTTTTTATTGGCTTAGACATCACAGATCTTATAAACTATATGTTAGCAGGGAAAGTGCATGAACAGATCGTTCCTATTCTATACGGTGCAAATCTATGTGCTCTAAATAAAAAAGACGGCGGTATCAGGCCTATAGCCGTAGGTTGCACTTATAGAAGGATCGCATCTAAAGTTTGCTGCCGCTACATACATAAAAAATTAACTGGTAAATTTCAGCCTATTCAGTCAGGTTTCGGCAGCAAAGGTGGCTGTGCGGCGGCCGTTCATGCACTTCGCTCATATGTTAATCACAATGGTGGCGAAGTGATTTTGAAAAATGCGTTCAACTCTGTTGACCGAACCACTCTTTTGACTGAAATTCAAAATTGCATACCAGAAACGTTTAAGTATCTTTGGCAATGTTATGGAACTGAATCAAAATTACTTCACAGGAATAATATAATTAATTCTTGCTGCGGTTGTCAACAGGGTGATCCTCTTGGACCGGCTATCTTCGGGCTTGCTATACATCCGATAATTTCGAGCCTACATTCAAAATTGAACATGTGGTATCTGGATGACGGAATCCTGGAAGGCGACGCAAACACGGTATTAAAGGATTTACAGGTTTTAATTGAAAAAAATCATTTAATTGGTTTGGATCTACATTTTTCAAAGTGTGAAATTTTCTTTACGGACATTGTGCCTATAGATAAAAGAAATGACTTATTCACTAAATTCAACAGTCTGGCCCCAAATATTAAACTTTTACATAAAGAAAACCTTCGCCTCCTTGGTGCTCCAATTCTAGAAGAGTCTTTACCGGTTTTTATTGACGAACAGCGCCAAAAATTTAAAGATGCTTCGGAGCGCCTAGCAAAAATTCATTGCCACATAGCATTCCATATAATTTGTTTTTGTCTTTTTGTTCCAAAATTCACTTATATACTTCGCTGTTGCCCGTTTTGGAATCACATGACTTTACTATCAAGTTTAGATGAAGCAATCAAAAATATCCTTATGAAAATTCTAAATTGTTCCCTTTCGGACAAATCATGGTGTCAAGCTTCCTTACCTATTCGTTTTGGAGGCATAGGCATACGCAAAATTTCTAGTGTGCCGCTACCGACGTTTTTATCATCTGTCCATAGTATTACCGGTCTTTTCGGGAAAATATTAAACAGTTCACTACCGGATATATCGATTGATATAATGGAAGAAGCAAAAAACACCTGGTCCATGGCATGCCCAGGAGAAGCCTTCCCAAGGAGCCTCCGTTCGCAGCGGCAATGGGACGAGCCCTTATGTAAAATATTACAAAAACAACTATTGGATAGTTATATAGATAGTAGGGACCGTGCTCGTCTACTTGCCATGCGCGAACGGGAATCTGGATATTGGTTGCAGGCGTTACCTTCGTCCAATATAGGTACTTTCATGGATAACAACAGTTTTTGTATAGCGGTGGGACTGCGTCTGGGCATCCCCATAACAGAACCGCATCTCTGTCGCTGCGGTGACCAGGTGGATAGACTGGGTCACCACGGTCTTTCATGTCGCAGTGCGGGACGGCTTTCTCGACACGCCTCACTGAACGACGTCATCCGTCGGGCTCTTGCCACCGTCAACGTGCCGGCTATTTTAGAACCAAACCGTATCACACGTGAGGATGGTAAGAGGCCTGACGGCATGACGCTGGTTCCTTGGTGTCGTGGGAAGCCGCTAGTGTGGGATGCGACGTGCGTTGACACATTGGCAGTTTCCCATCTCCATAATACCTCACGGGCGGCAGGAGCAGCTGCAGACGCAGCAGAGGCTCTCAAATGGAGGAAATATATTAGCATCGGTGACAACTATGCTTATCTTCCGTTTGGGGTCGAAACCATGGGCCCGTGGGGTCAACAAGCACGCGGTTTTGTTAGGGAGCTGTCTAGACGCCTAATCGATGTCTCCCACGACTAAAGAGCTGGCGCTTACCTCGGGCAACGCATTAGTTTCGCGATTCAAAGAGGTAATGTTGCCAGCTTTTTGGGTACTCTACCAGCAGACAGCGACCTAAATTCCATTTATTATTTGTAGTTTTTATTTTAATTATTAGTCATAGTTAATATTATAGTTTAATTAATTTTTTAAATTGTTTTGACTATTGCGTTATGTAAATAAATAAACTATATCTTTTATTGGCTTGTGGTCTAGGTAATGACATAAAGTGGTTTTATAATTGAATAAAACATAAATAGTTAGAACCGCTTAATTAAGTCTACAAGTGCATTACAAAACTTAAAAAGATAAGTAAACATTTTAAAATGGCGTTTTATCAGGTAAGAACAGTTTTGCAAATACTTGTCATTTAAAAATTCGTTAATGCTGTAATATGTCTTTTTAACCCCCGACGCAAAAAGAAGGGGTCTTTTGTGTATCTGTGTGACTATGTATCTGTGTAACTGTGTATGTGTGTGTCTGTCCGTGGCATCGTAGCGCCCAAACGGATGAACCGATTTTAATTTAGTTTTTTTTTTGTTTGATAGGTGTCTTCATCGAGAGTGTTCTTAGCTTTGTTTCATGAAAATTCGTTCTGCGGTTTAAATATTATAAACTCTTTTTGGTTGAATAGACTACGATAGCAACATTCTTCGCACTAAATACTCGTCAATCTGCTGCTGTCTGTTTAGCGTACTTTACTTCTATTAGTCAAGTCAAATGTTTACATTTGAAATTCAGTATCCTGTTACTTAAATGATATTGCAAGAATATGGTAAACTTGACATAATGCTGAGATATCTCCTTGAATCTGCAGAAACCTCCTCAACGCCTCGTCTGAGATGTCATGTTTAGACTCATTGAAATGGTCTCAATGAACAAATAATACCTACATATACAAATCAGTCGGGGTTGGTTTTAAATTCTAAATTTAAGTATTATTTTAAATATATTTGTGTTCAAGTTACCTTTAATTTCTGTCGGAATTGTATTGTAGGTAGGTAGGTGCCATACAATATTTAAAGTCTCTGATCGTCGTCTACCAACAGTGTGCGTCTCAAACAAAGACGGATTTTGAAACGGACTTACTGACATTAATTAATATATTAACATCGCCAGTTAAATAAAAGCTTATAAAAAAACTTCGCAGTAATAACAAAGTTAATGCCATGCTCCAGAAAATAATTAAATCCCGGTTTTCATTACCAATTCCACAAAGAACAAACAGGATCGTAGGACGTGCCGCTTTTTCGAAACGTGGAATCCAATTATCGGCACAACGTAACGATCGTGGAAATGGTTCCGTGACGTCACATAAACTTGGCTCATATTTTTCATGATGCATTTTTATTGACGGGAAAATAAGGAATTAATATTTCTAAGGTATGCCATGGGGTGGAAATTGTTTCTTTTTTTACCCGACTGCCAAGCAAGGGTTATTCTTTTCGGGGTTAACTTGTTTGTACATTTTTTTATTACCTCGTATTTTCCAAGTGGCTGAATGGATTTCGACAGTTAAGGTGTCGTTATATTCGTCTTAGAAACCAGGAAAGTGTTTAAAAAAGGTAGGTGTTTGGAAAAAATTGCGAATTTTTGGCAATAGTAATACGTTGCTTAAAAAAAAATAAAACCGAGGCTTCCGTACCAACGTAAACCTCTTAATTGTATGAGCCCTTATTTAACTCAGAGGCCTATCTTAATTGGCATAAGCTGTGTATGTATAGGTACACCCTTTAATGTTCAACTTTTTCGACCCAAAACCTAAAGGGTACTTCCGGTTGGGTCTTACAGCACAAGTAAAGGCAAAATTCCGAAAAATAAAAAGTTGAAAATTAAGGTAAATGTTGGTACTTACTTATTAACTTTTCGCGAAAATGTAAATTTGCCCATATCTTTTTATCGCGTTCACTCAGGACCTTGATTTTTATACACCTAGTGACACACGGACAGACAGACAAACAGACAGACAGACAGACGGACAGGCAGACAGACGGACAGACAGACAGACATACGGACAAGAAAGTGATATTATAAGGGTTCCTTTTTTACCTTTTGAGGTACGGACTATATAATACATAACCTAGGACCAGAGTAAGTCAAGAAAAATCCAACAAGCCCATACACGACGGGGGTATAACATGTGTAGTTTAGGAGTTCCTTTGGCCACAGCTCCATTATCAGATCAGCACCATGCCATTATAATATTGCATTGTCACGCGATTTACACATGTATGCAAAATGTCAGCTCAATCGGTAACCGGGAAGTTGTTCAAATTTAATTAGCAAGATTTCACTCGTATATCACTTACCAATCGATCGTAAGCTCATTCATCAAAATTGGATGAGTGCTTGGAGTGTACGATGGTTTTATCAGTTTTTCAAATCACGAGTGAAGAGGTATCTTGTAGGCAAACGTACGTGCTACATCATTGATTACAACATCACTTAAGATCAGATAACATTGTGGTCAACCGATTTTCTACATACATACGAGTACTTAAAAAGAGGGTGCGTAGAAAGCTACGCGTTATAAGTAAAACTTCCTTCACAGAGATTTTTTTCTATATCTCCATCTGTTGAACTTAGCGGGACGAATTCTTGAATGATAGCGAATACGTCTTCGTAGTTACGCCATTCTAAAATAGAGGGCGTTTATAAATATAAGTATCTATCTATATATATAAAATAAAGACGTGTTAGTTACTACACTTATAACTCAAGAACGGCTCGACCAATTTTTATGATTTTTGTATTTTTGGAATTGTCTTTGTCAGGAATAGGATAATAATTAGAAAGAAAAAACACAAAATGAATAATTGACCTTAAAAAAATTATATAAGAAAAAGTATTTTGCCAAAATGTTTCTGGGTTTCAAAACTGCCAATCATTTGATGTTCAATTGTTTATTCTGTCGATACGGATCGATACGGCTCCACACGATTAGTGTATTTAGCCAGTGTCAAGCATAAAAATTCTTCAAGTTTTTGTGAATTCAAGTCATGTAGATTTTAAAAATGTTAATAGAATTTAAATACTGTCAGTAATGACAATAGTACGACATATTTATTGATTGTCAGAAATGCGTGCGTTCAGAAATGTATGCTTAGTAATTAAACAGTTATCCATGAAGTAAGTAAACTTATTCGAAATTAAAACTAAATACTGGTGATTATATTTATACAATTAAAATTAAATTCAATCGAACTAATGTCAAGTAAATAACTTATCTACAATTATTATAGATTATTGTATTTTTATTCTATTTCTGTATTGCCATAATACATTACTAAACTAAATATCTCTTTTGTATTCATTGTTTTACGTTCATAAAAGCCTAAATTAAGTGAATCTAAAAAGTAACACGACATTCATTGTCTGTTAGGTGGTACGAAGTTCGCCGGGACAGCTAGTATATAAGATCGTTTAAAAAACTAAAAAGAACCGACTTCAATGCCGCACTTTTAATTTTCAGTACCAATTTTGAGGTGTTTATCTCCATATCTCTGGAGATACTTATCAAACCTCGATAAAATTACCATAGAACTACACTTGGGATATATCCTTTTCAACAAAAAAAGAATAATCAAAATCGGTCCATAAGCGACGAGAACGAAAGTTATCCGCGAACAAACATTTAAAAAAAAAAATATATATATACAGTCGAATTGAGAAACCTCCTCCTTTTTTTAAGTCGGTTAAAAATATAAAATGATGCTTACGTGACTTCCGTTGATTCGGACCGTGACGCTACGTCACTTCCGTTAAATGTTAGGTACTCCACTGCGCCTAAACTGTCTAAAGAATATTCACTTTAACATAACCCTTCCTTTTTGTTTTGCCATTGTCAGCTAAAAATAACGACCGTGTCAGTGAAGATTCCTTGAAGTCACGACATACATCACAATAATTTACCCCATTATACTCGGTAGGGGTAGGGGATGAAAAGCGCGAAAACTCTGAAACTCGAAAGCAATCGCTCACTGATTTTCCGGACGATACGTCAAAGGAACGCATTATATTTGTGGAAGAAATCTTCAGATGGATATGAATTCATGTTACTGTAAGATACGAAAAAAATATATACATATTTTGCATATTGAAAAATATCTATTTCGTAGACAGTATATTATGAATTAGTATTATCTTGCATATATTTGAAAGATAGAGAAAAGGATGCTTAGATGGTTTGGACATCTAGAGAGGATGGATGTAGGAAGATTGACGAAACTGATTTATGAGACGAGTGGGAAAATGGGTCAGCCGGTAGAGGCCAACCTAGGCGAACGTATCGACGACGAGACGAGACGTTTTAAAGAATAACCAGCGAGCATGTATGAAGACGCTCAAGAAAGTGGTAGAAGAACAGAAAAGATATTAGTCCTTTAGAAGCGAAAGAGGTTTCCAGGATCGTAGCATGTGGAAATAAGTAGGTAGTCTCTGTCTACCCCAACAGGGAAAAGGCGTGGTATTATGTATATATGTACGTTTATTTCTTCGATATCGACGCAGGTCTTCGAACATTTACCAATGGAGATGTTATCGCAGGGCGTACCCCTATGCTGGCCATATAGCCATTATTGGCCATATAAGCGTGCGTAACTACGCTGTATTTTTAATACTGTGTGCGTGTTTCAAGCTAGTGTGCGGGATCGTTAAAGTGAGTGATTTGTGTGTATGCAATGCGTGTTTACCTCGTCCTCCGTAAGTATCAGCAGAAAAAAAATGTTTGCGGATTACAACGTTAACATCTCCATTGGTAAATGCTCGAAGACGCAGGTGGATAAAAATAACCTTCTAGTTCGCAATAGTGAAACCCAAACGAAAACTCTGGAATTAAGAATTGTTAGGTTATGGGACAGTTACCTCGCAAACCTCTCCGCAAACCCACATTTCGCTGGTTTGAAATGACCGTCCAAATACTACGTATCGTAAGGTGGATATCTTATCTGGCAATCCCCATACAAGAAATGTGCTTTTTTCGGCAATTTATACTCAATCTTATGAATCGTTATGGATAAAAACTTGAAAATTTACCAAAGTCAGCATTTAGTATGGCCGCTATAACAACAAATACTTACAACATAATAATTTAAGATATGAACACATAGCTATAAATATGAAAATACGGGACTTATTGCGCCTAAAACATAAATTTTATTTAACTCGACGTTTTGACCGTTTGCATTGATCGTGGTCACGAGACGACTGATAACGACTTGGTCGAACTGTCGAGTTAAATAAAATTAATGTTTTAGGCACGCTAAGTCCCGTATTTTCATATTTATAACTATAATTTAAGATAATTTAATAAACTGGCCAAGTGCAAGTCGGACTCGCACTAGTAGGGTTTCGTACCACACTACAGTATTTTATAAGATCGAGCAAAAAATACCCCTCTCATTTTTCGCCAACAAAAAATAATAATTAATAAACATTTATTTCTTATAACGCCATCTAACGTTTAACAAAGGTGTTAGGGTTTGACATTTCAATATAACGCCGTCTATGGGACGTTTACCTAACTAAGCGTTTATAGATGGAGTGAAATGCCGAAACAAACACGTTTCTTGTATGGGGACCCTCTATTATTTTTAACTTTATTCTGCTTTTAGTATTTGTTTTTATAGCGGCAACAGAAATACATCATCTGTGAAAATTTCAACTGTCTAACTATCACGGTTCATGAGATACAGCCTGGTGACAGACGGACAGACAGACAGACAGACAGACAGACAGACAGACAGACAGACAGACAGGCAGACAGACAGACAGACAGAAAGACAGACAGACAGACAGACAGACAGAAAGACAGACAGACAGACAGACAGACAGACGGACAGCGGAGTCTTAGTAATAGGGTCCCGTTTTACCCTTTGGGTACGGAACCTTAAAAACGAAAACAACCGATTTCCATGCCCCTCTAGTCAATTTTAGTAGCAAGTTTGAGACGTTTATCATCATATCTCAGGAGATACTTATCAGATCTCGATGAAATTGCAGACTGCCTCTGAAATGTACCCTACCGTTTAAAAAAAGAGTCATTCAAATCGGTTCACAATTGACGGAATAATCGCGTAACATACAAAAAAATGAGAAAAAAAAACATACGTACCACACTACAGTATTTTATAAGATCGAGCAAAAAATACCCCTCTCATTTTTCGCCAACAAAAAATAATAATTAATAAACATTTATTTCTTATAACGCCATCTAACGTTTAACAAAGGTGTTAGGGTTTGACATTTCAATATAACGCCATCTATGGGACGTTTACCTAACTAAGCGTTTATAGATGGAGTGAAATGCCGAAACAAACACGTTTCTTGTATGGGGACCCTCTATTATTTTTAACTTTATTCTGCTTTTAGTATTTGTTTTTATAGCGGCAACAGAAATACATCATCTGTGAAAATTTCAACTGTCTAACTATCACGGTTCATGAGATACAGCCTGGTGACAGACGGACAGACAGACAGACAGACAGACAGACAGACAGACAGACAGACAGACAGACAGACAGACAGACAGACAGACAGGCAGACAGACAGACAGACAGAAAGACAGACAGACAGACAGACAGACAGAAAGACAGACAGACAGACAGACAGACAGACGGACAGCGGAGTCTTAGTAATAGGGTCCCGTTTTACCCTTTGGGTACGGAACCCTAAAAACGAAAACAACCGATTTCCATGCCCCTCTAGTCAATTTTAGTAGCAAGTTTGAGACGTTTATCATCATATCTCAGGAGATACTTATCAGATCTCGATGAAATTGCAGACTGCCTCTGAAATGTACCCTACCGTTTAAAAAAAGAGTCATTCAAATCGGTTCACAATTGACGGAAAAATCGCGTAACATACAAAAAAATGAGAAAAAAAAACATACAGTCGAATAGGGAATGTGCATGATTTTTTTAAATATTTTTATTTCATTGATTACATCCGTTTAACACAGTAAAAAAATGAAATAATACTGAAAGTGTTCAAATTAAGCTACAAAAAATAGTTTTAGCATTGAAAAAATATGAGGTATCTAAAACGCCGTCAAATTTTCGCGCGCCTTTGTGACGTCACAGTGCAGCACACGGTCTCCACAGATTAAATCTTTTTAATAGAAATAGTATGTATTCGTACAACAGTGCATACTATTTCTATGAAAAAGATTTAATCTGTGGAGACCGTGTTGTGCACTGTGACACGTCACTTTCTAATTGACAAGTGGTGACGTATTTGCAAATTAAAATTTCCCACGCTTTTTTTACATTTTTCATATAATATTTTAACACATTTAAGAGTATTTTATTTATAAAAAAAATGTTTAACACACAACACCAGTACAATAATGATTCGAAAATAAATGATTTCAAGTAAATTTATACCACATGCATATTCCCTATTGAGAACCTCCTTCTTTTTGGAAGTCGGTTAAAAATAAAAGGCGGTGGCCGTACGGATCGTGATTTTTTCGGAAAATTTTGTTCAATCATTTAAGGTAGGTACCCTACGTATGTGAGTCCGACACGCACTTGTCCAGGTAATTTCTATTAAGAGTTTTAAAAAAAAAATGTAAAACACTAGGCACTGGCAATAACACGAGAGTGTCAATGTCTTCAGTCTGCCAGCTACACAAAAACGTTGGTACTGATAATACAGATCCGCGAAGTAATTTGCTTCTGGGAATCGCTCGGGGAAAGTCTTTCATCAGGACGCTTCTTGTAGCCTGCCTCTTCTGTAAAATTAAGCATTGCCACTGTGAAAACAAAAAATACATTTATTTTGTATGTTAGTGGGGATAAATTAGGTTCTTGGCATTTTCCTTATTTTTTTCGAGCTTTTCTTGTGTAATATTAGATAGCATCGTCTTGCTAGTTTTGTTGTAGTTTTTCCGCGCTATATTAAGGGAAGATGATGAAAAACCTCTTGGTTAGCGAAAAATACCCAAAATATAAGGATCAAAGAGGAGGCCAACACTGAAATGACACATCCGAAAGTTCGGACCTGACCGAAACACGACCGAATTTGTCGACGACCTACTACGAAAAAAGTTCAGAAATGTATGACATAAAATGACGATAAAACTCTTGTCAAATTTATAATATACTAGCTGACCCGGCGAACTTTGTACCGCGAATATAAATAAAATGTCCAAGTGCAAGTCGGACCCGCACATGCAGGGTTCCGATTCAACAAAATTTGCCTGAAAAATACATTTCTTGTATGGAAGGTATATGTATAAGTATATCCCTTTTAATTTTTAATTTAATTTAGTTTTTTATTATTTGATCTTCTAGCAGCCATTGTAATACACACCATGACTAAATTTCAAGTCTCTATCAGTCATGTATGGAAGCGCCATAATGACAACCATCAAAATATGTCAATACAATGACAAAAATTTCTGAACGAACCAATAATGACAACCTGGGACAACCACCAAAATTCAAAATATTAAAATTTAAATACCTACGTGATAATCCAAGTAATGTGGATATATTATGTTGTCGATTTAAAACCCTTAATTTAATACGTACTGTAAATATCAATTCGAGAGTGGAACAGAGTCTGCCCTACCGTATCGAAGGGACGTACGTCAATTAATGTTTGACAGAAAAGTATGTAGAACAGTTTATATGGGAAAAATGAAATTGTTGTTTTTACTATTATCCTCGCAATTTTTCTAAATTTTCATTTTCTCTCCGTTTAAACCTTTTCTGGACTACGAAAAATATTTCAAAACCAAAATCAGCTAAATCGGCCTAGCTGTTCTCGAGTTTTAGCGAGACTAACGAACAGCAATTGATTTTTATAAATAAGAAAGAAGATTGGTCGTGCTTTTTTCGTTTAATAGAGTTTAATACAACAAATATAATATTAATTTCGATCGGACTGAATGATAAACTAAACCGACCGAACGAACCGAATGTGATTTAAAGTATTTCGAAGTTGAAAACGCCCGATACATTCGGCCGATTAGTAATCGATTATAAAATTATTCGATCTTCTAACAGGTCGACATGGTTATGTAAAAAAAATACTTCTAGTTAAAATAAATAGAGCACCGCCCCTTAGATAATGTTGGTAATAGGTAATGTGATTTAGATTTGTGAAATCAATGTATGTTTACCATATTGTTTATGTATGCTTGTATCTGTACGTGATTATAAAAATCAATCTTCGAAAACAAACAATTGAAATCCAATACGTCGCGTCGTCTGTACACACAACTTTATTTATATTATCACATAAAATCAAGATATAAAACATACGAGGCATAAAAATATACGAGAGAGCGTCAAATTTTTTCCCAACATTTCCATCACGTAAAAAGTAAAATGGATTCTAATAAAACACTTATTTGTTCCAGGTACTCGGATTAAAATGAACGAAACGCACGAGCGGAAGATCAAAGCAATGCAGAGCCAATCAGCTAACTGAATGAACCGGTGAACGAATGTAAAAAATGGACCGGGACGAAAACCTCACAAAAATAGCCTATAATATGGACACGTCCAAACAAAACCTATGTACCAACAGTGAATGCCAAAACGTGTCCAAAATAACGGCTTTTCCACTAAGACCGCCGGACCCGAATTCCACATTTGACGAAAGAATGAACAGTTCTAATTTCAAATCATTATTAGACTTCAACAGCTCGTTCATATATGGAACGTTATCAAATTGTTCGCTGGAGAACGGAACGTGTAGTGATGTGAACAGTTACAACTTTTGGGCGCTATCGTTATTAGTGTTTCCGCTATTGACGTTATTCGGGAACGTGCTCGTTATTTTAAGTGTTGCCAGAGAAAGGAGTTTGCAGACGGCGACGAATTACTTTATAGTTAGTTTGGCGGTGGCAGACTTGCTGGTGGCAGTCGTCGTGATGCCTTTTGGAGTTTATTACTTGGTGAGTTGCATTCGGTTGTATATTAATGTCCGTAGCGTGCAAATGACGTTTTCGTGTTTCACTAATGTTTTGAGATAGTGCAATGTTATTTGGCAAAACTTGCTAAATATTTGTGCAAGTTTATGGATCTGCATTTCATATCAGCACTACCCTAGTTTTGTTACTGTGGTTTTATATTTTAACATTTGTTGTCTATATTTTAACTACTTGTAATATTCTAACAAAGTTATGTCAAATGTAACTGATTTAATTTTTTTTTACTGTTTTAATTGTTACAGTGTCAATGACCAGAGAGACAGTTTATAGGACTACTATCTGTGTCCCGCGGCTTCGCCCGCGTTAAATATCCTAAAGCCTAATTCATAATACTGAGTATATCTGTGCAAAATTTTAGTTAAATCGGTCAAGCCGTTTGACCGTGGAGAAGTCCCAAACAAACAAACAAATAAACAAACTGACTTTCGCATTTATAATATTGGTATTGGTTGACGTGAACCCACTCCAGACACAAGCATATTTAGCTTAGCTGGAGAGCCGAACAAAACTACTAACAATGTGGGTTACACATTATTACAAGCTTTAAAAAATATATATAAAGTTTCAATCGTGCATTGGTAGACATCTATCAAGGTGCGAAAAAAATCTCCAACGTTTTGTTCAATGAGACATCAAACGTAGTTACAGCTACACATGGCAATACCTTTAACAACCTATTTTTATTGCTCTTCATAACCTATTATTATAACAACCACCTAATAAAAATAACAGCGACATATAATATCTTGATCTTATTTTCAATTGATTTCCAAAAAGGAGGAGGTTTTCAATTCGACTGAATGTTTTTTTTTTTACGTTTGTTACGCTGTTTTTTTTTTGTTTTGACAATTTCGAACTGATTCGTAAGATTCATTTTTTTATGGGTATGTACCCACATCGGACCTTTTCACGATGGTCCCATTATATACAATTCTTTAAAATCTGAAGAGTATCTCCAGAGATATGGTATATATCGAATTGTATTACATAATGGATATATAGATAAATACCTAAAACTAGCTACTGCAACTGACTCGCGCGGCATGTGCAGTTTTATATAATTTTGAAACTGGTAATTGACCGAGCGAGCGGAGCGTCTCGACCAGATTTATTCAGACTAATATTATAAAGAGAAAACGTTTTTAAACGAGTTCAATTTTTGAGATGTTTTAATCACGAAGCAAGTGCATCAGTTTCAATATCGCGGAAAATATCGTTTGCGCGATGCAGGATCTCATACATTTAGGCAACATCTAAAGGAGAGCTAATAAAATCTACGCTAGCGCCATCTATGGGTTTTATTTGTCCTTACTATATAATGCGAAAGTCACTCTGTCTATCTTTCTGTCCCACTTTCACGCCTAAACTAGTAGTGGAGGGGAGGGTAGTGGGGGAGTAGAGGGGAGGGTAGGGGCAGTAGAGGGGAGGGTAGGGGGAGTGGAGGGGGAGTGGAGGGGGAGTGGTGGGGTAGGGGAGGTGAGCTGGAGGAGAGGGGAAGGGGATAGGCAGGTGGAGGGGATGTGGAAGTGAAGGTAAAGGGGAGGGGAAGGGGAGGGGAATTAGAGTGGAGAGGGAGGGGGAGTGGAGGGGGATTATAATATGACATTCAAAATTGATAGGGGGAAGGGGGGGTGGAGGGGGATGGAAAAGGCGGAGGGTAGGGGGGGAGGTAGGGGGAGTGGTTGGGAGGGGAGGGGGAGTGGTGGGGACGGGAAGGGGAGTGGTGGGGAAGGGTAAGGGAGAGGGGAGGGGGAAGTGAGGGAAGGTGGAAGTGAGGGGAAGGGGGAGGGGAGGGTAAGTGAGTGGAGGGGGAAAGAGGGATTAGCGTGGCATGGTGCGGTGCGGTGTAGTTGGGATACGTATGTGTCTTATTAGTTAATGCTACCCAAAGACACCATTCCACGCGGACGAAGTCGCGGGCACAGCTAGTTCCTATATATTTTCGATTCTGCGCGAATGATTTTGTTTGTTAATTGAGCACCGTATAGCACTGAAGACATTTATAAAAAAAATATGGTATGAATTGCAATCCACTAATTTAGTCATATCGAATGTATCGGACTGTGGCTTAATTGGAAGGAGCACCTGGACGTGTTATCGGGGGGTACGGGTTCGAGTTCCGTCGGTATGATGAAATTTTGGATTGTATATATTAATTTACGAGTTTCGATAAATTAAATTATATGCTTATTTTCGTGAATGATTTCCTAACTATTAGGTATATATATGTTTTAAGTACATTACTTGTACTTAAAAGTAAAGTAAAAAGTACATTACTTAAAACATATGCCTACCTAATAGGTAGGAAGGTTGATTTTCTTTGAGCTCAGCTTCTTCTCTTGCGTATATATATTATACAAATGTATATGTATTATCCACTTTCTTCTTAATATCTCCCAAATAATGTTTCTTCCATCAGTTAAAACAACTATTGTTAAATGATTCTTTTATTAATCGGTAGGGTACGTTTCCGAGGTGGTCCCATTGTAATTTTAACGAAGTCTGTCTGTCTGCCTATCTGTCTGTCTGTCTGTCTGTCTGTCTGTCTGTCCGTCTGTCACCAGGCTGTATCTCATGAACTGTGATAGTTACACAGTTGAAATTTTCACAGATGATGTATTTCTGTTGCCGCTATAACAACAGAATAAAGTTAAAAATAATAGAGGGTCCCCATATAAGAAACGTGTTTTCTTCGGCATTTCACGCCATCTATGAACGCTCAGTTAGGTAAACGTCCCATAGATGGCGTTATATTGAAATGTCGATCTCTAACTCCTTTGTTAGACGTTAGATGGCGTTATAAGAAATAAAATATTTATTAATTATTATTTTTTTGCTGGCGAAAAATGATAGTGGTATTTTTTGCTCGATCTTATAAAATACTGTAGTGTGGTACGGAACCCTACTAGTGCGAGTCCGACTTGCACTTGGCCAGTTTATTAATAATTCAACCATCGACATCATAGCAATTAATTGTTATGACGTTGATCATAATTAACAACATTTGTATTACGATGCATTGACTTATCTCGACGATTTACTAGTTACGAGTACTACTGGCACAGATTAGATAATAGTTACTTACGTCTTCTGGCTACTTTGACTAGTGCGACGTTTGAAGTCGGTTCTTTTCGTTTTTTAAACGATCTTAAATTATGTTTCTTGAAGTGTTACACAGTTTATATATTTGTACATTGTTGCACACAATCCAAAATTTCGTCGTACCGACGGGACTCGATCCCACACCTTAGAAAACAGGCCCAGGTGCTCTGCCAATTAAGCAGCTGAGCATGTTCCCCAAGGGATGCGACAAAGACAAGACATTTTGGATAGTGTGTAACAATGTAGTTATAGTAACTGATAACAAAATTATGAAAGCAAATTGAATTGTCTCAACCAACCCTTATAATTTTATTCGGACAGTCCCCCAGTGACCGGCTAATTGCCCAACCAAGCAGCAAGTTGTTAATTATCCGAAATATTTCCAAATACTAAAATTTCCAACTTGTGTGGGTATTCGCAAATATTTGGCTATTTGCCACTACCCGTGCGGCCCCGGTGCTCTAAGTTTTACATAGTTTGTTGACTCTTATCCAAGAACTCTCGTCGAGTAGTCCGATCTTCGATTGGACGGATTTAGACAATGATATATTCGTTTAGCGCTTATCGTTTTTATCGTATTTTTCTGACTGGGTGTCCTAAATTATATGAAGTTGAGGCAACATATTATGCATGCTGTTAAAGGTACGGACACACCGCAGCGTCTTGCGTGCGCGATCTAGGCGGCGATCAGATAGCGCAGTAGTATTTGTACCGACTGGTTCACACAATTGAAAAGTACTGAGATCACGCCCGCAAGACGCAGGACGCCGCGGTGTGGCCGTACCTTAAGAAATTTGGCAAATATTTTACCAGTCTATACTCTGACAAATAAAAAAAAACTCTCTATTATCTATTAAACAAAATATCACATAAAGTAACTTGATATTTTTAAAATAAAAATGTAACACTACAAACATGCTACAATAACTTTTAGCCGAAATGCCGACAACCACTGGCACCGCATAGTGTAGGGTAGATAGAATTTAGATGTCTACCCACTCAGCATAAGCAGAACGTGCAAATGGAAATTCCATTTGCAAACGTATGAGTAGGAACGTCAAAGGCATAGTGGTAATTCCTCAAATTCTAAACCTATCAAATGACCTCCCGTGAGGTATTTGCTATTTGTATTAAAGCAGAGATTCTAGGAGAAGGACTGTGGAATATTACTTGAACTATTATAATATACTGTGGTAAAATGAGCATTTTCGAGCATACACGCGAATGGAGTTTTAGCCGCAGATTAATATAAATCATAATGAATTCAGAAAAGCATTCAGTATTCGAAAAACTCTGTCCAGTCTTCTCGTCGCCTATACCGCAGTGTCTAAAGACAAAGGTCTTTAACCAGTGCGTCCTAGCTGTGATGACATACCTGCCGAGATGTGGACACTCACAGTTCGACTGGTCCACCAATTTAAAGGCGCTCAGCGAGCTACGGAGAGAGCTATGCTCGGTATTTCTCTGCGGGATCGAATCTGGAACGAAGTGATTCGTCAGAGAACTAAAGTTATCGACATAGCTCAACGGATTAGTAAACTGAAGTGGCAGTGGGCCTGGTCATATCTGCCGCAGGACTGATAACCTGTGGGGTAGACTTGTCCTAGAGTGGAGACCGCGAATCGGCAAACGTAGCGCAGGCCGTCCTGTGACCAGGTGGAGCGACGACGTAGGCAAAGCGGTGGGCAGTGACTGGAAAAGAAGAGCCGAAGATCGAGCTCAGTGGCGCATCTTGCGAGAGGCCTACGTCCAGCAGTGGACTGACACTGGCTGATGATGATAATGAATTAATTTATTTGACAGTATTTCAGTTACATGTTGGTAATAAATTTCATCTAAGATCTGCCTTACTAGACGTACAAAATTGAAATTGGAAGTAGGTTCGGTTCATCTTTATTATTTTTAATTCTTTACAATTTTGTTAATCCAGAGCTCCGTTGGCGTAAAGGTTAGATGGCTTGACTTCTAAGTGAGAGGTTGCCGTAGGAACATATTCATCGATGTCCGCCTGACTTGCCACCAAAACGTAGCTTACCACCATAATGTGTTCATTGAGAGCATTCCAATAAGCCCAAACACGACATCTATGCTGTAACTTGGTGAGGAGTTGAGTGTTCTGCAGATTTCAGGAGATGTGACAAACATCTAATGTGTTTCGGCAGCTATCCTTGAGAGCCTGTTCCCATTCTAGGCCTAGCGTGCTTACCATCTTCGACCGCATCATCACTTACCAACAGATGAGATAGTGGTCAAACGCTAGCCTATAAGATATTTAAAAAAAAAACGTCCCAGCATCAGGTCAATGGTACCATGTTATTGTCTGACTGTATCTATGGCTTACCAAACTCAACGCTCCATTCAACTCTAATTTTCCAGAAATTCCCACATCAATTTCCCAAAACCACAACGGAACGTTCCAGTGTTTGTAATCAGAGACCTCATTAAAACACGAGACACCTTCACAAACATACAACCTTATGATAACAACTACTTAAATGGGAGCATCTATTCATTTAAACGCTGTTTTTTTTAATATACTTTATAGGCTAGCGTTTTACCACTATCTCACCTGTTGGTAAGCGATGATGCGGTCGAAGATGGTAAGCACGCTAGGCCTAGAATGGGAACTGGCTCTCAAGGATAGCTGCCGGATCACATTAGATGTTGCCTTCCAGCTAGGTGGAGCGATGATATATGCAAGCTGACTGACAGCGGTTGAAAACAAAGAGCTAAAAATCGATCTTAGTGGCGTGCCATAGGTGAGGCCTAAGTCCAGTAGTGAACAGAGGCATGATGATGACATTTCCAAGAGCGACAAAAATCTTGTTCTCGCTCATAAAAATGTATGCCTAAAGAAAAGCAACCTTACCTACTGCAACCAACACTGTACGAATAAAAGTCCCACAATATTGATGTACTCTATGCTAAATAAGGGACCCCAAGGGTCTACCAGCGAATAAACTCGCCACTTCAGCCCACACAATTTATCTATCCTCGAATCGAGTGATAAAAATATAACTAAATGGGAATATTTACGTGTACGGGGCATATATTTCTGTGTATGGTAAAAGTTCTGTGAAGGACACATAATATAATTTATTTATAAGACCCTACTATAAGAGATATGTTGTCAATTGACTTCAAAAAAAGAGTGGGTTCTCAATTCGTCCGTATAAAGTTTTTTTTTTGTTATATTCATATTACTTTGCCAATTGTGAATGAATTGTAATGATTATGTCCCTGCTCCCTGACACACTGACTACAGTAACGCGCCGCATAGCTTCATCATCATCATTATCAGCCGGAATCAGTCCACTGCTGGACATAGGCCTCCCCCAAGACACGCCATTGAGCCCGGTCTTCGGCTCTTTGCTTCCAGTTACTGCCCACCGCTTTGCGAATGTCATCGCTCCACCTAGTCACAGGGCGTCCTACTCTACGTTACCTTAGCTTGATACATTACAAACCATCGTTGCAAGTCAGTCTCCACCTTATTTTTTTTACCGACTTCAAAACAACGAGGTTTCTCAATTCGACCGTATATATATATATATATATTTTATGTTTGTTCGCGGATAATTTCGTCGTTTATGAACCGATTTTGATTTTTTTTTGTTCGAAAGGAGATATCCCAAATGTAGTACCATGGTAATTTTATCGAGGTCTGATATGTATCTCCAGAGATATTGAGATAAACATCTCAAAATTGGTACTGAAAATGAATAGCGCGGCAATGAAGTCGGTTCTTTTTTAGTTTTTAAACGATATTATTTTTATTGTAGATAAGCAACCACTATCTCACCTGATGTTAAGTGAAGATATTATTTTTTCACCTGATGTTAAGTAAAGATATTAATTTTATTAATTTATTATTTTATTAATAATTTTAAGACAGTGGTACGAGAACGACGTGTGTAAGCATCAAATAAAGAAGGCGAGGTTTATCGATTTTAGATGGTTCCATGAATAATGTACGGATAACAGATTTGATTGCTTCCCATTCACCATTTGCCATCGACCAGAATTAATCACGACGCGAGAAACACATTGCCGCTCGACTGTACATTAAAATTCGTCCCAATTTGTTAGGGCTGCTAGAGACATTATGATAAGAAACGATACAGGGTGGATAATTGTT
Organism: Cabera pusaria; assembly: GCA_954871355.1. NCBI lineage: Eukaryota > Metazoa > Arthropoda > Insecta > Lepidoptera > Geometridae > Cabera > Cabera pusaria. The sequence goes on from OX940900.1 coordinate 23,887,730, forward strand.
TTGCTATAAATTTTCCTCTAAAACTAGTACGCTGACTTTATGGATTTGAGTGGCTATTATTATGTTACGGTGTTTTTATAGTTTCGTTGGCTTACGTTGAAATCACCGTATGATGTAATTGAATTTTTTTATTAATATTTGTGATGAGTGCCCCTAAATAAATATATATTTAATTATAATTATTTATAAATATGTTTAAATTACACCTCTCCCCACACAATCTAGCACCAATCTGAAATCAAAAGGCAAGAGTTAATGTATCGAGCTTGACCAATCCAAGCAGTATTGTTTCAGTCGTAAGTGGCAACCCTAATATCCGGGAGTACAACCCGGGAATCGGATGCAAAGTGTTTTCCGATGACGGCCCTATTACTCTCCCGCCGCGCGGATATATGGACGAACAATACGGTGGAGATACGGGGTTTTAACTCTTTTCAAATGAAGAACGCGTCCATTCATTAAAGATACCAGTTTCGGAAAATTATATAAGAGCCAAGTCGCCATGGTTTGTTGCAAGTGGTGTCGGCTGAGCTAGGCCGCCTTGCTCCTCTGTCACGCGCACTTCCGTTACTCAACGCCGTGGTACACCAATACAAGGATCTAGACATATTTTCCTGTAAAGAACACGAATTTCGCAGAGTGGCAATATCGTTTGTGAAGCCATATGCATCATCCTTGCATAAGTAATAGTTATTTTGTCTGTTTGAATATTTAGCACATTAGTACCTTATTTGAGTTAGTTTATTAACCGACTTCAAAAAAAGGAGGAGGTTTCTCAATTCGACCGTATATTTTTTTTTTTTTAATGTTTGTTCGGGGATAACTTCGTCATTTATGCACCGATTTTGATTATTCTTTTTTTGTTCGAAAGGAGATATCCCAAGTGTGGTACCATGGTAATTTTATCGAGGTTTGATAAGTATCTCCAGAGATATTGAGATAAACATCTCAAAATTGGTACTGAAAATGAACATTGAAGTCGGTTCTTTTTTTAGTTTTTAAACGATATTATATGCTTTAATGGTCGAATTGGGCAACTGTAATGAACGTTCAAAGCATTGATGTAAATAAATAAATAGGTTTTCCAGGACTTCATTTAATTTTATCACTGATACTGCTGTCCGTCTCTTTGTCTCATATCTTCTGAAATATAATTTATTTTTAACCGACTTCAAAAAAAGGATGAGGTTTCTCAATTCGACCGTATATATATATTTGTTTTTTTTTTATGTTTGTTCGCGGTTAACTTCGTTGTTTATGAACCGATTTTGATTATTCTTCTTTTGTTGGAAAGGAAATATCTCAAGTGTGGTACCAGGGTAATTATATTGAGGTCTAATAAGTATCTCCAGAGATATGGAGATAAACACCTCAAAATTGGTACTGAAATTTTTAGTTTTTTAAACGATCTTATGAAGTCATTACCCAGCGCTCTGCATATGAACTATGTTAACTCTTAACATCAGAGCGTAAGGCTGAGTGAGAGCTAAGAACAGACTTACTTGAACTCTCCAGCACTGCAGCTCCCAGGTATCATAGGACGTGTCTTCGTCGCTCCAGGCACCGCAGTCGTCATCTCCATCACATTGGAACTCCTTGTTTTAATTAAATTTCTTCCACGTTCATCATACGTAGTGCCAAGGAATTAAATTCCTTGAGTATGTTCTATCTTTATAGTTTAAGAAAATCTCATCATAATCAGCCGGTATCAGTCCACTGCTGGACATAGGCCTCTCCCAAGTCATGCCACTGAGCCCGATCTTCGGCTCTTTGTTTCCAGTCACTGCCCACTGAGGCGATGTAATAAAAATTTCACTTTAAAAAACATAATCCGAGTAATGAAGAACTTACTCCTTTTTTAAAGCCAGTTTGAAGTTTTTTGAATTAGTATATCACAAAGGACCTATTGAAATTTGTAGATAAAACAATAAAGACCAAAAGAAACAGTATTTGTACTTTATAAGTCTTCCCAAACAAACATCCACAACAAGTATAAAGGCAAACACTGAAGCACTCAAAACTCGAACTAAACAAAGGCTTACCTCATCCCGCAGGTGAAAATGTCAGAGGGTCATGCGTATGAATGTATTACCTACTCGTATGCCATTAACAAAATACTATGTATTCTCAGATATGGCTTTACATAGTCCAACCGAGAACCTACCAATCCGACCAGGGGCCTTATTCAGTATGACCAATGAGATAACGCGTTCCTTAACGCGCCACGTTACGTTATTGAAAAATTGTATTCTGTATGCCACACCATAGGTAAATTACACATAGCGCGCGCGTTACACGCCCTCATATTTCACGATATCTTGACAGCTCAAGACGCGCTCATAACCTTACCCTACCGCGTTTTAATTGGCATAGAGAAAACCATAATGCGGAGATAACGTAACACGGCACGGTAAGACTTTAAAATGGTCATACTGAATAAGGCCCCAAGGTGTTTAGAAGTACAAACGCAATAATTAAAGCGGCTATATCCCAATGGCTAAGGCGTCAGCCTGGCAATCGACAGGCGTGAGTCCGATCCCCCCATTGTACTATAGACGTGAACCCACTCCAGACACACGCATATTTAGCTTAGTTGGAGGTTAACAAGAATACTAGTAATGTGCGACACACATTGCGATTAATCTTTTTAAAAAAAAAACCTACTAGGGTTTATAGAACACTTTTAATGGACCCTAGTAGGGTTTATAGAACACTTAATTCAATATAACAACCGCAGTAGGGTGACGCATAAAATTTTCACAACCAAGAGTTACGCATGTCTCATGCAGTTTCTAGTATAAGCAGTAGTCTACGTTTACCATCAGGCGAGCGCTTGCTTGACCCGTACCATATGACAATAGTTTAAAGTATTAAAAGAAGTGAGGACAGAAGTTGAGGTGTTCCGGCAGCACACAGTCCTTAAGAGTCAGAGTATTCTAAATCTAGCGCGTTCACAATCTTCAACCACATCATCGCTTACCAAGAGGCGAAAGACGCTAGCCTATCAGATATGAAATTAGGATAGTTTAAAAACTAAAACAACCGACTTCCATGCCCCGCGCGTCAGTTTCAGTAGCAAGTTTGAGACGTTTATCGTTATATCTCTGAAGATACTTATCAAATCTCGATCGAATTTGCGATGGAACTACCTCGAAAATGTACCCTACCGATTAATAAAAGAATCATTCGAATCAATTCACAATTGACGGAGTAATCGCGTAACATACATAAGGAAAAGAAGAAAATAAACATACAGACGAATTGAGAACCTCCTCCTTTTAGGAAGTTGGTTAAAAAAGTCTGTCTGTCCGGTCGGAAGAATGTACGTGTAGAGCCTCCTAAACAGAATAGAGATGACTGGCAAACTGACTCGTAAATCAACGGTAGCTAAACCGGTGTGAGGCCCATGAAATACAACCGAGTAGTAGATTTGTTGGTCTGTCAGGACATAAAACTACAAGGAAAGCATTTCCGACAAACAACTTAGATATTGGGTGTATTTCGTGATGATTATTACACAGGATTTTCTGGATAAAAGGTGGTCATGCAGTAAGGGTAAAAGGTGGTCATGCAGTAAGGGTAAAAGGTGGTCATGCATTAAGGGTAAAAGGTGATCAACAATTTAAATGTTAAATCCAGACTAAAATTATAATAAAACTGGCCAAGTGCGAGTCAGCATCGCGTCTCTTATCGCACACTTAGGGAGGGTTCCGTACAATACGAAACATAACAGAGTTTCAACCTCATATATTTGATTAATTGATATTACCAAGAATATTTGGTTAGGTCGCGATCTAGAAAGACGGGGCGCTCGTTTACTAGCGCCAACTATGTAATTTTGCCGAAACTAATTAGATAGATGGCGTTTAAAACACGTTTTTTGTATGGGGACCCCCTTTAAAGTTTAACTTTATTTTGTTTTTAGTATTTGTTGTTCTAGCGGCAACAGAAATACACCATCTGTGAAAATTTCGACTGTCTAACTATCACGGTTAATGAGCTATAGCTTGGTGACAGACGGATAGACAGACAGACAGACAGACAGACAGACAGACGGACGGACGGACAGCGGAGTCTTAGTAATAGGGTCCCGTTTTAGCCTTTGGGTACGGAACCCTAAAAACGTATGTAACTCTGTCGCTCTGTCCCTTCGTTTCCTTATCACGCCTAAACGGACTATCCGAACTTACGGAAATTTAAAATGGAGATATCTTATAGCATGAGGATGAACATAGGAAAGGTTTTGTAAAAATAAAACCAAGACCTTTACACATAACTTAACACTTTGACTGCGGCACTTTTTCGCATATATTTTCATTTTTTAAATTATTTTTTTTCGTAGGTGTGGCATCAAATAAAAACTAAAATCCAACAGCAGAAGGTCACACGCACCCCCTGTGAAAAAAATAATTTAAAATAAACATGTATTATATTTTTTTTTTTATTTTACTTCCGATACCAAAATTCGAAAAAACGCACGGTGTGTGTTTTCAGCAGCGAACGTGTTAAATAACTCAGATCACACAAATAGTAATAGACAGAGCTTTACAGTGATACATTCTTGTACGTAAACGAAGTCGCGGCTAGTTTAATATAAATCCTTTACAGTGATACATTCTTGTACGTAAACGAAGTCGCGGGTATCAGCTAGTTTAATATAAATCCTTTCAAATCGACTTTAAAAAAATGGAGGAGGTTCTTAATTCGACAATTTTTTTTCAATTTTTGTTACCTCTGAACTTGTTTATTTTTTTGTTTGTTTGAGTATGCTTACTGATTGGTCTCATAGTAATTTTATCAAAATCTGCTAAGTATCTCCACATATATTGATAAATACCTCAAATTTAATAGAAAATATAGCAAACACAGAAATATGAATAAATAGCAACGCATCAACAGCGCCTGTGGTCCGACTGCGACTGCGAATCAATGGTGTTGCAGATGTTCATAGGCGACGCTAACCGCTTTCCATCAGGCGGACCGTATGCTTGTTTGCCTACTTTAGCATTAAATCATTTTAGATCGTATAAAAAACTAAGAGAACCGACTTCAAACGTCGCGCTAGTCAAAGTAGCCAGTAGACTCAGTAACTATTATATAATCTGTGTCAGTAGTTGATTTAGTAGTATGTCGTCGAGATAAGTAAATGCATCGTAATACAAATGTTGATATATTAAAAATGGTTCGGCCGATTTCGTTAAAATTTAAATGGGTTCACCTAAAAAGGGTACCCTTTAAAACAAAAAAGGAATTTTTCAAATCGGTTCAGGCGTCTTTGAGTAATCGGTGAACATATACATAGAGTTAAACCAAAGAGTCGCTATCCCGAGTACATTTTGAAGAACGCTTATCATTCACGCGGGGGCAGGGGGAGCGGTTACCGCCATAGATAAAACCGACAAACAGATGTGACAAATTGTAGATTAAACACCTATCGCCATACCGTCGATACCGAATTAGCGACGACGACTAAAGTACTTTTTGTTTAAAAAAAGGAGGATAGGATACGATATTAGGATAGGATAGGTACTAATCATAACATACATACATACACTCGAAAAACATAACCCTCCTTCTTTCGCAGTCGGGTAAAAAGGCTGAAACCATTAAATTGAATTTTAAAATTTAGTTTGATATTTTATGAACTAAAACTAATGTTTTCCGACTGCTTTTTGCCTAAGCTATCTCAATAATACATTTATAGATTTTTTTGATTTCTCATATAGAGTAAAATAACCTATGGTACAGTAAATTACAGTATATATTAATATATTTAAGGATCATTTAAAGCAATTTTATCTGTCGTTGTAACTGGACTCCCCCTGTTATATTTATTTTCTTTATTCTTTTTCAAGGTTATTATTTAGTATTATACTATTCTAGCTGCATAAGATTAATTTACGCTTAATATTTGAGCCACTAGGTATTTATTTAAGATGTTCAGTTTATTTATAGGTATATATGTAAGTGATTAGTGTTTAGAGTTGTTAGATACACCCGTCATTAGTCACATGTTCTATCCTCTCCATCCTAAGGTTGTCTGGAAGAGATCGCTATTAGCGATAAGACCGCCCACTGTAACACATTATTCTTAAGTTTACTATGTAAGTTAGTTTTAGGAAGGTGTATCAATAAAGAGTTATCTATCTATCTATATACACACATGTCAAACTGTTCTCCAAAGGTTAAAAATAGGCAATTTAATATAGCTATAATGTCATATCTGTTTACACAATCCTGAACTGCCCGTACAAACAGAACATGGCGCCGCGTCGTGAAGTGTCATTACAATTTGACAAAATAATGTTTTATTTTAGCGTGTTTTATTCGAAAATCTGAACTTACTTATGAAAAGTGACTCCGTCACTTTTGTTTGTTTTTCCTAATTGTTTTTTACAGTATCTGAGGACACATGATGGCATTTCGGTTTTTTCATAACGCGCGTGTTGTTCGTTTGAGTGCCGAGCTACGTGTGAGCGGGAAGTTGTCGGCCAGCACCTTTGCGGTGTTCGACAATGCCAGTTCGAGATGTTCAGTCTCGAGGTATATGTCTATGAACATACATAAAAAAAAAGGTTCCGATGAATTGAGAACCTCCTCTTTTTTGTGAAGTCGGTAAAAAAACTTAGTAGCACCTACTGAAAATAAACGAATATTGCGGCATTTGAATTCGCGCTTTTTTTTAGTTTTTCTAACGGATCTTGATAAATTGTATCATAGTAACTGGCAAGCACAATTTCACATGAATAATGTTAATAGTTAGCTAGATTAATTTTTTTTATTTTTTATTTAATTTTTTTTTTTTTTTGATTTAATTTTTTTTCTCAATGTAAAGGTAGCAATTATCCACGGTACGTAAATGGAATAAACAAAATCACACAGAACTCAGTGCTTCAGCACTTTATAGCTCACAATTTCTACTTGTAAGTTAATCTAATTGATTTCCAAAATTAGCGTTTGACTACTGAATATACGGTTCATTAAGACAAAAATATTACTAGAGATATCAAATGTATCCTAACACATTGACAAGGCAGATAAATTAATCTCATAGCTAACTTCGTTAATAACTTACCCACACACGCTAACATAATTGCGAACTGAGCTGTCAAAATCACTGACAGTGTGTGTTTGACAGGGGTTTACGGAGATTTCAGAATAAATTTTATACATTTCAATTCCTTGATAACCCTAGCGATAGATCCAGGTTACGTTAACGATATTGACTGATATAAGATCAAATATTATGTTTCTTTGAAGTGTTACAAACTTAATATTTTTGTAAATTGTTAAACACAATCCAAAATTTCATCTTACCAACGGGACTTGAACCCGCAACCTCCGGAATAACATGTTCCGGTGCTTTGCCAATTAAGCCGTGGTGCGAAGTAACGTTACGACGAAATTATTGGATTGCTTTTGTTAACCCAATTATGCATTGGTGGCGCCATCTATGACTACACATGTTATTCCGGAGGTTGCGGGTTCAAGTCCCGTTGGTACGATGAAATTTTGGATTGTGTTTAACAATTTACAAAAATATTAAGTGTGTAACACTTCAAAGAAACATAATATTAGATTTACGCAGTGCAACATCTCTCGTCGGATTTGAAAACTGTAATGATTTCTTCCGAATGATTAATTTACGTAATAAGTAGTCATAGATGGCGCCACCAATGCATAATTGGGTTAAAAAATGCAATCCACTAATTTCGTCGTAACGTTACTTCGCACCATGGCTTAATTGGCAGAGCACCGGAACATGTTATAAGATCGTTTAAAAAACTAAAAGAACCGACTTCAATGCCGCGCTTTTAATTAATTTTCAGTACCAAGTTTGAGTTGTTTATCTTTATGTCTCTGGAGATAGTTATCAGATCTCGTTGTTGGGAGATGTAGGGTAGGGGGAGTTGAAGGGGAGGGTAGGGGGAGTTGAAGGGGAGGGTAGAGGGAGTTAAAAGGGAGGGTAGGGGGAGTTGAAGGGGAGGGGAGGGGGAGTTGAGGGGGCGGGGAGGGGGAGGGGAGGGGAGAGGATGTGAAAGTGACGGGAAAGTGGAGGGGAGGGGAGGTGGAAGTGAGGGGAAGAGGGAGGGGAGGGTATGTGAGGGGAGGAGGGAAGGGTGGATTAGCGTGGCGTGGTACGGCGCGGTGTAGTTGGGATACGTTTGTATCTTATTAGTTAATGCTACCCAAAGTCACTATTCCACGCGGACGAAGTCGCGGGCACAGCTAGTAACACATAATTAAGATAGCTTACTAAAACTTAACTTAACACTGAACTAAAACTTAACTTTAACTAAAACAACCGACTTCCATGCCGCGCGAGTCAGTATCAGTAGCAAGTTTGAGACGTCTATCTACATCTCTAGAGATACTTATCAGATCTCGAAAAAATTACTATGGAACCACCTTGAAAGATGTACACTCCCAAATTGAACAAACCGGCCAAGTCAAGTTGGACTCGCTCACCGAGGCTTCCGTACTAATATCTCAGACTAGGTTAGTTAAGGGACAAACTTAACTTTGTAGTACGGTCAACTATGTATAAAATAAATCACACCTGTGATAAATTTTAATGAATTAAATAGATACGTTATTGACATTATTTTGATTAAAGATTAAAAGAAAACATAAACCAAATTTATTGACATTCTTTATACTACTATTGTTTTTACTTTTATTCAATTGAAATTTGACACTAAAATTTATTATTGACATATTAAAATGGTATTGATGATTATTATTTTTAACAATTTTTAATGTGATTTTATATAACTCAAAATGATTAAAATATTAATTATTAATTAATTGTTGAATGCCTTTAAGGCTGGATACAGAGAACAATGAAAAATCTAAATGTCATCTCTTACCTATACCTGTATTCTCAATAAATGATTTGATTGATTGATTGACCTTATTTAAGGTCGTTAACAATTAAGTTCCCTACATTGTAAGAGCGCTCATATCACTCAGAGGCCTATCGTAATTGGCGTATACAGTGTAAGTATGGGGACACACTTTAATTTTCAACTTTTTTATTTTTTGAAATTCCCCCTTTGTGCTGTAAGACCTTGCTTCTTGCCAAATTTCATGATTCTAGGTCAACGGGAAGTACCCTATAGGTTTTCGACCCAAAACCTATAGGGTACTTCCGGTTGACATAGAATTGTTAATTTTTGTCAAAAGCTTTGTTTTACAGCACAAGTTAAGAAATAAAATTCAAAAAATAAAAAAGATTAAAATTAATGGGTCTCACACATAATACAAGTTTTCGCGAAAATCTAATATTTTATTTTTATTTAATTCCATATAATTTTATTGTGTTGACTCAGGACCTTGATTTTTAAAGAACTGATAGGGTCTATAGACATCAGTATCTGGTATAAATTTCAACTTGCTAGGTGCACCACCCGTTCCTGAGAAAATTGGTGGTGACACACGGACAGACATACAGGTAGACAGACAGACGGACAAGAAAGTGATCTTATAAGGGTTCCTTTTTTACCTTGAGAATATGGAACCCTTAAAAATAATCATTTAAATCGGTTCACAATTGACGCAGTAATCGCGTAACATACATACAAAAATAAATTAAAAAAACATCTTTCTGACGAAATGAAAACCTCCTCCTTTTTGGAAGTCGATTGAAAAATGCACACAAATTACCTACAAAAATGATTAACTTCTTCTTTGAAATTCGGATAACCGATCTCGTATATGCAATCTTTTGCCATGTTATTTCTCCAATTTATCTGCTCAATTAAAACAAATTAAATGAGCGCAAGTACACCTATAAAGTTTAAACTTCCACATAAAAAATCTAATTAACTCTGCATTTTATCAATTAAGTTTGTGGCTGAACATTCCTGGGACCTAAACTCTATTTAAACCAGGCACAAAGTTAACTATATATTGGTTAAATGTAAATGAAAAAGCGGAAACAATGTAGAACTTGAAGTATATTTAAAGCGGAACCATACCTGATAGCTGAACTGAGAGCACCTTAGAGTAGCGAGGTACTTTGTTTAAAGGTTTTATTTTGACTACCCTCGATTCTTTTGCTGTAAAATCATCGATATAAATAGCGAGATAAGGTACCCCGCTCTTCAACGTGGACCGCATAAATTAGGTTCGCGTACCTAATTTCACCTAAGTCACAATCGAACTGGTGTTTGTGTAGCACGTACAGAATTACATGTGCAATTATCGCAGATACATTTAAATAATTAGCAACAATGCCTTCCTATGTTCTTGATGCACATCAAGCTTTGACATTAGAAATTCGTGTTTTTATGTAGTCGTTCCTAGGTCCATTATGTTTACGTGGCATAAGAGTGAGTACCGCATCTACCCTTTTATATCGATGTGTAAAATATATATATGGTATAAGTATGTAGTATGGACACAAGCAGAGATCAAATTATCACCGCCCGTGTATAACACCAGCGTTTATAGAATTATCTTCTCATTACACGTGTTTCTGTGATGGTGCTTTTATGTGCTCGTACCTCCTTCTGAACAAAGAATGCAAAGTTTGACTCACATATCATATAAATAATTTGGAAACGGGTCGAAACGAAACCCTTCTAATTTAAGGTGGTACAATTTACACACAATAGTATAATGCACAAACATGAGTAAATGGAGCACAAACTTGAACTGAAAACACATCTATTGATCTTATATAAAGCATTTTCATATGGGATATTAAATTTACCTACATAATTTGATTGAATAATATGAAATCAAGCTTAGATAAAAAATGGTATTAAAAATTGTATTGGTATGAACATTTCTCAACCAATAATTGTAGTTTGTAAGTAAATATAATGTTTCCCATTGTAGCATGCTCAGCATTCTACTGCTACGCTCTTGTCTACGAAATAGCTACGACTCCATTTACCACAGTTGTTTATTTGATTCATTCCTATAATTCGGCTGCTACGTGTCCTGTATCCTGCATCCCAGTTGTTGCGGTAGACGCCGTATCAGAAGAGTGAATAGATCCCGATAGGGAGACTCTTCGTAGTCTAGATTCTAGACTACAGAGACTACAACTCTATTCAAACTTGAATAAATCTATTTGACAACTTTTGACAACTGTGAGTACATAAATAATGTATGCTGCCTATACTACGAGTTTAAGTTTGAGTTTGTTAGACTAACGTTGTAAGGGACGCCTTCCAGCTAGGTAGAGCATTATCCAGCCTCAGCTCTGTACAGTCTATACAGCCAGTTTAGTGTATTAACATTAAGCTTGCTGTAGTAAATTTTAAAGTTTCGCGATTTACACACATAATTATATTGTAATACGGGACTTATCGCGCTAAAAACATTATTTTATTTACCTCGACGTTTCGATCAAGTTGCAGCTGTAAAAACCGCCAGGTTAATAAGTCCGCCATCGCCGAGCATTTGCTAGATTCGGGGCCTAACCACTGGATTGAACTTCACGACCCTAAAATTCTCTCCACCGAACGTTACTATTACTCCCGTATTGTACGTGAAGCGGGTTGAAATCAAAAAACATCTGAATTTCAACGGGGAGGATGGTTTTAGATTGGCCACAACTTGGAACCTAGTGATTAGCAAGTGTTCCAGTCGAAGTTTAAATCAACAATCAAAAATCTGCCGATGCAGCGATGTCGTCAGTATTGTGTGTCGCAATGGCAACTCCGATCAAGATCAAATGAGGGTAGTTTCAAACTACTCTCAATCATAACAATGCTGATACCCACAACTACAGTCTTCTCGTGACCACGGTCAATGCAACTTGATCGAAACGTCGCGGTAAATAAAAGAATGTTTCTAGCGCGATAAGTCCCGTATAACAATATAATTATATTAAGCTGGCTGTATGCCAAGTGATTGGATTTGAAACGAAGAACTGAGGACCAAGCTCGAGGCGCGTTATTTAAGAGAGACCTAGATAATGAGACGGGCGACGATGGCGATGACTGTAGTAGGAGATATTACTTATTCAATTATGATAAATTATAAAACCACAAATGTATTGAGCCTCTAACTACATTTTTTTTAAATATTTTATAGGCTAGCGTTTGACCACTATCTCACCTGTTGGTAAGTGATGATGCGGTCGAAGATGGTAAGCACGCTAGACCTAGAATGGGAACTGGCTCTCAATGATAGATTACATGTTTGGACATACATTAGATGTTTAGTGACAGATTTTCTAACTTGAGGCACAGATTTTATAATAGTTACTACGTAACTTGAGGGTGGAAGCTGGCCAAGCGGACACATGATAGTGTCCTACCACCATACGGGGGTTGTTGGTTTGGTTGAAATTTAGAATCGTTTGGCACGAAAAAGGGGGAATGGAGGGGTGGAGGGGGTAGGTGAGGGTCCCGCTTTCACTACCCCACCACTCTCATTACAAGGTAATGCATAGTTTTTGAGTTATGATTTTTTTTGCAAAATCATAACCTCACTTGGTAAAAATTTAGAATCGTTTGGCACGAAAAAGGGAGGATGAGGTGATGGGGGGGGGTAAGGGAGGGTCCCCCTTTCCTTTTCCCACCACTTTAAATACAAGGTAATACATAGTTTAAGAGTTATGCGTATTTTTGTAAAATCATAACCTCACTTTTTTGTAACACTGCTGATCAATATCACTGTTTTGTTGGATGTTTAACAAACTTTTTGCGCTTCGCCGGCCGCTGCCGCGGCACGCTCGCTTCGCTCGCTCAGCTCGCGCGTTGTGTTTTCGCAGTTTCAACCTAACCTAACCTAGTTTTTTTTCTAGTGGGGTGTTCTTATTAATTTAGTAGTGGTAAATAATATTACTAAAATTTTTAATGAGTTATCTAGCCCTTGTAATTATTATTTGCGCTTTGTTTTTATGGTTTAGTATATTTTTAGGTTAGATTTTGTTTATATCGTTTTCTTGTAAAATATGCATTACCTTGTTAAAGAAATGGTATTGTTACAATCAGGGACCTAACCTCTACCCATCCCCATAATATTTTATATCAAATTCATGCCAAACGACTATAAATTCAACCAAAAATCCAAAATAAAACCCAACAAAAATAGGCATAACTCAAAAACTATGCATTACCTTGTAATGGGAGTGGTAGGGTAGTGAAGGGGGGACCCTCCCCTTCCCATTCCACCCCTCTACCTCCCCTTTTTCGTGCCAAACGATTCTAAATCCAACCCGTTGCTTTCTTAACGATGTTTTCCTTCACCGGAGGGCCACTGTGAGAAGCGCACATACATTTTTCTATAGAAAAACCCATTGGTGCACGGCGGGGTTTGAACTCGGGTACCACGGCATCAAAGCCGACCGTTCTCCCGACTACGCCACCGGGCCCACATTTTTTTTTATTAACGCAGATCGCTGCAGTTATGCCGTACCTGCATACGCGGGTGCGATCAGATAGTGCAGTAGTATTTGTACCGACTGGTGCAAACCAAACGCGACCTACGGCGATCAGAAAACGATTAAAAAGCAGATCGTGCCTGCGACCGCGCACGCAGATTGCACCGGTTTGGGCGTAACTTTATTTATTTCAAATACATAATTGGCTTCCCTTGTAACAAACTAACAAAAAAAATACAATGTAATCAAAGGAAATATTGGAAGTAAATTTTAACCTACTTCTTATTGTCGTATCTAAACTCAGACTATCATAAAAAGGGCAGACAGATTCGTGCCGAACACCTGAATGTCCAGTAATACCAAATTCTTGAGTAATAAGTTTCCGCGCTCAGTCCGTCATAGTCAAAACGGCATGATTACTACGTAAGCAACGCTGCGAAGTAATACTGCACGGAAGCGTCCAACCCTACTGTCGCTTGGTAGCAAACTGAAAGCGGAAGCGTAATACTCAAGCATTTAGTATTACTGAACTTGCGTTCACTCGGGTATTCGGCACGAATCCGTCTGCCTTTTTTATGATAGTTTGAGTATCTAAATTTAATCGTATATGTAGTTCGGGTCACAATACTGTAATTTGGTATCTTGAAGCTGATCTGATGATGGAGCCAGGAGGTGGATAGTGGAACTCTTCAGTGACTACTAGTAAACCCCTCGAGGTGGGCTCATTTGATTCGTTATGACTAGTCCAATATATTGAGCGTAGTGATAAGGGTCTGATGATAGATCCAAGAGTCTCGTTTTTAGTTCAATACGAACCCAAATAAGTACTTAAATGTTGTTCGGTTGTCTGAAAGAGACCGCTTTAAGCGATAAGACCGCCCTTTGTATTACTTTCAATAAGATAGATAGATAAACACTTGATTACACCATACAAATTAAAAGTAAAAAAATGGTAAATAAAACATAATGTGGCAACAGGCGGTCTTATTGCTTAAAGCGATCTCTTCCAGATAACCTTAGGGTGAAAAGTAATAGATTAGCATACATGGCGGTATAGGTGTTGAAAAAATAAAATAAAAAATATATAAATAAAAATAAAATAATAGGTAAGTGCATAATTACAAAGGTACATATAATTTATGTAATTTAATACATACATAGCAATATATACATATATAATGCCATAAACTACATATTATATAATATTCATATATACATATAATACAATATTCACATAATTCACAAAAAAGAGAATTGGGATCAAAAGCAATAGCAGTTCAGGAGAGATAGTGGGCCTTGACGCGATCTTTAAACGTAGTAAGAGTCTGTGAGCGTTTAATTTCCAATTGAAGCGCATTCCAAAGCCTGACAGCTTGCAATGCATAAGTCTTTTATGTTAATAATTTTTTGCATGATTGGTGTGCAAATAAAGTGTAATCTATATAATCTATCTGTCTATCTATCTATACATCTATCTATCTATTCATCTGTCTATCTATCCATCTATTCATCTATCTATCTATCCATCTATTTTTCTGTCCATCTATCTAATCTCTTCATGTATCTATGCATCTAACTATCTATCTATCTATTTATCTACCCATCTATCTATCCATCGATCTCTATTTATCTATCTATTAATCTATCTATCTCCAAGGAAATCCAAGATACAGGTCTCGAGCCTAGTTTGGATTTCATAGAACTCTCTACTAAATGTTTGTCGGTACCACTATGTAATTTTAACGTGCATTATCGATTTTGTAATTCGTTTTTGATTATAAACATTTTTCATTTTTTTTATTTTCATTTTCATCGTTTTATCTGTCTATGTATCTGTAATGTGTTCCGGCAGCTATCCTTGAGACCCAGTTCCCATTCTAGGCCTATCGTGATTACCATCTTCGACCGCTTCATCACTTATCAACAGGTGAGATATCGGTCAAACGCTAGCCTATAAGATATTAAAAAAAAAGTATGTATCAATCAATCTATCCATAAATCTATCTATCTATCTAAATATTTTAATATTTTGTGTGTACAGTTCAATGGAGTGTGGGGCCTGCCCGCAGTCGTGTGCGATTGTTACATCGCGATGGACGTCACATGCTCCACGTCCAGTATATTTAACCTCGTAGCGATATCTGTAGATCGGTGAGTATCTATTTATTTCATCATTTCACAACATTAAAGGTGCCTGCAGAATTACTATATGTTTTAAAGGACTTCACAAAAATGAGGGAGGTTCTCAAATCGTCTGTATTTTTTATGTTTGTTACCTCTGAACTTCGTCATTTCTTAACCGATTTACAAAACTCTTATTTTGTTTGAGAGAGTTTGCTATTCCGTTTGGCCCTATTGTAATTTTATTGAGATATGAAGAATCGCTAGAAATTTGCAGATAAACACTTCAAATTAAGTGTTGAAAATTACGTGTGACATTTTGGTTTGTATTTTTTTCGTTTCGTTAACGATCTTGAATTAATATAAAATACTACCGCAACTTCGTGCACGTACACCAAAAATGTAGTAACCTATGTTCATCCCTATGCTATAAAGTATCATCCTTCATGGTATTTATGTCAAACCGTCAACCGTCTTTAACCTTGTAAATGAATTTACTTTGTTGAATCATCACCCTTCATTCACCTTTGTGTGGGGTCGGTGCAACATGTCATTCTCTTCCATTTGGGTCTATCCGCATATGTAAAAGGAGTGGATGCGGAAGTAACCCGCATCCACTCCTTTTACATCTATATCTTCCATCACTCAGTCCATCCACACTACAATTTTGCTATGTTGACTGTTAAATAGTTTTTTTATTATTCTATGAAATTATAAAAACCATATTTTACAAAGGCACTCGCCTGTCTTCAGTTATAATAAATCTACTGGCAACGTTAATAATTTTTATTAAACATCCGTTCTTTAGCTTTTTAATATCCCAGTAACCTTATGTTGAAGGACAGGTTTTAGCTCGGGGCGTACAATGTTGCAGAGAAACGGAATAGTAGAATAGAATATAAATTACTTTAGTTATAACAAAGTACCACAACGCTTGATCTTGCTCTAGAGTTAAACAGTTACTGATTTTCCACATAAATGTAGCTTTAACAAACTGTATAATTTCGCATGGTAGTGAAAACCTGGCCAGCTACCACCCTCAAGTTAGAAAATCTGTCGCTAAACATCTATCCGAGTTCAATCCCCGCCGTGCACCAATGGATTTTTCTATCGAAAAATTTTTGTGAGCTTTTCACCGTGGCCCTCCGGTGAAGGAAAAACATCATTAAGAAACCAACATGGTACCCGCATGGTGGTAGGACACTATCTAGTGTCCACCTGGCCAGCTACCACACCACCCTCAAGTTAGAAAATCTGTCGCCAAACATCTAATGTGTTCCGGCAGCTATCCTTGAGAGCCAGTTCTCATTCTAGGCCTAGCGTGCTAGCATCTTCGATCGCATCAACACTTACTAACAGGTGAGATAGTGGTCAAACGATATGATATAAAAAAAACTCCACAACACTTGATCCAGCTCTAGAGTAAAACAGTACTGATTTTCCATGAAACTTTATCAAACTGTACCATATTACCCACTCACATATTACTTATATTACTCAGAACCTCTCTTTCCTGCATTTGTACAATCTCATCTCCCCGCGCTATCTCAAAGAGAGCTTTGAGTATTTGTACATCTCAGATCATCTGAAAATCTAACATCATAAAATTCCCCCTCATTCGACAACATCAACTTTAACACCAATATTATAAATGCGAAAATCAGTTTGTTTATTTGTTTCCTTGGGACTTCTTCAAGGTCAAACGGCTGGACCGATATAGCTGAAATTTTGTTTAGGGATAGCTAGTACTATGGATAATAAGATACTTTTTAACGCGGGTGAAACCGTGGGGCACAACTAGTTTTAATATAAATAAAAATATTTAAGAAAAATAAATAGTAAAGGAGAATCTGAAAATCAGAGCGCGTTACGTTTGTATTTGTTGAATCTGTGTCAATAGAACTTGCTTGCTTAAAAAATTGGGTTCGAAAGAGTTCTAGACTACCACATAATAGGGAAACCTTTTGGACTGCCGACGTCAATCAGTCAAGTAATCTACAATTTTATCCCAACCCATCCTACTGTAAAAATAGAACCAAAAAGAATTCGCGGTTTTGTGAGGACTATGCCACAAAGCATTTATGCGCTCCAAAAGGCTTTTAGGGTTCCTTAGAATTGATGAAACAAATCTGTTCAGCTGTTATGACACGATTTAGCAACCCCGTTGGAATGGACGGAACCCGGGCTATGATGGGACGTTGCTACCGGATGTGGACACTGAGTAGGGATGGGATGTGTATGTTTAATACAATAAAATTACTAACTTATTTCGTCTATAAATATATTCTTTAAACATATTTTTTTACGCGTACCTGTAAGATGTGGAATGATCTACCCGCCGCGATCTTTCCATCTAGCTATAAGATGGAGTCTTTTAATAAACTGGCCAAGTGCAAGTCAGACTCGCACTCGTAGGGTTCCGTAACACAGTAGAGTATTCATTAACTATAATTTTTCGCAACTAAAAAAATTTCTTTGTTTTTCATAGTTTCAAGTTATATTTGCGGTCGCTATATCTCAAAAACTGCTCACTGTATCTCGTTCAAACCAATTTTCATTGAAAGTTTTTATTGAGATCTACAGAATATATTTTTTCTAGATTTTTCACTCCCTTGCTTTAAAAGTTAGAGGGGGGGAACACACATTTTACCACTTTAGACGCGCCTATCTTTTCAATGATTGACTTTAAGAATAAGTGGTTTTAGGAACCTCAATGTCATTTTTTAAAGACCTATTCATAAACACCCCACCCGTAAATGTTTGAATGATGCCCCCCCCCCCCCCCTTAAACGTTTATATTTTTTATTTTTGTATAAAAATCGGAAAGCGGTTCACAGAATACATCTACCTACCAAGTTTAAATTCTCTAGTTTTATTAGTTTCGGAATAAAATGGCTGTGACATACGGACGGACAGACAGACAGACAGACAGACAGACAGAAAGACAGACAGACAGACAGACAGACAGAAAGACAGACAGACAGACAGACATGACGAATCTATTCTTCCGAATGATTAACTTACGTAATAAGTAGTCATAGATGGCGCCACCAATGCATAATTGGGTTAACAAATGCAATCCACTAATTTCGTCGTAACGATACTTCGCACCGTGGCTTAATTGGCAAAGCACCGGAACATGTTATTCCGGAGGTTGCGGGTTCAAGTCCCGTCGGTACGATGAAATTTTGGATTGTGTTTAACAATTTACAAAAATATAAAGTGTGAAACACTTCAAAGAAACATAATATTTGATTTACGCAGTGCAACATCTCTCGTCGGATTTGAAAACTGTAATGTATTCTTCCGAATGATTAACTTACGTAATAAGTAGTCATAGATGGCGCCACCAATGCATAATTGGGTTAACAAATGCAATCCACTAATTTCGTCGTAACGATACTTCGCACCGTGGCTTAATTGGCAAAGCACCGGAACATGTTATTCCGGAGGTTGCGGGTTCAAGTCCCGTCGGTACGATGAAATTTTGGATTGTGTTTAACAATTTACAAAAATATAAAGTGTGAAACACTTCAAAGAAACATAATATTTGAATCTATAAGGGTTCCGTTTTTTGCTATTCGGCTACAGAACCCTAAATAGGGTATCCACAAACTCCTCAAAGGTCGGCGACGCATCAACAGCACTCATGGTGTTGCAGTTGTTCATAGCCGACGGTAACCGCTTACGATCAGGCGGGCTGTCTGCTTGTTTGCCAACCATAATATTAAAAAAAACATATTTTTTTACATGTTAAATATAGTATACACATTCTTAATAAATTTTTTTTACCTACATGTATTTGAGTATAATGAAGAGATGTCAATTTACTAGTTACAAACATTAGTAGAACTATAACAACATAGTTTTTTACTCTGCGTAGATAAGATATTGACAATTGATAAACCGATTTTTGTTTATATCTTATAGGCTAACGTTTGACCACTATCTCACCTGTTGGTAAGTGATGATGCGGTCGAGGATGGCATCACGAAATAGGCCTAGAATGGAAATTGGCTCTCAAGGACTGCTGCCGGGGGTTTCTTAACGATGTCTTCCTTCACCGGAGGTCCACTGTGAAAAGCACACAAACGTTTTGATAGAAAAATCCATTGGTGCACAGCGGGGATTGAACTCGGTACCTCTGGCGTCAAAGCCGCCCAATCTCCCACTACACGACTGGGCCCATTGTAACTGACAGACTGTTACAGATAAAAAAAAAGATAATTTTACGAGCAATAATATTTTCTATATATTTTCAATCTCACGGTAAATTCAAATACATCCCATCCCTATCGCTGCTATACAGTTAATTCAGTCGGAAAGTGCCCGATGATAAACCCTAGATTCACGACGGACTGAGACCTAACGTTTCCTGGGTTGGAGATCAAATGTTGTTAGGTCTGTCCTTTTAGGCTAAATTAGGTATTTTTCAGCAGAAATATAAGTGACAGTACTTAGTTTAAAATACCTTGGATTTTATAACCTTAAATAAAGCTGAGGAGATATAGCCCCATTTGCACTAAACCACCCCCGAGTGCCCCCGACTGTTCTATGTAGTGAATCCTAGATCTATGGTTCTGTTCTGTTAATTTAAACAATTCCAATGAGCCCAAATACCAAATCTCTGCTGTATATTGGTGAGGAGTTGAGTATTCTGCAGATTCCAGAAAATGCCCAAGCATATCAATGCTACCATGTTCTCACAATATCATTGAAGTAAGAAGATACCACATTTGAATTGATCAGACCTATGAAAGTTTGTCTCAAAGTGTCATAGACTAGAAAAGAGCTCATAGTCTTAATAATACTCTCAATTAAGAATACTCTCAGTTAAGAATACTCTCAATTAAGACACCTATCCAACAAAAAAAAGAGTGTGTGTACTTATGTACACGCGTTAGAAGTTATACTTCTGTGGCGTATGGAAAAAAAATAACTAAAATGCAGTAGTGGTTAACGATAAATATTAAAATAAATCAAAAATATTTTATTTAAATAAAAAAGGTTTTATTAACGTAAAAATATAACGTTAAATATGACATATACAACTTGAACATAGTCATGCCACCTAGAACTAACTTCACGGTGTAGAATTTAGGTGTCTGTGTGCGCGCGCATCGTACCACCTAGAACTAACTTCACGATGTTTAATTTAGGCGTCGGTGTGCGCGCGCATCGTAAAAATTCATTCTCATCATTTTTCTCTATCGCGCCAAAAGAAGTATAACTTCAAAAATTGGTTCATACGTATGTTCACTATGATGCTACAGAAATACTCACAGATACACATTTACACAGATACACAATTACACAGATACACATTTACACGGATAGACATGACAAACTTATTAGCTCCCTTCTTATTGCGTTGTGGGCTAATCCATTCTTCCAGGCTAAATTATTATAGAAACGTTTGTAACTCTTACACTGTGTCTGTTTGTTACCCAATCACGCTTAAACGGATGATCCAATCTTACTGAAATTTAACAAGGAGACACTTTATAGCATGGAATGAACAAAGGCATATGTGAAAATAAAATCATGATTTTTATAATCATAATCATCTTTATTGGTAAATATTTTTACAGGTCCAACGCTTAATCTTTCTTCTAATATATAAAATTCTCGTGTCACAGTTTTCGTTGCCATACTCCTCCGAAACGGCTTGACCGATTTTGATGAAATTTTTTGTGCTTATCCGGTATCTATGAGAATCGGCCTACATCTATTTTTCATCCCCCTAAATGTTAGGGGTAGTCCACCCCTAAATTTTTAATTTTTATTTTTTAGACAAAATTTTTAATTTCTATTTTTTTATGATACAACATACAAAAATACATACAATCCTCAATTTTCACCCTTCTACGATCAACCCTTATTTTTTAATAGCCATTTATTTATATGGCAAAACAACGTTTGCCGGGTCAGCTAGTTATTTATAATATAATAAAAATAGAAGTATACAAAATATTAAAAATAAATATTACAGCTATAAACAATTATAGCAATATTCAAATTAAATTAATTATTTAAATCGATACATTTATTATTCTTGCGATGATTTAGATTTAATACGAAAATCCAAAAATTCCTGGTAAGAATAAAGTGCATGCTCGAGAAGCCAGCATTTTAATTTTTGTTTATACGACCAAAAGCTTGGAGCATCGAGAACAGAATCGGGTAATCTGTTGTATACTTCAGGGCCCATCACGTGAATAGTTTTAGCTATCTTATCAAGCCTCCGCGAGACACTTACATGTTTGTCTGCATGTCGTGTGTTGTATCCATGC
This sequence comes from Cabera pusaria, assembly GCA_954871355.1. Taxonomy (NCBI): domain Eukaryota; kingdom Metazoa; phylum Arthropoda; class Insecta; order Lepidoptera; family Geometridae; genus Cabera; species Cabera pusaria. The sequence continues at coordinate 23,909,489 of OX940900.1, forward strand.
GATTCTCCTCGTTTCGTGTACAGTGTCAAATTCTGACGTACATACAGCCCTACCTGGAGTACAAGGAGACTAGGAAGGGTCAACACTTCAAGCTTGATCTAGTGAACCTTATACGTAACATAAATTACTTAGATCACACAATTGTTGATAACTAAACAGTGATAAAATTATTGGTGTACGTACGAGAACGAAGTCGCAGGAATCAGCTAGTACCTAAATTAATAATTGTAACTCTCTAAGGCCTTAATATATAAAGTCTATCTATAATTTCTTACCTTGACCTTATTCACACTCACATATATAATAATATCACACATACTGACACACATACTGACACACACACACACACACACACACACACACAGACACACACACACACACACACGCACACACACACGCACACACACACACACACACGCGCACACTCTAAAATAATTTGAACTAACATAAGTATACAATTTGTAGTAAATACCTACTGAAATTTGGGGAAGACACTGTTTTTTTGCAACACAGTATAATAAATAATACTAACGCAAAAAGACAGGGCTTCAAAACTTATATGTACATAATTCGTTTTTTGTCAATAAAGTTATTTTATTTATTTTATTTTATTTATTTTATAATAATATGCAAGAATATCAGCTGTAATTAGTCCCAGGCTATTCATTACTCTAACATTAAACACGTTTAACCCCTAAATCCGTATTTAACGTGTAACATCGAACGCTCAGCAAACCAGTGGTGCGTGAGTGATAGGTAACTCAGAACTCACTCTCGGTTCATTTACCCCTTTGCTGGGGGATGCTTGTTACCCTCTTACCTTGAGGTGGTTCGATTCGTCTAAACCGGGTAATCACTCATTAAAACATTGGGTGTATGTCTATAGGAAATTATTTGTTATAAATATTTTGTGTCGATGTAAATTTTACTACCTATCAGTTACTATATTACTATAGTACCTACCATCCGGCGATCACAAGTAGAATTAGGGTCTTATGTGTACCATCGGAAAGTTTTTAAGTGAGTAAGCGATGATGCGGTCGAAGATGGCGAACAAGCAATGCCTAGAATACTGTGAAGGTACGGACACATCGCAGCGTCCTGCGTGCGCGATCTAGACGGCGATCAGATAGCGCAGTTGTATTTGTACCGACTAGTTTACACCAAACGCGATCAGAAAGCAATTGAAAAGTACTGAGATTGCGCCCGCAGATCGCAGGACGCCGCGGTGTGGCCGTACCTTAAAGGTACGATCCTTATTCTCAAGGGCTGTGTGCTGCCAAATCACCGTAAGGGATTTTCTCCTTGACTCCTTGACTCCTAGCTTACCACCGGGTAAGCTACTTTTTGGTTGCAAGTCAGGCGGAACATCGATATAATATACTCTTACCTGTAGACGACTTGTGGTAGTATTTGAACCGGTGAGCTCTCTCTTAGAAGAAGATTCGAGGGACCCCTGAATTAATTGCCAATTAGTCAGAAGAGCAGTCCTCAACGACGACTAATCATATCGACTGGTCCCTCAGAAAATTTGAAATCCAGACATAAAAACCTGTAGGCCGTCCGTAGTTGTCCCACGTATCGTCTAACCAACGTCTTCCATTTCCAAACAAATAAGATTCCATCTTCGACCGCATCGTCACCTAACATCCGGTGTGTGGTGCTTGTCTTTCACGCATTGAAACAATCTGGACTATAAAATTTAAAAAAACGTTTGTAACTCTGTCTGTTTGTTACTTAATCACGCCTAAACGGACGATCCGATCTTACTGATTTTACGAGGAGATAGTTTATAGTATTAGGATGAACATAGGCTACTTTATTGTGAAAATAAAATCATGATTATTACACATAACTTAAATAACTCATATCACACGAAACGTCGACTGACAGAGCTCTACAGTGCTAAAATTCTTGGTGTAGGTACGTGAACGAAGTCGCGGGTATCAACGTTTGCAGGGTCAGCTAGCGTAATATATAATTACAATAGCTGACCCTGCAAACGTTGTTTTGCTAAAACCCAAATATCTTACGGAATGCTATTATTTTCCAAAATAAAATTTAGCCTATGTTACTCGTGGATACTGTGGCTTTCGAATGGTGAAAGAATTTTTAAAAACGGTCCAGTAGTTTTTGAGCCTATTCATTACAACCAAACAATCAAAGTTTTCCTCTTTATAATATATGGTTGAAAGAACTTACCTAAGTGAATTTCAACCGCTATTATACGAAATGTTCCATCCGAAGAGATTTAAATTACCATGTAGTCCGTCTTTCGTTGTATCGCATCGTCACACAGTTCAAAGCATACAAAAAAATATATATATACTTTGTTCATTCGTTCATGTTCACTCGCTGAACGATACTGCGTCTGTGTTCATTCCTTAACTTCATTCGTTTTAGAGTAGTAGAAACTGATTGACCGGCGTCTGCATTCTGCAACATCTGGGTTAAAAGTTGTATAAACGGGTTGGGTGGGAGTTTAAATCTCTTCGGATGGAACATTTCGTATAATAGCGGTTGAAATTCACTTAGGTAAGTTCTTTCAACCATATATTATACTTCAATGTTCCATCCTCGAGATTTAAATTACCATGTAGATGTTTAGCGCCTGTTGCAGAATAAAAGCACTCCTCATATTATTTATTTACTCAGTAATTGATCAAAATTAAATTTTGATGATAACCTAATGCATGTGTGCATGCATAAATAAATAGATTTTCCTTTATTAGTAAGGAATTAAATCAATCATTAGGATTAGACACAAGAAAATAAAAAAAATATTGCACAATGGCTCCGGAATGTAAAATTGGTCGTTATACGTTACCCATACAATTTGATTAGAACAGTATAATGACAGTTGTTCTTTTGATGACGTCAATAGAGACAATCAATTGGCAGCAAAGTAGAACCACGAGGCGTACTATAACAGGATAAATAATAGTACTATATAAGGTGTAGATAAAAAACGTTCATATACTGCTGCAAAGCTGTAACATAGAGTAAGTTTACATACACATTTAAAGATATTTAAGCCAAAATAAGGGATATCGCAGACAACGTCTGCATACTCAAACTTTCTATAGCATCAATAAATTTGAAATGCATTAATAAATAAAATGTAATATTATTCAATATTGTCATACTTGCACGCAGTCTGAGTACTTCAACTTACAATCTATCAGAAGATCTTTTAGTGTGAAATTGTATTCTGGACAATTAAATGATTAAATGTTTGACTTGATATATTGACATGGCAAGCATATTATCCAATTTATTTTGTCAAGGTAAATAGTTTTATAAAAATCAAGCAAAACATTGTCATTGAGTATAAAACAATGATCTAAGAATAATCATTTAATTCAAAAGTGATTGATGTTTAGAAACTTAAATACACCCTTACAATCGATTATCACAGCCAGTTTAATAATTAATATAAAATCATAAACTTATGATTTCTTTTTACTTATAACAGACTCCGTTTAAAAATTCAATTTTTACGAATTTTATTCGACGCTGATTCATCTCATAAGTTTTCAAAATTTTAGTACTGCATTATAATAATCTAATATAGCTGACAAAAAAAATACTATCGATGTTATTACTAGTAGACTAATTATATCATCATTAATGTCTTGGTAAATACCGTACATATCTACGTTTATAACGATTTGTAGCTACCGGGTTATAAATGCAAGCAAGGGTAATGTTGAGCCTCAGTGGATTTGTGAAATAATATAAGAGGTTTTATAAATTATTTCAGAAAAAATATAGTTGTGAATACGTATCTGGCACAGGCTTATCCTGTGATACAATATGGAATATAGAATTTGCCATATTATGATTTTAAAAACTTTACGGAGCTCGATAATCGATATTTCTAAATTAAGAAGCACGATCATCAATCAACATGCATGAGAATTCCAATTAGACCTGTGATGACCTTTGGTGATCTGTGAATCACAGGTTGTGATACAGTAAATACTTCTCCATAAAATTGATTGCATCAAATTTCTACAACTATCGCGTAGTTAATTACTTCATTTAACTTTAAACACCATATGTATTGTTACAACATATAGCATAACATTTGTGAAGACACTTGAACATTGTTGTTGTTATTATTATAATTATTTATCTCTATTCACACGTCAAAATTAACGATGGGCCGTTGGCTATAATTTAATATTGCTGCGGCAAGACAAGAAGTAGTTAATTTGGTAACTTAGTAAACTCACGGATTCGTAAGTATATGAGTTTATTCTCGGTTACTAACGTTGAGCTTGTGTTAATTTAATTATGAAACATTGAGTGTATTCATCTCAAGACTTAAAAATTTGTGGAGGCAATGCATATTACATTTTCCATTCCAAATTATTTCTTATCAAATCATTGATCACACAGACGTGTTTACTACTTACTTGCTGCTTTTTGCAAGTTTTGTACTCTGAGTCTACGCACAAAATATTAAAAGGGGTAACAATAGTGTGTCCCTTTTTTTTTTCATAATCGGAATAACTACTGACTTCATTAACGTAGCAAAATCGAGGTTGTACTGGAGCGCTTGAGGCCGTACATTAAGCTATTTAACCATACCATAATATTATGTATTGTTTCATATTGTACTATGATATTTTAATTGTAACAAAAGCCTTATTGGAACCATATCTGACGTATTAGTTAGTACACATTATTTTACAATGTTCATGTATGAGTGTGTGTTGTCTAGTTAAATCAGGCAACATAAATAGGCCTTCTTGAAGCCGATTATGGCTATGTAAAATTACTGCAACATTACCGGTAAGTAAATCTTACAATTTATGTTAACAATAGGAAGCGACACTAAACTATAAGCTTGTATACGCTCCATTGCTTTTGTGTGATAAATAATTTATAACGTTTAACACAAACTAATGTGTTGCGCAGAACAAGGTGACTTTTTAGGTTAACGTTTAACCATTCACGTTCGCCTACATTTGCAACCAAAATGTATTATTATTTTGCAATGTATTGTTGATGAGGGTAGGCATTATTATGCATAGTCAAAGATTATTAGTCTATTATTGCTCACTTAAATCTGTGTCCTTGGGCGAAAACTATAACGATTTCTGTCAATTTGAATATGAGGATGAATCAATATGCTTAATAATCCATAAATATGCTTCAATTTTATACGATTTTTGTATTACGTTTGTATGGACAAGACGTTGTATGCCAGGACCTTTTTGGCCTTTTAGGCCTTCTCAGCTTGGTAACGCGCTGCCATTCAGCCACGGTCATTCAGGAACAGGTGGATTAATTGGAGCAATATTCCGTGGTACTTTAGACGATTCGGCATTTGCAGATTAATGTTGTTTGACATCGAGGTCGAAAAATGAAAGGTTGGTCGCACAGTCGTAGGTTTATTATTATATAAACGCACAACCTCTTGAAGATGTTAAGTTTGATAACAGTAGGCTGTATCAAGACTTAGTCATAAGACATAAGTCAACTAGGTCAGTGAAGCCAGGATATACCTTTGTTTGTGGTTTTTCTAGCCCTTTGTGCCAATAGCAAAAGAAAAATAATCACAAGATGACTCATTCTTTTTTAACCTGACTAAGGTGAAGCAAAAGGGAGGATTATGTTTCTGACCGGTTTATGTGTATTTAGTAATACAATGTAGTACAGTCTTACCCCAACGTTCAGAGATCACTGTAGGTGTTTTCAACCTCATCAATGAGAAAATTTCTTGACCGCTTTAAATCATTGCAAGATCTCATTTGGCACGACTGAAGAAGTTGGTTAGTTGACTCAAGTGTTGAATCTTCGACCAAGAGTTTAGCGGGGTTAGAGCCATGGTCAAGGTCTTTACCGAAATCGTATCGCATACACAGGCAATATAGGTACTATAACAGTATCTAGACATATCTGGTTGAATTATTTTGTACCTTATGTTGTAGCCTTTCTTTTGCATAATGGCTTTCCCATGTACTATACGACACAGTACGAAGTACTTTCTAGGGTAGCATCGCGTACTACCACACTAAGAAAGTATAAAAACATATGAACACTTTATTGCATACCAGACAAAACCTTTATCTAGGAAAAAATATAATAAGATTTATTTAACAATGGGCATGTCTTATCGCTTAGAGCAATATCTGGCAGTCAATCTTTGGGTAGACAGGAACTAGATTCATTATAATGTGGTTGGTTGCATACCATATAATCCGCTAAGAGGTTTAATGACATATACGGGTTCTTGTTCTTGTTCTTCTTCTTATGGCTTTTAAACGCTTGACGTTTTTCTGCCAGTGTTAAAAGTATATTAAATTAATTACTTACCTGTAATTCCGCTATGACATAATGGTAGCAACATTATCGGCAATTATTATTGCCTATCTTCATGCTCGGACACCGTAGTGGAGCAAGTTTCTGATCTCTGGTTAAGATCTGTAGAATCCAAGAATCCAATAAGTCCCATGTAGATATATGCGACACAGGAGGTAGTTTACTTTCTGAGTAGCATCGCGTACTACTACATTAAGAAAGTATTAAATAAATTCCGGGATGATATCTCGTAGCACCACTTTAAGGAATTATTTTTGTTTATTGTCGGGATAATATCACGTATTACCACGTTAAGACAATAAGTAATTTACTTCAACACATTTTTTCTTTTTAAAAATGTGGGTGTAGGTAGATTTTGCTCGAAGCGGTATATTTTCCTCAGCATCCCAAAAATCCAGCGAAAGTTTCGTCTGATAACGTCGCAATCAGAACTTTCCAATCGTTTACCCATATTTAAGTATGAGAAACAAACACTAATTCACAAAACTTATAGCAAATACTTTTAAAACATTAAAATTGTAACAATTAAAATTGTGACATCTGGACGATGCTACACACAAAATACGAATGAAGTTAAGGAATGAACACAGACGCAGTATCGTTCAGCGAGTGAACATGAACGAATGAACAAAGTATATATATATTTTTTTTTGTATGCTTTGAACTGTGTGACGATGCGATACAACGAAAGACGGACTACATGGTAATTTAAATCTCGAGGATGGAACATTGAAGTATAATATTAGTGTAGATATTAGTATATATTACTAGCTGACCCGGAAAACGTTGTTTTGCCATGTAAATAAATGGCTATTAAAAAATAAGGGTTGATCGTAGAAGGGTGAAAATTGAGGATTGTATGTATTTTTGTATGTTGTATCATAAAAAAATAGAAATTAAAAATTTTGTCTAAAAAATAAAAATAAAAATTTTGGGGTGGACTACCCCTAACATTTAGGGGGATGTAAAATAGATGTTGGCCGATTCTCATAGATACCGGATAAGCACAAACAATTTCATCGAAATCGGTCAAGCCGTTTCGGAGGAGTATGGCAACGAAAACTGTGACACGAGAATTTTATATATTAGATTTACAGGTGAGATAGTGGTCAAACGCTAGCCTATATGATATGAAAAAAAAATTATGAATGAGTGAATAATACTTTATTTTCCACCAAGAAAAAACAACAAAAGTAACAGAAAAACACAAGATATCGATAGTTCACTGGGCGGTTTTATCGCTTAGAGCAATCTCTACCGTACAACCTTTAAATTGAATTTACAAATTTTAATGTTATGTTTTTTCAATTCAATATTTTTTGTCCACAGATACATAGCAGTAACTCAACCCATCAAGTATGCAAAGCACAAAAGTAACGGTCGAGTTTGGTCCATGATCGGCATCGCATGGCTGGTCTCCGGGGCCATAGGATCCCCCGTGGTGCTAGGGTTAAACAACACCCCAGACAGGAGCCCTGACCAATGCCTGTTCAACAATACAGATTATGTGATATACTCCTCGCTGGGTTCCTTCTATATCCCCTGTATCATTATGATGTTCCTATATTATAATATTTTTAAGGTAAGTGAAATATTACTTCTACTCATATGCACAAATTGTAGGTTGTGGATTCGTTGCCAGTACTTTACTATGGCCACAGAATAAATAGTAGTACTATGGGCAATATGGAGCAAATTATATTTTATATCTTATAGGCTGGCGTTTGACCAGTATCTCGACTGGTGGTAAGCGATGATGTGGTCAATGATAGTGAACACGCTGAGCCTAGAATTTTCTGACTCTCAAGGGTCGTGTGCTGCTGAAACACTGTAAGGTAATAGCGGCAGATTTTATCCTTGATGGTGGTAATATACTTTTTACAGCAAGTCCTGTGGAATCGATATAAATTGTGCTCCTTCCACCTGTTGGAAAGTAACCGTGATAGAATTTGAACCAGTGACCTCTCGCTTAGAAGTCAAGCTACTATCTTTTAAAGGTACGGACACACCACAGCGTCCTGCGTGCGTGATCTAGGCGGCGCGGCGATCAGATAGCGCAGTAGTATTTGTACCGAGTGGTTCGCACGCGATCAGAAAACAATTGAAAAGTACTGAGATCGCGCCCGCAGATCGCAGGACGCCGCGGTGTGGCCGCACCTTAAGCCAACAGAGTTCTCAAAAAGTAGAACTAATTAAATATAACAAATGAAGAATGTAACTTTTACATTTACTAAACTTTAGGGTAACTCAGACGTAACAGTAAGCCCTAAATTTTTTAGTGCTTAAAACATCATACACGGTGAATTTGACTTTATGTCACCCTGTACTTCGAAGTAGGCGTCAAGCTTAGCTTCATAAAGAAGCACAACCAAGACATCCTGTCTTGGTTGTAAAACTTTACTAGCCAAATTTACGCTGAATGTATGACCTCCATTCCATTAGGACAGGTTGAATCAATGCGGAAGGAAGAAAGCAGGTAGAGGTGTAAAGGTACGGACACATCGCAGCGTCCTGCGTGCGCGATCTAGGCGGCGATCAGATAGCGCAGTAGTATTTGTACCGACTGGTTCACACCAAACGCAATCAGAAAACAATTGAAAAGTACTGAGATCACGCCCGCAGATCGCAGGACGCCGCTGTGTGGGCCTCTCTCCTCTTAGAACGCACGATGACGTATTAGCTCCCTCAGACTTCTTGCAGCGAAAAACATTATGAGTTCTTAGTAGAATCACATACATGGGATTATACATTCCAGCATATTAGGCGAATACAATGTTTTACGATAAGGAATATCATTCAGTTCATTCTTGCAAACGAAACAAACTTGAAGGTAAACTGATGTTCACAGGCAATTCGGCAAAGAGCGAAAAAGCAGCGATCCGCCAAGAAGACTGCATCAGCGCTGGGTTCCGCTGTATCAAGTGGAACAGTGGCTGTGGTGATAGAAAACGTAGCACAAACACACCGTCTGGTGGACAGCAGTATGCAGGACCAGCCCACCAACACCGCCTCGGGGAGCAATGACGATGATGATGACGATAAGTATGTGTTATTTGTGTGTTTGTCCTTCAGTAGCTGTGGTGATTGGTGATAAACAACAATACAATACAATAAAATATAATGTAATATAATATAATATAATATAATTGTTCGATCTCTGCAAGTATTTGAGGGTAGTTAGAAAAAACTCCGTCAATACTTTATATTCTACACCGCTTGTATGCGGATGACATTGGTTCGCGGACCGCGCCGAGAGCACGTTGTTCTCAAACTTGCCGGTTTATTACCTTTCCTTCGTCTCTTGGAACGACTTTGGATTAAAACCACCGAAGTGCTGCTTGTGTGAAAGTTTACATACTAGGATACCGATCGCAGTCTGGACGTTGCCTGGATTGCTACCTGTGCTGCTGCTATATCGGCGGGCGTGGATAAAAGGTTGGTGGAGTATCTTTATTACCTTTCATAGCTTGCAGGGATCGATGATCTGTTCCTCACCTAACGATGCACCTCATACAGTCCATTTATTTATAAAAACAAATTAATTACCTCCCCCGAGACTGTACGTGTACCGTACATTCTTTTGTGGTCACTTCGAGCCCAGATGTGGCTATGTGGACCTATGACTAGATGAATTATAGTCCTCTGGATCTACTCACCTCGCTTTTGAATTCGTAATTCATAGCCTAATATAGTGCAGACGTTCTGTACCTATATTTTGTCTGACCGTGTCAGATTACCTCACGTAATTATCGTTGCCGTGCAACTTAATTACAATTGTTAAGACGTCCTTAACTTATCTATATATATATATATATATATATATATTTTGGCCGTGCAAATTACCTCTTATAATCCCCATAAATTATAATTTGAAATTACGTGATTTACGTAAGAGTAGACGTTCTACCTACTTGATTATTTTAAAACCCTATTCTGCACTGGTACATATTACACGTACACTAAAAACACATAATCTTGTACAAGTATATATATGTATTGTGTAATTAATTTGCATTAAATATAAGCATATTTAACGAAAATATTGTAAAATCAATTTTATCTATCGCTAAATTGTGTGTAGGTAGTTTTAAAAATGGCTCCACCTAAAGAACAAATAGAATTATCTGGAACTTCAGATCGTGAATTAACCGTGTTAATTCATCGAAAACAACGTTTGTTTCAACAAATGCAAACAGTTTATGATATGTCCCGTGAATTAAGTGATAACGAATCTATAGAAATATTTTTAATGCATGTGAACGAAATTATCGACTTACGTAGTTCATTTGAGAAAATAATATTTCAAATATTCGAAAAGGAACTTGAACTCCAACCTAAATCAAACCTTAGAAGTCATGAATTAAAGAGTTTTGACGATCTTTATTTTCGAGTTAAGATGTGTGCATCCAAATATAAGCCGAAGGCTGAAGACGTTAAGAGCGAAAATCCTTCGCACTCTGTGGAGTCCCGACCAAGATTACCTAAGTTAGAATTGTTTACGTTCGATTCTAATGTTGAGAATTTCAATACGTTTTATGAGACATTCTGTTCCTTGGTTCATAATCAAAGTCATATTCCGAAAATAGATAAATTCCATTACTTGTTGTCATGCACGAAAGGTCCAGCATTAAACATTGTAAAAAGTGTTCCGATTTCCGCCAACAATTACGATTTAGTCTGGCAAAGTTTGATAGATAAATATCAAGATAACAGATTGTTGGTCGGTAGGTATTTAGATAAAATGCTGAACTTTTCGCCGCTGCAGAAGGAAACTTCTAATAATTTGAATATGTTTATTGAGAACTTTGAACATTCATATAAAGCTATTCAATCGCTTAACATTCCAGACTTGAACAGTTATGTAATGTGTCATATTGCATTGAGGGCGTTGGACCCGCACACTCGGAAATGTTTTGAACAAAAATTAGATCAAACCTCGATACCTCAATTTAATGAATTAATGTCATTTGTTCACAATCAGATCAAAGTGTTAGATCATTCTGCATCGTATTCTGCTTCTAATGTGCTACCTCATAAACCTGGTGGTAAACACCATGGTACCTCGAAACAAAGTAATTTGGGAAATAACTCGCATTCTTCTACATGCTCTAAAGTTGTGTGTGTACATTGTGGAGAAGGTCATATGGTCTTCCGTTGTGATAAGTTTCGTAAACTATCAAACGTTCAACGCATTAGCCGTGCTAATGAATTAAGGTTGTGTCACAATTGCCTAAAACCGAACCATATTTCAAAGGCGTGTAAAAGTAACTTTAAATGCTTGATATGTAAATTACCTCATCACGTATTGTTGCACCGCGATGTTAGCGTGAACGATAACAAACCGGTATCAAGTCAAATTCCAGTTTCACCTGTGGCTATGCCGGTACAAAGTTTGATTCCCGCTGCGCCTACGCCAGTGCCGTGCACGGAGGACGTGCCAGCCGTTATCAACACTTGTCATGTTACGTCATCGCATGCGAACTATGCAGTTATACTTGGGACGGCCGTTGTGCATGTTTTAGATTCCTTTAATAATTATCAACCCTGTCGGGTATTGATCGACTCGGGCGCACAATCGAGTTTTATTTCGGTTGATTGTTATCAACGGTTAGGACTGACTGCAAATAAATGTCCGTATAATATATTCGGTCTCGGCGGTGAATACGTAAAAAATTACGGGATGGCTTCGTGTGCCATTAGACCGCGTCATTGTTCTGCGCCGACTTTTAATTTCGATGCCGTGATTTTACTTAAAATTACCTCTGATTTGCCGACCGTGCCTATTCCGGATAAAGTAGTAAATGAATATAGAAATTTGCAGTTAGCCGATCCGTATTTTTATCAGAAATCGCCGATTGATATAATATTATCGGGTGATATGTTTCCCTATGTTTATGACGGTAAGAAATTTATAGTAAATGGTGATGTGCCAGTTGCATTAGGGAGTGTATTTGGTCATGTGATAACCGGAAGACTAGAAATGAGTTCCTCTAGCAACCTGAATGTTGTACCGTGTACAACCTCGTTAGTGTCGTACACTACCGAAAGTACCTCTTTGAACAATACTCTCAAGCGGTTTTGGGAGATGGAATCTTTGCCGTGCGAAGTTCCTATGGACCCGCTTGACGAGTTAGCTGAAAAAATATATGCTGATAAGCATTATCGTGATGAAACCGGTCGTTACGTTTCTCCGATCTTATTGAACCCAGATCATGCGCCTATCGGTGACTCACATGATGTGGCCTTGAAACGACTCAACCAGGTCGAGCGCCGCCTCGCTCGATCCCCAGACCTTCGTAAGGCTTACGTTGAGTTCATGAGAGAATATGAGACCCTCGGGCATATGGAACGGTATCAAGGTTCAGAACCCTCAACATTTGTTATACCGCACCATTGCGTTCTCCGTCCTTCGTCGACTAGCACGCCTCTTCGTGTCGTGTTCGATGGATCAGCGCGACCTAGTAATGGAACCTCCCTCAATGATGCTCTTCTGACAGGCAGAAAACTACACCAAGACTTATTACAAATTATTATTAATTTTCGTTTGTATGAAGTGTGTTTTACTGCAGACGTGTCGAAGATGTATAGGGCGGTTCTCATTGACCCCGCTGATCGGAAGTATCAGCACATTCTATGGCGTGAGTCGCCGACGGAACCGGTGCACACATATGAGTTAAAGACGAATACCTATGGTCTTCGTAGTGCACCATATGTTGCTGTACGCACACTGTATCAGCTGGCCGAGGACGAGCTGACTCGCACTGAGCAGCCGAGGTCCGAAGCAGCCAGGGTACTCACTCAAGGTTTCTACGTCGATGATTTGTTGTGGTCATGTCAAACGAAAGAAGCCGCTTGTACGTTACAAGACGACTTAACATCACTTCTTAAAAGTGGTGGGTTTGACTTAAGAAAGTGGGCGAGTAACTGTCCCGAGTTACTGTCTCGGATGCAAACGGACCAGGTTTCATGTATCGACTTTCAAGACGATACGTTATCGTCATCTCTCAAGGTTCTAGGATTGACATGGTTACCTCCTTGTGATAGCTTTGCATTTAATTACAACATGACTGACGCCAAACAAACCAAACGATCCGTGCTTAAATTACTTGCGAGTATTTTTGATCCCGTTGGACTTATTTCGCCTTGTACGTTTGTCGCGAAATGTATTATGCAAGATCTCTGGAAATTAGGTATCGGATGGGATGACCAGTTGCCGCCGGAGCCGTGCTCTCAGTGGAACCGATTTATCTCCGACTTGCCGCTCTTATCGGAAGTGCGTTTCGAGCGTCACGTCTTAATACCTAACTTCCGTGAGGTGCAATTGATTGCATTCTGCGATGGATCGTCACGCGGATTCACGACTTGTTTATACTTGCGTAGCGTAGATAACGTAGGTAACGTGAAGGTCAGGTTGTTGACTAGCAAGTCAAAAGTTGCGCCGCTTAATCCGCTCTTGTCAATACCTAGACTTGAACTCGAAGCAGCCGTGCTGCTTAGTAAACTTGTCAGTTTTGTCAGACAAAACTTAAGTGATTTAAAATATTCGATAGTCGCCCTTAGCGACTCGAAGAACGTATTAGCGTGGATTCAGGCGCCACCTTATATGTTAAAAACATTTGTGGCTAACCGTGTTAGTCAGCTGACAGCTGCGGTGCCGCCCAGCTGTTGGTTTCATGTTAGAAGCGAGAATAATTGTGCAGACATTTGTTCTCGTGGCGCGCTGCCGGCTCGCTTTGTGGAGGAAGCCACGGAGTGGACTAATGGCCCCGCCTGGTTATATGAAGATAGACAGAAATGGCCGATCGAAGCATTTTATGTCAAGAAAGAATTTAAGGTTCCCGAGCTTAAATCGAACAATGCAACGTTTGCATTTAATTCATGTGAAGACAAACACGTTTTCTGTAATGACCTCGAAGAAACTTTCGACAAGTTTTCTTCTTTTAATCGATTACAGCGTGTAATCTCATGGTGTCATAGGTTCGTGAATAATCTAAGACTTAAAAATTCAGAGCGGTCTATAGGACCTCTGAATACTTCTGAGCTTAAGCAAGCTAACAGCACGATTATTCGCGTACTTCAATTGAACCATTTCGATGCAGAGATTTCATCTTTGAAGAAAGGTAAATATGTTGTCTCGTTACGGAAGTTGTCACCTTTCGTAGATTCTCAAAATTTCCTCAGGGTGGGGGGTCGCCTTTTGCAAAGCGACCTTCCATACAATGCAAAGCACCCGGTTTTGCTTCCAAAATGTCATACGAGCAACTTATTAATTGAGCATTTACATCGAACGTATTTACATGTAGGCCCTCGTACGTTACAAGGGATATTGTGTAAAAAATATTGGCTCGTTGGTGCTCGTAGCACCATTCGATCAGTTTTGACCAAATGTAAAATTTGCTTTAAATGTCGACCTACCGCGTTACAGCCTCAGATGGGTACGTTACCCGCACCTAGGCTCATGCCCGATAAGATCTTCAATCACGTTGGTTGTGACCTAGGTGGTCCTTTTTTTGTAAAGGAAAGTTTACGACGTAATGCTAAGGTTCACAAGGCATATCTATGCCTGTTTGTTTGTTTTTCGACAAAGGCAGTGCATTGTGAAGTGCTGACCGACTTGTCATGTGAATGTTTCTTAGCTGCATTCGATCGTTTTGTAGCTCGCCGCGGGCTTTGTTCGTGCTTGTATTCAGATTGCGGCACCAATTTTATCACTGCAGCTAAGCACCTCAAAGAAGTAGCAAACTTTTTGAATAATAAGAGGAATCAAGATTAGATTCTTACTGGATTGACAGTTCGTCAGGTTGAGTGGCGAACGAATCCGCCTAGTGCTCCGTCCATGGGTGGACTTTGGGAGGCCGGTATTCGTTCTGCGAAACATCTTCTCCTTCGTTCTGTAGCTGACAGATCTCTGACGTTCGAAGAGTTGACAACCGTGTTCTGCAGAGTTGAAGCAGTTTTAAACTCTCGACCTTTGTGTCCGTTGTCGGATAACCCTAACGAGTTCGATGTGTTAACCGCTGGTCATTTTCTTATTGGTCAAGGTCTAGTAGCCGTACCGGAATATGATTTTGAGGACGTTCCTCAGAATAGATTGTCACGTTGGCAATCAATTCAGAAGGTTTCACAGTCATTCTGGAGACGTTGGTCTGATGATTACCTTCACACTCTTCAACAGAGAGCGAAGTGGTTTTCCTCACCTCCTAACGTCAAGGTCGGAGATTTAGTTCTACTAAAATCAAATTTAACTAAACCCTTACAGTGGCCTCTAGGCATAATAGAAAAGATACATCATGGCGTTGATAAAATTGTGCGTGTTGTAACTCTACGAACCAAAAATGGTCTGATTAAAAGACCAGTGAACAAGATTTGCCCGTTACCATATGCAAATTAATTACTTGTCTCATAATACGAGTATTATAGATTCCTAAGTTAGTTATACTTTACCTCTATAAGTTACTACCTATACAGTTTACACTTAGATATAAGTACACCTCACTAATAAGCTTCGTAAGTTTATTTAGTATTTATGTTTATTTTTAATTTTGATTGCATATCCCTTACACTCTACATGCATTAAGGTTTAGGGAATTCATCATGATGAATTCGGTGAGGGGTATGTTCGATCTCTGCAAGTATTTGAGGGTAGTTAGAAAAAACTCCGTCAATACTTTATATTCTACACCGCTTGTATGCGGATGACATTGGTTCGCGGACCGCGCCGAGAGCACGTTGTTCTCAAACTTGCCGGTTTATTACCTTTCCTTCGTCTCTTGGAACGACTTTGGATTAAAACCACCGAAGTGCTGCTTGTGTGAAAGTTTACATACTAGGATACCGATCGCAGTCTGGACGTTGCCTGGATTGCTACCTGTGCTGCTGCTATATCGGCGGGCGTGGATAAAAGGTTGGTGGAGTATCTTTATTACCTTTCATAGCTTGCAGGGATCGATGATCTGTTCCTCACCTAACGACGCACCTCATACAGTCCATTCATTTATAAAAACAAATTAATTACCTCCCCCGAGACTGTACGTGTACCGTACAATAATATAATATAATATAATATAATATAATATAATATAATATAATATAATATAATATAATATAATATAATATAATATAATATAATATAATATAATATAATATAATATAATATAATATAATATAATATAATATAATATAATATAATATAATATAATATAATATAATATAATATAATATAATATAATATAATATAATATAATATAATATAATATAATATAATATAATATAATATAATATAATATAATATAATATAATATAATATAATATAATATAATATAATATAATATAATATAATATAATATAATATAATATAATATAATATAATATAATTACAATACAACTAACATGGAAACACCACATTGACAATCTAGTAAAAAGAATAATAGTTTAGCATACGCTCTATATCATCTTCCAAAAGTAGTTAACCGTGAGACAGCAATAACTGCTAACCACGGTACGGTTGTATCACTGGTAAGATATGGGGTATTTTTTGGGCTAACTCTACAAATAAGCACGATGTGTTTCTGGCACAAAAAAGATGCGTAAGAGCAATCATAGTTGTAAGCCACATTTTAAAACGTTGATAATGTTAACTTTACCTTGTTTATACATCCATGAAATAGCAATATTTGTGAAACAAAACCTTGACCGTTTCGAAACTTTAGCAGACGTGTATAATTTTAATATGAGAAATAGATTAAGACTGTGTAGTATGCCGTGTAGAACATCTCTCATGAGCAAAAGCGTATTCAACAGAGTCCAAAAATTTATAATAAACTCCCAAAGGACTTAAAGGAGTGTGTGTGACTTGGCCAGTTTCAAGAAAAAATTGCGAGATGCTGAAAAATGTTATTATAGTGTCAACGAATTTTTCAATGATTGGCTTTAATATTGGACACACATTTTAACATGACATCTTAACATTACTATTTATCTATATGTTATATGTTAATAATTTGACTTTTTATTACAATTATTTTATTATTTTTTCTTTGACATCACATATGTAATGATTATTGATTTGAAATGCTTGTATTATATCGTAATTTTATTTAAACTCTTATAGTTTTAGTTATTGTTATTATTTGTTAGAATGTAGTTTCTTATCATCTTAATATTTAAATGCCTAATGGCTCAGACTGTAATGGGACTACTACAATTATTATCATCTGTGCATATTTAAATTCACCTAATAATTCTGCTTGATGAAAATTATTTGATACGATACGATACGATACGATACGATACGATACGATACGAGACGAGACGAGACGAGACGAGACGAGACGAGACGAGACGAGACGAGACGAGACGAGACGAGACGAGACGAGACGAGACGAGACGAGACGAGACGAGACGAGACGAGACGAGACGAGACGAGACGATACGATACGAGACGATACGATACGATACGAGACGATACGATACGATACGATACGATACGATACGATACGATACGATACGATACGATACGATACGATACGATACGATACGATACGATACGATACGATACGATACGATACGATACGATACGATACGATACGATACGATACGATACGATACGATACGATACGATACGATACGATACGATACGATACGATACGATACGATACGATACGATACGATACGATACGATACGATACGATACGATACGATACGATACGATACGACGAGACGAGACGAGACGAGACGAGACGAGACGAGACGAGACGAGACGAGACGAGACGAGACGAGACGAGACGAGACGAGACGAGACGAGACGAGACGAGACGAGACGAGACGAGACGAGACGAGACGAGACGAGACGAGACGAGACGAGACGAGACGAGACGAGACGAGACGAGACGAGACGAGACGAGACGAGACGAGACGAGACGAGACGAGACGAGACGAGACGAGACGAGACGAGACGAGACGAGACGAGACGAGACGAGACGAGACGAGACGAGACGAGACGAGACGAGACGAGACGAGACGAGACGAGACGAGACGAGACGAGACGAGACGAGACGAGACGAGACGAGACGAGACGAGACGAGACGAGACGAGACGAGACGAGACGAGACGAGACGAGACGAGACGAGACGAGACGAGACGAGACGAGACGAGACGAGACGAGACGAGACGAGACGAGACGAGACGAGACGAGACGAGACGAGACGAGACGAGACGAGACGAGACGAGACGAGACGAGACGAGACGAGACGAGACGAGACGAGACGAGACGAGACGAGACGAGACGAGACGAGACGAGACGAGACGAGACGAGACGAGACGAGACGAGACGAGACGAGACGATACGATACGATACGATACGATACGATACGATACGATACGATACGATACGATACGATACGATACGATACGATACGATACGATACGATACGATACGATACGATACGATACGATACGATACGATACGATACGATACGATACGATACGATACGATACGATACGATACGATACGATACGATACATTAATATATATACACATACATACGACATATGGTAGACTTTAGAGTAGAAGAGAATCTTTAGAATGTACATTTACCTACATTGACGAGCTATCTTAACAATTCAAGCCATATTGCCATTAGGAAGTGGGAACACAGAGACGACCAACCTCTTACAGCACAGTATTTTGACATGAAAAGCATCGACTATTTTTAATGATCTCGAAGCTTATGATTCGAGTAGATTGTTTTTGACCATTCTCAACCGATATTAAGTATCTATGTAGAAGCTAAAGAACAAAACAGCGTGTATTTTAATTAATATATAGATATTATGTCGTTATTATTATCACTGAGACGTTTTACCAATTGTGATGTAACTTTCAAAAATCACCCAAAAGTGGGACAACAGATTTATACAAATATTCTCGTAAATAAAGCAATTTTGGTCGTTTATTGACTACATTCGTCTTGTGAGTATTGGCGAAGTTGCCAAAACAAACTCATTCAAATATCGTCATTTGTCACTTGTATTCGGTCTTAGTTATAAACTAAAACATGCTTCAATTTGCTGTCTAGTAGTCAGTGAAAGAAAAAAACAAGAAAAACTATAATTAAGTACCCCGTATAAGGAAGGGCCGTACAAGATGACTAAACTTTAATATTCTTTTTCTGAGTTGCTGCTTGTTGAAAATTGTCAGATCAAAGTACAACATATTACTTAGATTGATATCACAAGTGCCAAAATTGACTTGGGCTCGTCCGGGATTTGAACCCGGGACCTCTCGCACCCGAAGCGAGAATCATACCCCTAGACCAACGAGCCGGTATAGATCATAACAAATAATAGGAAACGCTTTTCTTACCATAATAATTACCGTAACTGTAAACACATTAGAGCGTGCCAACTGAATTATAAGCGTAAAAAATTGGATGAAAATATTTTAGGTCATTTTTAATGTCATCATCATCATTATAAGCCGGTATCAGTCCACTGCTGGACATAGGCCTCCCCCAAGACACGCCACTGAGCCCGGTCTTCGGCTCTTTGTTTCCAGTCACTGCCCACCGCTTTGCGAATGTCGTCACTTCACCTAGTCACAGTCACACACATTTTTTATGTAATAGTTGGCAAACAAGCTGACGTCCCACCTGATGGTAAGCGGTCACCGTTGTCTATGAACATCTGCAATATCGTGGTCGCCGTTGATGCGTTGTCATCATATTTATTAGAGTCAAGACTGCATACTCAGTTTTTTAGGGTTCCGTAGTCCTGACAAGGAACCCTTATAGTTTCTTCATGTCCGTCTGTCGGTCTGTATGTCTGTATGTCTGTCTGTCTGTCTGTTCGAGGTTTTGCTAAGAGACCGTTGATACTAGAAAGCTGTAATTTTGTAGGGGTATGTATATAAATTACGCCGACAAAGTAGGGAAATAAAATTTTGAAAAATATTTGTTTCTAGGCCCCTACTTGAGAAGTGGGGATGAATTTTTTTTTCATCGTCTACCCCATCGTGTGGGGTATCGTTTAATAGTATATTTAATCTTTTTAAATGACTGTAGGGTTTTCGATTGAATACTCCATTTACGAAATATTAAACTTTAAAATGAAAATATTTGTTACAGTAGGGATTCCCCCCGCCCTCTAAAAGTTGCTTGCTTGAAAAATCTGGAAAAATTCGTGATAATAGTGCATTTCATGAACTTTAAAGGAAAACTATAGCGGTTAGGATAACGTTATTAGTTTAGCAGTAATAGTCGTTGAACTTGGGTGTTGGATAATTGTGTACCAAATACAAAATCCTTAGAATAAATCCTTTAAAGTGACAAAGACGAATTACCTAGTTGCTTGTTTATAACGAGGAAAGACTTGCATTAAATAACGGGCTACTACCGAACCCTACACTGCGCGTGGTCCGACACGCACTTGGCCGGTTATTTAATACTTGATAAAGCCATTTGATGTTAAGAGACGATGCGATTGACGATGTAGCACAGAAAACGGCAAGAAATTCCATTCCTTGGCAGTACGTATGATAAATGATGAAGCGAAACGTTTTATGTATGGGTAGATGGAATGTCCACCATAAAGCGATGGCGCAAATCGGTACGTTTGGTTGTCCGATAGAAGAAATGGGACGGCGGGACTAATTCGTGCAATTGTCTGAAACACTCTCCGAAGTGTATCCGATAAAAAACCGATAAAGTTGCGGCGATGGTCTAGACTCTGGAGCCTTTTACCTACAAGTTTGTCGTCATTATTTCCAGTGCCTCCAGCTGGCATTTAGCTAAGCCATTCCAGAGGTGAGAACAGTACTCCGTGCACGATAGGACTTGTACTTGATACAAATTGAGCAGTTGTCCCCGTGTGAAGTACTGTCTCACGTTGGCCAGAATACCGAGATTTTTTGAAGCCAACTGGGTCTTGGACTCAATATAGGATCTAAAGTTCAAAGTGGGTGTTAAAGAGATGCTAAGAAGCTTGTATGGATAGTTTTTTAGTTCAGTGCTTGTATGAAAATGGAAGACGGTAGTGAGGTAATACGCTGGACTACTGATTCCAGTCCAATTTATCTGTGGCGGTATAGCTATTAAAACTACACTTCCACTTAACTCACAGTTTGTTCAGTCAATACAGAGTGTGTATAGTTCAATCACACGCGAATCGAAGGGTAAGAACGATAGGTAGGTACAGTACGGATAATCGTAGTAATTAGAGCAAAGGGAATGGAGAAATTAGGAAATGCTGAAATGGCACAGGTCTAGTGTGTATGCGATTTATCGAGCACTGCGCGGGCGCCGGCCAACTGACCGCAGGTTCCCGTCTCACCCACGCGCGCCGCGGGCTCCTGTACAAGAGCTTGAATAGGGATGTACGAAGCGGTTAGTGTTGTGCCGCCACATATCTATTAACGATCACATTCATACATGCATACATCAAATCACGCCCTTTTCCCATTGGAGTAGGCAGAGACTACTTTTTTTCACATGCTTCGATCTTGACATACCTCTTTCGCTTCTTCCACTTACATGAACGCCTTCATACATGCTCGCCGGTTATAAGTACTTTTGACTTGGCCTTTCTGTAAAACATCTCCGATCTGGTCGTGATACGTTCGCCTAGGTCGGCCTTCACCGGCTGCCCCATTCACACTCGTCTCATAAATCTGTTTCGTCAGTCTTTCTTCATCCATCCTCTCTAGGTGTCCAAACCATCTAAGCATCTCTTTCTCAATCTTTGTCACCACACCTTCAACCACACCACAAAATTCCCTATATGTGGCGTGCCATAGGTGAGGCTTATGTCCAGCAGTGGACAGAGATAGGCTGATAATGATGAATAACTTAGTCCTACTACTTAAAAAACCCTTTAGGATCTGCGTATTCTCAAATTTCGAAATGTAATTATTTATTAATTAGCCTCTTAATTTTCTTCCAGCTTCTACTCTAACATTAAACTTTCGGCAGGACAGAAATAGGCGAGTACGCTGAGGAGCTGGCCACCACCAGGTCAGCGAGGTTCATGCTGGCAGCTGTCGTGGAAGAGACGGGCTTGTGAGTATCATCATCAACACCAATCACCACCATCCAACAAAAGTATTATAAATTCGAAAGTTAATTTGAACATTATATATGTTTCGGCCAATGTGTTTTTGTGACATCTTCGCAGTCAAACGGCTCGACTGGTTCTGATGAATACTGCACATAGATAGATGGGCGATAAAGTAGTGTTTTTCTCCATCTTGACCTAAGATTCGTACGTATGCACTGCCTCGGGAAGTTTATACAGCAAAATTGCGACGTTGCGATTGCGAACACCCAGATTTGATATAACATTTGTTTTTTTTAATCCTACAAAGTGAGGACGTGGAGATTGGTCGGCATTGACGGCAGTGATAAGAGTTCAATCCCCGCTGTGCGCCAATTATTTTTTCTATCGAAAAATGTATGTACACCATTTGCAGGGTCCTCCAGTGATGGAAAAATATCGTTAAAAAACCAACAAACCCTGCATGGTGGTAGGACATTATCTAGTGTCCGCCTGGCCAGCTATCACCCTTAAGTTAAAAAATCTGTCGCTTAACATCTAATGTGTTCCGGCAGCTATCCTTGAGAGCCAGTTCCCATTCTAGGCCTAGCATGCTACCATCTTATCGACTCATACATTGTAGATGCCTAGTCATCATAGCTCGTTCTACGATAAATCGTTCGCAGTACAAGCTGTAAGGCTCTGGAATGCGCTTCCAGTTGAAGTAAGACGTTGTCAGACCATTACTACATTCAAAGAACGTGTCAAAGCTCACTATCTATCGTAAGATTAAATTGCTACCTACTGATTTTTTGTTTTCTCTCCTTGTTATATTAATTTATTTATATAGTATATGTATTGTTTATTGATAAATATATTATTTATGTATTATATGTATCTGCAGTGTAGTGTTTATGTATTTACTTATTTATTTTTGTTTAGGTATTTAACACCATATTTAAGCCGCCATGTTCATTAAACAAATCCTCATTACACAAAGGTTGTCTGGAAGAGATCGCTCTCAGCGATAAGACCGCCTTTTGTAACACTTATTTGTAAATGTTTACTTAAGTTTTTTAATGTTTTCTGAATGGTGTTCAATAAAGAGTTATCCTTCTTCTTCATCATCTTCGACCGCATCATCACTTACAAACTGGTGAGATAGTGTTCAAATGGTAGCCTATATGATAGAAAAAAAAAAACAAAGATATATGTAGGGACGTTTTAAATCCTCACAAACACCCGCCACAAAGGCATTATAACCATCATACATCATATTATTCGTCAATTTGCTTCTCATTAGTAAACGTAATCGTTAGCTCGCATCAATCATTCGACGATACCCTTACACGTACACTTGGTATTATCAGGCATGGTTCAACTACCCATTCACGTTCTGTAGTAATTTAGTAAGGATCAATGACAACGGCGCAATTAGGTGCAAGCTTGTTTGAGGGCCTGGTGGCGTAATCGGAAGAACGGTCGGATTTGATGCCAAAGGTACCGAGTTCAAACACCGCGTGCACCAATGGATTTTTCTATCGAAAAATTTATATGCGCCTTTCACAGTGGCCCTCCGGTGAAGGAAAAACATCGTTAAGAAACCAATAACACCCGCATGGTAGTAGGACACTACCTAGTGTCCGAGAAAATCTGTCGCCAAATATCTTATGTGTTCCGGCAGCTATCCTTGAGAGCCAGTTCCCATTCTAGGCCTAGCAAGGCCTGGAACTGGCTCTCGCATGCTACCATCTTCGACCGCATCATCACTTAACAACAGGTGAGATAGTGGTCAAACGCTAGCCTATAAGCTATTTTAAAAAAAGCTAGATAGAACTCGGAAGATATGTATCACGTAAGACGTAGGGAGATGCGCAAAATCAATCTGTGCCCAAAAACCCCCAATTAAAAATTTGAAGTTTGACGTGTGTATTTGTGTATATATGTGTTTGTCTATCAGTGGCATGATAGCTCCGAGTTACAGGTTGGCAAAAACGTCTTGAAACAGAACTTTTTTTTTTCTGGCCTGGCAATAATCTTATCTGTGATAAAATGTTCTATGTTAACTGTGGTCAGTGACTGAAAATTTATGAGCAAAGTTTTTTTGTGCAACTTAATAGTAGTATTTTAATATTTTCCGTAACCTACGCAACTGAAAGATGTTTTAACATGAATAAGACTATCCGTTTACCGCCACTCTCTCTGCTATCGGGGTTACTAGTATATAGTAATACTGGCGCCCCTATTTATTTCTACTCTATTTTGCCAACCTGTAGTTAGTCCCAGTGACATCAAGAGTGAACTGTTGTCAGCTAGATATCGAGAGAAATCTGTTCAGCCATTTGAAGGTCAGGTCAGTTTTATGCTATAATCTGTTGATGCCGATATAAGAGCAGCTTTAATAGATCAGATCGATTCGACATTAAATACCCTGTTACTAAAATGATATTTTAAACAGTTTGCAACCTTGACGTGATGCTGGGCCATCTCCTGGAATCTGCAGGAACCTCGCCAATTTACAGCATGTCGCGTTAGTGCTCATTCAAATGGTCTCAATAAACACATAGTACATTAGATCAGTCGGGGAACATTTCATTTACTTGTCAACCGACTTCTCAAAAAGAAGGAGGTTCTCAATTAGTCTGTATGTTTTTTTTGTTTTTTTTTGTTACATTTTTTTTTGTTTTTTTTTGTGTGTATGTTACGCGATTACTCCGTCATTTGTGAACCGATTTGAATGATTCTTTTTAATCGCTAGGATTTATTTTTCGAGGTGGTCCCATTGTAGTTTCATCGAGATCTGATAAGTATCTCAAGAGGTATGACTAAAAACGTCTCAAACTTGCTACTGAAACTGACTCGCGCGGCATGGAAGTCGGTTGTTTTAGTTTTTATACTATCTTAATTATATTTATGTGTAACTAGCTGTGCTTGTGGTTTTACCCGCGTAACAATATACAATATATGGATAAAAAGTAACCTATATCTTATTCCAGGGTCTCGGCTATCTACAAACCAAATTTCAGCCTAATCGGTTGAATAGTTTTAGCGTAAAGATGTAACAAGCATAATTAGACACTCATAAACTTTCACATTTATAATATTAGTAGGATTTTATTTCTGATAGTCTAACGATTGACCACGACCTCACATCTTGGTAAGTGATGATGCGATTGTACTAACTGGAAAACACAGAGACCGGTAAGAAATGTCATTCCTCACATATAAGAGGAGTGAAACAGTGGCGTACTTAATCGAGAGAACGATTGGCTTTGATGCCAGAGGTACTGAGTTCAAACCGCCGTGCACCGATGGATTTTTCTATCGAAAATTTATTCGCGCTTTTCACAGTGGCCCTCCGGTGAAGGAAAAACATCGTTAAGAAACCAACAACCCCCGCATGGTGGTAGGACACTATCTAGTGTCCATCTGGCCAGCTACCACTCTCAAGTTAGAAAATCTCACGCCAAACATCTAATGTGTTCCGGCAGTTATCCTTGAGAGCCAGTTCCCATTCTAAGCCGAGCGTGCTTACCATCTTCGACCGCATCATCACTTACCAACAGGTGAGATAGTGGTCAAACGCTAGCCTATAAAATAAAAAAAAAGCGTAAGACAAAACTACAACAGTAAAGTTTCTTTTGCAGAATAATGGCGAACCTTGCGTCTCCAATCCCAATGCTAGATCCGAATACTAACAACGACTCCGGCTACGCTCCTTCCAACATCGATGGGGAGACGAAGGACCACTCCCCACCACCCTCCCCTCTCCAGGAGGAGACCACTGAAGATAAACAAGAGAAGGGGGAAGAGAAAGGGAATGATCTGCCAAAGAAGCCCGAGCTGAAGTAAGTACATATTGTATATTTAAGGGTTTTTATTTAGCTGGCTGGCAGTGGCTGGAAACAAAGAGCTGAAAATCAGTGGCGTACCATAGGTGAGGCCTATGTCTAGCAGTGAACAGAGATAGGCTGATGATGATGATGATGATGATTTAAGTGGAGTTACGACCTGAGGAAGACGGCAAATCTTTAAATAAATGTCTGTAGTCATTGTAAAATATAATAAGTTTTTACCCATTTAACAAAATAAATACGTTTTCATTACGTTTGAGATTCATTTCGTTAGTCATTTAAACCACGCTTCGCTTCGCTGTGCTACGATACAAATAGGAATAATAAGGTATCCTATTTCTATGTCAATAACAGACTTCATAGCATAGCATCAGAATCTGAAATAAAGCAAGAAAAAATACAAAGTGTAGGTAGTCGTGTCAACAGTAAAATACTGGTTCTAGAAACATCTCGCGACATTTTTCATCGCGTTAGCGCCATTGAGCCGACATTGTAGTTTTGTGAGAGCTAGACCTTCTTCTGACGGCAGGAATTATTAAAGGCATAATGACAGGGGCCCGCTTGTTGAAATTTTACTGTTTTTTTTCGTGTCGATGCTATTGAAAACGAACTGATTTAAATAAAATATTGTATGTAAACTTAATAGGTAGCGGTTATAGATTTTTTTAATGCAGCAAATAAAGTGAAAAGCTTTGATGCTACCATATGAAAAACATAGAACCCCGTCGACGTAAACTGTAAAGGATAGCTTGACATCTAAGCGAGAGGTCGCCGTTTCTTAGCCAAAGTTCTTAGCCAGCCAAATCTTAGCACACAGCCCATTAGAGTCGGACCATTCTAGGCCTAGCGTGTTCACTTATCAGTATCACCAGGCGAGATAGCTTTAACGCTAGCCTATGAGAATGAATGAATATATAAAAACTCTTTATTGTTCTCATTATATTTTAAGTTCACAAAATCAATTCTACACTAGTACAATGGGCTCTGACAATATCAGGTATAAAAAAATATAGGTTTACAGAGTAAAAACTTATAAACCTCGTCTTGTCGCCTCCTCTGCACGAGTTACTGAATACAATTCTCAACACAAAATGCCATGCGGCTCATAATTTACCGCCTTTTACGATACTTGCCTGTGCAAATTCTATTTTTAACGTGAAAGGCTGTTTTCCGGTGCACGTAGCGTAGCAAAGGATGCTGGGAAATTACGAGCAAAAGAGACGACCTACAAAAAATAAGGACAAACAAGCTTATGGGCACGTGAGAACACACACAAAACACAAAAACAACAGAAAACTTAATTGTGGACGTTTTGTCAGGCTATGTAAAGGTAAATGTCCAACGTGCATTCACAAAATATTAGTAACATTGCTTTAAGTCAAATTAGAGGGGCATACTAAGGACTTCATTTTACAAAAGTTGTTGCAAAAAAAAATCTAAAAGGGGGAGTGGTGGGAGGAAAACGGGGGAAATTGCTATAGCGTTAGTTATCGACGGATTTCAGTCAAATTAGAGAGGCAAACTAAAGAATTCATTTTACACAAGATGTTGCGAAAAAAAACAAAAAGGGAGGGTGGAGGGTTAAATGGGGGAAGTTTGCTTTAGCATTATATATGGACGGGTTTTTAATTTTATATGTATCCATGTATTTTTTTTAGAAAAACTAAAAAAAAGCTGTGTAAACTAAACTAAAAAGAACCTAATAACAATACGAGTATACTGTTAATCGCCATTTGCGTGACGTGATCATTCTTTACCACATGTAGTGCTAAAAAAGCTAGTAAAAATACAGGCCGACAGGCATGTTTTAATATTCTAAGGGGTTGTGTCACCGGTTCCTGATAGAGTTCTTGATTGCCTTTTATTACGAACTTATCTATTAAGTATAATCAGGTCCAGTTTTAGATAATAGGGAATATGCATGATTTTTAAAATATTTTTATTTCACTGATGACATAGTATAAAAATGAAATAATAATGAAAGTGTTTAAAATACGTTACAAAAATTATTTTTAGCATGGGAAAAATATGTGACTAAAACGCCGCCAAATTATAGCGCGCCTTTGTGACGTCATAGCATACCACACTATCCCCACAGATTAAATCTTTGTAATAGAAATAGTATGTATTCGTACAACAGTGCATACTATTTCTATGACAAAGATTTAATCTGTGGTGACAGCAGTGTATGTTGTGACGTCACTTTCTAATTGACAAGTGGTGATGGGTTTTGCAAATTAATATTTCCGACGCTTGTTTTGCATTTTTCATGTAATATTTTAATCAAGTTAACAGTATTTTCTTTGTAAAAAATGTTTAACATACAGTACTAGAACAATAATGATTTGAAAATAAATGATTTCAAGTAAATTTATACCACATGCATAGCATATTCCCTATTAGTTATCTGAATATGATGCCTTATAAAAGTTGTCATAAATCTGACAGATAAGCAGCTTATCACCGAAAAAATTTTAGTTAGCTGCTAGCGTTCTCTCGCACATCTCTGATGGATATTCTATACAGTTTCACAGCCTCAGTACACATCCTCGCCCCGCACATTTTCCTAGCACATCGCTTGTTGAAAGGCACCTTTAGAGTTGAGACACGTGTGTGTAGAGTTGTGTCACTTATGACGTGCAATACAATGGTCCATAATAATGACACTGAGGGCCATGAATCTGACAGATTTTTGGCAGCTTTTATATAACGTCATGTGTCAGATAACTATCTAACGCATTATCAGGAACCAATGAAACTGGCCCTGTATTAGGCGAGCCCAGTAACAGCCAAATCAAAACACAATTTCAGAGAACAAAATACGCTCATCTGAAATTGAAATTCATAGTTGAACTATTAAACTGAAAACTTTAAACTAAAGCGAAATACATTTCGATTAATATTTCATTTTAAGTGCTGTTCTGATGTTTGATAGAATTTAAATGATCATTAATATTCATTTAAAAATGTACTACCTGAAATGCAAAGTGAAACAGCATTATAAATATTAATTTCTCAGTCCACTATCCTACCCTTTTTAGGGTTCCGTAGCCGAATGGCAAAAAACGGAACCCATAAGGGTTCATGGCGAATCTATAAAGATTCGCCATGTCTGTCTGTCTGTCTGTCTGTCCGTCCGTGTGTCACAGCCATTTTATTCCGAAACTATTAGGACTACAGAATTGAAACTTGGTAGGTAGATGTATTCTGTAAACCGCTTTCCGATTTTTATACAAAAATACAAAAAAATAAAAGTTTAAGGGGGGGGGCATCCCATACATGGAACTGGAACAAAAAAAAAAAATCTTCAAACCTATACGTGTGGGGTGTCTATGTATAGGTCTTTAAAAATGACATTGAGGTTCCTCAAATCATTTTTTCTCAAAGTCAATCATTTAAAAGATAGGCGCGGCTAAAGTGGTAAAATGTGTGTCCCCCCCCCCCCTCTAACTTCTAAAGTAAGGGAGTGAAAAATCTAGAACGAATATATTCTGTAGATCTCAATAAAAACTAACAACGAAAATTGGTTTAAACGAGATACAGTCAGCAGTTGTTGAGATATAGCGACCGCAAGTATAACTTTGTTTTTCATACAAACACTATGAAAAACAAAGTTATTTTTGTAGTCGTGAAAAATCTTTAATCTTTAATCTAAAGTATTACGGAACCCTACGAGTGCGAGTCCGACTTGCACTTGGCCAGTTTTTTATAAATACGAAAGAATATGACCGGCGAGGATACAATGTATGAAAGCGCTCATGAAAGTGGAAGAAGATCGTAGCATGTGGAAAGAAGTAGTAATAAGTACTCTGCCTACCCCAACGGCAAAAGGCGTGTTTTAAAAATGTATTTTTTTTTAAATATTATATAGGCTAGCGTTTGACCACTATCTCACCTGTTGGTAAGTGATGACGCGGTCGAAGATGGTAAGCACGCTAGGCCTAGAATGGGAACTGGCTCTCAAGGATAGCTGCCGGAACACATTAGACTTTAGGCGACAGATTTTCTAACTTGAGGGTGGTAGCTGGCCAGGCGGACACTAGATAGTGTCCTACCACCATGCGGGGGTGGTTGGTTTCTTAACGATGTTTTCCTTCACCGGAGGGCCACTGTGAGAAGCGCACATAATTTTTTCTATAGAAAAATTCATTGGTGCCCGGCGGTTTGAACTCGGTACCACGGCATCAAAGCCGACCGTTCTCCCAATTACGCCACCGGGCCCTCATTACGCCACCGGGCCCTCAATGTATGTATGGTATGTATTACGTGAAGAATTAAAATTGCAAAATGTTAAATGATGAAGCAAGTGCATCTGGTTTTAACATCGTGTAAAATAAGGTTTGCGCGATGCAGGATCTCATAACTGTGCAACTTACTCCTGGAAGTCTCAACATAGATGGCGATACGTCTATACATCTCAAACGTCTAGTAGAAAGAGATGCAGCTTGACTGTTGTATAACTGAGGCCCTCCGTTGAAGGCCAGTTACCATTCTAGGCCTAGCGTGTGCTACTATCCTCAACCGCATCATCACTTACCAACAAGTGAGATAGTAGTCAAACGCTTGTAGACTGTTGTATAACTGAGGCCCTCCGTTGAAGGCCAGCTACCATTCTAGGCCTAGCGTGTGCTACTATCC
This sequence comes from Cabera pusaria, assembly GCA_954871355.1. Classification (NCBI taxonomy): domain Eukaryota; kingdom Metazoa; phylum Arthropoda; class Insecta; order Lepidoptera; family Geometridae; genus Cabera; species Cabera pusaria. The sequence goes on from OX940900.1 coordinate 23,940,340, forward strand.
TCAACCGCATCATCACTTACCAACAAGTGAGACAGTAGTCAAACGCTAGCCTATACGATATAAAAAAAAGGATTATTTTTAAGCTGCGGGGTACGACTAGTTAAAAAGGCACCTTAAAACAATTATTGATATTCTAATGTTATTAAATAAATAAGATCCATAATGCTTACCACTAAAGATTACACTTGGGAAACCACACTTGGTTTAAAATTTACGTGGTTTAAGATTGAAAATCTAACACATTTCACTGTTATCTAGTGTGTTGTCTTAGTGTCAGACTAAGCCAGTTTATTAAATACTAGCAGCCCGCCCCAGCTTCGCACGGGTAGAACATATATGCCTACAAAATTTGCATCAGTTTGTTGCATCGAATATAAATATGAACATATTTAACAATCATCGTCAAATTTCATCCAATTTACACAAAACCTTAACGAATTATTCACCTAAACCTTCCTCATAAACACTCTGGCTATTGGTAAAAACCGCATGATAATCCGTTCAGTAGCTATTGAGATTATTGCGAACAGACAGACAGACGCAGTGATGGACTTTGTTTTATAATACTTACGTAGTGATGTTGGACGGCCCTTTGGCGTAAAGGATAGTTACCCTGATTCTGACCCGACGGTCGTTGGTTCTAATTCGAGCTATATACCTACCAATGAAAGTTTTATGTGCATTCATGAATCATGAGTTTTCGTACAGTGGTAGTGGGATCATTAAATCTACCAAAAAGTAGCTTACGACCAAGGAGAACATCTGCCGCCGTAACCTTACGGCGTTCCCCGACGCAAAATGTAGGGGTAATATACGCTTAACGTGTATATCTGTGTGTCTCTCTGTAGCATCTAAGCACCTAACCGGATGAACCGATTTTGTTTTTATTATTCATAGTATTTTTTTTGTTTGATAGATGTCTTCATCGAGAGTGTTCTTAGCTTTGATTCATGAAAATTCGTTCAATCGTTATAAAACTATGAGCTTTGTTCTAGTTAATTGCGCTATGAAATCAAGTTTCATAGGTCTGATCAATTCGAAAATCTTCTTCTTCAACGATATTGTAAGAACATGGAACATTGACCTGATGCTGGGACATCTCCTGGACTCAGTTTTTAAATGTCGTGTTTAAAGTCATTGGAATGTTTTTAATGAAAAGATTAGGTATACATAGATCAGTCGGGGTGGTTTAAAATATTATATTATTATATATATATATGAATATTATTTTACACAATAGATCATATTATTATACTATATTTACTTCAAATTTATTGTGATCGGTAGGGATCTACAGCATAGCTAAGCTTATAATAATATTTTCGAAGTAACTATGACTTAATCTGTGGTTTCACTGCAAATATTTCATTCATTTTGCGATGCGTGTATGTGAAACTCGTAATATATTCTAGAGTTTTCATTTTAATTATATACTGTAAAGGAAAATTTTAATCTATAATATGTGGCCAAGCTAATTAACGTAATTTTTTGGATAAGGATTAATACTACATACTTGAAAATAGCCTTGGAAGTTATGTAATATTTATTAACAACAAATTAAAAATTAAAATGGTTACTGTGAGTCAACCTTAAGAGATAGACATAAGCTGTCGCGTACTTTTTTGTAGGTCTTATTAAGTTGTACAACTCTTGCATAGAAAATATTCTTCTATCTATTTTCAATTGAGCAGCGTTCGTAACAAACGTGTTTTTTCGACCGTTTTTTTGTCGACTTAGGTTGCAAATTAGGTCTCCACGAATGTACCTTTGAATTAAACGGGATAATATATAGCCTATTTTCATTCCGAAAGTCTATTCTATGTATTTTTTTAATCGGTTCAGTAGTTTTTGAGCCAAATCATTACAAACATACAAAAATACAAATGTTCTCTCTTTATAATATTAGTATAGATTGTAATAAACACTACGGCTGAATATCATTCAGGCCGCTAGTTGAAAGTAAAGAGACTAGGCTGTTGATTGAACGGCTAATTAAGCTAGTTGGCTGCGACATATATATAAAGCGACTCACGGACCAGTGGGGTCCGTGAGTATACATATACATATAGTATATACATATATTATATCATCGATTTATAAAAAATATATAATTCAAACGGACATGACAATTTTTAAAGGCCCTTTATAGTTACTTCGGAACACAAAAAAAAGAGTGTGTGTACTTATGTACACGCGTTAGAAGTTTTACTTCAGTGAAGTATGGAAAAAAATAACTAAAATGCAGTAGTGATTAACGATAAATATTAAAATTAATCAAAAAGATTTTATTTAAATAAAAAAGGTTTTATTAACGTAAAAATATGACGTTAAATATGACATATACAACTTGAACATAGTCATGCCACCTAGAACTAACTTCACGGTGTAGAATTTAGGTGTCGGTGTGCGCGCGCATCGTACCACCTAGAACTAACTTCACGATGTTAAATTTAGGTGTCGGTGTGCGCGCGCATCGTAAAATTCACTCTCATCATTTTTCTCTATCGCGCCAAAAGAAGTATAACTTCAAAAACTATAAATTAGGTAATCTTTATGTGAGTCCGATTCCATGATAGGCAACCTAGGCAAGGATGTTTATATACAGCTGTCCAATTCCACTGAAGTAATAAACATTAACCCGTGGTTATCAGACCACCTTGTTAATACGGTAAACATTCGAGCCCGAATATAAATGCAAATTGTCTGTGTTTTAGGCCCACCCTGTATAAACCTTCAACTTGTATAAAGTGCTAGAGGTAGCATTATAGTAAAAGTATAATATTAAATTGAAGGTTGGGGGTCACTGTCACTTACGGGGGGGTGGGTCATTGTTTGTCAACAAAAGCTTTTTGTAAAGGCGTTATCATGTGTTACGAAAAGTACTAATGATAGCAGGTTTGGGCTAGTATGTATATACTAGCCCAAACCCGACTGTCTTACCATTTTCCATTCCGGAGTTCTAGTCCCTTTATAGCCCGGATCCATCATCAGCTCAGCTCGATGGCATTAGCATCGAAGATACGCTTGTATACCAAGTTTGAGTCCAATCTACCATCAGTGCTACTAATTTAGCTTTTAGAATGAGATCCATATAATGCAGAATGTGTCAGCTTCACGTTTGGAGTTTACTCTCTCTCTCTCTCTCTCCCTCTCTCTCCCTCTCTCTCTCTCTTTCTCTCTTAGTAACTTACTTTTTATCATTGTTAGTTACTTACTCGTACGTTGGCAAACCAAACAAATGACCTATAAATTGGTTGTATCAATATTGAGTATATTTGAGTATTTATTTAAATCTGAATGACGGGTAATTTACTTCTTCATGACACATTATTTACAAACACCGTCACTTCTAGCACCATTGCTATATCTCAATGGTCTGACCCTTAACTATGAAGGTGGTTGGTTGGACGTGAAAGCCTGTAAATTAAACTTTGTGTAAACACGGCATCACAGACAGTCCGAATTATTGTTATGACATGTTAAACACTTGGCGGCTTGTTTGATATTGTTAGTTTGGCATTGAGATTTCTGTATAAACTTCAAAGACTATGCTAGAAAATTTACTGAAAAATAGCGATTTGGCAAGTGCTTGCTTTCTCTCGCATAGCTCTGAAAGAGAGCGCTGAATTTGTAGCTATTATTCTTGCAAGCTCAAAGAATTAGTAAACTGAAGTGGCAATGGGTTGGTCATATCTGTCGTAGAACCGATAACCGTTGGGGTAGACGTGTTCTAGAGTGGAGACCACGGCTCGGTAAACAAAGCGTGGGACGCCCTTCATTTAGGTGCAGCGATGATATACGTAAGCTAGCTGGCAGCGGTTGGAAACGAGGAGCGATCTTCCAGTTGAGTGGCGTGCCATAGGAGAGGCCTATGTCCAATAGTGAACGGATACTGGCTGTTAATGATGATGATGATTCTTGCAAGACTTACACATTTTTGCCATATCTATTTATTAACCTGTTAGCTGTAAAGCTGCCTCGCCACAATTAAAGATACACACATTACGAGGCAAGTGCTTCGCACGCGGTTTGATCGACCTGAGCATGCGTCAGTCGGCTTGAGCATGCACTGGATTTATTTTTACGGTTCCGAACCTAAAGGGTACCAACGGAACCCTATTACTGAGACTCCGCTGCCCGTCTATATTCGTCAATAGATATATAGTCATAAATAGTCATATTTTTCTAAACAGAAAAATATGACTCTTCACGAGCAAGTGGCAAAAAATACCGAGCAAAGCTCAACCGGTCAACCAGATATTTAATAATATTAATTACTAACACCTTTGTGTTAACGCGTAGTATTATTATCTTTTCTTTGGTTAACGTTTACTTAGTTTGTGTTAGAAGTTCGTTAGATATTCGTTAGATGGCGTTCGGAACCCTCCGTGTGCGGGACAAAAGTCTGACTCGCACTTGGCCAGTTTTATTTACTCAAGACTAATTTACATCGAGGCATAAGCAGCGCTTGCCTCACAAACTCTGTATCCGCCATAATATTTCTAGCTCACCGCAAAAAGAGGCAATAAATAAAATCCTTGTCGCCAGCCTTGTTGTCACCTCGTGCGATCAATTCTCAAAGAATCCGGATTACTTTTATCCTCTCGCTTGAACTCCTCTCGACATATTGGATAACTAGCCTTATTGGTTTTCTTGGCACCTATGAGAATGTGTGCTATTTTTTATTCGTTTGGTACTCACAACACAACCAAGAAGGTATAAGATGACTGTGTAATAAGGATTACCCATAAAATAGATTATCATCAAGGAACAAAAGTAAATCTTGATAGGTTTGACAATGGCCGATGAAAGCTTGTTTTTGCGAAGAACTAATGTTACTATTAAATTTCCAAAACAGCTTAACCAATTTAGATGTCGTTTTTAGGGTTCCGTACCCAAAGGGTAAAACGGGACCCTATTACTCAGACTCCGCTGTCCGTTTGTCTGTCTGTCTGTCTGTCTGTCACCAGGCTGTATCTCATGAACCGTGATAGTTAGACGGTTGAAATTTTCACAGATGATGTATTTCTGTTGCCGCTATAACAACAAATACTAAAAACAGAATAAAGTTAAAAATAATAGAGGGTTCCCATACAAGAAACGTGTTTTTTTCGGCATTTCACGCCATCTATGTACGCTTAGTTAGGTAAACGTCCCATAGCTGGCGTTATATTGAAATGTCGATTCCTAACACCTTTATTAGACGTTAGATGGCGTTATAAGAAATAAAATGTTTCATTATTATTATTATTTGCTGCCGAAAAATGATAGTGATATTTTTTGCTCGATCTTATAAAATACTGTAGTGTAGTACGGAACCCTACGAGTGCGAGTCCGACTTGCACTTGGCCAGTTTATTTAATATAGTTTGTAATTAATCGATGTTTTCTACAGTGTTGCTTGTAGAAAATGAAGAGAGGAAGCCGCGAACAAGTGTTAAGGTCGTAGCCAACTTATACAACACCGATCGGCAAAAAATGCTCATTAAAATGACAACACAAGTGACAGAACACAGAGATTTGAGCTGTCAATGTAAAGTCTGTCTAAAGTGGACATCATACTGTTTACATTTTTAATTAACATTTTTTTCCGGGTGAGACTGGGGTCGTGTAAGTGGGCCGACCTTATGTTTGGTTCCAACTAAAACAACTACAATAAAATGGTGTTATATCCCGCCAAAAATAATCTGCACATACTCCCTAATTTTCAAAGCTACATAAATTTGAAACCATTGTACCTATCCAGCAGCTCACATCAACCTACAACGAAATATATTTCTGAGTTATATTTTGGTACGGTTAGCAAGCTCAGCAATGTTTGATTAATAGCATGTGAGCTTAGAGTCAACATAGGTCAGGTATTCTAGAATTAATTAGGATACGCTGAGTGAAGTTTAATAGTAGTGGTCGTAAAGGTTTGACCCAAAAAAGCTTATCACTAACTGGAGCTTGCAAGGTAGAACATTGCTGTAAAGATAAATTAATTCAACCTAGGGTTGGAAATCTCTACATTGATGGCGAAGCGTTTGTCATCGCAAAGGTCTAATAAAAGAAGTTGCAGCTACGAGTATATTGTTGTATTGTTGTATCTCTATTCCTAGCGACGATCATTGCTCGAAATGTATCGCTGTGCATGTAGAGACTTCCGGCCCAGTTTTGTTTCTATCCCACTTACATTACCGTAAAAAGAGTCTGTAATATTCTGCCAAACCCAAAATCATCGCGACGAAAAGAGAAAAAAACATGATTTGACGTAATTCAAAGTGATACGAGTATATTTAGTCTTCAAGAGTTTATTCTACAAGTAACCCCCACTGAGTGTAATCTTCTTGGTTTGATCATACAATACCTGTACCTACATACAAAGCATAATTTTAAAGAAAATGAAGGTGTACCTAGAGGTGTGTCCTTGGGTGTGTGTAGTTGGAGAATACGATGTAAAGGTTTAATAAGTTGCTTTTGGGTAAGGAACTTTCATTGGATGTGTATTAGTAGGTAAATTGGTTTTGGGAATTCTCATTTACGTAAGTGAAGTTTTAAACGCTCGGTGACGTTTAACCACTTCTTTGACGTATTTTATCTTTGGGGAAAATGCTTAGTTTCGTGATTAAGCTATACTAATTTACAGTTTTTGTGTTTTTTAGACCGCAACTTCACTCGTCCTAATATAAGTAAATACATCTTGATGATAATCTTATGTATATCAAAACATAAAATAGATATAGAAGTTAACGACGTCTTGAGTTTTCTGCCCACAGATAATGCTTTCGCTACACGTATTTTAACTGACTTCGAAAAAGAGGAGGTTCGTCGTCAGCATCTTTTATTTTTCACTAGCTGTGCCCCGCGGTTTTACCCGCGTAGACATCGTTCCCATGGGAATATCGAGATAAAAAGTACCCTATGTGTTATTTCAGGTTCTAGACTATCTACATACCAGCTCAATCAATTGAGTAGTTTTTTTTAGGGTTCCGTACCCAAAGTGTAAAACGGGACCCTATTACTAAGACTCCGCTGTCCGTCTGTCTGTCTGTCTGTCTGTCCGTCTGTCACCAGGCTGTATCTCATGAACCGTGATAGTTAGACAGTTGAAATTTTCACAGATGATGTATTGCTGTTGCCGCTATAACAACAAATACTAAAAACAGAATAAAGTTAAAAATAATAGAGGGTCCCCATACAAGAAACGTGTTTTTTTCGGCATTTCACGCCATCTATGAACGCTTAGTTAGGTAAACGTCCCATAGATGACATTATATTGAAATGTCAATCCCTAACTGCTTTGTTAGACGTTAGATGGCGTTCTAAGAAATAAAATGTTTATTAATTATTATTTTTTGCTGGCGAAAAATTATAGTAGTATTTTTTGCTCGATTTTATAAAATACTGTAGTGTGGTACGGAACCCTACTAGTGCGAGTCCGACTTGCACTTGGCCAGTTTATTTACATACACTAACGTAATATGTATTAGTATGATGTATGTGCCTGGATTACTTTAAGATGCCTGGATCGATTTTGAAAATTATTTTATAGTGTAATAGGAAGGGTTATACTTCCCAGGAGGTCCCATTTAAATTTTATCGATATATCATGTTCAGTAGCTTCAGACATATTATGAAGATAGACACCTCAAACTTGGTACTGGAAACGACTAGCTCGACATTTGAAGTCAGTTCTTTCAGTTTTTAAAAATATAGGATTTAAAAAGATAGGATATTTTGAAAGAGATATTGAAAAATTATTATTTTGTTAATATCTCTGACCCAAATATCGTCGCATCTTTTGATTATCTGGTAATTAATCATATAATATAACATTACAGAAAGAAGATCAGTCGTATAGCCAGCAGCTCCCTAATCTCGACTCCTCGGCGAAGGTTCAGGAGTGCAGCATCAGCGGCTAGGTTCACCATCTTCAGAGCGAACAGGGCAGGGAAGTTGAGGGCCAAGTCTTTTGCGAAGAAGGAGAAGAAAGCCACGCAGACTTTAGCCATAGTTTTAGGTGAGGTTTCGAAACTGCTCATAAAGTTACCATTTATCTTTTATATCTTTCTGCACTTTTATGTTTTCGAGCACATGTTTTCAAACCCCCGACGCAAAACGAAGGGTTGTTATAAGTTTAACTTGTGTATGTGTGTGTCTGTCTGTCTGTGGCATCGTAGCGCCCAAACGGCTGAACCGATTTTTATTTATTTATATTTTGTTTGATAGTATCTTAGTCGAGAGTATACTTAGCTTTGATTCATGAAAATCTGTTAAGCTGCTCTGTTCTAGTTAGTGGCGCTATGAAATCAACTTTCATAGGTCTGATCTGTTCGAAATTCGGTATCCTCTTACTTCAACGATTTTGTAAGAATTTGGTTGCATTGAACTGATGCTGGGTAATTTCCTGGAATCAGCAGAATACTCAACTCCTCAACACCTCAAAGCAGATATATCGTGTTTGGGCTCATTGGAATGGTCTCTATTAGAAGAGATTGTACAGAAATTAGTCATGGGTGGTTTTTTGAATTTAAGTATTATTAGAGGTTAGGATCACCCATGAAGCTGGCTAACAGTTGGCCAATCTTCCTGCTTCACAAAGACTGTGTTGAAGATGTAGAGGATGGATTGAGGCTTGTGTTTTTTAGGGTTCCGTAGTCCTGACAAGGAACCTTTATAGTTTCGTCATGTCCGTCTGTCTGTCTGTCTGTCCGAGGTTTTGCTAAGAGACCGTTAATACTAGAAAGCTGTAATTTTGTGGGGGTATGTAAATCAATCAATCAATCATTTATTGAGTAATAATATGCATCTATATACACTAACAGACTTACAACTATGCAATAAATTAGTGCAGAATGCAGATAATTAGAGGGTGTGTCTGTGCCTGGACAAGAAAATCTGATTCCCAGACACGACTCCTTCTCGCGGTTACATTTTAAATAACAAATTTAACAAATAGTTAGGTACAATAAATTAAAAATAATAATAACAATAACAAACAATATTAATCCTATATAATGTGTACATCATGTTCATCAGCATCATCAGCCCACTAGGAATACTCAAATCATATATAATAATAATAATATGTCCACTATAGTTTATATTTATAAATGCTATTACAATAGAACATTATTGTAAAATAAAATAAACATTTAAAGTATTTCTGTAACAGTATTTCTGTGGTAGTTTTAACTTTTTCATAGTTTTATTGATGAATATGTTTACGTATCTTAATAATCTAATTTGATTAGCTGTTCTGTATCATTATAGTTTTTATGTAATAGCCAGTATTTCAGAGTGATTTTACATTGACGTTTATTGAGAGTGTGAAGATTTAACAATTTATTTATTTTGTTGTATATAAATGGTGCTAGATAACATTGTTGGGTGTGAATAAATTTTGTGTTATGTCTTTCGATTTTAAACGTTTTTATTCTTCTGTGTTTCCTATGTGAGCGGGCAATGTCAAATGGAGTCAATGTGTGTTGATACATAATCATTTGTAAAATATATAATTGTCGTACAGAGAGGACCTTGGCAATTTTGTAAAGATCAGTAGTTGGAAAACGAAAAGGTTTGAACAGTATAACCTTTAGCACAGATCTTTGGGATCTTTCTAGGGGCAACATGTGGGTCTTTAGTGCCCCACCCCAAGCGGTAATGCAATAGGTAATAATGGATTGACATAATGCAGAATATATAGACATTAGAAGTTTGTTGTTGGCGATGTGCCTTAGTTTTTTAAAAGTCCAGATTAATTTTCTGACACGTGAGGTAATCATATTTATATGAGGTACCCAAGACATGCGGCTGTCTAATATGACACCCAGGTATTTTATATGTGAGACAGATTCAAGATAGGGGCAGCTACAATCTGAGAAGTTGGTGTGGGAATCACTGTGTAGTTGGAGCTTGTAATGCAAAGGTGGATCGCTAGGTTTACGTAGGGCAAATGATAGATATTTTGTTTTGGTCACATTTAGAGTCAAAAGGTTAGTTTTAAGCCATTGTGATACCTGTTTCATGCCATTCTCAGCTGCAGCATAAACACTAGACCAAGTCTCTCCTCTAAATACAAGTGCTGTGTCATCAGCGTAGCAAAAGATTTTCGCATCATTAATCTTCATGTAAATAAATGACGCCGACAAAGTGGTGAAATAAAATTTTGAAAAACTTTTTTTTAGGGTAGCTCCCCTATATGAGAATAGCGGTTAAGATAACTTAGTTTAGCAGTAATAGTCTTTGAACTTGGGTTTTGGATAATTTTGTACCAAATACAAAATCCTTAGTATAAATCCTTTAAAGTGACAAAGACGGAGTACCTAGTTGCTTGTTTATAACGGGTAAAGACTTGCATTGAATAACAGGCTACTACGGAACCCTACACTGCGCGTGGCCCGACACGCACTTGCCCGTTTATCTTATCTATATAATTATTTAAAACGGCTTTACACTCACAGGCTAAGATATCAAAATTACTCTGATACGCTTCGGATATTTTTGATTCCCTTTCTCACAGGAGTCAGGCCTGGATTTGGCACGTAGCTGTTTCTTATCTGTGTATATCAATAATCACCTCACACCCAAACGATTTACAGTATCTTACTTTTTAACCGACTTCCAAAAAGGAGGAGGTTCTCAATTCGATTGTGTCTTTTTTTGTATTTGTATGTATGTTACCCGATTACTCCATCAATTGTGAACCGATTCAAATGATTCTTATTTTAATCGGTAGGATACATTTCCGAGGTGGTCCCGTTGTGATTTCATCTAGATCTGATATAAGCATCTCCAGAGATATGACGATAAACGTCTCAAGCTTGCTACTGAAACTGAATCGCGGGGCATGGAAGTCGGTTGTTTTAGTTTTTAAACTATCTTATTTTTTTGGCAGATAGGCAATCGTTTGACCACTAGCTCACCTGATGTATGTAGCACGCTTACTTAGTAAATACTTGTACCTGTTCACTCGCGAAAACAAAACTTAAACTTCTTAAAATTCCAGGTGTATTTCTGTTCTGCTGGGCTCCATTCTTCACCTGCAGCGTGCTTGACGCTCTCTGCTCCAAGTTTGGGCTGGACTACTCACCTGGAGTGACAGCCTTCATCCTGACCACGTGGCTGGGGTACATCAACTCCTTCCTCAATCCAGTCATCTACACCATCTTCAACCCTGAGTTCCGGAAGGCGTTTAGAAAGATACTCCACTGCGGCACCTAGCCCGGAGACTACTATATTGTTTATGATTGAGATTTTGGACTCTTCTAGTGATTCGGTGTTTTTTATATGTGGAATTGATGTTAGCTGTGATTAAGAGTACTGTGAGGAGATATTTGCCCATAGAGATATTGTAAAGATTTTTTGCGGGTAGGCGAAAAATCTAGATGTATTTTTTTTATGTTGTTATATGAATAGGGGCATTTATTAAAATAATTTTAGGTATGAAATAACGCTAATAATTATTTTTATGTAATATTTCATACGTAACATTATTAACGTTACGTTTACGTTACGTTACATTGTTAACGTTACGTTACATTATTACAAGATAGTTGGCTGACTTATTGACATGACTATAATGAATTTATAAACAAGTAATATTTAAAAAAAAACATTTTAAACACAAGCTGTAAAGCTTAGCCCTTAGGGCTAAGCTTTACATAACTTAGGGTCAGAGTAAGTCAAGACAAATCCAACCAAGCCCACACACGACGGGTATAACATGTGTAGTTTAAGAGTTCCTTTGGCCACCTTCCAGCTCCATCATCAGATCAGCACTATATCATCATAATATTGCACTGTCACGCGATTTACATGAAATTTTATGATGAAAAATTTTGGAAAATTTTGGATTGTGTTTAACAATTTATAATAATTGAGGTGTTACAATGATGGTAATGCCTTTTTTTTACTAACTTTATCTCTAGGTATTTCTTTTTGCAATTGGTTGGTCAAAAAAACAAACGATAGGGGCGGAGCATAGCTTATAGCAGACTATTATTTTATGTAGAAAAAAATTATGCTCTGCAAGCTTTTTCCAGGGAGGAAACAGGGGAATACATTTGTATGGAAAAATGCACCCCGCGGTCCCTCTTAAAAATAACAATTAAATCAAATATAATTAATTAAAAAAAAAAAAATGATAAATAAAAGGCGGTCCCCATACAAGAAACTTGTTTTTTAGGGTTCCGAACCCAAAGGGTACCAACGGAACCCTATTACTGAGACTCCGCTGTCCGTCTGTCTGTCTGTCCGTCTGTCACCAGGCAGTATCTCATGAACCGTGATAGTTAGACGGTTGAAATTTTCACAGATGATGTATTTCTGTTGCCGCTATAACAACAAATACTAAGAACAGAACAAAGTTAAAAATTAAAGAAAAGTTTTAAAAAAAATCACGATAGCGCAGCGCCATCTAGCTAGCATCAATGATGGCGCTATCGTCTTTGCCCGGAACGGCTCCAACGATTAAATAAAATTTAGTATACAGGGGATTTCGGGGGCGATTAATCGATCAAGCTAGGAGTCATTTTCAGAAAATATTGTTTCATTCGTGTTTTCAATAATCAACTTTATTGATAATCAACTTAAAATATGACTCTTCCCGATATCTATTAGCGAGTAGAAGTACTGTGTCGGTAAAGCAGTTAGTTGCTCTCAATTTAAAAAATAGTATTATTATTTGTCAATAGATGTCGGGAAAAGTCATATTTGTCTGTTTAAGTGGCAAAAAATACCGAGCAAATCTCGGTCAACCAGATATTTAATAATATTAATGACTACAATTACTATTACTACTATTACTATTATATAATACTATTCTACCTTTGTGTTAACATTTACTTAGTTGGTGTTAGAAGTTCGTTAGAAATTCGAGAGATGGCGTTCGGAACCCTCGGTGTGCGGGACAAAAGCTGACTCGCACTTGGCCAGTTTTATTTTTCGGCGTTTCTTGCTTGGTCTTATTATGAACGATAATAAATAGTAAATGTGATCTCATCTCGATGACTTTACGATGAACATCATAATAATTAATTAAACTCCATTTTGCGTTCATTGATGAAAGTCACTAATGGTCGGTTTCTGAGGTCGGTTTATTGAGAGTTTATGTAGTCAATTGTAGCCTTATTGAATAGATAAACTCTCAATAAATGTACTCAGAAACCGGCCAATAATCGACTAACGAACATGGACTGTCAAATGCTTAGTTAATGTACTCAAATGTAAATAACATTCCTAACGTTAATTAATTAGGCACTGTATTTTTTTTAATTTTATGATAAAGCCATATATCTCATTGTATGTTTTGCAGGACAACTATCTTTAATATTACAAACATACACAAAATTACGCCATTTTCCCGTTGCGGTAGGCAGAGACTACTTCTTTCCACATGCTAAGATCCTGACATACCTCTTTCCTTCCTCTCTTCCTTTATATTATTTGTGCTAAAATGTAACAAAATATTTAAAACGTTTCTTCAAAATAGCTTCAATCGAATAATTGTCAAATATTTGTAAAGTAGTAAGTAATTGAATTAATTAAATAAAAATATGAATTGAATATTGATTACTCGATGACGCGAAAAAATATGTAAATAATGTTGTCTGTAGTGACTTAAAATAATTGCTTAAGGTACGGACACACCGCAGCGTTCTGCGTTCGCGATCATATAGTGCAGTAGTATTAGTACCGTTATTAGTTATTAGTACCGTAGTATGGTTCACACCAAACGCGATCAGAAAACAATTGAAAAGTACTGAGATCGCGCACGCAGATCGCAGGACGCCGCAGTGTTGCCATACCTTAAAAACCTCACCCCCTTATTTATAAACGTTATTTAGTGAGCTTTAACAATTAAATACTTTGTACCTCTCTCAATAAATTATTGGTTCTAATAGAAGATTTATACCTACAGGTCACACCTGTATAAAAGGAGTATATGTTTGTTCTGTTAAAACCGACAACATAATATTTGGATATCGACCAGTTATCCTTAAAGAAAAGATAAAAGATGAGACAAGCGTTAAAAAGCTGTCGCTTTAGCTAATTGCCATTTACAAATAAGAGTCTTAACATAGAACTTCAAGCTCAATGTAAATAGTCTTTGTAAATGGCTGTAATAAATGTCTATTTATAAATATGTATTAAATGAAGTAGCTATTATGTATACTCGCTTAATTCCTACATCTCTCTGGTTGTGAGATAAGGCTTTATAATTAAGTCTACCTCTAAGCAATATATACCCTGTAGATTTCAGAAATATGAATGAAATATCCCCTTTTACCTTCGAACATTTACCAATGGAGATGTTAATGCAAGGCGTACCCCTCTGCTGGCCATATAGCCATTTTTGGCCATATAAGCGTGCGTAACTACGCTGTATTTTTAATACTGTGTGCGTATTTCAAGCTAGTGTGCGGGACCGTTAAAGTGAATGATTTGTGTGTGTGCAATGCGTGTTTACCTCGTCCCCCGTAAGTATCGGCAGAAAAAAATGGTTGCGGATTACAACGTTGACATCTCCATTGGTAAATGCTCGAAGCCTTTTACCCACAAGAGAACGAAGAAGGTACACGTTAACTCTCGGCAGAGGGCGCCGCCGTGGATGCTTTTTAGAATTTTATTTATGTTATTTGTCATTTGTTGATATTGCTAAAGACACGGTAATAAATTTCCGAAATCACCCCGACCTCTTTCGAACATTCATGAGGTACTTCCGCCTTTACACGACATAACCGTAATTAAATTAAATTTGTTTGATCCAACTGTAGTAGAAATTATTTGGTAGGCAAGTCCTCAGTTGTATAAAAATAATTTCTGTTGTTTTATTTATAAGTTATTTATTAGGATCTAGCGCCCACTGAGTTGTATCGTTTCATCCCTAATCTGCCGTAATGCAGTGCTCGCTAGGCCTAATACAAAACCTATGCCTTCCATTAAAATCTAAGGCGACTTAAACCAAAGATATAATAATTTATTGTTTTTAAACTCAGCAACGAATATGGGACTTAGTCTACCTTTATTGCCAAAGATCTGTATTTATTTGTAAATATGTCTATGTAAATAAATTATGTAAAAATGTTAGAACGTGTAAAAATATGCTAATATCGATGTTGAATAAATGGTTCAGTATGTCATTTTGGAATCGTTTCATTTACTCCCAGATAAATTTATATTAATGAATACCAAAAGTTGATATTGTTCAAGTGCAAGTTGGACATAAAAAACTCTAGTCAGTCGAGATTTGAACGCGCGACCTTCCATCCTTGACGCAACTTGCGTATAAACAAAATTTCTGACGACTACTGTCTAAAATGTCTTTGTGCGCTTTTCACCATGGCCCTCCGGTAAAGAAAAAAATCGTTAAGATACCTCCAACCCCCGCATGGTGGTAGGACACTATCTAGTGTCCGTCTGGCCAGCTACCACCCTCAAGTTAGAAAATTTGTCGCCAAACATCTAATGTGTTCCGGCAGCTATCCTTGAGAGCCAGTTCCCATTCTAGGCCTAGCGTGCTTACCATCTTCGACCGCATCATCACTTACCAACAGGTGAGATTGTGGTCAAACGCTAGCCTGTTGTTTATACTAATCTATACTAATATTATAAAGAGAGAACATTTGTATTTTTGTATGTTTGTAATGATTTGGCTCAAAAACTACTGAACCGATTTAAAAAATTCTTTCACTAATATATAGAATGGACTTTCGGAATGAAAATAGGCTATATATTATCCCGTTTAAATCAAAGGTACATTCGTGGAAGTAGGTGGTTATTGGGTGTTCTACTCCACCCACAGGGTGGTGGGTGGAGTAGAACACCCAATAACCACAAATTGATTATCTCTCGCCATTTGTGTTTTAGAACTCTCAACGACCCTGGTAAGAACAGGCAAAAAACAGATACAGAAATAGAAATAAAATAACAGAAACGAGCAAACGCAGTTGAGTATATAATTTTGATCAACATGTTTTAGAACTCTCAAAGCCTCCGGTGTAATAATTTTAATAAACATGTTTTAGAATTCTCAAAGCCTCCGGTAAGATCAGGCAAAAAACAGAAACAGATACAGAAATAAAAACAGAAACAGAAACGAGCGAACGCAATTACTAGTTTGCTTATTTGGTAACCAAAAAAACTCAACCGTTCCGCTCATAAGGTATATCGTTTGATCAACTGATGTGTTGTGGAACCCTCAATATATTTAAATTGGTCTGTTATAGATAGAAAAGAACGGAGAAAAAACTGAATTGGTGTTAAAATAACAGAAACGAGCGAACGCAGTTGGGTATATAATTTGATCAACATGTTTTAGAACTCTCAAAGCCTTCGGTGTAATAATTTTGATCAACGTGTTTTAGAACTCTCAATGACCCTGGAGTAATAATTTTGATCAACGTGTTTTAGAACTTTCAAAGCCTCCGGTGAGAACAAGCAAAAAACAGAAACAGATACAGAAATAGAAACAGAAACAGAAACGAGCGAACGCAATTACTAATTTGCTTTTTTGGTAACCAAAATCCCAACTGTTCCGCTCTTCAGGTATATCGTTTGATCAATTGGTGTGTTGTGCACCCTCAATATATTTAAATTGGTCTGTTATACATAGGAAAGAACGGAGAAAAAACTGAGTCAGTGTTAAAATAACAAAAAACGAGCGAACGCAGTTGGGTATATCGTTTTTAATACACTTGCTCATGAAGTGGCTCTTATTTCACTGCAATCAGGCACATAATGACGCCTGTTATCAAACTGTGACTTTTTAATTACTATTATTCGCAAGTGAGTTATAGATATGTTTTTTTAAATTTTATTGGTTGAGTTGCTTTGTTCTTAAAAAAGTTTCGATACAAAAAAGATCGTGTGCAATAGCACAAATAAATTAATATACCTATTGCTTGCTCATTTTAAACAACTTCGTGTTTAAATAGATAATTTTAACTTGTACGTGTTTAATAAACAAAACTTTTATTTAATTATAACTTTTGTTTAGTCTGTAAAAACCATAATTCCCCTGTACGTGGCCAAAACGCTAACCGCGTCAAACAAAAAAATAAATAAATAAATAAACCTCATTCTTTTAGTCTATGGCCGATCGCCATTGTTAGATGCGCGCGCATTGGAAAACTAATGAATTTTTTCCCACCATTGCGAAACATTTTTCACAACTCGTTTTCGCTGATGAAATTATAGTTATTTATTAATTGAAATGTCTAAAAGTACTAGTTATAAAGATAATGATTTATGTTGTACAACGCCCAATATAAGATGTGAAGCCCTTTGAACGTTATGGAAAGTTTACTACCTGAAAACTCCAAGGTAAAATATCTATAATTGTCTACTATATAACATGATTTTTTTGTATTATTTTCTTCACAAGTGTGTTAAAAAACATCGTATGATACACGTGTGTATTGATGAATACCGTCCTCGGCTCTCTTAAGACCTTCACCTAACGGCTCGGATCTCAATGGCGCCTCAGCGGTAATCACCAACATTACACACTTGTACCGTAATGTACTATTAATCAACTCGTTTGTTATATCATATCTATCTTAAAATTGATTATATCTCATGTGGTGCCTAAACACAATCGGCTGAGTGGTCCATGGTAAGTCTCACTCTGGAAGTCTGAGGTTAGATTATCTTCCACCAACTATGTTTCTAACACAAATGTTTTTTTTTTTTTTTTTTTTTTTTTTTTTTTCGTCGGAGGGGGAAATCCTCATTGGATGCCGTTGAGCACAGACTCTTCGGTTATGTCAGACTCCTACTGACTAAAACCCCCTCCCTTATGTCATCCTGAGAGTCCAAGGCAGGATTATCTCTCGCCGCATGCGATGTATAAACACAATCGGCTGAGTGAGCAATATAAGTATAAACTGAGAGTCCAAGGCGGGATTATCTCTCGCTGTATATGATTAACTCACTCTGGAAGCCTGAGGTAAGATTATCTCCCACCAACTGTGTTCATAAAACATACGGTTGGATGAATTGTGTAAGTGTCATTCTGAGAGCCCATGGTAAGATTATCTCTCGATGCTCAAACACATACGGTTGGATGAACCATGGTAAGTATCATCCTGAGAGTCCGAGGTAGGATTATCTCTCGTCGTATGTGATGAACTCACTCTAGGAGCCTGAGGTAAGATTATCTCCCGCCAACTGTGTTCATAACACACAGGGTTTGATGAATTGTGGCAAGTGTGATTCTGAGAGTCCAAGGTAGGATTATCTCTCATTGCCTAAACACATACGGTTGGATGAACCATGGTAAGTTCATTCTGAGAGTCCAAGGTAGGATTACCTCTCGCCGAATGTGACAGTTTACCAATTGTTCCACGGTTTTATAGCACATATTTTTATGTGTCAGCAAATAATATTCCAATCTAAAAGGTATTAAGTACTGATATTTTAACAAAACAAACGAAGTCTCGAGTTACGGCTTCATCGACATTAAAAGCTAAGGGTTTGTACATACGTTTTAACTCTACGATTAAAGTTTTCAATATATACATGAACTATCGAATGCTATTTTAATTAAAAACATTTAGTTAAAACGTGCAGCTAAAACTTTAGGTGAATATATAGATAGTTGAAAATGAATAGGCTGTAACGACATGATTTATGGGTACAGGAACGTTAAATCTTTGATCTAGCCGCTCCCAGAAGATGGTCTACTCATTAGTAAAATAAGTACTTACAAATCCAAAAAATAACAACGCGAAAAAAAGCCTATACATTCACATTCAATATGAATAAACGAAAACTTTCAAACTAAAATTAAATTGTAGAGTTAAAACGTATGTACAACACCCTTAGCCTTCAATGTTGTCGAAGCTGTAACTCAAAACCTTTTATCAACCGTGTGAAGAAATAAACTGGCCAAGTGCAAGTTGGACTAACACTTTACCATGGTTCCGTACCATCGAGCAAAAATACTGAATGAAAAATCGAGTTTTTTGTATACGCCTACTAACCCTAACTTAAACTTACTAGTTACTTAACTGAAAATATGATCAGTGATTCTGAATTAGTGATCAGCATTTTTAATTAAACAAGTAAGTAGTAACACACTTAATTTGTTTATATTGTTTTTGTGAAATAAGTCTAAATTATAGTAAGTAATTTGTATTAAACATGAAAATATAGTACAGACCTATTGTTTTATTTATTATAGTTACATAA
Organism: Cabera pusaria; assembly: GCA_954871355.1. NCBI lineage: Eukaryota > Metazoa > Arthropoda > Insecta > Lepidoptera > Geometridae > Cabera > Cabera pusaria. The sequence continues at coordinate 23,959,515 of OX940900.1, forward strand.
GCAAATAAACACTTTTTTCCTACAAAACATTCTATAACTTTTAATGTTTTAAAAATTTGGCAGACCTACATTTTAACACTTGAGCTATTAAATCTTTACCATAGACTAGATATATACTTCAAGTACTGGACAATCAAAGGTATTTTTGTACCAAAACCACAGAATAAGTAAAAAAGGTGATTTTTGTCTGTGTCGCGGACTGGTTGTATTCGACAGTGGTGCTTCAAGACGTTTTTTCCTACAAACCATTGTATATTATAATAACTAAAACAAAATCACAATAAAATATATAATACTAAAAATATATTATTATAACTTTTAATGTTTAAAAAATGTAAAAGTATGTTTATATGTTATTTATCCTTTCACGTCAAAACAGCTCAACAGATTTATGTGAATTTTGTATAAAGTTGGTCAGAGGACTTCGAGAGTGACATAGGCTGCAGTTTATCCCAATAGCATGTTACAATAATATTTTCTTAAAATGTTATTTGTACTTTAATTTTTATTTATCGATATTTTATTGATAAATGTCATGGAACTCACAAGGTAACCGAACTATAAACCGGTTACATGAAGATTTGTACGCCAAGTCGATTGCAGTGTCTTGTCTTTTTCTATTGAACTAATAAGTAATATTTGATGAAAGAGTGCGTACTACATACAAAACGATCAATGTAATGGTCGTCCCCCAGGCTTGCTACTAGCTCCGAAGATTGCGTTGACTCAAATGACATGAGAGAACCCTATTATTTTATCCGTCTCAGTAGAATACTTATTTGTCAGCAAATAATATTCCAATCTAATAGGTATTAAGTACTGATATTTTAACAAAACAAACGAAGTCTCGAGTTACGGCTTTATCGAAATTAAAAGCTAAGGGTTTGTACATACGTTTTAAATTTATGTTTAAACTGTCATGTAGAGATAAATCATGTTCTTATAGTTTATTCATTTTCAAATATCTATAAACTCAAGTTTTCAATATAAACATGAACTATCGAATGCTATTTTAATTAAAAACATTTAGTTAAAACGCGCAGCTAAAACTCTAGGTGAATATACAGATAGTTGAAAATGAATAGGCTGTAAGGACATGATTTATGGGTACAGGAAAGTTAAATCTTTGATCTAGCTACTCCCAGAAGATGGTCTACTCATTCGTAAAATAAGTACTTACAAATCCAAAAAATACAACGCAAAAAAAGCCTACATGTTCACATTCAATATGAATATACGAAAACTTTCAAACTAAAATTAAATCATAGAGTTAAAACGTATGTACAACACCCTTAGCCTTTAATGTTGTCGAAGCTGTAATTCAAAACCTTTTATCAACCGTGTGAAGAAATAAACTGGTCAAATGCAAGTTGGACTAACACTTTACCATGGTTCCGTACCATCGAGCAAAAAAATACTGAAAAATCGAGTTTTTTGTATACGCTCCCTAACTTAAACTTACTAGTTACTTAACTGAAAATATGATCAGTGATTCTGAATTAGTGATTAGCATTTTTAATTAATCAAGTAAGTAGTAGCACACTTAATTTTTATACATTGTTTATGTGAAATACGTATAAATTATAGTAAGTAATTTGTATTAAACATGAAAATGTAGTACCTACTGTTTTATTTATTAAAGTTACATAAGCAAATAAACACTTTTTTCCTACAAAACGTTGTATAACTTTTAGACATTTACCAGACCTAAATTTTAACACTTGAGCTATTGAATCTTAACCATGGAGATAGTACTTTAACTTCAATTCAATTTTTATTTATCGATATTTTATTGATAAATGTCATGGAACGCACAAGGTAACCGAACTATAAACCGGTTATATGAAGATTTGTACGCCAAGTCGATCGCAGTGTCTTGCCTTTTTCTATTGAACTAATAAGTAATATTTGATGAAAGAGTGCGTACTACATAAAAAATGATCAATTTAACGCTCGTCCCCCTGGCTTGCTACTAGCTCCGTGGATTGCGTTGATTCAAATGACATGAGAGAACCCTATTTTTATCAGTCTCAGTAGAATACCTATTTGTCAGCAAATAATATTCCAATCTAAAAGGTAGTAAGTACTCGTATTTTAACAGAATATTTCACCTTTGCAATAGGCTTGGGTATCTGACAGAGGAGTGGAACTATCGTATATCCTTCCATATAATAATAAATTTTGCTCATAAAAGGATATTGATCCGCTTGGTATAACTGCTTCTGATATATCTGAAACTCACTCAAAAAGACACATTATATCCGTTAGTATATTCCATATCCAAAATTAAGCATAGTCGAGATTTTAAACCTATATTATTTAACATTATTATGTCGTATCTGTTGTGTTTTGAACTTGCATTTTTTTTTTCTTACCTGTTGTTAGTGATGATGAGATCCAAATAATTGTATATCACGGTTGAAATTGAATTATAAAAAAATCTTCATTAAGATATACCGGATATATAAAGGTTTTGGTAAGAGGAAGGAAAGATCTAAATCTATATATCCGCTTAGGGATACATATTATCTGAAGATATAGGTCAGTTTATTTCCCTACACTGTTGATAAAAGGTGACTGGGTATCGACTTACGACTACGTCGACATTCTATAATTAAGGCTTGATTTATGCTGTAGAGACAAATATTACATTTTAACCGACTTCGATATATGGAGATACGTACTCGATTTGATTTTATGATTTTTTGTTTGTTACATCATAACTCCAGGTATGTAGAGACAAAGATTACTTTTTAACCAACTTCAATAAACGGAGATACGTACTCGATATGTATGTACGATTAACTCATATCTAACTGTTGTTTATGAACCAAATACTTCCTGTGTGGATTATTAGGCCTGCTAACATCATTACCTAACCACATATAAGTGTTTGCAATTAACAAACGCTGTTTCATAAAATCTTCGACCACGATCGTAAACTCGAAATCGTTCGAAACATCAGGTGAGATAGTGAATAATGAAGACTATTTTCAAATATTTGATGATTATTTAACTTTTTTACTTGTTGTATATTTGGTTTAATAGTGTGTGTAATATTTTACACATTCACTTTTAATTCTATCGTAGTCGGGTAACAGAATAGGTTTTTCTCATGTTAGTTGAGTGCGACCAGTAGGTACATTTATTAGCTTTATGTAATAGATTAAGTTCAAATTTGTTTATTTTGATAAAATACGAGTACTTATTACAATTAAAACTCCGTGTGTAGAGGCCTTCGGCAAAGATTACTATTTAACCGACTTCAATAAACAAGATACGTCGTACTCGATTTTTATGTATGATGTTTTTGATTGTTAACTCATATCTAACTGCTGTTTATGAACCGATTAGGTTTTTTTTTTTGGTATACGAGTACTTATTCCAATTAAAACTCCGTGTGTTTTTGTTCTTTAGAGGAGACTTTCGTTGTTTAGAGGCCTTCGGCAAAAATTACTATTTAACCTACTTCAATAAACGAGATACGTACTAGATTAAAAAATGTTATGTTACTTAACAAAGTGTTGTATATAAAGTACAAAATATATGCACGCAGGGAACCAACTTATTGCTTTGAATTAAAAAATAATCAGCCTTTCAGCATTCAACTTACCACCTGTCAACTTTATCAACAATGCGGAGTACTTACTGTACGACAACTATTTATTAGAGCTGTAATTATCAAACAATATTCTCTTGTAAATAGGTGTCATATTGAAGGAAACGTACTACAGCGAAGAAAATATAAGATCTTTAATATGAAAGTCGCGAGAAAATAATTTGGCTGGAACAGTCTAAACTCGCTAGGACCACTATTTGAAAATCGTGTAAGTAAACACGTTAATATACTGCGTACATCAAGGTATAATTGCAATAAAGTTATTTCCAATTTCCTTTATACACTTGATTATAATAATAATATGGTCACAGAGAATTTCATAGTATCATTAAAGTAGGTAACATCACATTTAAACACACTACACACGCTCACACACAATCAAAAAACACATTTTTGATAGGCATCTGTTTGAATCCATTCTTTAATTCATTCCATCCAATCATTCCAATTAGGTTAAGTATCTATTGAGTTAAAAAATTAAATATTGTCATTAAATTAAACAGTAAATAAGGATTACATAAGATTGCAAAGTTGCTTACTATATACATTATTATAGCATACATTTGTCAAATGCTTAAGGATCAGAGAAGGTTCATGTAACTAGCAATACAGGCTCCTAGTAGACACAGTGCTGGGTACAGAGGTCAGCTAGGTACTACCCATATTGCAATGAAATTATAATTTGTACTGTAACTATTGCTATATACCAACACCAGTTGTAGACATAAATAAAGAATTTATTTATTTATTTATTTTATTCAGCCTTCATCCAAGCGTCGAATGTTGCATTAAAAATAATAATAATAATTCCTCTGATGATTGTACGGTTACGTGCACCCCCATTGCATGTGTTAGTAATTAAGACAATTTTTATCCAAAAAATGTGAAATAATAAAACTCAATAAATAAATAAAACGCAAACTAATCACATTACAAATCTTACTCTAATGGGGCTGATTGTCCGTCTATCGACTGCATAATACTGTCGTAATAGACAACATCTGCAAACAAAAGAGAAGAAAAAAAAAAAACAACATAATATCGTTTAAAAACTAAAAAAGAACCGACTTCAATGTTCATTTTCAGTACCAATTTTGAGATGTTTATCTCAAAATCTCTGGAGATACTTATCAGACCTCGATAAAATTACCATGGTACCACACTTGGGATATCTCCTTTCGAACAAAAAAAAGAATAATCAGAATCGGTGCATAAATGACGAAGTTATCCCCGAACAAACATTAAAAAAAATATATATATACGGTCTAATTGAGAAACCTCCTCCTTTTTTTGAAGTCGGTTAATAAAAAGAAACTCTATGACGCTTGTCGCTTGTTTAAAAATCTTGTTTATTAAGATATTATTTAAATTTACAACAAATAATTATATTAACACACAATTTATATTATATTTTGGAGCTTGGGGTATTCAGACCATGCATTTTTGCCATTCATATAGTCATTTAATGTATAGTATGACTTTTTCATGTAACTGGGATTTGCAAAGGTTTTAAATCTGCACATAGACAGTTAATCATGAATATATTTAGGAAATTTATTATAAAATCGTATACACGTTCCATTAAGTGCTCGATTGTGATATAATAAAAGTCGAAGTATAAAATATGATACTTACTAGGTACGATACCATCATCATCATCATCATCATCATCACCATTCATTTATTTATGATTTCATCCGTCCATCATCTCTCTCAAATAAAAGTAATAAAAAATAAAAAGAATATTCCTAGTCGGTTTTGTTTGGTGACATGACAGTTTTTACTTTCTTGAACTTTACAACACTATTACAGATGTATTATTTTCTATAGAATTTAATAGAAAATTTCATACAATCTTATAGAATTAAAAAATCACCAACACTGTGAGACTGTTACGGAGGCTTATCTTCATATCTCGATAAATTTTCAATCAGACCACACCGAAAGCATACCTTCTCAAACAAAAAAAAATAATTATCAAGTCGGTTAATGTGCTGTCTTTCGTCTCCACGTCCACCATACTTACGAGCGTTAATTTCTGCTTGTTCGTAGACACGAGTTATGTAGTAATCTCTGCGTTCGTTACCCCACTAGGATTCCATTAGAATAAAACATTGAGCAGCTTTACATGCAAAGTTCTAGACGTTGAATAAAGTAATTTATCATGGCGGAAGTAAAAGTGCTTTTGAACCAATTATTTATTAAAATGATTGAGAAATTTGTAATCCGACACAATATGGTTTGTGATGAATATGTGCTTAGTGACAATGTAATAAATTCGTTTATTAAAGTAGGAATCATCTCAGCTGATGTGATGGAAAAAGGCACTATAGCAGCAATGATTATTGTTATGGAAGAGATTAATAACATCACATCCCGGATACTAGATCTGGCCGGAGATGTGACTATTATGAATAATTGGTTAAAAAAAAAAAAAATACCACGATGGAAGAACAACTTTGTTTAGAGGTACCTATATGGTAACTAAACAAACAAGCAGAGAGACGTAAGTGGATGTGTGTGGAATTAAAATTATCTTCCAAAATCGACGAAACGGTTCCGTCATTGTGGTTAATGACATTAAATAGTGTGATCCATAAATATTTATATTGGTGTGAGAAATATCTGTCACACAAAAACTCTGCAGTGCTTGCTAATATTAAAAAAGAATATCTATCTCGGGCCCATATGTTGGTGTGGAAGTGGCGACTAAAAACGTATCGTCCCGATAGAAAAATATTTCATGTTTGTGGTGAACGTTTCGCAAAATTATGTTAAGATAAGTAAAAGTTAAGAAGCGGTGAACAGTGACTTGGGAAAGGTCTATATCCAGCAGTGGACTGATAGCGGCTGATTATGATGATGATGAAGTAATAGTTTAATCATTAACGTATTTATATTATTAACGAAACATGTTTTGATAAATAATGTATATTTAGTTTTGTAAATTTTTTGAGGTATGACTTTAACATTTTAGTAGCAGTAATAAGAATATTGAATGATTCTTTTTCATTTTCTATTAAACATTTTTGTAAGTATATCAATCAATTAATAATAAAGGTACATAGACACATTGTTCAAAAATGTATGCTTTTCTGTTACTATCTGTAATAATATTGTATATTCAGTTTTGTTAATTTTTGAATTAATTGGTGTATGACTTGTACATTTTTGTAGCAATAAATGATTTGTGTGATAGAATGTTTAAATAATATTATAATATTACCTACTTAAATTTGCAGGAAAATTAAATAATAAGAATATTTTATTATTATTTTTTTATTTTCTTCTGAAATTTTTGTGCAAGTATATTAATCAAAACTTGCTGCTTCTCTGTACTAACTGTAATAATAATGTTTATTTAGTTTTGTAAATTTTTGGTGTACAACTTGAACATTTTAGTAGTAATAAATGATATTTATGGTAGAATGTTAAAATAATATATATATGATAATTATTTGATAATAAAATTGAATGATTATTTTTGTTTTCTAATAAAATTGTTTACAAGTATATTAATCAATAAATAATATAGGTACATAGATACATTTTTTCAGAAACTGCTGCTTCTCTGTACTAACTGTAATGCTTTAAAATCGAAGCTAAAACTAATTTTAGTTAACAAATCCTACTATAGTGTGCAAGAATATTAATTGACAAAAAATTAACTGCCATTAACTATATTACCTATCAAATAATTTAATTTTATAATTAATTTTAAGTTGTATATGGATGAGTACAGAGGGCTTTATTAATCATTATGGTATACCTGTATTCTTAATAAATAAATTGATTGATTTATTGTTTTTTATTATAAAACCCCACAACAGGCACTCACATTATTAAAGTTTATTTTGAGATACTCTTTGGTTATTATTCATCTGTCAAAATTAGGTTGGTTTAAAAAGTAGGTTGGTCAAAATTAATAATATAATTTGGTAGGGTAATCCTACATTTATGAACCAATAAACTACATCAACGTTCAAGACGCCTTAGAAATAAAATATAAACGTTAAATATTATTTCAAATTTCATTACACAAATTAAAATTGAAACCTATAGTTTGGTTCGTTAACTTCATAGCAGCGAAGTATCATATCCTTAGGTGTATGTTTGTATACTGGAAAGGACCATTCAATTAATTCGAAAGTAATACTGAACTTTGATGCAGTTTCTTAGTTCGCGAGTGTATATTCTGTCAGAGAAATTAATTTTGATTTTATTAAACGAACATTCTGATCAGCTACATTTCATTATTTAGCATTACAATACATCCTGTATACTACATTTAAAGCACCTAATCATGCAACATCGTGATTATTTGAAAAAAATTAAGATCACCGGTTCTGGCAACGGATTTGGTACATAGGTAGTGGACCCGGTTGTCCGGATTGCAATCCCTTTTCATGTTTTACGTTATTATTTTCCCACGCTCCGATAGGTATCGTTATAGCTCGACTATGATTTATTCTGTAGTCAATTCCAAGAACTTTGTTAGCATTTCTATAAAATAAGGCCAAAACACCCTCTTTGAGTTTTAACTGCTCGTTTTCACTAAATAGTTTGACTATACATATAAATGATAGTTTAACTGAATAAGTACTCGTACTTTAACAAAACAAGCAAATTTTAACCTAATGGTCGAACCACCTTTGAAATCGGATCAAACCTTTGAAATGCGCCAACTCGAATGACAATATAAAAAATCACCCCATTACCCGACTACGATAGATTAAAAGATAGAAAAATTAAAAGTTAGTGCATAAAATATTAAAATCATATTTTATGTGTTTAGATAATAAGACGGTATCTAATTATTTGAACTGTACAATACACCATACGGAAAGTATTACTATAAGATCGTTCACAAAACAAAAAACCGACTTCACATGCTGCGCAAGTCATTTTCAGTACTAAGTTTGAGGTCTTTATCTCGATATCTCTGGAGATACTTATCAGATCTTGATAAAATTAAAATGGCACTACACTGTAAACATATTCTATTTATAAAGAATAAAAACATTCTCCAAATCCACACACAGTTAATTAATGATGAAGTTCTGAGGTAACAAAAAAATACAATTCTACAGACGAATTGAGTACATCCTCCTTTATGTGAAGTCGGTAAAAAGAAAAAAACAAATCAGTTCATAAATGATTTTTATAACAAACAAAAAAGTAATTCGTACAAACGCTATCTGTTAAGTCTGTTAAAAAATAATTTGTCGTAAGGCCGCTACACACCTTGAGTTTTAACTGCTCGTTTTCACTAAATAGTTTGACTATACATATGAATGATAGTTTAACTGAATGGTTATAATTATAATTTAAAATCGTTAATAAACTAAAAGAACCAACTTCAAATGCCGCGCTAGTCATGTACCAAAATTTGATGTGTTTATCTCCATATCTCTTGAGATAGTCATGAGATCTCGATGAAATTTAAATGAAATTACTTGGAAAGTGTGTCCTTTTAAACAATATGAAAATATTTTAAATCGGTACGCCCATCTTTGAGTAATCGAGAAGCATACATAAAAAAGATTCCGACGAATTCAGAACCTACTCCTTGGTTAGGTGTTGGTTAAAATAGCATTCAATTAACTGTACAGTGCAAACTTAATGGTATAAAAATTTACAGGTTATAGGGTCATGATTTATCTGTACCTACAGAACAGTTCAATCGCAGAATTAAAGTAGAAAGTGTGTGCGAACCCTTAATTAAAAAAATGCTGACATGTGTAACTCAACCTATGTGCCTATTTACCTTCGTGCGTGTGAACAAAACCATTCTATAAGTAATCGGTGTAGTTATTGGTGAGTGTAGTTCTGTGACTATTTGGAAATAACAAGTAAGTACCTAGCTTTTATTGTATAATACTTTCAGATTCAGATTCAGATATTTTATTTGCATGCATGCTTTGCAACGTAAACTTTTTTAGTTGATTCGGAAATAAAAACCAAGTTTCTATAATAAAGATTTTCTCAATGACTAGAAATCAAAAAAATAAAAAAGGTCTTAATACGACAAAAAGTTCTATTAACCAACTTAAAAATAAGGTGGATGTTCTATGTTTCACTGTAAAAATATTTATTATTTTTTTCTGTCAATTGTGGTCCGATTTTTTAAATTATATTTTTATTTGAAAGATTATACTTGTGTAGTGGTCCCATTGTAAATTTATCAAGATCTAATGAGTATCTCCAGAGATATGGAGATAATAACCGCAAACTTGCCACTCAAATTGATTATAGTGGCATTTGAAGTCGGTTTTTTAAACGATCCTAATTATTTTGAACATGTTATTTAAATGTTAGGTAAAGAGAATTATATTAAAAAATTAAATCAAAATTGTTATTTTTCGATTGCTGTTTATATCGATATAACTACACGCTGATTTAATGTTTAGTTATTTCCAAGTTTCATTTGAGTTATTCTGAGTAAAGATTTTTTTTAATTAAATTGTGTATTCATAGTTTTGAACTAATGTGTACCAATCTCTATTTTACAGGAGCGACAAGCAGCATCTCATCAGCAGATCTTCGTGAATTTCATAAATTAAAATCCTTTAGATGAAAATGGTGAGTGACTACGCTTGAATTTTAATTTATGTATGTACACACATTTTTTTAAAGCACAGAAAATATAAAAGTTGATGCTTTAGGGGTAGCAGATTTTAATTTTGTAATATTTTTATATTGTTTCAGATTTCCAGTATGAACACCTACGCTCTGGAATTATACTCTGGACACTACCATGGATCATCCAACCGTATGTGTTACGGACACAGTTGATCAAAATTATTACTCCAGGGTCATTGAGAGTTCTAAAACACAAATGGCGAGAGATAATCAATTTGTGGTTATTGGGTGTTCTACTCCACCCACCACCCTGTGGGTGGAGTAGAACACCCAATAACCACCTACTCGTGGAGACCTAATTTGCAACCTAAGTCGACTAAAACGGTCGAAAAAACACGTTTCTTACGAACGCTGCTCAATTGAAAATAGATAGAAGAATATTTTCTATCGAAGAGTTGTACAACTTAATAAGACCTACAAAAAAGTCCGCGACAGCATATGTCTATCTCTTAAGGTTGACTCACAGTAACCATTTTAATCTTTAATTTTTTGTTAAAAAATATTACATAACTTCCAAGGCTAATTTCAAGTATATAGTATTAATCCTTATCCAAATAATTACGTTATTTAGCTTGGCCACATATTATAGATTAAAATTGTCCTTTACAGTATATAATTCAAATGAAAACTCTAGAAGATATCACGGATTTCACATACACGCATTCCAAAATTAATAAAATATCTGCAGTGCTACCACAGATTAGGTCATAGTTACTACGAAAATATTATTATAAGCTTAGCTATGCTATAGATCCCCATTGATCACAATCAATTTGAAGTCATTATAGTATAATAATATGATCTATTGTATAAAATAATATTCATCTATATATATAATAATATAATATTTTAAACCACCCCGACTGATCTATGTATAATCTTTTAATTAAAAGCATTCCAATGACTCTAAACACGACATTTAAAATCTGAGCTGTAGCCTGTAAGTTGGTGAGGATTTGAGTATTCTGTAGAGTCCAGGAGATGTCCCAGCATCAGGTCAATGCTCCCATGTTCTTACAATATCGTTGAAGAAGAAGATTTTCGAATTGATCAGACCTATGAAAGTTGATTTCATAGCGCAATTAACTAGAAAATAGCTCATAGTTTTATAACGATTGAACGAATTTTCATGGATCAAAGCTACTACTAGAACACTCTCGATAAAGACGTCTATCAAACAAAAAAAAATCAATAATAAAATCAAAATCGGTTCATCCGGTTGGGTGCTAAGATGCTACAGACAGACACAGATACACACGTTAAACGTATAATACTCCTTCTTTGATCCCATGATTTGATTGATTTTGATTCAATGATCCCACTACCTCTGTACGAAAACCCATGATTCATGAATGCACATAAATCTTTCATTGGTAGGTATATAGCTAGGATTAGAACCAACGACCGTCGGGTCAGAACCAGGGTAACTATTCTTTACGCCATAGGGCCGTCCAATATCACTACGTAAGTATTATAAATCAAAGTCCATCACTGCGTCTGTCTGTCTGTTCGCAATAATCTCAATAGCTACTGAACGGATCATCACGCGGTTTTTTACCAATAGCCTTTTCAACGTTTTCCTACTGAAGGTTGATCTGAGTTCCTTCACAAGGAGATAAAAGATTTCGCTGTCAACAAATCGGTATTTATTGCTTCTAGTATTGCCGGGTATCAATAGGCGGCGGTAACTACTTAAAATCAGGTGGGCTGCATGAATGTTTGCTGCTTTTTAATTACAATAAAAACACAGTAAGGACAGTTCTATAGGCATCAATCTCCACTACCCATCCAGTTTGAGGACAGATCTAACCATCATTAAAGGATTATCAGAGAATAACTTCCATTAGCATATTGCTTGGTATCTCAGTAGTTTGTATCTGTTAATGGCGACCCTCCGAGTTTCACCACTTTTAGACACTTTCTGGACTTTGAAACATGTGTTTGCGATTTGACTATTTAGACTCAAGGTTCTTGTAGGGTCTGCCTTAATGGATGGCGGCTGGGAAGAAGAGTTTGTATATTTTGCTTTTTGTTTTTTTTTTTTTTACAGGAGTTTATATAATAAGACCAGCAAGATGCTGGTCTGATGGTAAGCGACAACGTCTGTCTACGAAGGTTGATTTACATGATGCCGGTGCTGGTATGATATCTATTTATATCTGGCGGCCGGCGCTGGACTGGCATGGAAAGCCATTTACACGGTGCCATGGCGCTGGCACCAGTCTAGGCATGCCAGCAGCCAGTACTAGCATCGCATAAATAATACTTTATAGATACTGGACATTGTACTGTCATGTTAGATACTAGAAGTGTCCCGCGACTTCGCCCGCGTTAAAAAATTATTTTATTTACTTAAAACTATTCTTTTGTAAAAACGATTCTATCATTAAATACATCAAATAAGAATAAGCCAAATCGCTTCACCCGTTTTCATGTTATCGCGTGACTTAGGCAATTTGGGATTCATATATATAAAACCCGAAAAACGCAAATTTTCAGACTTTGTTACCTACCCCATTTCGAAAAATCCTACAACACGTAGTTTGTCTCATTTTGTTTCGCCATACAAACTTTGAATCCCCGTTCCGTATCCGGGAGGAATTATTAGAAAATCCTTTCTGAGCGGATATTCTACGTCATAATAACTATCTGCATTCTAAATTTCAGCGTAATCCGAAACAATATTGATTTTTAGACTTTGTTACTCCAGTTTATCCTCTTAGGGTGGCGTTTTGAAAAAGTCTGAAACTCGTATTTACTTATTTATTTACAGAAGTACTTGTATGAAATGTCGAATAAAATGACTATCCAAACTTTGAAACCCCGCTTCATCCCCTTGAAAAGTTAATTTTGAAAAATTCTTTTTTTGCTGATACCAAGTCAAAATAACTATCTGCATGGCAAATTTCAGCGCAATCCGAAACAATATTGATTTCAGACTTCATTACCCCACTTCACTCTTTAAGGGGTGGAATTTTGAAAGAGCCTGAAACACGTATTAACGAACTTAAGTACGTGTGTTGAGTTTCAGATTTTTTTTAAATTCCACCCCTAAGAGGGTGAAATGGAGTAACAAAATGTGATAATCAATATTGTTTCAGATTGCGCTGAAATTTGGCATGCAGATAGTAATTACGACGTTAATTCCCTCTAAGTTTTACTATTAATTATTCTGTGCTCTAAGAAAGAATTTTCCAAAATTCACCCCTGAAGGGGATGAAACGGGGGTTCTAAGTTTGTATGGAGAAACAAGATTAGATAGTCTTTTATATTCGAAACTTAACACAAGTACTTAAGTTCGTTAATACGTGTTTCAGGCTCTTTCAAAATTCCACCCCTAAAAGAGTGAAGTGGGGTAATGAAGTCTGAAATCAATATTGTTTCGGATTGCGCTGAAATTTGCCATGCAGATAGTTATTTTGATTTTGTATCCGCAAAAAAAGAATTTTTCAAAATTAACTTTTCAAGGGGATGAAGCGGGGTTTCAAAGTTTGGATAGTCATTTTATTCGACATTTCATACAAGTACTTCTGTAAATAAATAAGTAAATACGAGTTTCAAACTTTTTCAAAATGCCACCCTAAGAGGATAAACTGGAGTAACAAAGTCTAAAAATCAATATTGTTTCGGATTACGCTGAAATTTAGAATGCAGATAGTTATTATGACGTAGGTATCCGCTCAGAAAGGATTTTCTAATAATTCCTCCCGGATACGGAACGGGGATTCAAAGTTTGTATGGCGAAACAAAATGAGACAAACTACGTGTTGTAGGATTTTTCGAAATGGGGTAGGTAACAAAGTCTGAAAATTTGCGTTTTTCGGGTTTTATATATATGAATCCCAAATTGCCTAAGTCACGCGATAACATGAAAACGGGTGAAGCGATTTGGCTTATTCTTATTTGATGTATTTAATGATAGAATCGTTTTTACAAAAGAATAGTTTTAAGTAAATAAAATAATTTTTTAACGCGGGCAAAGTCGCGGGACACTTCTAGTATCTAACATGACAGTACAATGTCCAGTATCTATAAAGTATTATTTATGCGATGCTAGTACTGGCTGCTGGCATGCCTAGACTGGTGCCAGCGCCATGGCACCGTGTAAATGGCTTTCCATGCCAGTCCAGCGCCAGCCGCCAGATATAAATAGATATCATACCAGCACCGGCATCATGTAAATCAACCTTCGTAGACAGACGTTGTCGCTTACCATCAGACCAGCATCTTGCTGGTCTTATTATATAAACTCCTGTAAAAAAAAAAAAACAAAAAGCAAAATATACAAACTCTTCTTCCCAGCCGCCATCCATTAAGGCAGACCCTACAAGAACCTTGAGTCTAAATAGTCAAATCGCAAACACATGTTTCAAAGTCCAGAAAGTGTCTAAAAGTGGTGAAACTCGGAGGGTCGCCATTAACAGATACAAACTACTGAGATACCAAGCAATATGCTAATGGAAGTTATTCTCTGATAATCCTTTAATGATGGTTAGATCTGTCCTCAAACTGGATGGGTAGTGGAGATTGATGCCTATAGAACTGTCCTTACTGTGTTTTTATTGTAATTAAAAAGCAGCAAACATTCATGCAGCCCACCTGATTTTAAGTAGTTACCGCCGCCTATTGATACCCGGCAATACTAGAAGCAATAAATACCGATTTGTTGACAGCGAAATCTTTTATCTCCTTGTGAAGGAACTCAGATCAACCTTCAGTAGGAAAACGTTGAAAAGAAGGTTCAACAAACACTTCCACATCTCGGTACGTTCCTTTGATTGAATGTTGCCTGACCTTTGATTCGGATCTATAAAATTCAACTCAATGGCGTAACATTAAAATAATAGCTATTCCAAAAGCAAACAGTGATCCAAACGTACAACCTAATTTACGACCTATATCTCTTATCTGTTGTCTCTGCAAAATATTCCATTCAATGATTTGTAAACGTATTGAGTGGTATGTAGAAAAAAATAAGATTTTACCCGAGACCACATCCGGATTTAGAAAAAGACAGTCTTGCATAGATTGTTTGACTCGACTAGTGTCACACATTCAGATAGGATTTTCTAAAAACATACCTACATTGGCAGTGTTTCTAGACGTTGAAAATGCCTACAATAATATTCTCATTGATAGACTTGTTATAATTTTAGATAAGTTGGGAATGGGATATCGAATTTGTCAATACCTATGGAATTTTCTAAGTGAAAGAGTACTAAAAATTGAGGATGAGTGTAATAACGAACGATTTATAACTAGACGGACAGGTAGAGGCCTGGCACAGGGAGACCCTCTTTCTCCTCTCTTATTTAATATAGCTACGCACGAAATAGGGCTAGACTTACAAAACGTTAATATACTACAATATGCTGATGACTTTGTTATATATACACAAAATAGTAACCATGACACAGGACTTACCTATTTAAATTGCGCTTTAAATTCAATATTTAGATCATTTGAGCTACTAGGGTTACAGATATCACCAATCAAAACACAAATATGCAAATTTAGGAAGGGAAGAGAGAGAAATCAAGTTACTCTTACTGTGGGCGATACCAGTATCACTAATGTTAACTGTGTCAAATATTTAGGCTTGTGGTTAGACAAGTCATTGACATGGAACAAACATATAAACGAGACAGTACAAAAAACCGCTAAGACTTTAAATTTAATTAAAGTTTTAGCAGGTTCTTCATGGGGCCTACACCCTAAACACATCCGCCGTCTCTACATTGCCTTGATACGGAGTAAAATAGATTTCGGGAGTTTTTTGTTTGATACTGCAGCTAAATCGAATCTTTATAAATTGGACAAAATACAGAATATAGCAATGCGTGTCGTGGGTGGATTCATCAGGTCTACACCCATACACGTCATGGAAAGCGAACTAGGTATTTACCCGCTACATTTAAGGCGCCAGTATCTTGCAACAAAATATTGTCTGAAGGTTCAGAATACATCTCATCGCACTGTTAGTATCCTCAAAGAACTTGCCGGCAATTTAACATCGCCACACTGGGGTTGTAAAAAGAAACCGCTTTTACCTATAAGTTTTGATGACACTAAATTGGAAAGAATTAAAACAAACACTCCTTTAAATATGTTTAGGCTAAATACATGGGTTTCTAACATAGATACAGATTTTATTGTTACTAAAGTTGAAGGAATAAGGGTAGCAAAAAATAGATACGATATCAATACACTTAAAAATAATACACTTCATATGATAAATATTGAATATGCAGGCTGGTATAAATTATATACTGATGGTTCTAAAACCTGTGACGGCATTGGAGCCGCTTATTTTGATCCAACCAATAACAAAAGTGAATTATACAAAATCATATCAAAATATAATTCAATAATGGCAGTCGAATTACTGGCAATCTCAGAGGCACTATCATATGTATTTACTCTGGATCTCAATAATGTCGTAATTTTTACAGATAGTCGAAGCGCTTTACAACATATAACTCGTTGTGCCTCCCATGTTAGTGGTGCTTCTATAGCATATAATATAATAAGTAAAGTTTTAGCACTTAAAGACAAAGGTGTAAAACTAAGAATACAGTGGATACCTTCACATATAAATATTAAAGGAAATGATGAGGCTGATAGATTGGCGAAAAATGCTATTTATTATGGTTCAGAATTATATTTAATACCGGAAGATAACGATATACTTAGTAGATATAGATATAAAATTTTTGAAAAATGGAAGTTACAATTTAATACGATGTCACACGAGAAAGGTATTTGGTACAAAATTATTCAGAATGAGCCAGTGTCGATTCCCTGGTTTAATAATACAAAGTTAAAACGACATTTAATAGTGGTGGCTCACAGACTCCGCTCCGGACACATGCCACTCAATAAGTTTAAGCATCTGATGAAATTAGTTGACTCGCCCAATTGCACCTCGTGCGGTGTCCTAGAGGATGTCCATCATATCCTCGTGGAGTGTGTGCGGAGCGAGTCGATGAGGGTTAGCATGCTCACTCAGCATAATACCAATCTACTCGAAGTCGGTGTAATTCAGAGTGTTTTGTCCGTGCCACTGTGTGAAGCGGCCAAAACACTATATTTAATGGTGTATGATTTGTTAAAATGATGTTATGTATATATATTTGTAAAAACAGGGCTGACATAGTCGCTGAGTGACAAAAGCCCTACCAAAAATTAGATTAAAAAAAAAAAAAAAATTACAAAAAAAAAAAAAAAAAAAAAAAAAAAATTCATAATGCGTCTGTAGCGACACAGTTGCATGTACATTGCATTTTGCCGATTTAGCACTATGCAATATATGACGCAAGTTCCCTACACCAGTCGTCACCATGCTAGCTCGCTCGTAATACGTTATATTTGTAATTAGACATAAACTAAAAAGACAATATACCGAGTGATTATTTTTATATGTGACTTTTATTAATATCAATATAGTATATTGCCAAACGTCGATTGAAAACTTTCAATTACAAAGCAGCAATGATTCTAGTCGAAAAGGTTTTTACGACCAACAAGCTCACGGATTCATTCCAAATACAAAATCAGGCTTCTGACTTCGAATGTTTCGGATTTAAATTAGAATACATAGATATGTAGATAAGAGGCCATATATACACCATATTATTCACCACAGGCTCTTCTATCTATTCCACTTCATCTAATATCTACGACTAGTCCCAAAAGTTTTGTAGTGAAACAATGTCACAACAGAAATAGTTGAGGGCAATGGAGATTATTGTGAGGCTTTTCGGCATCATCAACAGTTCTATGGCCTTCAGGAAACTTAGCTATGTTCTATGTTAGAAGCTCAAACAGCCTTGTTTTAATCTGTGGTCGAAGGCACGGCCGTAGCTGGGGGGGGGGGGGTATTGTGGGGCAATGCTCTACCTTAAAAATACCAAAAACTAAGACGAATTAATATAATATATATATATATATATAAATAAACTGTTTGTTCATAGTTTGAGATAAAAAATTGTAACGATAGGTATCTAAACTTTTCCAAACATACTTCAGTTTGTGACATTCATTTCATTTTATAATAATTATTTGTTCTGTGTATAGATGGCTTATGAATGAAGCGCTATCACATGAAGCGATGGGTCTATTTAATTATAATATCTGTGAGCAGAGGGGATTCCCCGTACCATAGATAATAAATGATAATGACCTGAATGATAGATATAACATAATGTATACACATGGGCTATATTGTAATCTATGGTACGGAGAATCCTCTTTTAAACTATATAAACATAAACTAGAGATTGATTACAGTGGAGTAGCGTGATTCCACGGCCCCGGGCGGCACACGAAAAGGGGCGGCAGCAAGCCGCGATTTATGAAGTAAAAAATAAAAAATCATTTTTACCATTGCCACTCGAAAAAGAGCACTTTATTCATCGACAGCAGTGAATAAAATGCTCTTTACTCACTCGGTGAATAAAAACATTTTGATTTTGGAACAATCATGAAATACGAATTATGTACAAAAAATAAACAAATCTTGCTGAACTGGCTGGCTAAATGGATACCATAGAAGCTAAATAATTAAATAAAAATAAAAATCCCGCCAATTTTGGTTAAATTCTTTTTTTGATATCATTATTGCTCTATACGATTAGTGTATTCAGCCAGAATCAAGTATTAAAATTATTCAAGTTTTTGTAAATTCAAGGTATAAAGTTGAGTCAAAGTTACATTTCTGATCAAATTGAAGCCACAGTCTATCCAAGTTATACCCTTAATAAAGAGGTGAACTTTACTGAAGATTTTCAGTGCAAATTTGGTGAGAACGCAAATAGCATGTTTTTCAAGATTGTGCTGTTTCCCTACACTCGCATACATTCACTGGCACTAAACGGTTTATAAGATCCACATTTATTACACATTAATAATAAAATATGATAAATATAAATATTGTAAATAGGTACAACTATTATTGTTATATACCGGCTGTAGTTCACGTTCACGATCACGAGATCGCGATCTCACCGCGTGACCTCACTCCCGAGGAAGAGCGACTGACTCGCTCGAAACCTAGGTCGAGATTCGAATTCGACTAAAGGTACGTGAATTACAGCCGGTATATAACAATAATAATGTCACAAATTCACGATAATTTTAAAATTAAAATAGGTACAACTATTTATTTTCTCGCAGTCAATGGTAAAAAGAAGATTCAAGATCATTCATTCAAGACACGACTCTTCAATAAAAAATTTAATTTCGGTCCTTGTATCCCTCGCTCCGCTCAGGATTCTATGGCAGTTTAAGTTTTTACTTCCGCCCTACCTGTAACCAATGCTGCCCTACCTCAAATTAGACTCTAGCTACAGCCCTGGTCGAAGGGTCTTCCTTCTTGCTTGAACTCATGTCAAGTGCGACGTTAACTATTTCAAGGTCAAATAAGTTTTTTAATTGAGTATAATTTAATGTTTATTCATCCAGATATTTCAGTATGTTATTCCTTAGAATGGTTATAGACACTCACGCGTCAAATTGTCGACATTGGTCTGACTAGTTTCGGACACTTAATAAGTTCTTCATTTGGGATCCTCGCTTATCGCACCTAGCGCAACAAGCAATTGACTTTAGACACAGTAATGTTAATTACCGTGCTTTTGAGTTATTCCAGTATTTAAATGTATATGATGTAGGTGTGTATTTTTGCTTGGGTCAAATCTTGCAAGCTGAATTAAAATCACTTCTTCTTGTGGGGCGCAGATGAGATTTACACGTCGGTTTAGTTAAAATGGCAATGCAATTTTGTGATAAGCATGATTTGATTTCACACAAAGGGCTCTAGACTAAAGAACCCCTCAACGGTCGGCATTCCATTAAGAAATCCCATCGTTTTAAATGCCTTCAAAATAATTAATTGCTATTCCCATTTGTTACATTTTTTAAATAATTATAGAACGCAAAATAAATTTTACGCATTGTGTTAATTTTTGAGAGATTAATCTAAACCTAATACCTACCCAGTAGCTTGGCAAGTACGAGCGAAGTAATTTTCCTCGATTCATCAATATAAGCACCTCAATTGATGAACGATGTGTCAAAACTTCCACAAAGAGGATCCTTGAACGCCAATATTCTTTAAAATGTCTTCACAAACTTACTTATTAAAGTAGAATGAATCATTTATAATTTTCGTTACAATGACAATTTCATTAGGTGTCGAAATAATGAGTAATTACGAAATAAAGAAAGAGATAAAGATTTAAGTACCTATTTGTAGTAGGTACGTAGGTACTTATTTGATAGGTGTTTATAGGCAGCGGTTTTTAGCTGATTGCCTAAAGGCGGGCTGCTTGAATGCCCACTATGAAATAAAGTTATTAGTAAACGGCTGTAGTAGCGGATCTACGGTAATACAAAGGGCTCAAGCAAATAATCTCGTGAAGTGCGAATCGGACTCGCACACGTAGGGTTCCGTACCACGGTACTAGAAATAATATTGAACAAAATTTGCCAAAAAGCACGTTTATTGTATGGGTTCAATTTTTAACTTTATTCTGTTTTTAGTGTTTGTTGTTATAGCGGCCATAGTAAATAATACCTACATACTCTCCTGGATCCGCTATTGCATTTTACATCTTCTACAATTAAATAATAAAGGAGATCCCCATACAAAAAACGTGTTTTTTCGGGCGTTTTATGCTCGATCTTTTTTGCTTGAACTTATGAACTATACCCAATAGATAGATACTTGAAATGTTCACAAAGTATATATTACTATGGCCGCTATAATAACAAATACTAAAAACATAATAAAGTTAAAAATAAAAGGGGGTCCCCATACAAGGAACGTGTTTTTTCAAGTATTTTATGCTCGATCTTACAAAACCCACATTGATAGATATTTGAAATTTGCTCATAGTGTTTATTACAATGGTTGATATAACATCAAATAATAAAAACTAACTTAAATTAAAAATTAAAGCGGGTCCTCAAACAAAAATCTTATTTTCCGGCAAATTTTGTTCAATCGGAACTGTACGTGTGCGAGTCCGACTCGCACTTGGCCAGATGATTGTAATATTAAGTCTGGATTACAATAATTACAACCAAAGTTCCTTATTATTTAGACTTCTGTGGTTGCAATGATATTAAATCGACACTAAACGCAAGTAAAGTTAACTGCGATAATTGTATTATGTTAAGAAACAACACGTGAATGACATTATTTTGTATTCATACTCTCATACCACCAACAATGAATTACCAATAGTATATTATGGTAGCTACACACGATCAGGTTTAGAGCGTCAAGTTTGCAGCGGGCTTGACGTGGCGTTCAGTCACTTTGACGCCAGAAAACAAATAAGCAGAGAAGTAAAGCTTTATAGTACTGTACGCGTACTCGAGCAATGCACAGATTTTACTGAAAAACAAGGAGATACTTTATAGCATGAGGATGAACGTAGGCTTCTTTTTGTTAAAATGAAATATAATTTTGACACATAGCTTAAATAACTCATATCACACAAAGCTTAATTGACAGAGCTGTACAATGATAGTTAAACACAATCCAAAATTTAATCGTACCAACGGGACTTGAACCCGCAACCTCCGGAATAACATGTTGCTTAATTGGCAAAGCACCGGAACATGTTATTCCGGAGGTTGCGGGTTCAAGTCCCGTTGGTACGATGAAATTTTGGATTGTGTTTAACAATTTACAAAAATATTAAGTGTGTAAGACTTCAAAGAAACATAATAT
Source organism: Cabera pusaria (assembly GCA_954871355.1). Lineage (NCBI taxonomy): Eukaryota > Metazoa > Arthropoda > Insecta > Lepidoptera > Geometridae > Cabera > Cabera pusaria. The sequence goes on from OX940900.1 coordinate 23,981,516, forward strand.
CTGTACAATGATACTTAACATTCTTGGTGTACGTGAACGAAGTCGTGGGTATCAGCTAGTGAGTCATATACAGTAAGTAAGCGCTTTGTTTGTAAAAATTAATTGGCCATTAATTTTAAAGGCATTTTCCAAGGCCACAAGCTTCAATAGCTTGATCGTGTATGGCCAACTTTACTAAACTTGGGGACGTGTTGAAATTCCTATTAGGGGTGTATTAGACATTCCACTTGCGCGTTTGTGGTGCGTAATACTATGTTCAGACCAGTGCCCTTAGTACGAGTTTTCATACCAAACTCGATATCGTATATACGAACAAATTTTGTATGAAAATAGTACAGCGCCTCTAGTGCACTTAACTACTAGTGCACTTACTAGTGTCTACACTTAACTAAATTTAGACCAATCAGGGAGCCAGAATCGAAACTCAAAAATCGAAAACTATGTGAGATCTGTCAAAGCGTTTACGATAAAAACTCGTACTAAGGGTACCTACAGTGCCACAAGTATAACTTGGCGGTGGTGGTTTTTGGAACTAATTCTTTTAATTGAAACTGTGAGTTTGACGTTTGAGAGATTACCGCGACATTATTGTTGATAAATCTGCTACATTAAAATACAATAATGCCAAAAGTAATTAAAAGTGGTTTAAGAGAAACAGTTATCAAAGTACAAAGTAAAAGCACAGTGGCGCACAGGCACGCCAAGTTATACTTGCCGGACTGTACCTACAGGCGATTGTTCAACTTCCAAGGGCTGCAACTTACACACATACCTACTCATTCGATATTTTTCTATCGATTAAATTGCGCTTAATTAGCTAGTCAAATAGCTTAATTCTTAACCTTATGGTTTAAGCTATTTGACTATTTGATAATAATATATATCATATAGTAACGAGACGAGTACTTCTAACCGGTACCTACTCATCGATTCCAAAGTATCGATACTAAAAGTAGGTATACTTGGAATCGAAAGAAAACTACAGCCCTAGGAAGTTATACAACAACAAGTAAAATCTTAAAAAACCTTTATAAACACAAGCTTAAACATAACCTAGGGCCAGAGTAAGTCAAGACAAATCCAACAAGCCCAAACACGACATGTGTAGTTTAGGAGTTCCTTTGGCCACCTTCCAGCTCCATCATCAGATCAGCACCAAGTCATCATAATATTGCATTGTCACGCGATTTACACATGTATGCCAAATTTCAGCTCAATCGAGCCCCTGGAAGTCGCTCTTCGGCGTGCGGGGATTGCTACTGTACATTTTGCAATCTAGCACATTCCGCTCCGCTGCTGTCCCCACAGTAAGTACCTAAAAAAACTGTACGAGTTTTCAAAACGGTAAGTTTTTCCTACTAGGCTTATTATTCTACAAATAGGCGCCGAATAACCAGAATAACTGACAGGTTCGTTCAGGACAGGACAGGACGTTTATTTGGTTTATAAAGTTTTGATACTTATAGCGCCATCTTTGATGCATTAGTCGAACTCTTACATCAACTACTTAACAAAGCGATACTAATTTAGCAACCATGAAAAAATACTAAGATGATAGCGTAATGAGTAATTTTAATGAATTAAATATCACCATTTAAATATTTCTATGAACATTTGCCAGACTAGATACCTCGAAAATTTGTTGCATAAGAAACTATTTAGAAATCTTGAACGACCTTGAACAAAAAGGAAACATTACATTTTCTTTCAGTTACGCCATTCTTTTCTAGATGGCGCTACAAGTTCAGTAAACAAAATAATATTGTCACGCCCAAATATAACATATCCGTACGCGATTGTATGTAATTGTGAGATAAAATCGTGTCTTTTTCAATTTTTATTATCTTTTCAATTCATGGCATCGAATAAAGACTTTTATTTGCGAGTTTTCCTTTGCAATAATAATGCAACAAGAAAATGACGTTTGTTTTATTTCAAGTTCTTTTCATTCCGCGAGTCATGCCGCCTGTCTCTTTCGCACGGCTTCACCGTTGTAGTGTGTAAGAAAGAGAAAACATAAACCTCAGCTACGCTTGAAGCACAACAGCATTTCGTATCAGCTGACAACCAAAGCAAAACAGTCGGTGCGCGACCATCTTGTCAAAACTCGGAGTCGGTGACAACAAATAAATATTGTAAAATGTCCTAATTCGCTTGTAATGACTTAACATTCAAGTTGTATTTAATAAAGTACAGTGTATATTTCATTCTGGTGTTGTTTTCGAAGCGGATATTATACATTTTCCTCAATATTTCGGGTTTGTGTTGCGTCAAATGACGTCATGTGTGTGATTATACACGTATCGCGGCTGAGGTGTTTGTAAGTATTTCCATTTATTTCTGTGTTAATTTTATGAAATCGATGCTTCTAATTAGTTGTTTTCCGTGGCTAATCGGTGCTGGTTTCATTCATAAATCTTTGTCGACAAGCGGGGGGCCTGCGGTCGGGTGCGCGTCTAGCTTCTGCAAGTGGGGTTTTCGATGCCCTTGAAAATTATGCAGCAAAAATCACGTCTTTCTTGTGTTGATGGCAGTAGTTCAGCGGGCCAGACGGCTTCGAGTGGCTATCCTGTAGCGATCGGCGCTGCTGCGATAGCCACGAAAACCTAATTAATTTCGCATAGCAACTGAACTCTGCGCGCAATAAACAGCTAAAAATGGAATGCTCTCGAGCGACTCATATCATAGAAAGTATTGTTGTTCATAAAAATCGAAAGTAAGTACAAAGTGCTTTGGACGTGTTGGCGATTCTGTATGAAAATGGCCGTCCTATTGATATAATTAACAAGTTTTTTCGCCGTTTGTACGCAACTTTCGAGTTGGCCGTAGCTGGCATGCGATCATCGCCCGGTCGGCACAAATACATACGATTGTAATCGCTATGCGTTTATTTCATGTTCGTTTTGTAAATACAAACATCTCGTTAGCAAGCCTGCGTCTAGATAATTTGCCATATTCGTTGCTAGATATACCTACCTATGGGTAGGTAGATTGGTATATTTTATACATTACATTACATCAACTATGCTACGCATATAGATACCCACCTACTTAATGCTTACGTGTATTTTTCTGCTGATGGATATTCATTTGTGGGCGTCATTCCATTCCTCTTCTTTCTACATATACTGTGCTTCCCCCAACTATAATTCACAATATGAAGTACTTTTGTTATAGGTAGGTAGGTAGGTAGGTACCTACCTACCTACCTACCTAATTATAACAAAAGTACTTACATAAATGTGTGTCGTTGATGACCAGTAAATGTGCCACTTCTCAATCTCAATAAATAAGTGACCTAACCTAAATACAGTTAATAAATACCTACAAATAGGAACAATCCGAAGCGCCCGCCCCCCACTTCTCCTTTCTCGCGCCTTCTCGTCCTTCAGGGTTGTCACTTAAATCTGAATAAACTAAAATATTTGGATATTCTGTTACTATGATATTTGTAACACCATGTCATTGCGCTTCAGGATACCTGCATATAGTTATATTCTCATTTCAATCGGACATTCGAATTCGGAGGCGTAATTTTGAATATCGAATATTTATTATTTCGTGAGCTATTTGGTCGCGGAAATCTTTCCGATTAGAATCACAGATTTTTTCTAGTTGAAAAATATCAAATTGCAAAGATCTGATTCGATGGAGAGGCACTTTCCGTATCCGAATAGGTTTTCGAATGATTGAGTATCAGGGGCCTGGCTCTTACCCCACGATGTAGCTGATATTGGTACATCGATATAAACATGTATTGGTAGGTACGATAGAATGAGACTTTGGGTACACTAGTAAGTCGGTTGATACATATCTGGGATAGGTAGGTACCTACTTCGAGGTGGTGTTGCGCTTATGTAGAAGAAAGGACTTTTCTGTCGGTGTAATCCCATGTCGGACGGAGCGTCTGATTAGCGACTATTAAACATGCGTTAATAATAAGTACATAATTATATTGTCCTATTAAGTATTACCACACGTTATTACGAAGACCACTACATACATAATTCTACACATCTGTCAATTACCTCTGCTACTTAGTCGGGTGTCTTTTTCCTGCGTTAATTACCCATTGATTGAATGCGTATTTAATTAGTCGAACTCTTACGTTGGTTTTAAGAACGAAATTAACCTAGTTTAGATAATCTGTTTCTGTTTTATTACAAAAACTTTACATATTAAGCGTAATGTTATCATAATCGTCCCTATTGAAGTAAAAACTCGGAATCAGTTTATTTTTGTCAGAATAAAATTGATCAATGTGATCTATGGTCGATCATACAAATATTGCACAGATCAGATGTTATTGCAGATAAAGTTAGGTACTTTATATATTCTGAGCCTTCAGGCAAAACCAATATTACTTACATATCGTTATTTCTGTAGGTTCTACCTACCTATATATACTAGATTTTGTGATCCGAACATTCAGTATGATCGAGTAAACTGAATTGTTGACTGTAACTAGGTACACCTTATGTGGGGTTTACACGGATGACTCAAGCCGCACAATTTTTGCCGCGTGGCGAAAATCAACCGTCTAAATGGCAATTCAGCCAGGTCGCAAGTTACTAAAGCCGCAAGCCCCAAAGTTGGGTAGCTTCCAACTTTGGCCGAACGGCGACCGGCCGCATGCGGCTGGTGACTAATTATTATTAATTCATTTATTTCAGATTGATTTTCCATACAATACATACAATTACAAATTATCGTAACATTATCATCATACATTACCAAATTTAGATTAAATAAGAGAGAGTTAAAATGAGAGAGACTAAAACGATAAAACGTCTAAAGTAAACGATCAGTTGCAGTGCAGGCGATCGCCCGCCCCATGAAGGAGCCTAGCCGACCGAGCCGCATACGATTTTGTAAATGGGCTAGCGATGCGCCTTTGTGAGGCGATTTGTGAAGCTACTAGCCGCACGGCGAAAATCGACCCGTGTAAACCCCACATTACTTGTTGGATATTTATGCAGAGTGGGCGTATACTGATAACACGAACTTGCATAAATAAATATCGTAATTCCGGAAAAGAGAAAATATTTCTGCATTTGCAAAAAAAAATGCAACTGTTACAGACGACATTCTAACGATTAGGTACTGCAGTGAACTTTATTTGTAACTGTATTTGAACAAATGTTTTGCATATGAACGTCTATCCGCAGAATTTAAGTCAATGTGATTAAATATTGATTGTAATGTACCTATCTAGGTACTTTTATGCCAATAACAGTCTTGTGTCCCTTTCCAAAGCAAGCAAGGCATTGGTACCATTGTAATTTCATCGAGATTCTCAATCATTCGAAAACCGATTCGGAGTCGGAAAGTACGTAATTTTCGACTGTGATCGTGAAATTGCGAATCTCAATACTCCGATCGAAAACTTTTGACATTTCAATTCGGAAAGTAATGTGACTAAATTCGAAAAGTATCTTTAGAGAGATGGAGATAAACACCTGGAACTTGGTACTCGTAGGTACTGAAAATGAATAGTGCGGCATTTAAAGTTGGTTCTTTTGTTTAAACAACCTTATTTACAATTAACGTTCTTGTAGAGTAATATTGGACTCGATCATCACTTTCAATAATTTCGATAATCGCCTTTTCATCTAACCGAGTCTAACATTTTTTTCCCCGAATAATCGTAATGCTAAATGGTGATAAGGCCACCTCTTTGACCCTGCCCTTGTTTAGACAGACAGACCTACATTCCAACGCTATCCAAACGGTAAGATTATGATATAATACATTATATCTATCTATCAATTATTTTAGCGTCTGTACAGATTTCCATATATGTATAGTCGTATATGTACATAAGAAGGTATACTATGTATATATCGTAGATAGGTAAACAATGCTTTGCTTTACCCCTTGTAATATCGAACGTTGGCAAGCATAACTGTTCGCTTATTCTTTTTTATTGAATGAAAGAGGTTTTGAGCATTTGCTAATGGTAGATTTACGTAAGATTAATTATCGCAACCAATAATACTAGTTAGTGGCTATATGAGCTGTAGACCTAGCGTATCTATATACTTATTATACTTTGCTTTGCACTACTTGAAACTGAATAAACCCATGTTCACCGCGCACTTTATAACAAAAACCTCCAAATGAAAAAGACACCCCCGAAGTCCTAACCGTTGAAGTTTATCGGATGAAAAAGATTTTCGGAAAAGTTGCGTCTTAATAAGGGTAAAAAAAAAGTTTTGTGACATTTTTGAGCATTTTTCGAAAATAAAACTTTTACTTTTTAAACCCCCTCCCATATCTCCACCATTTTGATTTTTTTCCATAATATGAATCGACATATACAATTCCATGCAAATATCTAAGCAAATATCTGCTCACAAAATTTCACGGGAATCTGTTGAGAAATGCGACGACCTGTAGGAGGAGAACAGACATCCAGTCAGACATACGGTTACCCCAATACATACTATTAAGTATTCTGTGCCCAAGCAGAAAAAACAAATACCTCAAAAAAACTTTCGCATTTTCGGTCAATAAATGCGGAAGTGTTTTTGGTAGGCTAGAGTTGACCACTATCTAGCCTGTTGGTAAGTGATGATGTGGGCATTGTGCACACATAATGTATTTTTTCCCTATGAAGAAGGCAAATATAACTATATCCGTGATTTGATTACTATTTAACAGTAATATTATATTTTATCCTACAGTAAAAATACTGGTAGATTAATCGAAAAAATTGCCTTATATATACCTATGTATATATTATATGGCTAATGCTTACAACGGCAATATTTTGATTAAGTATGTTAATTTTAGCAGTATCGACCAGTAATCGACCGCATCTTGAGAGGCGAAATCGTGTCCTAGAAGATTTTGTAAAACAGAGAATAAGCAAAGCAATGAAGGGTTAATGGGTTCGCGGTAGATCGCCCTACACCTATGCACTATCTCAATTTTTACCCGTCTACGGCGAAGCAAAAGGGTTATGTTTTTGACCGGTATGTGGGTATGTATGTATGTATGTAAGTATCTTTTAAATAATTAAGTATCGTTTGTATGTATGTTCATCTGTTCCCTCATAACTTCTAAACCACTTATCATAATTTGACAAATGAGGTGTCGTTGGACGCGTCTTATTTGTCTGCTGGTTATAGGCTATGTAACGTCATAACAAATTGAATGTGGCGTCCTCTAGAGGAAACGAAGTCAAGAACTAAAAAAATCACCCCATCCTATCGTGTGTGGAATCGTTGTAATAGTGATTTTAAAATGAAGGTAGAGTTTACTACATCATATTTTTGTCAAGCGTAGTGTTTGCTTCAGTCTGTGTTTCAAAGTCAAGAAAACTAATTTTTACCCCACGTGGCGTCGCAAAAAAGCAATTAGGGAGGGTAATGTGTTTGTTGATCGCTATGTATCGATGTAAGTATGTTGACATGTATGCTTAAACCCCAAAATACTTTAAATAGAAAATAAGTTCAAAAACTAAAACTCGGCTACTGAAAAATCACACTCTAAAAAGAATGAAACAAGAAAATATTCTCATCTGAGATCGCTATGTACAATCTATTCAATATGTATCGTGTATTATATAATCAACTTACTTGTAATGAATATTTTATTCAGGGTTCGAGGATATATATCAATTGATATATATCATATCCGATATACTTATATCAAACTGGATTTAACAATATTTTTTTTATAATATGTTGCTGTACAAAAATGGTTTAAAAAAATAATATTATTTAGTAATTTTTAGCGTTTGTTACTGTATCTACTATTTCTACTTCCTATTTTATGTTTTTTAGTTGATTTTGCCTTACCTAAAAGAAGATTTTATGTTTTAGTTTAATTTGTCTGATTTTAAGTACATACAAATAAATAAAACATTGCAGTTTTTATTTGATAATTTTAGTATATTTATGTAACACATATGCAAATAGTATTCATAAATAATACAATAAAATAATAATATGGATTTCATACAAAATTGATATATATCAAACTTGATATATATCCGATATATATCATAAATATCCGATATTTTGATATTTATAATAAATATCGGATATTTTCGAACCCTGATTTTATTGTACTTCATACATACTCATAGTGGTGTTCGGTGGATACCCGTGGTCGTATGCCACCTACCGTAACAAAACAATAAGTACATTCTGCAAAGTAGCATTCGACCACGGGTATCCACTGAACACCACCATAATATGTGTGAAATACAATAAAATATTCATTACAAGTAGGTAAGTTGTTTGTATAATACACGATACATATTGAATAGATTGTACATAGCGATCTCAGATGAGAATATTTTCTAGTTTCATTCTTTTTTAGTGCGTGATTTTTCAGTAGTCGGGTTTTAGTTTTTGAACTTATTTTTTATTAAAGATTGGTCATGCCAAATGTAAATATCACTCAGGCTCTTATGACTCCTTCCAAAGTGCACACGTAACGCAACGCAGATGTGAATAAGAAATGGCGACGTGAAATGACATCCGCAAATGCCAAAATTATAACCTTGACCACTCTGCCAAGAGTGAAACGATATGAAGAAGTTTTGGGGCTGGCGCAACATGGTCTTTATGCCGTGAGTGAATATGTATTATAAAGAAACTATACTCCAAATATCAGAAGCGACACTAATAAGGAAAACAACTGAAGTCCCTTAAATTATGTACAGAAAAGCCTAAATCTAAACATCAAAATCTCAATCCTAATTTAATTAATGTCCGCACACACGTCCGCAACGCAAGAGGGAGGTCCCTATTACGCAGTGAAGTTGGACATCGTCCGCTCCAGCTAAGCCAGTACTGAATGTCGCGAAGTCAGGAACTGGCGCCATATTTAGATCTCCTCTTACAGTATTTTCTAAGCTTACTTCATCGTGGACCATGTGGTCACTAAGATTAGGACAATTGTATTCCCTATGACCATATAAAAAAAACGTTTTCTGCATTATTGTCATTTACTATTTCATCTCCTACTTCGTTCTCTTTCATAGAATCTCTATCAGAATTAGATAATAAAACAGTTATTATCTTATCAAAATGCCAAAGGCTAGCTCCAAGTGAGTCATTCAATTTAGACTCTGGATTGCAAATTGCATTACTGTGACATATTGTAGAATTCAATTGATACCATTTACTATCTAGTTTTCTGCAGTAGAATCGATTGGGGTGACTAGTTCATGAACCCAGAATACAAGAACATTGCAGTTATTGTCAACCTACTTCCAAAAATAAGGAGGTTCTCAGTTAATATTTAAGTTTGTTACGCGATTAGTGAAATTTTATAGGCTAGCGTTTTACTGCTATCTCGCATGGTGGTATGATGAGATGATCGAAGATGTTGATAGTGGTAGATAGTGGTAGATTTTCTGGTAGTTCAGCACAATCTTATCAATTATACATACATATATACAAAACACCAGTCGCAAGCTCTATGCAGCTGTGGCGTCACTAAAAAGACTACGCAACTTTCTTCCTACAACCACTAAAATTGCACTCGCTCAATCTCTCCTACTTCCTATTCTTGACTATTCTGACGTCTGCTATCTAGATCTTAGGGAAGATCAGCTAGATAAACTTGAGCGTCTACAAAATTTATGTATTAGATTCATATTTGGTTTGCGTAAATATGATCACGTATCTCAGTTTCGCACAAAGCTCAAGTGGCTTCCTATTCGCCTTCGCCGGAATACTCATATTCTTTCTCTTCTCTATAACATTCTATTCAATCCTTCTACTCCGCGATATCTTAAAGGACGCTTTAACTTCCTCCACAATTCTAACTCTCTTTCTCTAAGGTCATCAGAAAACTTAACCCTGAACTTTCCCGCACATGGTTCCAGTTTTTATGATAAGGCTTTTACTGTCCAGGCTGTTAGGCTCTGGAACTCTCTTCCCGAACCTGTGAAATCTTCACAATCCCTTCATATTTTCAAGAGCCGTTTAAAAGCTTATCTTTCATTATAAATAGTGTTAAGCTGCTTCTGTCTGTTCTGTCAATCTGTTTAAAATTTATAGAATGCGTGTTTAGGAATTTATGTAAGTAATCTGTGTTTATTGTTGTAGGTAAGTAGGTATGATTATGTTAGTTTAGGTATAATATGTTATTGTTATTCTTTTCATTTTAATTTAAATTAGGCGCACCCTGCATTAGGCTAATATTTCGATCCTATCCATACAAAGGTTTGTCTGGAAGAGATCGCTGTTAGCGATAAGACCGCCCATTGCTACACGTTAAATTTAAGCTGTAAAAGTTATATGTGTCTGTATCTTTGGTGTCGCAATAAAGAGTTCATCTATCTATCTATCTATCTATCTATATACAGTCACGCCTTTTTCCCGTTACTACTGGACTACCAGACTATAACCTACTCAAATTATAACATACTTTCCTTTTTGTATTGCATGCATGCCAATAAGTTGAATGCAGCTGTCCAATTTTATTTGACAACATCTTATGTATACCTGTAATGCATTTTCGCAATTCGCAATGAAAAAATAAATTGAATTGGAATTGAATTGAATTGAATTACTTCTTTCCACATGCTACGATCTTGACATACCTATTTCGCTTCTTCCACTTTCATGAGCGCCTTCATACATGCTCGCCGGTTATAGGTACTTTTGACTTGGCCTTTCTTTAAAACGTCTCCGATCTGGTCGTGATACGTTCGTCTAGGTCGGTATGTCAATTATGTAGCCCCGAAAAGGAAATGTTGTTCATAGAAGAGCAAAGTGGCTAGTGAAATTAAAGAGCGTTTATGACTTAACACCTATGTAGATGTTTTAAAGAATAATTGAATTCAATGAATTTCATAATTTAATTGAATTGGCAGAATTTGTCACTGCACTGCGCCAGTGCAAGCTGCCAATTCAAAATGTTACATGCTTACTGCCTTTAGTATCAATTATTATTACAATTTTTAGGGTTCCGTACCTCAAAAGGAAAAAAGGAACCCCTATAGGAACACTCTGTCTGTCTGTCTGTCTGTCTGTCCGCCTGTTAAGACTCCTTTTTCTCAGGAACGCGTAGAGATATCAAGTTGAAACTTATATCAAACAAATACTTGGTCTACGGTCTATTTTGGTTGTGAAAAAAATCAAAATTATAAGTCAACGCGATCAAAAAATATGACCGTTTATGTCGGATATTTTTGCATATTTTGCGATTTCACAAGAGAATCAAAAGTTATAGGGCACTTCCCGTTGACCTAGATTCATGATATTTGTCAAGAAGCAAGGTCTTGCTCGAAGCACTTATACTGACAGAAAAAAAATCTGAAAACCGTACATAAATAGTTTATTAACAAAAAAGGTGAATTCACTATTACAAATTTATTATCTGTGGTTGGTGCAATACATTTTCTATGGATCGAACTACAAAGCTAAGTTTGTCCTTTAACCTAGTTTGATAAATTTGTACGGATGCCTTGGTACGTGATTCCAACTCGCACTTGGCCGGTTTTTTTTATTTGTCAACTAGCCTATTGCTCAACAATATCTAGTTAGTAACATTACGGAGCGACGACAGCCCTAGCGCGATCGCTGAGCGTGGGTCAGCTTTACTTCTGTAGGGCTATTCTGTAAGCTATCTCGGAAACGGAATCCGCGGTGAGATTTGAATTTCGTATTACGAAATTCAACCGTAATACGATATTGTTACGATTGAATTTTGTGTACGAAATTCGAATCTCACCGCGGATTCCGCTTTCGAGATAGCTTACAGAAAAGCCCTACTGTATTCTCCATTTTTAGGGTTCCGAACCCAAAGGGTACCAACTGAACCCTATTACTGAGACTCCGCTGTCCGTCTGTCTGTCTGTCTGTCTGTCTGTCTGTCTGTCTGTCTGTCCGTCCGTCCGTCTGTCTGTCCGTCCGTCTGTCACCAGGCTGTATCTCATGAACCGTGATAGTTAGACGGATGAAATTTTCACAGATGATGTATTTCTGTTGCCGCTATAACAACAAATACTAAGAACAGAACAAAGTTAAAAATTAAAGGGTTTTTAAAACAAAAAACGTGTTGTTTACGATACGATACGATACGAAATTAATTTACCTCGACGCAGCTAGATGGCAGCACAGGAAAAATTAGCACGCGCAAGCGTTTCATTTGTTAAATTTGTGGGCCTCGGTCGATTTGTTTACATAGTTGAGATAAAGTTTATTTGCACACATGTAGTGTACTAGTAGTGTGTCGTTACGAGTTTTTCAGTAAACATAACGCAACGTTATCTGCGTTACAATAACGTTGCCAAAACCGTCTATTTCACAACGATCTATTTCGCAACCATCGTTTAATAGATGTATACGTTTTAACAATTTTAATAGATAGTTGCTAAAATGCATACAGCTATTAAACGGAGTTTGCTTCGCGGAATAGATATTTGTGTGTAGGTAGTATTAGGTAGGTACAATGTGAAAGTAAAGTTATGTTTATATTTCACATCGTCCTAATTATTTTAGTCTTCCGAGCGACCCAAATTTATTTGACCTGGCAAGGCTTGCAAACAGTAGTAGAAACTAGAAAGAGTATTCCTTTCTCCCTCTACTGACATTGCAAACGAAGTGCGACATGACGTTGCCGCCGCAACAGCCCGCAACGATAGTCTAACTCTAAATAGACGGTTTTGAGAAATAGACGGTTATGAAATTTGTCCATAACGTTTGCGTTGTCGCTCTGTGACAACGTTGTGGAAACGATCTATGCTACATAACACCCACTCCTATAGTGTACAGTATTGAATAATATATCTTCAATTTTAGTATAAAAAGAGCTTCGACAATTAGCTAGAATCAGTAGAAAGTTAGTCGTACGAACACACGGTCTTTCAGATATTTAATTACATTAATTACCTTTGTGTTAATATTTACTTAATTGGTTTTAGAAGTTCGTGGCGTTCGGACTTCGGAAATTCGGAACCCTCCGTGTGCGGGACAAAAGTCTGACTCGCACTTGGCCAGTTTTATTTTCTGTAGGTACTACCTACTTACTGTCATTAATCTAATACCCACATATCCGAAACTGAAACTATCTTGAGTCGACTGTATTCTCTATTTTTACTGTAGGTAACTACTTACTGCCTTTAATCTTATACCTGCAAATCCGATACTGAAACTATCTTCGAGTCGATAGACGACACGCCTTTGTAGCCTTTTTAGCTAGTGGCCGAAAAGTAGTGGTAGAATTACTTATTGATATTGGAAAAGTCGTATGTGATTGTAATATGATGCAAACTACACGTAGGTACCTACCTATAATATTTTTATTACAGAACATTATAAATGTAGGTTTCAACTTGTCCGTCCATTTGTCACCTTATCGCACATAAATATACATTCAATTGCTTACTCCATAAGTCCATACCTATTGGTAGGTGATCTGATATTCTGATGACTATTTTTTATATACCTACTTACTTGTGCAATACACTGAAATAGCTTGCAGTACAATAGTGTAAAGGTCGTCACACACATACACGACCCCCGCTCCCACCCGGCAAAAAAAAGTTCATTAAATATCCATTTACGAAATAAGTACTTTAAAAATAAACTCAATTAGCAAATATGAATTAACTTACTAATTTACCTCAATTATCGCATTGCGAAAGTAGGTAAAGCAAGTCTTTCCTGAAATATTTTAAGGAAAAAATACGTCACTCGTACCTACTTTGAGGAAAACAATACAAATAATTCCGCGTATATCACAATAAACGAATATTGTGAAATATGATTTGAAAAATAAATATCGTTAATAAGCAACATTTTCTTTTAAATGCGAAAATGGATGGCTCTTTACCGCTATCTCACCAGCTCCCCTAGACAAAATCCAATAGGGAATATGAAGCTCAGATTTATTGAAAATATTTTTTTTTTCGATTCTTTGTTGTCCTGGAGTTATATGAGTGGTCTAAAAGCAAATCCGCCACTGTCCATAAATTATATCTAGGTCATTCATAGGGGTATTCATATAGGTGTATATGGTTTCATATGGGACAGTGGCATTTTTGCTTCTCATCTCAATTTTTACACACGATTTTCTATGGGACAGTGGGAACATTGCGTCTAAATTGTTATATGTACTAAATTAGTTTTAATTAGCTCCACTAGATGGCATTCATACTTAAGTTTTCGTTCAAAATGGACAGTGGCGGATTTGCTTTTAGACCCCTCATATGTAAAACCATTTTTTTTAATTTAATTCCATTTTATTTGCTTAAAATCATATATTAAAATGCTATTTAAAGCGAGGGAAATTTAAGTCTGTAAAACAGATCACCATTGGTCGAATCGAAAGTTGACGTCATTATGCACAACTCCACGTGATAGAAACATTAAGCGCGGGAACATAAAAATAAATGTATGGTGTGGTCTTATTGTATTTATTTCCAAATATTGTGTTTGCCGCGAATTATTATGCAGAAATGTGTATTACTAACCATTTAATATAGATAAAAATGAGTACGAGATTAGAGAAACTGTATAAATTGATAAAAACATGCCATTGGCTAAATACAATAATCGCGCGGAGTCTTAGTTAAAGAAAAAAAAGCTAGTTTGCTTCAAGCGGCGTGTGTCTGACGTAAGTGCGCGACGTCACAATGTATTACCAAAGAGCCCGGGGAATGATGGCGTTTAAACTGCTCAAATTTATTTGTATATTTAAATGTTTATTTAAAAAATAATTAGACTAATTCCAGCAGTATTTTATTTTTTTATTATGTTATATGGATGTAATGAGTGAAATAAAAATATTTAAAAAAAACATGCATATTCCCTGTTCCTGTATCCATTCACGCATTTCACGCTAACGCAAGATTAAAATGTATCGTAATGACATTTAATGTTTCCGCAACAAAGTTGTCATTCCCATACATTTTGAGTTGTGTTAGAGTGAATAAAATCAGAAATTGCATTTTGTGTAGGGGCCCTGATGTTAAGTGATGAGGCGGTCGATAATGTAACGCGCTTACCCAAAAGATACCTAAGTATTCTTAAAAGTCTACAAGCGATGAAATATTCTTTATTTATGCGCCCCGCGGCAGCATCATCATCATCATCAGCCGGTGTCAGTCCACTGCTGGACGTAAGCCTCTCCCAAGATGCACCACTGAGCCCGGTCTTCGGCTCTTCTTTTACAGTCACTGCCCACCGCTTTGCGTATGTCGTCGCTCCACCTAGTCACAGGACGTCCTACGCTACGTTTGCCGATTGGCGGTCTCCACTCTAGGACAAGTCTACCCCAACGGTTATCAGTCCTGCGGCAGATATGACTAGCCCACTGCCACTTCAGTTTGCTAATCCGTTGAGCTATGTCGATAACTCTAGTTCTCTGGCGAATTACTTCGTTCCGGATTCGATCCCGCAGAGAAATACCGAGCATAGCTCTCTCCATAGCTCGCTGAGCGACTTTAAACTGGTGCACCAGTCGAACTGTGAGTGTCCACGTCTCAGCTCCGTATGTCATTACAGGTAGGACGCACTGGTTCAGTTTGTTTTGGCGGCCTACCGTAACCCGGGGATTCTTAGCACCCCCTGCCCTGCCGTTACCGTGCGGCCGGGAACTGGGGGCCGGGGCATATTGTGACCTTTCATACTTCTTGCATCCCTTGGGAGGGATATGCCCTAATCGCCACGCTGGGCAGGTGTGTTGGCGATCGCAGGACGTAGCTTCTGTAGGTGCGAGTAGAATTTAGCTACGCCATAATTTGAAATGGTTACTTATACCGCCATTTGTCGGTCGCCAGAGCCTCGTTTGTTGGTCAGCAAGATGCACCACGGGCAGGTGAGGTTGGCTGGGAGCACTGAGGTGGTATTTGTGCCCGATTTAAAAGTATCCTTAAATAGTTTATTTCGCATGAAACATGATATAAATTGATGACGATGTTTAAATTACTTATGTTTGGCATATTTCGCCAAAATCTTATTGTAACATATTGGATATCTCTGTATAAAATTTCAGACAAATCGGTCAAGCCGTTTGACTGTGACGAGGTACATACATAACAAACGATTAAACAAACTGACGATTGCATTAATAAATATTCGTGTTTATGAAGTAACTGATATTTGCAATTCGTTATGTTTCGAATTTTTGTTTAATTTTAAATCACAAGCCTCGAAGCCTGCCAACTCGGGCGTATATAATTGAAAACACATTAAATATTTTATTTTATCGATATGAAACACGTATATTATATAGAAAACCATAATAAATATCTAGAATATAGATATCACTTCAAAATATATCACGAAGTTAGCCAATAATTTTCACTTTAGATGTATCGGCCTCAGACTATCATAAAAAAGGCAGACAGATTCGTGCCGAACACCCGAGTGACCTCAAGTTCAGTAATACTAAATTCTTGAGTAATAAGTTTCCGCGCTCAGTCCGGCATATTCAATACGGCATGATTACTACGTAAGCAACGCTGCGAAATAATACTGCACGGAAGCGTCCGACCCTGCTGCCGCTTGGTAGCAAACTGAGCGCGGAAGCGTATTACTCGAGCATTTAGTATTACTGAACTTGCGTTCACTCGGGTGTTCGGCACGAATCCGTCTGCCTTTTTAATACGCTTTCATTAGCTTCAGACGTATATATGTTAGTATGTAACGGAATCTTTGAACATGATTTTAACCCCCTTCAAAACGTCGGATCAACTCGAAATTTGGCATACTTATTAAGGACCGATGACAATAAATAACTTAAAAAAAATCGACTAAAAAATGAAAAATAAATAATATTTAAAAAAAATACGCTTTTATAGAAAATCCAACTAAAAAATAGAAAATAAATTTTAATAAATTTGAATTAAAAATAGTGTAAGAAAAAATGATTTTATTGTAAAAAAAGCGTGGGGTGCTTTTCAGGATATTATCAAAATAACCCTTCTAGTCATATCTGTTCATAAAATATTTGGAACTATTGATACCATGCACCCCACGCTTTTTTTTTACAATGAAATCATTTTTTCTTACACTATTTTTAATTCAAATTTATTTTCTTTTTTTTAGTTGGATTTTCTATAAAAGCATATTTTTTTAGTTTTTTTTAAATCATTTATTTATGATAGTTTGAGGTATCGGCTAACTTTATGGTGTACAAAAATTATGTCTCTCTGCGCGCGCATCGCAAGGATTCCCTCTCATCATTTATTCCCTAACTCGCTTTAGGAAATATAACATCGAAAATGACCCCTCTTTTTGGCACGTAGGGTAGACAATAAAGGTACATAGGACTATTAAGTATTCTGTGATCAAGAGCCCGCAAGCAATGCCGTTACTCTTGAATATACGATCTGATGCATTGAAGTAAAATATCGCCTTGCGGAATGGAAAGTTGCCAAACTTGACAACCTCGCCGGAGGAACCGGAAAACTGCACTGCTGTACTCCTGTACATACATTTATATTTTACCAGCTGTGCCCTGCAGCTTCACCTGCTTTTAAAAGTATCCTATGTCCTATTTTACCATACCAAATCGGTCCAGCCGTTTAAAACTAAATAGGTAACAAATAAATATACAAAGTGACTTTCGCAATTATAATATCGATGTTGATTAGCTATTCCCGCGAAAGTACTCACTGCAGCACACAATCCCCGATAGTGGCATCATTATAGGCCTATCGTGTTCACCATTCTCGACCACATCATCTCTCACCACCAGGCGAGATAGTGGTCAACGCTATCCTAATAGGGCAGGTTATCAGAAACCAGTGAAACTGGTCCATACTGTTTTAAAGTACTAGGGCTTCATATAATACGACAAATGCAGCAAACAAGCAAACGGCCCACCTGAAGGGAAACGGTCACCGTCGCCTATGAAAGAATGTTCACTGTAAAAGCATTACAAAAGCTCTGCATCAAAGTTGTATCGCGTTATCGATCTCAAACAGCCAGAGTGCAGGAACATAAGTTAATTAATTGGTTTGCGCTTTCCCGATCTTCCGATCACGATCGACGAGGGGATTTTCTGATAAATATAGACTGTTTCCAATGTGAATTGAACTATTCAACAGGAATAGAACGCAATGCATATAGATTGCTTTTGATTGCTGAATTAGTTTAGCTTTTTTCTGAGTAGCTTTAGGACTTTCATTTTCTGTGGTAGCTATTTTCGCTACGCGTTAATCACGCCCTTAAATTTTCCTCACTGCTGCTGGATGAGTGGTAGAAAATGCTTTTAGCATTAAGTTCTCCTTCTGTACTTATACTAACAGACTATTAGAGTTTGAAATGTCATAAGTATTGATGATGAAGCTGAGAGTGTACGTACGAGTATCTAACGATCTATTGTGCAATCTGAAGAGAGAAATAGTTGATATACAACTAAAAATACTAGAGACAAGAAAAATAATGTTTGTATGTATTATACATAAGTTGTACATAAGTTATACATACAAAGCTAAAATACTTAATATAGCTAATTGAGAGACATTATAAAATCACGCCCCTTTCCCGTTGGGGTAGGCAGAGACTCCTTCTTTCCACATGCTACGATCCTGACATACCTACCTCTCTTTTGCTTTTTTCACTTTCACGAGCGCCTCCCATACATGCTCGCCGGTTATAGGCACTGAAGTAGGTATATTATAGCTAAATAGGACATTGTAAATCCGTGGAAACTGTAAAACGTCGGCTCCAATCAATACCCACTCAGTTGCCGTCAAATCGAATCACCCCGAGGGAGGCTGTGTGCGTTGTCTGTGTAACCCCTCCATTTACTGACGTCAGTGTTCACTTTATCCCATACATACCTATCATTACAATGTATCTAACTATTTGATACCCAAGACATCGTTCACGTACACCAAGAATTCAGTAGCCTATGTTCATCCTCATGCTATTAAAGCATCTCCTTGCTAAATTTCAGTAAGATCGGATCTTCCGTTAAGGCATGATTATTAGGTAACAAACAGACAAAGCGACAGATTTATAAAACGTTTTTATAACATTGGTATGGATGGCACTTCCTCTGGAGTTTACGCAGTGAGATCGCGACGACCTCTGGTATTTATGCACGAAACATAGGTCGAGACACACAGTCGACATTAAATAGTAGTGAAATAAGAAATCTAAAATATTTATATCAATATTATTAAATGTGAAAGACGTATCGTCGCAGGATCTTAAAGTTTAAACGATATATTGATAAGAATTGTTTGCGTTTGTTGACATGGTCTCCAGTTAATATCCATACTACTTGCCCCAGTCTCAATACAATTCAGTACCACTAATCAACTAGTTTATGTAACCAATTTGTTTCGGCCGTCTTTGTTCTGACACATCGCCTACAATGCTTACATTAATTAGTTGTACTCTCCACCAACTTTGGTTTGAATAGGCATTACAGTTGAAGCTAATCTTCTGTGGCACTGTCTATTAGAGATGGGCGTTGATTAAACGAACTAGTTGAAAAAACCGCCCATCGACTGTCAACGTTTCGACCGTTTACCGATCAACTAGTTGAATCCATAGACGGCAAAATTCAAGAGTATAGAGAAACGTATCAGTTGACGTCAACGAACGAAGGCGCGTCGTGAGATCATCTGTCAACTTGATTTCGAATTCGTTGTTATACGGCTAAATTCGAAAGTAGAAAAGGAAATTTCCTAATACTTAAATATTTAGTCTGAGGGAATTTCAACTGCGTTAGTATTTTTTATATAAAAAAGGTGAACTCCTTAATTACATTAATAGCTCTATTCAAAGACTTAGTATTTAATTTTCTTGGAAATTTACGTCATGACGTAAAACGAAAACCTTAAAATCAAAATATTGTTGAAAAAATTGAAATACAATTAACGAACAGCGCTATTTGGATTAAACGATTGAATTATCAATACTTCGTTAGCGGTTGAATTCGTACGAGCATATGTGAAATCGACTATGGTTGAAGCATTAACTAGTTAATCGACTAGTTGACGGAGGTTAATTTAACGGTCTAGTTGCGTTAACGAAAAATACGTCAACGACCCATCGCTACTGTCTATTGTTTTATAGGTTTATCTGATATCCATATCTTTCCTTCGTCTAATTATTCTTTGTTGCATCTAGCTGTATGCTGATGAGAATGAGAAATGGTTAGTGATAAGCAAGCGTTTGACCACTATCTCAGCTAATGTTAAGTGACGATTCGATCGACGATGTAGCACGTTTGCCTAGAAGATTCACTCGCGATTTGAAGACCCCCATATCCTATTTCCTAGTATGATCAAATTAAATGCTGCGTCAAGAATCGTGACACTTACTGCTTTGGTGTTGTGATTAGCCTCAACACAGAATAAATAATAGGCCTCATAATAATCATCTTAACAACCAGTATTGGTCCACTGCTGGACATAGGCCTCTCCCATGGCACACCACTGAGCTCGATCTTCAGCTCTTTGTTTCCAACTACTGCCCACTGGCAAGCTGGTGGTAATGGTAGGCCTTAGTGAGATCCTAATTTGGAAAATTCTTCTTTTGTTAGAAAGATAATGTTTCCGGTTTGACCCCATTGTAATTTTATCGGGATCTGATAAACACCTCCAGATATAATTATGAAGATAATTCTTTATTCATTATTATTAAACACCTTAAACTTAGTACTGAATATAAAATAATTGACGTTAGTTTGAAAACTATAAAACAACCGACTTCCATGCCCCGCGCGTCAATTACAGTAGCAAGTTTGAGACGTTTATCATCTTATCTCTGGAGGTACTGAACATATCTCTATGAAATTACAATGGGACCACCTCGGAAACGTACCCTACCGATTAAAATAAGAATCATTTGAATCGGTTCACAATTGACGGAGTAATCGCGTAACATACATACAAAAAATAAAACTGGCCAAGTGCGAGTCAGCATCGCGTCTCTTATCGCACACTTAGGGAGGGTTCCGTACAATACGAAACAACAGAGTTTCAACCTCATATATTTGATTAATTGATATTACCAAGAATGTTTGGTTTGGTCGCGATCTAGAAAGACGGGGCCTCCTTTACTAGCGCCATCTATGTCATTTTGCCGAAACTAATTAGATAGATGGCGTTTAAAAACACGTTTTTTGTATGGGGACCCCCTTTGACTTTTAACTTTATTTTATTTTTAGTATTTGTTATTCTAGCGGCAACAGAAATACATCATCTGTGAAAATTTCGACTGTCTAACTATCACGGTTCATGAGATACAGCCTGGTGACAGACGGACAGACAGACAGACAGGCATACGGACAGCGGAGTCTTAGTAATAGGGTGCCGTTTTACCCTTTGGGGTCGGAACCCTAAAAAAGAAAGAAAAAACATATTGACGAATTGAGAACCTCCTCCTTTTTGGAAGACGGTTGATTACTAGCGCGGCATTTGATGTCGTTTTACTTTCGATTTGTAAACGATGATAATAAATGTCTTTTTATTTTCGTTATTTCCCAAATGACACATAAGGTGACACTCTGAAAATTCCAACTATGAACGGCGAGTATGACGAGTGCGTACTTGGTTTCTGTAGGTTACAATTCGATGCCCTTGCCCTTCTCGATTAAAGATGCAAATATGTACGCTCACAATGCATACTTAATCGTAAAAGTCATAATATATTAGAGATGCTAGATGAGCAGCCCACACCTTCGCCTACGAGTACACCTCCCCCTCCCCTCCACTCATTACGAACCCCCTTAGGGAATTATTTTCATATAATACTCTTAGTACCTACGCTTCTCGTACCTCGTGGGTCGTGTTTAACTCGTTACTGAATTCTTTTTGTCTGTGCTGCATTGCGCACATTGTTGTTTTGCGACTATTTTAACAGCTTATTTTAATTGCATGTTTGTATGCGTACGATGTAAGTACTATTATTAATTCTGTAGTTTGTATATAAGTTGTCAGCCATTTTCAAGCACTTACTTGTAGTGGTATCTAGATCTGATAAAGCTTAAACACACTTATGTAACTAACTGTAAGTTTGTCCACAACGCGTCAATTATTCTGGTATCATGGAACTGATCTAGTGATGGAGCCAAGATGTTGGAACTGGAACTTATTTTCAGCCGACTTCCAAAAAAAAAGAGGTTCTCAATTCGTCTGTAGGTTTTTTTTGTGTATGTTACGCGATTACTCCGTCAATTGTGAACCGATTCGAATGATTCTTTTTGTAATCGGTAGGGCACGTTTCCGGAGTGGTGTCATTGTAATTTCATCGAGATCTGATTAGTATCTCCAGAGATATGACGATAAACGTCTCAAACTTGCCTGTTAATTTCAGTAGAAATTGACTCGTGGGGCATTGAAATTGGTTGTTTTAGATTTTAAACTATCTTAATTATCTAATACTATAAGAATCTTTGTCCTGACATACTGACTGACTGACTCACTGACAGACAACGCACAGCCTAAACCGCTGGTCGTAGAGACTAGCCCCGCGATTCAATTTCAGTAGCAAGTTTGAGACGTTTATCGTCATATCTCTGGAGATACTTATCAGATCTCGATGAAATTGTAATGGGACCACCTCGAAAACGTACTCTACCGATTAAAAAAAGAATAATCCAAATCGCTTTACAATTGACGGAGTAATCGCGTAACATACATACCAAAAAAAAAACATACAGACGAATTGAGAACATCCTTCTTCTTGGCAGTCGGTTGAAAAAACAAAAATAGCTATTATAATATCGTTTAAAAACTAAAAAAGAACCGACTTCAATGCCGCGCTATTCATTTTCAGTACCAATTTTGAGATGTTTATCTCAATATCTCTGGAGATACTTATCAGACCTCGATAAAATTACCATGGTACCACACTTGGGATATCTCCTTTCGAAAAAAAAAAGAATAATCAAAATCGGTTCATAAACGACGAAGTTATCCGCGTACAAACATAAAAAAATATATATATGTACGGTCGTATTGAGAAACCTCCTTTATTTGAAGTCGGTTAAAAAGGAAATAGGACAATCGAATGATCGTGAGTCCATTTCACATGATGACGAGAATACAATGACGTAAGCGCCAATAGTCCAATGGCTAAGGCGTTGGCCTGGCGTTCGTAAGTTCGATCCCCACCCATTGCACTATCGACATGAACCCACTCCCGACACAAGCATATTTAGCTTAATTAACTTACTAGCAATGTGCAACTCACATTGCTAGTAAAGCTTTAAAAAAATACACCAAGATAGAAAAATTAAGATACTTACTTCCGATCTGTTTTTCAAGCCCTGCACTTAAACTTACTGAAACTGTGACCCCATACAACTTAAGTCATTCTTCGAAGAAAAACGTTAAATAAAATTCACACATTTGTCACACTTGTGTAGACAGCGATAACCTATTGTGAAAGTTTAGAATACCTATCATAATTCTACGTAATCATTGTTGATGAAATACATTTCACGCCAAAAGAATCGTTTTAATACACGTTTGACGTTTCAGTCTGTCTATGTAGACTAGAATATCGGTCGTAGCTCACTAACGGATGAAAGGATTTGTAATTTAGTTATTATGTTTCTTTGAAGTGTTTCACACTTTATATTTTTGTAAATTGTTAAACACAATCCAAAATTTCATCGTACCGACGGGACTTGAACCCGAAACCTCCGGAATAACGTGTTACGGTGCCAATTAAGCCACGGTGCGAAGTATCGTTGCGACGAAATTAGTAGATTGCATTTGTTAACCCAATTATGCATTGGTGGCGCCATCTATGACTACTTATTACTTAAGTTAATCATTCGGAAGAAATCATTACAGTTTTCAAATCCGACGAGAGATGTTGCACTGCGTAAATCAAATATTATGTTTCTTTGAAGTGTTTCTGTCTGTCTAGTCTGTCTGTCTGTCTGTCTGTCTGTCTGTCCGTCCGTCCGTCCGTCCGTCCGTCCGTCCGTCCGTCCGTCCGTCCGTCGATGTATTCTGTGAACCACTTTCGATTTTTATACAAAAATAGAAAATATAAAAGTTTAAGGGGGGGCATCTCATACATGGAACTGAAACAAAAAATCATTTTTTTCTTCAAATCTATACGTGTGGGGTGTTTATGGATAGGTCTTTAAAAATGACATTGAGGTTCCTTAAATCATTTTTCTCAAAGTCAATCATTTAAAAGATAGGCGCGTCTAAAGCGCTAAAAGGTTATAACGGCAGATTTTTTCCTCGATGGTGGTAAGTTACTCAACTAGTCTGGCGGAACATCGATTTAATAATCTCCTAGGCTCCTTCCACCTTTGGATATAATATACTTATACCACTTGTGGTATTAGCAATTAGCATACATAACGCGAGTGATACTGCGCGGCGCTGGTTTCGGTATAAAATCACGTAAACTTACAGTTTAGCCTTAATTACCATAATTAAGTAGGTATCTATTGTCGATGCTAGACAAACGGCCAAAGACCAAAGGGCATCAGTCAAAGACATCGCCTACGCCCATTACTCATCACCTCACCAGTCACCACTAGGGCCTAGGGTATTTCATATATATTCAACAATACAATTTTGTTTTGTTAAATACATTATTTTATTAAACTTGCCGTGTTAGTATGTATGTTTTTGTGAGTCATATCTTGTTTCTAAATAGTATATTACGATACGTGTGACTTAAGTAGTAGTGACCTAAACCCGCACTTTACGCATGCTTTTCCGTGACTTAAATAGTCGATTATTGCACGGCGTGAAGTTAGCACCCGAATGCAGCGAGGGTGCCAAACGTCGTGCAATAATCGACCATTTAAGTCAAGGAAAAGCGTACCTAAAGTGCGGGTTTAGGTCACACTGTGCTATAAAAATCTATTGTCAAGCTAAATTAGAACCACTTCCTGACGTTGGATTGGACTTAAATTGGTATACTTGCGTATTTTCGGTGACAATGCAATAATATGGTACCATCGAGCTGACTTGATTGTAGAGCCAGGCCCCTAGACAAAATCCAATTTCCTTATTGCCTTCACGCTAACGCAAGTTCAAAATGAATGGGAATGACATCTTTGTTGTGGAAAGATATGTCAGTCCATACATTTTGAACTTGCGTTAGCGTGAATGGAAACAACAAATTGGATTTTGTCTAGGGGCCCCGGGCTGTACAGACGGACTGGACGCCGTAATGGCAAATGCTAGGTACTGTCTAGTTTGGGTTAGTAGTACTTTCCTACACATGATGGGCAAGAAAAAGGCGGCACCTCATCGATAGTAGTTCTCCCAGTTAAAGATATCCCAGTTTACCAGTTTTAGGCGCCGTACGAAACCCATAAGCGGCGGTGACCACTTCCCATCAGATTGGCCATCTGCTTGGTTGTCACCTATTATAAAAATACTTGGCATAGAAACTACTGTCCTATGACATTATTTTTATAAGTTTTGGTAGACCTCCCCCTACTTCTGCATATACTATCACCAAATTATCACTCTCATACTCAAAAGTCAAAACAACCATACTATAGGTACTGACTGTAACAAGCATGAGACAGTTTATAGATAGATAGATAGAAACACTTTATTATTTAACACCTTAAATTACAGAATCAAACATTATAAGTAATACAATTTAAAATAATAGTGCAACAATTGGCGGTCTTAGCGCTTAAAGCGATCTCTTCCAGACAACCTATGGATGGAGAGAAATGTAACAAGATATGGTGGTAAGTGGTGTTTTATAATTGAGAGGGGAAAAAAGCTATTTAATAAATTACAAATATTACAATAAATTACAAAGTTAAGGAAAGAAGAATAAATATACATTATGGATTAGAATAGTTCACGTGAGCATGAGTACATTTAAGCGAGATAGAAAGATTTGACTCGTTCTTTAAACGTGTAAAGAGTTTGTGACTGTTTAATTTCTAATGGAAGTGCGTTCCAAAGCCTCACAGCTTGTACAGCAAATGATTTATCATAAAAAGAACTATGATGACTGGGAATAAGTTTAATGTGAATGTATGTAACGTATAATTTTTATTACTAAAATACAAAGTTATTTTTAGTAATGTTAATAATAATAAGTACTCCCATGAGTCGCACTACCACAACCCGTAATAATGGGAGTCATTGTGGTCCCTTATCTCACTTCCATTAACCAATAACTAGTTCAACGTACCTACAGCAATAATTACATTTTAAATAGCTGTTAAACTAAAAGTTAAAAGTGTTTATTTGTTCATAGTTGGCTATTAGAGCCGGTAGTATCTAGCTCTACATGAATACTGATGAATTTCTTCCACCAATGACTTTTCATTCAGGAATCATTAGAATATTCTTCTACAGATCTTCTTCGATGCGCGAGTTCAACTCACACTTGACCGTTTTTTTAGAGTTCCGTAACTTGAGGTAAGGTAAAAAAAGGAACCCTTATAAGGTCACTTTCTTGTCCGTCTGTCTGTCGGTGTGTCACCGCCGATTATCTCAGGAATGGGTGGATCCTAGCAAGTTGAAATTTATACCAGATACTGAGACCTATAGTCCCTAAATCCCGGAATGTTTCCTTTACTTTTGCTGTAAGACCTTGCTTTTGACCAAAATAGACAATTCTAGATCAACCGGAAGTACCCTATAGGTTTTGGGTCGTCTTCCTGTTGACCTAGAAGCATGAAATATGGCAAGAAGCAAGGTCTAGAAGCACTTATAAAGGAATAAATCTGAAAACCGTAAATATGTAGTTTAATAACAAACAAAAAGGTATTTAATAAACAAACTTATTATTTGTAGTTGGTGCGATACATTTTCTATGGATCGAACTACAAAGTTATGTTTGTCCTTTAACCTAGTCTGAGAAGTTGGTACGGAAGCCTCGGTGGGCGAGTCCACTAAAGTCATCGAAAATTACTTGTTATAACATTGTGAATACGCTTTGACGCTTTGGCCATTGATATCTCTGCAGGTTCTTATCTCATAATACGCCATTCTGTAAATATAAAGGCATTAAGGCAGTATGTAGTATCATCATCACCATAATCAGTCGGTGTCGGTCCACTGCTGGGCGTAGAACTCTCTCAAGATACGCCACTGAGTCCGGTCTAGTGTATATAATACTTAAATTCAAAATTTACCACACCTGAACGATCTATTCATAATATATTTATTGATACCATTCTGATGAGCCCAAACTAGACATCTCTGCTGTAAGTTGGTGTGAAATAACTGCTAAAAAGCTTGGTGTCCTCAACAAAGCCAAGCGGTACTTCACGCCAAACCAACGGCTTCTACTCTATAAAGCCCAAATTCGGCCGCATATGGAGCACTGCTCTCATCTCTGGAGTGGGGGCTCCAAAGTACCAGGTGCAACCATTTGACTCCCTACAGCGAAGAGCCGTTAGACTTGTTGACAGTCCTGTACTTACTGATAAGTTAGAGCCACTAGCGTTACGCCGAGATATTGGCTCACTTAGCCTCTTCTACCGATATTATACCGGGGAATGTTCTGATGAAATCTTTAACCTCATCCCGCCATCTCGCTTTTATCATCGTTCTTCTCGACACCGCGAGAGAGCTCATCCACATATTGTTGACACGTGGACATCGCATACGGTACGTTTTATGCGGTCGTTTCTTCCGCGGACTTGCAAAATGTGGAACGATCTCCCACCAGAGGTTTTTCCGCTACGGTACAACATGCAGCGATTTAAGAGAGGGGTAAAAAGAGTCCTCTATGCAAAAGGTAGGCAAAGCACGTGCAATACTACTTGTGTTGCAGGTGTTTATAGGCGGCGGTGACCACTTTCGATCAGGTGGGCCGCTTGCTTGTTTGTCAACTTTGACATAAAAAAAAAAATAAGTTGAGTATTCTGCAGATTCCAGGAGATGTCCCAACATCAGGTCAACGCTACCAAGTTCTTACAATACCGTTGAAGTAAGACAGTACCAAATTTCTAATTGATCAGAACTAAATAGGTTTATTTTATATCGTCATCATCTAGACAGATGCTCATTGTATTCAAGCCGCCGTATAGATTTTCATGAATCAAAGCTAAGAACACTCTCGATTAAGACACCTATTAAATCAAAATCGGTTCATTCGTTTAGGCGTTACGATGCCACAGACAGACACACATACCTACACAGATGGACACGTCAAACTTATAACACCCCTTCTTTTTGCGTCGGGGTTTTAAAATATACACACTCACAAATACATTACGATATATTATTAATATACTAATACTCATATTGACTAGTTAATGTATGAATGTTTCTGAATTGACACTTTCCTTCCGTTGGGAGTTGGGAGCTAGTTTAGCCTTATCGCGCAGGAAACTCGTTACGTGTCGCATTCAGCATACTGATTACTTACTGACTGACTATCGCTTTATGTGTGCTTTTTAATTGGGCCAATTTTATATTTTTGTACATCAACCAGCTTCGGTGTAATTCCAATTTAGTTTTTTTTTTTCATTAGATATCGTTAGAAATTTATAGACCACAGCTTAAAACTATTGAAAATGTACTTACAATCCATATAATGATTATAGAACCCATACGGATGAGTGGCTATAAATAAAACTGTCTCATTCAAACGACATACGTAAAATTAGCTTCTTTTTCTCCCTTTGCGTTGGCGAATAATCTACTATCAAAAATAGAATACCTACTAAAATATTGTGACAAAAATATGTCGACCTCAACTCAGCTGCAAACTTGTAAAAGATGGTCCGACCTTGACCTTGGCGGTCATATTATTTATTATCTGTTCTGTGCCTTCGCCTTGGTGCCGCGTCGTGTATTTTGACAAAAGTGACCTTGGCCCGGCTCGGCTGCTGTGAAATATTCCGCAATAATGTAAACCTTGATTGTATTCAGCGCTTTATTCATAATTATTATCTTGTATTTTAGCTGCGCGTCACACGAGGAAGTCGATTTTTAACCGACTTCAAAAAAAGGAGGAGGTTTCTCAATTCGACCGTATATATTTTTTTTATTTTTTTTTTATTTATGTTTGTTCGCGGATAACTTCGTCGTTTATGAACCGATTTCGATTATTCTTTTTGTGTTCGAAAGGAGATATCCCAAGTGTGGTACCATGGTAATTTTATCGAGGTATGATAAGTATCTCCAGAGATATTGAGATAAACATCTCAAAATTGGTACTGAAAATGAATAGCGCGGCATTGAAGTCGGTTGTTTTTTAGTTTTTAAACGATATTTTATAATATATTATTAGAGAAAAACAAATTAAATAAATTTGTTTTTCTCTTTGATGATCTTTCTAACGTTACCATGTTTCATGATTATAACGGAAAGGAGATAATCATTATAAATGTCAGATAAAATATATTGGTAGGTACCTACGATACGAACTTACACGACCGGAAGACCGGTGGTATCCACAAGAAATAATGTGACGGTTTTTACGGTTTTACTTGACAAAATGCGTAGGTAGGTACATAGTACCTATGTACCAAATAAGTTAATCCAATTGTGACATTTTTATATTAAATACTACAATGCTAATATTTGACAGAAGTGTCTTAGTCTCAAATTTGTCCAACTAACGTACCTATTCTACAAGCAAGTGCCTAATTAGATAAAGAACAAGGTGAGTCCAATGTTCATTGAAATATTATTTAAACCTATAAACCAGCTTTAAAAATAACTAGCAGCCCGCCCCAGCTTCGCACGGTTAGAACATGTATGCCTACAAAATTTGCATCAGTTTGTTGCATCGAATATAAAATTTTAACATATTTAACAATAATCGTCATATTTCAACCAATTTACACAAAATCTTAACGAATTATGCACTTAAACCTTCCTCATAAACACTCTGGCTATTGGTAAAAACCGCATGATAATCCGTTCAGTAGCTATTGAGATTATTGCGAACAGACAGACAGACGCAGTGATGGACTTTGTTTTATAATACTTACGTAGTGATGGCCCTTTGGCGTAAAGGATAGTTACCCTGATTCTGACTCGACGGTCGTTGGTTCTAATCCTAGCTATATAACTACCAATGAAAGTTTATTTGCATTCATGAATCATGGGTTTTTGTACAGAGGTAGTGGGATCATTAAATCTACCAATAATTAAGATAGTTTAACTAAAACAACCGACTTCAATGCCCCGCGAGTCA
Organism: Cabera pusaria; assembly: GCA_954871355.1. Classification (NCBI taxonomy): domain Eukaryota; kingdom Metazoa; phylum Arthropoda; class Insecta; order Lepidoptera; family Geometridae; genus Cabera; species Cabera pusaria. Next base: position 24,011,563 of record OX940900.1, read on the forward strand.
ACTTCAGTAGCAAGTTTGAGACGTTTATCGTCATATCTCTGGAGATACTTATCTCATCTCGATGAAATTACAATGGGACCACCTCGAAAACGCACCCTGCCGATTACAAAAAGAATCATTCGAATCGGTACACAATTGACGGAGTAATCACGTAACATACACACACAAAAAAAAAACATACAGACGGATTGAGAACCTTCTTATTTTTGGAAGTCGGTTGAAAAATAGCTTACCACCAAGTAGAACATCTGCCGCCGTGACCTTAACGTAACGAAAAAAGTAGGGGTTTATACGTTTAACGTGTGTATCTGTGTGTCTGTCTGTAGCATCTTAGCACCCAATCGGATGAACCGATTTTGATTTTATTATTGATAGTTTTTTTTTTATTTGATAGATATCTTCATCGAGAGTGTTCTTAGCTTCAATTTATGAAAATTCGTTCAATCGTTATAAAACTATGAGCTTTTTTTCTAGTTAATTGCGCTATGAAATCAACTTTCATAGGTCTGATCAATTCGAAAATCTTCTTCTTCAACGATATTGTAAGAACATGGAAGCATTGACCTGATGCTGGGACATCTCCTGGACTCTACAGAATACTCAAATCCAGCTCTTACAGCTCAGATTCTAAATGACGTGTATAGAGTCATTGTGATCGGTATTATTGTCGGTAGTATTGTGATCGGTGGGGATCTACAGAATAGCTAAGCTTTTATTAATATTTCCGTAGTAACTATGAACTAATCTGTGGTTACACTGCAAATATTTTATTAATTTTGCGACGCGTGTATGTGAAATTCGTGATATCTTCTAGAGTTTTCATTTCAATTATATACTGTAAAGGACAATTTTAATCTATAATATGTGGCCAAAGTAAATAACGTAATTATTTGGATAAGGATTAATACTATATACTTGAAAATAGCCTTGGAAGTTATATAATATTTTTTAACAAAAAATTAAAGATTAAAATGGTTACTGTGAGTCAACCTTAAGAGATAGACATATGCTGTGGCGGACTTTTTTGTAGGTCTTATTAAGTTGTACAACTCTTCCATAAAAAATAATCTTCCATCTATTTTCAATTGAGCAGCGTTCGTAAGAAACGTGTTTTTTCGACCGTTTTTTTGTCGACTTAGGTTGCAAATTAGGTCTCCACGAATGTACCTTTGATTTAAACGGGATAATATATAGCCTATTTTCATTTCGAAAGTCTATTCTATATATAAGTGAAAGAATTTTTTAAATCGGTCCAGTAGTTTTTGAGCCAAATCATTACAAACATACAAAAATACAAATGTTCTCTCTTTATCATATTAGTATAGATTTACCGGATCCTAGGACACACCGACTTGGTAGTCCGTGCTGTGACACTTAAGCAATAGAAACAGAGCGTGAACTATCGATACAAACAATTTAATTGTCTATTTATCGATTCTATTCCGTCATGGGCAAGTGAAAACCGAGCAAGAACTACCGATACTTTACCGAGTTACCGTTGTTGTGTAACTATTAAGGTTAACTTGTAATATTTAATGCCTGCAGCGTTGTTTGGTATTGATTCTCTAGTCTAATGATGAATGGTACCTAACTTCAAAGGTTGGTTACATTTCATATAATATGCAATTAAAAATATGGCTACCTTTAATAAAATTTTCTACTAAGTTTGAGATGTTTATCTCTATCTCTGGAGATACTTATCAGATCTCGATGAAATTACAATCTTACCACCCTTGGGATATCTCCTTTCTAACAAAATAATCATCAAGATCGGTTCATAAATGACGAAGTTATCCGCGAACACAATAAATATATATATATACGGTCGTATTGAGAAACCTCCCCCTTCGTTTTTTGTAGTCGGTTAAAAATATGTAGTATGTACCTACTTACTACCTAACTTCGTTCCGGTTAATAATGAACATTTTGTTGCCTAGTTTGATAATTATAAACATAAGTTTAAAGTTGTCGGTTTTTTCAGTCTGGGAATTTGTAAAAACCCCAAAATGATTATTTTATGCTATCGATGCCTATGAGTACCTAATTAGAAGAAGTTTATCTTCGTGTGTGGATAATGTTATCTATACTAATATTATAAAGAGAGAAAATTTGTATTTTTGTATGTTTGTAATGATTTGGCTCAAAAACTACTGAACCGATTAAAAAAATTCTTTCACTTATACATAGAATGGACTTTCGGAATGAAAATAGGCTATATTATATCCCGTCTAAATCAAAGGTACATTCGTGGAGACCTAATTTGCAACCTAAGTCGGCAAAAAAACGGTCGAAAAAACACGTTTCTTACGAACGCTGCTTAATTGAAAATAGATAGAAGAATATTTTCTATGCAAGAGTTGTACAACTTGATAAGACCTACAAAAAAGTCCGCGACACCATATGTCTATCTCTTAAGGTTGACTCACAGTAACCATTTTAATCTTAAAATTTTTGTTAAAAATTATTACATAACTTCCAAGGCTATTTTTAAGTATATAGTATTAGTCCTTATCCAAATAATTACGTTAATTAGCTTGGCCACATATTATAGATTAAAATTGTCCTTTACAGTATTTAATTCAAATGGAAACTCTAGAAGATATCACGCATTTCACATACACGCATCGCAAAATTAATAAAATATTTGCAGTGAAACCACAGATTAGGTCATAGTTACTACGAAAATATTATTATAGGCTTAGCTATGCTGTAGATCCCCACCGATCACAATCAATTTGAAGTCAATATAGTATAATAATATGATCTATTGTATAAAATAATATTCATCTATATATATAATAATATAATATTTTAAACTACCCGACTGATCTATGTATAATCTTTTCATTAAAAGCATTCCAATGACTCTAAACACGACATTTAAAATCTGAGCTGTAAGTTGGTGAGGATTTGAGTATTCTGTAGAGTCCAGGAGATGTCCCAGCATCAGGTCAATGCTTCTATGTTCTTACAATATCGTTGAAGAAGATTTTCGAATTGATCAGACCTATGAAAGTTGATTTCATAGCGCAATTAACTAGAAAAAAGCTCATAGTTTTATAACGATTGAACGAATTTTCATGAATCAAAGCTAAGGAAACTCTCGATGAAGACATCAAACAAAAAAAACTATCAATAATAAAAACAAAATCGGTTCATCCGGTTAGGTGCTAAGATGCTACAGACAGACACACAGATACACACGTTAAACGTATATTACCCCTACATTTTGCGTCGGGGAACGCCGTAAGGTTACGGCGGCAGATGTTCTCCTTGGTGGTAAGCTACTTTTTGTAGATTTAATGATCCCACTACCACAGTACGAAAACTCATGATTCATCAATGCACATAAAACTTTCATTCGTAGGTATATAGTTAGGATTAGAACCAACGACCGTCAAGTCAGAATCAGGGTAGGTAACTATCCTTTACGCCAAAGGGCCGTCCAATATCACTACGTAAGAATTATAAAACAAAGTCCATCACTGCGTCTGTCTGTCTGTTCGCAATAACCTTAATAGCTACTGAACGGATTATCATGCGGTTTTCACCAATATCCAGAGTGTTTATGAGGAAGGTTTAGGTGCATAATTCGTTAAGGTTTGTAAATTGAATGAAATATGACGATGATTGTTAAATATATTCATATTTTATATTCGATGCAACAAACTGATGCAAATTTTGTAGGCATATATGTTCTACCCGTGCGAAGCCGGGGCGGGCTGCTAGTTATGAATATTATGAGTACCTAATCTTCTTATTATAACTATATAACTGGCTAGCAGCGCCTCGCGGTTTCACCCGCGTAGTTCCCGTTCCCGTCAGATTACAAGGATAAAATATAGCTGATATAAGGGCCACCGGCCACAAGCCGCCACCGGCATATTTCCTATAGTTTTCATACATTTTACATGGACTCGCCGCACACGGTGACACCGGTGGCCGCCACACGCTACATGATAAAATGTATGAAAACTATAGGAAATATGCCGGTGGCGGCGTTTTGTGGTTGTGGCCCGTGGCCCGTGTGCGGGGACCCTTAATCGCTGAAAATGTAGCTTTCTATAAGTGAAAGAATTTTGGAAATCGGTTCAGTAGTTTTTGAGTTAATCGGAACAAACAATAAATACAACTTTATAATATTATTTTGATTTTAAAATTATCGTGAATTTGTAACATATTATTGTTATATACCGGCTGTAAACAGCGCGATCTCACCGCGTGACTTCACTCCTGAGGAAGAGCGACTGACTCGCTCGAAACCTAGGTCGAGAAAATTCGACTAAAGGTACGTGAATTACAGCCGGTATGTAACAGTAATAATTTATAATATTAAACTAATATTACTATACTATATATAAAGATACATTTAATTGGGGAAAAAATTAATGCCATATATAAATTAGGTATATAAATTCTGCATTCGCTTCTTGATCGAGTGAAATTGCTAGCATATCAATATATCATAGGCCAAGTGACGTAACCTAAATACTTCCCATTCATTTGGAAAGCTCCGGTGCTTGCGCGTGCGACCCGGTCCCGGCAGGTTTTCACTTTCACGGGCCATTGCCCCTTGCTCAGCCTCGGCACACTTCACCATTGGGTCAAGGTCGGAAGATGGGATCTTGCAATATGGCCCACAGTAACCTTTGCATTTCGGGACAATGAGACAAGTCTGATTAACAATTTAACACTTCCGAATCCAGACGCAATTGCAACCAACATGGCCTCTGTTAATTCAATTTATAGCATTGTAAAATTATTATACGAGCACGCTATAAGGATGCAAGGTTCATAATCGTAAATAATACTGTTTAGTTATTATTAGCTCATTCATTTCTATTAGTAACGTAGTACATTCTTAATAGCTGTTCAGTGGCAGTAGGTAGGTATTGCCCAAGTCATATACATCCGTTAATCTAGTTCACCGCATACGGAATACAAAATGCTCGTTGGAACATAATTAACACACATTCTTAACTTGTTATCGTTTACCCATTGGCTATGATTGTTATGAATCATTAATGCATTAACCCAATTTTATAGTGGTAGGAAGTTGACAGGAGGTAGACTAAACCTGTCTAGTCTACTTTGATTTTTGTTTGCATTCCGCGTGTCGACCTTTGTATCATTCAATTAACCTAGCCTTACTTGTCTTGTATCTGTAACTGGAAGTAATGTAGTATCCAGATGTAGGTGTAGATTGTAATTTTTTAAATGCATCAACCTGGATAAATGTTTGATTAAAAGAGCGCCTCGGAGTTTCACCCGCGTAGTTCCAGTTCCTGTGAGAATACGGGGATAAAATATAGCTTATGTTACTCGCTGATAATGTAGCTTTTCATAAGCGTAATATTTTTTTAAATCGGTCCAGTAGTTTTTTAGTTAAATTAAAACAAACAAAGATCAAATCTTTCCTCTTTTATAAGATTAGTTAAGATAAAAACATCTAGATGGCGCTAGAGTATGTTTAATAGCTCTCTGTCACGATGTTGGAAGCTGATGAACTTGCTTCATCATCAAACATCTTAAAATTTGAACTCGTTATAAAACGTTTTCTCTTTATAATATTAGTATGGATGACTGCATCGTTTAAATAGGAACAGAACATCATATTTTTAGTATCATAGCACTGATTGGATTAATGAAAATAAAGTACAGACTATCAAGAAGTTTTATCAGTCAATCCAATGCTAATATTATATGGAAGTAAATCTTTTAAACAAAATATGTCATGGGAGCGATCATCGACCCTCTTATCGGCTGTTATCAGTTATCACGAAGGAAATATTGCTGCACTTGGCAAAGAAAGGACGTTATCACGTACAGTAATACAGCAAATCCAAACATAAATACAGCTTGTTTTGTTCAACATATTGTGCTCTGCACTCTTTGCAAAGAAGGCAATCGATAGATACAATGAAACATATTAGTCATGGTTGACACCGATTCCACCTAATGAAGATATTGTCGTCCGATTATCATGTCAAAAACTTTGCGAAATATTATTATAACAGCGTGTGAAGGACGATAAATAAACCGATGTCATTGCCTCGTAGCGACACGAGCGCTTGTAATCGAAGCTCGACTCGCCTTCGATGACTTAGTAAAACAAATTTCAATAACAGCGCGTAAAAGAGACGGGTATATCGCTGCTCCGACGGCAATCTAATTGTTTAATGTAGAATGTATCGAGTTTTTTTTTCCTCTTTGCAGATAGTCACAATGCACGAGCAGGACGGCGATAACGAGCCGGCGCACCACGCGCGGCGTCCTATGAATGCTTTTCTCATATTCTGCAAACGTCACAGGAGCGTCGTCCGCGACAAATATCCAAATCTAGAAAATAGGTGCGTATACGCAATGCACGTGATTTACTTTTACGTTAAAATCCTTCACATTTGTGCTAATAACGCATATTTTGGCATTACAGATCAATAACCAAGATTCTCGGAGAATGGTGGGCTAACTTGGACAAAGAAGAGAAAGCTTGCTACACAGGTCTTGCAAAACAGGTGAGTTTTAGATTAAAGTTTAGCAAGAATTAGATTTACATAATATCTTAAAGCCAATTTATTTCCCATCTCAGTTCATTGATTTTAGCTTAAACAATTTGTTTAATCATACATATAGATTTACATATGACATGACATAATGTTTGCTTCTAGTACAAAGACGCGTTCTTCAATGCTCATCCCGACTTCAAGTGGTACAAGTTGCCAGCGCCACCGCTCCGCTCTCTCGCTGCCCGGCCTAGAGAAATCAACGAAAAACAAATAGATTTTATCCCTATTAATGAACATCATGAGATTGAATTCGAGAAAACGAACAACAATTCAACTAAAGTAGATTTCAACAAAAAGCCTAGCGATGACATTTTTGATAATGAACCGAAAACTTTATCTATGTTCACACCTGGCAAGTTGGCCGACGAAGCCCAAATGGGAGGCCTCAGCAGCCTTCTCGCTACTAAGACTGAAACTCAAACTCCAAACCCATACTACTCACCTCCCTCGTTTAGATTCAACGCGATCTCAACCCCTAACGACTACAGATCTCATAACGTAAAGAAAGAAGACAGCATACGTGAGCTGCAAAACGCTCTCTCCGAGACGACCAGGGTATTCGAGGAAGACTTCGATGAAAAAGGCAGGATATATCGGTATGCGGCCGTGCCGGGAGATCACTATCCTGTGCCAAACGATCAATTTACGAACCAAGATGTGATAGACCAAATAGTTGATAAGAGATTTTCAAAAGATGAAGATTACCAGAGAAACTGGTCCGATGATGAGAAAAACACTAAATCTGGAAGGTCATGCAAAGGCAAAAGATACCAGGAATTCATGGCCGTTGGGGGCCTGATCGCGAACAAGAGACAGAAAAGAGACTACTTGGACAAGTTGCCAGACGATGGCTACGGCATGAACTGTAGCTGGGACCCTGGCAGCTCCCGCAGCGAGGAATCCAACTCGACAATCACCGACGAAACAAAGCCGACCACTTCGCTGAACGAAACGTTGGCCGACAGCGACAAAATCGACCTGATCGATTCATCTGAACCGGACAATAATGCAATCAAAACATTCAAGGCTGCCGACTTTGACTTAGACGCTAAAATAAGAGCCCTACCCTCACTTAGCTTAGAGAAGTTTCAACAGAAGAAACGTGAAAATAAACGCAAAAAGAAAACGATCAACTTGAAACCTAAAGCTCTCGAGCCGTCGCACATAATCAACTCGGTGCCCCGGCCTCTGATGGACGAGAGGCGGCAGATGATCGAGAGCTGGCGCGACAACGTCATCGGGAGTCAGAAGAGGAAACCGAGGAAGATCAGCATCACCAGGCTCGAGATCAACAGCATGATCTCCAGCTCGGATATCGACCGCGCGCGGAAAATTAGTCCCGAAATAAAACTAGCGACGGAAGCGCCCTGCACTGTCGTCCAGAACATGGATATCTGCAATCACACGTCCCACGGCAACGTGGACCTGTTTGCGCTGGCGACCTTGGCCGAGGTAGCGGCGAACACTTCCAAACTCGAGGAGTCGTCGAATGTCAATATCACCGCCAAAGCGAGCGAAGAAAACGCTTCCCAGGTATAAGATACCTTTACAATTAGCCTTAAAAGATATTCCAAATATTATTTACTTTGTAATAATCAGATAATATTTATACATAGATCTACTTTTACAATATACGCATAAAGATTAATATTATTGTACACTTTTAATTGTAGTTTTTATAAAATAGCTATAGAGATATTTATATTGAGATAGATACATGTATACTTACTATAGTCGGAAACATTGTCGTGTAGGCTGCTACATATTGCTTTTTAGAACTAGAAACCTAATGGTGATAGAGAGCTACAATATATAATAAATCACACGAATAAATAGAAAAACAAGGCATAATGTATTTTACGTTTAAACGGGGACGTAATTTAAGATAAAATTCCCTTTGGTATGTAACTCGTTTCCCTTTGTGTTGACTTACATCATTTCGTCAGTCGTGATGAGTATGATCTGCACTAACTAAAGTCTAACTAAACCTTACAGGATTATAAATATTGCAGGCCTTGATGACCTATATCAAAGTAAAACATAAGCGGTAATATATGAGCTGTCAAATTAGGGATTAGTTTAGTTAGTGTGTACATGAGTAAAGCATCATCGAGTTGAAACACAATAAAATCGATCTTTCATCACAATATCGAACGCCAAACATATGTCATATTAGTTTAAATGGTAAACCTCATTACGTGTAAAAGTTAGAATTATTTAAATCGCCTTAATAATTTAGATAATAAATTAAACATACTAAGACACCATGTGCATAGACTGCATTGCATTTTGTAGGTGATTTGTGTTTTAACGTTTCATATACTTAAACAATTATATGCAATTGCGATATTTTTATATATATATGCGACTGATCGTCGTATGTTTTTATATGTATACCTACGCGAATTTATCACAATTAAACTGAGCTAGTTTTCGATCGAATGCGAAAAAAAGTGTATTATCAAACGTGGCAAAGTGGCAATTTGTATTATTATAGATATCTAAAATATCGATCGATTCGTTAAACGCATCACTATTGTTTGTTTCAGTTACTTGCTATTTGCGGCCAATATTTTATACTACCCACTTTATGAGTGAGTGTAACTCGCAATCATTTCTTTGTGATAAATTAACTAGTTTTAGTTGAATATTTTTACATATATATCATGTAACTTATAACATTCACTTGTGTTAAAAATAACTATCGAAAAGTTAAAAAAAATATTAATCGGTTAGATTTTAATCTTGTCCCTGTTAGGTACCTGAACTTAATCGAAAAAAAATCATAGAATATAATTCGTTTTGTTATCATTACATTCGGTTAATTGAAGCTAATTATATCCACTTTAATTTTAATTTGGGGCCGATTTGTAATCCTCAGATAAACGGCCAGATAGTTAGGCTAAATACACTAATCGTGTGGAGCCATAATGAAAATAAAAATGACATCACGTCAAAATTTGACGTTCAAACTTGTCACTAACTTAATGCATACCACAGATTGTCGGCTATCTGAGGCACAAAGAGCCCGTTAAATTAACTCCGCAGATAAAGAATTTATTCCCTGGATAACCTCTATCTGGCGAAAATATGCTATCAATGTCATAAACCCTATCTGATCGTGTAACTGAGGATTGAAAAATCGGCCCTTAGAGCAGTGTTTCTCAAATCGCCTCGGTTTATTTACGTTTCGTTACGATGGTTTTGGAGAGTTTCTGTGATTTTGTTTTATCTTTTCCGTCGAGATTTCCGGTGGAGCTTTCATTGCAGGTCTAGTCTAGATGTAGTATTTATAAAGAAATCATCAAGTACTAAATTCAAAAAGTGCACTTATACTTTTTTAAATGACAAAATACGATGACACAAGCCATAATGTGACATGCTCATCCAAAGACCAAATATTTTAGATTATAGAAGCTAGGCTGTAGTAATATGTAATAATATAAGTGATATTATATGAAATGATATGTATTATATACAATATTATTACGATAAAGTATATATTAAAACATGTCAATATCTGTGTCATTCCAAGATATCAAAAATTTTACTCAACTGTTACTAGGTTGCATTTTCTTTTTTTATTTCTATATTCATGTAGGTTTTATAGAGGTAGGTATTCCTTTGTTGATTTAATAATGTAAAAGTTTTATCGATTGTTAAGTTTTCAAATGAAGTGGAGAGCTTTTCGACGGTTCCTAAATGAGATTTTACTGATGAGCTTCAGAGGAATTTACATAAAGAACGGATTATCAATATTGCAAGTTGATGCCTACGAGAAATGGTTTGCCTTGTCAATAAATCAAGAGCCTTATATATTGAAACTAGTGTTTAAGGATTACGAGATGGGGCCAGTATGTGCGAGTACACGATCACACTATAGTGATCTTTATAATATACTTACTAATGGAATCGGAGTTTAGACCGCGACTAGCCCTCTGATTCTCAATCTTTGGAAAGCAAATTCGGATTCGGGAACTTGACTCGCCAGATCTTTGCTATTCGCAATGCTCTAATCTATAACGTTTGATATTTAAATTGGAAAATATCAGTGATTCTAATCGAAAATGTTTCCGCGACCAAATAGCTTACGGAATAATAAATATTCGAAATTTAAAATTACGCTTCCGAATTCGAATGTTTTCGATTGAAATGAGAATATCTATGCAGACATGCAGGGACTCGCCGAATGCCGAATAATCGTCTATTGGCATGTGCTCGGCCACAAATTATATAATAGTTACTTCGTAAGCTTGGCGTCGTATTCGTCAGGTAGCGAGTATGTCTATATACATACACGCGGGCCTTGTTGCTAATATTCGCAGTCGTTTACATTGAAGTGGAAAACGTAACCGATAATTTACCGAGCGAGGCGAGCACGAAAAACCCATTATCACTACTCGCTCGAAAAAATCGGCAAATAATCGGCTCGGTACTCGGCGAGTCCCGCATTCTGGTCGCGGCTTTAGAAAAACTACGGTCGGGTTTTGAAAATCTTGAGGAATCTAAGGGTCATAAGATCCAAAAATTGAATTATGGTGCTGGAAGATCTGTATTAAACTATTTTAAGAATCCGAGCCCACTGCCGACTTTAATTGTTTTTGGTAATGGGCTGTTAGTCAGTCAGTGTATAGGTATTGTAATCGTTAATTTTAAGAGGAAGTAATCACGTTGTGCTTTAGTTATTTATTATTAGATATGTGGTTTAAAGTTACAATACATTTATATAAAAGGGCACAATGTGATTGCGACATCTTTTATATCGGTATGGGAAAATATATTTGAGAAACACTGGTCTTTGTTAACTGCAGTCGTGTAAGTTAGGGCATAATAATAAAGTATAAAGTCGGCACCCAAAGTGTTAACCTGGTTGGTTCCAAAGTATATTGTTGAATGTTTTGTTATTTGTGAGCGCGGTTCAGTCTATATCCTTTTATCATAGAAATAAAGTTTATTCATATTAAATTAAACGTCTCTTTATTTTATATATCCAAACCTTCATTAACATCAGGTGAGATAGTGGTGAACAAGTGCTACCCAGTTCGCTTCGGGGTAAAAAAAGGGTGCGTTCATTCAATTTATTTCTCAACTTCACCAATTATTTTTTAGTACAACTCCATCTGCTGAACTTTAGCGAATACTTCTTCGTAGTTACGCCGCTCTACAATAGAGGGCGTTTAACCTTATAAATATAACATGACGCCAGTGAGTTGTAATTACTACGTATAGAGAAGCTATACCAAACGAAAAACCTGTCACATCAACGCGGCCTGCACAGACTACTAAGGAGATACCCTGTGCTGCAGCGCTTAACCTAGCGACTGTTGTCTAAACAAATAGAATAAAATGTATTGTTCAATAACTGTGTTTACAAAGGTCTTAATATTGGGTATGTAGTACCAACAGTTTGTTCTTTACGAACATACAATAATATTAAACGTCTAATTAAAATCCATACAATCTATCTTATTAGTATTATCTTATAATCGTAACTTATTATTTTAATCTTCAATTGCGATATTGTAATGATACAGGCAGAGTTAAAACCGGACATTTTGTTAGTTTTCATTCATCAAAATATGCTTTGAGACTGTAATATGATTTTATAAGTAGCCATTGATTTAGCTTTTGTCTAAAAAAGTGTCCGTTTAACGATTTTATTTCTATAGGCAAATTATTAAAAACTTTGATGCATAGTGTTTATTTACTTGTGGAATACACATATTGAATCTATATATACTGCGAAGTTTGTTAGCTATGCTGGATTGTTCGCTGAAGTAATCTGATTCATTATTTTTTACAAATGTACACAGTTCTAGGATATATATACAAGTTAGCGTAAGGAAACCTTCATCAACAAATAATTCACGAAGGGAGTCAGTATCTTCCATTCTGTATATACTACGTAGGCACCTTTTCTGTAGTATAAATGTTGTCTGGACATCTACTGAATTTCCCCAGAAAATGATACCGTAACTTAAATGAGGGTAGACGTAACCATAGTATGCATTTATTGCCACTTTTTGACAATATATTACTGAGCACTGATAATACGTAGCAATACTTTGTTATTACCCGACTGCGGGACGCAAAGGAGAGGTAATGTGGTTATCAGTCTATATATGTATGTATGTTTGTTCCTTTGTGGCACACTAGAGACCAAACGCGTGGGCCGATTTTGATAATTGGCACGTCAATAGATTCGCCATGCTAGCGCGAGTGTCAACAAAAACATGAAAAATTCAAAATGGCGGATTTCAGACGCCAAAATTTGGGGTCCAAAAAAATTTTTTTTTCAAAACCTATCGAGTGGGGTATCGAATTAAAGGTCTTAAAATGGAGATTCAAAATATATTTATAACAAATAATTTATGATCGTACAAATCAAAAAAAAAAAACTATTTTACATGCCGCGTTAGTCACTTTCAGTAACAAGTTTGCGGCGCTTATCTCTGAAGTTACTTATCAGATCTCAATAAAATTACAATGAGACCAAACGAAAATCATATTAACTCAAACAAAAAAAGAATTTTCCAAATCGGTTAAGAATTGATGGAGTTCTGAGGTAACAAACAACCTCTTCCTTTTGGTATAGTCGTTTAATAGTACGGAATTTGCTGTCCTTTACTTAACTAAAAAGTGTAAAATTAAAAATTTAATAAAAAAATAAAAAACCCGACTGCGCAAAAAGTGAAGTGTTAAAAAACGAACTGAAAAGAAAAAAGCAAGTAAGTCTAGTAGTTTAGACTTCTGTTTAGGGATATCAAAAAACTATACCATTTAAATTCTGTCTCGGTCGATACACTTATAAAATAAATTATACATTGTTATACGGAATATAGAGACTTTAACAGTCGGGACACATTAATCCCCATTCGTTAAGCCATTAATGTGTCCCGACTGTTAAAGTCTCTACATTCCATATAAGCATCCAAGCACACATCGTCACTTAACATCAGGTGAGATAGTGATCAAACGCTTGACTATTATGAATTTAAAAAAAAGCGCAATGCCGCTTTGAGGTTACATTTTTCTCGCGACCAAAACGCGTAACCGCCGTGTATTTCACGGCGATTACGCGTTTTGTTCAGGCGAGTGACTAGACTAGTTGTTGTCAATTGGCAACAATGCACGGCGAGAAAAGCTGGTTCGTTGCGTCGGTTCCATACGCTAGTAATAATAGTTCAATGCATGACGCTAACGTCACTTCCGCTGCCTTCAGACACGGTAATATAATATAATAAAGTTACCGTGGCCGAGTCTCAATACTGTATTATAATATTACCGTGCTTTAAACCATGACGCTACGTCACCTCCGTCAAAATAAAGTCTGACTCGCACTGGGGTAAACCCCAGTGCGCCTAAGGCTCGAATTACCTATATGCGTCCGCACGACCGATCGGCCCGGCCGCTACACCACGAAATCACAAGCAATTGTGGGTAACGATTTATTTAAATAGCGGCCCCGCCGATTACCGATTTACCCACAATTGCTTGTGATTTCGTGGTGTAGTAGCGGCCGGGCCGCTCGGTCGCGCGGACGCATATAATCCGAGAAATTTCACTTCAAAGCCCCATGTGTATTTGAAGCTTAGAGACAACTCTGCTTCATGCCGTGTTTACATACCTTACTTACATTTATTACATGCTATTTTCTCGTCTATGTCCAGCAATAGACTTATACCGGCTGATGATGATGGTGAATCTAGTGGCTGACGGACAATTGCTTGCGCCGCATGTGACTTGGTCAATTTTAAAGTGGGTCAGTTTTACCACCCTCGGACTTAAAGCCGGCTTTTCACTAAGAGATATAATATAATGTATATTATATCTTGAGATATAAAATTTTAGCGCTCGTCATACATTTTGTAAGAGACCGTTCACACTATACTATAATATATATTACATCCCAAGCTATAAATATTTTTTCGACCAACTGAGCTATATTTGAAGGTTTATATTTTACCTCACGTCCCCGGACACCGCGCCTCCCCCTGCGTCGCCCATAGTTTTTTTTTTTGTTTTGTTGAATTTTTATTATGACTCTACACAATTAGTGTATTTAGCCAGTATTTGAATGAAACCATAGACAACGAAAGCTGAACTATATATCTTACAGTGTGAACAGCAATCGCGGGATGTAGTATATAGCTTAAGATGTAATTTACATTATATTCCATAGTGAAAAGCCGGCTTAAGGGTGCCTACGCACTAGTACTACTAGTATTATAATATGTTCTGTGGCACTAGGCGACTACGACCGCACGTTCCCCCCTTCCTCCCCCCTTAAATCCACCCTTGAGGGGACTCCCCTATCCCCTACCCTCTTCCCGTCCTACGAAGGCGACTTGTTTCAAGATCTTTACCAAAATTATAGTTTAAAATACTCTACTGTGTTACGGAACCCTACGAGTGTGAGTCGACTTGCACTTGGCCAGATTTTTTTTAAATTTTATTATCGCTTCTCACGATATATGTATTTAGCTATTGTCACGTATTAAAATTCTTCAAGTTTTTGAGTATTCAAGTCATTAAGATGGGTCAAAGTCAAATCAGTTCAAATCAAGATGAAGTCAAAGTTTAGTCCACGTCATATACCCTCAGTAAAAATGTGGATTTTACTGAGGATTTTTCCGTAGAATTTTGGGGAGAACGCAAATAGCATGTTTTACAACATTGTGCTGTTTCCCTACACTCGCACACGTTCACCGGCAATTAGTGGTTAATAATCCACATTTATTACACATCTCGCGGGAAAAAAATACTATAAGCACACACACTTTTCTACGATTCCGCTAAAACCACAGATTATATAATAGTTACTAGGTAACCAAAACTCCTTCGATCGTGTTATGTGTGTAGCGTGTTATGCCCGGGCTACACGAGGCTAGTTTTTCAAGCTAGGATAGCAAGCTAGTGTTAGTAAGCTAGCAAGCTAGTACTTCTGGCTTCGTGTAGACAAAACTATCTTCATTTGTAAGCTAGTAAGCTAGTTTACAAGCCAGGACAGTTTTTAATAGGATGGAGTTCTATTTTCAGGCTAGTAGCGTCCCCCACCACTGATTTTACTATCCTGGCTTGTTTACTAGCTTCATGTGACCGGCGAAGTGTTTTTTTTTCGTATGCAGTTCATTTTGGACGAGTGGTCACCTCAGCACTCCAGTAAGTACTAGCTTAAAAAAATCTAGCCTCATGTAAACAGAACTAGCATGATCCAAGCTAGGTCAGCAAGCCAGGACAGTTTGGTAAAAATCTAGCTCGCTATCCTAGCTTGAAAAACTAGCCTCGTGTAGCCCGGGCATTATTTATGTATGGCTGCCCAGTTTTTTTTTAATTTTCTATAAGGGTCCACACGATTTGTCTATTAAGTCAGGGTCAAATGTATTGGAATAGTTTGATTTCGTAGATTCAAGTCGTAAAATCGATTCTACGTCACATTCAAGTCAAGTTAAAATCATAGCTTAGACCAAGTCATGGTCATCCCTTAGTAACGATGTGGACTTTACTGAAGGCAGAAGGCGTTCAGTGGAATTATGGTGTGGTCGTAAAATGGCAATGGCACGTTTTTTAACATTGTGCTATTTCCGTACACTTAAACACATTCAACGGCACTTAATGGTTAATAAAGCACTTTTATTACACTTTAACTCACGGAAGAACATACGTTTTAGGAAAGAATACGATGAGAGCACACACTTTTTCACATTGCCGCTAAAAGTCTGGTTGTCAAAGCTATTGCAATATAATATAATAAAGTTGTTACTGTCACAACGACGTATAGTCAAAAGAAGAACATGCAAAATCTGTTTCACCAAGGCTGGCAACTTTTTGGACGCACGATGTACGAAATTTTTTCAATTTTTTGATACCTTGTGACGTAACGGAATGTAACGTAACAGGAGGAACGTAGAGGAGGCCTACCGCACGCTACATCCCCAAAGGAACCAGGAACCTGTACAAGACAATATGAACACAGGACACACATATTAAAGATATATTGACTACAAATTCTACGGTAGGTACTTAACTTAAATAAAAACTATCACCGCACTTCGGGTCCATTACTCCATTATCCTTTCCTGGTATGAATCAGCAAAGTCCTTGGTCAATAAACTTGGAGTAAGTCATGTTGAGCATGGATATCCTGTTCTCAATGGAAGTCAGGATATCACAGTGTCGTGATAACTGGTGGTATCTGCATTCTGACTCCCGTCTTGGCAGTTGAGCTTTGACTTTCTTCAGAGCATGTGCATGCCTCCGCTCTAGCGTCAGAGACACTCGGTTCAGCATCTTCATACATCTCATTGAAGGCTTTGGATACAATTCCGTTTTAGCGATTTCATCGTTAAAGAGATACCATAGAAGATTTTCTACCATAACCATTGGAAGCGTATATATAAAGTACTCTGTGATTGGAAGACCCATCAATTTCATTTTCTCTTGCTGCTTACAGAATCTTGTTTTCTTCTTTTTTTCATCCTTATTCGTACATTTTTTCTTCCAGACCCAAAATCGAATCCCGTCAAACATGATTTTTCTATACCTCAATCTTTTTTTAAATTTTAAAAACGTTCCACCCATAAATCGTTTTAATACAGAAGAGTATATGTATGATTATGAAAATGTATGAGGTCGTTAAAGATATGCCACATTATCCCCCCAACCAAGAAAAAAATTTGAACACAGAGAAAAATTTTGAGGTTATGGAACATATACTTCACCATTCACACCACCAAACTCAACATTCAAACCCATGGGGGGTTTGAATATACATACATACAACATTCAAAAGTTTGGGTTTGGGCTCACGACTTTAAAAAGATCCAATGGCCCAGACTCATGAAGTAATGTTCCTGGTGATCTGAAAGCTGTTAAATGTTATAATCCGTGTTCATATTTTCTTGTCTAGGTTCCTGGTTCCTTTGGGATGTAGCGTGCGGTAGGCCTCCTCCAAGGGCTCCGTTACGTTACATTCCATTACGTTACATTTGGCGCCGTAACATTACGTTACGTTACAACCTGCGCCAAAATTATTCAATAAGTGGGAAAACGGAATGGGTCATAATGACGTTATGATTGTTGCTAAAAATTGGTCATCCGTGGAACGTGATACTTTTTCGTGCGTGCAGCCGGCGTTCGTCGATTTATAAGACGTTTTCACGTCAACATGTAAAAAATTAAGTTTTCTTTATTGTTATATACACTTTATTTTGTAAATTTTTATTAAGATAAAATAATCCAAAAATAAGCCTACTGGTGGGGCGGGGCTTAGCGGGTGTGAGTGACGAAACTTATCTAGCACCAACAGCACTCATGGTTTTGCAGTTGCATAGGTGACGGAAACTACTTACCGTCAGGCTGGCTGTCCGCTTGTTTGCCCATCATTACATAAAAAACTCATGGATTGCATTATAACTAATAATGCATTAGTAGTGCCATCTGCAATTACTGTTTTAGAAGTAATTACTCGGATTAAACCATCCGACGAGATTAAAGTGAAAAATCGCGAGTGAATAGGTATCTTCTGGGTAAGCACGCTCCATCATCGATCGCATCATCACTCAACATCAGGTGAGATAGTGATGAAGTGCTACCCAGTTCGGTATAAAAAAAAAAGGGCCCTAACGCTAAATATTTGGTTGGTTGGTTTGGCAATTAGCGCATTTTGCATGTTTATACTTGGCAACACTGACTGACCTGCTGTCACTGTCACAGAGTAATGAATCACTCTACTACGTTATAAGAGTTGGCACTTCCCTACATTATTGATACCCGAATTATGAAAGCACTGTGTAGCCAACCTAACAACGGAAAGTATTATTTACGTAGTAACTATTATATAATCTGTGGTATTATGCTTGTAAATATTTTTTGCAGTGTTGGTTGGTACAAAGTACGTTCATAATTCTGAGTTATATAATTATGTATGCAGTGTCGCGGGACTGGTCACTGTCACAAACGAAGTATGTGTATTGTGAATTTGTGAAAAAAAAAATACGAAAATCGAAATTAACGTATTAGGTTGATTTGATATTGATAGATACGGTGCTTCTTTACTGCGATTTTAATCACCAAATTCAAACTTACTCTTGCAGTGACCATCAGAATATTAATGTCCGTGGGTTGTAAAATATATTGCTTCAAATCTGGATGAAGTAACAATGATTGCCGCATCTGAACCTCTGGTGTGTATTCCCGGCTTTCTGATTTGTTGTTGTTTTGTTTCAGCTTCTAGCAATTCCAAGCTCCTGAGGATATATTCATAGTGTTCTGTGGGATTATTGCATACTTTACATGATAATTTGGGATATTCTGATCTAATATCGAGTAGTTTGTGTGTATGACTTCTGTTTTATACCTTTACCTTTACCTTTTTTATTTCTAGTTTATATCAATGATTTACCGTCATTCGTACAGAACCTATGTGATATTGTTTTGTTCGCAGATGATACTTCCTTGATATTCAAAATAGATAGGACTACACCTAACTTTGACGATGTAAACAAATCAATAACACAGGTTCTGAATTGGTTTACAACCAATAACTTAATGTTAAACGCAAAAAAAAACTAAATGTATTAATTTCTCTCTACCAAATGTAAAAAAGGGTATCCTAAATAGAAGTATATTAATAAATGATGAACCATTAGAACTTGTTGTATCCACAACATTCTTGGGCATCACCCTGGATTCAAAGCTTCAATGGGGTTCTCAAAAATCGGTTCTAGCAGGTAGGTTAAGCTCCGCTGCATACACAGTACGTAAAATTAGATTTTTAACGGACGAAGCCACTGCAAGATTGGTCTATTTCAGCTACTTCCACAGTATAATGTCTTATGGCATTTTATTGTGGGGGAAAGCCGCTGAAATCAAATCAATATTTGTTTTGCAGAAACGAGCTATTCGCTCTATATATAGTATGAGGTCGCGAGATTCACTTCGTGAAAAATTTAAGGAAATTAAAATTCTAACAGTGGCATGTCAATACATTTATGAAAATATTTTGTTCATACGCAAGAATATAAATGATTATAAGAAAAGGTCTGATGTACATAATTTTAATACAAGACATAAAAATAGATTAATTATACCTAATTTCAGACTGCAGAAAGTTAGTGGTTCATTCAAAATCCAATTTGATGAAAAAATCATACTATACAATAGGTGACTATATGGATGACAAAAATGCATGGCCTGAATGCCCCAAGTTCCAAGAACAAATATAAATTGTATTATAATTAATAATATATTGTTAAAATTTTAAAGCTGACAATTAATGATGTACAATTAATTTAAAAAAAAAAAGATGATGACAAGACAAGCCCCATAGAGTTTCTTGGTGTTTCTTCTCTGATGGGAGTATTTCCGAAACACCGGTAGATTCAACAGCCATTCAGTTTTCCCCTTTTGTCCACAGATTTTCTTTCTATTCTAATATTCTTCTATCTAATATTGTTTAAATAAAAATAAAAATGGCAAGCCTGCCATTTTTATTTTTATTTAAACAATATTATGCAGCTGACAGACGGACTATCAGTTCCATTTGGATCATGATATGTACTGTGATCGGTATGCGTTTCTCTATGTTGTGTTGCACTATTTCACTTTTTTATTTTTTTTATATAAAAATTGTCTGAAGTACTGAAACACACAGTTACATGTATGGTTGGTTTTAACCTACTTTAATTTTTTTTAAATATTCTGACGTAAACGATTGGATGACAGCTGAATGGTTCATTACTTTTTTTTTCTAATTCAAAGCGTTAAATTCTGCTTTTGCTATGTTTACTTGATAATTGGTTATGATTTATTTTATGATTTATGATTTTGACGTGTATATGTGCGTATATTTATACTGCCTACATACTGAATAAATGCTTTGATTCTTTGATTCTTGATTCTTTATACTTAATGTAGAAAATCGTATCGAAATACATCTAAACAGATAGATGTAATCAGAGGCTTTAACAAATAGGTACAAAAGTGGACAGAGCATAGTTCCCTTTAACAAACATGTGATTCTACAAAGATCAATATTTACCTTGTTATCTTTACATAGTATATAATCACTCCTGCTATCTGTATGCTTAGATCTTTTAAACTGAACAACAGATTCGAGAAAAAGATTTATATCCAGGATTAAATGTGGGCATAGCTGCATGGGGCTTAGCTATATACAAAAATAATTTTATCCTAAAATAAAACAACTAATAATGTTAAACTTTGCTGACCCCAATCATTCCGACAGAAATGAATCCTCTAAGTGCATTGCAGCAATAAATGTTACTGAAAGCAGGCCTGTAGCACTCCGTGCGGTCGCTATGTCAATGCCAGTACCTCTGTGGCAGCCCGCAGGCTACAAGTTTAGTCTGTAGTGTCACACGCTCACAATCGTATGCTCACCTTTACTTTATTTTTCAATATGTTTTTTCACAACACCCAACCTTACAGTAAGAGACAGCTGGTGGCCTGCGAGCTGACTGAGTAATACAGACTCTTGCAGCACGGGCTTACGGTGCACAACAGGCGGTTCCTAGTTACTATTTGTTTATTCTGTGATGCAAATTCAAGGTCACATCCGTGGCATGTAGCGTTTTTTGAACGATGCCGATGTTGTAACTAGGTTTAATCTCACATTATGCTTGCAGGGAGTGGCAATTTTATAAGCAATTTTTCCGTGTGTCACCACTGATTTCCTCAGGAACGGGTGGACCTAGCAAGTTGAATATACCTGATACTGAGGTCTATAGTCCCTATTGGGTGTATAAAATCTAGGTCTTGAGTCAACACAAAAAAAACATATGGGCGAATTTAGATGTTCGCGACAACTTGTTAGTACCAAAATGTACTAATATTTTCAACTTTTTTTATTTTTCGGAATTTTTCCTTTACTTGTGTTCTAAAACCTTGCTTATAACCAAAATTGACAATTCTAGGTAAACCGGAAGTACCCTATAGGTTTGGGTCAAAAACCTATAGGGTACTTCCCGTTGACCTAGAATCATGAAATTTGGCAAGAAGCAAGGTCTTACAGCACAAATTAGGTATAAATTCCAAAAAACAAAAAAAGTTGTAAATTAAGGGGTGTCCCCATACATACATAGTTTGCGTATATTAAGGTAGACCTCTGAGTTATATGAGCGCTGATACAATTTAGAGGTCTAGCTTAATTGGTTGGTACGGAAGCCTCTGTGGGCGATTTCAATTTGACATAGCCGGTTTTATTTTTATATCTTATAGGCTAGCGTTTGACCACTATGTCACCTGTTGGTAAGTGATGATGCGGTCGAAGATGGTAAGCGCGCTAGGCCTAGAATGGGAACTGGCTCTCAAGGATAGCTGCCAGAACACATTAGATGTATGGTTTTTTTTTTTTTTTTAGTGATTTATCTACGTAGAGCAGATATCTCACTGCTATTACAATCTAGCCTTATAACTAGGCTAATAAGTAATTTGATTTTAACTTAATTGACTATTAAATTATTACTAAGAATGTGTCCATTAACACTTTTCCTAATGTCTCTATTAAGGGGAAGACACTTTGTTGTTGTGTTCTTTTAAATAGCGTTCACTATCACTACATTTATGCTCACTTAGCAAAATATCACTGAAGTAACTCGAAAGGTTTTACCCTTTTTAGTCTTCTCACTATGTCCGTGTTGTCGAGGAGCTGGATAGCCTCGACGTTCACATGATGGTGAAGTCTACGATCGTGAGATTCAGCATACTGTTTTATTGTTTTAGCGACGTGTTCCACTTTTAGGTCCCGATGGAGGTCGTCATTTCTAATGTACCAGGTAGTGCTCAGGAGCATTGTAAAGGCACCCGCCTTTACAATGCTCCTGAGCACTTTATTTTGAAATCTTTGTATAATCTGTACGTTGCTCTGTTTGGTGCATCCCCATAGCTGGATACCATAAGTCCATATTGACTTAAGGACTTGTTTATATATTAGCATTTTGTTATGCACTGACAGAGATGAATGTTTTCCAAACAGCCAGTGCATATTCTTGTAGCGAAGCTCTAATTCTTCACGTTTCCTTTTGACATGCAGCTTCCAGCTTAGCTTTGCGTCTAATGTCATCCCTAGATATTTTGCTTTGCTATCGTAAGGTATTGGTTGATCATTTATGAACACCGGATGGTAGTTTGGTCTCTTATTTGTGAAGTCTACGTGTACAGATTTACTTTCGTTGAGCTTTATTCGCCATTGCATTGTTCATGCAACTATGGAGTTGAATGCTGTCTGAACCTTTTCCACTGCTTCCTCTTGGGTGACACCTGTTGCCATAATAGCTGTGTCATCCGCGAAGGTTGCGATGGTGTTATTTTCTAAATGAGGAATATCACAGGTGTATAATACGTACAGGACCAGACCTAAAACACTGCCCTGTGGTACTCCAGCTTTTATCTGCTGATCTTCTGAGTATGAGTCATCTTGTCTTATTCTGAACATCCTTTGTGTTAAGTAAGACTCAAGAATATCTGCAAACTGTTTTGGAAGCATATTTGTCAGTTTGTGTATGAGGCCCTTATGCCAAACTTTGTCGAACGCTTGAGCTACATCCAAGAAGACGGTAGTGCAAACTTTCTTTTCTTCCAGAGCATTTTCTATGATGTTGGTGATTCGATGAACCTGGTCTATGGTGGAGTGATTTTCCCTAAATCCGAACTGGTAGTCAGGAATAAGGTTTCTTTCTTCTATAATGGGTTTCAGCCTTTTCAAGAGCAGTTTCTCGAATAACTTCGATATTATTGGTAGCAGAGATATTGGTCTGTATGATGTTGCATCTTGTGGTGGTTTACCAGTCTTCTGGATCATTATAACCTCAGCTATTTTCCACAAGTCGGGCACGTATTGAAGTCTGAATGACGCATTTATGAGTGTTGTTAGTTTGACTAGCGCTTTTTGGGGAAGATTTTGGAGTACTTCCCCTGTAATCAAATCATATCCCGGCGTCTTTTTCTTTTTAAGCTTTTTTATTTCATTGTAAACTTCTCTTGGTGTTGTAAGTTTAATTTCAATATCATCTTGGGATGTTTCAGTTAGCACGAAGTCATGATTCATATCCTCATTAGGCTGAAATATCAACTCTAAGTGTTGTGCAAATCTAGAAGCTTTCTGTTCATTGCTGACGGCCCAACTTCCGTTATTTTCTTTTATAGGTGGGACCTGCAGAGTAGGTTTTTTAAGGTTTTTAGTGGTTTTCCACAATGAATAGTTGGTTGAACGATCACTTGTCAGCTGACTCAAGTAAGTGTTCATGGATTCGTCATTGAAAGCTTGTATTGTCTTTCGAAGTTTTTTTGTTAAGTTGTTCAGAAGCATTTTGTCTTTTAGACATTCATTCATTTGGGCATTTTAATGAAGTTTTTAGGTCAGTTATACTGTCTAAATCGAGCTTGAAGCTTTCCCAATCAGTGTTTTTATTTGCCAAGGAAGGGCTGGTTTCTTTCTCAATGATGTTCTCACTTACCCTTAAAATTATCGGTGAGTGGCCAGAGTTCATATCATAACCTGCCTGAATATGCAAAAAGCTTGGTGATATAATTTTATAAATAAAAATATCTATGAGGTCAGGAATCTTCATAGCATCAGTGGGCCAGTAAGTTGGCTTGCCTGTTAATATGACATCACATTTGCATTCTCTTATAGCTGTTAATAGTTCTTTTCCTTTAGTAGTAGTAAGTCTCGATCCCCAGTAGGTATTCTTAGCATTAAAATCACCTCCCAGTATAAATCTGTTACCTAGTTCTTTTAGGAAACTTATGTACTGTTCCACTTTTAGTGCGTGCTTAGGCGGACAGTATATCGATGATAACGTAATGGGATACCTTTTAGTTTCAAGCTGAATAGCAACTGCTTGTATATGTTGTTCTTCAAACTTATGTTTTTCAAAGTCATTGATATTATCTTTTATGGTGATGGCGCTGCCTCCTCTTGCGGTATTATCCGGGTGCAGAGCGTGATAAGTTTTATATCCTTGTAGTCTGATGTAGGATTCACGTGTAAAATGTGATTCGGAAACAAGACAAATATCGATATTTTCTGTGTTGAGGACAACCTGTAGTTCATTTCGATGATGAAGCAGTCCATTAGCATTCCACGCCATTATATTTAGTGATCTATTCATGATGTATGTTTTGAAGTAGCTATTATAGTGCTATTTTCTAGTTTTTTCAACCTACTGTCGAATGAGGTCATCAGTGACAAAATTTGATTAATTTTTTCGTCGATATTGGAACTTTTCTGCTGAGTTTGAGGCTGTTGCTGAGTTCCTTTGGTCATTTGAGCGTACGTGATGTTACGCTTTGTGCCTTTTTGGTATTATTTGCACTTGACGCCCGGGTAGTGGTAGTTTTTCTTTGTTTGCTTATTTTTTAAGCTTTGTAATTCCTTCGCTACTATGCATCCCCTGTAGTTAGCAGGGTGCGGTTGACCACACACAGTGTACTCATTTCGGTTTAGCATCAGCTGGCTTCTGACAGTCTCGAGTCAAATGCTTGCCTGTACATTTAACGTATCGTGGTTCCTTGGAACAGTACTTTTGCGTGTGCCCATATGATTGGCACCTTTTACATTGGGGGAGAAGTCTGGAGGTTTTCCAGGTTCAATCTCCACTTTGCATCCTAATATTATCCTTATATTGAAATGAAATGAAATGAAATGAAATGAAATGAAAAATTTTAAATTTTAAATTTTATTGTAAATTTTATTTATATCTTCGTCTTTTTCGAAAGATAGCAGAAACATATTGATGTGTGGTGTGTTGTTCCTTCTTCCTCCAGCTGAGTTTGTTGACCGCACTTAGAATTTTAAATCCATTGAGGGTCAGGTCACTCACTATTCTATCAGGCATACACGAATAATGAAGATTTTTAGCCATCACTCTTATAGGTCTACCCTGCTTGTTTTCGTAAGAATGCCGACGTATATATACCATACCAATCTTCATCGCGCGCATTTATCTTCGCACATTCACTGTTCATTACTTTTATGATAAACGTGTCCTTAGGAACGCTTGTCAATAAAAAGTCGTAAAACGCCTGATAGTTTCGGACGTCTTCAACAACAATTGATGGAGGTTGCGGAGGTTTCTTTAACTTTTCTTTGGTGATCTGACTAGGGGGATCATCATGCGTGGGGGAGGGAGACTTTAACAACTTCCTTTTCCATTTCTTAACATTTGTTTACACAAAATTAGCTTGTTTCACTCACTACGCGTATCTGGGTCATCGCGACGACCGTATAAACAATGCACTCGCGACGGCTAAGTAGGCTGCTGCGTCAGCGCCTTACCCGAGCGGACTAGAGCAAGCGCAACGCGAACGCGACCTTTCTCTACGGAAGTAGCAAACTCACTGAACATGATTCACTGACATTCGATGTTTGGTGACAATTTTTCTAACTTGAGGGTTGTAGCTGGCCAGGCGGACACTAGATAGTGTCCTACCACCATGCGGGGGTTGTTGGTTTCTTAACGATGTTTTCCTTCACCGGAGGGCCACTGTGAGAAGAGCACATACATTTTTCGATAGAAAAATCCATTAGTGCATGGCGGGATTTGAACCCGGTATCACAGCATCAAAGCCGACCGTTCTCCCGATTACTCCACTGGGCCCTCAAAAAACTCTTTGCTGCGACTTCTGTACTTGAACTATTCATTATTCTGTGCTGAAAGCTGTATATTTAAGATATTTAGTCTTAAAATAATGCTTGCAGGAGTTTGTGCCACACGGCAGGACCGTGCTAGCGAAGCATCCAGGTCAGATCTACGGCAAACACAACAACTCTGCTTCGGAAAACTCTTTGCTGTACAAGTTGGCTAACGTTGCCATTAAGGACGAAAGCCTGCTTGTCGACAAAGATGACGATCAGGAGTGGTGGACGATACGAGAGGTCTATTATAGAGACAATGAAGGTAATTATAAGTTTCTTATGTTTTTTAGGGTTCCGTACTCAGAGTAATAATTACTAAAGTATAGAGCGCGCCTATGAGCCCGCCACCTTGCTGAAAGTTGTAAGCAGATGTGCTATAGCTGCGTACATTGATATATAGGTCTTGCGTAGGGATGCCTGCAAACGCCCGCGCGCTTATCGATGTAGAGGGTGACACGTGACGACGAAAAATGAACATGTTGTATTATACATTGAGAGGAATGTGATATATATTCTGTAAAAATCATTATTTTGGCGAAGTTGTCATATGATTCTCAAGATACGCTGTTTTTTCCTACGTTTACTCAGTCATTATATTATCAATGCACGAAATAGTTAGTAGTAATGTACGTAAGAGTACCTAAGAGCACTCTCTTCGAGAGTAGTACCTATTGTTCTGTAGCCGTACGCGTGTAGCGTCCTTACTCAGACTGACGCCTCGACAAATCAAAATCGGTGGCGGGGTGAGGAAGCCCGGAATTGGTGGGGGTAACAGTGTCCGTTCTATACGTAGTATTATTATCTTTTCTATGCCAATAGTATGGAACCCTTATAGGATCACTTTGTTATCCGTCTGTCTGTCTGTCTGTCAAGACCCTTTTTCTCAGGAATGCTTAGAGGTATCAAGTTGAAATGTATATAATGTGTGCGCGGGTTAGACGAATAGTGGACTGTATATTTGATTTTTGGTTGATGCATGTGATGGACGACAAAAAAACTGCGCGGGAGTAGACAAGAGAAAAAGGCAGTTTTCGAGAGGAAAAGGAGTGCACAATACCTTGAGTCCTTGGAGCTGGCCTGCGTAGATAGCTTCACAGATATGGTACACTTCACAGCTTTGATAGCACAATTACATAGGTATTTCAATTTAAAGCACGAGAGCGGTCGCCTCCATTGCGAGTTATTCGACGAGACTTGTTCCTTCTACCTCCGCGAGAGGCAGCACTGTCTATAGCGATCCGAAACGAGTATTTTCGGTCTCGCTCTTACATGTGCGAGTAGGTATGTGCGGGAGCGTGATAAAGGAAGGGAAATATTGCATCAACCAAACATTACAATTTACTATTAATTGCTATCATCGAAAATATTGAATTGGCGCAAACATCTCCCCGGGCTTGAAGGGATGCCTTCAAAAAATCGAAACTAAAGCAACTATATCTAAATTAAGATCTACGATACTAACGAATGTAACCTAACCTAATATGATTTCCTAACCTAAACATGCGAGTTTACCCAACTATTGATTAGGTAAAGGGCAAAGACGTACAACTGGACGCATGTATGAGCCAGTCACAGTCCTAACGCGTACTATCCGTGTAACTCCATCGGAACCAGGAAAAACTTCCTCTACAATGCCCAAAGGCCAGTGAAGAGGAGGGCAGTTATCGGTTAAAAGAATAACAACAGTCCCGACAGTAATCGGGTCGACTGGTGTATTCCATTTACGACGCGACTGTAGCGTGTGAAGATAATCAGTTCTCCAGCGCTTCCAAAAAGACTGAACTAATTTGTCAAGAAGTTCATACCGAGAAAGTGTATGCAGGTTATCATCGATTTCTAATGCGGGTAAGTATTTTAAAGGCGTGAGATTCAAAAAGTGCGCTGGAGTTAAAGCGAGAGGTTCCGAAGGGTCGCTAGATAGCATTCTACATAGAGGTCGTGTATTCATGACTGATTCTACTTGAGCGAGTACAGTACTAAGCTCTTCGAACGAAAGTATTTGATCACCGATAACGCGATACAAATGATTTTTTAAACTCTTAATATTTGCTTCCCAATTGCCGCCGAAATGACTTGCAGCAGGGACGTTTAGTGACCATTCTATGCGATTTTTTGCTAACATATTACCGAAATCCGTTTTATGATACTTTGAACACAAAAATTCGTGTAGTTCCGAAAGTGTGCGCTTGGCGCCGATATAGTTACTTCCATTGTCTGAATAAATTCTACCAACTGGACCACGACGGGATAGGAACCGCTTAAAAGCTCCCAAAAAGCTTGCGGTGCTCAAATTTCCAGCTAATTCGATACACACCGCGCGAGTTGTCATACAAACGAATAGACACACGTAGGCTTTCGTCGATCGAATACCACGGCCGCGACTTACGGTGACCCTGTAAGGCCCGCAAAAATCCGTGCCAGTGTGGACAAAGGCCTTTGCAGATTCAACAACACGGCACGCGCGGTGATCTGCCATTTCCGGAAAAGACGGCTTGGGCCGAAGTCGAAAACAAGGCAGACATTTATGCACTCTATATCTAATTAAATTGCGGGCAGAAAGTATCCAATACTTCTGGCGTAAGAGTGACATCAACAAATCAGGACCGGCGTGACAATTCACCTTGTGGTGATAGTCAACCAGTAAATCGAGAATGTGATGCTTTCGAGGAAGTACGATAGGGTGTTTTTGACAATAGCCTAAATTTGAATTGGTTAAGCGACCACCAACCCTAATGATTCCATTCTCAATGAAAGGTTTCAGATGTTGAAAAGAGCGCGTACAAGGTTTGCCTGCTTGTAGATTGGAAAATTCAGCGTCGAAATGCAAGCGTTGCAATTCGCGCAGTATCAATAACTCTGTGAAGTCAAGATCTGAAGCCGAAATACGATTACGTTGTGGTAAAAGTTTTGCAAATCTACAAACATAAACTACACAATGCAGTAATTTCGACCAGGACGAGAAGCGATTTGCCAACGAAATTATAAGAGAATCTTCAGGTGGCGAAGCGGTAAGTAACGAATGTTTCTTCTCTTCAAATACTTCTGTTATCATAGAAGGGTTGAAGGGGACGATAGGCCACTGCGAGACATCTAAGCATGCCCATGGAGGGCCATCAAACCAGAGCGGGTGTTCAATCAATTGCGACGGTTTTAGTCCGCGAGAGAGGCAATCCGCCGGATTTTCTCTACCGGACACGTGATACAAATCATGTGGTGACAAGTGATTTTGTATTTTTGTCACTCTATTGGCTACAAACGCATCCCATCGATGAGGGGATGAATGTGCCCAACAGAGCGCAACAGTCGAATCCGAAAAAGCGAAAACTTTGTCAATATGAAAGCGGTTTTGGCAAGCGACAATTATGTTGTTCAAGAGCTGAGCAAGAATGAGTATAGCGCAAAGCTCAAGACGAGCAAGAGATACGACTTTCTGCGGAGAAACTCTTGACTTCGCGCTTATGAGACTTACGGTATTTTTGTCCCAATTGTGAACATGGAAATAAACCACTCCTCCGTAAGCCTTTTCACTTGCGTCAGCAAAGCCGAGAAGTGTGACGACACTATCAGCGACAATTCCGACATGTCGCGGAATTTTTATATTGGAGAGCAAAGGGAGTTCTTCTCTGAACTGAGCCCAAGCATGAGCAATTTCATCGGGTGGGGTGTCATCCCAATTACATCCACACAGCCAAAGCTGTTTGATGAGCAGTTTTGCATGAAGGACGACAGGTGCAACGAAACCCATAACGTCCCATATTTTCGCGACACATGACAGTATGGTGCGTTTTGTACAAGCTCGTGCGGGTGCACTAAGCTTTAAGCTAAACAAATCACATGCAGGTGACCAACACAAGCCGAGTATCTTGTGTTGTTCCGATTCATCGAATTCCTTAACGGATGAAAGACGATGCGACTGCGGAATCGAATCGAGTACCGATTGCGAATTACTAGTCCATTTGACTAGTTCAAATTGGCCGGCGTTCATCAGACCGATCATTTCAGAAGAGGTCGATATGCCTTCCTTTTCATCTAGGACCGAATAGACGAAGTCGTCCATGTAGAGACCGTGGTCAACGATGGCTTTTGCCTTAGGGAAAGAATCACCTTCATCGACAGCAAGTTGTTTAATTGTTCGTAGCGCATGAAATGGACTAGATTTCAGGCCAAATACGACACGATTAAATTCGAAAACCTGTAAAGGCTGTTGCGGGGAGAAGCGATACAATATTCGTTGAAATTGGCGATCACATTCGCGAACACCGATGCTGAGAAACATTTGGCGAATGTCAGCCGAGAGCGCGATTGGAAATAAGCGAAAATTGACAAGTATATTGAACAAATTCCCTTGAAGATTTTGTCCACTATAGAGGAGGTTGTTAAGAGAGACGTGAGTGCTTGTCTTACAACTACCATCTAAGACAACTCTTAACTTCGACGTGACCTTGTCCTCTTTTACGACTCCATGATGCGGTATGAAATAAGATTGGTCATCCGAGGATTCTGTGTCTGCAGGTACAGGCGAAATATAACCCTTGTCTAAGTATTCGTTGATGACACCGTCGTAGGCCGTCTTCAACTTTGGAGAAGCCAGCAATTTTCTCTCGAGACAAAGAAATCGACGTTCACTTGCTTGTCGAGAATCACCAAGTGAATGTACATCTCCTTTGAAAGGCAGCGCTACTACATATCGGCCATCATCAGAGCGAGAGGTCGTCCGTGTATATATTTCTTCACAGATTTTATCGTCTGGGCTGAGGAGGGGTGGAACGTTCACTTCCTCCAGCTCCCAAAATTTACGAACTGCAGAATCGAGAGGATCAGCAATACAACAATACGAAGCGGTTTCGAAACGATCAACATGAGTTGGTGTCTCACCAACAATCACATAGCCAAGGACAGTTTCCAGTGCGAGCGGGGAGATACGAGAGGGATGTCCTTGAACCTTGTGCGACAAGAGAAGATGCGGGAAGATTGCGGCTCCGATCAGTAAATCGATCGAACCGGAGGCGAAGTACGTATCGTCCGCGAGTTGTATGTTTTTAAAGTTCGACAAATGCGAAACATCGACCGAGACAGTCGGCAAGCAATCAGTTATCCTATCTATAATCAGCGACTTCATATCGTAATTAATATCACGATCGAAACGAGAGAAAAATCGAATATTTATCGACCCTTGAACATTTTTAGTCGAACCACCTATTCCCTTCACGGTAGTAATAGTGCGGTTATCATTTATGTTCAAACCTAAACGCTGACAGCAACCTTTAGTTATAAAATTACTTTGTGAGGCGCTGTCCAACAAAGCACGAACGATATGTTCATTACCACGAGAATCGACGATAACGACACGCGCAGTTGCGAGCAAGATCGTGGTAGGGCCACGATGAACGACTTTGTTATCTGATAACGCACAAAGAGTGACGTCATCAGTTCGAGCGGGGTTAGTCAATGCGACGGACGTGTCCTCCTGTCCCGCGATCTGCGGCGGGGGGACGACAGCGGGGCGGGCGCATATGTGCGCGCGCGCTACGAGAGAGTTTCTGTTATTATTATTAGCTACGGATGCATTTCGAAAACACAACATAGTGTGATGTTTCGAATTGCATTTTTTACACAAAGAATTCGACCCACAAGTGGATAGACGATGTCCTGCACTTAGACAATTAATGCATAAATTATTTGCCTTAACGAATTTAAAACGCTCATTCGGGTTATAGTTATGAAACACGGAACATTTGTATAGATGATCGTGTTTACTATTGCACAAGGAGCACGAGGATTGTTGAGAACTGGAGGTGGCATTTACATAGACTTGCGTAGTGGAAGTGTTATGCGACTTAGATGTCATGTCCATTCTACGATCGAAACTCTTCTTCGTTGCTTCATGTTTTACAGAAGAAGTGCGTTGCAATATTTTTATATGATCGCGAACAAATAACGATAAATCATCGAATGAGGGCATTTCACAAGTGCGTTTGTATGATTCGAATGCACGGGTGGTTTCTGGGTCTAATTTTTTGAGTGCGATATACAAAAATACGAAATCTGAGAGATCATCGACTTTCAGGTTTTTCAAAGCGGCGACTGAGCATGCAAATTTATCGAGAAATTGTTCAAGATTGTTAGGATTTGCGGACGAAATAGCTTTGAGATCGAACATTTGATCTAAATACGAAGTTGCAACCAGCCGTTTATCCTCGTATTTATTTTTAAGCAAATCGAAAATTAACGCATAATTTTTGGCGCAAGGCGTTATGCCGGCGCAAACGGATCGAGCTTTGCCAGTTAACTTACCTATCAAATAATACAATTTTTCAGATTCAGTTAGCGAGCTGTTATTATGTATAGCATTTTGAAAACTAGCGAAAAATAGCGGCCAATTCTTTATATCACCATTAAATTCGGGTATTTCAATCGGTGGTAATCTAGGCGATTTGTGTTGAGATTGCGTCACGGGTTTGACGTCACTAATCTGCAATTTCAATGTTTTGGCGGCTCGACGAACGCTGCCCAATAGATCCTCAAACGAAGAAAGCGACTGATAATTAATACTATAGTCTGGATCTAATTTTAGCTCGATGCTAATTATTTTGTCCAACACACTTTGAAAGTCAGTATGCAAATCATCTACGGTTTCTATTTCAATCAAAAATGATTCCCTAATTGCTTCCGATTGAAGGTCACTAGAGTGATTAGAAATTCCTTGCATACGAGCAAAAATCCTGTCTCTTTTAGCATAAAGCATCTTTAACTGTGAATTTAACTCTGTAGGAGCCATTTCAACAAGTTAATCTATTATAAATAGTTAAACAGATAAGCGGCGGAGAAACGAGTAGCTATACAGCTGTTACGCCAGCGAGTAAGTGCGAAGTAAGTACCTATATGATGCGACGCGACAGAATTAAATAATGTATAGTAAGGTATAATATGGCAAGTTGAAGGCTATTTACGACCGAATATAAAACAAAATTTTATTCTTTGTATTTAAACAAGCGATTTACGATTTACTAACTAAGCGGGGTGATTAACAATTTGATAGGTAGGTAGGTATGATAATAGTTTATAGTAAAGTGGGATGAACAACAATAAGATTACTTAGGTATATCTTTTATCAATATAATCAATGTGATTAACAAGAAACTTCAGCCTGGTAAGTACCTATAAGTATATAAGAAATTAGCGATGCGGTTTACTTAGACGATTTTTATGTAGGTATCTACATGACTCAACTAATAATAACTCAACTAAGTTGAAGCGAAACGACCAATAGTTTTATAATGCAATATAACGACAATAATATTTTATTTTCAATACATGTATCTATCTAATATATAATGATATATTATATTAAATAGAATAACGAGATTTACAAGTAGCGATGGAGGTACACTTTGTATGTAGAAGCGGGTTAAGCGAAACGACTAATCGAATATTTAGGTAAACTAGCGATAAGTGATACGTATATTATAGTAATAAGTACGAATATCATAATAAAACGCAAATAAAACTAAAGAATGAGTTTGCAAGTTAAAGCGACAACGAACGAGAAATAATGAAGAAATTGAAGGTAGTTTTGAGCGGGGCGACCGAGGGATTTTATCAACGAGATCTTTGATTTTAGCGAGATATCCGAGTGATAGCTAACACTAATTCAATATCCGGATCGATAGGACCACGAAATGTGTGCGCGGGTTAGACGAATAGTGGACTGTATATTTGATTTTTGGTTGATGCATGTGATGGACGACAAAAAAACTGCGCGGGAGTAGACAAGAGAAAAAGGCAGTTTTCGAGAGGAAAAGGAGTGCACAATACCTTGAGTCCTTGGAGCTGGCCTGCGTAGATAGCTTCACAGATATGGTACACTTCACAGCTTTGATAGCACAATTACATAGGTATTTCAATTTAAAGCACGAGAGCGGTCGCCTCCATTGCGAGTTATTCGACGAGACTTGTTCCTTCTACCTCCGCGAGAGGCAGCACTGTCTATAGCGATCCGAAACGAGTATTTTCGGTCTCGCTCTTACATGTGCGAGTAGGTATGTGCGGGAGCGTGATAAAGGAAGGGAAATATTGCATCAACCAAAC
The DNA here is from genome assembly GCA_954871355.1 of Cabera pusaria. NCBI lineage: Eukaryota > Metazoa > Arthropoda > Insecta > Lepidoptera > Geometridae > Cabera > Cabera pusaria. The sequence goes on from OX940900.1 coordinate 24,045,877, forward strand.
ATTACAATTTACTATTAATTGCTATCATCGAAAATATTGAATTGGCGCAAACATATAAAATACTTGTTCTTTCGTATCTTTGTAAATGAAATAATCTGAAATCCTCTTGTAACAAAGTACACTTTATTTTAATTTAAAAAAAAAAGCTAATTTATTAACTTGTTTTTTTGCGGATGGTGCATTGACCGTGTCTGCATCGATCTAGCGTACGAACTGCAAAGTTCTGTTTGTTCTTTAACATAGTTTAACATGTTTGTACTCGGTGCACGAGTCCAACTCGCACTTGACTGGTTTATATATTTACTTGATATCGTCAAACAATGATAGCTCAAAAAATATACTCAAACATGTACTTATAGATACTTTTAAATGCGTGCGAAGCCACAGGGTGCTGCTTGTTAAACATTATAATTAAACTGTTAATTATTATTAAATTATTAATGAAATAGCCTTTATTCAGACAGTATATATATCTAGTTAGAGATCTTCTACGATAACATGACCCGCCCCTCCAAAATTAAAAAAAACGTTTGAAAGTATTTACAGCGAACCACCACGCATGTGTGCGTACTTGTACTGCCGGTTCCGCGACATTGCATACATAATGGCTGGTTTACACGGGCTTAGTAGCTAAGCGCTTAGTACTTGTCACTAATACTAAGTCCTCGTGTGTAAACACGCTGATTAGTGCTTAGTATTAGTGTTTGTGAATAGTGCAAGTGAATAGAGATCGATCCTATTTACTAAGCGACAAGTCGATACCCCCACCACGATTTACTAAGCACTTGTCGCGTGCTGACCGCATGTAAACAGCTCGACAAGTTAGTTAGTGACAAGTTGTACCGGGAAGTGAAAACACGTGTTTATTAATAAATAGTAAATTAATGACTTCTACTGGCTCCAACGTGTAAACGGTTACTTTTCACTTGTCATATTGAGGCTTAGTATAGTGGCAAGTACTAAGCGCTTAGCTACTAAGCCCGTGTAAACCAGCCATAATTAAATAACTCTTAATTATGAAAGTACTTTGTACCAACCAACACAGCAAAAAAAGTTTCTATGAAATTTATAAGCAATACTTTCCGTTAAGTTAGGTTGGCTACAAAGTATGTTCATAGCTCGGGTATCAACAATGTAGCGAAGTGCCTACTCTTATAACGTAGTACAACATAATTACAACTACATTCAAACTCTTTCGTAAGGATGTGACTACACACATTAAAACAGTAATTTGGAGGGGCGGGCCATGTTATCGTAGAAGATCTCTACATTATTTGATAGTTTATAATAAAATTTCTACTTTTTTAACCGACTTAAAAAAAAGGAGAAGGTTTCTCAATTCGACTGTATGTATATATATTTTTTATGTTTGTTCGTTGATAACTTTGTCGTTTATGAACCAATTTTGATTATTATTTTTTGTTGTAAAGGAGATATCCCAAGTGTGGTACTATGTTAATTTTATCGAGGTCTGATAAGTATCTCCAGAGATATGGAGATAAACACCTCAAAATTGGTACTGAAAATTAATCGTGCGGCATTGAAGTCGGTTATTTTTAGTTTTTGAAACGATCTTATACATTTGTGCATTCATTATTTATTAATTTCCGCATTGACTCCCTGTCTATGTCACTAGTGACGAAGGCCTACTCCAACTGTTGCCACTTCTCTCTATCTGTAGCTGTTCTTGTCCAGTGCCACCCGCTATGGCTTTGATGTCATAAAGTGTAAGTAGTTTTAAATACTAATGTAATCTCTTCCACATTCTAGAAGAAGAGGAAGAGTCAACTCCATCGAAAGACAATAAATATGACTATAATTCAGAGTCGTTTCGCCCACCAAGCCGTCTACGTCCCGACTTCAACATCTCCGTAAAGTCAGAGCTCCTCAAGAAACCAGACGAGGCTAATTCTGCCGGACCTTCCAGCGGTGGCAGCGCCAATAGTTCCAGCAATATGTCCAAGAAATTTAACCTGAATTCAGGGAGTAGTACAGGCTCTAAAAAGAAGCCCTTGAATCCAAAGACAGACTGCTTCTATGAGGAGGAACTGTATGTGAAAGGTCGCACTGCTATCTGGTCTAAAGGTATGAATGAGTTTATTTATTTTTAGGGTTCCGTACCCAAAGGGTAAAACGGGACCCTATTACTAAGACTCCGCTGTCCGTCTGTCTGTCTGTCTGTCTGTCTGTCTGTCTGTCTGTCTGTCTGTCTGTCCGACTGTCACCAGGCTGTATCTCATGAACCGTGATAGTTGGACAGTCTAAATTTTCACAGATGATGTATTTCTGTTGCCGCTATAACAACAAATACTAAAAACAGAATAAAGTTAAAAATTATAGAGGGTCCCCATACAAGAAACGTGTTCTTTTTGGCATTTCGCGCCATCTATGTACGTTTAGTTAGGTAAACGTCCCATAGATGGCGTTATATTAAAATGTCGATCCCGAACACCTTTGTTAGACGTTAGATGGCGTTATAAGAAATAAAATGTTTATGAATTATTATTTTTTGCTGGCGAAAAATGATAGTGGTATTTTTTGCTCGATCTTATAAAATACTGTAGTGTGGTACGGAACCCTACGAGTGCGAGTCCGACTTGCAATTGGCCAGTTTATTTTGCTTGGTAGAAATGGTATGTAATTAACATGATAAACACGTGACTACAATGGCAATGGACATGAAAGTGGATGGCTATAGGTGAAGAGGAAGACCAAAGAAAGTGTGGATGGACTGTGTGATGGAAGATATGTATGTAAAAGGAGTGGACGCGGAAATGAGTGCGGGTAGTCCCAAATGGAAGACAATGACATGTTGCACCGACCTCACTTATGTGGGATAAGGGTAGGAAGATGATGAATGGTATTTAATAAACAAAACTTTAAATAGGGAATATGTATGTGGTATTTACTTGATATCATTTATTTTCGAATCATTATTGTTCTGGTGTTGTATTTTAAACATTTTTTTATAAATAAAATACTCTTACATGTGTTAAAATATTATATGAGAAGTGCAAAAAAGCGTGGGAAATTTAAATTTGCTAAACACATCACCACTTGTCAATTAGAAAGTGACGTCACAGTGCACCACACGGTCTCCACAGATTAAATCTTTTTCATAGAAATAGTATGCAATGTAGTACGAATACGTAGTATTTCTATTAAAAATATTTAATCTGTGGAGACCGTGTCGTGCACTGTGACGTCACAAAGGCGCGCGAAAATTTGGCAGCATTTTAGATACCTCATATTTTTTCAATGCTAAAATTATATTTTGTAGCTTAACTTGAACACTTTCAGTATTATTTAATTTTTTTACTGTGTTAAATGGATGTATTCAGTGAAATAAACATGTAAAAAAAAATCATGCATATTCCCTTATTACCTTCCTAAGTAATTGATTAGATCCTTGTATAGGGCAACTATTGGCATGCACTGCGATTATGTCACAGCAAAAAAAAATATCTAACTGAAGTCACAAGTGTTAATACATGATGCAGGAGTCATGTATTTATTACAGGTCTTTTGTTATTTCTGAACTTTTTTTTTATATCTTATAGGCTAGCGTTTGACCACTATCTTACTTGTTGGTAAGTGATGATGCGGTCGAAGATGGTAAGCATGCTAGGCGTAGAATGATAACTGGCTCTCAAGGATAGCTGCCGGAACACACTAGATGTTTGGGGACAGATTTTTTTACTTGAGGGTGGTAGCTGGCCAGGCGGACACTAGATTGTTAGTTTCTTAACGATGTTTTTCCTTCACCGGAGGGCCACTGTGAGAAGCGCACATACATTTTTCGATAGAAAAATCCATTGGTGCACGGCGGTGTTCACGGCATCAAAGCCGACCGTTCTCCCGATTACGCCACCGGGCCCTCAAAAAACTTCTGATATTTCTGTAGTACCTACAGAAAAACTGATATTTCTGTAGAATCTAAAGGTGAAGGTGATTTCCACCCATGATTCGCTCACAAACTACACTGTAGATTGTAGACGAATTACGGTGGTTGTATAAGTTGTTTGCAAAATTATATATTTTCTAATATTATATATTTCAGGACTGATATCTACTCCAGCAACAAAGCTCTCAATAGCAGAACACAGAGAGACTATATTATGTTATACCATCGAGAAACCGATCAAACATGCCACGTTCGCTAACTTCCACATTGACATTAAAAACACCATGCTGATCGATGCACTCAACTCACAGATAGGAGACGAAAAGAAAAACATCAAGATTGAAGACACCACAGAACACATAAAAAATGAAATAATGCCTTCCGTAGTACTACTAGACAGTAAATGCATGAGAGTCTACGCTACCGATGGAAGAGAATACATAACGAGCATTCCTTTTCAAGTGAAAAAAGTATGGCCGATGAAATATGGAGTCCTTCTAGAAAAAGATGCGAATCCTGTACAGCAAAATTTTATGATGTCATCTCATCACAGAGCGAGCGAAACAAACAACAGCTCGTTTAATAGATCTCGGGATAATTACTTCAATATGAGTAGCAAAGTGCCACAGGATTCGATGATGTCGTATGATAATGATGTTCCACTGCCAACTTGCTTCTCTTTGACCCATCCACTCGACGAAGTGACTCCGATATTGATGAAATCGCCATCTCAAGGATTACAGTATTACAACGATGGAGATTTACAAATTATCTTCGTGAACACCAATCCGAGTATAATTCTGTTGTACGACTGGAAACTGGCAACACATTCTCTATGGAGGATAAGGAAAGCCACTCGAGAAGAATGCCTTTCAATGTGCCCCAATATGAATTCAACGACTACAATGTTCAGTCAGTCCTGTGATTACGTAGATAGTTTGCCGAGCAATAGGAACGTTACAAGCTGGGCTACTGGGATGGGTAGTCCGCATCAATCGAGGAAAACACCGAATACTCCAACACGTTCGAAGTTGAACAGTCCCATGGCTAATATTTTTCATCAGCAGGGGATGTCACCTCATACGTCTATCGGGCAAGCCTCCAGCATGTCGATGATGGCTAACAATGTTACGCAGCAATTGCCCGCTTTGCCCTTGTACCCGGACGTTTGTATCGATTATATTTGGACTGATAGCTTGTCGATCCGTCGTGATCCGATTGAAAGCCCAAGCGATATGAAGACATTCCTCCACACAGATTTAGTTGGGCATAAGTATTTGTGCTTCATTGTCAAAGTTGCTTCTGTGAGTAAGTTGCAAATACTGAGATTGCAGAAGAGTCATTCCCACGGGCAATCGTCGAAGACCAATTTAATAGTGGGAGCGGTGTCTACCGTGCTAGCGAAAGATGCGGTGGTGTTGCCGCATTTGAAAATGATCGCATTGATCGATGATGCGGGGAATATTATTTTGCAGTCTGGCAACAATGTTGTTGGAAAGGTGAGATTGAATCTACCATTAGTTTTAGAACAGATATAAGTAAACAGTTGTGTATTTTTTGTCATATTTTCTCGTTTTTGTGTAGTTATTGTTAGGTAACTGAGCTAAGTAAATATATTATTTTCTTTCTTTCTAAATTTAAGAAAAATACGTAAATATATGTATTTGCCCTTAAATATCTAAAAGAGAGATGTTACGGAGTTGCGGCTTCGGTTCCGATATACCGAAACTTGAAGTGATATTTAAGAACAGAATAAAAATAGCACCACCTCCGTAACATCCGTAATCTGAAAAGCAAAAGACATAGTGAGATGAGCACTGTAATATAGCTTCAAAGACATAGTGAGATGAGCACTGTGATATAGCTTCAAAGACATAGTGAGATGAGCACTGTAATATAGCTTCAAAGACATAGTGAGATGAGCACTGTGATATAGCTTCAAAGACATAGTGAGATGAGCACTGTGATATAGCTTCAAAGACATAGTGAGATGAGCACTGTGATATAGCTTCAAAGACATAGTGAGATGAGCACTGTGATATAGCTTCAAAGACATAGTGAGATGAGCACTGTAATATAGCTTCAAAGACATAGTGAGATGAGCACTGTAATATAGCTTCAAAGACATAGTGAGATGAGCACTGTAATATAGCTTCAAAGACATAGTGAGATGAGCACTGTGATATAGCTTCAAAGACATAGTGAGATGAGCACTGTAATATAGCTTCAAAGACATAGTGAGATGAGCACTGTGATATAGCTTCAAAGACATAGTGAGATGAGCACTGTGATATAGCTTCAATGAACAGTTTTTTATTCGTCCTTAATACATAATGTACTCATGTAATCATTGCACTTAATTTATTGTCTAGGTACATGTGGGTGGAGTATTGGCCCGTCTCATAGACTCTCCGTACACAAAACGGTCCACCTTCCAATCACCGTTTCCTCGGAGAAGCAGTCTTCTACCAAGCAGACGTGATGAGACGACAACCTTTGATGATTCAGCGCTTCATTTGTTGTCACCTGTACCTCATACTTCTGCTTCTAGGTCGGAACAAAAAGAGAGTTTAGGTGAGTGTAAATATTGCTTTTTGCCCGATTTTTAACCGACTTCACAAAAACGGAGGAGATTCTCAATTCGTCGGAATCTTTTTTAGGCTTCCGTAGCCTTATGGCAAAAAACGGAACCCTTATAGATTCGTCATGTCTGTCTGTCTGTCCGACCGTATGTTACAGCCACTTTCCGATACTATTGGGACTACACTTGTGTTGAGTTGAAACTTGGTAGGTATTCTGTGAATCGTTTTACAATTTCTATACAAAAATAACCTGGGAACATCCTGATTTTTCAGAATTTTATGCTTGATCTTATAAAATATTGTAGTGTGGTTCGGAACCCTACGAGTGCGAGTCCGACTTGCAGTTTTTAAGGGTTCCGTACCTGAAAAGGTAAAAAGGAACCCTTATAGGATCACTTTGTTGTCGGTTTGTCAAGACCTTTTTTCTCGGGAACGCGTAAAGATATCAAGTTGAAACTTATATCAAATACTCGGGTCTACGGTATCCTTCAGTTTTGTAAAAATTAAACTTTTAAGTCAACGCGATCAAAAGATATGACCGTTTAAGCCGCATATGTTCGCAAATTTTGCGATTTCACGCGGGAATCAAAACCTTTAAGGTACTTCCCGTTGACCTATAATCATGAAATTTAGCAAGAAGCAAAGTCTTGAACTACTTATATAGGAATACATCTGAAAACCGTATATATGTAGTTTAATACTAAAATAAACTGGCCAAGTGCAAGTCGGACTCGCACTCGTAGGGTTCCGTAACACAGTAGAGTATTCTATAACTTTGATTTTTCGCAACTACAAAAATAACTTTGTTTTTCATAGTGTTTGTATGAAAAACAAAGTTATACTTGCAGTCGCTATATCTCAACAACTGCTGACTGTATCTCGTTCAAACCAATTTTCGTTGAAAGTTTTTATTGAGATATACAGAATATATTTTTTCTCCCTTACTTTAGAAGTTAGAGGGGGGGGACACACATTTTACCACTTTAGACGCGCCTATCTTTGAAATGATTGACTTTGAGATAAAATGATTTTAGAAACCTCAATGTCATTTTTAAAGACCTATCCATAGATAGCCCCCATACGTATAGGTTTGACGAAAACAATTTTTTTTGTTCTAGTTCCATGTATGGCCCTTAAACTATTATATTTTTTATTTTTGTATAAAAATCGGAAAGCAGATTTACAGATTTCATCTACCTACCAAGTTTCAACGGTGTGACATACGGACGGACAGACAGACAGACAGACATGGCGAATCTATAAGGGTTCCGTTTTTTGCCATTCGGCTACGGAACCCTAAAAAACTGGCCAAGTGCGAGTCAGACTTATCTCGCACACGGAGGGTTCAGAACCGCAGTATTATAATGTACAAGTATAATATTATATTATATTAACGTGTCAATACCAAACATGCTTATTAACTATAACGCCATCTAACGAATATCTAACGAACTTCTAACACCAACTAAGTGAACGTTAACACAAAGGTTGGTAATTAATATTATTCATTAATAAGTTAAAAAATCGTTCATAGATGGCGCTATAGTAAAAACACGTTTTTGTATGGGGACCCCCTTTAATTTTTAACTTTTTTCTGTTTAACACATACTAATGTTGTTATAGCGGCAACAGAAATACATCATCTGTGAAAATTTCAACCGTCTAAGTATCACGGTTAGATAGGTTAGATATCAAGAGATACAGCTTGGGGGACAGACGGACAGACAGACAGACAGACGGACAGCGGAGTCTCAGTAATAGGGTTCCGTTGGTACTCTTTGGGTTCGGAACCCTAAAAAAGTGAATTTACTTTTATACTACTCATACTTAGTTTTTGCGGTTGGTGCAATACATTATCTATGGATCGATTTCCAAAGTTAAGTTTCACCTAGTTTGACTAATTTGTACGGAAGCCTCGTTGCGCGAGTCCAACTCGCACTTTTTTTAAATATCATATACGCTAGCATTGACCTGTTGGTAAGTGATGATGTGGTGGAGGATGGTACCACGCTAGGCCTAGAATGGGAACTGGCTGGATAGCTGTGGGAACACATTCAATGTTTGGCGACAGATTTTCTAACTTGGCGGACACTAGATAGTGCCCTACCACCATGCACTTGGCAATTTTTTTTTATTGTTTTATTTATTTGGTCATTATTTATAATTTGTCAGGTCTAAGCGGCCTGTGTGACGCCGCGGGCTCCCGTGTGACGCTGCAGTTTGAATCAGGCGCTATGTATAGAATATCACTGCCTGTACTGTCCTGCTCTTCATTGGTCAGTAAATGCTGTACTGCCCTTACTGCCATACTGCCCAAGGACATCACTATGCAGGTCAGTTGAATAATTTTGATCGATTGATTAACTTATTATTTATCATCATCATCATAATCAGCCGGTATCAGTCCACTGCTGGACGTAGGCCTCTCCCAAGTCACGCCACTGAGCCCGATCTTCGGCTCTTTGTTTCCACAGTGCACTTGTTAATGTTATCTGATTGTTGTAACGATTACAACTTATTATTATGAAGTATTTTACATATCACCAAAATTAAACCACTCACCGACAATGTCGTATTTTAATTAAACCACTCACCGACAATGTCGTCTTTTAATTAAACCACTCACCGACAACGCCGTCTATTAATTAAACCACTCACCGAAAATGTCGTATTTTAATTAAACCACTCACCGACAATGACGTATTTTTAACCGACTTCAAAAAAAGGAGGAGGTTTCTCAATTCGACCGTATATATATTTTTTTTTTATTTTTTTTTTATTTTTTTTTTTATGTTTGTTCGGGGATAACTTCGTCATTTATGCACCGATTTTGATTATTCTTTTTTTTGTTCGAAAGGAGATATCCCAAGTGTGGTACCATGGTAATTTTATCAAGGTCTGATAAGTATCTCCAGAGATATTGAGATAAACATCTCAAAATTGGTACAGAAAATGAATAGCGCGGCATTGAAGTCGGTTGTTTTTTAGTTTTTAAACGATATTATAATTAAACCACTCACCGACAATGTCGTATTTTAATTAAACCACTCACCGACAATGTCGTCTTTTAATTAAACCACTCACCGACAATGCCGTCTTTTAATTAAACCACTCACCGACAATGCCGTCTTTTAATTAAACCACTCACCGACAATGTCGTCTTTTAATTAAACCACTCACCGACAATTTCGTCTTTTAATTAAACCACTCACTGACGATGTCGTCTTTTCAACCTACTTCCAAAAAAGATAAAGTTCTCAATAAGTCTATGTTATTTTTTGTATGTTTGTTACGCGATTACTCCATAAATTAGTAACTGATTCGAATGGTTTTTTTTTAATTGGTAGGGTACATAAGTTGGTCCCATTGTTATTTCATCGAGATCTGATGAGTATCTCCTAAGATATGACGATAAACGTCTCAAACTTGCTACTGAAATGAACTCGTGAGACATGGAAGTCGGTTGTTTTAGTTTTAATCTTAATTTTGTAGTGAAACTTCTTTAGGCGCACTGGGGTTAAATTTGTCGGAAGTTACGTAGCATCACGGCAGACCCCCCTCACTCGCCCATAGCTACTGCGATTTATACCTAAACTTTCGTCAACTCCGGCGGTACTATCTGCCAGTCGGTTGTCACTGCTCACGCGCGCGCAACGTATATTATTATTCTAATGACGGGATAACTGCGCATTCGTATTCTATATTAGAAACGATTTAAGTTTTTCATAGTCATTTTGCGGGTTTGACAAAAAACAAGCACAATATGTTTCATTTTTTTATGCTACCGATACTAAAATGACAAAACGGCGTAAAATTCACTTTCTCAACTTCAAATTCGACTCTTAGGAATTTTGATGATATTTTGTGAGGTAAATAAAAAGAATTCGTAAACTATTTTTTATTTCATTGAGTCAACCCTTTTCTGTATGAGGCGCGCGCCGTACATCGCGCGCTGAACGAAGTAATAACAAAATAACAACGCTAGGTCGAGCGCCTTAGACACATTTTTGCTTGTATTATCTGAAATAAACGTTGGTATTGTGTTTTTGTAGGGGAGTGAAATATCTGTTACGTAGTAACTATTATATAATCTGTATTCACGGTGCGAATGCAGCGGATGTGACGAAAGCGTCATGTCATATTTTTTTTATTTATAAACACCTTCTATTGTAGAACGGCGTAACTACGAACGAAGACATATTCGCGAAACTGTACAACAGATGGAGTTGTCCAAAAAAATAAATAGTTATGTAGAAAGAAATTAAATGACCTTGGAAGTTTCACTTACGCGTAGCTTTCTACGCACCCTCTTTTCAGGGTTCCGTACCCAAAGGGTAAAACGGGACCCTATTACTAAGACTCCGCTGTCCGGCTGTCTGTCTGTCTGTCTGTCTGTCTGTCTGTCTGTCTGTCTGTCTGTCCGTCTGTCACCAGGCTATAGCTCATTAACCGTGATAGTTAGACCGTTGAAATTTTCACAGATGGTGTATTTCTGTTCGCTAGAACAACAAATACTAAAAACAAAATAAAGGTAAAAATTAAAGGGGGTCCAAAAAACTTGTTTTTAAACGCCATCTATCTAATTAGTTTCGGCAAAATGACATAGATGGCGCTAGTAAACGAGCCCCGTCTTTCTAGATCGCGACCAAACCAAATATTCTTGGTAATATCAATTAATCAAATATAAGAGGTTGAAACTCTGTTATGTTTCATATTGTACGGAACCCTCCCTGAGTGTGCTGATAAGAGACGTGATGCTGACTCGCACTTGGCCAGTTTTATTTAGTTATTTCATCACAATTAATTTTGCCCTATTTCCCTACAGGTGATAATAAAATGGTACGGCGTGCGAAACGCCCCAGGCACCCAAGATCTAACCCCTGAACAAGAGTGGTCCATGTTTTCCAACCTTCTCCTGTCTCTCATCGGATACGACTCGGAGAGACTCAACCCCAAACAAAACGATGAAGACCACACGGAAACCGCATCGAAGAAACAAAGAACTTCAAGCGATGGTTCCCAAGAAGATTGGGAATATCTTCTAAACAGCAAGCTTCACAAAAGCATCGGCAGCAATCTAGCCGAGTTACTAAAACTGCCTACATTATCATCAGAAAGCAAGCATAAACATATAAAGTTTGAAGAAGACAAACCTACGCAATTCAATCCAAACTCTCTGATATTCCCATACATACTGCAAGTGTTATATGCATTCCATTTGGTGTACGAAGAAATGAAACTGAACACATTGCTGTGGAGTGATCTGAAGCCCTTATCGGGAATTTTGTACCAAATAGCGAAGGATTTGGGGTTGGGTTCCTACGTCAACCATTACTGGTTGGACTTCCCAGCGGAGTTGAATGCGGAGTGTACGGAGTCTCAGATCCCGGAGGATTTGGTGAAGAAGTTGTGTGAGCCTTCATATTTTAACAAGGAGCCACCCAATGTGTTTGCCTACTTCGACGGGATGTTGAAAGATGCTGATGTGGGATATTACCCGTATCTGGCTGATGTTAATGCCATGTCCAGGGATCTCATTGAGGTAATATCTGAGATGTGTTTTAGTTATTGTGTTTTGTTAACTCTTGGACTAATATTGTCTGTGGAAGCAAGTCGAGGGCCCGGTGGCGTAATCGGGAGAACGGTCGCCTTTGATGCCGTGGTACCGAGTTCAAACCGCCGTGCACCAATGAATTTTTCTATCGAAAAAATTATGTGCGCTTTTCACAGTGGCCCTCCGGTGAAGGAAAACATCGTTAAGAAACCAACAACCCCCGCATGGTGGTAGGACACTATCTAGTGTCCGCCTGGCCAGCTACCACCCTCAAGATAGAAAATCTGTCACCAAACATCTAATGTGTTCCGGCAGCCATCCTTGAGAGCCAGTTCCCATTCTAGGCCTAGCGTGCTTACCATCTTCGACCGCATCATCACTTACCAACAGGTGAGATAGTGGTCAAACGCTAGCCTATAAAGTATTAAAAAAAAAAAACAGCAGAACTTAGGGCAGGCCTCCCTCACTCGCCCATAGCTACTGTATATTATTATTCAAATGACGGGATAACTGCGCATTCGTATTCTATATTAGAAACGATTTAAGTTTTTCATAGTCATTTTGCGGGTTTGACAAAAAACAAGCACAATATGTTTCATTTTTTTATGCTACCGGTACTATAATGACAAAACGGCGTAAAATTCACTTTCTCGATTTCAAATTCGACTCTTAGAATTCCTAAAATTTTGATGTTATTTTGTGAGGTAAATAAAAAGAATTCGTAATTTTTTTTTTATTTCTTTGAGTCAACCCTTTACTCTATAAGGCGCGCGATGTACCGGCGTGCGCCGAACGAAGTAATAACAACGCTAGGTCAAGCGCCTTAGCCACATTTTTGCTTGTATTGTCTGAAATAAACGTTGGTATTGTGTTTATGTAGGGGAGTGAAGTATCTGTTACGTAGTAACTATTATATAATCTGTGCTTAGGGGTATATGTAATGGTTGGCAAGCCTACATTCATCAGGGGAACACAATTTTATAGAAGTCTCACGTTAACGATTGAATAAGAGCTGAATGATTCATCATTTTTTAGGGGACCGTACCCTAAAAGGAAAAAGAAACCTTTACAGGATCACTTTTTTTCCGTCTGTCTGTCTGTCTGTCTGTCAAGAACCTTAATCTCCGGAAAGCGTAGTGGTATCAAGTTGAAACTTATGCTGAATGCTTGGGTCTACGGTATCTTTCCGCTGTGAAAACCTGTAAGTCAACGCGATCAAATAATATGACCGTTTATGTCGCACCAATCAAAGGGAATCAAAACTTATAGGGTACTTCCCGTTGACCTAAAATCAAGAAATTTGGCAAGGAGCAAGGTATGAATTACTCATATAGGAAGAAATACTGAATACCGTAAATATGTACAAATCGGCATAGAGCTCGGTAAATTTCAGTAAGATCGGATCGTTCGTTTAGGCGTGATTAGGTAACAAACAGACGGAGTGACAGAGTTACAAACGTTTTAATAATATTAGTCTGGATATAATCAAATAACATCAAATAGATCATATGCAATAATTATTAATATAGATATAACAGAAACATAACTTATTGCTTTGAATTTAAAAAAAAAACAAAGGTATTGAGCCATTCAGCTTTCATCTAGACGTCGAACGTCACACTTAAAACACATGTTTAATTCCCCTGATTTTCATAATTCATAATTCATTTATTTACTTCATGTGGGTACACTGTACACTTATGAACGTCAGTCTTTTTCATTACACATTATAAATACAATAATTAAAATACATTACCATAAATTCATAGATTAAAAGTGAATAACAGTTGTGAGTTAGTTGTGATTAATGTAGGGCTGCCAACCGTACTATTACGTGCACCCGCAACCCAGTGCATGTTTCAGCATATCATTATCAGGTGGTACTAGGTAGGTATGTACTTTCCTTCGTTACCTTGGAAAGCTAGTTCAGCGTAATGCCACGAGGGTTCTCTTGTGACGTGACAACGTCTAATAAATCGATGAACGCCGGCTGCATGCACGAAAAAGTGTCTCGTTACGCTCATAGTCCCGTTACGCTCATTTTACGCATGCGCCGATTTCATCAATGTTTAATGTTTTGTTATAAACATGAACAAGAACATCAATTTTTTCGCACAGAATCTTATATATAAAAATCAATTGCTGTTCGTTAGTCTCGCTAAAACTCGAGAACGGCTATGCCGATTTAGCTGATTTTGGTTTTGAAATTTTGTCGTAGTCCAGGGAAGGTTTAAACGGTGAGAAAATTTGGAAAAATTGCGAGGAAGATAGTAAAAACATTAATGTCATTTTTCCCACAAACTGTTCTACGTTGAACGTTATACGTTGTTACGTTATACGTTGCTACGTTGTACGTTGTTACGTGACGTTCGACGTCTAGATGAAAGCTGAATGGCTCAATACCTTTGTTTTTTTTTTGTAAATTCAAAGCGTTATGTTTCTGTTATATCTATATTTTTTGTTGAATATGATCTATTTAATGTTATTTGACGTGTGTAAGTGCTAATTTTTAATTTGCCCATATACTGAATAAATGCTTTGACTTTGACTTTGACTACCTATTTTCCTGTCAAATATTTGACGTTAGTCCCTTCGGTACGGTAGACTCTGTTCCATTCTCGAATTGAAATTTGAAGCACGTATTAAATTAAGGGTTTTCAATCGACAACATAATATATTTACCACATTACTCGAATTATCGCGTAGGTATTTAAATTTGATTATTTTGAATTTTGATTGTCGGTTCGTTCAGAACTTTCTGTCATTGTATTGAAATATTTTGATGGTTGTCATTATGGCGCTTCCATGCATGGGTTCGCTATTTGTGTATAAAACCGATAAATAATAAAGGGGGTCCCCATAAAATATAGTGTTTTTGAGGCTTTTCATGCTCGATCTTAAAAACCCTAATAGATAGAGTCTTTAAATTTACTCATGGTGTGTATTACAGTACAATGGCTGCTATAAGGTCAAATAAATAAAAATGAAATTTAAAATTAAAGGTCCCTATACAATAAACGTATTTTTCCGGTAAATTTTGTTCAAACCCTGCGTGTGCGGGTCCGACTCGCACTTGGACAGTTTATTTATACGAAGTTCGCCGGGTCAGCTAGTCTATGATATATATCGTGTATTCCAGGTGTTGTCAACAGTGGGCTGCGGGCGGTCAGCCGGCGTGCAGACAGTGACAGTGCGCGACACGCTGACCGCCAGCACGCCGCGCGGCCGCGACACTCTGCCCTCACTGCCGGCCTGGCTGCGCGCCGTGCTCACGCTCACCGACCGAGGTGATCGTTGATTGAGGTTATAGTTATAGTTGTCAACACTCGGGTGCGGCCGCTCAGCCGGCGTGCACACTGTAACGCCACGTAGGTATAACACCACGTAAGAAATGTTTTATATTTGACGTAGGTATAACAACACGTGATATATAATATCCAGAAGGTATAACGCCACGTACGTATAACACGTGAGCTTATTACACCACCCACGTAGGTATAACACCCACGTAATATTTGTCGTATATTTGACGTAGGTATAATACCACGTGAGGTGTAACAACACGTGAGGTATTACAATACGTAGGTATAACACCATGTAATAAATGTTGTATATTTGTCGTAGGTATAACACCACGTGAGATAGAGCTACTCCCGCCCGCGCTGTCTCTCTTCCTCGTGTCGATATCCGCTCGGTGCTCGGACGCGGCGGGCGACTGGCCCGCTCCCGCCGCCGCTTATGAACTGCTCATGCGGGAAGAGCTCGCCTTACATGAGAAGATTGAAGATACTGAGGGAAATACCAACGAGGATATCGAATGTGAGTATTGTTAGGTTTAAGAATAACATTAGGAGGTAGTTGTAAGTTACTTGTATGTCGTTGTCATTCTTGGTCTAGGCTCTAGGAGGTAAATCATTAAATCAGTCAGCCGTACCTTTTACCGTTAGTACATTTTCCGTTGTTACTACAGTTTTTTTTATATCTTATAGGCTAGCGTTTGACCACTATCTCACCTGTTGGTAAGTGATGATGCGGTCGAAGATGGTAAGCACGCTAGGCCTAGAATGGGAACTGGCTCTCAAGGATAGCTGCCGGAACACATAAGATGTTTGACGTCAGATTTTCTAACATGAGGGTGGTAGTTGGCCAGGCGGACACTAAATAGTGTTCTACCACCATGCGGGGGTTGTTGGTTTCTTAACGATGTTTTTCCTTCACCGGAGGGCCACTATGAAAAGCGCACATACATTTTTCGATAGAAAAATCCTTTGGTGCACGGTGGGGTTTAAACTCAGTACCTCTGGCATCAAAGCCAACCGTTCTCCGGATTACGCCACCGAGCCCTCAGTTGAACGTTCTAAGGAGACTCCATTCCAGACGTTCATTGCTTTGATTACGTTTTTAGCTGGCTGTGCAGAATTTGTGATTAATATGTACAGTCAGCAAGAAAATGGGCAATTTACACAATTTAATGCTATTCGATCCGTTTTCTTAGATTACCAATAGTGTTCTGTTTGAGTCACACAGGGTACAAAAAAACACGTTTCTTGTATGGGGATGGGGACCCCTTTAACTAACCGACTTCAAAAAAAGAGGAGGTTTTATGTTCGACTGTATGTAGAGATCTTCTACGATAACATGACCCGCCTCTCCAAAATTCAAAAACGTTTGAAAGTATTTGTGAAAGTATTTACAACGCACCACCACGCATGTGTGCGTACTGGTACTGCCGGTTCCGCGACATTGCATAATTACATAATTAAATAACTCATAATTATGAACGTACTTTGTACCAACCAACACAGCATACTTTCCGTTAAGTTAGGTTGGCTACAAAGTGTGTTCATAATTCGGGTATCAACAATGTAGGGAAGTGCCTACTCTTATAACATAGTAGAGTGATTCAGTACTCTGTGGGTCTCAAAGCTGTGGGTACTGCCGGCCTGCTACTGAAGATGAATAATTACAACTACATACAAACTCTTTCGTAAGGATGTGACTACGACACACATTAAAACAGTAATTTGGAGGCGGGCCATGTTATCGTAGAAGATCTATGATAGTTAGAATCTATAGGTATGTTCACCAATTACTGGACGACGCCTGAACAGATTTGAAAAATTATTTTTTTTATGTTTCTTTGAAGTGTCACACACTTTATATTTTTTGTAAATTGTTAAACACAATCCAAAATTTCATCGTACCGACGGGGCTCGAACCCGCACCCCCCGGGTTACACGTCCAGGTGCTCTGCCAATTAAGCCACGTTTCGATCCATCGATACGACGAAATTAGTGGATTGCATTTGTTAACCCAATTATGCATTGGTGGCGCCATCTATGACTACTTATTACGTAAGTTAATCATTCGGAAGAAATCATTACAGTTTTCAAATCCGACGAGAGATGTTGCACTGCGTAAATCAAATATTATGTTTCTTTGAAGTGTCACACACTTTATATTTGCACCTGGACGTGTAATCCGGGAGGTGCGGGTTCGAGTCCCGTCGGTACGATGAAATTTTGGATTGTGTTTAACAATTTACAATTTATTTATTTATTTGAAACTTATGAAAGTGTATATATACCAGGTTTACTTCACAGGTAGTCCCATTTAAATTTCATCGAGATATGTTCAATATCTCCAGAGATATGAAGATGAACACCTCTAACTTAGTACTGAATATTACTAGCGCGACGTTTGAAGTCGGTTCTTTTAGTTTTAAACGGTCATAAATAGTTTTTAACTTTATTCGGTTTTTAGTATTTATTGTAATAGCCGCCATAGTGACTTGATAATTTTACCTGAACTACTAAACTGTTTACCTTTTTACGACTTCAAAAAACGATACAGCTCTCTGAAAAACGGACAAACAGCGAAGCTTCAGTTATAGGGTTCCGTTGGTGCCCATTGGCTACATAACCCTGTAAAAGACAATTGCTTTGGCGGCTCTGAATAACCATCTATAGACCGGCAACCTCGTGCGCGACCGTCCCGCGGGGTGACAGACGGTGGCGGGGACGAGGTAGCGGTTATTCTAGCACACGGCTACGTAGTAACTATTATATAATCTGTGACACGGCTACACACGCTTCCCTTCCCCGCTACACCACCCGCTACCCGCTGACATCTTGGGTACCTCGTCCCCGCCACCGTCTTGACGCCCCGCGGGACGGTCGCGCACGAGATTGCCGGACTATAGTTTTAATTCAATATATAGACTTTTGTAACTTTTCCCAATATATCCATCTCGCTCTCTCTCACACACAGGGCTAGCTTTAGAGCTGCTGGAGAAAGAGACAGCATACTCGGTGCTCACGAAGCCCATGGAAGAAGGTACCAAGTCGGAAGACAATGACGCCGCGACTGGCATGGAACATTTGAACAACAAGCTCTTGTCGCTACTCTACCCGAATGATCACAGGTCAGTGAGAAATACTTTGGGGCTAGCGCGCACTGCGTTGCGGTCACGGATCCGCGCACAGTGGCGAAAAAAACGCACGTTTTGTCATATTATTATAAGATTATTCTTAAAAGTTTTGTAAGAACTGGTATGGAACTAATTACTGCTTTGAAAAGAGGACATCCTAGTGATGCTAACAATAGTAATAGTTAATTTTTAGAGTTCCGTGCCTCAAAAGGTAAAAAAAGGAACCCTTATAAGATCATTTTCTTGTCTGTCTGTAATGTCTGTAAAAATAAAAAAGTTGAAAATTAAAGGGTGACCCCATACATACATAATTTATGCCAATTAAGATAGGCCTCTGATTTATATGAGCGCTCATACACTTTAGAGTTCTAGCTTAATTGGTACCAACCAACGTTGGTACGGAAGCCTCGGTGAATCCAACTTATCGTTTAATTTTATTCAACCAAATTATGTTGGGCAATATAATTTCCCTTCTGTACATACATATATACGACCAAAACATATTTCAGTGCAAGATTTTGCTCCATTTACTCACATTTGTGCATTATACTTTTTTATGAAAATCGTCCAACTGTGGACTGATACCGTTTGATTATGATGGCGTTAGAAATCGTACCACCTTAATGTACCTCCATTCCAGGATGACAGAGGTGTTCAACCTTTTACAATCGTCGCAGCCAGTGGTGATCAACCTGACGCAGCGACCGGAAGTGTCCGACCACGACTTTATAGAAGAACAGGAGAAATATCTGTTCGCGTTGAGTACAAGGACTACTGCGTTGCCGCTTGCTAGGTAAGAACTGTTTTATGAGACAGACTTTCTTCAGACAGAACTCCGTGCGAGAGAAATGTTATTCATATAAAGTGTCGATGTAATATGGCGCCATTTTGAATTTTTATAATAGTTATATATGTATTTATATTGATTACTCTCACAGTTAAGACGAATCTAACACTTTTCAACCTAAAAAACATCAAGCAGTTTAGGCTGCAACAGCGCCTGCCAAAGAAATATACATACAAACATATGCACTTGAAAAACATTATCCTTTTTCTGGCGCTGTCGGGTAAAAACGAGAATTTAACGTGACTTACGAGATGTCGACAATTGTTTCGGCCTCATTCGGAGGTTTTTGTCCAGTTTTTGTCCAACGTGCAGCCAGAATTAATGAGGCTGAACGAATTGTCGGCTTCTTTATCGACATCGTGTAAGTCACGTTAAATTCACGTTTTTAACCCCTTCAACTAAGCTAAATATGCTTGTGTCTGGAGTAGGTTCACGTCAATAGTGCAATGGGTAGGGTTCGTAATAATATCGTTTAAAAACTAAAAAAGAACCGACTTCAATGCCGCGCTATTCATTTTCAGTATCAATTTTGAGATGTTTATCTCAATATCTCTGGAGATACTTATCAGACCTCGATAAAATTACCATGGTACCACACTTGGAATATCTCCTTTCGAACAAAAAAAGAATAATTGAAATCGGTTCATAAACGACGAAGTTATCCGCGAACAAACATAAAAAAAAAAAAAAAAAAATATATATATATATATATATACGGTCGAATTGAGAAACCTCCTCCTTTTTTTGAAGTCGGTTAAAAAGTATCTTTTTTTTTTGAAGAAGTTGTTGTTTTCAAGTTTGAATATTAGCCAATACCCAAAGAGTAGTTACTGCCTACCCCTGTGCAAATTTTCTGCTAAATCCAGTCTCTGTCCAGCCGTTTGACCGTGAAGTAGTCCCAAACAACAAATATCCAAACTGACTTTCGCATTTATATGACTTTGGTATTGATAATGATGGTTAAGGATGGCGAACACGCTAGGCCTAGAATTAAATGACTCCCGACTCCCAAGAGCTGTGCTGCCGGAACACCGTAAGGTCAAAGGTTATAGCGGCAGATTTTTTCACTGATGGTGGTTACTTTTGGTAGCAAGTGAATCAGAACATCAATTTAATGATACCACTACCTGTGTTCGAACACCCATTATTCATGAATGCACACAGAAACTTGAGAAAATCAATTGGTATGTTGCTTAGATAATAACCAGCGACCGTCGGGTTAGAAGTAAAGGTATGTAAGTAACTATCCTTTACGCCAACGGGCCGTCCAATATTATGTATCAATTTCACCCGTGCGAAGCCGGGACGGGCTGCTAGTAGAATCAGTCCCGCGACACTGCATACATAATTAAATAACTTAGAATTATGAACGTAATTTGCACCAACCAACACTGCAAAAATAATAATTATAAGCATAATACCACAGATTATATGTATAACAGTTCCAACGTAAATAATACTTTCCGTTGTTAGGTTGGCTACACAGTGCTTTCATAATTCGGGTATCAACAATGTAGAGAAGTGCTAACTCTTATAACGTAGTAGAGTGATTCAGAACTCTGTGAGTAGAATATATAAAGAGTGTTGTATTGTATTGTATGTTAGGGGCATGTTGACGTACCGCACGCTGCCGTGCTCGCCGGTGGAGTGGCACCCGGTGCCGCGCGTGTGCGTGTGGGGCCGCGTGGGGCGCGCCGCCGCCGTGTCGGTGGGCGGCGAGCCCGCGCACGGCGCCGCCTGGCCCGCCTTCCACTCGGGCGCCGCCGCCGGCCTGGCGCTGCTGCCGGCCGTGCACTCCTCGCAGGACCCCGCCTGCTTGCTATACAACAAACCTAAGGTACTAATAAAACATTATAAAAAAAGTAAGGTACTAGTAAAAAAAAACAAGTTACTAAAATAATAAGGTACTAATAAAAAAATAAGGTACTAATAATGTAAATTTAAGGTGTAATAGTACGGTTGACAACCCTACATTAATCAGAGGTATTAAACATTTGTTTTCAGTGTGACGCTCTACGTTTAGATGAAAGCTGAATGACGCGTTACTTTTGTTTTATTTTTAAATTAAAGCAACATGTTTTGTTTTTTTTTTATTTAGAATAATAACTAGCTGTGCCCGAGACTACGTCCGCGTGGAATAGTGTCTTTGGGTAGCATTAACTAATAAGACACATACGTATCCCAGCTACACCGCACCCCACCACGCCATGCTAATCCCCTCTTCCCCCCTCCCCTCACTTATCCTCCCCTCCCCCTTCCCCTTACTTCCACCTCCCCTCCCCCTCCCCTCACTCCCACTTCCCCTCCCCCTCCAACTCTCCTGACCTTCCCCTAATTTACCCTACCCTCCCTCTCTCCCTTACCATCACTTCTACTCTTCTTCTCTAGTCAGCCAAGCACTTTGATCACGTCTTGTGCCAGTCATCATTAGCAGCGAATCAGTTCGCGTTCGGTAACCAATCATACCTCGCGGCTCATTATCATATCATCAATATCATAAGTTTTCTACAATATATCAGTTAAAATTTATATCAGAGTTTTACTGATACAGTTAGATTACGTATTATCAACTAGCCAGGGTGTGCGGACCGTACACGTTTACTACATCTACATCGCATCAAATGTTTTGTCCATCTATCGCATGTCGCATTACAGCCGGTGCTGATTGGTGGATATGTTATATGACATTTAGGTCTAGCTGTGATTGGCAGATCGCAGCCATATTTGTTTGTATACATGCTTATGTGTCATGTCAACTACTGTCATAGTAGCTAGCTACTATAGCTACACATAAACAAAAAGTTTCAATTGCATCGTGGTTTTACAAAACCACACCAAACTTTTAAATATCTGCGTTAGTCCAACACCCGCCTTAGGCAGACCTCTTAGAAAAACAGCGTTCAGATTTTCCAAAGTCTATGATCCAGGAAATCGCGACATTTGTGCTAAGATCGGGCTGTTTCAGCACCTCGTATTTTACGTTTATTTTTAATTTTAAGCTTGTTTATTGCTGAATAAATTATTTTACAAGTTATACTTCATATGGCGCGTTTAAAAAAAATATAAGAGTAATAAATAAATACTTTTGTATGATGCACGCGCACTTTGACAGCTCTGAAGTTAGCTGTTAACTAACTGTCTCTCAAATTTTCATTAATTATACAAACAAATAGTTGTAGCATTCGGGATGGAATATTTAGCTAATCTTGTTTTGTTAAGCCAAAGAAGTATAACTAACTACTTACGTGCGTACATAACCACACACACACACGTTTTTAGGGTTCCGTACCCAAAAAGGGTAAAACGGGACCCTATTACTAAGACTCCGCTGTCCGTCGTCGTTCTGTCTGTCCTTCTGTCTCTAGGCTGTATCTCATTAACCGTGATAGTTGGATAGTTGAAATTTTCACAGGTGTATTTCTGTTGCCGGTAGAACAAAAATACTAAAAACAAAATATAGTTAAAAATTAAAGGTACAAAAAACGTGTTTTTTTTGTTTTTTGTTTTTTTTATGTGTCATCTGGGTGTTAACACACACACACGTTTTTAGGGTTCCGTACCCAAAAAGGGTAAAACGGGACCCTATTACTAAGACTCCGCTGTCCGTCGTCTGTCTGTCTGTTCGTCTGTCTCTAGGCTGTATCTCATTAACCGTGATAGTTAGATAGTTGAAATTTTCACAGAAGGTGTATTTCTGTTGCCCGTAGAACAAAAATACTAAAAACAAAATATAGTTAAAAATTAAAGGTACAAAAAAGTGTTTTTTTTTGTTTTTTGTTTTTTTTATGTGTCATCTGGGTGTTAATAACTCCTTCGTGTTTGTTAACCTTTCTAATTAGTTTCGGCAAAATTACATAGATGGCGCTAGTAAACGAGCCCCGTCTTTCTAGATCGCGGTGTCGATATTCTCCGTGAACTCGTATACCAAACAAAATGTTCTTGGTTATATCAATTAATCAAATATGAGGTTGAAACTCTGTTATGTTTCGTATTGTACTGTAGTACGGAACCCTCCCTAAGTGAAGTGTGCGATGCGAGACGCGTCTCTGACTCGCACTTGGCCAGTTTTATTCTTTCTTTCTCTCTGCCATGGATGACAATGACTCCAGGTTATAGCCAGGTTACCTCGTTCCAGGGTACAGCAGAGATGTCCCCCGAGCACGCGGGGTTCCTCCTGGCCCTGGGTCTGAACGGCCACCTGAGAGACATGTCCTTCGTGTGTCTGTACGAGTACCTCGTCAAATCTAACGAGATGGTCAGCGTGGGATTGCTGCTGGGACTCGCTGCCACTTACAGAGGTGAGTTTGTCCTCAGGTTTATGATCGGACATCCAGAGATACTAAAAGGCGCCACCGATTAATGGTGTTTATACCATTTACCCGAACGAAATGATTTGCTTCTTCGTTCATCATACGAACCGCCAAGGAATGGAATCCCCTGCCTGAGTCTGTGTTTCCTGTTATGTATGGAGGTCTTCAAATCGCGAGTGAATAGGTATCTTCTGGGTAAGCACGCTCCATCATCGACCGCATCATCACTTAACATCAGGAGAGATAGTGGTCAAGTGCTACCCAGTTCGGTGTAAAAAAAATGGTGGTACGAGTGTTATACATATATCGATATTCCGATTCCTTACTTGCCAGCTTGCGACCAAAAAGTAAGTTACGTTTTGCTTCTTCTATAGCCAATGCTTTCTTGTATAGCCAAGGAATGTAATTGCCGGTGTCTGTTTTCTATTAACTACAAACCCGGGGGTCTTCAAATCGCGAGTGAACAGGTATTTTTTAGGTAAGCGTCCTACATCGTCGACCGCATCATCACTTAACATCAGGTAAGATAGTGGTCAAGCGCTTATCTATATAGAATTACCTATTTAGAGGGCCCAGTGGTGTAGTGTGAGGATAATCTGCTTTCACGCCAGAGGTACCGACTTCAATCCCCGCCGTGCACCAATGGGTTTTTCATTATTACAATAATTTAAAATCGTTTAGAAAACTAATAATAATAACATCTTAGATTACAACAAAAATTACAATGGGATCCTATATTATATCCTATATTGTAGGTTAAAAATATAAACAAGAACCCTTCTTCTCTTATCTTCTCTCTCTCTCTCTCTCTCTTATCTTCTTTGAAGTGTTTGATAGAAACATAATATTGTTCAGGAACAATGGACATCCAAGCAACGAAACTGATGTCCATCCACCTGGAAGCTCTGCTCCCCTCCACATCAATCGAGCTGGACATCCAACAGAACGTGCTGGTCGCAGCGTTATTGGGGGTCGGACTACTGTATCAAGGCACTCAACATAACCACTACTCGCAAGTCTTGTTGGCGGAGATTGGTAAGTTTATATAACGACTAGCAGCCCGCCCCGGCTTCGCACGGGTAGAACATATATGCCTACAAAATTTGCATCAGTTTGTTGCATCGAATATAAAATATGAACATATTTAACAACCATCGTCAATTTTCATCCAATTTACACAAAACCTTAACGAATTATGCACCTAAACCTTCCTCATAAACACTCTGGCTATTGGTGAAAACCGCATGATAATCCGTTCAGTAGCTATTGAGATTATTGCGAACAGACAGACAGACGCAGTGATGAACTTTGTTTTATAATACTTACGTATTGATATTGGACGGCCCTTTGGCGTAAAGGATAGTTACCCTGATTCTGACCCGACAGTCGTTGGTTCTAATCCTAGCTATATACCTACCAATGAAAGTTTTATGTGCATTCATGAATCATGAGTTTTCGTACAGTGGTAGTGGAATCATTAAATCTACCAAAAAGTACCAAGGAGTACATCTGCCGCCGTAACCTTACGGCGTTCCCCGACGCAAAATGTAGGGGTAATATACGTTTAACGTGTGTATCTGTGTGTCTGTCTGTAGCATCTTAGCACCTAACCGGATGAACCGATTTTGTTTTTATTATTGATAGTTATTTTTTGTTTGATAGATGTCTTCATCGAGAGTTTTCTTAGCTTTGATTCATGAAAATTCGTTCAATCGTTACAAAATTATGAGCTTTTTTCTAGTTAATTGCGCTATGAAATCAACTTTCATAGGTCTGATCAATTCGAAAATCTTCTTCTTCAACGATATTGTACGAACATGGAAGCCTCCTGGACTCTACAGAATACTCAAATCCTCACCAACTTACAGCTCAGATTTTAAATGTCATGTTTAGAGTCATTGGAAAAAGCTATTATACATAGATCAGTCGGGGTGGTTTAAAATATTATATTATATTATTATATATATAGATGAATATTATTTTATACAATAGATCATATTATTATACTATATTGACTTCAAATTGATTGTGATCGGTGGGGATCTACAGAAAAGCTAAGCTTATAATAATATTTTCGTAGTAACTATGACCTTTTCTGTGGTTTCACTACAAATATTTTATTAACTTTGCGATGCGTGTATGTGAAATCTGTGATATCTTCTAAAGTTTTAATTTGAATTATATACTGTAAAGGACAATTTTAATCTATAATATGTGGCCAAGCCAATTAATTATGTGGATAAGGATTAATACTATATACTTGAAAATAGCCTTGGAAGTTATGTAATATTTTTTAACAAAAATTTTAAGATTAAAATGGTTACTGTGAGTCAACCTTAAGAGATAGACATATGCTGTCGCGGACTTTTTTGTAGGTCTTATTAAGTTGTACAACTCTTGCATAGAAAATATTCTTCTATCTATTTTCAATTAAGCAGCGTTCGTCAGAAACGTGTTTTTTGACCGTTTATTTGCCGACTTAGGTTGCAAATTAGGTCTCCACGAATGTACCTTTGATTTAAACGGGATAATATATAGCTTATTTTCATTCCGAAAGTCCATTCTATGTATTAGTGAAAGAATTTTTTAAATCGGTTCAGTAGTTTTTGAGCTTACTCATTACAAACATACAAAAATACAAAAATACAAATGTTCTCTCTTTATAATATTAGTATAGATAACGTTCAAAATACGACAGTCGTCGGTTGTATCGTCCACGATACGAGGTAGGGAAAAACAGCGAGTGAATGTCAACTGTCTCTCAAATTTTCATTAATTATACAAACAAATAGTTGTAGCATTCGGTGTGGAATATTTAGCTATTCTTGTTTTTGTAAATTGTTAAACACAATCCAAAATTTCAGAAAGGAGAAATTTTGGATTGTGTTTAACAATTTACAAAAATATAAAATGTGAAACACTTCAAAAAAAAAAAACATAATATTCTTGTTTTGTTAAGCCAAAGAAGTATAACTAACTACTGACGCCTGAGTGAATGACGCCTGATTTGACATAGATAACTGAATAGTGTTTTCTGTAAGGTCAACTCGGGGAAGACCGGCATACTCTATGGATATATATACTAAAGTTAATAAAACTAATTTTGGGTAAGTTCTTGACCAATCTTATTCCATGTGATGAAAAATATGATTAAAAATTTTATGTTATATGAACTACATTATCATAGAACAAATATACACCCTTTTTTAAAACTCGGCGTGTAGACGGTCTTGCCTGTAAAAATACAATCTATTAGTTTCGTCGTATCAGTAAGGTCTTACCGTAGCTGAGTTGGTACAGAGCGCCGAGCATGTTTACCAGGAGGTTTGAGTTCTAGTTCCGTTGTTACGGCGAAATTTTGGATGTACAAAATTATAAAGTGTAGATAACACTTAAAGAAGCAATCCTCGACCGCATCATCACTTACCAACAGGTGAGATAGTGGTCAAACACTAGCCTATAGGATTAAAAAAACCTAATTTGTTTTGTCTCAGGCAAGCCCCCCGGTCCAGAGATGGAGAACTGCGTAGAACGGGAGGGGTACGCGCTCGCGGCCGGCCTCGCCCTGGGCATGGTGCAGGCGGGCCAGGGCGGCCGCGCACCCACCGATATCTCGCACGCTCTGCGCACCTACATGCTGGGAGGAGACAAACATCCGCTCACCGGTAGGTATCCACACTAATTTAGGGACGAATTTTTGAATATCCTTTCTTACCGGATACCTACGTCACAATAACTATCTGCATGCCAAACTTCAGTGCAATCCGTTAAGTGTTTTGAGCTGTGCGTTCATTGATCAGTCAGACGGTGTACATCATCTTCCTACCCTTATCCCACTTAAGAGGGGTCGGTGCAACATGTCATTCTTCCATCGGGGTCTATCCGCATCCACTCCAGTTCCATCCATATCTTCCATCACACAGTCCATCCACACTTTCTTTGGTCTTCCTCTTCTTCTAAAGCCATATATATACAGTGTGGAAATTAAACTCAGGCCCTGGAGGGAAACTACTTTAAATCCTTAAGCTAGCTCATTTTACTTAAAGGAGACATTCCTTTATATTTGAAAAGAAACAAATCTGCATTAAAAGATTTTTTTAAACTCGCTTGCTTCGCCCGGGACTCGAACCAACTAAAATTAAAAAAAATAAACACTTTATTTTAATATACTAATCGGCAGTATTAATATTCAGGATAAAGTTTCTCTAACAAACATTAGGTCTTAAAAATAAAAATAATCGTTAAATCTAACATCAACTTTATTTTACTATCAATTTTGTAACACTTAAATTATTTAACTGATAAATTGTTCGAAATGAGCGAGTGAGAGTGAGAGTGAGAGTGTTTATTTTTTTTAATTTTAGTTGGTTCGAGTCCCGGGCGAAGCAAGCGAGTTTAAAAAAATCTTTTAATGCAGATTTGTTTCTTTTCAAATATAAAGGAATGTCTCCTTTAAGTAAAATGAGCTAGCTTAAGGATTTAAAGTAGTTTCCCTCCAGGGCCTGAGTTTAATTTCCACACTGTATATATATGCGTACAAAAATATAAAATGTAGATAACACTTTTAATACACACATATTGTTCCTTCCACAGGCAATCAAAAAGACAAATACAAGCAGGGTTCGTTCGCGATCAGAGAGGGCGCCACAGTGAACCTGGACGTGACGTCACCGGGCGCCACCGTCGCGCTCGGGCTGCTGTACCTACGCACGGGGGCGGCGGCGCCGGCCGCCTGGCTGAAGCCTCCTCGGACGCCGTACGAGCTGGACTTCGTGCGACCTGATCTTTTGATGCTGAGGGTCATTGCTAGAGGTAGGATTTCTATGAGAAACTTTGTATACGTCGCCTCAAATTTCTGTAGTATAACTTCTTTAGGCGCACTCGGGTAAAATTTGACGGAAGTAACGTAGCGTCACGGTCCGAAGGCAGCGGAAGTGACGTAAGCGTCATGTTATAGTTTATATTTATAACGCCCTCTATTGTAGAATGGCGTAGTTACGAAGATGTATTCGCTAAACTTGAACAGATGGAGTTGTAATAAATTAGAGTTGTTGAGAAAGTTTTACTTCTAACGCGTAGCTTTCTACGTACCCTTGTTATTTATTTGCTATTTATTTGCTTTACATTTTTTTTCGTCCATCTATCATCGCATGTCTATATATGTTGCCGGTGATTTGGCTTGATTGGTGAATTTGATCTTTGACATTTAGGTATATATTGATTTTTTTATTCATATTCTGATTATTTGATTTACAAATAATAACGATTTCGGTTTTTGTTATTAATTTTGAAATAAAATAAAAAAAAAATTAAACGTCGGTAAAATATTAAATGTCAATATCATACAACTACAAATTTCAGTAATCGATACTGAGACTGGGTTCTTGTTGTTTTAATTATTTTTATTTGGTCTGCAATAAATTGTAGTATCTATGTGTATGTTTAGGTCTAGTACTTTGGCATGACATCGAAGCGAGCGAGGAATGGATAGAAGACCAAGTGCCCGACACCATCAAGCCGTACGTGTTTGTCAAGCCGACTGAAGATAACATCGACTATGAGGCTATGAAGTGAGTGGCATCGCTAACGGACAATAGACTAATCTTTATTAATACGCATATATAGAATAGAGAACATTTATTTAGCAAATCAAATACAAATCTAAAACAAAATATTACATGTTCTGGCAGTTATCCTTGAGAGCCAGTTCCCATTCTAGACCTAGCGTGCTACCATCCTCGACCGCATCATCACTTAACAGATGAGACAGTGGTCAAATGCTACCCAGTTCGTTGTAAAAAAAAAACTGATGGCAGAATGTTATTCTTGTTAGTCTGTAGTGCCTAGTTAGTAGCTATCAAAATATACATAGTCTATATTTAGTATGTGACATAGCGCCCTCTGCTGGTTCTATTTCATAATCTATGAATATATCGCTGTGTGACTCATACCAGGCCTCCCTCACTCGCCCATAGCTACTGCGATTTATACCTAAACTTTCGTCAACTCCGGCGGTACTATCTGCCAGTCGGTTGTCACTGCTCACGCGCGCGCAACGTATATTATTATTGTAATGACGGGATAACTGCGCATTCGTATTCTATCTTAGAAACGATTTCAGTTATTCATAGTCATTTTGCGGGTTTGACAAAAAACAAGCACAATATGTTTCATTTTTTATGCTACCGATACTAAAATGACAAGACGGCGTAAAATTCACTTTTCCGACATAAAATTCGACTCTTAGTTAGGAACCTTGATGTAATTTTGTGAGGTAAATAAAAATAATTCGTAAAGTTTTTTTTTAGTTTATTGAGTCAACCCTTTACTGTATCGGGGCGCGCCGGTACATCGCGGTACAAGTAATAACAACGCTAGGTCGAGCGCCTTAGACACATTTTTGCTTGTATTGTCTGAAATAAACGTTGGTATTGTGTTTTTGTAGGGGAGTGAAGTATCTGTTACGTAGTAACTATTATATAATCTGTGCTCATACACGTATTATAAAAGGATGGTGCACTCCCGATGTTTTGACAAATCAATTTAATCCGTTTGCCTTAACAATAAGGCTGTAATTGCTTCGTAGAACAAAAAGGCCCAATCGAGAGACACCATGGTGGGAGTGTGTCCTTGTCTAACAACCTGCTAGTCCTATATATGTTCTGTACTATATATATGGTATATATAAAAGTTGTCCATACAAAAGAAAGGGACAAACTCCGTCCAAGGTCGGTCTCATGGGGGCCGGTGTACGCGTTGTTCTTCCGCGAGTTAATGTGTAATAAATGTGGAATATTAACCATTAAGTGCCGGTGATTTTGTGCGAGTGTAGGGAAACAGCACAGTGTTGAAAAACATGCTATTTGCGTTATCACCAAAATTCCACTGAAAATTTTCAGTAAAGTCCACATCTTTACTGAGGATATGACTGAGACTAGACTTTGACTTGAAACTTTACTGGAAAAGTGACTTTTACCCACCGACGACTTGAATTCACAAAAACTTGAAGAATTTTTTGTATTTGACACTGGCTAAATACACTAATCATGTAGAGCCATAGGGAAACTAAAAAAAAATATTAATAATTCCAGCCACGCGTACTGCAACATAATAGCCGGCGCTTGTTTCGCGCTCGGCATCCGCTTCGCTGGGTCGGGCGACACGGACGCGCGTGACGCGGCGCTACACTACACGCGGCTGTTCCTCACGCTGGCCGGGAAGACCCTGGCCGAGCTGGCCGGCCGCAGCACGCTGGAGGCTTGTCTCTGTGTCTGTCTGCTGGCTGCTGCTATGGTAATATTTACTTTATACTTTGCATATAGAAAAAAAATCGTCAAGTGCGAGTTGGACTCGCGTACCGAGGCTTCCGTACAAACTTGTCAAACTTGGTTCTAAAGTACAAACTTAACTTTGCAGTTCGTCCCCATACTAGGCCGATGCCTAGACAGTCGCAAATAACAAGTTTGTAATAGTGAATTCGCCTTTTTTTTTTGTTAAACTATATATTTGTGATTTTCAGATTTTTTTAAAATGAAACTTTAGGCACACTGTGGTAAAATTTGACGGAATTTGACATAGCGTCACGATCCGAGTCAACGGAAGTGCCGTAAGCGTCATGTTATATTTTGTATTTATAAACGCCCTCTGTTGTAAAACGGCGTAACTACGAAGACGTATTCACTATCATTCGCGCATTCGTAGTGATGTTCCGATACCCGCAAAGTATCGATACCTATTCATATGAGTAGTACTCGAATCGTTTTTCGATACTACTCATTCTTTCGATACTTACTCATATCGATACTTTAAATGATTTTTGTATGAAACTAAAAGACGTAGCTATATTAGGCTGGAAATAGTGCTCGACGGTCGGGCAGACCGTATATACAATGCAAATGAACCGGTACGCGTATAGAGTGCCATGAAGTAGAGAAAATTACCCCAAAATTTCGGATACAATAAACTTGTCACACTGACTAATCTTGGTGGATTTTTGTTTACGTTTTGCGTTCCAAGTCGTATTACTAAATTTGACGATTATTTGGTGGCGTGGTACTTGCTTTTCTTGTTTGTTTCGTTAGCCTGATGCGTTCGGGTTAAATTCAAATATTTGAATGTCAGGTCAGTCTGATTCGATTCGATACTAAGTACTTTTGTTTCGATACCGAGTAGTATCGCAAGATTGATTCGATACTAAAAGTAATTGGTATCGGAACAAAAGTATCGAGTACTTACTCGTATTTACTAGTATCGGAAGATCACTAGGCATTCGTCCGGATATGGTCAACAGATGAAATTGTACAAAAATAATTAGTGATGTTGAGAAATACCGTAACGACGTATTACGTGACTTCCGCTGCATCGTACTGTGACCAGGCCTGTCTCACTCCATGTACTCGCCGCATTATTCTCCTACCGGCCGCGGGGCCCTCCACTCCTCCAATCATTCATTCATTCAAATATTTTCTCCCAACACCAAACCCTACAGTAGCAGCGGCCTTATCAAAGGCGCATGACGGGCTGAGTAATTCAGACTCCCTTTGCGCGGACTTAAGCTGCATATCGATTCAACACTAGCGCCGCAACTATTACACAATTTATAACAAGCTATTATTTTTAAGGTCGCATCCGAAGCGTCCAGGATATTTGAACATTACCTACATTGTAATTAGGTTTAATCTTGCATATTTTCCATGAAAAAGTGAGCTTTCTGTACGTAGTACTATTAAGTATTCTGTGCTGTGACGCTCAGAAGTTTCAGTTAAAAGTTGTGAGGCGATGTAATAAAAGTTTAAGTTTAATATTCGCAGATAATGTCAGGTCGCGGTGACTTAGAAGTGCTCCGACTGTGTCGCCGGCTGCGCGCCCGAGTGCCGCCCGCCGCCGCTCATCACCCGCTCACTCACGGGGGACAGGTGATGTTCTAGTTTCATTTTTAACCGAATTCAAAGTCAAAGTCAAAGTCAAAGCATTTATTCAGTATATGGGCAAATTAAAAATTAGCACTTACACACGTCAAATAACATTAAATAGATCATATTCAACAAAAAATATAGATATAACAGAAACATAACGCTTTGAATTTACAAAAAAAAAACAAAGGTATTGAGCCATTCAGCTTTCATCTAGACGTCGAACGTCACACTTAAAACACATGTTTAATTCCCCTTATTAATGTAGGGTTGCCAACCGTACCATTACGTGCACCCGCAACCCAGTGCATGTTTCAGTACTTCAGATAATTTTTCTTCAAAAAAAGAGGAGGTTCTCAATTCGTCTGTATGTTTTTTTATATTTTTTTTGTATGTTTGTTATCTGATTACTCCGTCAATTGTGAACCGATTCGAATGATTCTATTTTTAATCGGTAGGGTACGTTTCCGAGGTGATCCCATTGTAATTTCATCGAGATCTGATGATATGACGATAAACGTCTCAAAATTGCTACTGAATCTGTGGCATGGAAGTCGGTTGTTTTAGTTTTTTAACTATCTTATAGTAGATTATGTTACAAATGTGTAATGTTGGTGATTACCGCTGAGGCGTCATTGAGATGATACGACGTTTTTAAACACACTTGTGAAGAAAATAATACTAAAAAATCATTTTATATAGTAGACAATAAATATTTTACCTTGGAGTTATCAGGTAGTGAACTTTCCATAACGTTAAGGGATTCACATCTTATGCTGGCGCCTCACATGGGCTATGCTGGCTCCAAGTTATACTTTTGGATTCAACACACCAATGTGAGGATCGATCTTGAAACGTTATTGGATAAAAACAGAACATTGCGTCCAATAGCCAATGTCAACCCGACTTGTGTCGGTTTTTTGTACAAGTTCAAAGGCGAGGGGAGTGAAGTGTGTAGGCGGGGGGCAACTTGTGTCCAACGTCGCTTCTCGATCCACACATTGGTTGCATCAGTACGCGCTCTGCCGATGTGAGTGCTGGACGTGCTGCGATATGTTTTCTCCGAACGCGAAAAGGGTCCCGTCCGACATGACTTGCTAGCAATAAATTTGATCAAAATCTATAACTATAAAAAAATCTATAACTCACTTGAGAATAATAGTAATAAAAAAGTCACAGTTTGATAACAGGTATCATTATGTGCCTAATTACAGTGAAATAAGAGCCACTTTATGAGCAAGTGTGTTAAAATATATTTTATTACAAGTGCGGAAAGGCTGTCATTGCAAAGAGTTCCGACAAATGTCTACCCGAGCCGAGGCGCAGCCGAAGGCGAGGGTTGACAGTCGGAACAAGTTGCAATGACGGTTCCGCACGTGTACAGAACGACTATTTTTAATACAGTTGCGAAAAAATGAAGCAATTTAATAAAATAATAAAAACACAATTAACTCTAACATTTCTCTCCACGCAATAAATTCGTCGTATGTAGATATGTAGCGACATTTTGACTTTTCCGGTAAAATGTTCTCCGAAGCATTTTGTGCAATTATACTGAGTTCCGGTGGTGTTAATTCAAAACTAGGATCGAAATTACTCATTTTGTGCAACAAACAACTAAACTCGCAAAGAAAATTTCTGAAAAATGGCGCCAACCGTAGAATATAAGCAGAGTTTTTTTTTCTTCACCCATTCTGGTAGGCAAAGGGAACTATGCCCATACAGCCAAGTCTTCAGTAGAATTTTTTTATTGATATGAAATGAAAATTAAATTTAATGACATGAAATGAAATGAAACCTAACCTAACTCATTCAATCAATCATTAAATCTGATATTGAAACAAATTAGTAGCTTCTTTTTAGAAATATACGTATTTGTATGAATCATAAAAACTTCTATGAATTTTTTTAGTAAAAACTTCATGGTTGGTTTTTCTTTTTAATAGACATTATTTTGACAGTTGGGAAAGAGAACGACTTCGGGAAAGGTAAAGAAAAAGCACGAGTGTGTAATAGCCCACATCCCGAACGCTATACGTCCCTGCAATACGCCACTTTTTGAGCAACTGTATTAAAAATTATATTATCATGACATACCTACATACAAATATAATGGACTATATAGCTGTGCGATTTGATAATTCAATTTCCAATTGACGGACTAATTAGAATTATTATATATTTATCCAGTCATCATCCCTGTATTGCCTTATATATGAGAATAGTTATTTATTATACTAGTGCGGTAAGTTGGTTTTAACAAACGAGTAGACGAATGTAACCTGCTTACCATAGTCACGAGTTTGTTAAAACCAACATCCGCACGTGTGTCATACAACGTTTTTCAGCAAATTTGCGAGAAAACACTACAATTGGTAATAAAAAAAACAAATGATATAATCAAAAAGTCGAAACTAATAATATTTGACGTTTCGAATAAGAAAATAGCACGAATTTGCAAATGGTGCCATGTCGTAGATGGGTCCACGTGCCATGTGTATTAAAAATTAGAACTACATCTTTCGTCTCATTTACTCATTAGATTAAAGTGAGACAAATGTATTAAGCAAAAGCGCTTTCAAGGAGGTGCTATCGTTCAGCTTATTTATTCTCGCAATATGAACTTTTTGGTGGAATTCTTATGTAGGTTTTACGGAAATTAAAAATAAACCGTAAAGGATACACACGGTGCCATACCACAGATTGTATATTTGTTACTACGTGCCATACAGCGGAGCGTGCGGTAAGGACTTTCCGCACGCAGCTGTATAGTGCGTAATTTTTAACTTTCGAACAATGTATACAGGCTTCGTAAATGCATTTTTTGAGCAAATGTGCTGAAAATGATATTTACAGATGGCCGTCCACTGCGCGATAGGACTTCTGTTCCTGGGAGGCGGGCGCGCCACTCTGTGCACCACGCCTGAAGCTGTGGCCGCCTTGTTGGCCGCTTTCTTCCCTAAGTTTCCTACACATAGCGAGGATAACAGGTAACCTTAACCACAGAATAATGAATAGTACAAGTACAGAAGATGCACTCCCTGCGAGCAAAAATGCGAGATTAAACCTAGTTACAACGTCGGTGTCGTTCGAAATACGCTACACGCCGCGTATGCGACCTTGAATTTGCGTCACAGTATAAATTAATAGTAACTAGGAACGGCGTGTTGCGCACCGTAAGTCCGCGCTGCGAGAGTCTGTATCGCTCGGTCAGCTCGCAGGCCGTCTGCTGTCTCTTCCTGTAAGGTTGCGTGTTGTGAGAAAACAGATTGAATAGTAAAGTAAAGGCGCGCGTCTGTCCGAGAGCGCGCGGGACACTACTGACTGAACTTGTAGCCGGCTGACTGCCGCGGAGGTACTAGCATTTTAATGACTACCGAGCGGTGCGACAGGCCTGCCTTTACTTGTTGAAGTTAAACTTATGTAGACGTACTGAAGCAAAGTTTGACGGAAGTGAAGTGCGTCACGGTCCGAAGGCAGTGTTTTTTTAGACCCAAAAAAGTGACATTCGCTTTTTATTGAATATTTCTACTCAAAAGTGCATTAAAAATACAGGATTAGAACTCCCAGATGTCAACTTTGTATACTTTTTTTTAAATCTTTAAGATTTTGTGACCTTGGAAGTCAAATAATACTATATACTATATATAATATGTATATAATATATATATATATATATATACTATATATATACTATATATAATAGTAAAGTAATACGGTAAAATATATTTTTTTGTAAATTCTATCACTAGTTGAGATTTAATAAAAACGTGATAATGTGCGCCTAGTATTGTGTCATAACCCTGCAATACAAACAAAACTCAATTGTATATAGTTTTTTTTGTACGAATTATTTTCAGTATTTTGACCTCTAAGGTCACAAAATCTTTAAGATTAAAAAAAAATAAAGTATACAAAGTTGACATCTGGGAGTTCTTCTCCTGTATTTTTAATGCACTTTTGTGAGTAGAAATCTATACTAATATTATAAAGAGAGAACATTTGTATTTTTATATTTTTGTTTGTTTGTAATGAGTAAGCTCAAAAACTACTGAACCGATTTAAAAAATTCTTTCACTATTACATAGAATGGACTTTCGGAATGAAAATAGGCTATATATTATCCCGTTTAAATCAAAGGTACGTGGAGACCTAATTAGCAACCTAAGTCGGCAAATAAACGGTCGAAAAAACACGTTTCTTACGAACGCTGCTTAATTGAAAATAGATAGAAGAATCCGCGACAGCAAATGTCTATCTTATAGATTTAAAAACGGGAATTTAACGTGACTTACGCGATGTCGATATAGCGATCGACATATGTTTCGGCCTCATCCGGAGGCCTTCTTCAGGATCTTGAGTGCGGGGCGCTCACCGACGCGTTCAACCTCGCACTGCGGGCCGCTGCTCGTGCAGCGCGGGCGGACGGAGCGGGCGGCGGCGGCGGCGGTGGTGGTGTTGGTGGGGGGTGATGATGCGGTGTACATAGTGGAGGCGCGGGATTAGGTTGGAGGGCTTCGTCTTCATCACTGCTGTTTACTTCAGACGAAACCTCATCCAACCGGCAGACGGAACTCAAGGTGTCCTCCTCACTGTTGCCACTGGTGACGTGCTTTCCATGAAGAACGGTTTTCCACGTATTTGACAGGTACCACCCTCTGTCTCTGTTGAAGTTACGACGACGACTGATCTCAATGGCTTCTCGGATTTTGCGGGGTACAAAGTACTTTTCACGCGCCAAAATCCGTGCCTTGTCAAATCTGATGTAGTGCGTCGTCCCAGATGTGAGAGCGTGCTCTGTAACCGCCGAGCTACCGCTGTCCACGATCTTCATGGAAGCAATGTGTTCTTTGAGTCTTGTGGACACGTTTCTTCTGGTCTCGCCTACGTATGTCTATCTCTCTCTAATGTCTATCTCTTAAGGTTGACTCACAGTAACCATTTTAATCTTAAAATTTTTGTTAAAAAATTATACATAACTTCCAAGGCTATTTTCAAGTATATAGTATTAATCCTTATCCAAATAATTAGCTGTTAATTAGCTTGGCCACATATTATAGATTAAAATTGTCCTTTACAGTATATAATTCAAATGAAAACTCTAGAAGATATCACGAATTTCACAAACACGCATCGCAAAATTAATAAAATATTTGCAGTGAAACCACAGATTAGGTCATAGTTACTACGAAAATATTATTATAAGCTTAGCTATGCTGTAGATCCCCACCGATCATAATCAATTTGAAGTCAATATAGTTTAATAATATGATCTATTGTATAAAATAATATTCATCTATATATATAATAATATAATATAATATTTTAAACCACCCCGACTGATCTATGTATAATAGCTTTTTCCAATGACTCTAATAGTGGCCATATACACTACGAGAAATCGTTACGATCAGACTGTACAGTTCGAACGGTACCGATAAATCGCTACATGTATGTTATGAAACTGTGCAGTTTCGCACGATTTTTTGAGACTGTACAGTCGAACGGAACAATACGAAAATTTCAATTGATTTATCGGAATCGGACGAACTGTGCCGACTGATCGTAAAGGTGGCCATATACACTACGAGAAATCGTTACGATCAGACTGTCGAACTGTACAGTCTGATCGTAACGATTTCTCGTAGTGTATATGGCCACCATAAACACGACATTTAAAATCTGAGTTGTAAGTTGGTGAGGATTTGAGTATTCTGTAGAGTCCAGGAGGCTTCCATGTTCTTACAATATCGTTGAAGAAGAAGGTTTTCGAATTGATCAGACCTATGAAAGTTGATTTCATAGCGCAATTAACTAGAAAAAAGCTCATAATTTTATAACGATTGAACGAATTTTCATGAATCAAAGCTAAGAAAACTCTCGATGAAGACATCTATCAAACAAAAAAAAACTATCAATAATAAAAACAAAATCGGTTCATCCGGTTAGGTGCTAAGATGCTACAGACAGACACACAGATACACACGTTAAACGTATATTACCCCTACATTTTGCGTCAGGGAACGCCGTAAGGTTACGGCGGCAGATGTACTCCTTGGTGGTAAGCTACTTTTTGGTAGATTTAATGATTCCACTACCACTGTACGAAAACTCATGATTCATGAATGCACATAAAACTTTCATTGGTAGGTATATAGCTAGGATTAGAACCAACGAACGTCGGGTCAGAATCAGGGTAACTATCCTTTACGCCAAAGGGCCGTCCAATATCAATACGAAAGTATTATAAAACAAAGTTCATCACTGCGTCTTTCTGTCTGTTCGCAATAGTCTCAATAGCTACTGAACGGATTATCATGCGGTTTTCACCAATAGCCAGTGTTTATGAGGAAGGTTTAGGTGCATTTGAATGAACTTGTAAGTTTTAATTCTAACCCGTAGCTTTCTATGCACGATGAAGGATGTAGGAAGGTTGACGAAAAAGATTTATGAGACGAGTGTGAATGGGCCAGCTGCTAGAGGCCGACCTATAGGCGAACGTATTACGCCCAGATTGGAGACGTTTTAAAGAAAGGCCAAGTCAAAAGTACCTAAAACTGGCAAGTATGTATGAAGGCGCTCATGAAAATGGAAGAAGCGAAAGAGGTATGTCAGGATCGTAACATGTGGAAAGAAGTAGTCTCTGCCTACCCCAACGGGATAAAGGCGTGATTGTATGTAGGTATGTGTGTAACGTTACAGATACCACCTGCAAGCCTTCCGTCATCTATATGTGCTGGCAGTGGAACCTAGACTGTTCCTGCCGCGAGATCTTCATACGGGGAAACTGTGCTACGCCAACATACAGGTAACAATTACTAATGAATAGAGTTCCGTAGAAAATGAGGACTATCGCATGTACGTTTGTGTTTAGTATACGAAATGACAAATGAATTACACAATTATGGAAGCAATAAAGTATTGAGTA
This sequence comes from Cabera pusaria, assembly GCA_954871355.1. Classification (NCBI taxonomy): domain Eukaryota; kingdom Metazoa; phylum Arthropoda; class Insecta; order Lepidoptera; family Geometridae; genus Cabera; species Cabera pusaria. Next base: position 24,085,344 of record OX940900.1, read on the forward strand.
TTGAGTATTGAACCATAGACGTAATATAAAAGGATATTGTACTCCAGATGTTTTGACAAGTTCAATTCAATCCGTAATCCGTATGCTTTAACAATAAGGTTCTAATTGTTTTGTAGAACAAAACGGCCCCATTGAAAGGCACCCTGGCGGGAGTGTGTTATTTTCTTTTAATACCGACCGTCGTTCTCTCGCATACATTATTAGCAGACTTCAAAAAAGAAAGAGGTTCTATGTTTTACTGTCTATATATTTTTTAAATGTATTTTCACCGATTACTCAAAGACGTCTGGACCGATTTAGAAAATTATTCTATTGTTTGAAAGGGTCTTTAACTTCCCAGGTGGTCCTATTTTAATTTCATCGAGATTAAACGAGTATCTCCAGAGATATGGCTTTAAACACTTCAAACTAGGTACTGTAATGACTAGCGCGGCTTTTGAAGTCGGTTCTTTTTAAGGTTCCGTACCCAAAGGGTACCAACGGAACCTTATTACTGAGACTCCGCTGTCCGTCTGTTTGTCTGTCTGTCTGTCTCCAGGCTGTATCTCATGAACCGTGATAGACAGTTGACATTTTCACAGATCATGTATTTCTGTTGCCGCTAAAACAACAAATACTAAAACAAAATAAAGTTAAATATTCAAGGACATACAAGAAACGTAATTTTTACTGTAGCGCCATCTATGTGAACAGTTGTTTACCTTATTAATAATATTGATTACCTACCATAACACCTTTGTGTTAACGTTCACTTAGTTGGTGTTAGAAGTTCGTTAGATGGCGTTGTAGTAAGTAGCAAGCGGCTCCTGTGTTTTAATTAATGTTTAGTATTGACACAGTAATATAAAGTAATATTACCGTTGTATTGTACTGTGGTTCGGGACCCTCCGTGTGCGAGACGCAAGTCGAGTCAGACTTGCGTCTTGCACTTGCACAGTTTTGTTTTTTAAATGTACTTAAATTATTTGAATGTTTATTCCCGTAGGTGGTAGATCTAACCGGCGCGGTGCGTACAATGAAGGCACCATGCATGCTGCCCGAGCTGAGCACGCTCCGCGAGGTGCGCGTGTGCGACCCGCGGTACTGGCCGCTCAGCTTCCGTACTGACCGACACTGGGACCGACTGCTGTATGTATACACTCATATACACCGTGTGTTGTGTTAGATACACGCTCCGCGAGGTGCGCGTGTGTTTCTTTCACTTGTGAGTAACTGATGATGCGGTCGAGGGTGGCAGCACGCTAGGCCTAGAGTAGGAAATGGCTCGTGTCCCTTTTAAGAAGCAGTTGTGTCCGTGATTTGTATGTTACTAAAGTCCCCCGCGACGTAAGAAAGATAATACTGAAAAAATGCTTATTCTTTTTTTTTCTATTTTGGTCTGTTTTCTTGGAGTTTACCTCCTTAAGAAACGATTTTCATATTTAGCCCCATTGGCATTGACCTTGACCTTGACCTTGACCTTGACCTTGACCTTGACTTTGACTTTGACCTTGACTACAATAATAATAAGTCTTAAGGAGTAAACTCCAGTCTTGCGTCGGAGCTGACTCATATTCTTTTTCCTCTTATGTCCAGAATGTTCCTGAAGAACACGTGGTGCATAGACGTGAAGCAGCGGCCCGGCTGCTTCTCGTACATGGACGACCCGCACGGGTTCCTGTCCATGCTGGCGCAGACCCTGACCCTGGAGCAGGCCAACATCTGGTCCACCCGGCCGGAACACGACCAGCTCACGCACGATGAGGACGTCAGGAACTTCGCCAACTATTACACGGTCAAGGTATCTTGTTATTTGTATATACATATATTACAAGCTTTTATTAACTGACTTCAAAAACAGGAGGAGATTGTCAATTCGTCGGAATCTTTTTAAGGCCCTTACTTCAAAAGAAAGAAGAAAAATTCACTATGTTGTTTGTCCGTCTGTCAATAAATACTTCTTTTCTCTGGAATTCGTAGACGTATCACGTTGGGGAAAAGGCGTGATTTTATGCATATAATTATGTTTATTTATTTTTACAAAGATATAAGATAGTTTATACCACAGTGTGACCTAAACGCGCACTTTACGCACGCTTTTCCGTGACTTAAATAGTCAATTATTGCACGACGTTTAGCACCCTCGCTGCGCACGGGTGCCAACATCACGCAGTCCGATAATCTTCTATTAACGGAAAAGCGTAGCAAGCGTAAAGTGCGGGTTTATGTCACACTGACAGCTATAAAATAATATACGATACTCGTGACATAAGTTGTTATTTAAGTTTGTTATTACACGGCGTAGCATCCTCGCTGCGCTCGGGTGTTAACTTCACACCGTACAGTAATAGACTACTTAAGTCACACGTATCGTAATATATATTATTGTATTTATGTATGTATCTCTATATGTTAACATATTTCAGGATGCCAATCCATCCAACATCTGCGGCGACTGTTTAGTGGTAACAAAGAAGCGTTCAACAAACAAACAAGCCTCCATACACAGCTGCGTGTGTCGACGTCACAGTCTACAAGAACGTCAGCTGGAACAGGCCGTGTCGTCCGTCACACGCTGCGTGCGCCGGCCCGCAGTACACGCATCTATTAACTATATGAAGGTATACTCTCACCAAAAAGGCGGCAACAGCCCAATGGATAGGGTGTCGCTGGCGACCGAGAGGTCGTGAGTTCGTCGCACTATTGACGTGAACCCACTCTAGACACAAGCATATTTAGCTTAGTTGGAGGTTAACAAGACTACTAGTAATGTGCAACCCACATGGCTAGTAATCTTTCATTTAAAAAAACAGTCTTGAGAGCCCGGTGGCGTAATCGGGAGAAAGATCGGATTTAAATCAAAGAATCAAGCATTTATTCAGAATGTAGGCAGTATTAGTATACACACATATACACGTCAAAATCATAAAATAAATCATAACCAATTATCAAGTAAACATAGCAAAAGCTGAATTTAACGCTTTGAATTAAAAAAATACTAAAGTAATGAACCATTCAACTGTCATCCAATCGTTGACGTCAGACTATTAAAAAAATATTAAAGTAGGGTTGCCAACCATACCGTTTGAAGTACTGAAACAAGACAATTTTTATATAAAAAAAGGGAAATAGTGAAACACAAATTAAAGAAACGCATACCGATCACAGTACATATCATGATCCGATTGGAACTGATTGTCCGTCTGACAGCTGCATAATATCATATTGTCGTTGGGAAACGTCTGGGGTCACTAGCCAAGTCAGTGCTAACAGATGGCGCTGATTTCGAAAAAGTTACATTTTTATTATAATAAGACTGAAATAAACCAATTTCATTACATTTCGCGAACTTTTGAACATGTATATAACATTGATTAATAATAATTGAACCGTAATAAGCATTCTCTGTGAATTTATTTCAATCGAAAGTTCAACGCCTATACGTGAACAAATGTTACACACACATATGAAAGCTAAAAACGACAGCATCTTATCAGTAAGTTTGAACACAACGTATAGCGTCGTCATAGCCCAGGGGCCTTATTCAGTATGACCAATGAGATAACGCGTTCCTTATCGCGCCACGTCACGTTATGAAAAAATTTATTCTGTATGCCACACGATAGGTAAATTATACAAAACGCGCGCGTTACACGTCCTCATATGTCACGATATTTTGACAGCTCTAAACGCGCTCATAACCTTACCCTACCGCGTTTTAATTGGCATAGAGAATACCATAACGCGGTGATAACGTAACACGGCACGGTAAGACTTTAAAATGGCCATACTGAATAAGGCCCCTGTGGTTACACTGATGGAATTGCGATCCTTTGGTCACGTGTTCATATCTATAATCATGAATAATATTTTTAGTTATTTTTTTTTAATTCAGTATATCTAAATTGAAAGTGACAATGCAGTTGAAGATAAAATAGACTGATTGTAAAAAATAATGCTACAAATATATTTTTATAAAATAACGAATACCTTGTAAATAAGTAATTTTTGGTATCGTCTATGGCACAGTTATTTATTTCGTACAGTTGAGGTATTGAGTTATTTACGTCTACTACGTCTACGGTTTGGCGAAATACTTTTTGGAATACATAAAAAAAAACAGGATTTTCTATCTGGTACCCACGTATAGCAAAAAAAATTATGAACAAAAATAAAAGTCGTAAATAAAGTTCAAAGGTGTTTTAATTATTGTATAAAAAATTATGTATCGGTGATATATAAACATACAATCATCGACTTCATAGCAAAAGCCATGTAATCGGTGCATACAATACTCTATCTAGTGTCCGCCTGGCCAGCTACCACCCTAAAGTTAGAAAATCTGTCGCCAATAAACATCTATAGTTTTCCGGCAGCTGTCCTTGAGAGCCAGTTCCCATTCTAGGCCTAGCGTGCTACCATTCTCGACCGCATCATCACTTACCAACAGGTGAGATAGTGGTCAAACACTAGCCTATAAGATATAAAAAAATACAAGCTTGATTATAAATCCAAACATTAGGCATTATTTTTAGATACAAGCTTTTATTTAACTTGCAAAGTATGTATGTATGTCTGTCTGTTCAAGTACAATCTTGGAAGCTAAATTAGACCTACTTCTCGATATCCGATTGGACTAAAATTTTGTGAACTTATGTATCTTTGGTGACAATACAATAATATGATACCATTATTTTAAACCATAAAAAAAATGGAGCTGGTTTGATGATGGAGACTGAGTTTGGGCTCGGTTGATTTGTCTTGAAGAGGATTTTACACCTAGATGATATCCAGGGTCTGATGATGAAGCTGGAAGGTAACCGTTCCACCTTCGGCATCTAATTTTTTAATATCTTATAGGTTAGCGTTAGAGCACTATCTCACCTGTTGGTAAGTGATGTTGCGGTCGAATATGGTAGCACGCTAGGCCTAGAATGGGATCTGGCTCTCAAGGATAGCTGCCGAAACACATTAGATGTTTGGCGACAATTTTTCTCAAAAGGTGGTAGCCAGGCGGACACTAGATAGCGTCCTACCACCATGTGGGGGGTTGTTGGTTTCTTAACGATGATTTTCCTTCACCGGAGGGCCACTGTGAGAAGCGCACATACAGTTTTCGATAGAAAAATCCATTGGTGCACGGCGGGGTTTCAACTCGGTACCTCTGTAATAAATATATAAACGGTAATCAAATCAATCTCTGGTGTTTCTTCTCTGATGGGAGTATTTCCGAAACACCGGTAGATTTAACAGACATTCAGTTTTCCCCTTTTGTCTGCAGATTTTCTTGGCTTGCCATTTTTATTTAAGGTGATCCGTTTCTCATACAAAACTGTCTCAAGTTTCCTGAGCCTTCTACACATACTTTGGACTGGACATCAATTAACATAGCTTTAATTACGCTTTTTACTGTCGCAAACATGATAATTTGATAATTCAATACCTAGGAAATATCTTATTTCTAGACTAATATTTTGCCAAATTTTACGATTGTAGTGGTGATAGTGACATTCATAATGTGAGTGAAAACTAGATGAGCCTTGGTGTGTGCGTTGAAAGTGACATTGCGACGTTGCCAGCTCACGCCGCTCGCGAGCGCGACGGGTGCGACGTTGCCACACCGATTCACATTTAACGTAGCATTTTCACAACTTTTCCCATTCAGTTTGAGTTTACGCTATTCATTCGCGTATAAACAATGCAAACGATTTCATATCGTTTAGTAAGTACCAAATGTATCTTTGGAGGTTATAAATCTTCGGTGACAACACAATAATATGGTACCATGGAGCTGGTCTGATGATAGATGGAGACGGAAGATGGCTATAGAAACTTCTGAACTAAACAAGATAAACCCATCGAGTTTGTGCTCGACTGATTTGCATTGAGGAGCACTTTACGCTTAGACAATATCCAGGGTTAGATGATGAAGCTGGAAGGTGGCCACGGCATCTCTGTGATAAAACAACATAACCCTACCAAGTTTAGGCTCAACCGATTTGTCTTGACGAGAACTTTACACCGAGATGATATCCAGGGTCTGATGATGAAGCTGGAAGGTGGCCATGGCATCTCTGTGATAAAACAACATAACTCCACCGAGTTTAGGCTCGGTTGATTCGTCTTGAAGAGAACTTTTTACCTAGATGATATCCAGGGTCTGATGATGAAGCTGAAAGGTGGTTACGGCATTGCTGTGATAAAATAACATAGCCCCACCGAGTTTAGGCTCGATTGAGTCGTCTAGAGAAGCACTTTACACCTAGATAATATCAAGGGTCAGATGATGAAGCTGAAAGGTGGCCAATGCATCACTGTGATAAATTAACGTAACCCCACCGATTTGGGCTCTGTTTTCATGTTTTCATGTGCGCTGTTTTCGGTGGCACTCCGGTGAAGGAAAAACATCGTTAAGAAACCAACAACCCCCGCATGATGGTGGGACACTATCTAGTGTCCGCCTGGCCAGCTACCAAGTTAGAAAATCTGTCGCCAAACATCTAATGTGTTGCGGCAGCTATCCTTGAGAGCCAGTTCCCATTCTAGGCCTAGCGTGCTTACCATCTTCGACCGCATCATCACTTACCAACAGGTGAGATAGTGGTCAAACGCTAGCCTATAAGATATATAAAAAAACGTCACAAATCAGTTCCATTCGGAATATAATTTGTACTGCGATTAGTTTGCGTTTTATTTGTTTATTGTGTTTCAGTATTTCACAATTTTTAACCGACTTCAAAAAAAGGAGGAGGTTTCTCAATTCGACCGTATATTATTTTTTTTTTTTTATGTTTGTTCGCGGATAACTTCGTCGTTTATGAACCGATTTCGATTATTCTTTTTTTGTTCGAAAGGAGATATCCCAAGTGTGGTACCATGGTAATTTTATCGAGGTATGATAAGTATCTCCAGAGATATTGAGATAAACATCTCAAAATTGGTACTGAAAATGAATAGCGCGGCATTGAAGTCGGTTTTTTTTTAGTTTTTAAACGATATTATTTAGATAATAATCGTCTGAAGTAGGAAAGAAACGACTCGTAATTTCTGCCGATACATCGGTTTACCACTCCGGAGAAGGCCTCCTGTTTAGTTCGCAGCGTCGCTAGAGTAGCGTTTTATCAAAAGAAAATAAAAATAATATTTGTAAAAGATTTAGTTCCAATGTTATCCGCCTGAACATATATGTTGGTAGCTCTTTATGTTATTATTGTCATTAATAATAAATAAATAATATATGTGCCATAGGAGAGGCCTATGAAACATGTGTTTTAAGTGTGACGTTCGACGTCTAGATGAAAGCTGAATGGCTCAATACCTTTGTTTTTTTTTTTGTAAATTCAAAGCGTTATGTTTCTGTTATATCTATATTTTTTGTTGAATATGATCTATTTAATGTTATTTGACGTGTGTAAGTGCTAATTTTTAATTTGCCCATATACTGAATAAATGCTTTGACTTTGACTTTGACTTTGACTATGGCCAGCAGTGGACGAATACTGGCTTGTAATGATGATGATGAGATAAATAATAAACAGTATAATCTAGTTATCATACAACGAAACTACTTTACGTATGCACTACGTATATAATTGAGATTGACATCGAGATATCGATGACAAATGCCGTATAAATACATCCTTATCAACCCGCGATACACGTGATACCTGATTACCTATAGATAATCCATTTACGACAGATTTTTGTATCTAAAGATATACTAAAGATACAGATAATAATATCGTTTAAAAACTAAAAAAGAACCGACTTCAATGTTCATTTTCAGTACCAATTTTGAGATGTTTATCTCAATATCTCTGGAGATACTTATCAGACCTCGATAAAATTACCATGGTACCACACTTGGGATATATCCTTTCGAACAAAAAAAGAATAATCAAAATCGGTGCATAAATGACGAAGTTATCCCCGAACAAACATAAAAAAATATATATATCCGTTCGAATTGAGAAACCTCCTCCTTTTTTTTAGTCGGTTAAAAAAAACTAATTGAATCGGCTACAAATTACTATCGACAATGATTGTTGATATAGATAAACTGTCAAACAAGATATCGATGTTTGTGACTAGCAATGTCAATGAATTCTTACTTCTACTCGTGTTTTTTTAAGATATCATTGTGAAATCCGAAAACAGCGGAAGAAAAGTCACTATACAACTACACAAGAAAAGTCATCATACTATACAGCGTAACCGACTTCCAAAAAGAGGGAGGTTCTCAATTCGTCTGTATGTTGTTTTTTTTTTTTTTTTTTTTTGTATGTATGTTTCTTGATTACTCCGTCAATTGTGAACCGATACGAATGATTCTTTTTTAAATCGGTTGTGTACATTTCCAAGGTGGTCCCATTGTAATTTCATCAAGATCTTATTAGTATCTCCAGAGATATGACGACAAACGTTTCAAACTTGCTACTGAAACTGACTCGCGGGGCATGGAAGTCGGTTTAACTAACCTATTTGATCCCACTGCTGGGCAAAGGTCTCCCCATTTTCTTCCACCTATCTCTATATAACAAATCGCAAAAGCAAATCTAACGCCGTTTGTGGCCAGTCATTGTGAAAACAATCCAAATCGTCTCGCCACCGCTTTTTAGGCCTTCCTCTACGTCGACGGCCGTCTTCAGGCACCCACTGCGTGACAATTTTGGCCCACCTGCCCGGATGCATCCGACAAATATGAGTTTTAGTTTTTAAACTATCTTAATTATATTGGAAACATATGACATGACATGCAACATTCTGGGCGTACCGCTGTATCTATAGGTGGACTTCATCACTTACCATCAGGCAAGGGTCGTGCTTGCCCTGTTACCTTACACCATAAAAGCAAAATCCTTAAAAATGTCCTTACAACTTCTTCCACAGATAATAAGAGCAATGAAGACGGTACCAACCTCATTCCACATGTGGCAGATAAAGCTCCTCCTGTCCCAAATAGAGAGCCACAACCGACGATCCCTGAACGAAATGACCGTCGATGGCCAAGAGCAAAACGAACCACTCATATCAAACGAATACACTTTATCTATAAAGCAAAAAGTATGCCATATATTTGACAGCTGGGAGTTAAAGTTGACGCCGTTTTTGAGGAAGTACCTAGGGTTGCCGAGCAGTCGGAAGTTGTCCGGCTGTGACGACAGCCTGAAGAGGTTCCTGAGTGCGTATATTGTGTACCATGACCTTCAGAGGGATGTGCTCAAGGGGTGCGCTTTCGATGATGAGTTGTCCGTCATTTTGACTAAGGACGGGTTGACCAGTGAAGCGCTGAGTAAGGTGGGTGTCATTATTGTCTTATCAACCGACTTCCAAAAAGAAGGAGGTTCTCAATTCGTCTATTTCTTTTTTGTGTGTATGTTACGCGATTACTCCGTAAATTCTGAACCGATTCGAATGATTCTTTTTGTAATCGGTAGAGTACGTTTCTGAGGTGGTCCCATTTTATTTTCATCGAAATCTGCTAAGTATCTCCAGAGATATGACGATAAACGTCTCAAATTTGCTACTGAAACTGACTCGCGCGGCATGGAAGTCCGTTGTTTTAGTTTTTAAACTATCTTAAATATTTTTGAATAATATAGGCTAACAGTGTTCGTCCACCGTCCCCGTCAAGGTGGGGTCCCGCGGCCCGTGTTGTCACAGGCCAGACCGGATCGTACCACGCCTGTTGATACCTGTTGATACCCGTGCAGCCCGGGGCCCACGGCGCGTTGTATAGCGGGCCAGTGCGCGCCGCGCCGGACCGACGGGCCGTGGGAACGGTCGCATACTGAAATCGTTGGATCGTTGAAAATGGGCGAAAATGTCGCGCCGCGCCTTTGCAATTACCGCCTCCCGACGGATCTGACGGGGGACAACAGGCATCATCGTATGCGACGTTGTCAAATTAAACATGTGTTTTAAGTGTGACGTTCGACGTCTAGATTAAAGCCGAATGGCTCAATGCCTTTGTTTTTTTTGTAAATTCAAAGCAATAAGTTATGTTTCTGTTATATCTATAATATTTTTTATTGAAAATGATCTATTAAATGTAATTTGACGAGTGTAAGTGCAAACTTTTAATTTGTCCATATACTGAATAAATGCTTTGACTTTGACTTTGACATTGCGACCGTTCCCACGGCCCGTCGGTCCGGCGCGGCGCGCACTGGCCCGCTATACAACGCGCCGTGGGCCCCGGGCTTCACCGGGACGTCACCAATAACGAGATTTTTTCGAGCCGAGTTCCAAACGACATGACGGCGATCGTTTGTCCACCGCGACCGAGTTGTAGCGGTCGCGCCGATCTACTCGAAGTATCGGCCGGGATGATGACGCTCGGTGACGGACATGCAGTAGACAAACGGCCGTATGTACCGCTACTTCCGCGCCGTCACCTCGTTCTAGTTGTCGTCCCGGTGACGTCGTCGGTGGACGAACGTTTCACCACTATCTCGACTTTCATTTTTTTTCTATTAATTTTAACTTTTTCTACTTATACATCTTTTCTGCTAATTTTTTATTTTTTTTATACGTTATAGGCTAGCGTTTGACCACTATCTCACCTGTTGGTAAGTGATGATGCGGTCGAAGATGGTAAGCACGCTAGGCCTAGAATGGGAACTGGCTCTCAAGGATAGCTGCCGGAACACATTAGATGTTTCGTGACAGATTTTTTCTAACTTGAGGGTGGTAGCTGGCCAGGCGGACACCAGATAGTGTCCTACCACCATGCGGGGGTTGTTGGTTTTTTAACGATGTTTTTCCTTCACCGGAGGGCCACTGTGAAGAGCGCACATAAATTTTTCGATGGAAAAATCCATTGGTGCACGGCGGTTTGAACTCGGTACCTCTGGCATCAAAGGCAAGCGTTCTCCCGATTGCGCCACCGGGCCCTCAATTGTTACCCGACTTCACAAACAAAATAGAGGTTCTCAATTCGTCGGAACCTTCCGATTACTCGAAGATTCCTGAACTGATTTGGTAAATTATTTTTGCTTCAATTTTCCCTTTTCAGGTCCCATTTAAATTTTAACGAAATTGGTGGAGCCGTTTTTAATATATATCAACATTTACGACGTATTACGATGCATTTATATATATACCTCGACGACATGCTACTAACTACAGGCTACTTTGACTACTTAGACGCGACGTTTGAAGTCGGTGCTTTTAGTTTTTTTTTAAACGATCTTAAATTATTTATCTTTTATTTAAGGTCTTAGACTGTATGATAATAATAATAATGATGTTGATGATAGCTTAGCAAGTACCTTGACTTGGCCCACGAGGTTACCGCCATGTGGGATGTTGACTCGACTATCATTGTACCGATAGTCGTCTCTGCGAACGGCCTAATAGCGAAGAGTCTCGACCAACATCTCAAGAGGCTCTCGCTAGATGGCTGGATCAAGGGCCAGATACAGGAGGCAGTGCTTCTTGACACGGCACGCATCGTCAGGAGGTTCCTCTCTCTGCAGCCCTAACCCCCGGTAGCTTGGGCCCTGCCCCGCTACCGGCGGCACCCTAGGTTTAGGTTTTTTTATAGTATTGTTTATTTTATAATGATTTTTGTATTGTTGTTTTGATATCTATATTGTAAAAAAACCTAGACTTAAGAAAAAAGAATAAATACGAGCATAATAATGATGAAACAGTATATATTGTTGTTGCAGGTGGAGGGCCTAGTTAGATGATGTCGGTCCATGTCCCGCGGCTACATGACGCGGTCGCGGTGCAACGCGCACGACTGCGTGCACGACTGGTGCTGACTGCTGCTGACCGATGCTGAGTGATGCTGCACTTCACCACACTGTGTTTCCTATATGGTGATAAACACTGCTCAGTAAAAACCATTTTATATCTGACTAGCGGATACCAGGGAATCGAAAGAAAGAAAAGTACATCCCTAGGACTTTGAACAACAAAAATCGCCTGGTATGAACAAAGAATCAAAGAATCAAAGCATTTATTCAGTATGTAGGCAGTATAAATATACGCACATATACACGTCAAAATCATAAATCATAAAATAAATTATAACCAATTATCAAGTAAACATAGCAAAAGCAGAATTTAACGCTTTGAATTAGAAAAAAAATATGTAATGAACCATTCAGCTGTCATCCAATCGTTTACGTCAGAATATTAAAAAAAAATTAAAGTAGGTTAAAACCAACCATACATGTAACTGTGTGTTTCAGTACTTCAGACAATTTTTATATAAAAAAATAAAAAAAGTGAAATAGTGAAACACAACATAGAGAAACGCATACCGATCACAGTACATATCATGATCCAAATGGAACTGATAGTCCGTCTGTCAGCTGCATAATATTGTTTAAATAAAAATAAAAATGGCAAGCCTAGAAAGAAAATCTGCGGACAAAAGGGGAAAACTGAATAGCTGTTGAATCTACCTGTTGAACTCGTCATTAATGTAAAGCAATTACTCATTTGTACATAATTTTAGGTCATGTGTTATTATTGTAAGTAATTGTGAATGTTTACGTTACTTTATTTATACAGAGTGGAAGTCGAGCTAGGTTTAATTATTATAACTCGTCAATTAGAAATTGCAATCCCACAGCTCATTTCATCAATTGCATCCCACGGAATTAAAATGCGGGATTACTCAATCACACGCGGGATCCCGCATCTCATTTAATCCCGCGGCATTAAAATGCGGGATTACTCAATCACGCGCGGGATCCCGCATCTTTGAAATTATGTTATAAAATCAAATTGAAACTACAGATTTTTGTAATGTTTTTTACTAAGTACTCATATATATAACTAATAAGTAAGTAATTTGTGATCTGTTTTCTTAGATTAATCTTTCAATGTTTGGAATTTGAAAGATTTTTGAAAGATTTGAAAGATTTATTTTCCAAAATATTAAACTAGTTATTACATTAAGTCTCATATATATAAACATAAATTAACCATCATTTTGGCACTCTGAAGTTCCACACTAGGAAAAATCCTGTGTTGTGGAATTCAGTAAGATTGACACAAAGAAATGTTACAAATACATGTACCGGAATAGTTTAATAGTTTTTTTTTAATTTTACCCTTACTCCTAACCTAACAAGTGTTATATTTTTAAGTCAGTCTTATTAATTAATGACTAATTAATGACTAATAATTAAATTATAACTTTATCTTAGATGCTATTACTATGATAATATCAACGTATGGTGATAGCTTTTTTAGCGATTTACGCGATAGTATTAGCGCCAAATATTTAATTTGCGGGATCTGCGGATCCGCGCTTTGGAGGTGCGGGTTCCAGCAGCCGGGACTAATAGAAGCAGCGGGATCCCGCAGGCATGCGTGATTCCCTTTTGCGGGATTGCGATCCCTATCGTCAATGTATAATGTGTACTAAGAAAATTTCATACAGTTTCTTAGAATCTTACCAGATATCTTCCGTTATTTTTTTATTGCTTCGTTCAATTATACTTTACACATACTTTTAAGTATTTTGCTATTGATGTGTGTTCTAGACCACGTTATTACGTTTTAATGATAGTATTATTACATACTTGTGACTGTAATATTATTTTGTTAGATTTTTTTTATATCGTATAGGCTAGCGTTTGACCACTATCTCACCTGTTGGTAAGTGATGATGCGGTCGAGGATGTTAGCACGCTAGGCCTAGAATGGGAACTGGCTCTCAACGACTGCAAAGATGTTTGGCGACGGCAACTAATAGATATGCATTTAATCTTTTGTATTGATCAGCGAATCTCTTTGTATTGTCATGTAAATATTTTCTTAATAAAGTGAATTTTTAGAAGCAATGTGTTTCATTAAAGTCGTTTTATCTACGACTTGTTTACCTCTACCCTTTTAGGATATAATTTCAATTCAATTTCAATTTATTCATAAAAAAAAACGTAACATAACAGATACATAAAAGATCCAAATCGTTACAATCTGGTGGTATCGGCATTTGACACATTATACTTAGTTATATTACTTCAAAAACAATTATAATCTATTCTAACATATTTAAAACACGTAACAAAAACATATCTACAAATAAAATAACAAAAAAAACATCAACACTTATCACAATAAATTTCAATAAAAATAACTTCTTATATATAATTGTTCACAATACATTAGTGAGCATTCGAAGAACAGTGACCATTTATTCCCAAATATATCACATTGTGGTACCTACAGAGGTGATCATTGCACTGAGGTGTCGTTGCGCACGACCGATGGCGGAGTGCTTGCGAGCGGAGGTACGTACTGGACCCTTAGTACGAGTTTTCATACCAAACTCGATATCGTATATCGAGCAAATTTTGTATGAAAAACAATACAGCGCCTCTAGTGGTTACTACACTTAACTAAATTTAGACCAATCAGGGAGCCAGATTAAGTCGAAAACTATGTGAGATCTGTCAAAAGCGTTTACGATAAAAACTCGTACTAGGGGTACTGATGTGGGTGCGGATAGTGGCACTCGCCCACAACGGAACCTACACCTCTGCTCCGGTACATGGAGACGGCTCGCTTCGCTCATAACGTTGGGACAATCTATGACTCCATGTAGAACTTGGTATAGAGTCAGAAGCTGGTCTTGTAGTCTGCGAGTTTCAAGAGAGTGATATCCCTGCGTGCCCAGTAGATACTTCGTTGGGTATAGATATGGGTAATATGCGTGTTTCTTTTTGTACAGAAATCTTAAAAAACGTTTTTGCACCTTTACCAGCATGAGACTGTAAACTTTTTCATGTGGATTCCAAATCATGGAGCTAGCTTCTAATATAAGTATAAGTCAAGCAAGCCTATTTTTATATGTCTATTGTGTCTGTACTATTCACCGTTGAGGAGTTCCCTCATCAGGGAGTCAACCCTGGGTGCAGCAGCCATGTCATGATGGAGTGTAGAACAGGCTATGGTGGTAGGTGAATGATAACGCCAGCCTATAACAAATACTATGGCGTGGTGGTGAGTATATTCTGTGCTCAGTCATTTCACTGGACACTTATTCTACAACTTATACATAGTTATATATTTAAATTATAAATATTAGACGGAAAAAAATAGGTACTTATACAGTTAGGTGATAGTATATCGTTCTCAGGTGGTGTGCAGTTGGAGAGGCCTATGTCCAGCAGTGGACTAACATAGGCTGATGATGATATAGTTAGGTGATCATGATTATAAAACACCGACTATTATACTCACTACTGTTTGTTGTCGACTGTCTCGACCTAGGTTTCATGCATGTCCGATGCACATCCTCGGGAGTTCACGCAGCGAGATCGCGACGAGCACTGATAGGTGATCATTTCTGAAAAATTATCTATGACTGTTAATAAATGCTTAATTTTTGTTCATAAACTAGCTGCGCCCCGCGGCTTTGCCTGCGTTTATTCCTAGTTATAAACCTTCCTCTTGAGTGACTAAAATCATCTATTTTATCTATTGATGAAAACTGCATTGAACAGAAACACATGTCCTGTAATATCACTGGACTCTTTGCCATTCAAAACGAAAATCATTTCAATTTCGCGGCTGAATTAACGGGCAAAGTGGTGGTACCGCCCCAGGTGGACTTGCGGAAGACCTACAACTACAAAAGCATCTCATTTAAATCAGCTCAACTAAATGTGTTCTGAAGTCATATTTGTCTTTATTATAAATTATCATTGCGATACATGTAATTGTCATTGTACGTGAGGCTGAATTAATTTTAGTATATTATGTCAACAGTTTGACTGCTTACAGCTTAATGTTAGTGTTACCGGAACACATATGCACAAATCAGATCGTGCATGGAGTACTGTTCTCACCTTTGGGATAGTTCTGCCAAATACCAGCTGGAGATACTGGAAGCCATTGAGAGGAGAGCCAAGAAGCTCATTGATGACGATCTACTAGTAAGCAAAAGGCTCCAGTCTCGCGCATCGCCGCAAAGTCGCTTGTTTATCGGTTTTCTATTCTATCTGTTACATTTTGGAGAGTGTCATGGAACTGCATAATTTGATTCCACCTTCCCCATTTTATTATCGGACATCCAGAGACTCTAAAAGGCGCCACCGATTTATGGTGGACATGACATCTACCCGAACGAAGCGATTTGCATCTTCGTGCATCATGTGAACCGCCAGGGAATGGAATGCCCTGCCTTCAAATCGAGAGTGAATAGGTATCTTTTGGGTGAGCGCGCTCCATAATCGACTGCATCATCACTTAACATCAGGTGAGATAGGGGTCAAGTGCTACCCAGTTCTATGTAAAAAATGAATAGGTATAAAATAATTAAATCGTTACATTTTCAGTTTTTTTCAATTTTGAGTTTGTATATTTAGGTACTCATAGACTTCTTATTTGGTCTGAGATTACACCTCGATACATTATATAACGGAGCCGAGACGTGGACACTCACAGTCCGACTGGTCCACCAGTTTAAAGTCACTCAGCGAGCTATGGAGAGAGCTATGCTCGGTATTTCTCTGCGGGATCGAATCCGGAACGAAGTAATTCGCCAGAGAACTAAAGTTATCGACATAGCTCAACGGATTAGCAAGCTGAAGTGGCAGTGGGCTGGTCATATCTGCCGCAGGACTGATAACCGTTGGGGTAGACTTGTCCTAGAGTGGAGACCGCGAATCGGCAAACGTAGCGTAGGACGTCCTGTGACCAGGTGGAGCGACGACATACGCAAAGCGGTGGGCAGTGACTGGAAGAGAAGAGCCGAAGATCGGGCTCAGTGGCGCATCTTGGGAGAGGCCTATGTCCAGCAGTGGACTGATACAGGCTGATGATGATGACATTATATAAAAGGACCACCCCAGTTACCCTTTACGCATAAAAAAATCGAATTGGTTCATAATTCGAGTTTCTTCCCAACGCGACGTCCCCAACTAAAACGGGCACCAGTGGGGGACGTTAGGACAAATTATTAATTTATTCGTGAGAAAATTGCAGCACAAACAAAAACAACCCGACTAATTAATAGCTTCCTTTTTGGAAGTCGGTTAACAAAATATTATCACGTATTTTCCCAATTCTCATCTAAAATGATAATCAGTGATTAAAATGTATTAATTACAATTATTATCTCCGTACTTATCTAATAGATATGATGAAGTATAAAAGGTAATCAGAATTGTGAAACACATCCTTTCGGGCAAAAAAGTCAAGATGGAATTCAAAAGAGGACTCTTCCTTGTGATCTTGATAGTGGGATGTACAGGTGAGAGAGAATTATTTAACAACTAGCTGTGCCCCGCGGCGTCGCCCGCGTTAAAAAAATGTCCTATAGCCCAATCCATAGTTGTCACTGTACAACATTTCAGCTTAATCGGTCCAGCCGTTTGACCGTGAAGACGTCCCAAATAAACAAATTTATTGCGCATTTATAATATTGGTACAGATATACCTATGTTTATATATTTTTTAGCCGCCCGACACAAAAAGAGAGGTGTAAGATGTCTGATTTGTCTGTCTGTGACATTATCGTAGCTTATAAAGAAATGACCGACTTTGATGCGTTTTTTTTTATAGATAACCTAATCGAGAGTGTTCTTAAGTTTTGTTTTAATCAGTTTTTTTCATATCATATATAGGCTAGCATTTGACCATTTTCTCGCCTGGTGGTAAGCGATGATGTGGTGGAAGATGGTGAATACGCTAGGCCTAGAATACTCTGACTCTCAAGGGATGTGTGCTGCCGGATAACGTTAACCTGGCATTGAGGCATCTCCTGGAATCTGCAGAATACTCAACTCTTCACCAACTTCCAGCAGAGGTGAAGCTGTTTAGGCTCATTGGAATGATCTGATGGTCTCAATGAATAGATTATACCTACATTAATCAGTCGGGGGTGGTTTTAAATAGGTATAGTAAGTAATTAGGCGCAGCGCACACCGCTGGAAGCGTGGTGGAGCGCATTTAAAGAAAACAATTTAATATAAACCTTAAATACCTTTATATAAAGCCAACAATTGTAAGGAAACGCAAATAATAGTTACAAGGGCTAGATAACTGTTCAAAAATGTTAGTAATATGATTTACCACTACTAAATTAATAAGAACACCCACCAGAAAAAAAACTAGGGATAGGTTAGATTGAAATTGCGACAACACAACGCGCGAGCCGAGCGAGCGAAACGAGCGTGCCGCGGCAGCGGCCGGCGAAGCGCTAAAAAGTCTGTTAAACATCCAACAAAAGTGATATTGATCAGCGAAGTGTTACAAAAAATTAAAGTTATGATTTTACAAAAATGGGCATAACTCTAAAACTATGCATTACCTTTTAGGGACTATTTACCTTCTAGGAACCATTAATGACCTGCTTAAACCTATCTTTGGGTACGCAGATGACAGCACTGTTGTAGAGGGTTATACATCCAACGCACGAACCAGTGCATTACAAATCCAGTCTCATAGAGAAGCGATGGTCGAGCGCTTGAACTTTTCTTTGAAGGCAGTCTCCGATTGGGGCGATGCCAATCTGGTCAAGTTCAATGCTGCAAAAACCCAGGCGTGTCTTTTCTCCGCTAAATGGAGCCCATTTCTACTGGCTCCTACTTTCCGGGATGTCCGTTCCGATAAGTAACAATCTCGAGCATCTTGGCATCTCTTTGACACCAACTCTCAATTTCGGCTCTTATATCTATAGTCTAGAGCCCAGCTAGCCTCAAAAAAGCTTGGCATTTTGGCTAAGGTGAGACGGTACTTCACACCGGGACAGTTGCTTAATCTTTACCAAGCACAAGTCCGGTCGTGTATGGAGTACTGTACCTTTGGGATGGTTCTGCCAAATACCAGCTGGAGACACTGGAAGCTATTGAGAGGAGAGCCAAGAAAGTCATCAGCGACGATCTACTAGTAAGCAAGAGACTCCAGAGTCTCGCGCATCGCCGCAACGTCGCTTGCTTATCGGTTTTCGGATACATTTCGGAGAGTGTGCAATGGAACTGCATGATTTGATTTCACCATCCCCATGTTATAATCGGACATCCAGAGACATTAAAAGGCGCCACCGATTTATGGTGGATATAGCATCTACCCGAACGAAGCGATTTGCTTCTTCGTTCATCATACGAACCGCCAAAGAATGGAATATGGGGGTCTTCAAATCACGAGTGAATAGGTATGTTCTGGGTAAGCACGCTCCATCATCGATCGCATCATCACTTAACATCAGGTGAGATAGTTGTCAAGTGCTACCCAGTTCGGTGTAAAAAATAAAATATCAAATCAAATCAAATCAAATCAAAGCATTTATTCAGTATGTAGGCAGTATAAATATACGCACATATACACGTCAAAATCATAAATCATAAAATAAATCATAACCAATTATCAAGTAAACATAGCAAAAGCAGAATTTAACGCTTTGAATTAGAAAAAAAAAGTAATGAACCATTCAGCTGTCATCCAATCGTTTACGTCAGAATATTTAAAAAAAATTAAAGTATGTTAAAACCAACCATACATGTAACTGTGTGTTTCAGTACTTCAGACAATTTTTATATAAAAAAAATAAAAAAGTGAAATAGTGAAACACAACATAGAGAAACGCATACCGATCACAGTACATATCATGATCCAAATGGAACTGATAGTCCGTCTGTCAGCTGCATAATATTGTTTAAGTAAAAATAATAAGTTATTTTTCAAAAAAAATAAAACCGACTTCATAACCACAAAAAGGCACTCAAAAGCGAAAAATAATTTACTTAAAATTATTATAAGCGTTACCCACGTCTCTATTTGAAGTCGGTGCCAGCCAAGTCTATAGGTAGTAGATAGATAATACCTACGAGTACATGTATCTACCTACTTACTAACCTACATGTACCTACTTACTACTACTACATACATAGCATCTATCTAATATCCAATAGACTTGGCTGGCACCGACTTCAAATAGAGACGTGGGTAACGCTTATAATAATTTTAAGTAAATTATTTTTCGCTTTTGAGTGCCTTTTTGTGGTTATGAAGTCGGTTTTATTTTTTTTGAAAAATAACTTATTTTACCCTTTTTAGTGCAAAAAAAGTTTTAATGAAATTACATGCATCTATTAAATTTCGTGTCTGGGCCGTTATACACTGACGGATATATAATTTTTGAAAATTTCAAGTGTGTACCTATAACGGTTAAGAAGATACAGATCTGTAAAGTGCGCACATATAGACACACGGACGGACGGACGGACGGACGGACGAACAGACAACAAAGTCTCAGAAAGTGTTCATTTGGTAGCCTTTGGGTTCGGAACCCTAAAAAAATTGACTTTAAATGCCGCGCTAAAGTGAAAATATTCACTAGTAATAATGATGTCATCAAGGTCTCATAGGACAATGTCCAAAATGGCCCTGTGCAATAAAAGCATCTGACACACGATAATTAATTGTCTATTTTATTACAATAATTCCAAATACTTTTATAACACGGACTAGTTGTATTCCAAAATGAATATAAAAAAGTATTATTTGCGATTATTAACATTAATTGCCGCCATATGGCCAACAGGGTACTGAATCACTCTACTACGTTATAAGAGGCACTTCCCTATATTGTGGATACCCGAATTATGTAAGCACTGTGTAGCAAACCTAACAACGGAAAGTATTATTTACGTAGTAACTATTATATAATATGTGGTTTTATGCTTATAATTTTTTTTTGCTGTGTTGATTGGTACAAAGTACGTTCATGATTCTGAGTTATTTAATTATGTATGTAGTGTCGCGGGACTGTAATGGCCGCCATCTTCGCCAAATGTCATGTCATGTCAAAAAATATTAGGTATGTTTAAAAAAGTTTGCACTCTAACAAGACTTTGCCCGGTAGAACATTCCTGTGAAGACAAATTATTTATATTTATACATAATTATTTATTATAATTATTAATATATAATTATTTATTGAGGGCCCGGTGGCGTAATTGGGAGAACCGATTGGTACCGAGTTCAAACCGCCGTGCACCAATGAATTTTTCTATCGAAAAATATATGTGCGCTTCTCACAGTGGCCCTCCGGTGAAGGAAAACATCGTTAAGAAACCAATAACCCCCGCATGGTGGTAGAACATATCTAGTGTCCGCCTGGCCAGCTACCACCCTCAAGTCAGAAAATCTGTCGCCAAACATCTAATGTGTTCCGGCAGCTATCCTTGAGAGCCAGTTCCCATTCTAGTCCACTTCTCTATCTTCGACCGCATCATCACTTAGCAACAGGTGAGATAGTGGTCAAACGCTTGCCTATAAGATAATACAAAAAAAAATTCCCCACCTTTATTTCTATCTCGCTCACAGTTACCGTAAGAATATCTTATATGCAATAGCAACCTCCATTGTGTATGTATGTATAATCTTCTTGGGACTCTTCTACTAAAACTAGTACAATCTCCTATGTTTGGGGTATTTATCTCCATATCTCTGGTGATACTAATCAGATCTCGATAAAATTAAAATGGGACCACCTCGGAAACGTATCCTACCAATTAAAAAAAGAATCATTTGAATCCGTTCACAATTGATGGAGAAATCGCGTAACATACACACAAAAAAAAAAAAAAAAAAAAAAAACATACAGACGAATTGAGAACCTCCTCCTTTTTTGTGAAGTCGGTTAAAAATGGCAAGCCTAGAAAGAAAATCTGCGGACAAAAGGGGAAAACTGAATGGCTGTTGAATCTACCGGTGTTTCGGAAATACTCCCTATATAATATAATAAATGTAAGGCGAAGTCTGCATTGTTCATAAGCCATATCAAAACATTCAGATTAACAAAGAAAGGAAATATGAAATCTTATAAGTAAAGATAATTTAAAATCGTAAAAGTGTAATAAAAAAAAGATAGATAATACCTCTTATAGAGAGAACCTCCTCATTTTTTGTAAAGCCTGTTAAAAAGAACTGACTTCTAACGTCGTGCCAGTCATTTTCACTTAATTTGAGGTGTTTATCTTCATATCTCTGGAGATACTAAACATATCTCGATGAAATTTAACTGGGATCACCTGTGTACCCTTTCAAATAAAAAATCCAAATCGATTCATGCGTCTTCGAGTAATCGGTCACAAACATAAAAAAAAATCAGTCAAACATAGAACGTACTCTTTTTTGAAGTCGGTTATTAATTAAGAACCTCCTCCTTACTTTGAGTCGGTAAAAAAAACAGTCTCATAGCACAAGTACGATGCCGTGTAAGATCACATCATTATTATTTAATGTTCCAGCTTCCCCAACGCCCGTAAAGGAGGACATGTCCTTCTTCTTCAAGGAGAGTGACCCTGCGGCCCGCATCGTGGGCGGCACGGCGGCTCCCGCTGGCTCTCACACGCACATGGTGGCTCTCAGCACCGGAGTCCTCGTCCGCAGCTTCTTCTGCGGAGGTTCCCTCGTCGGGCCCAGGACTGTGCTCACTGCCGCGCATTGCATCGCCAGCGTCTTCAGCTGGGGATCGCTTACTAGGTTGGTGCGATCAAAAATTAAGGTAGTTTAAAAACTAAAACAACCGACTTCCATACCCTGCAAGTCTGTTTCATAGCAAGTTTGAGACGTTTATCGTCATATATCTCTGAAGATACTTTTCAGATCACGATGAAATTACAATGGGACCACCTCGAAAATGTACCCAACCGATTAAAAAAGTATCATCAAAATCGGTTCATACACAACCAAGTAATCCGCGAACACACATAAAAAATATGTATACGGTCGAATTGAGAAACCTCCTCCTTTTTTGAAGTCCATTAAAAATAAAACCAGCCAATCGCGAGTTGGACTCGTGCAACAAGGCTTCCGTAGCAACTTGTCAAACTATAGTCCCCGTCACGAGAAGCTATAAATTATGTAAACAAACATCTTTTACTAAGTAAACATTTTATACTGCGAGATAATAATAAATTGACCATATTTAATCGACATGAAATATAGACGGGTTATATGAAAGTAACAACCTATTTAATTTAGTCGGATCATATTTTAACGACGCAAAGCGCCATCGTTTGTGTTTCTTGGTACCGGACGCAAGGATTGTAAACTATCGGGACGCCATTTTGAAATAAACGCGTCATTCGAGTTTCGAATGCGTACGAGTACGAAATTCATTTTTTTTGATGGTCCAAATGTTGTGAACTCCTGAACACTTGTTTACATAATTTATAGCTTCTCGTGACGGGGACTTTAGGTTAAAATGGTTAAAGTACAAACTTAACTTTGCCGTTCCCTTGACTGGTGTTTGTACTACTATTCATTATTCTGTGCCGATGTCTAGACACTTGTTCATGCACCAACCGCAAATAATGAGTTTGTGATAATAAATTTGTTAACCGACTACACAAAAAAGGAGGAGGTTCTCAAATCGTTTGAAATTTTTATTTTATTTTTTATACTATATTCTGCTATTTTTTATACTATTCTACTATAGTAGAATAGTATAGTTATAACTATATTCACGGTTTGCAGATTTTTTTACCTTTATAAGTAACTAGCAGCCCGCCCCGGCTTCGCACGGGTAGAACATATATGCCTACAAAATTTGCATCAGTTTGTTGCATCGAATATAAAATATGAACATATTTAACAACCATCGTCATATTTCATCCAATTTACACAAAACCTTAACGAATTATGCACCTAAACCTTCCTCATAAACACTCTGGCTATTGGTGAAAACCGCATGATAATCCGTTCAGTAGCTATTGAGATTATTGCGAACAGACAGACAGACGCAGTGATGAACTTTGTTTTATAATACTTACGTATTGATATTGGACGGCCCTTTGGCGTAAAGGATAGTTACCCTGATTCTGACCCGACGGTCGTTGGTTCTAATCCTAGCTATATACCTACCAATGAAAGTTTTATGTGCATTCATGAATCATGAGTTTTCGTACAGTGGTAGTGGAATCATTAAATCTACCAAAAAGTAGCTTACCACCAAGGAGTACATCTGCCGCCGTAACCTTACGGCGTTCCCCGACGCAAAATGTAGGGGTAATATACGTTTAACGTGTGTATCTGTGTGTCTGTCTGTAGCATCTTAGCACCTAACCGGATGAACCGATTTTGTTTTTATTATTGATAGTTTTTTTTTGTTTGATAGATGTCTTCATCGAGAGTTTTCTTAGCTTTGATTCATGAAAATTCGTTCAATCGTTATAAAATTATGAGCTTTTTTTCTAGTTAATTGCGCTATGAAATCAACTTTCATAGGTCTGATCAATTCGAAAATCTTCTTCTTCAACGATATTGTGAACATATTTAGAACATGGAAGCCTCCTGGACTCTACAGAATACTCAAATCCTCACCAACTTACAGCTCAGATGTTAAATGTCGTGTTTAGAGTCATTGGAAAAAGCTATTATACATAGATCAGTCGGGGTGGTTTAAAATATTATATTATATTATTATATATATAGATGAATATTATTTTATACAATAGATCATATTATTATACTATATTGACTTCAAATTTATTGTGATCGGTGGGGATCTACAGCATAGCTAAGCTTATAATAATATTTTCATAGTAACTATGACCTAATCTGTGGTTTCACTGCAAATATTTTATTAATTTTGCGATGCGTGTTTGTGAAATTCGTGATATCTTCTAGAGTTTTCATTTGAATTATATACTGTAAAGGACAATTTTAATCTATAATATGTGGACAAGCTAATTAACGTAATTATTTGGATAAGGATTAATACTATATACTTGAAAATAGCCTTGGAAGTTATGTAATATTTTTTAACAAAAATTTTAAGATTAAAATGGTTACTGTGAGTCAACCTTAAGAGATAGACATATGCTGTCGCGGACTTTTTTGTAGGTCTTATTAAGTTGTACAACTCTTGCATAGAAAATATTCTTCTATCTATTTTCAATTAAGCAGCGTTCGTAAGAAACGTGTTTTTTCGACCGTTTTTTTGCCGACTTAGGTTGCAAATTAGGTCTCCACGAATGTACCTTTGATTTAAACGGGATAATATATAGCCTATTTTCATTCCGAAAGTCCATTCTATGTATTAGTGAAAGAGTTTTTTAAATCGGTTCAGTAGTTTTTGAGCCAAATCATTACAAACATACAAAAATACAAAAATACAAATGTTCTCTCTTTATAATATTAGTATAGATGTAAAACCTTTCTTCTTGCCAAATTTCATGATTTTAGGTCAACGAGAAGTACCCTCCCTATAGGATTTGATTCCCTTATGAAATCGCAAAATATGCAAAGATATGTGAAATTAAACAGTCATATCTTTTGATCGCGTTGACTAACAAGTTAGTAAGTAATAAGTTTTTTGGTTGAAATGGCAAGGTGTTCAGAGAAATTACAAGGCACATGAGACTCGACATCTTTATGTCTCAAGGTAACGTAGGCAAGTGCAGTGACATGCAAAATTCTGGCAGTCCAGAATGTTGAATGCCGCTGTATCTGTAATAGGGTATACGTCAATGCTTACCAGCGCGCGTCGAGCGTCGTGCTTGTCCTGTTACTTTTTAACATAAAAAAAAAATTCTCCATCTCGCAGCTCTCTCCGCGCCACCGTCGGCACTCTTCGCTGGAACCAGGGCGGCACAGCGTACACCATCAGCCGTAACGTCACCCATCCCAACTACGTCGCCGCTACCATCAAGAACGACATCGGCATCCTGATCACATCGTCCAACGTGGTGTTTAATGCTGCCGTCCAACCCATCCCACTCAGCTTCGATTATGTGGGGGGCGGAGTGGAGGCTAGAGCCGCAGGGTGGGGAAGAGTTAGCGTGAGTATTATTTAATTTCAATCGACTTTTTTTATGTAGATGTGTTACGCGATTACTCTGTCAGTTGTAAATCGATTCGAATGACTCTTTTTTTAAATGGTAGGTTACATTTCCAAGGTGGTCCCATTGTAATTTCATCGAGATCTGATGATTATCTTTAGAGATATGACGATAAACGTAAACTTGCTACTGACAATGACTCGCGGGGCATGAAAGTCGGTTGTTTTAGTTTTCAAACTATCTGTATAGCTGTTTAAGCGAATGATAGGTCGGCGAGCTTTCTAGAGCCGGTGGCCATCGTCCAAACCCTCAATATTTCATAATGAGGGCTATTAAAACACAAGTGTGATACTATCAAAACCTCGCCTATGGCTTGGTTTCATACACGACTTTATCTATACCATAGATATGAATAATAAGGTATTATTCCTATTTCTATGGGTAGTTAGTTGCTTATCAAATAAACAAACTGGCCAAGTGCAAGTCGGACTCGCACTCGTAGGGTTCCGTAACACAGTTAAGTATTCCATAACTATGATTTTTCGCAACTACAAAATTAACTTTGTTTTTCATAGTGCTTGTATGAAAAACAAAGTTATCTTTGCGGTCGCCATATCTCTAAAACTGCTGACTGTATCTCGTTCAAACCAATTTTCGTTGTTAGTTTTTATTGAGATCTACAGCATATATTTTTTTATATTTTTCGCTTCTATACTTTAAAAGTTAGAGGGGGGGACACACATTTTACCACTTAAGACGCGCCTATCTTTCAAATGATTCGAGGGCCCGGTGGCGTAATCGGGAGAACGGTCGGCTTTGATGCCGTGGTACCGAGTTCTAACCGCCGTGCACCAATGGATTTTTCTATCGAAAAATGTATGTGCGCTTCTCACAGTGGCCCTCCAGTGAAGGAAAACATCGATAAGAAACCAACAACCCCCGCATGGTGGTAGGACACTATCTAGTATCCGCCTGGCCAGCTACCACCCTCAAGTTAGAAAATCTGTCACCAAACATCTAATGTGTTCCGGCAGCTATCCTTGAGAGCCAGTTCCCATTCTAGGCCTAGCGTGCTTACCATCTTCGACCGCATCATCACTTACCAACAAGGTGAGATAGTGGTCAAACGCTAGCCTATAACGTATAAAAAAAAAAAAATTGACTTTGAGAAAAAATGATTTTAGGCACCTCAATGTCATTTTTAAAGACCAATCCATAGACACCCCACACGTATAGGTTTGAAGATTTTTTTTTTTTGTTTCAGTTCCTTGTATGGGATGCCCTGCCTTAAACTTTTATATTTTTTATTTTATTTTTTTGTACAAAAATCAGTACATCTACCTACCAAGTTTCAATTCTGTAGTCCTAACAGTTTCGGAATAAAATGGCTGTGACATACGGACGGACAGACAGACAGACAGACAGACAGACATGACGAATTTATAAGGGTTCCGTTTTTTGCCATTCCGT
Source organism: Cabera pusaria (assembly GCA_954871355.1). Lineage (NCBI taxonomy): Eukaryota > Metazoa > Arthropoda > Insecta > Lepidoptera > Geometridae > Cabera > Cabera pusaria. The sequence goes on from OX940900.1 coordinate 24,112,556, forward strand.
TACGGAACCCTAAAAAAACTAACCAAATAAAGGGTCAGGCTGTCCCACTGGGTCCAGTAACTTTTTGTATTTGGGCTGCAAGCTGATACGTCGCTCCACTGGGGTTTGTTCCCAGACGTTCCAGTAAAGGTCGTAAATTACTGTCCTCCGATTTTGCCTGTGTCATAAATATTTGTTGTTCAATTCCTCATCTGTTCTGTGCGCTCTGATGAATCTTATCTGCTCTTCGAGACGTACGCACGAGGATTTACTAGAAACCATTTCCAATGCCTGAACTGAATGCTGTCTTATCGCTCTTTAGGGTGGCACGATGATGCCAACTAGAGAGTTTTGGAAGAAGTGCATCGTCGATACTCGTCCACTGCTCGCTGTAGGCTTAAAATCCAATATTGTACAAATCCAGTAGTGTAGTGGGAGAATGGCCGGCTTTGACGCTAGAGGTACCGAGTACAATCTTCGCCGTCTACAAATTGATTTCTTCTAATTGAATTCTTGAATCCTTTCTTACGAAACATTTATGTGCGCTTCTCACAGTGGCCCTCCGATGAAGGAACAACATTGTTAAGAAACCCCCAACCCCCGCATGGTGGTAGGACACTATCTAGTGTCCGCCTGGCCAGCTACCACCCATAAGTTAGAAAATCTGTGTGAGTGTGAGACACTTCAAAGAAACATAATATTTGATTTACGCAGTGCAACATCTCTCGTCGGATTTGAAAACTGTAATGATTTCTTCCGAATGATTAACTTACGTAATAAGTAGTCATAGATGGCGCCACCAATGCATAATTGGGTTAACAAAAAATGCAATCCACTAATTTCGTCGTATCGATGTATCGAACCGTGGCTTAATTGGCGGAGCACCTGGACGTGTAATCCGGGGGGTGCGGGTTCGAGTCCCGTCGGTACGATGAAATTTTGGATTGTGTTTAACAATTTACAACATTAATAGTGTTAAAATTTCACGATATTTTTAAAACAAAAATGAATTCCATATTATGTGTAAATAAAGTTTGTTCTGTATGATCCAGGCTAACGGCGCCATCTCCGCAGTATTACTAGAGGTGATACTTCCCACCATCGAGGGTCAGCAATGCGTGGCCGACGTGGCAGCAGCTTCCATCAGCTTAGCTACAACAGCGCCACCTGTTGAACCTCACATCGAGCTGTGCACCTTCCACTCTGCAGGACGGGGAACTTGCAGGGTAACTCACTGTTCTGCCTCCTTATTCTCAATCATTTGAAAACCTATTTGTAAAACCTATATGACCCATTTCAACTTTAACAAGCCGCTTTTAATATATCAACGTTTATATTACGATACATTTACATATACCTGGACGACATACTAACTACTGGCACAGATTATATAATAGTTACTTCGTCTACTGGCTACTTTGACTAGCGCGACGTTTGAAGTCGGTTCTATTAGTTTTTTAAACAATCTTAAATTATCAAATATTGATAAATCCGCGAGCTATTTTTTCGCAGAAACCGTTCCAATTAGAATTACTGATTTTTCGACATCTTCTAAATAGTCTTAATACTTACACACCTAAAAGAAAACTTTTTAATTTATTGACTATCGTAGAACCTTTCGACATTGCCCGAATTTCTTGCCTTTTTTTGTTCAATGCTAATTATTTTTTTATATTATCTTTGATATTAATTCGTCTTTCAACTAGATCATTGTTAAATGTATTGCTCCTTGCACGTAATATATGATAATATCAAGTAAATGTATTTATATACCTTAAAAACCTTATTTTGGAGAGCGAGCCAAATTTTGAGAAATTTTATAAATTTGCCCATTTTGAAAAAAAAAATTATGCTTCCGCTGTTTTCAACCTTATGATTATGACAATCAGGGTATATATTAAATAAATAGTCTTAGCAGTATAGGGTACCATCATTAAATGCTTAAATTGTCATATTACCTGCTAAATTTGAATGGTTGCCCATTCAAATTTAGCAGGTATAGTCTGGCCATAACTGCTGTACACTCCCTGAGGTATGCGCGGCGAGGTGGGAGCCGGGGAAACAGACTGTGGGGACGGCAGACTGACGGAGCGCGTCCCCCCCGTCTCGCCGCGCGCATACCTCAGGGAGTGTACAGCAGTTATGGCCAGTACAATATGATAATTCACAAGTCACAATTTTTTTTAGCAACTTTTCATAGAAAGAAAACGCTGGGCTAGGGTTGTCACTCTTTATTGTTAACATGTAATAAAAAAATCAATATAAACTGACGGAAATTACGCACACACATTATTAAACATTTTTAATAATAACTCAAAAAAGGTTTTATAGAAAACAATATGTACTTAATATTTAAATAATCAATACGAGATCAAGCAAACCTTATAAATTATAGCAAAAAAGAAGCAAATCAAATAGTTTTGGAATGCTTATACCCAGCAGTAGAAATACTGTGAATGATGATTCTGATGTTGTAATATAATAAATTGAATGGTAGTACACCCAAAGTTAAAGGTTTCAATACCCTCTTTCTTTATCAGTCAGGTAAAAACACCTTAATAGAGGTAAAAACCCTGATTGCAATATTTCGGTGGGCAAAGTCGTAAGCAGTACAATAGGAAAAGTAATTTGACATTGCCCACCTTCCATTTTTCAAATCTTGTTGAGTTTTTGCGTATTATCATTGATTTATATCTTTTATTTGTTACAAATTCACAAATTTCTTGCCTGCTGTAACCTATAATGGAGTTCTGGCAAAAGTTTTTGGCACTGATTTTGGCCCGCGAATCACACCTCCAACTTTAACACGTGCTGTCCTTCATCTGGAGTTACGTTGCCGACTGACGTTTACGCAGTGCTGCCAGCAATATGTGAAATATTCTACTATTGGCAAAAAAATAATGCTACTAGAATAAGTTGCCATTTTATATCAATATTTGTGAAAATTACTCAACCGGGCAAATTAAAATCGATTGGGCAATCTTGTAAGGTAATACGGTACCTTCTCATAAAAATACACTCACACACACACTTATTTCAGTATAATATATACATATACTATATTTCAAATATAATATAACAAGTTTAAAAAACGTGACACAAGACAGGCTTCAAATTATTTTCCAGGGAGATTCCGGCAGCGCTCTAGCCCGCACCAGCAACGGTCATCAGATCGGCATCGTTTCGTGGGGCTTCCCCTGCGCCCGCGGAGCACCCGACATGTTCGTCAGGGTCTCCGGCTTCCGGGACTGGCTCCAGTCCAACGTTGTGTAAACTTTCTTTTAACGCCATCTGTTGACTAACATACCAACTGACCATCTTACACTAGTAATCAAAGACGCGTTCTGCGCCATCTATGATCGACGGATTCAACGAAATACGTGATTGTCATTTTTTATTTAATTAATAAAAATACCATCTTACAAAATTACTTATATGTTTATACTTATGGTTTTGTCTAATTATTATTTTGACTAATGATTATTAATCGGTTTCGGCTGAATTTAAAGTAAATTTAAACAGTATAAAAATGATTGTTATTTATTTATTTTTAAATAAAAAAGATTACTCGCAATGTGGGTTGCACATTAATTATAAGTAAACAGAAGTAAACTACCTGATGGTAAGTGGTTACCACCGCCTTTTGACGCCTGAAGTACCATTAATAGTACGTAGTACATATCATCATCATCATCATAATCAGCCGGTATCAGTCCACTGCTGGACATAGGCCTCTCCCAAGTCATGCCACTGAGCCCGATCTTTGGCTCTTTGTTTCCAGTCACTGCCCACCGCTTTGCGAATGTCGTCGCTCCACCTGGTAACAGGGCGTCCTACGCTACGTTTACCGTTTCGCGGTCTCCACTCTAGAACCAGTCTTCCCCAACGGTTATCGGTCCTACGGCAGATATGACCACTGCCACTTCAGTTTGCTAATCCGATGAGCTATGTCGATCACTTTAGTTCTGTGGCGAATTACTTCGTTCCGGATCCGATCCCGCAGAGAAACACCGAGCATAGCTCTTTCCATAGCTCGCTGAGCGACTTTAAATTGGTGGACAAGTCGAACCGTGAGTGTCCACGTCTCGGCTCCGTATGTCATGACGGGTAGAACGCACTGATTAAAGACTTTTGTCTTTAGGCACTGTGGTATATGCGACGAGAAGAGTCGACGGAGTTTTCCAAATGCTGCCCAGCCCAGCTGAATTCTTCTCTGGATTTCCTTTTCGAAGTTATGTTTGCCTAGTTGGAGCGTCTGCCCTAGGTAAACATACTTAGTGACAACTTCGAGTGGGATTCCATCTACGGCAATCGGTTCCGGAACAACGTGCTCGTTGTACATGACTTTGGTTTTATCCAAATTCATCCGGAGACCGATGCGACGAGAAGAATCAGCTAGGCCATTCAACATCCTTTGTAAGTCCTGCAGCGTCTCTGCCATAATGACGATGTCATCTGCGAATCGTAAGTGAGAGATGTACTTGCCGTTGATGTTGATGCCACAATTTTTCCAGTCCAGCGTCTTGAACATATCCTCCAAGGCGTTAGTGAACAGTGTCGGGGATATGACGTCCCCCTGTCTCACTCCTCGACGCAGGTGGACATGTTTAGTTCGCTGGTTCTGTACTTGTACAGTCATCGTTGCGGCATTATATAGACATCTCATCACTTCGATATATCGCCAGTCGACTTGGCAACGCTGCAAGGACTCGAGAACAGACCAGGTTTCGATTGAGTCAAAGGCCTTCTCATAGTCCACAAATGCTAAGCACAGGGGCTGATTATACTCTTCGGTCTTCTGTACAATCTGCCGCACCGTGTGGATGTGGTCTATGGTGCCGTAACCGCTTCGAAACCCGGCCTGTTCCGGAGGTTGAAACTCGTCGAGTCTTCGCGCAAGACGGTTCGTGATGACCCTTGAAAACAGCTTGTAGACATGGCTCAGAAGCGAAATCGGGCGATAGTTTTTCAATAGAGTTTTGTCTCCTTTTTTGAAAAACAAAACCACCATGCTTCTGTTCCATGCCTGTGGAGTTCTCCCAGTGAAGAGAACAGATTTGAACAGCTGGCTTACAGCTGGGGCTCCTCCAGCTTTTAGAAGCTCCGTTGTGATTCCGTCTTCACCTGGGGCCTTTCCATTTTTGAGCTGTTTAAGGGCCATCACGATCTCATCTCAGCTGACTTCGGGCAGGTCTTCTGTGAAGTTACGGGTCAAGGTGGCTCTACAATCATCAGTATCGGGTACGGGCCTTGAAGTATGCGATGCGTAGAGCTTGCCGTAGAAGTCTTCAACTTCTGACAGAATCTCCGACTTGGATGCGACGACGTTCCCCGTTGACGTTGTCAGCTTTGTGAGGTGGCTTCTACCCAGAGGCTGGGCGAACACTTTCGACCCCCGATTCTGATCAATTGATTCTTTAATCAAGAGCGTGTTAGAGGATCGGAGGTCGCGTCGTACCAGCTTCTTAATGGTTTTGTTGCGCACCTGGTTTATTGACAAAGCTGACAAAGGGTCTGTTCGTGTCTCTTCTATTAGTCGAAGTGTTCCTGCCGATAGTTTGGATTTTTTGCCCGTACGCTTGCTCTCGCAAAACGTCGTCCTTTCATCCCTGAGGTGATTTCCACCACTTCTTCGAGTTTCTGGTCTACGTCATCTGTGGTTTCCAAGGCAGCGAATCGATTTTCCAATTTTAATTGGAATGTTTCGAATCCAACAACGGTTTGGAGTAGGTTCGGTCGGAGCGTAGACTTCATCAATCGGGATCTTTCGGCTTTGAAGTCGATATCCAGAGAGCCTCGCACAAGTCGGTGATAACTTCCAGTATTGAACCTACTGATCACTGAGACGTCTCTGAATATGCGCCGTTTGTCCGTAATGATGAAGTCAATCTCATTTTTAGTCACAGTGTCGGGGCTTTGCCATGTCCACTTCCTTTGGGGCTGTTTCTTGAAGAACGAGTTCATCAAGAAAAGCCCCTCTTTCTCGAGAAAGTTGACAAGCATTTGCCCCCTGTGATTCCTACTGCCAAATCCGTGTGGTCCTATTGTCGATTCACTGCAGGTCTGTACTCACTTTGGCGTTAAAGTCTCCCATGACAACGTTGTAGTGAGCCTTAGAGGTGGTATGTAAGGCTCTAGAGATGTCTTCAAACATGCTCTCCACCTCTTCATCCAAGTTTGTCGAGGTCGGTGCGTAAACCTAGATAACCTTGAGGCTGTACCTCTCGGTAAACCTAATTATGAGGTACGCTACCCTGGTCGACACACTGGAGATTTCTACAACGTTGTCACTGAGAACCTTGTTGACCAGAAACCCGACGCCGCCTTGGGATGGCTGGTCTCCTTCTCTGTAATACATAAGATGGCCCGATTCTAAGTTATGGTGTCCACTCCCTGTCTTCGGACTTCACATAACCCCAGAATGTGCCATCTTATGTGTCCTAGCTCCTCCTCCAGCTGCGCCAGATGATCATCTAGCCGAATCGTGCGTCCATTATATGTTGCGAGGGTCAGTTTGTTTTGGCGGCCTACCGTAGCCCGGAGATTCTTAGCACCCCCTGCCCTGCCGTTACCGTGACCGCCGCCGTGGTCAGGAATAGCAGGGCGGCCGGGAACTGGGGGCCGCGGCATATTGTGACTTTCCATACTACTTCTTTCATCCCTTGGGAGGGATATGCCCGAATCGCCACGCTGGGCAGGCGTGTTGGCGATCGCAGGACTTAGCTTCTCACACCGGTGACGCTGCTGCCCGTCACCGGCCTGTAGTATTTAGCTACGCCATAATTTTGAAATGGTTATACCGCCATTTGTCGGTCGCCAGAGCCCCGTTCGTTGGTCAGCAGGATGCACCACGGGCAGGTGAGGTTGGCTGGGAGCACTTAGATGGTATGTGTGCTCCCTTACATCCCTTACATCGTAGTACATATACATCCATGCATTAATATCATAGCAATAATATCATATTGTTGATGACAACCCTAAGAAATATGACTAATCTACTTTATTATTCATATTTCTGTGTTTAAGATATTTAATATAGCTATTATAATATTAGTCAATAAATAATAATAGAATAACATGTAAGTAATTATTGAATGTCCGCTGAGGGTGAACTGGCATTAGTTTTTAATAAATTATTCATCATCATAATCAGCCAATTTCCGTCCACTGCTGGACATAGGGCCCTTACCTATGGCACGCCACTGAGCTCGATCTTCAGCTATTCGTTTCCAACCGCTGCCAGCCAGCTTGCGTATATCATCGCTCCATCTAGCTGGAGGGCGTCCTATACTACGTTATAATAATAAAAATTATTGTATCGATATTAATACAGTAGGTATGTAGTGTACTTACGAGAGGCCCGTGCAAGTTTTGGCGAGAAATAAGGTTGTGGTAAATAACTTTTTGAAATACAAACACTTTTTATAATTTCGCTATAAATAATACTTATTAAACTAAAACTATTAAACAAAAATATAATCCACTTTGAATTTTTTTTGGTATAACGTCCGTCGCACGCACAATTATCTATTTATGAAAACACGAACACGAGCTGAGTATAGGTGATAGGAAGTCCGCGACTCCGCTGACTCTGGTGTAGATATCGGGAGCACCCTGTGCACACGGCATGCCCCACGACACTATGCCCGACTGCAGGCCCGACTTCACCGACACCAGTGCACTGCCGGAGTCACCCTGTATACAGAATAAACACACGTTTCACAGTTAGGTAAAATCTACAGGGCCATGTTCTTTTGTAGCAGATCCAAGTTTTTTTTTTCAAGCTGCAGAAGGCACCTAGGTTAAAAATTTCGAGAACCACACTTTTATCTTTTATCGTTGACCTTGAGACCTTTCTTCTTGCCTATTTTCATGATTCTAGGTCAACGGGAAGTACCCTATAGGTTTTGATTCCCGCGTGAAATCGCATAATATGCGAAAATAAATGCGACATAAACGGTTATATGTTTAGATCGCGTTGACTTGTAAGTTTGCAGTGTTGCTAAACCCGAGTATTTGATATAAGTTTCAAGTTGATATCTCTACGCGTTCCTGAGAACAAAGGGTCTTGATTGACAGACGGATAGACAGACAGACAACAAAGTTATCCTATAAGGGTTCTTTCTTTTGAGGTACGGAACCCTAAAAACTAAATCAGAATCGGTTAATCCGTTGAGGCGCTTCGATGCCACAAACAGACACATACACAGATACACACGTCAAACTTATAACACACCTTTTTGTGTCGGGAGTTAAATAGGCAATATTTACATGAATTTCGAGCAGAAAGTAAGTGGTAGTAAATAAGCAAAAGAAGGGATCCTATTCTTACCTGACACATTCCCCGTCCTACAGAATGGAAGGTACATATTTCCACGGTGGAGTCCAGATGTGGCGCCACCTCATACCACTCCTTATTAGACGCTATAGATTTGACACATTCTTCAAAGTCCATCGTGTTCATATGGAGGAGTTGCAGCAGATCGGGCGTCGGAGACAGATTCTGGTAACAAATACCGAAACATATTTGAAATAAACCAATAAATTCAATATTTATTAGGTGTGAATGGGCCAGCCGGTAGAAGCTGACCTAGGCGAACGTGTCACGACCAGATCGGAGATGTTTTAAAGAAAGACCAAGTCAAAAGTACCTATAAACGCGAGCATGTGTCAAGGCGCTCATAAAAGTGGATGAGGAAGAAGCGAAAGAGGTATGTCAGGATCGTAGCAGTAAAGTAGTCGACAGTGTCTTACCATCATTCGAGAGTTGGGGGTTTTTTAACGATGTTTTTCCTTCACCGGAGGACCTCTTCGTTGACCCGTTTGCTACCTCTGGCGTCAAAGCTGACCATCCTCTCACTGCGATACTGGGCCTTCAAAATGCCTTCCAAATAATGAAGAACTAGGACTTACCACAGAATTCCCATCAAATACAGGCCAGGTCCTGCCCCACCCTGTTACGTAGCTCCTGTGTCCCCCCTCCACCCAATCAAACTCCAGTCCTATCTTGTTCACTGTATCGCTAAACTGCAGCTGCTCAGTCAAACACAAGACTGCGACGTCGTTCTTGATGGTGACTTCGTCCCATCCTGGATGGATGAAGTGCTTCTTGAACTGGACGAGCTGTCCTCCCGAATTCCAGCTGTTGGAGCCAACTCGACCGTGGAATGTTCTAGAATATGCCATTTAGAAAAAGCTTACTTTAAGTTTGTTCTGTTGAAGTTTTATTTATATTTATTTGCTGCCGTAAGGTTAGGGTATTCGGCAGCACCGGGCCTTGAAGGTGAGCGTATTCTAGGCCTAGCGTGTTCACCATCTTCGACCACATCATCGCTTACCACCAGGTGAGATATTGGTTAATCCCTAGCCTATAAGATATAAAAAAGCTTTTGAGAAATCTTGTGGTAGTTGGGCAGACACCTCCAAAATATTGTTCTGCCCAGTTCCGACACGAGATTTATTTAGTGGCAGTCAATTTGAATTATGAGTATGGATTGCTGCACTATGAGGATTGGACTAAGATCAGTTGTCCACTCACTGCCATCTTCTACTTACAGACTTCTCCATCTAAGAATGCATTATCACCCGTAAAGTGCGCACATATAAACACACGGACGGACGGACGGACGGACGGACGAACGGACAACAAAGTCTCAGAAAGTGTTCATTTGGTACCCTTTGGGTTTGGAAGTTTTGGAACCCTAAAAAATTGATAGAACCGATAGAACATTCCTGTGAAGACAAATTAATTCTCCCCACCTTTGTTTCTATCTCGCTTACAGTTACCGTAAGAATATCTGTCAAAAACCAAAATCAACGTGAAGAAAGATGTAAAAACAAATTCAAGGTCATATTTTTTAGCCTTCAAAATTATATGCAATAGCAACCTCCATTGTGTATAATCTTCTTGGGACTCTTCTTCTAAAACCAGTACATTCTCCAATGTTTGAGGTATTTATCTCCATAACTCTGGAGGTACTAATCAGATCTCAATGAAATTAAAATGGGACCACCTCGGAAATATAACCTACCTATTAAAAAAAGAATCATTTGAATCCGTTCACAATTGACGGAGTAATCGCGTAACAACACACAAAAAAAAAACATACAGACGAATTGAGAACCTCCTCCTTTTTTGAGAAGTCGGTTAAACAATTGGGCTAAAAGATGGAGCGACAATGCGCAAGGTAGCTGGCAGCCATTGGATGCGAAGGGCTGAAGATCGGGCTCAGTGGCGAGCATTAGAAGATGCTTATGTCCAGCTGTGGACTAACACAGGCTGCTGATTATGATGATGATGGCTTGGGGTAAAATGGTCAAATATTGGCACTGTTCCACTAGTTGACACCTGAGTTTTAAATCAAAAAAGCTATAAGTTGTTGCGTGTGATTTTTACATTTCCTATGAATTGATTTTAAAGGCAAAATTGACATTGACAAAGGCAAAATTGAATATAAATGCAAAAATCATGCACCCTTGCTTCAACCCTATATTGCTTGTACTATTAATTATTCTGTGCCTATATTACTTACGTACGACCACAGATATATTAATAATTTATTAATAATTATATTTATTATTAAAATTCCTGTGCGTACGACATAAATAGGACGACGTAACGACCGTACGACACGACGTACGAAGGTGACATAAAGGAATGGCTAAAAGCGCTATGTCACAACTAAACAAGACCTGGAAGAATCGTAAAATCTCGCTTAGAACGAAAAACTAGCCAAGTGCAAATCGGACTCGCACTCGTAGGGTTTCTTATCACAGTAAAGTATTATTTTTCGCCAAAAAATTAACTTGTTTTTCATAGTGTTTGTATGAAAAACTAAGTTATATTTGCGGTCGCTACATTTAAAAAACTGCTGACTGTATCTCGTTCAAACCAATTTTCGTTGAAATTTTTTATTAAGATCTACAGAATATACTTTTTCTAGATTTTTTACTCCCTTACTTCAAAAGTTAGAGGGGGGGACACACATATTACCACTTTAGACGCGCCTACCTTTGAAATTATTGACTGTGAGAAAAAATGATTTTAGAAACCTCAATGTCATTTTTAAAGACCTATCCATAAACCTATCCGTACCCCACACGTTATAGATTTGATTATATTTATATTTTTTATTTTTGCATAAAACTCGGAAAGCGGTGCACAGAATACATCTACCTACCAAGTTTCAATTCTGTAGTCCTAATAGTTTCGGAATAAAATGGCTGTGCCATACGGACGGACAGACAGACAGACATGACAAATTCATAAGGGTTCCGTATTTTTCCATTTGGCTACGGAACCCTAAAAAGGCTCGTTAACATGTTAGTCTTTTCAATCTTCCTTTATGGCGCTGAGACATGGACCCTAAAAGCAGCGGATGGCAAGCGCATAGATGCCTTTGAAATGTGGTGTTGGAGGAGAATGCTACCGTGGACAGCGCGTCGGACCAACGCTTCGATCCTAGAGCAACTCATCAAAACATGGCTCTCAACCACTTGTATGAAGAGAATCCTCGATTACTTCGGTTACATTGCTAGGAAAGACGGCGAAAATCTCGAAAGACTGAAAGACTGATGGTCACTGGCAAAATAGAAGGAAAGAGGTCTCGTTATCGTAGTCCGATGCGCTGGTCTGACCAGATACGCGCCACTCTCGAGACTCCAGTATATGAGGCTATACAAGTCGCTGCAGATAGACCTATGTGGCGAACTATATTGCGGAATAAACTGACTGGTGAAGGAGGTCATTATCCAACAGTAATGGGGCAACGAAAAACAACATAAATAAAAGAAAAACAACAAAAACTCACTTTATCAATTTCCCATCATCTTCCACGAAGGGCGTGACACAATGCGCTGCCGTGAGGACATGTCTCCGAGTGACGACAGATCCCCCGCATATGACGAACACCGCACGTAGGTCGCCGTTCAACAAGGCCACCATGTGAGGGGCGTAGTTTTCTGGAGCATCCACCCCGCCGTGGATGCGGGAGTCCGAGGACTCCATGGGACCACCTGAAAATTAGTATAGTGTTAATTGGATGAGTTGTTTAGGATCGTGTTCAGTGGCGGCAGTTGGAGAGGCCTATGCCCAGCAGTGGGCAAACATAGGCTGATGATGATGAAATCGGACGTTCGGCAGCGCGATAGGATGACGATGTCGTTAAGTTTGAATGAAATCCAGTAATTGTGGGATTAGAGGTTACAAGTGATGATGATGGTAAAATTGGGGATCAATGTTAAACTGTATAGGTATGCGTTCATAGAATTAGATTCTGTTTGTGGTTCCGGATGGTTCGAAACGGCCGACGAATAAACCTCTGCGCGGTCACGTACCATACAATAATATCGTTTAATAACTAAAAAACAACCGACTTCAATGCCGCGCTATTCATTTTCAGTACCATATCACTACATAGTACCAGGGATATCTCCTTTCGAACAAAAAAAGAATAATCGAAATCGGTTCATAAACGACGAAGTTATCCGCGAACAAACATAAAAAAAAAAAAAATAATATATATATATATATATATATGCGGTCGAATTGAGAAACCTCCTCCTTATTTTGAAGTCGGTTAAAAACAGTAGCTAATCGCTTTATCAAGCAAGTACCGGCGTAATATACGGTCACACACCGAAGGTATTCAATGCTATCCAATCGAAAGTCGAGTTAAAACATAGTTGAGGTTGTTGCACTACCGTCGTTAATAACCAAAAACACATAAAATTCCACTTAATATTATGGCGAGATAGTGATCAAGCGCTTGTCTGTCTCCAACCAATAATAATATCTACTTACTTGACCTTTATACTTTCGGCCTTTGCCTTTTTTCGCAAGCGGAATGTTTGGCCAACAGATTTACGTTTATGTTGTGGATTGGAGTAGTTTATGTACGAACTATATGAAGCTTTTTTATACTATTTAGCCACTATCTCACCTGATGTCAAATGATGATGTGTGTGATTGACGATGTAGCATGCTAAATTTGACTTGCTTAGCTCGAAGTTTGGCTTTCCAATGAGGCACACCAGCTAAAGGCTGCATTGTCGCCTTCGATCGTGACCCATCACTAAGCATATCTAGCATATATCGAAAATAGACAATCTACTCACCATAGGTCACTCTGCTGAATACAGCAAAAATAATAACAAACGCCAACATATTACAAACTTAACTTAGTTGTTCAACGACCAAATGGAATACATCTACCAAAAATAAATCAAAGCATTTTATAGTAGAGAGATTCCAATCCATCTGATAAACGCTGGATTTTATTGACAAAGTAAGGTTTTTGAACGATGCAAGGTCTAAGGAGGCAGCTGATAAAGAACCTTCCTTGCCTTAAAATTTTTAACTGAGTTAAAGCAATGGTGGGAATTGGACTGTATTTATTATTGTTTTTTATGGTCACTGTCAACTAGGGAAGGGTAATATTCGTATATTATATATACGCACTATGATTTTGAAGTTACGTTAAAATAAAATTAATATTTTAATTATTTAAGCAAATGTATAATATTATAGGTAGTTATTTCAAAATAAATTAACTGAAAAACACAAAAAAAGCTTTTTAATTAGAATGGGCTACCATAATTGAATGCAGAATGCGTATCCTTACCTACAACATTTTATATCTCTGACGTCGATTGTTGAAGGTTTAGGAGATTCTTGGTCTGGTTATCTGGAAGAGGTCGCTATTAGCGATAAGACCGCTCCTTGAAACACATTATACTGTAAGCTTTGACAAGATAAGTCCTATTATGAACTTATCTGACAGATTTTTGACAACTTTTATGGCGTATTTATCATGAACTGGTAGAAATGGCCCTTAGTCTTGGTTTGACCTTAAAAAGTGATCTATCTATATACATCCAGTGTCCTCCAAAGAGACTTTAAGTAATCACTACGTTGAATATAATCATTAATCATATAATCATTCCTGTGAAGTGTGACTTGCAAAAAAAGTTCAGTGAAATTAGAGGGCATATAAGACTTAACATTTTTATGTCTCACGTAGGTCTCAAGGCATGCAAAGTTCTGGCAGTCTAGAATGTTGCATGCCGCAGTATCTGTAATAGGTAGACGTCATCACTTACCATCAGGCGAGGATCGGGCTTGTCCTGTTACCTTATATCATTTTTTAAAAAAATGCTCAGATCGCCTATTCTCGCGTTACCCATCAGCAACTCTATAGGTAAGCTGTACATATTACCTATAAATACCAATATTATAAATGCGAAAGTCAGTTTGTTTATTTAATTTGTTTGATACTTCTTCACGGTCAAACGGCTGGACTGATTTAGCTGAAATTTTGTATAGCCTGATATACTTATTAACGCGGGCGAAGCAAAGGGGCCTGTGCCCCTTGGCTAGTCTTTCATATTTTGATGAGAGAACACAAAGAAAAAAAAAATAAACATCTCTTGAGTTCATCGTGGTTATGGTTAGATAATTGGATCTTAAACAGAAAGGAGATTCATCATCATCATCAGCCGGCATCAGTCCACTGCTGGACGTAGGCCCAGGCCCCCAAGATACGCCACTGAGCCCGATCTTCGGCTCTTTGTTTCTTGAAGTGAGATTGTAATGGCAGTATCTAAGATAGGATTCGGACACATTCCAGCCTACAGATTTTTATGCATGATGAGCAAAGCCTCATCCCCCAAATTGTGTGGTGGCAAGTGGACGATGTTTTTCACTGTTGTTTTCGGCGACAAAGCCCTTTTTTTGGGCCTTTCTGATGTATCTCAGGGCCTCTCTGAAAATAATCTTCACGGCGTAAATATATAGGTACTTGCCATGTGCACGCTTTATGATTGAGTTTGAATTGCTAGGTCATGAGTGTAAAGTAAATAATATCGTTTAAAAACTAAAAAACAACCGACTTCAATGCCGCGCTATTCATTTTCAGTACCAATTTTGAGATGTTTATCTCAATATCTCTGGAGATACTTATCATACCTCGATAAAATTACCATGGTACCACACTTGGGATATCTCCTTTCGAACAAAAAAAGAATTATCGAAATCGGTTCATAAACGACGAAGTTATCCGCGAACAAACATAAAAAAAAAAAAAAAAAAAAAAAAAAAAAAAAAAAAAAAAAACGGTCGAATTGAGAAACCTCCTCCTTTTTTTGAAGTCGGTTAAAAAAGTAAAATAGCCAGTGCCACATAATAAATAACAGTAATACGTACAGTGCCACTGTTCAAGGGAAAGGTCATGTGTGTTTGTATGTTTTACAGTTCATCGATTTCAAAATATTATCGTATAGAATATACGCGATTATTTTGAACGCGACATAGATTTTAATCCCTCGCGATAGCAAAGTGTTAATGACTTTAAATTACCAAAACATTAAAATGAGCGTACTCATAGTTTTAAGTGAGTAATATAAGGTAGGTAGGTAGGTACTTACATATTTAAACGACTTTGCAAAAAAGGAGGAGGTCATCAATTCGACTGTATATTTTTTTAATGTTTGTTACCTCAGACCTCCGTCAAGTCTTAACCGATTTGAAGTTTTAAGTTTTTTTTGTTTGAAAGATTATGCCTCCCGTTTGATCCACTTCGAATTTTATCGAGATATGACAATTATCTCCGGAGATATGGAGATACAACATTTAAACAAATTTGATACCTCGATGACGATATACTTTTTAATAAAAAAGTATTTACCCATAAAATATTATTATTATTATGACATCATCATGACTAGTAGATATTTTCACTATCGCGGCATATGAAGTCGGTTTTTTCGTTTTGTAAACGATCTTAAGTTATATTATACTAGCAGCCCGCCCCGGCTTCGCACGGGTAGAACATATATGCCTACAAAATTTGCATCAGTTTGTTGCATCGAATATAAAATATGAACATATTTAACAACCATCGTCATAATTCATCCAATTTACACAAAACCTTAACGAATTATGCACCTAAACCTTCCTCATAAACACTCTGGCTATTGGTGAAAACCGCATGATAATCCGTTCAGTAGCTATTGAGATTATTGCGAACAGACAGACAGACGCAGTTATGGACTTTGTTTTATAATACTTACGTAGTGAAATTGGACGGCCCTTTAGCGTAAAGGATAGTTACCCTGATTCTGACCCGACGGTCGTTGGTTCTAATCCTAGCTATATACCTACCAATGAAAGTTTTATGTGCATTCATGAATCATGAGTTTTCGTACAGTGGTAGTGGGATCATTAAATCTACCAAAAAGTAGCTTACCACCAAGGAGCCCGGACCCGGTGGCGTAATCGGGAGAACGGTCGGCTTTGATGCCGAGGTACCGAGTTCAAACCTTACCGTGCACCAATGGATTTTTCCATCGAAAAATTTATGTGCGCTTCTCACAGTGGCCCTCCGGTGAAGGAAAACATCGTTAAGAAACCAAGAACCCCCGCATGGTGGTAGGACACTATCTAGTGTCCGCCTGGCCAACTACCACCCTCAAGTTAGAAAATCTGTCGCCAAAAACATCTAATGTGTTCCGGCAGCTATCCTTGAGAGCCAGTTCCCCAGTCTAGGCCTAGCGTGCTTACCATCTTCGACCGCATCATCACTTACCAACAGGTGAGATAGTGGTCAAACGCTAGCCTATAAGATATTAAAAAAAAGGTGAACATCTGCCGCCGTAACCTTACGCGTTCCCCGACGCAAAATGTAGGGGTAATATACGTTTAACGTGTGCATCTGTGTGTCTGTCTGTAGCATCTTAGCACCTAACCGGATGAGCCGATTTTGTTTTTATTATTGATAGTTTTTTTTTGTTTAATAGATGTCTTCATCGAGTGTTTTCTTAGCTTTGATTAAAGAAAATTCGTTCAATCGTTATAAATTGCGATTGATTGCTATGAGCTTTTTTCTAGTTAATTGCGCTATGAAATCAACTTTCATAGGTCTGATCAATTCGAAAATCTTCTTCTTCAACGATATTGTAAAAACATGGAAGCATATTATTAAACTATATTGACTTCAAATTGATTGTGATCGGTGGGGATGTACAGAAAAGCTAAGCTTCTAATAATATTTTCGTAGTAACTATGACCTAATCTGTGGTTTCACTGCAAATATTTTATTAATTTTGCGATGCGTGTTTGTGAAATTCGTGATATCTTCTAGAGTTTTCATTTGAATTATATACTGTAAAGGACAATTTTAATCTATAATATGTGGCCAAGCTAATTAATGTAATTATTGGGATAAGGATTAATACTATATACTTGAAAATAGCCTTGGAAGTTATGTAATATTTTTTAACAAAAATTTTAAGATTAAAATGGTTACTGTGAGTCAACTTTAAGAGATAGACATATGCTGTCGCGGACTTTTTTGTAGGTCTTATTAAGTTGTACAACTCTTGCATAGAAAATATTCTTCTATCTATTTTCAATTAAGCAGCGTTCGTAAGAAACGTGTTTTTTCGACCGTTTTTTTGCCGACTTAGGTTGCAAATTAGGTCTCCACGAATGTACCTTTGATTTAAACGGGATAATATATAGCCTATTTTCATTCCGAAAGTCCATTCTATGTATTAGTGAAAGAATTTTTTAAATCGGTTCAGAAGTTTTTGAGCCAAATCATTACAAACATACAAAAATACAAATGTTCTCTCTTTATAATATTAGTATAGATTATTTTAACCGCCGACGTAAAACGTGCAGCATCGCTTTGTGAATGGATCCAGTGCCTGTCTCACTGCCGTCTTCTATTTCCTTCCATACAACGTGATATGAACGGTTTTTCTTCCTGCAAACCTGCAAGGTATCGTATGACCCATCCTCCCGACGTTTTCCTGCAGAAGATTGATCTGAGCTGCTTCAAAAGGAGAGCTAACAGATTCCTCTTTCAAAAGAGCAGGCAACCAACTGGTATTGCTTCTTGTATTGCACAGGTGACAATAGGCGGTGGTAACCAATTACCATCAGTTGGGTCGTATCGTATGCTTATTTGCTGCTATAAAAAATACGAATACAGCTAAATATCATCTTATCAACGCCAAGTTAGAAAATCTGTCGCCAAACATCTAATGTGTTTCGGCAGCTATCATTGAGAGCCAGTTCCCATTCTAGGCCTAGCGTGCTACCATCCTCGACCGCATCATCACTTACCAACAGGTGAGAAAGTGGTCAAACTAGCCTATATGATATTAAATAAATTATATGTAAAAAATATTTTTAAAAACACGCTGTTATCTGGGACAATGAATTATTTTATTTTTTTATTTTATTTATTTATTTATTCATGCAAACCATATAAAAGTGTCCTTATTATAAGTATACATTTACATGGACCCTGTAACTAGGGTATGGCATTTATAATAAACCTTGACATGACAGGTTTATCAGGTATCTAAGTAATAAGTAAGTATATAATTATTAAAAAATAGTGTACATATTAACTTCTATTCTATTACTTAATTAGGTTACTTAATACTAATTAGGAACTATTTTTCAGAACTAAATATGACATTTACTTATTATTTATTTATTATTTAGTATTTATTATTTAGTATTTATTATTTATTATTTAGTACTTATTAGTTAAGTATCTATTTACAATGCTTCCTTAAATAGAGATATGAACATATTATTTTTAATTGTTTAGGTATGTTACTTTACATTATCGTTCAAGAAATCGTCTATAGTGTAATATGATTTTAGGATAAGAAATGTTTTTAGTTTATTTTTAAAGGATGTATGTTTGGTTTCATTTTTTATGTCTATGGGTATTTTGTTATAAAGTTTTATTATCATATATTCTGGGCCTTTTCTTACAATTTCTAGCTTGGGCTCTGGCAATCTAAGGAGATGATTTCTTCGCGGATTTTTATCATATTCGAATAATTGTGGATGTTTTTTTACGAATATTGCTGCTTCGAGTATGTAAATACATGGCAGTGTTAATATTTTTTGATCGACAAAGAAGGGTCTGCAACTGTTACGTTGTCGGATGTTGTATATTATGCGCATGCATTTCTTCTGCATAATAAACAATTGGTCGGCATCAGTACTGTTGCCCCATAATATTACTCCATATCTTAGCCACGAATATGCGTATGCATAATATGCTGCTAAAGTTGTATTTATGTTAGTATTTATTTTTAATATTGTTAGGGCATATATGAATTGAGATAATTTGGTTTTGATTTTTGAAATGTGTGTTTTCCAGTTAAGGTGCGTATCTATATTTATTCCTAACAGGTTGTAGTTCTTTACTTCTACTATATGGAGGGTATTGGTTATTATATTTAAATCTAAAGGCTTTTTTTTGTATGTCATGAATTGGATAAGTTTTGTTTTTGTAATGTTTATTTCTAGATTATGTGCTGTTAGCCAGGTGTTTATATTAGAGTAGGTATTTATAATATTTGTGAGTGAATTTTCTTGATTGTTGCATTTAAAGAGTAATGATACGTCATCGGCAAAAAGTATGCATGTGGAATCTGTAATTTTGGGTAAGTTATTAATGAATATAAGAAATAGTATACATCCGAGTACACTACCTTGCGGGATGGAATTGTTAGTGGTGCGGATGTCTGACCGAATCTTTGTTATTATTGAATTTTGGTGGTGTTCAATTTGCACGAATTGTTTTCTGTTACCTAAATATGATTTAAGCCAATTAAGTGTTTTTCCTCTGATGCCTATCTCGAACAACTTTGAAAGTAATATATTATGTGGAACTTTGTCATATGCCTTCGTCATATCAAGTAGGATTCCAACAGAATTAGATTTATCCTTTAAATGATTTAGTATTTTTTGCGTATATTTATAAAGGGCTAGGATGGTAGATGAATCTTTGCGAAATCCGAATTGATTTTCATTCAATAATTTATATTTTTCTAGGAACTCTGAGATACGATTATATATGACTCGTTCAAATATTTTCGATACTGCTGGGAGAATAGAGATTGGCCTATAGCTATTTATATTTACGGAATTTCCATCCTTCTTTAGAATGGGTCTTATTTTAGCTATTTTCAGGCGGTCTGGGAAGCATTCTTCATCTATTGATAGATTAATCAGTTTTGTTATAGGCGGTATCAGTTCTTGGCAGCAATATTTTATGAGAGTAGGTGGAATATCATCTATTCCACTACTGTGTTTATTTCCTAGTCTCTTGATGATATTATTGACTTCTTTTTCGGTGACTGGTGACAAGTACATCGAGTTTGTGACTAAGGTTTTCCTGTGTTGTATAGATGTTGATTTAGTTAGGTTTGTGCTTCCTTCTCCTATTGATGCAAAAAAGTTGTTAAATACATTTGCAATCTGTACTGGTTCTTCTATGATTTTGTTGTTATCATTTAGGCTTAGTTTAATGTTATGAGATTTTTGTCGTGTATTTTTATTAGTTGTCTCTTTAATTATCGCCCACATAGTTTTTATTTTGTTATGAGATCGTTTCATTTTATTTACATTGTACATTTTTTTAGAGATTTTTATGCAAATTTTTAACTGTCTTCGATACTTGTCGTAGTGGGATTTAAGGACTTTATTTCGAGTTTGATTTAATAATATTTTAAGAGTTCTTTTGTGAAGGCAAGATGTTTTTAGTCCTTTGGTGATCCAATTATTTTTGCTTATGTGTCTTATTCTATTATTTTTGTACGGTATACACGTGTCGAGTATTTGTTTAATTTTATCGTCAAATGAATTGTAGTTTTCGTTGATACTCCGATCTACTTTTATCAGCTCGTCCCATTGAACTTTCATTAAAGCGTTATTAAAACGTTCCATATTTGTAGTGTTAAATCGTCTCTGCAATATAAAGGTATCAGGGGAGGGCCGAGTTGAAATGCCAGTACATTCAAATTGATAATTTATAGATTTATGGTCTGATAATCCGTAGTCTTTTATATTTACTGCACACTTTTTTATGAAGTTATTCGTGAATAGTAGATCTAAACAGGTTGAACTTTTGTTGGTATCTCTTGTGGATTCATGAACTTTTTGTATTAAGTTATGTTCTAGCATTGTATCAATAAGTTTTTGGTAGTGAATAGGTTTATTATTTTTATCTAAGTTGAAGTCTCCTCCTATTATAACGTGTTTTTTGTTGTTCAGCATCTTAATTTTTAACAATAATTTATCTATAAATGTAAAGAATGTTTCCATATCTCTATCTGCTCTATAAATATTAACTAATATTGCACTATGATCGGGCACTTCTATTGCACAACACTCTACAGTATGTTCTATAGACAGTTCTTGTATATCAGGTCGTGCTCTGAAGTGGATACCATCTCGAAGAAGAATGGCTACCCCGCCACCTCTATATGACTTGCGGTAGTAGGCTGACGCGAAGATGTAGTTCGGTATTTTAATAAGGTTCTTTTGGTCTTCTGTGATCCATGTTTCAGATAGACATATTGCTTGGATGCAGCTACTCGCTTCTTCTTCTTCTGTTAGTACACTTTCTAATAAGTGAACTTTATGTTTAATGCTTTGGATATTTTGGAATATCGTTGTAAAGTTATTTGCGAAATGTCTTCTTGGCTTCTTTGGGAAATGTCTGGTGTAGGTAATTTTTAACAATTTCTCTCTGGTCTTGATCAAGTTCTCTTTTCTTAGATTCACAGATCGTAGTTTCTAGAAGTGAGATATTCTTATCCTGTGATGGATCCTCTTGTGAGGATAAGGATTTTCTTACAGTGGGTTTTATTTGCAATTGGGCCGTATGTTCTTTACCATCTACGTATAACTTATTGTTGCGGATCACAGCATGTCTTCCATTTTCTCTTTCTAACATCAGCAATTTTGTTAGTGTTTTCCTCTTTTCTATACCGTTGTTGTCTAGGTATTCCGAAATTGCTAATCTGGTGTTCCTAAACCATTGTCCGTTCTGTAATATGTATTTACACATTCTCTTACTAATAAGTTCAATCACTAAAGGCCTTTTATAACCCCTTCTACCTATGCGAGTTAGCTCTTCTACATATCCTGTTAAGTCCACGTTCTGAATTTCTCGGAATACTTTTATTATTCGGCTATGCAGTTCAGTTAAATTTTCACCATGGTCTTCTAATCCATATAGTACGATCTTCTTGATATTGTCGCACTGCTGGACTTGTTCAGTCGGGATAGGGTTGGCGCTTGAGCTTAACTCGATAATCTGTTTTTTAAGGGTTGAATTTTCTTGTTCCAAATATTTAATATTTTTGTTTATTTGATCAATTTCAGTTTGAAAATTTGTTTGAATTTTGTTTGTATTCTGTTTACGAGACAAAAAATCCTGTTCTAAGTTATGTAATACAGTGTGTATTTCTTCCCTAATAGACGCCTTAATCTCTGTAATTTTTACAAGTATATGCTCCGTATTCCGTTCCAATTTTTGGTCCAACAGTAAGCTGATCTGTTCGAGTGTTATGCCATTGGTGTGTTTCGACTCTAATAGAGTAGCTTCTAAGGTATTTCCAAGAGCCGATGAGTACCCGTCTAGGATCTGTTCGTCGATCGATGTCTCAGAATCATTGGGTGTCGACGACTTCATTGCAGTTTTTTTGATGCGGCATGTCAGGTTGAGGCATTCTTTACATGTCCAGTAGCGCTCGAGGTCTTGGATGTGGGCTCTAAAATATTCTTTTGTTATATCCACACAAAAGTAGTGGAAGTGGAGTTTGCATTTGGTGCAATCTATAATTTCTGCTATTGCAATATGTTTGGTGCAAACTGTACAATTCCTCATTTTGATTGAGTATATTTTTGTTCTATTCACAGAATTAGACGAATTTTATCCAAGTAGTAATATATGTGTTGTGTTCTATTTTTAACTAGTGCTGCTATCTGTTGTGTAATATCCTGTACTTTTGCGACTGGGTCGATCCAGGCGGGATAATAGACGTAGCGCGTAGGACGAAGCTCGTAGTAAGCGTAGCAGTAGGAAGGTAGGTACTTAATTAATAAGTACTCGATTAATCACATAGATAGCGTTACCTGTCGTATTTCTCGATTCATTGACCTTTTCTTGTGTTTGTATATTAGGTTATAATTATGTTATGTGTATTATGATATTGAATTGTTGGATTATATTGTCACTATAAACGTCCACTGCATAGTAAAATGGTTTTACTCTTCGTTTTAGGTAGCTTTTCTTTCTTATTTTGCAGTAATTTTCACAAATCACTTAATTTTTTGTTTCACTTGTTAAGTCTATAAATGTTAAAATTAAAATTTTAAATTTTATTTTTAACATAATGACTCTGAACTCCGCCATGACAGTGTAAACATTACAATCGCTCCGTGATAAAATATTCATCAAAAATGGTAAAATCGTGTAAAGTGATATAAATGTGATTAAATTTTCAATATGAACATTTAATACTTTGATTTATATAATAGAACAAGCAAGATGTTTATTGATATAGACTTAACAAGTTAAACAAAAAATTAAGTGATTTGTGAAAATTACTGCAAAATAAGAAAGAAAAGCTACCTAAAACGAAGAGTAAAACCATTTTACTATGCAGTGGACGTTTATAGTGACAATATAACCCAACAATTCAATATCATAATACACATAACATAATTATAACCTAATATACAAACACAAGAAAAGGTCAATGAATCGAGAAATACGACAGGTAACGCTATCTATGTGATTAATCGAGTACTTATTAATTAAGTACCTACCTTCCTACTGCTACGCTTACTACGAGCTTCGTCCTACGCGCTACGTCTATTATCCCGCCTGGATCGACCCAGTCGCAAAAGTACAGGATATTACACAACAGATAGCAGCACTAGTTAAAAATAGAACACAACACATATATTACTACTTGGATAAAATTCGTCTAATTCTGTGAATAGAACAAAAATATACTCAATCAAAATGAGGAATTGTACAGTTTGCACCAAACATATTGCAATAGCAGAAATTATAGATTGCACCAAATGCAAACTCCACTTCCACTACTTTTGTGTGGATATAACAAAAGAATATTTTAGAGCCCACATCCAAGACCTCGAGCGCTACTGGACATGTAAAGAATGCCTCAACCTGACATGCCGCATCAAAAAAACTGCAATGAAGTCGTCGACACCCAATGATTCTGAGACATCGATCGACGAACAGATCCTAGACGGGTACTCATCGGCTCTTGGAAATACCTTAGAAGCTACTCTATTAGAGTCGAAACACACCAATGGCATAACACTCGAACAGATCAGCTTACTGTTGGACCAAAAATTGGAACGGAATACGGAGCATATACTTGTAAAAATTACAGAGATTAAGGCGTCTATTAGGGAAGAAATACACACTGTATTACATAACTTAGAACAGGATTTTTTGTCTCGTAAACAGAATACAAACAAAATTCAAACAAATTTTCAAACTGAAATTGATCAAATAAACAAAAATATTAAATATTTGGAACAAGAAAATTCAACCCTTAAAAAACAGATTATCGAGTTAAGCTCAAGCGCCAACCCTATCCCGACTGAACAAGTCCAGCAGTGCGACAATATCAAGAAGATCGTACTATATGGATTAGAAGACCATGGTGAAAATTTAACTGAACTGCATAGCCGAATAATAAAAGTATTCCGAGAAATTCAGAACGTGGACTTAACAGGATATGTAGAAGAGCTAACTCGCATAGGTAGAAGGGGTTATAAAAGGCCTTTAGTGATTGAACTTATTAGTAAGAGAATGTGTAAATACATATTACAGAACGGACAATGGTTTAGGAACACCAGATTAGCAATTTCGGAATACCTAGACAACAACGGTATAGAAAAGAGGAAAACACTAACAAAATTGCTGATGTTAGAAAGAGAAAATGGAAGACATGCTGTGATCCGCAACAATAAGTTATACGTAGATGGTAAAGAACATACGGCCCAATTGCAAATAAAACCCACTGTAAGAAAATCCTTATCCTCACAAGAGGATCCATCACAGGATAAGAATATCTCACTTCTAGAAACTACGATCTGTGAATCTAAGAAAAGAGAACTTGATCAAGACCAGAGAGAAATTGTTAAAAATTACCTACACCAGACATTTCCCAAAGAAGCCAAGAAGACATTTCGCAAATAACTTTACAACGATATTCCAAAATATCCAAAGCATTAAACATAAAGTTCACTTATTAGAAAGTGTACTAACAGAAGAAGAAGAAGCGAGTAGCTGCATCCAAGCAATATGTCTATCTGAAACATGGATCACAGAAGACCAAAAGAACCTTATTAAAATACCGAACTACATCTTCGCGTCAGCCTACTACCGCAAGTCATATAGAGGTGGCGGGGTAGCCATTCTTCTTCGAGATGGTATCCACTTCAGAGCACGACCTGATATACAAGAACTGTCTATAGAACATACTGTAGAGTGTTGTGCAATAGAAGTGCCCGATCATAGTGCAATATTAGTTAATATTTATAGAGCAGATAGAGATATGGAAACATTATTTACATTTATAGATAAATTATTGTTAAAAATTAAGATGCTGAACAACAAAAAACACGTTATAATAGGAGGAGACTTCAACTTAGATAAAAATAATAAACCTATTCACTACCAAAAACTTATTGATACAATGCTAGAACATAACTTAATACAAAAAGTTCATGAATCCACAAGAGATACCAACAAAAGTTCAACCTGTTTAGATCTACTATTCACGAATAACTTCATAAAAAAGTGTGCAGTAAATATAAAAGACTACGGATTATCAGACCATAAATCTATAAATTATCAATTTGAATGTACTGGCATTTCAACTCGGCCCTCCCCTGATACCTTTATATTGCAGAGACGATTTAACACTACAAATATGGAACGTTTTAATAACGCTTTAATGAAAGTTCAATGGGACGAGCTGATAAAAGTAGATCGGAGTATCAACGAAAACTACAATTCATTTGACGATAAAATTAAACAAATACTCGACACGTGTATACCGTACAAAAATAATAGAATAAGACACATAAGCAAAAATAATTGGATCACCAAAGGACTAAAAACATCTTGCCTTCACAAAAGAACTCTTAAAATATTATTAAATCAAACTCGAAATAAAGTCCTTAAATCCCACTACGACAAGTATCGAAGACAGTTAAAAATTTGCATAAAAATCTCTAAAAAAATGTACAATGTAAATAAAATGAAACGATCTCATAACAAAATAAAAACTATGTGGGCGATAATTAAAGAGACAACTAATAAAAATACACGACAAAAATCTCATAACATTAAACTAAGCCTAAATGATAACAACAAAATCATAGAAGAACCAGTACAGATTGCAAATGTATTTAACAACTTTTTTGCATCAATAGGAGAAGGAAGCACAAACCTAACTAAATCAACATCTATACAACACAGGAAAACCTTAGTCACAAACTCGATGTACTTGTCACCAGTCACCGAAAAAGAAGTCAATAATATCATCAAGAGACTAGGAAATAAACACAGTAGTGGAATAGATGATATTCCACCTACTCTCATAAAATATTGCTGCCAAGAACTGATACCGCCTATAACAAAACTGATTAATCTATCAATAGATGAAGAATGCTTCCCAGACCGCCTGAAAATAGCTAAAATAAGACCCATTCTAAAGAAGGATGGAAATTCCGTAAATATAAATAGCTATAGGCCAATCTCTATTCTCCCAGCAGTATCGAAAATATTTGAACGAGTCATATATAATCGTATCTCAGAGTTCCTAGAAAAATATAAATTATTGAATGAAAATCAATTCGGATTTCGCAAAGATTCATCTACCATCCTAGCCCTTTATAAATATACGCAAAAAATACTAAATCATTTAAAGGATAAATCTAATTCTGTTGGAATCCTACTTGATATGACGAAGGCATATGACAAAGTTCCACATAATATATTACTTTCAAAGTTGTTCGAGATAGGCATCAGAGGAAAAACACTTAATTGGCTTAAATCATATTTAGGTAACAGAAAACAATTCGTGCAAATTGAACACCACCAAAATTCAATAATAACAAAGATTCGGTCAGACATCCGCACCACTAACAATTCCATCCCGCAAGGTAGTGTACTCGGATGTATACTATTTCTTATATTCATTAATAACTTACCCAAAATTACAGATTCCACATGCATACTTTTTGCCGATGACGTATCATTACTCTTTAAATGCAACAATCAAGAAAATTCACTCACAAATATTATAAATACCTACTCTAATATAAACACCTGGCTAACAGCACATAATCTAGAAATAAACATTACAAAAACAAAACTTATCCAATTCATGACATACAAAAAAAAGCCTTTAGATTTAAATATAATAACCAATACCCTCCATATAGTAGAAGTAAAGAACTACAACCTGTTAGGAATAAATATAGATACGCACCTTAACTGGAAAACACACATTTCAAAAATCAAAACCAAATTATCTCAATTCATATATGCCCTAACAATATTAAAAATAAATACTAACATAAATACAACTTTAGCAGCATATTATGCATACGCATATTCGTGGCTAAGATATGGAGTAATATTATGGGGCAACAGTACTGATGCCGACCAATTGTTTATTATGCAGAAGAAATGCATGCGCATAATATACAACATCCGACAACGTAACAGTTGCAGACCCTTCTTTGTCGATCAAAAAATATTAACACTGCCATGTATTTACATACTCGAAGCAGCAATATTCGTAAAAAAACATCCACAATTATTCGAATATGATAAAAATCCGCGAAGAAATCATCTCCTTAGATTGCCAGAGCCCAAGCTAGAAATTGTAAGAAAAGGCCCAGAATATATGATAATAAAACTTTATAACAAAATACCCATAGACATAAAAAATGAAACCAAACATACATCCTTTAAAAATAAACTAAAAACATTTCTTATCCTAAAATCATATTACACTATAGACGATTTCTTGAACGATAATGTAAAGTAACATACCTAAACAATTAAAAATAATATGTTCATATCTCTATTTAAGGAAGCATTGTAAATAGATACTTAACTAATAAGTACTAAATAATAAATAATAAATACTAAATAATAAATACTAAATAATAAATAAATAATAAGTAAATGTCATATTTAGTTCTGAAAAATAGTTCCTAATTAGTATTAAGTAACCTAATTAAGTAATAGAATAGAAGTTAATATGTACACTATTTTTTAATAATTATATACTTACTTATTACTTAGATACCTGATAAACCTGTCATGTCAAGGTTTATTATAAATGCCATACCCTAGTTACAGGGTCCATGTAAATGTATACTTATAATAAGGACACTTTTATATGGTTTGCATGAATAAATAAATAAATAAAATAAAAAAATAAAATAATTCATTGTCCCAGATAACAGCGTGTTTTTAAAAATATTTTTTACATATAATTTATTTAATATCATATAGGCTAGTTTGACCACTTTCTCACCTGTTGGTAAGTGATGATGCGGTCGAGGATGGTAGCACGCTAGGCCTAGAATGGGAACTGGCTCTCAATGATAGCTGCCGAAACACATTAGATGTTTGGCGACAGATTTTCTAACTTGGCGTTGATAAGATGATATTTAGCTGTATTCGTATTTTTTATAGCAGCAAATAAGCATACGATACGACCCAACTGATGGTAATTGGTTACCACCGCCTATTGTCACCTGTGCAATACAAGAAGCAATACCAGTTGGTTGCCTGCTCTTTTGAAAGAGGAATCTGTTAGCTCTCCTTTTGAAGCAGCTCAGATCAATCTTCTGCAGGAAAACGTCGGGAGGATGGGTCATACGATACCTTGCAGGTTTGCAGGAAGAAAAACCGTTCATATCACGTTGTATGGAAGGAAATAGAAGACGGCAGTGAGACAGGCACTGGATCCATTCACAAAGCGATGCTGCACGTTTTACGTCGGCGGTTAAAATAATCTATACTAATATTATAAAGAGAGAACATTTGTATTTTTGTATTTTTGTATGTTTGTAATGATTTGGCTCAAAAACTTCTGAACCGATTTAAAAAATTCTTTCACTAATACATAGAATGGACTTTCGGAATGAAAATAGGCTATATATTATCCCGTTTAAATCAAAGGTACATTCGTGGAGACCTAATTTGCAACCTAAGTCGGCAAAAAAACGGTCGAAAAAACACGTTTCTTACGAACGCTGCTTAATTGAAAATAGATAGAAGAATATTTTCTATGCAAGAGTTGTACAACTTAATAAGACCTACAAAAAAGTCCGCGACAGCATATGTCTATCTCTTAAAGTTGACTCACAGTAACCATTTTAATCTTAAAATTTTTGTTAAAAAATATTACATAACTTCCAAGGCTATTTTCAAGTATATAGTATTAATCCTTATCCCAATAATTACATTAATTAGCTTGGCCACATATTATAGATTAAAATTGTCCTTTACAGTATATAATTCAAATGAAAACTCTAGAAGATATCACGAATTTCACAAACACGCATCGCAAAATTAATAAAATATTTGCAGTGAAACCACAGATTAGGTCATAGTTACTACGAAAATATTATTAGAAGCTTAGCTTTTCTGTACATCCCCACCGATCACAATCAATTTGAAGTCAATATAGTTTAATAATATGCTTCCATGTTTTTACAATATCGTTGAAGAAGAAGATTTTCGAATTGATCAGACCTATGAAAGTTGATTTCATAGCGCAATTAACTAGAAAAAAGCTCATAGCAATCAATCGCAATTTATAACGATTGAACGAATTTTCTTTAATCAAAGCTAAGAAAACACTCGATGAAGACATCTATTAAACAAAAAAAAACTATCAATAATAAAAACAAAATCGGCTCATCCGGTTAGGTGCTAAGATGCTACAGACAGACACACAGATGCACACGTTAAACGTATATTACCCCTACATTTTGCGTCGGGGAACGCGTAAGGTTACGGCGGCAGATGTTCACCTTTTTTTTAATATCTTATAGGCTAGCGTTTGACCACTATCTCACCTGTTGGTAAGTGATGATGCGGTCGAAGATGGTAAGCACGCTAGGCCTAGACTGGGGAACTGGCTCTCAAGGATAGCTGCCGGAACACATTAGATGTTTTTGGCGACAGATTTTCTAACTTGAGGGTGGTAGTTGGCCAGGCGGACACTAGATAGTGTCCTACCACCATGCGGGGGTTCTTGGTTTCTTAACGATGTTTTCCTTCACCGGAGGGCCACTGTGAGAAGCGCACATAAATTTTTCGATGGAAAAATCCATTGGTGCACGGTAAGGTTTGAACTCGGTACCTCGGCATCAAAGCCGACCGTTCTCCCGATTACGCCACCGGGTCCGGGCTCCTTGGTGGTAAGCTACTTTTTGGTAGATTTAATGATCCCACTACCACTGTACGAAAACTCATGATTCATGAATGCACATAAAACTTTCATTGGTAGGTATATAGCTAGGATTAGAACCAACGACCGTCGGGTCAGAATCAGGGTAACTATCCTTTACGCTAAAGGGCCGTCCAATTTCACTACGTAAGTATTATAAAACAAAGTCCATAACTGCGTCTGTCTGTCTGTTCGCAATAATCTCAATAGCTACTGAACGGATTATCATGCGGTTTTCACCAATAGCCAGAGTGTTTATGAGGAAGGTTTAGGTGCATAATTCGTTAAGGTTTTGTGTAAATTGGATGAATTATGACGATGGTTGTTAAATATGTTCATATTTTATATTCGATGCAACAAACTGATGCAAATTTTGTAGGCATATATGTTCTACCCGTGCGAAGCCGGGGCGGGCTGCTAGTATAATATAACTTAAGATCGTTTACAAAACGAAAAAACCGACTTCATATGCCGCGATAGTGAAAATATCTACTAGTCATGATGATGTCATAATAATAATAATATTTTATGGGTAAATACTTTTTTATTAAAAAGTATATCGTCATCGAGGTATCAAATTTGTTTAAATGTTGTATCTCCATATCTCCGGAGATAATTGTCATATCTCGATAAAATTCAAAGTGGATCAAACGGGAGGCATAATCTTTCAAACAAAAAAAACTTAAAACTTCAAATCGGTTAAGACTTGACGGAGGTCTGAGGTAACAAACATTAAAAAAATATACAGTCGAATTGATGACCTCCTCCTTTTTTGCAAAGTCGTTTAAATATGTAAGTACCTACCTACCTACCTTATATTACTCACTTAAAACTATGAGTACGCTCATTTTAATGTTTTGGTAATTTAAAGTCATTAACACTTTGCTATCGCGAGGGATTAAAATCTATGTCGCGTTCAAAATAATCGCGTATATTCTATACGATAATATTTTGAAATCGATGAACTGTAAAACATACAAACACACATGACCTTTCCCTTGAACAGTGGCACTGTACGTATTACTGTTATTTATTATGTGGCACTGGCTATTTTACTTTTTTAACCGACTTCAAAAAAAGGAGGAGGTTTCTCAATTCGACCGTATATTTTTTTTTTTTTTTTTTTTTTTTTTTTTTTATGTTTGTTCGCGGATAACTTCGTCGTTTATGAACCGATTTCGATAATTCTTTTTTTGTTCGAAAGGAGATATCCCAAGTGTGGTACCATGGTAATTTTATTGAGGTATGATAAGTATCTCCAGAGATATTGAGATAAACATCTCAAAATTGGTACTGAAAATGAATAGCGCGGCATTGAAGTCGGTTGTTTTTTAGTTTTTAAACGATATTATTTACTTTACACTCATGACCTAGCAATTCAAACTCAATCATAAAGCGTGCACATGGCAAGTACCTATATATTTACGCCGTGAAGATTATTTTCAGAGAGGCCCTGAGATACATCAGAAAGGCCCAAAAAAAGGGATTTGTCGCCGAAAACAACAGTGAAAAACATCGTCCACTTGCCACCACACAATTTGGGGGATGAGGCTTTGCTCATCATGCATAAAAATCTGTAGGCTGGAATGTGTCCGAATCCTATCTTAGATACTGCCATTACAATCTCACTTCAAGAAACAAAGAGCCGAAGATCGGGCTCAGTGGCGTATCTTGGGGGCCTGGGCCTACGTCCAGCAGTGGACTGATGCCGGCTGATGATGATGATGAATCTCCTTTCTGTTTAAGATCCAATTATCTAACCATAACCACGATGAACTCAAGAGATGTTTATTTTTTTTTTCTTTGTGTTCTCTCATCAAAATATGAAAGACTAGCCAAGGGGCACAGGCCCCTTTGCTTCGCCCGCGTTAATAAGTATATCAGGCTATACAAAATTTCAGCTAAATCAGTCCAGCCGTTTGACCGTGAAGAAGTATCAAACAAATTAAATAAACAAACTGACTTTCGCATTTATAATACACAAGTAGTAATATATGTGTTGTGTTCTATTTTTAACTAGTGCTGCTATCTGTTGTGTAATATCCTGTACTTTTGCGACTGGGTCGATCCAGGCGGGATAATAGACGTAGCGCGTAGGACGAAGCTCGTAGTAAGCGTAGCAGTAGGAAGGTAGGTACTTAATTAATAAGTACTCGATTAATCACATAGATAGCGTTACCTGTCGTATTTCTCGATTCATTGACCTTTTCTTGTGTTTGTATATTAGGTTATAATTATGTTATGTGTATTATGATATTGAATTGTTGGGTTATATTGTCACTATAAACGTCCACTGCATAGTAAAATGGTTTTACTCTTCGTTTTAGGTAGCTTTTCTTTCTTATTTTGCAGTAATTTTCACAAATCACTTAATTTTTTGTTTCACTTGTTAAGTCTATATCAATAAACATCTTGCTTGTTCTATTATATAAATCAAAGTATTAAATGTTCATATTGAAAATTTAATCACATTTATATCACTTTACACGATTTTACCATTTTTGATGAATATTTTATCACGGAGCGATTGTAATGTTTACACTGTCATGGCGGAGTTCAGAGTCATTATGTTAAAAATAAATGTTAAAATTAAAATTTTAAATTTTATTTTTAAAATTAAAATGTTAAAAATAAATTTTAGTAAGTATTTGACATGTAGGTACTTACCTATATTCTTAAAAGCTTGAAGCACTACCCGTTTTTCAGGCTAGGTAATTACTATACTTCAGTGCCTCAAGCTTTTAAAATATGGGTAAGTACCTACACGCCAAATACTTACTAGAATTTATTTTTAACATTTTAGTTCATTGTCCCAGATAACAGCTTGTTTTTAAAAATACTTTTTACTTATAATTTATTTTTAACTTTTTAGTAGGTAGTTAAAGATACCGATTACCTACCTACTACCTAAGTATTTAAGAGAAGGCATGATGTTTTAAAATATTCTACGGATATTTGATGTGATTATGGGTGAACTGCTCTTCAAGGAAAATCAATCGTCTCGGTGGGACTTTATAACACAAATGTCATGGCCACCTTACAGCTTCATCATCAGACCCTAGATATTATCTAGGTGTAAAGTTCTCTTCAAGACGAATCAATCGAGCCCAAACTCGGCAGAGTTACGTTGATTTATCACAGAGATGCCGTGGCCACCTTCCAGCTTCATCATCAGACCCTGGATATCATCTAGGTGAAAAGTTCTCTTCAAGACGAATCAATCGAGCCCAAACTCGATAGGGTTATGTTGATTTATCACAGAGATGCCGTGGCCACCTTCCAGCTTCATCATCAGAACCTGGATATCATCTAGGCGTAAAGTTATCTTCAAGACAAATCAATCGAGCCCAAACTCGGTGGGGTTATGTTGTTTTATCACAGAGATGCCGTGGCCACCTTCCGTCGCCATCATCAGACCAGCTCCATGGTACCATATCATTGTATTGTCACCGAAGATACACAAGTACACCAAATTTGAGACCAATCGGACATCGGGAGGTGGGTCTAATTTAGCTTCCAAGATTTCACCCGAACAAACATAGTGACATACATACTTGTAAAAAATGTAAATTAAATAATAATTTAATCTAATTTTGTCTCCAAAACAAAGGGACATCAGCTAATTCCAAACTTAAAATGTGTCATGTCTTATTAAAACTATTTTAATATTTCCAAAAGTGATTGCCCGATAACAATAAAATACTATTAGGTTTTGGTATTAGTAAAATAATAAAGTCGTAGAGGTTAAAGCGCATTTAACAACAACACCAACAAATCTTTATCTGCCTATAAGATAGGCATTGATTAATTAGTATAAAAACTCAGTGGTTTTACAGCTGAAGTATCAGTTATTTCCCAGCAGTGGAACTAAATAACTACCATGTATTATACAGTGATATTATTTATGGTGGTCTTTACCCATATCACCAATGGTAAGACATTTTAACCGACTTCACAAAAAAGTCTACACTAAACTGCTTTTACATTCCCATTTCTATAATAATAGAAGGGATTATCTGCGAACAGAATAGAACCAATTTTTTACCGACTTCATAAAAAAAAGGAGGAGATTCTCAATATAGGTGGTTTTTAGGGTTCCGTACCCAAAGGGTACCAACGGAACCCTATTACTGAGACCACAGAATAATGAATAGTACAAGTACTGAGACTCCGCTGTCCGTCTGTCTGTCTGTCTGTCTGTCTGTCTGTCTGTCTGTCCATCTGTCACCAAGCTGTATCTCATGAGCCGTGATAGTTACACATTTGAAATTTTCACAGATAATGTATTTCTGTTGCCGCTATAACAACAAATACTAAAAACAGAATAAAGTTAAAGATAATAGAGGGTCCCCATACAAGAAACGTGTTTTTTCGGCATTTCACGCCATCTATGAACGCTTAGTTAGGTAAACGTCCCATTGATGGCGTTATATTGAAATGTCGATCCCTAACACCTTTGTTAGACGTTAGATGGCGTTATGAGAAACGAAATGTTTATTAATTATTATTTTTTGCTGGCGAAAAATGTTAGTGGTAACTTTTTGCTCGATCTTATAAAATACTGTAGTGTGGTACGGAACCCTACGAGTGCGAGTCCGACTTGCACTTTGCCAGTTTATTTTGTTTGTTACCTCATAACTCAACTCCGTCATTTTGTTTGAAAGAGTACCTATGCTTCCCGTTTGTTCCCATTGTAATATTGTCGAGATCTGATAGATCTATCAGTATCCCTGGAGATATATATCTTGGGAGATATAGATATCTCCAGAGATATGGAGATAAACACCTCAAACTTAGTACCTGCTGAAAATGACTAGCGCGGCATTTAAGTCATTTTAACCGACTTTACAAAAAAGGAGGAGGTTCTCAATACGACAATTAAAAAAAAAAAATTACCTCAGAATTACGCCGATTTAAAAAAAAATGTTGTTTGAGAGATTATGCCTCCCGACTCCCGTTTGGTCCGATTCAAATTTTATAGAGATCTGACAATTATCTCCGGAGATATGGAAATAAACAATATAAACAAATTGGATACCTTGATGACATGATTATGGCTAGTGGATATTTTTACTATCGCGGCATGTGAAGTCGGTTTTTTTCATTCTGTACGATCATACATTATTTTATTCCAGGATCTCCTCTAGAAACTCTGACAGGCCACGGACTGGATGCTTCTTCGGGGGTCCATCTAGAAGCTCCTCCAGGAGTCGAGCCAGAGGTTCTTTCAGAAGAAAATCTAGTAGCTCCTTTAATGCCCCTGGAGGATGAATCGGCAGATTTCTCCCAGTTCTTCAACAATCGCATCGTGGGTGGGTCTAATGCTGCTAAAGGTGCTGCTCCTCACATGGTAGCGCTAGTGGTGGGCTGGTATTGGAAGTCCTTCATCTGTGGAGCCTCCATCATCTCCGAGTGCCATATCTTGACGGCTGCTCATTGTGTACCTTTACAGTGGGATGGAACTATATCTAGGTAAGTGATCATCATCAGGTGGCTGGCAAGAGAAGGGAGAGATTAGCTGAGGATCGTGCTCTTGGAGAGGCCTATGTCCAGCAGTAGCAGTAGATTAGTATAGGCTGATAATGATAAATTGATCATGACTGAGCCCCTTTTTAAGGTCTCGTGTTAAACGAATAATTTAAGATCGTTTACAAGACGAAAAAACCGACTTCGTTTGCAGAAGGGATCACAAAAACGAAAACGTCATCCATGTTATTACATACTTTTGTTGAAATGTTGATTTTTAGGGTTCCGCACCCAAAGGGTAAAACGGGACCCTATTACTAAGACTCGGCTGTCCGTCTGTCTGTCTGTCTGTCTGTCTGTCTGTCTGTCCGTCTGTCACCAGGCTGTATCTCATTAACCGTGATCGTTAGACAGTTCAAATTTTCACAGATAGTGTATTACTGTTGCCGCTAGAACAACAAATACTAAAAACAAAATAAAGTTATAAATTAAAGGGGGTCCCCATACAAAAAACTTGTTTTTAAACGCCATCTATAAGACCTTCATGGGTGTCATCTGGGTGTTAACAACTCATTCGTGTTTGTTAAGCAAACAACCTTTCTAATAAGTTTCGGCAAAATGACATAGATGGCGCTAGTAAACGAGCCCCGTCTTTCTAGATCGCGACCAAACAAAATATTCTTGGTAATATCAATTAATCAAATATGAGGTTGAAACTCTGTATGTTTCGTATTGTACGGAACCCTCCCTAAGTGTGCGATAAGAGACGCGATTATGACTGGCACTTGGCCAGTTTTATTTTTAAAGCGCTGCCTCTAAGTTATGACCTACCAAACAAAGAAATAATAATTTAAATTAATTCATAACTGGAGAGTAACCGCGTAGCAAACTCAGTTGTTTATCTTTGTGTATGTCTGTCATGACAGTCAAGACCTATAATTTCTCAGGAACAATTATAATTACCTATGTGTGTATATCGCGAATATCCTATTTGTATACCTATTGGTGCACTGCTAGGATATGAACTTACGACCTCCGGGTTTGAAGACAAGCTATGGACTTTGACTATCGTTCACACCAAGGGGCCGACAAGATGAATAACTTAGAGTGTTTCTAAACTAGTTCTTTTTCCAGCACCTTCCACGGTCGCGTGGGTTCCAACCACTGGGACGACGGAACCATCGTTACGCTGGCAGATGCCATCCTCCACCCGGAATATGACTATTTTAACATCAAGAACGACGTCGCTGTCCTTGTCACCGTGACGAAGATCCAGTTGAACAAG
Organism: Cabera pusaria; assembly: GCA_954871355.1. Classification (NCBI taxonomy): domain Eukaryota; kingdom Metazoa; phylum Arthropoda; class Insecta; order Lepidoptera; family Geometridae; genus Cabera; species Cabera pusaria. The sequence continues at coordinate 24,149,634 of OX940900.1, forward strand.
AAAGTCGCCGTTATAGCCCTCAACTTTAATTATATTCAGGGAGGGGAGAAGGCCTTTGTTACTGGATGGGGCACGCAGAGGGTAAGCAATAAGTTAAATAATCTTATATGTATCCCACGCCTCGATACACTATTTGTGTCAACATTGATTCAACATTAACCTAGCAGAGTTTTTTAGTAGTTCCTCTGATTCTTCATCTCTGATCTGGCTGATCCTTCGAGCATTGGTAAATGCTCGAAGGGCTGATCGTGATACGGTAGCAGATTACGTTTAGTGGACGCTGTGTCAGCGGTTAGCCAATTAGAGAGATTAGACGAAAGTTGGTGGCATTCATTTGGAATTCATTTCATCATATTATGGCACTGCAACTGTTTAGGCTTGGCTGATAGTTGTCACTTGTGAGTAATGAGAAAGGGAGATGATTACATATATTTAAGATAGTTTAAAAACTAAAACAACCGACTTCCATGCCGCGCGAGTCAATTTCAGTAGCAAGTTTGAAATGTTTACCGTCACATCTCTGAAGATACTTATCAGATCACGATGAAATTACAACGGAATGACCTCGAAAATGTAGCCTATCGACTAAAAAAAGAATCATTCGAATCAATTCACAATTGACGGAGTAATCGCGTAACATACGTACAAAAAAAAAACAACATACAGACGAATTGAGAACCTCCTCCTTTTGGAAGTCGGTAGAAAATATAAATGACTCACTCTCTGATACTCATTAATGTATTATGGCTTCTTTCCAGCTGTGGGGAGCGACACCGAGGGAGCTGCAGATTCTGTACTTGTCGATCATCTCACACAAGCAATGCGTGAAGGGGCTCTATGCAGCCGTCGCCGAGTGGGGAGGGTCAGCACCACACGTGGACTCTGTCCTCGAGATCTGCACCTTCCACTCTGCTGGACATGGCATGTGTCACGTGAGTACCACTTGTGTCGGTCTGCTAGGATTGCTTTGCAGAAATTTGAATTAAGTTCATACCAACATAATATCGTTTAAAAACTAAATAAAAAACAACCGACTTCAATGCCGCGCTATTCATTTTCAGTACCAATTTTGAGATGTTTATCTCAATATTTTTGGAGATACTTATCATACCTCGATAAAATTACCATGGTACCACACTTGGGATATCTCCTTTCGAACAAAAAAGAATAATCGAAATCGGTTCATAAACGACGAAGTTATCCGCGAACAAACATAAAAAAAAACGGTCGAATTGAGAAACCTCCTCTTTTTTTTGAAGTCGGTTAATAAAAGTTTTTTAATAAGGATATCCGAACTTAATTCAAATGTCTGCCAATGAATCCTAAGTAGTATCATAAGAAGTAGGCATTGGTGTGTACCAAGGCCTATGATGGATCCGAGCCTGTCAGAAATTGGAAGACAGTAGTGAGCATTGGGAATGGGTGGTTAGCTCAGCCACTTAGCACCACCTAGGTGCCTAGGTAGGGGCACAGTAAGGCGACAATGGGTGACAATGAGCCACAAAGTTAAATATATATATTTGAAGTAAAAACTAGAGCTAGAGAGCAGAGCTAGCCTATAAAATATTAAAAACATCATAAGCTGTAAATCGATAGATTTTTGCGCGTCACTGTACCTACTGTGTAAATGTTGAGTCTCACAAGCCCTGGGTAACACGGATTCCTTTCAAACCGAAAAACATTTCTGTTTCTAAGTTGTATGTTAAATTTATAGTTAACAGACAAAATAGTGGTACCATCCCAGGTGGACTAGCAGATCTCCTACCATGTTTTCTTTTTCAGGGTGATTCTGGCAGCGCTCTGGTGTTGGTAAAGTCCGGGTGTCAAGTGGGCATCGTGTCTTGGGGCATCCCTTGCGCACGCGGCGGCCCAGATGTCTACTGTAGAATCTCTGGCTTTGAAAAATTCATCCAAAAAATTCTGAAATGCACTACGTGCGGAAAGAAGCACGATAATGTTATACAATCGTCTCCTATTCTAGAGTGATTTATTACACCTACTTTTTATTTTTATTATTTGTTTTGTTGTGATTTAACTGTGTATGTGAATAAAAATGTATAAAACTCATTATTTTGTTTCAATTGTTTATGCGTCATGCGGCTTGAGTTAAAATACATAATTGTTTTAGGTACTTCTCCGAGAGTAGGGTTAGGTATATCAAGCGAGTGAACTATAATCTACTAAATAAACTAAAATATCCGTGAATGTAAAAATGAAATAGTTTGTATTTAGGTAAATACTAGTACGTCGTACGACCCGCGGCTTCGCCCGTGTTGATAACTACTTTAATTTATTTAAATCTTTTCTTTTATTAATACACTTTCTTTCATAACAAGACAAAAAAAAAATAGCCACCCATTCTTTTTCGTGACCAAAGGAAAAAGGGATTCAATTTTATAAAACCAGAAAAACCATAATGTATTTCAGACTTTGTTACCCCATTTCATGCATTTATGGGTTGAATTTTGCAAATGTCTGAAACACGTATGTAAATACGTAAAATTCATTTTACTGTGGATGGTGTTTAAATGTACTTACCAAGTAAATTTGTACCGCCTGTTCATCCCCGTCGATTATACCACAAATGTCATCAACGTACCTTTTCCATAGTTTAATGGAGTACGGCGCAGTTTCGATGGCTTGGTTCTGTCTCTTTCCATTTCGTAAGTAAAATGAATTTTACTTACAAAATGGAAAGAGACAAAAATATTGCTTTCCCAGATGTATATATTAAAATAAGAGAAGACGGTTCCGTCAGCCACTCTGTTTACAGAAAAGAGACTCACACTGACCGCTACCTAAATGCTAACTCGCATCATCACCCGCGTCACCTGAACTCTGTGGTAACTACTCTCACTGACCGCGCATATTATTTATGTGATGAGGAACATTTACAAGAAGAACTACGACATGTGAGTAGCGTGCTACGGAGAAACGGGTACAAAGGCAAGATTCTACCACCCAGACACACACGCCAACGTGAGATCCACCATAGGGCGGGCAGAACGACAGCCGGCGTACTTACCTACCGTACGTAAAAGGAGTTACAGATAAAGTTGCTAATATACTGCAAAAATATTCAGTAAAGACCATCTTTACTCCTTGGAAGAAACTGGCTTAACTCTTACGTACACCAAAGGACGTGTTTCCTTTAGAAAAACCGGGGGTCTACAAGATCAGTTGCAGCTGTGGGAGCTCCTATATAGGCCAAACGAAACGCACCGTTGCATGCCGGAAAAAGGAGCACATTAAGGCAGTCAGAGAAAATGACTCACATAAATCTGCAATAGGGGAACACTTATTGGACTCTGGCACCAACCATTGGATTGAGTTAAACAATCCTCAGATACTTTCGACGGAACGCCACTACATACCAAGATTGGTTAGAGAAGCGATTGAAATAACTAAATTCAAAAAATTCAATCTTTAGGATGGGTTCAAACTGTCGAATATCTGGCGTCCAGTGGTAGGTCTGTGTCAGCCTCATACAAAATATAAAGTCCACCACAAGAAGCGTGAAGATACTGTGAGTTTTGTGTGTCGTGAACGAGTTTCATCGATAACAAATGGTAGGGGCACCGAACGACCGAAACGAGTAATAAAACTGGCCAAGTGCGAGTCAGACTTTTGTCCCGCACACGGAGGGTTCCGAACCGAACACCAACTAAGTAAACGTTAACACAAAGGTAGAATAGTATTATATAGTAGTAATAGTAATAGTAGTAATAGTAATAGTAGTAATTAATATTATTAAATATCTGGTTGACCGAGCTTTGCTCGGTATTTTTTGCCACTTAAACAGACATATATGACTCTTCCCGACATCTATTGACGAATAATAATACTATTTTTTTTAATTGAGAGCCACTAACTGCTTTACCAACACAGTAACACTAAAGCTACTTCTACTCGCCAATAGATGTCAAGAAGAGTAATATTTTAAGTTGATTATCAATAAAGTTGATTATTGAAAACACGAATAAAACAACATCTTCTGAAAATGATTCCTAGCTAGATCGATTTATCGCCCCCGAAATCCCCTGTATACTAAATTTTATTTAATCGTTGGAGCCGCTTCCGAGATTCAGATTAAAGTAAAGACGATAGCGCCATCTTTGATGCTAGATAGGTGGCGTTGCGCTATCGAAAAAAACTTTTTTTAAACTTTTCTTTAATTTTTAACTTTGTTGTGTGAACTGTGAAAATTTCAACGGTCTAACTATCACGGTTCATGAGATACAGCTAGGTGACAGACGGACAGACAGACAGACAGACAGACAGACGGACAGCGAAGTCTCAGTAATAGGGTTCTGTTGGTTTGTCCCTTTGGGTACGGAACCCTAAAAATAGTTCCTCCCGAATTGAGAACCTTCTTTTTTGAAGTCGGTTATATAAATCTACGTTATAATACCTAACTATTGTCCAAAATGTAACATTTTTAATGATTTGCGATTGACGAACAAATTAACGATTTCTTCATTTTTAGGGTTCCGTACCCAAAGGGTAAAACGGGACACTCCGCTGTCCGTCTGTCTGTCTGTCTGTCTGTCTGTCTGTCCGTCTGTCACCAGGCTATAGCTCATTAACCGTGATAGTTAGACAGTTGAAATTTTCACAGATGGTGTATTTCTGTTACCGCTAGAACAACAAATACTAAAAACAAAATAAAGTTAAAAATTAAAGGGTGTCCCCATACAAAAAAGTGTTTTTAAACGCCATCTATCTAATTAGTTTCGGCAAAATGACATAGATGGCGCTAGTAAACGAGCCCCGTCTTTCTAGATCGCGACCAAACCAAATATTCTTGGTAATATCAATTAATCAAATATATGAGGTTGAAACTCAGTTGTGTTTCGTATTGTACGGAACCCTCCCTAAGTGTGCGATAAGAGACGCGATGTTGACTCGCACTTGGTCAGTTTTATTAATATTTTAAATATACGTGTGATAAATACACTATTAGGTATTAATTACATCATATTTGTCTAGCTTGCTTGCAGCATATTTGTCACTGGCTAAATAAACAAAATGCGCTAAATCAAATCATAAAAATTAAAAAGTTCAATACCCTGCTGCCCTTCGAGCATTGGTAAATGCTCGAAGCTGCTGCCTGTTGCTTCGAGCATTTACCAATGGAGATGTTAACGTTGTAATCCGCAAACATTTTTTTCTGCCGATACTTACGGGGTGTGCAATGCGTGTTTACCTCGGTAAACACGCATTGCACACACAGAAATCACTCACTTTAACGATCCCGCACACTAGCTTGAAACACGCACACAGTATTAAAAATACAGCGTAGTTACGCACGCACTCACGCTCATATGGCCAAAAATGGCCAGCAGAGGGGTACGCCTTGCGTTAACATCTCATTTGGTAAATGCTCGAAGGCCTGAAAAAGTCAAAAACTGTTAAGAAGATTAGCGACGAGTTTTGGCGGGAACGTGGAAAAGTGTGTGTGATCTCATTGTATTTTTTCCTGAAATGTGTGTTCTTCCGCGAGTTCATGTGTAATAAATGTGGATTATTAACCATTAAGTGCCGGTGAATGTGTGCGAGTGTAGGGAAACAGCACAATGTTGAAAAACATGCTATTTGCGTTCTCACCAAAATTCCACTGAAAATCTTCAGTAAACACCTTTACTAAACATCTTTACTGAAGGTATGACTTAGACTAGACTTTTACTTGAAAACTGACCTGAAATGTGACTTTGACCCATCTCTACGACTTTAAATTCATAAAAATTGAAGAATTTCAATACCTGACACTGGCTAAATACACTAATCGTGTAGAGCCATAAAAACAAAACAAAAAAAATATTAGCGAATAGCGACGCTAAAGCGACGAATTAAGGCTCAATTTAAATTGCTGGCTTAGAAATAATTAATGTAAACAATCTTCTGTCAAAAGGTCAAAAATATTCTAAATTTTCATTTTTCAGCTAACTTTTTTTGTAAATTCGTATTTTATTTGGAATAGGTACTTATTGGATGAAAAATATTGTGGTCAATTTGTTACATAAGTTTTTTTTAATGGAGTCAATCACAAAGATCCAAAATTTTGAGGGTAGTTTAATAAAATGTGTTTCTACCTGTTTCACGAGAGATGTATACCTTCTTCTACATTTTTCTGTGAACGCCGAACCAAAAGCACATGGTGAGTTTAACGATTTCTTATTATCAGTGTTAAATTTTCTAAAAAATTGACCAATTTATTCGTAGTGGTACCCTTTATTCTGCAAAAAAAAGAATTGAAATAAGTATCGTACATGATTTCAGGTGCATACCATCAAAATGGATGAAAATTTCGTGGACCCTGATAAGTCACCGCTTTTTATCATTCCAAAAATGGCTACAGGAATTATAAGTGATTATAAGTTGACAGATAATGTGCTTCTCGAATTATCGATTACCACGCCCAACACTGTTGGCAAACAAACTCTCGTGTATGCTGGCTACTGTCATATTAAACTTATAGAGTCATACGATGATATGCAAAGCATTCAAAAAGCCTTGGGGAACTCTAATTATTCACATTCGCCACAAAAAAATTATGACATCGAGGATATGCCTGTCATTTTCACCGACCAAGAGCAGCTATCGTTCCCAAATTACGACGAGAATCAGGTGTGGATAGATCCATCTAGAAGCCCTTACATATACAATCACTATGATGCTAAAGCACCAGAAGATTTTTCCATCCTTGATTCTGAACGTTTAATCACAGTTCAACAGAATCACACATACATCACTCAAAATGTTTTTAATTATGATAACACCGTCATCGGTGATAAGGATATGCAGCATTCACAGAACTTCAGATATGGGTCCAATAGAAGCAAACAGGTTGCGGAGCAAGCCGCATATCTTGACTTGACAAACTCAAGCTATGCTAACATGGATGATGAGCATGGTGAAATATTGATGTCTCGGATGCCAGAATTTAAGACTTACAGGAAGAAAAAGTGTTCAATGGAGAGACGTAGACTTGTCGAGGAAGAAGACAATGCTCTGAAGCAGCTGATGTCCTCAGATATGCAGTCTGCATCGAAGCAGAGGAAAACTATCCTGTTCCAAGGCCATGATATTGATTCGGGGGAGACTATACAAAATATATCATATAATGATTCTAACGTGTACTGCACTGCCAGAGATTTGGAAGTGGATCATGAAGTTGTTATTGGTGAGTTTTTTTAATATCTTATAGGCTAGAACTTGACCACTATCTCACCTGGTGGTAAGCAATGATGTAGTCGCAGATAGTGCACATGCTAGTGTCTTCTAATCTCATACTACTTGGAATGCCTAGAATACTCTGACTCTTAAGGGCTGCCGGAACACCGTAAGGTGATGGCGGCAGATTTTTTTCTTAATGGTGGTGATCTACTTATTGGTAGCAAGTCACATACTACATTGATTTCATAATGCAATATACCCTAAATAATTATGAACCTAAGAATAGAATAGAATAGAAAAATTCTTTATTGTACACCAACTTAAAATGAAACAAACCGAAATTAACTCGTTCGCTGCTGAAAACACACACCGTGCGTTTTTTCGATTTTTGGTATCGGAAGTAACATTAAATAAAATATATAATACATGTTTATTTTAAATTAATTTTTTCACAAGAGGTGCGTGTGACCTTTTGCTGTTGGATTTTAGTTTTTATTTGATGCCACACCTACGAAAAAAAAATAATAAAAAATAATTTAAAAAATGAAAAAATATGTGAAAAAGTGCCGCAGTCAAAGTGTTAAGCCACTTAAGTTATTAGAGGCAATACAATGGGCGGTTTTATCGCTTGAAGCGATCTCTGCCGGACAACCTTTGGATGGACGAATTATTAAAAGATGTTGACGGTGGTACAATGCGCAACATGGTACTATATAGGATATATATATATAGGTTATATATATATATAGGTATATATATAGTTAAACCTATATATAGGTTCTGGATAAGGGTAAATTTCATTGTTATCTTTCCACTAACCCTAATTATCTACTACGTATGATACCTTAGTGAGTGGTTATTACTTGTAAACATATTAACTTTCTCTGCAAGAAAATTATGACATCAGATCATGGCAAACAATAAACAAGATTAGATAGTCTTTTCTATTCGAAACTTCACACAAGTTCTTCAGTAAAAAAATAAGTAAATACATGTTTAAGGATTTTTCAAAATTCCACCCTTAAAAGGGTAAAATGGGGTAACAAAGTGTGATGATAAATATTGTTTCGGATTGCGCTGAAATTTGGCATGCAAATAGTTATTACGACATTGATTTTCTCTGAGAAATGATTTTCTAAAATTCACTCCTTAAGGGGATGAAACGGGGGTTCAAAGTTTGTATGGAGAAACAAGATTAGGTAGTATTTTCTATTCGAAACTGCATACAAGTGCTCCCGTAAAAAAATAAGTAAATACGTGTTTCAGGTTTTTTTTTAAATTCCACCCCTATGAGGGAAAAGGAAGTAATGGGGTAACAAAGTGTGAAAATCAATATTGTTTTGGATTGCGCTGAAATTTGGCATATAGATAATTATTACGACGTTAGTTCCCTCTGAGAAAGGATTATACAAAATTCACCCCTGAAATGGATGAAACGGGGTTCAAAGTTTGTATCGAGAAAGAACATGAGATAGTCTGTTTTATTCGAAACTTTACACATAAGTACTTCTGTAAATAAATAAGTAAGTACGTGTTGTAGGATTTTTCGAAATGGTGTAGGTAACAAAATCTGAATATTTGGGATTTTCGGGTTTTATAAATATGAATTCCGATTTGTTTTAGTCACGCGATAACATGAAAACGGGTGAACCGTTTTTGCTAATTCTTATTTGATGTCTTTAATGATAAAAAAAAGAAAAGTTTTAAGTAAATTAATGGAGTTTTTAACGCGGGCGAAGCCACGGGGCACTTCTAGTTGTTAAATAATTTTGTAGCTCTAAACCACTCCTGCAACTTTTAGGTATATGTGAAATCCTGTCCATCCAAATCGCTCCAAGCGCTAAAACCGCCCATTGTTTTACCATTATTTTGTTATGAAATTTTTAACCGACTTCACAAAAAAGGAGGACGTTCTCAATTCGTCTGTGTTTTTTTATTTATTTTTTATTTTCTGTATGTTTCATTTGGTGTACAATAAAGAATCGTTCTATTCTGTTCTATAGTTGTGACTAAACTATATTGTCTAGCTAGCTTAGTCTTACCATCTTCGACCGCATCATCACTTACCAACAGGTGAGATAGTGGTCAAACGCTAGCCTATAAAGTATAAAAAAAAAGCTCCTCTTAGCTTTTATTCCCAAAAAAGCATGATTCTATCATAGATTGTATCGTAATTTCATATCAGGTCAGATAGTATCTAAGTGAAAAGTCAAAGTATTAATATTATGTAGGTATATAGGCATATAGGCAGTCTTAAATATAATTATGCACTCATACATTTCACTCATAATCAAATAAAATGTATTTTAAACCGACTCCCAAAAAGAAGGAGGTTCTTAATTCATCTGTATGTTTTTTTTTTGTATGCATGTTACGCGATTACTCCGTCAATTGTGAACCGATTTGAATGATTTTTTTTTAATTGGTAGGGTACATTTCCGAGGTGGTCCCATTGTAATTGCATCGAGATTTCATAAGTATCTCCAGAGATATGACGATAAACGTCTCATACTTGCTACTGAAACTAAGTCACGGGGCATGGAAGTCGGCTGTTTTAGTTTTTAAACTATCTTAATTATATTATATTACCCTCTCAAGACAATAACAATTCTGTGACTAGAAACTAACTATACAATAAACTAATTCTACAATCTTTTCCAGATGACAACATAACACCCACTCCAAAGAAGAAGAAGTACCAGTGTGACCAGTGCAAGCAGATATTCAGCCAGATATCAGAGTTCCGTCAACACATGGTCAGAAACCACATCAACCTTAAAAAGAAGATCCTATCCCAGGACTACATTTGTACTGAATGTGGGAAAATATTGAAGACTCAGGAGAAATTTGAGGTCCATTGCTTCGGTCATGGCAACCCAGATTTAGAATGCCCCAAGTGCCTCAAAGTGTACTCTTCGAAGTTCTCTCTACGCACACATATGAAGATACACAATCGTAAATTCTCTTGCAAATATTGCGTCCGGTCTTATTCAAGGCATTCAGAATTAAAGGCTCACCAAAAGAAAGCACATTGTATGTACTCATGTGATTTCTTTGAATGCTTGTTTGGGACAAGCGATCGAACTCTACTGTTGGAACATCAAGAGAATCACAAGAAAGGAATGACCATTGAATACGACATGTCAGGTGAAGACTCAGTCTCTACATATATTAAGAAAGATCTGCAGAATGAGAAAGGTGTATTGAATTACAGTGAGTTAGAGAGAGAGGGAGATAAGATCAAGAACGCTGACTCTGTCATGTCCAATATGTCCAACAAGGAGTTCCTACTGAATTCTGTAAAGGCTAAAAATCAGGTCTATAAAGATAAGGTAAGTTGTTTTATTTTATTTTATTTTTAACCGACTTCAAAAAAGGAGGAGGTTCTATGTTCGACTATATATATATATTTTTGTATGTTCACTGATTACTCGAAGACGCCTGAACCGATTTGAAAAATTCTTTTCTTATTTGAGAGGGTATACTTACTTATATACTTTTTTTTTTTTTTTTTTTGTTTCTTTATGGCTCCACACGATTAGTGTATTTAGCCAGTGTCAAGTATTGAAATTTTTCAAGTTTTTATGAATTTTAGTCGTAGAGATGGGTCAAGGTCAGTTGTCAAGTAAAAGTCTAGTCCAAGTCATACCTTCAGTAAAGATGTGGTGTTTACTGAAGATTTTCAGTGGCATTTTGGTGAGAACGCAAGTAGCATGTTTTTCAACATTGTGCTGTTTCCCTACACTCGCACACATTCACCGGCACTTAATGGTTAATAATCCACAATTATTACACATTAACACGCGGAAGAACACAAGTTTTAGGAAAAAATACAATGAGATCACACACACTTTTCCACGTTCCCGCCAAAACTCACTTATATACTTCATAGGTGGTCCCATTTAAATTTCATCGAGATACATGAAGATAAACTCCTCAAACTTAGTACTGAAAATGACAAGATCGACATTTGAAGTCGGTTGTTTTAGATTTTTAAAAGATCTTAAATTATTTTAATATTGTATAGGCTAATGTTTGACCACTATCTCACCTGTTGGTAAGGGATGATGCAGCCGATGATGGTGGCATGTTAAGTCTAGAATATGTACTAGCTCTCAAGGATAGCTGCGGGAACACACCAGATGCTTGGCGACAGATTTTCCAACTTGAAAGTTGTAGCTGGTCAGGTCGACACTATACAGTGTACAATACCATCAATACAGTAGGATAGACATGCGCCGACATGCCGGCATTGGCTGGCAATACAAAACACGTTTGATCTTGTCCATACACTGCCGTCGCACGGTGCCGTTCGTTCGGTTATTGTATTTGCCACGCTTGACAGCTAGAACAAACGAAAGCACCGAGATCGGTCGCGGTGGACAAACGATCGCCGTTACGTCATCTTGAACTCGGCCCAAAAATATCTCGTTATCGGTGACGTCCCGGTGACGGGAGCGGTGGACAAACTGTGTAAGGTTATGTTTGCGGCAGATTTTATCATTGATGGTGGTAAGCTACTTTACTGGAGCAAGTCAGACGGAACATCGATATAATATCCTCCTGCCACCTTGCCTCCTGCCATCAAAGTATTTATTCAGTATGTAGGCAGTATTCATATACGCACATATACACGTCAAAATCATAAAATAAATCATAACCAATTATCAACTAAACATAGCAAAAGCAGAATATTAACGCTTTGAATTAGAAAAAAAAACAAAAGTAATGAACCATTCAGCTGTAATCCAATCGTTTGTCAGAATACTAAAAAAAAAAAAATTTTAAGTAGGTTAAAACCAACCATACATGTAACTGTGTGTTTCAGTACTTCAGACAATTTTTATATAAAAAAAATAAAAAAGTGTAATAGATAGGCAAGCGTTTGTCCATTATCTCACCTGATGTTAAGTGACGATGCGGTCGACGATGTAGCACGCTTACCTAGTAAATACCTGTTTACTCGCGATTTGAAGACCCCCGGGTTGTAGCTATCCGGAAACACAGACACCGGCAAGGTAAATAATAAATATAAATAATAATATGTAAATATAAGAGATGTTCTCGTAGACATGTACAGTATGCGGGAAGCAGTTCGACCGCGCCAGCGATCTGAAGCGGCACCTCATAGAGCATACCATCCGCCGCACGCTGGCCAACACTACCGCTGCGAAGAACGGTACCTACAACTTTGTCTGCGAGGTAAGTCATGTGTTTTTGCTTTGAGGGTTTCATACCTTATAAGGTAAAAACATAAACCCTGCTAAGATCACTTTCTTGTCTGTCTGTCTGTCTGTCCGTGTGTCACCACCGATTATCTCAGGAACGGGTGGGCCTAGTAATTTGAAATTTATACCAGATACTGAGGTCTATAGTCCCTATTAGGTGTAAAAAAAATCAAGGTCCTTAGTCAACACGATAAAAATCTATGGGTAAATTTAGATTTTCGCGTAAAATTGTTAGTACAAAAAATGTACCTTAATTTTCAACTTCTTTTCGGAATTTATTCATTACTTGCGCTTTAAAGACCTTGCTTTTCAACAAAATTGACAATTCTAGGTTAACCGGAAGTACCGTATAGGTTTTGGGTGGAAAACCAATAGGGTAGGTACTTCCTTTTGACCTAGAATTATGAGATTTGGCAAGAAGCCTAGAATCTTGAAGCACTTATAAAGGAATAAATCTGAAAACCGCAAATATGTAGTTTAATAACAAAATAAAAAGGTAAATGTACTATAACAAACTTGTTATTTGTAGTTTGTCCTTTAACCTGATCTGAGAAGTTGTTACGGAATCTTATTTTTTTTCAATGATATTCACCGATTACTCGAAGACGCGTGTTCAATTTTTTTTATAAATCTATTTTTGTAATAATATCTCAAGAGATATGGAGATAAACTCCTCAAACTTGGTACTGAGACTTAATAGCGCGGCATTTGAAGTCGATTCTTTTAGTTTTTTTAACGATCTTAAATTGCGCAGGTATGCAAATCTGCATCGTTCAACAAGATCGAGCAGTACAAAGCGCACCTTCGCGACCACGCCCACCTCACCACCTACAAGTGCACATTCTGCAACAAAACATTCAGCGACTCGAGCAACTTCTCCAAACACAAGAAAGTGCACGGCACCTCCTACTTCCAATGCGACCTCTGCCAAAGGAAATTCAACACTAAGAAGATGTTAATACAACACATGCAATTACACAAGCGCAGCGAATCGATCGAATGTGAGTACTGTGATAGGAATTTCTTTTTTGAATCTACCTACAATAAGCACCTAAAAGCGGCCCATACGAAGCCTGTCTGCAAGTTTATATGTAAGTTTTGTAAAACGTGTTTCACTAGCGCCAAGGCTAAGTGGGATCACGAATGGCTGGCCCATAATGTAAGGAAAAAAGTTGCCGATTGTTTTTTGTGCGGTGCCAAGTTTCGGAAGTACTCGGATCTGAAGAGACACGTTATTTTGGAGCATCAATCGGAGATGCCGTCAGCGCGGGCGCTTAGGAAATACTATGCGAAGAAGTAAATGTTTTATAACTGGTTTATGAAAGATCGGTATATCTAAAGATCGGTTTTTGTAAAGGTTCGCTTTTGGGTAGCTGTTTTTTATAAAAACTCGTTTTTTGTAGGTTGGTTTTATAAAAATCTACTTTTTTGCTGATCGGTTTTCATAAAACCCAATTTACAAGAAAGTTGTCTGTCTTAACTTTTATGAAAACACGGTTTTTTGGAAGTTGTTCTTAAAAAAATTCTGAGGCTGGATTCGACTACACCTGTTGATTGATGGCGTATTAAATTATATTTATTATAAAAAAAAAAACCGTTTTGAGGCTGATATGCAAAAACGCTGTTAGAGAAATCTAAAATTGTTGTGGTTTTACCAAATATTGTTGATATTATTAGATATATTTTTCAAAATTGTGATAAAAATCGAGGCTGATTTTAAATGATCTCAAAATATATGTGAGTTTAGAAAATTAAATTTAAATAACGTTAGAATAATGATCTCAGCCTAATTTTTTATATTTTTTATTTATTTAAATTGCAGTGCTAAATATATTTACTTTTTTTGTTTAATTTCGTTGACTTTATATATCTTTTATAAAATTAAAGTCGGAAAACGTATTTTATGTTAAATTTATCGTTTATGAAGTTTTGAAAAGTTTAGGTAAATCAAAAATATGTTTTTGAGAAAAGTTAATATTTACATATTGCCGTTTTCGAATCAAGTAAAAATATTTATTGAATATTTTGAGAGATATTACATTATACAATGGTGCCAAAACAATTAGATATAATATTTTATATTCTAACGTATTTATATGTACTAAATATATACTGAAAATCTAATTATATTTTATATATCTACATATTTATGTTCATAGAGTAATAAGTCTATGAAGTTTCTTTATTAAAAGCAATATCATCTAAAAGCTAAACATTATAGTACTTATAGCCACAGTTTTACAATGCCTAATTGTAAGACTATGGTATAGCTATCAACTCCTAAACATTATAGTACTAATAGCCACAGTTTTACAATGCCTAATTGTAAGACTTTGGTATAGCTATCAACTCCTAAACATTATAGTACTAATAGCCACAGTTTTACAATGCCTAATTGTAAGACTATGGTATAGCTATCAACTCCTAAACATTATAGTACTTATAGCCACAGTTTTACAATGCCTAATTGTAAGACTTTGGTATAGCTATCAACTCCTAAACATTATAGTACTTATAGCCACAGTTTTACAATGCCTAATTGTAAGACTTTGGTATAGCTATCAACTCCTAAACATTATAGTACTAATAGCCACAGTTTTACAATGCCTAATTGTAAGACTTTGGTATAACTATCAACTCCTAAACATTATAGTCCTTATAGCCACAGTTTTACAATCCCTAATTGTAAGACTATGGTATAGCTATCAACTCCTAAAAATAAACGCCAGTTTTACCTCAATATTGATTAAATAGTATATAGACTAGATTACATATTATATTATTGAATAAACGTTCCTAGATCTTACTACATAGTAAATATAAAGTACCTAAGTACTATAAACTTAATGAGAGTAATGTCTTATGTCCAAAAAGACCTCAAAATTAAGTCTGAATATAGTTTTAACTGAAATTAGTGCCATTTGGCTGTGATTAAAATATAATGTTAAAATTTAATCCTATATTTATGTAGAAGCAATTATGAACTAAGTAGGTAAGATTATACTGTAATACGGGACTTATCGCGCTAAAAACATATTTTATTTACCTCGACGTTTCGATCAAGTTGCATTGACCGTGGTCACGAGAAGACTGAAGTTGTGGGTATCAGCATTGTTTTGATTGAGAGTAGTTTGAAACTACCCTCATTTGATCTTGATCGGAGTTGCCATTGCAACACACCATATTGACGACATCGGCAGATTTTCGTTTTATTGTGTGTCGCAATGGCAACTCCGATCAAGATCAAATGAGGGTAGTTTCTAACTACTCTCAATCAAAACAATGCTGATACCCACAACTTCAGTCTTCTCGTGACCACGGTCAATGCAACTTGATCCAAACGTCGAGGTAAATAAAATTATGTTTTTAGCGCGATAAGTCCCGTATTACAATATACTTATGTGTGTAAATCGCGAAAGTTTAAAATGTACTAAGTAGGTATGAGTTTTCGAAAGTTATACGTAAGCATATATGAAATATATAACTGTTTCCTTCTCAACTAAACCTAATTTTACTTTATAAATAAAAGAGTATATAAAAGAAACAAAAGTTTATAAAAGACAAGAGTTTAAATGCTGTACATATAAACTATTGTCTCTTTTATACCTTACAGGTGAGACAAGGATAGAACTATTTTGGGTGCTGTCAAGTTTAGTTATTATCAAGCGATATTACATACGGAATCCCGTTTTGGAATTCCGAATCGAAATATCGAATCGGGATTCCGTTACCGACCACTTACACTCGGAATTCCGTTTCGAATAGAACATTTCGAACAGAAAACTACCATACGTTTGTGGTAAGTCTAGAGATTTGGATGGATTTACTGCGTTCTAAATTTCGAAACGGAATTTGGAACGAGATTCCGAAGCGGAATTTCGTATTGAGAGGGCATTAAAATGTATGGGGTTGTACCATCGAGATAACGTAGTATGTACACACGTAGTACAACGTAGTACATGTATGGGTTGCACTTTGTAAAGTTTGATACCATAGTCAAAGATTTTGGTTACCGATGTCCATTCTGTTATTGTAAGGCTAACCACATACATGGTATGGTGGTATCAAACTTTACAAAGTCCAACCCATCCATGTACTACGTTGTACTACGTATGTACATACTACATTATCTCGATGGTACAACCCCATATATTTAAATGCCCTCTCAATTCCATTCCATACATAGGTGAATGTTATTTTCCTAGACTCTCCTGATTATACATAATCTTAATAATTATATCTAAAATGAATTAAAAATATAATGCTAGAATACAAACAATTCATCATTTTCAACTTTATTGTAATATGATACGTTTGCTAAAATTTTAAAACAGGCATATAATGAGAGGTCACAACCTTTTTTAACAAAACTATTAGAAAAAAATGTTTTATACATTATGGTCTCATATAATACCTAAATAATTGAATCTTATTTCCGTTTAAAACGTGTCTTGTCCCTTTTTATTTATATCAAATGTCAAAAAAATTACAAAGCTGTATTATCTAAATGAGATCAGTTTCCACCAAGCGAAAAATCGTCGTGCACTTTTTGGATGTTATTGAATAAGAGATTACTTATATCAGTATTGCCTTTAACTACGAAATTGGAGTTTGTGCATCGAGCACGCTTCAGTAAGATCAAAAAGTGCGCAATGATTTTTCCTCTCGGTGGTAACTGACCATAATATAAAAATCTAAGTGTAGGTACATGATTAAATGTTTACCTAATACTCGTATTTGTCGTATTTATACATAGTTATTTACAATATTTCGTTGTCCATTTTTTAAGTAAAGTTGTAATCTTGATCTCATTGTCTTCACAACTTTTTTTATAAGTACTTAGGTATAATTGCCGCCAAATATAGCCAATAGAGGAAAAGTAATAAGAATATATATTGTAAGTAAGCTCATAACGACGGTTTATTATTTTTAAAGATATTTATGTATTTACATTGCATTGATTCTATGTCGCGAATAGCCAGATAATAGCCAGATAATATTATTAACGCACAAGAAAAATCTAAGGTTAGAATAGAATACAGAATAACGGTACCTATATTATACTTACGGCCAGTTTCACGGGTTCCTTATAGCGCTAATATGGAGAAATCTGACAGATTTTTGACAGCTTTTATATGGCGTCATGTGCAAGATCTAACGAATTATCAGGAACCGGTGAATATGGCCCTTAGACACGTAACCGATAACTGAAACAATTATATGGTGGCAATTCTACTTATTTTCTGGCGTCTGTAACTTTTCTAAATAAGTTAATATTTATTACTTTTTGTATTATTAGTGCTTAGAGCTTACCGCAAGGTCTAAAAAAATCTTGATTAAAAATCTTGAAAAACCCTGATCTTCAATCTTATAATACTTGTATTGACGCCGTAGTTATAATTATCTCCCCTTCTCCGGTGTAGTATCCTAAGAAAATAAGAATATTTTAAACTCTGTGGTAAGCCCTCGGATAGATGATTTAAAATCACTATCATTTTCTTAATATTTTTGTATAGCTGTGCTATATTTCACCAAAGTGGTGTTTTGTATATCCAAATTGTTGGCACAAAAAACTTTTTTTTTTCGTTAAAATGTTTGTGTATTAAAGTTTATCGTAACATTTTTGTTTCATTTTCCCTTAGGTAAATGTCAGTCGTTAAAACAAATTGTCTAAGTGTGTTGACTGACTATAGGCTAACTTAGGTAAGTATATACATATATATATATATATATATATATATATATACATATACATATATATATACATATACATATATATATATATATACATATATATATATATATATATATATATATATATATATATATATATATATATATATATGTGTGTATTATTATGTATGTATTATTAAATTGTTACTTAGTAGATATATATTTATTTACTGTACAAATTACTTGCATTACTGTACAGATTAGAGAAATGGACAAAGTAAATACCTGTGAAAATATGAAATTGTTGATAATCAGCCTTTTGAAACCATTTACAGGTGTGCTGACAGAGTTAATATTTCACGAGTGCGACCTCATTGATAAGGCCATTCATGCCAGCGGGCTAGGTATAATCGAGGTACTCAGAAATCAGTGCACTATCGATCCCGCGATGCCCAGATAACGACTCTATCATAAACAAAACTGCTCGCTCTTAGACCGAATAGCAATATCGCTGAATTCCAGCGAATGCGCATTCCATTGCCGAGGCAGAAGGTTTGCGATGGGTTCGCGCTCAGCGGAGCGGTAATGGTGAAGGTAGCGGCGGCCACAGCGGTGTAAACATGGTTTGTACACAGAGTGGCCGCGCCGCGCGCATGACCTTGCGTGCGGCGCACGGCGCATGCGCCCGGCGGCGCCGCGCGACGCCCGCAGTCCGCGACCAGCCGCCGCGGCCGCACGTCCAGTGCGCACGGAACGCTCGCGCGTGCTACTACAACAAAAATCAATCGCTCATCAAAGAAATATCCCCCGTAACTTAAAAATTGTGTGCCGATCTACCACCGGTGTCTCCACGGGCGCCGTCGCCGGCGACGTCTCGACCGCGCTAAGGTCGGTATTAATGGCAATTATCTCGTAAGCCGTCACGTTTCGACAATTCAATGCGCTGTTAATAGTTCGAATCCATACAAGGTTTGTTTGCCTGTTTGTTTGTATAGTAGCAAAGCGTCGATGATTCGATTTTATTGCTGACTGGCTATTCGTTTTTACGATTCGTCTCGGACGCTCTATCACTTAAAATTCCTATGAAACTGAAGCATTTCTTTGTGTAGCGATTTTATTTAGTCTACTTTGTAACGAGTAGTAAATAAAGGCACGCCCATGCGAGCCGTGAAACTGAACAGAACAGAACCCATTAATGTAAAAATAAATAGTCACTTAAAGAAAAGGTTGCCGATCTCTGGGGATTTGTCAAAATTTTGACAGGTCGTGAAGAGTTCCATTTTCAAAACATGCTTGTTATCGTTATCGTTATTAAAAATACAAACAAAATATAACGCTGATAAGTGACATGTTATTTTATTACATTATTTTTATAAGTCCACCTGTTACAAGTCAGTAGATCGAACAAGCCGTTAAGATAAATATAAAATTGATGAAACATGAATGAAGGATGCGCGATGAAATCTGAAAATATTATACATTCATACCGATTTAGCTTCTGAATAACAAACGATTAGGTATATGCTGAAAGAATGGAATATTGTAATAGCTTGATAGGTTTATAGGTGCAGGTGCCTATATTGATGTCAGAGACCCTATATACTATACTTATAGGTAGGTATATCTTACTCAGAGGAAAATATATGTGCGCTTTTCATAGTGGCCCTCCGGTGAAGGAAAAACAACAAACCCACAGCCCTTGCATGGTGGTAGGACACTATATAGTGTCCGCCTGGCCAGCTACCACCCTCAAGTGAGAAAATCTGTCGCCAAACATCTAATGTGTTCCGATAGCTATCCTTGGGAGCCAGTTCCCATTCTAGGCCTAGTGTGCTACCAACCTCCACCGCATGATCCCTTACCAACAGGTGAGATAGTGGGCAAAAAAAACCCACATCAGACGCCGCGCTAGTCATTTTTAACCGACTTCACAAAAAAGGAGGAGGTTTTCAATTCGACTGTTTTTATAAAATGTTTGTTACCTCAGAACTCCGCCAAATCTTGACCGATTTCAAAAATTCTTTTTTCGTTTGAAAGATTATGCCACCCGATTGGTCCCATTTAAATTTTATCGAGGTATGACAATTATCTCCGGAGATATAGAGATAAACATCTCAAACTCATTGGACGACATATGCATTTGTACACCTTGACGACAAGTAATAAAGGATAGTCAGTAATACTACTGGCTATTTTGACTATCGCGGCATGTGAAGGCGGCATCGAGGTACATGTACCTAGAAGATACTTATCAGACCTCGATGAAATTACAATGGAACCATCTCGGAAATGTACCCTTACCGATTAGAAAAAGAATCATTCGAATCGGTTCACAATTGACGGAGAAATCGCGTAACTTAAAAAAAAAACAACAGGAATTGAGAACGTCCTCCATTTTGGACTTTGTGGTGTTTGTAAACTTTAAACTTTCGCGATTTAAACACATAGTTATAAATATTAAAATACGGGACTTAACATAATGTTTTATTTAATTCGACGTTTCGACCAAGTTGCATTGATCGTGGTCACGAGACGACTCGAGACTTTGAGGTGTTTATCTCCATAACTTTGGAGATACTTATCCGATCTCGATGAATTTACAATGGAACCAACACAGGAGTATAGTACCTATACCTACTCTTTCTAGTAAAAACTAATTGTGAAGATCGATCTACAACTGACAGAGTAATCGGTGAATATACATTAAAAAAATACATACAGACGAAATGACATTTAAGGTCGTTAAAAAATAAACTGGCCAAGTGCAAGTCGGACTCGCACTCGTAGGGTTTCATACCACACTACAGTATTTTATAAGATCGAGCAAAAAATACCACTATCATTTTTCGCCAGCAAAAAATAATTATTATTAAACATTTTATTTCTTATAACGCCATCTAACGTCTAACAAAGGTGTTAGGAATCGACATTTCAATATAACGCCATCTATGGGACGTTCACCTAACTAAGCGTTCATAGATGGCGTGAAATGCCGGAAAAACACGTTTCTTGTATGGGGACCCTCTATTATTTTTAACTTTATTCTGTTTTTAGTATTTGTTGTTATAGCGGCAACAGAAATACATTATTTGTGAAAATTTCAACTGTCTAACTATCACGGTTATGAGATACAGCCTGGTGACAGACGGACAGACAGACAGACAGACGGATAGCAGAGTCTTAGTAATAGGATCCCGTTTTACCCTTTGGGTACGGAACCCTAAAAAACTAAAAGAACTTCACATGCCGCACTAGTAATTTTCAGTACCAAGTTTTCCAAATCGGTCCAGGCGTCTTTGAGTAATTGGTGAACATACTTAAAAATTAAAAAACTGGCCAAGTGCAAGTCGGACTCGCACTCGTAGGGTTCCGTAACACAGTAGAGTATTGTATAGGTAACTAAAATTTTTCGCCACCAAAAAATTTACTTTGTTTTTCATAGTGTTTGTATGAAAAACAATGTGATATTTGCGGTCGCTAAATCTCAAAAAAATACTGACCAAGTGCAAGTCAGACTCGCACTTGTAGGGTTCCGTAACACAGTAGAGTATTCTATAACTATGATTTTTCGCAACTTAAAAATTAACTTTGTTTTTCATAGTGTTTGTATGAAAAACAAAGTTATCTTTGCTTGTTGTTTGTTTCAGTTCCATGTATGGCATGTCCCCCCACTTTTATATGTTCGATTTTTGTATAAAAATCGGAAAGCGGTTTACAGAATACATCTACCTACCAAGTGTCAATTCTTTAGTCTTAATCGTTTCGGAATAAAATGGCTGTGACATAAGGACGGACAGACAGACATACAGACAGACAGACATGACGAATCTATAAGGGTTCCGTTTTTGCCATTCGGCTACGGAACCCTAAAAACTGCTGACTATTGAGAACACCGCACTTACAGGTATGATGAAAATATTTTTTTTTTGTTTCAGTTCCATGTATGGGGAGTCCTCCCCTAGTATTTTTATTTTTTATTTTTGTATAAAAATAGTACAGTGGTTCACAGAATACACCTACCTACCAAATGTCAACTGTAGTCTTATTGTAATCTTAATAGTTTCGGAATAAAGTGGCAGTGACATACGGACGGACAGACCAGACAGACAAGACGAATATATAAGGTTTCCGTTTTTTGCAATTTGGCTACGGAACCCTAAAAAAAATTTCGACGAATTGAGAATCTCCTCTTTTTTATGTAGACTGTGATCCAGGCACTAAGAGACTACCTACTCTGGTATAAACTCTCAAAACTATCCTGAAACATGTCAAACTACTTTAAAACATTGTAAACCTCTAATTGGAGTATAATGGCCACTAAAAGCTTTCAGTAAGTATTGGGTGACGTAACAATGTCCCTTGAGGGACCCAAATTTGTTGGGACTCGCGACCAAGTGGAATTCTCAATGAACAGGGACAATAATGCTTTTATTTGATAGATTGAATTTCTCGAAGATTGGTATTGAGTTGGAATTGATTGGATGGAAGAGTAATGTTTTTTACAAGCTCTTATTAATCGACTTCACAAAAAAGGAGGAGGTTCTCAATTCGTCGGGATCTTTTTTTAATTTTTTTTTATTTATGTTTTATTTGTTTATTTGGAAAATCGGTTCAACCGATCGTATAAGTGTTCTAAATATTAAAAACCTAATACCACAGAACAGATGATAATAATATGCCAAAAACAGAGAAAGGTATGAGGTACCTATTTTAGAGCCTGAGTTAATTTTAGGGTTCCGTTCTTCATAAGGTTAAGGAACCCTTGTAAACAAAGTGATCCCTTTGTTGTCCGTCTGTCTGTCTGTTTGTCTGTCTATCAAGACCCTTTTTCTAAGGAACGCGTAGAGATATCAAGTTGAAACTTATATATCTTTTGTCTCTTTTGGCTGTGAAAAAATCAAACTTGTAACGCGATCAAAAGATATGACCGTCTATGTCGCATATTTTCGTATATTTCGTATAAGTTTTGCGATTTCACATCATAACCTACTAGGATACTATCCCGCAAGAAATTTGGCAGGAAGCAAGATCTTGTAGTATTTATATAGGAATAATTCTGAAAACCATAAATATGTATACTTGAATAACAAAAAAAGTGAATTTAATATTTTTTTAAACTTATTATTTGCGGTTGGTGCAATACATTTTCTAATGCATAGAACTGCAGTTAAGTTTGTCATTTAACCTAGTTTGGCAAATTTGAACGGAAGCAACGGTGCGAGAATCTAACTCGCACTTGGCTGGTTTCTTATAGCAATACTTCCGAGTAGGTACCTGATAACTACTAAGCGCCTAACCACAATATCAGCAGTAAGTACCACAGATTATATAATAGTTACTACGTAAGCACGGGTGCAATGTTAATACCGTCGCAACCGCTATGTCCCTGCATTTTAAATCTGTAATACCTTCGAAAATATTCATTTAAAATACATGCTGTACAGGGCCATATTGATCTATATTAAATGCGCAATGTATTTAAGGTACTCAATTGGATATGGATTAATGCTGTATTGGAATACGCTTCGTAATTATTTCTTGTACTTTTGTACAAGAAAAAAAGGAAAAAAACGGCGGACGGACTTTTGTTGTAGACCTTTTTAAAGTGTACAATACTGTAGTACATTATTTTGATCTATCTCGTAGGGCCCAGCCAGCGTCTGCAATGTAAGCGCAAAAAAGTATTTATTTACGACATCACATTAGAAAATGATTAGAAAATGCTATATTATGCATATATCTAATACTATAAGAATCTTTGTCCTGACATACTGACTGACCCACTGACTGACTCACTGACTGACAACGTACAGCCTAAACCGCTGGTCGTAGAGACTTGAAATTTGGGGTGTATATTTGTCTTAGTACGTAGGGGTGTACTAAGTAAGTATTTTTCAAAATTCACCCCTGAAGGGGATGAAACGGGCGTTCAAAGTTTCTATGGAGAACATTATTAGATAGTCTTTTCTATTCGAAACTTCACACAAGTGCTTCAGGACATAAATAAGTAAACACGTGTTTTAGGTTTTTTCGAAATTCCACCCCTAAGAGGGTGAAATGGGGTAACAAAGTCTGAAAATCAATATTGTTTTGGATTGCGCTGAAATTTGGCATACAGGTGGTTATTATGACGTTAGTATCAGCTAAGAAAGGATTTTCTAAAATTCACCCCTTAAAGGGATGAAACGGGGTTTCAAAGTTTCTATGGAGAAACAACATTAGATAGTCTTTTTAACCGACTTCAAAAAAAGGAGGATGTTTCTCAATTCGACCGTATATATATATATATATATATATATATTTTTTAAATGATTTCGATTATTCTTTTTTTGTTCGAAAGGAGATATCCCAAGTGTGGTACCATGGTAATTTTATCGAGGTATGATAAGTATCTCCAGAGATATTGAGATAAACATCTCAAAATTGGTACTAAAAATGAATAGCGCGGCATTGAAGTCGGTTGTTTTTTAGTTTTTAAACGATATTATCTATTCGAAACTTCACACAAGTGCTTCAGGACATAAATAAGTAAACACGTGTTTTAGGCTTTTTCGAAATTCCACCCCTAAAAGGGTGAAGTGGGGTAACAAAGTCTGAAATCAATATTGATTCGGATTGCGCTGTAATTTGGCATGCAGATAGTTTTTGACTTAGGTATCCGCTAAGAAAGAATTTTTTATATTACACTCTTTAAGGGGATGAAGCGGGGGTTCAAAGTTTGGATAGTCATTTTATTCGACATTTCACACAAGTACTTCTGTAAATAAATAAGTAAATACGAGTTTCAGACTTTTTCAAAAAGCCACCCTAAGAGGATAAACTGGGGTAACAAAGTCTAAAAATCAATATTGTTTCTGATTGCGCTGAAATCCAGAATGCAGATAGTTATTATGACGTAGGTATCCGCTCAAAAATTATTTTCTGAAAATTCCTCCCGGATACGGAACGGGGATTCAAAGTTTGTATGGAGAAACAATATGGGATAAAGTACGTGTTGTAGGATTTTTCGAAATGGTAACAAAGTCTGTAAATTTAGGTTTATAGGGTTTTATAAATATGAATCCTGAATTGCCTTAGTCACGCGATAACATGAAAACAGGTGAACCGATTTGGCTAATTCTTATTTTATGTATTTAATTATAGAATCGTTTTTACAAAAGAACAGTTTTAAGTAAATAAAATAAGTTTTTAACGCGGGCGAAGCCGCGGGGCACTTCTAGTTATACATATAAACTATCTATTGAAAAAACTAAATCACAGTCCGTTGCGTGGTTTTAAATAACTAAGCATACATAGGGACAGACTGCGGGAAGCAACTTTGTCTTATACTATGTAGTGATGGTGATTAAGTAATTAATAAAGTTTTTAATGTAGAAATCAATCAAGAATTTATCTCATACTGATGTATCTACTTATTGTACCTATGAAACTTAATTAATACTTATGACAAACACGTGCCGGCGTTAATACGTAAAAAGAAAAATGTTTTTTCTCCATTTAAATTTTTTCATGGATATGCAATTACGCAGCTATTTAAACAATAAGTATGGTTTCTATTGCATTCAGGCAATCTCAACTGGCGATAACTAGCTTCTTTGTGTACGCCTTCTGCAGTTCTGTCTGAGTCTGAAGTTTTAATAGAGTTTAAGTACCAAGTCGATCTGAGAGGAGAGCTTGCACAATAAATGCTAATTAGAGGTACCTACCTACTATAAAGCTTGAAAGATGTTCCTCGATTCTGCTAATTAATAATTCCGTGATTGAGCTTTGGATCGCCCTAATTTTTTGCAAGTTGCAGTTATGTAGAACTGTTTCATTTCTCTCATTTCTAAATGATTTCTCAATTTTTAGGGTTCCGTAGTCCTGACAAGGAACCCTTATAGTTTCGTCATGTCCGTCTGTCTGTCTGTCCGAGGTTTTGCTAAGAGACCGCTAATACTAGAAAGCTGTAATTTTGTGAGGGTATGTAAATGAATGACGCCGACAAAGTGCTGAAATAAAATTTTGAAAAATATTTTTTTTTTAGGGTAGCTCCCTATATGAGAATTGGGGATGATTTTTTTTTTCATCGTCTACTCCCATCGTGTGGGGTATCGTTGAATAGGTCTTTTAAAATGACTAAAAGGTTGCTAATACCATTTTTCGATTAAATGCTCCATTTACGAAATATTAAACTTTAAAGTGCAAATTTTTGTTCCAGTAGGGCGTCCCCCCCCCCCCCCCTCTAAAAGCTAAACTGCTGGCTTGAAAAATCTGGAAAAATTCGTGATAATAGCGCATTTCATGAACTTTAAAGGAAAATTATAGCGGTTAGGATAACTTTATTAGTTTAATTAGCAGTAATAGTCGTTGAACTTGGGTGTTGGATAATTTTGTACCAAATACAAAATCCTTAGAATAAATCCTTTAAAGTGACAAAGACGGAGTACCTAGTTGCTTGTTTATAACGGGTAAAGTCTTGCATTGAATAACATGCTACTACGGAGCCCTACACTGCGCGTGGCCCGACACGCACTTGGCCGGTTATTTTATCTATTGAGGTACGGAAGCCTAAAAATGAAGCCATTTTAGAAATTGAAGCCATTGAAATCACGCCTTGTTAATTAACCAAATTGCTGCACTCAGTGCCTAGAACTGGTCGGTACTTGAGTTATAGCTAGAATATCTCAATCTTAGTATCTCTCATAAAGAGTTAGTTACCTTTCATCTCAAACAATCTCAGTCTCCCATCATCGTGATCGGTAATGGATTGCGTAGGTTGGACCGTATTGTAGATACCAGATCTAATGGATTGATAGAAACCAGGTAATGTGTGTATCTTTTGTGTAGGTATTTCATTTTGTATTCCATCAGGCTGTTTGGCTATTTATAGACGTTTTCTGTTTTTTTTTACAAGCTTTTATTTATTTTGCGTGTATGTCTGTGGTGAAATCTTGGAAGTTAAAATAGAAATATTTCTTTAATTTTATGAGAGCCTAGTGGTGTCTTAAGAGAATGGTTGGCTTTGATGCCAGAGGAACCGAGTTCAATTCCGCCGTGCACCAAATGATTTTTCTAGCGAAAAATTTATGTGCGCTTTTCACAGTGGCCCTCCGGTAAAGGAAAAACATCGTTAAGAAACCCCCAACCCCCGCATGGTGGTAGGACACTGTCTAGTGTCCGCCTAGCCAGCTAACACCCTCAAGTTAGGTAGAAATTTTGTCGCCAAACATCTAATGTGTTCCGGCAGCTATCCTTGAGAGGCAGTTCGCATCATCACTTACCAAGAGGTGAAATAGTGGTCAAATGCTAGCCTATATGATATAAAATAATTAAGATAAGATAATAAAGATTAGATAAGATAATAAAGATTAGATAAGATAATTAAGAAAACGAAAACAACCGACTTCCATGCAGCGCAGGTCAGTTTCAGTAGCAAGTTTGAGACGTTTATCGTCATCTCTATAAAGATACTTTTCAGATCTCGATTAAATTACAATGGGACCACCTCGATAATGTACCCTACCGATTAAAAAAAGAATCATTCGAATCGGTTCACAAGTGACGGAGTAATCGCGTAACATACATACAAATAAACTGGCCAAGTGCAAGTCGGACTCGCACTCGTAGGGTTCCGTGTCACACTACAGTATTTTATAAGATCGAGCAAAAAAAACCACTATCATTTTTCTCCAGCAAAAAATAATATTTTTTTTATTAAATTAATAAACATTTCGTTTCTTATAACGCCATCTAACAAAGGTGTTAGGGATCTACATTTCAATATAACGCCATCTATGGGACGTTTACCTAACTAAGCGTTCATAGATGGCGTGAAATGCCGAAACAAAACACATTTCTAGTATGGGGACCCTCTATTATCTTTAACTTTATTCTGTTTTTTAACCGACTTCAAAAAAAGGAGGAGGTTTCTCAATTCGACCGTATATTTTTTTTTTTTTTTTTTATGTTTGTTCGCGGATAACTTCGTCGTTTATGAACCGAATTCGATTATTCTTTTTTTGTTCGAAAGGAGATATCCCAAGTGTGGTACCATGGTAATTTTATCGAGGTATGATAAGTATCTCCAGAGATATTGAGATAAACACCTCTAAATTGGTACTGAAAATGAATAGCGCGGCATTGAAGTCGGTTGTTTTTTAGTTTTTAAACGATATTATAATATTTGTTGTCATAGTGGTAACAGAAATACATCATCTGTGAAAATTTCAACAGTCTAACTATCACGGTTCATGAGATACAGCCTGGTGACAGACGGACAGACAGACAGACAGACAGACAGACAGACGGATAGCGGAGTCTTAGTAATAGGGTCCCGTTTTACCCTTTGGGTACGGAACCCTAAAAAAAACATACAGACGAATTGAGAACCTCCTTCTTAAGTCGGTTGAAAAAAAAAACTATTACATTTGGTTTACTTCAGTGACAATTCAAAAATATTTTTTGGTGCTTTCGAGATAAACTGATAATGGAACCGAGCTCTAGGGACTTGAACACAAAAGTGGCAAATAATATGGCCAATGACCTAGAGGTATAACGTCGCTGAGAATGAGTCTAATTTTGTTTGTATTGTTATCATTAGTAAAATGATAACACATGATAACCTTACCAAAAGCTTGTGTTTAAAAAAGTTTTAATAAACTTTACATTTATTTTTGGTGGATAACGTCTGAATTGAAGTTGTTTTGTTAGATCAAATGGAATACTTTGTCCAGTAAAATTGCTGGGCATGTTTTTTTTTATATCTTATAGGCCTGCGTTTGACCACTATTTCTCCTGTTGGTAAGTGATTAACCGTATAACAGAAACAAAATAAATTACAAGATGTTTGAGACTCGACATCAACGGTGTAACGGCAGCTGTCCAAATACTGCAAATCCAGAGTTTTATGTGCTGTAGTATATTTTATAGGCAAACCGGTTTTTTTTAAAATATCTTATAGGGGTATTAGTTTTGACCACTATCTCACCTGTTGGTAAGCGACGATGCGGTCGAAGATGGTAAGCACGCTAGGCCTAGAATGGGAACTGGCTCTCAAGGATAGCTGCCGGAACACATTAGATGTTTTGGCGTCAGATTTTTTAATTTGAGGGTGGTAGC
The DNA here is from genome assembly GCA_954871355.1 of Cabera pusaria. Classification (NCBI taxonomy): domain Eukaryota; kingdom Metazoa; phylum Arthropoda; class Insecta; order Lepidoptera; family Geometridae; genus Cabera; species Cabera pusaria. Next base: position 24,178,811 of record OX940900.1, read on the forward strand.
TGGCCAGGCGGACACTAGATAGTATCCCATGTAAGACTCAATATCTAATTGTCTCAACGTAACAAGTGTAACAAGTGAAGTGAAAATTCTACCAATCTACCAACAAGAAACCAGGATGTAGCGTGCCAGTTTCTACTATGGGCTGACGTCATCGTTTATTATTAGGAAAACGTGATGACCTTAAATCATAAAAAATATATACCTATCATTTGTTATTATTCAGCAGTTTGTAAATCATAAGCACATTCTAGTTATTGAGGGTATAAAAACACCTTTCACAGATCTGTTTGATACGAAATTTGGTATTCTTTTACTTCAATGATGTTTATTACAAGAACATGGTTACCTTGACCTCAGGGGTCAGGGATTATTTAAATCTTCAAATAAAAGTGTAATTGATGATATTAGCAGACCACAGACCATTGGCCGTCCGTAGATATTATCAAGTCAGTATTAAAATGGTTATCGCGACTTCCTGTCACCGGATGGATTTCGGATGGTATTATGAACAAGGTTATCAATTGACGGAGCTTGTATTCATGCATGTTAACCCAATCTGACTAAGTCTGACATATACAGTGGAAATCTCTGATTCAGATCAGTGCTGCCACCTTAGATTATTTTAAGGCGCCATCAAGTGTAAAATTTCGCCAGATTTCAGAAATTTGGATTAAAAAATAACAACCAAATTCCGCTAAATTTATTGCATTTAAATCTCAGACTAAAGAAACCCTTATTGACATTAAAAACAAACGAATTGGTTAAAAAATTGAATGCTTAAAAATAGTTGTATCCGGCGTTCGTTCTTAATATTACGTATATTTAAAATTTTGTGATTTTTTTGCACCAGGGATTTTACTAACTTACAATTTACCAAACATAAACATTATATTCGATATAACAAAATGTTTTGGTATTCTATAGGCAGTACAATAAAACCACATAAAAACCGCTAAAAACCACAAAAAAAAGCTATAAGTATTATGAATATAACACTAGAAGCCTTGAAAAAGCACCAGTTCTGGTGGCAAAACCACAAAGGTGGCAGCACTGGATCTGAAAAATCTTGAGTCTGTTTCCCGAAACTTAAGTTTTCTTCCTTTTGGTTAGCTAAATTTGGGGGAAGATGGGGGTCTTTTAAGTCGCGAGTGAATAGATTATATCTTCTATGCAATCGTGGTACAAACGTGCGTGGTCTGCATAATATGAGGGTGAGATAGTGATCAAACGGCAAATATATAATTTAAGATCATTTAAAAAACTAAAAGAACCGACTTCAAACGTCGCGCTAGTCAAAGTAGCCAGTAGACGAAGTAACTATTACATAATCTGTGCCAGTAGTTAGTAATATGTCGTCGAGATAAGTAAAAGCGTCGTAATACAAATGCTGATATATTAAAAACAGCTCGGCCGATTTTGTTAAAATTTAAATGGGACCACCTGGGAGGGGTACCCTTTGAAACAAAAAAAGAATTTTCCAAATCGGTTCAGGCATCTTCGAGTATCTTCTAATAAAAGATTTGACCGACGAATTGAGAACCTCCTCATTGAGAATAAGACAATATAAGGGATGGGTCGCTGGTGCAAATCCTAGCACGTACGCAGGTGGTAGGAGTGCATATTGTATACATGTTCCACCTGACTTGCTATCTAAAAGAATCTTACTACTATCACAGAGACAATCTGCCGCCATAACCGCACGACTATAAAAATATCCCTCCTTCAAATTTCCTTACCATTCCGCTTTAATAAGAGCAGAGCAGGCTTTTGAAAGTTCTGTCAACTTCTTCAAAGCCCACGGTGGTCCAAAACAAAACCCACCCTTTCTGAGTTAACTTCGTAACAAAGGTTTGAATAAACTCCGTTCCAAGGGCTCTTAACAATGATTTTTTACAAAGAGATATGCCACAAGCGAACTTAAAATGGCACAGCTAAATAGTGCGAAAAAGACTAATTCACTTATTTGTCATTCAGTCCGAACGGGGCTGAAAAACGTAGAGAAATCTCTTAAATTCTGATACTATATGATTTCTTAATACATATGTATTTCTGATATACTCTCATAACACTTCAAAATGCGTATTAGATTATTGTAATGTCACCCAAACGTAGCATTAAAATCTCTTTTTTTTTTTTTTTTTATGTCAAAGTTGACAAACATGCAAGCGGCCCACCTGATCGAAAGTGGTCACCGCCGCCTATAAACACCTGCAACACAAGTAGTATTGCACGTGCTTTGCCTACCTTTTGCATAGAGGACTCTTTTTACCCCTCTCTTAAATCGCTGCATGTTGTACTGTAGCGGAAAAACCTCTGGTGGGAGATCGTTCCACATTTTGCAAGTCCGCGGAAGAAACGACCGCATAAAACGTACCGTATGCGATGTCCACGTGTCAACAATATGTGGATGAGCTCTCTCGCGGTGTCGAGAAGAACGATGATAAAAGCGAGATGGCGGGATAAGGTTAAAGATTTCATCAGAACATTCTCCGTTATAATATCGGTAGAAGAGGCTAAGTGAGCCAATATCTCGGCGTAACGCTAGTGGCTCTAACTTGTCAGTAAGTACAGGACTGTCAACAAGTCTAACGGCTCTTCGCTGTAGGGAGTCAAATGGTTGCAGCTGGTACTTCGGAGCCCCACTCCAGAGATGAGAGCAGTACTCCATATTCGGCTGAATTTGGGCTTTATAGAGTAGAAGCCGTTGGTTTGGCGTAAAGTGCCGCTTGGCTTTGTTGAGGACACCAAGCTTTTTAGCAGTTATACTTGCTTTGCATTCCAAATTACTCCGAAACTGGACTTCGCTGGAAATGTCCACACCTAAGATTCCTATCCTATACTTCCCGATAAGGTTAGGGGAATGTTCTGAAATTGAGAAACAATTAAAAACGGAGTTTTCTTTGCCGTAAACACGCATGTTTGTGTTTTTGTTGGGTTGAACTGTACAAGATTTCGTGTATCCCAATCTGAAACCTGTATCAGCGATCGTTCTATTTCAGACACAAGTAAGTTTCTGCTTTCCAGGACCTCTGCTAAAGGGATATTTGCACGGCCTGTATATCTTGCATCTCCCGTGCTATCATCCGCATAGCAATGAATATTGTTTATTTGCAATAAATCATTAATATGCAGGATGAACAGCGTAGGAGATAGCACAGAGCCTTGTGGAACTCCAGCATTAATTGACATGGTCTCGGAATAAGCACCATTAACAACAGCTCTTATTTTTCGACCATGCAGAAAATCTTCAATCCATTTGCATAGCCCCTCTGGTAGACCGTATGATGGTAGTTTTTCCAGGAGTGCCTTATGCCAAACCCGATCAAATGCTTTGGCTATATCAAGGCTCACAGCAAGGGCCTCCCCTCTACTTTCAATTGCCTCTGCCCAGCGGTGTGTTAGATAAACTAAAAGATCACCAACTGATCGTTTATGACGAAAGCCATACTGGCGGTCGCTGATCAGCTGTTGATCCTCTAGGTATCTAAGAAGCTGAGTATTAATAACTCGCTCCATCACTTTGGAAAGCAGAGAGGTGATCGCTATTGGCCTATAATTTGACGGATCGGTGCGGTCACCCTTTTTGGGTATTGGGTGGACATTGGCAACTTTCCAGGAAGAGGGTTCTGTACCAGTGCTGTAGGAAAGCGAGAACAAGCGTGTTAAAACTGGCGTTAACTCCGGAGCACATACTTTCAGCACGATAGCCGGGATACCATCTGGCCCACTCGACTTATGAACATCAAGAGACCATAATTCTCTGCCTACTGCATTTTGAGAAATGCGCCTTTCCGGCATCGAGCTTGAGCAACAAGGCAACACAGGAGGAATTGCTTCTCCATCTTCAAGAGTTGAGTTTGAGGCGAATACCTAAGAGATCGGCTTTCTCTTTCGCTCTATGGGCTAAAGAATTGTTCGGCTTTCGTAGAGATGGCAGTGTAGACTGGCAGAAATTGCCTTCGGCAGCTTTTGCCAGCGACCAAAATGCCCGGCTTCCGGTCGGATGTTGCGCCAACCGGTCCCCAATACGGCCTATATGGTCAAATTTTGCTTTGGCAATCGCTTTTTTGCGGTCCTTGAGGCAGCGTTAAGTGTTTTTTTATAGTCGGCTGTTTTTGGATCCTTACAGTTTCGCACATTAACCCAAGCTCTGAAGGCAGCTGATTTAAGATTAGATGCCTCAGAACAAGATTTATTAAACCATGGATGACTTTTGCCACCGATGCGTATCTCAGAGTTTGCAATGAAACACTCCATCCCCTGCAACACGACATCAGTGACAGAGTCAGCGCAGGTGCAAAGATTTTCCGACCTGAAACAGAGCTCCGCCCAAGGCTATGACGCAAAAAATTCACGAAGGCCATCCCAATCAGCTGACCGATAATGCCAGACCCGACGTTTTCCAGGAGGAAAATATGGTTCGGGTCGTAACAATGGCACAGAAAACCGGACCAAGCAGTGATCGGATGAACCAAGTGGTGCATCAGAGATGTCATCATGAGATCATGAGAGGTCAGCATGAGATCCAGCAAAGATGGTACATGACTCTCTATATCTGGTACTCTTGTTGGACCGGTTACCATTTGAGAGAGACCGTAGGTCAAAGCAAGCTCATGAGCAGCTCTTCCCGCATGATCGGTAGATTGAGAGCCAAGCCATTCAGCATGGTGACCGTTAAAATCTCCAAGGATTACCACTTCTGCGGTGGGATACTGTTCAAGAACACAATCCATCCCGTTGGAGATGTGCTCAAAAAGGCGCGTTGTTTCCACATCACCGCTATGGGACCTGTACAAGCACGAATAGATCCGAGTCTGACCTCCATAGTCTATCCGTACCCATAAGTTTGACAGATCAGTAACTTCGAGACCGTTAAGACGTCTACAGCAAATATCCTCCCGAACGAACAGTCAAACACCGGCACGACGTAGAAATGCGTGATCAAGCTTGTAGCCCGGATAATGAAGATATGATGTGTCTGAAGGACAGGATATTTGAGTCTCCGTTAAAAAGAGTAAGGCAGGTTTAGCTATCTCTAGGTGATGGTGGACAGCGTTAATATTAGAATGCAAACCACGAATATTGCAGAAGTTCACATCAATAGTGGAATTTGGTGCCGCTGATTTAACTTTACTCCTATTTTTAACAGCCATTAATTTTAGGTTTTGGTTTGTTGGGAATATGTCGTACATCCAATGAATAAAAAAAAGGGCATTTAAGAGGAAATTGTGCTATGATTTGCAGATCATGTCCGCAATTGTGTGATTTGCTGGCGCGGGGGACGGAAGGGCCCCCGGTCCCCCCTGAGAAAGTGACTGCCGGGATCCACTCCGGTTTCCTACTCCGGCACAACAGTCACTTTACAGGATTATGCGTGGGTTGGCGGGACAGCCTCCCAGGGCGGAGATTACAAGTAATCCCTGGGTTCGGTTCCTACTGACCCGCGGGCGGCCAGCGGACAGCCGTTTCACCGGGTTTCCCTGGACCCCGCGCCAACATTTCACCACTGCAGGCAAGAGTCTGCATTAATAGCATTAACAGTATTACACGCGGTCCTAAAGATTTCATCGGTTTAGCACAACATTACAGTAGGAGGGGGGGAAGGGGGTCTGGGACTCTTGGCCAAGTGTTGGAACACGTTGGCATAAAATGCCTCCGCTATACTACACACTTTCACAAGAGGGTGGTCGTAGCCAGTCGAACTTCAAAAGAAATTCTCCCACCAATGTTTAAAAGTGGAGTTTATCAATCTGTAAACTGGTTGATTGACAAGGAACGCGCTGGGTGCGCCTTCACGCTTGTTTCTATTCAGGGTCCCTCGATTCCCTTACCCGCGGGATGAGAAGGGGTGATCCTATTATAAGGCCGGGACCACGCGGCCAATAGGTCAGCAACGCAAGTGTCCATTTTGTAATGCGAGCCGACGGTACCACTACTATCCGCTTGTTTACTACTTGAAGGATAAAAATAAAAACACTGGCTATAAAAAAAAAAATGTTATAGACGCTCGCCTGATGGAAAGATGTAGGAAAACATCGTTAAGAAACCAACAACCCCCGCACGGTGGTAGGACACTATCTAGTGTCCGCCTGGCCAGCTAACCACCCTCAAGTTAGAAAATCTGTCGCCAAACATCTAATGTGTTCCGGCAGCTATCCTTGAGAGCCAGTTCCCATTCTAGGCCTAGCGTGCTTACCATCTTCGACCGCATCATCGCTTACCAATAGGTGAGATAGTGGTCAATACTAGTACCCCTATAAGATATTTAAAAAAAAACCGGTTTGCCTATAAAATATACTATAGCACATAAAACTCTGGATTTGCAGTATTTGAACAGCTGTCGTTACACTGTTGATGTCGAGTCTCAAACATCTTGTATTTTATTTTGTTTCTGTTATACGGTTGTGTGTAGAACGGCAGCAGGATGAAATTTTAATCTCAAATCGTGAGACAAAACCCATCTTCGATAAAAATCAAGATCACCTGATCTAATTTCCATTAAAAATCTGATACTTTTATATCCTGAAATATGAGTACTTAGTAGCTTTTCGTTAATTTGTTTATAATTAAACTAGAAGTGTCCCGCGGCTTCGTCCGCGTTAAAAACTTCTTTTATTTACTTAAAACTTTTCTTTTGTAAAAACGATTCTATCAATAAAAACATCAAAAAAGAATTAGCCAAATCGGTTCACCCGTTTTCATGTTATCGCGTGATTAAGGCAATTCGGGATTCATATTTATAAAACCCGAAAAACCCAAAGTTTCAGACTTTGTTGCCTACCCCATTTCGAAAAATCCTACAACACGTACTTAATCTCATCTTGTATCGCCTTACAAACTATGATTCCCCGTTCCGTATCCGGGTGGAATTTTTAGAAAATCTTTTCTGAGCGGATACCTACGTCATAATAACTATCTGCATTGTAAATTTCAGCGCAATCCGAAACAATATTGATTTTTAGACTTTGTTACCCCAGTTTATCCTGTTAGGGTGGCATTTTGAAAAAGTCTGAAACTCGTATTTTCTTATTTATTTACAGAAGTACTTGTGTAAAATGTCGAATAAAATGACTATCCAAACTTTGAACCCCCGCTTCATCCCTTGAAGAGTGAATTTTGAAAAATTATTTCTCCTATGTCAAGATAACTATCTGCATGCCAAATTTCAGCGCAATCCGAAACTATATTGATTTCAGACCCCTCTTCACCCTTTTAGGCGTGGAATTTCGAAAGAGCATGAAACACGTATTTACTTACTTAAGTACTTGTGTTAAGTTTCATAATAAAAGACTATCTAATCTTGTTTATCCATACAATCTTTGAACCCCCGTTCCATCCCCTTCACGGGTGAATTTTGGAAAATACTTTCTCAGAGGGAACTAACTTCGTAATAACTATCTACATGCCAAATTTCAGCGCAATCCGAAACAATATTGATTTTCACACTTTGTTACCCCCATTTCACCATCTTAGGAGTGGATTTAAAAAGAAACTGAAACACGTATTTACTTATTTTTTTACTCGAGCACTTGTATGAAGTTTCGAATAGAAAAGACTATCTAATCTTGTTGCTCCATATAAACTTTGAACCCCCGTTTCATCCCTTTCAGGGGTGAATTTTGAAAAATCATTTTTCAGAGGTGACTAACGTTGTAATAACTATCTGCCTGCCAAATTTCAGCGCAATCCGAAAAATATTGATTTTCACACTTTGTTTCCCCATTTTACCCTCTTAGGGGTGGAATTTCAAAAAAACCTGAAACACGTATTTACTTATTTTTGTACTGAAGTACTTGTGTGAAGTTTCGGATAGAAAAGACTATCTAATCTTCTTTCTCCATACAAACTTTGAACCCCCATTTCATCCCCTTAAGGGGTGAATTTTGAAAATCCCTTTCTTAGTACAACCCTGCGTACTAAGACAAAATATACCCTCCAAATTTTAAGTCTCTACGACCAGCGGGTTAGGCTGTGCGTTGTCTGTCAGTGAGTCAGTCAGTATGTCAGGACAAAGATTCTTATAGTATTACATTTCTTCGGAAGGTGCGGAATTTCGACCTCTGCTAATTTGATTTTATTTCACTTGAAGAAATTTGATTGCCGACAGGTTTTATTTTTAGAATAGGTTTTGGCAATACTGGTTATTTTCTTGTCACAATTATTAAATACTGGTTATTTTTTTAGTTTAATTATAAATTACTCTTAGATATATTGTTTTATACTAAGAAAGCGTGCTAAGTTCTTACCTAGGTACTTTTTTATTTATTTGTAAATCTCTAGCTTTATAGTAAGTAATTATTTAGATTATATTTACTTACATAACTAGTTTTTTTTTACATCATATAGCCTATCGTTTGAGTGACCACTATCTCACCTGTTGGTAATTGATGATGCGGTCGAGGATGGTAGCACGCTAGGCCTAGAATGGGAACAAGGTCTCAAGGATAGCTGCCGGAACACATTACATGTTTGGCGACAGATTTTATAACTTGAGAGTGCTAGCTGGCCAGGCGGACACAAGATAGTGTCCTACCACCATGCAGGGGTTGGGGTTTTCTTACTTCTTCTACTTACCGGAGGGCCACTGTGAAAAGCGCGCATACATTTTTCGATGAAAAGTCACGGTGCACGGTGCTCATTGGTGCACGGCGGGGATCGAACTCGGTACCTCTGGCGTCAAAGCAGACCATTTTTCCATTAGACCACTGGGCCCTCGATTGTAAGTAAAAAGTTTAAAAGACCAATAGATGTGATTTCAGTGCTTTAGCTCTATTTACTTATATTTGTGCAGTATACTTTTGTATGCCTTGGAATTCGTACCACCCTGAATCGTTTTTGTACTGTCCGTATTGCATAAGAACATCGATGTATATGTACTACGTACCAACTGTGCCATCGCGAACTAGCTCTACGTTCAAATATAAAACTGGCCAAGTGCGAGTCAGCATCGCGTCTCTTATCGCACACTTAGGGAGGGTTCGGTACAATACGAAACATAACAGAGTTTCAACCTCATATATTTGATTAATTGATATTAACCAGAATATTGGGTTTGGTCGCGATCTAGAAAGACGGGGGCTCGTTTACTAGCGCCATCTATTTCATTTTGCCGAAACTAATTAGATAGATGGCGTTTAAAAACACGTTTTTTGTATGGGGACCCCCTTTAATTTTTAATTTTATTTTGTTTTTAGTATTTGTTGTTCTAGCGGCAACAGAAATACACCATCTGTGAATTTTCTAACATTTCAACTGTCTAACTATCACGGTTAATGAGCTATAATAGCCTGGTGACATACGGACAGACAGACAGACAGACGGACAGACAGACGGACAGCGGAGTCTTAGTAATAGGGTCCCGTTTTATCCTTTGGGTACGGAATCCTAAAACAGCAGTGCTGAATCTACATCTCGCTTAGTTTAGCGTAAGTACTCCTCACGCCCGATCGCGCGCCGCTCGGCACGTAAGTCAGTTTATGATTATATGATATATGCATAAGAATTATATAGGTACCTACAAAACAGTGATATTAATTAAGGAAACAGAAGTAGGTTAAATATAATGTGAGGACACATGAGAAATTACACTCAGAAACTTGTCATTTAATGGTATGTTTTTTAAAGGTTTCTTGTTTATGCTGAAGGAAAACAGTCTATGAATATTTATGTAAGCACTTATACATGAAATCCTACTTATATAATAAAGGCGAACGTTTGTGAGTGTGTGTAAGTATGTTTGTTAGGGTGCGTACAGACTATGTGTCATACCATGTTTTAACATTGTTATTTAACATGTTTCAGATAATGTGGACACGGACTGTTATAAAACATGTTATAATATCATGTTTTATAATATTATCTGAAACATGTTAAATAACAATGTTATGTTATATATTATGTACGCACCTTTACTCTTAATGCTAAAACTGCTTAACGGATTGAGCTGAAATTTGGTATGTAGATAGCCTAGACCCTAGAATAACACATAGGGTAGTTTTTGTCCCGATATTTCAACGAAACGATGCCGCGTTGTCTACGCGGGTAAAACCGCGGGGCAAAGATAGTAAGAAATATTTTTATAGATATAATAAGAATTCTATTTGGTTTCTCATGGAAGTGAAACTATATTACTGTGAAGGTACGGCCACACCGCGGCGTCCTGCGAGCGCGATCTCGACTGCGAACAGATAGCGCAGTAGTATTCGATCGACTGGTTCACAGCAAACGCGATCTACGGCAATCAGAAAACGATTGAAAATTAGATCCCGAACGCGCACACGGATGCAGGACGCCGCGGTGTGGTCGTGTGGTCGACCTTAAGAGAAATATAGGATCTTTAACCACATTCTATATGTAATAGGAATAATAAAAAATAAGATAAGCTGCAATGAAAACGGGTCGGTTACAAAAAGCAATTTCATTTCTTGTGCATACTGTCTCAAATAAAAAAAAAATATTTCCAAATCGGTTGATAAATGCCGGAGTTCCCTGAGGTAACACAAATTAAAAAGCAACAGGCGAATTGAGAACCTCCTCGTTTTTTATGAAGTCACTCTCACACTCCTAATCCCGATTTTTGTCGTTCAGGGATGTACTTTTCTCTCGATTCCAAGTCTTTTAGTAGCGACTTTGGAATCGATATTAAGTAGGTACAGATTATAAGTACTCGTCTCGTTACAAAATTATTTGTCTCTGAAAAAAATGTAGGCGGACATTATAGAGCGATAATAACGTTTAGAATTAAGCTATTTGATTCAAAAGTCAAAGCATTTATTCAGTATATAGGAAAATTATAATCTGCACTTACACACGTCAAATAACATTAAATAGATCACATCAATAATAATTATTTTAAATATAACAAAAACATAACTCATATATTTGAACTAAAATAAAACTGGCCAAGTGCGAGTCAGACTTTTGTCCCGCACACGGTGGGTTCCGAAACGCCATCTAACGAACTTCTAACACCAACTAAGTAAAATAACACTAGAGCTACTTCTACTCGCCAATAGATGTCGGGAAAGGTCATACTTTAAGTTGATTATCGATAAAGTTGATTATTGAAAACACGAATAAAACAACATTTTCTGAAGATGAATTCTATCTAGATCGATTTATCGCCCCCGAAATCCCCGGTATACTAATTTTATGTAATCGTTGGAGCCGTTTCCGAGATTCAGATTCAGATTCCGAGATTAAGGTAAACACTATGGCGCTATCTATGAAGATTCATAAATGGCGCTATCGTAAAAAATACGTTTTTTGTTTTAAACCCTTTAATTTTTAACTTTGTTCTGTTCTTAGTATTTGTTGTTATAACGGTAACAGAAATACATCATCTGTGAAAATTTCAACCGTCTAACTATCACGGTTCATGAGTTACAGCCTGGTGACAGACGGACAGACAAACAGACAGACAGACGGACAGCGGAGTCTCAGTAATAGGGTTCCGTTGGTACCCTTTGGGTTCGGAACCCTAAAAAAACTAAAGTAATGAGCCATTCAGCTTTCATCTAAACAGCTAATAAAGCGCCATTTAATCGATAAAAAGTATCATCGCATGCGTATTTGTTGTAACTTGTAACTCGTATCGTACATCCTTAGAAGTTGTACAACAAAAATCGTGTGCTCTGAAGCAGGTGTAAGGGATTAAAAAGTGTCTAAATAATTTTCTACTCTATGTCACAGGAGCATAGGGCACCTATTTCAGTCACGAATGCTCCACATGCCCAATGACCCATACGTGAAGCAAGTGCCCACTGCGAGTGCCCAGTGACCCCAGAATGGGCACTAACGCACCGTGAGCTGTATTTATAACCCCCTGGGGTAAAACGCTGGCAAATTAAATAATTATACCCCGCTGGGTGGTTTACTGGCTAACAGAAATAGTTTTATTTTGTTACTAGCAGCACCTCGCGGTTTCACCCGCGAAGTTCCTGTTCTCGTGAGAATACAGGGATAAAATATAGCTAATGTTACTCGCTGATAATGTAGCCTTTTATTAGTAAAATAATTTTTGAAATCAGTCCACTAGTTTTTAAGCTAAATCGTAACAAACAAACAAACAAAAAATCAAATTTTTCCTATTATAATATTAGCACAGTTTATGATAGTATATTATTAGTTTAGATTGTAGAGGTTATTAGGTACTTGGTTCTATTACTTAGGTATTTCAGATTTTAACTTTGAAGAAGAAAGAAAATTAAAAAACTGGCCAAGTGCAAGTCGGACTCGCACTCGTAGGGTTACCCGTAACACAGTAGAGTATTCTACAACTATGATTTTTCGCAACTACAAAAATAACTTTGTTTTTCATAGTGTTTGTATGAAAACTAAGTTATTTTTGTCTTTGCGGTCGTCATATCTCAAAAACTGCGATCTACAGAATATATTTTATCTAGATTTTTCACTCCCTTACTTTAAAATTTAGAGGGGGGGGGGGGGGGGAAGACACATATTAGCACTTTAGACGCGCCTATCTTTTAAATGATTGACATTGAGAAAAAAATATTTTAGGAACCTCAATGTCATTTTTAAAGACCTATCCAAGAAGAAGTCCACAAGAACAACACTACACAAGAAGTCCAATATTCGAATATTTCGAAATTGGAAATGGGCATTCTTTTATTTTGTTTTATTTCAGCCAGAATTTCAGACAGTTTTAAACTATATAGATTATTACATTTTAGTGTCATTAGTGTGGTTTTACATTGACGCTTCAACCAGCGCGTTTGTTGAACGTCGCGGGCCACGAGCTTTACTTCTCTAGGATCGTTAGGTACATAGTCACGCGGATGACCCGCGCTGACGGCAATTCGGCCGCGCTCTCTCTCATCACGACTGTGACAGACAGAGAAGCAATGCTTTGCGTTTGAGAGACGCCCGCGACGCTCACCAACCGCGCTGGTGAAAGCGTCACTGTGAAACCACACTGAATACACCCATTAAATAAACGTTATATTCAAATAGCAAAGCGTGTAATTATTCAGTAATTCGTAACTGAGAACACGGTTTCTGAGTTTTGGGTAAATAAGGCCCTTTCTTTGTTTGTAGAGCACTCATGAAATCATACTTAGAGGCACAAGGGGACAGGGTGAATGGAAATTAGGGGAAGGTGGGGGGGCCACTTCGCCCCGTCTTTACATAATGTCAGTTAGCTATTTTGCACAAAAAAGTTGTGTTGCAGATTTTTTAAATTTTTACACTGCCTTTTGGCTAGATTGTACAAAAAAGAATAGCTAAGTAATTGATAGTAAAGCATTGTGTGTTACGCAATTTGACTATATCGTGGAATACATTTAGTTAAGTATATTAATATTTTAACTTAAAGGAAAACTTTTTACAATACATAAATCAAAGTTCAAACTCAAAGGTTTAATAAGTTTCGGAGTGATTTTAAAGTAATTAAACTAAGGTATTTTAAAGTACATTTCAAAAAGACAACATCGAAGAGGTAACACAAAAAACTGTTAAAAAACCAATTAAATGGCGCTTTGGCTTCAGCACCGATATGGCTCAATATCATATCTGCATAATATCCTCACGATCCTCATTCGTGGGGATGCATATCACAATGGATGATTTCACACGTGTATCTAAATTTGGCCCTTGCCCTTACCTTAATGCTTCCACCAGTCGTAAGCTCAAATAAGGTGTGCAAACAACTAAACTCAAACATTAGACATCCGACTAAAACTGGACCGCAATACTGAAATTATTTTGAGAGCAAATATTGCAATGAGTGTACTACTAGCCTATGTCAATAGTAACTTCTAGAAATATTCTTCTCTTCAAAATGACATATATTTGTATTAAATACTAGCAGCCCGCCCCGGCTTCGCACGGGTAGAACATGCCTACAAAATTTGCATCAGTTTGTTGCATCAAATATAAAATACTAGCTGACCCTGCAAACGTTGTTTTGCTAAAACCCAAATATCTTACGGAACCCTATTTTTTCCAAAATAAAATTTAGCCTATGTTACTCGTGGATACTGTGACTTTCGAATGGTGAAAGAATTTTTAAAAACGGTCCAGTAGTTTTTGAGCCTATTCATTACAACCAAACAAACAAAGTTTTCTTCTTTATAATATTAATTAATAATAAATAATATATAGTGTAGATAGTGTAGATTAACATATTTAACAATCATCGTCATATTTCAACCAATTTACACAAAATCTTAACGAATTATGCACCTAAACCTTCCTAATAAACACTCTGGCTATTGGTGAAAACCGCATGATAATCCGTTCAGTAGCTATTGAGATTATTGCGAACAGACAGACAGATGCAGTGATGGACTTTGTTTTATAATACTTACGTAGTGATATTGGACGGCCCTTTGTCGTAAAGGATAGTTACCCTGATTCTGACCCGACGGTCGTTGGTTCTAATCCTAGCTATATACCTACCAATGAAAGTTTTATGTGCATTCATGAATCATGGGTTTTCGTACAGAGGTAGTGGGATCATTGAATCAAAATCAATCAAATCATGGGATCAAAGAAGGGGTATTATACGTTTAACGTATGTCTGTCTGTAGCATCTTAGCACCCAACCGGATGAACCGATTTTGATTTTATTATTGATATTTTTTTTTTGTTTGATAGATGTCTTCATCGAGAGCGTTCTTAGCTTTGATTCATGAAAATTCGTTCAATCGTTATTTATTTATTTATTTATTTATTTCAGTAATCATACAGCGATTTTAAAAACTTAAGACTAAGAATATAACATACGGAATATAGCCAAAATTGATTACAATTACATAAATTACACAAAGATAAAAATGAACGGATGCAAATTTTAGTTTACGATCTTGTTACGTGCATTGTGTGTGTGTGTGTGAGTATGTGTGTGTGTGTGTGTGTGTGTGTGTGTGTGTGTGTGTTTGTGTAACTACTTGTATTATTATTTATTCTGTGTTACTAGTATTGTGTAGTGATTTAATTTCGAATTTTAAGGCACATTTAGACAAATGAAATAGATCCAAATGAGAATACTGCTTATTGTAAGTTTGAACAGCTCGAGACAAGACGGAGTTACTAGCATATTTTGTGTGGTAGTGAGGTACATTGAAAAGTGGAGTATGTCGCGTCCGACGTGAAGGAGTACATAATTCTAGATTTGAGAGTAAGTCGGGGCAGTCTAATTTACCTGAAAGTATGTCGTGTAATAGAACAACGTCATATTGCTTTCTTCTGAGCGATAGTGGTTCTATATGGAAATATTTGCAAGCCTCGGAATACGAATCAAACTGCTTATATGCTTTAAAACAAAGAAATTTTATGAATTTATGTTGGATAGATTCTAGCTTTTCTGTGTGAACTATATAACAAGGAGACCATATACTACAGGCATATTCTAGTATGCTTCTTACATAACAGAAATATAAGACTTTGATGCAGCCAATATCTGTAAATGACTTGCAGACACGTTTTATAAAGCCGAGTTGCTTATAAGCTTTATGGACTATATCGTCAATATGTTCAATTAGAGTCATTTTACGGTCAAGTCTTACACCAAGGTCACGTACTGAATCTACCTTTTTGACGGGCTTTTCATCGATATAATATGTATTTTTAATTATTTTAGTTTTACGTGTAAATGTTATTTGAAGACATTTTGCTGTGTTTACTGTAATTCTGTTTGTTGTGTAGTACTCGCAAAGACTATTTAAGTCGCTCTGGATATTGATACAGTCAGATACCTTGTTAACCTTTAGGAAGATTTTCTTGTCATCTGCAAACATAATACATTTCGAATTTGAAAAACAAGTGTTTATGTCAAAAAGGTATGCGTTGTACAACAAGGGACCGAGAATCGATCCTTGGGGAACTCCAGAGTCGATCGTAATATAGTCGCTGCGAGCACTGCCTATCACTACCGCCTGTCTCCTTTTCGCGATATATGAGCAGAACCATCTGTGAAGGTCACCACGTATTCCGAGCGCATATAACTTGTGAAGCAGGATGATGTGGTCGACTTTATCGAAAGCTTTTTCGAAGTCGGTGTATATAACATCAACCTGCGCCCCCTCATTCATACTCAAAAATACGTAGTTAGTAAATACGGTCAGATTCGATACAGTAGAGCGCCTATTCATGAAACCGTGTTGTTCCTCAGGAATTGATTTGCATATAGTTGTACTTATCATCTTGTAAATCATCTTTTCAAAAATCTTACTGAATGTGTTTAATATTGAAATCGGACGATAATGTTCTATACGTCTTCGAGATCCTCCCTTGTGGATGGGTACTATTTTCGCTTCCTTCCATATATCTGGGTAGATGCCGAATACATTGACTGATAACATAAATATCTTTTGTAATGGTAAACTGAGAGATTTAGCACACTTGTTAATAAACAGCGGCGGTATACCGTCGCTGCCTGGTCCCTTATTAATGTCTAATGATTGTAATAGTTTTTGGATATTAGTCTCAGATATGTTTAAGTTATGCACTGAATCTACAGGTTCCGGGTAGGTACGTAGGTTGTTGTTGTATGATAACGCCGGTTTTTGGAAAACGCTATGAAAAAAATTATTAAATCCCTTACACATATCAGGTTCAGTGTTATATATCTGATCACCCAGTGTTAAGGTATTCGGGTAACCCGTGCTGTTATTACGCAACGATTTCATGTAAGACCATAAATGTTTTGGGTTATTTTTAAGATGCGTTTGCATTTTTTCAATGTGTGTACTATAGCATTTTTTCTGTACACGTTTTTGCCTAGATCTAAACATTGAAAACTCATCGTAATCTCTCGGGTTACCGTCCTTTTTCCAGCGAGAATGTGCACTTAATTTATCTCTGATGATGTGGATAAGGGCCCTGGAGTACCAAATAGGATGGCTTTCCGTAGATGTTAAATTTATTTTAGGAACAAACTCGTCAATAGCTTGTCGTAATTGGGCGTAAAACTGTTGCGTAATAATATCGATTGTCTCGCCTACTAACAAGGTGTCCCAGTCAACATTAATTAAATATTCATTAATTTTATCATAATCAGCTTTCTTGAAACAGTATTTATATATTGAACTGCGTTTCTTAAGGGGTAACATTAGATCAGTCGCATCTAATTGTAAAGGAGGATGGTAAACATCTGCAGCTAATAATGATGAGTCTGAACGTGACACATCCAACGAGACATTACTAAAAATTAAATCCAATATGTTATTACAACTGTTGGTGTGCAAGTTGTACTGGTCAAAACCAGATAATCCACAAGCGTCGGTAAAGCTTCTTACAGCTTCTTGTAGGTGAACAGAGCCCCGTTTATTAAAAGTGGGACCTGCCGATGACCAGAAGATACCCGGGAGGTTAAAATCTCCCGCTATAATGAAGTGGTCGCTCGAGTGGGAGGCAATAATTGTAGCCAGAGTTTTAGTAAACTCTTCAAGACGGCCCGCTTGATTGTCACCGGGCGGTATATATACGACACCTATGTGCAGGTCTCGTCTATCACCTACCCCGAGCGCGCGAGCCGGGACAGTGACCCAGATGCACTCGACGCCGGCGCATGTCCATCCTGGTTCTTCTTGCGCATGTAAATTGCGCTTCGCGCAAATCATAACACCGCCGCCAGTTTTTTTTGTTGACGTGTTTATACTTCTGTCGCATCTTATTACATCATAACGATCATCGCACAATTCACGATTATAAAAACTATCAGTTAACCACGTTTCGGTGATTAATATTACGTCGTAGTTATGAGCGAGGATACTTTGTCTTAGCTGCGTCGTCTTGGTTCGTAAACCGCGGACGTTCTGATAATATAAGTTTAACTTGTTAGAAAGCATTATTAAATATTAAAAATGTACGAAAGTTTAAGAGAAAATATAAATAAATTAAAGTGTTGTAAATGTCCAGTAGTTTAGTGCGGCCGTTTGTTTTACTTAATAAGCAGTATTTATGTTTACTATTACGAAGATGTGTGATATTAAGTGTTTGTATATTAGGTACAGATCTAGCGAGTAGTTGTAATTGTTTATAAGTATAGGTGATGTATGCGCAGGAGTAGGCAATTATGTGTTTTGTTGTGTATTTAGTGGTGGTGATAAAATGAATTTGAATAGTATGTTGTGGGTTTTGTGTGGTGTATTGTACTTTGTGACGCACGTAACAAGTGAGTAATATAACAAAAAATAAGCTTAATACTAAGAGAGATGCGACTGAGAGTGAATTAGAACAATTTAAACAATTTTTTGCAAATCTTTGCCCGAACAAATCGTAACAATAGGAGATTCCTCGTTTTTTCTTAAAAAAATGTTACAATTTCTCACCCACACGAATTTATATGCCTTATCTTTAGCGCGGATCTTCGCCGCACTAAGCAGTTGCTTGTTCTCCGGGGTGAGATGTTCATTCACGAAGAATCTTTTGTCCGTGCCACCGAGGCCTAGATCGCGAGTAGTGATGCCTTTGGATTTCCGGAGGCCCGAGATGATCTGATCCTTCAGCATTCTGGTTTGAAGCTTCACGACGATAGGTTTAGGTCGGCCTTCCTTTCTCTGCATGGGCTGAACGCGATGCGCCGCCTCCACCTGGGCGGGCTGCAGCGGAACTCCAGCATGGTTGGCGATCTTTACAACCAGGTCGACAGCCGATTCGTTGGCCGTCTCGGGCAGGCCGACGATTTCGATGTTGGACATCCGGGCCCACTGCTGTTGTTTGTTCATCTGTGCTTGTAGGTCATGTAGTATATTCCTATCCTCTAGAGACTGTTTCTGTAGGGTGTCGTAATTTCTCTTGAGGTTCTCGTGATCACCCTGCAGTTTTGTGTGCGAGATTTCGAGCTGGTCATATTTTGCTGTCACAGTCTTTAGCTCTTTACGAAATTCAGCCACCAGTGAGCCTTTGAGTTCTTTGACTATCTCTTTCTTTAACAGGCTCAGCTTATTATCTAATAATTTATCTATTTCCGACACTATGCTGTTATAAAACTATGAGCTTTTTTCTAGTTAATTGCGCTATGAAATCAACTTTCATAGGTCTGATCAATTCGAAAATCTTCTTCTTCAACCATATTGTAAGAACATGGAAGCATTGACCTGATGCTGGGACATCTCCTGTACTCTACAGAATACTCAAATCCTCACCAACTTACAGCTCAGATTTTAAATGTCGTGTTAAGAGTCATTGGAATGCTTTTATTGAAAAGATTATACATAGATCAGTCGGGGTGGTTTATATATAGATCATAACTATATTATACAATAGAATTTTAAATTTTACAGTAAAAATATATTATTATACTATATTGACTTCAAATTGATTATGATCGGTGGGGATCTACAGCATCGCTAAGCTTATAATAATATTTTCTTAGAAACTATGACCTAATCTGTGGTTTCACTGCAGATATTTTATTAATTTTGCGATGCGTGTATGTGAAATCCGTGATATCTTCTAGAGTTTTAATTTGAATTATATACTGTAAAGGACAATTTTTATCTATAATATGTGGCCAAGCTAATTAAGGTAATTTTTTGGATAAGGATTAATACTATATACTTGAAAATAGCCTTGGAAGTTATGTAATATTTATTAACAACAAATTAAAAATTAAAATGGTTACTGTGAGTCAACCTTAAGAGATAGACATATGCTGTCGCGTACTTTTTTGTAGGTCTTATTAAGTTGTACAACTCTTCCATAGAAAATATTCTTCCATCTGTTTTCAATTGAGCAGCGTTCGTAAGAAACGTGTTTTTTCGACCGTTTTTTAGTCGACTTAGGTTGCAAATTAGGTCTCTACGAATGTACCTTTGATTTAAACGGGATAATATATGGCCTATTTTCATTCCGAAAGTCCATTCTATATATTAGTGAAAGAATTTTTTAAATCGGTCCAGTAGTTTTTGAGCCAAATCATTACAAACATACAAAAATACAAAAATACAAATGTTCTCTCTTTATAATATTAGTATAGATTATGTTTCTTGAAGTGTAACACACTTTATATCTTTTTGAAGTTATACTTCTTTTGGCGCGATAGAGAAAAATGATGAGAGTGAATTTTTACGATGCGCGCGCACACCGACACCTGAATTAAACACCGTGAAGTTACTTCTAGGTGGTACGTTGCGCGCGCTCACCGACACCTAAATTCTACACCGTGAAGTTAGTTCTAGGTGGCATGACTATGTTCAAGTTGTATATGTCATATTTAACGTCATATTTTTACGTTAATAAAACCTTTTCTATGTAAATAAAATCTTTTTGAGTAATTTTAATATTTATCGTTAATCAGTACTGCATTTTAGTTATTTTTTTTCCATACGCCACAGAAATATAACTTCTAACGCGTGTACATAAGTACATACACTCATTTTTGTACATTGTTATTTGTTACACACAAACTTCACTAAGCTTCACTTTCACTTCGAAAAAGTAATCAAAGATGTAATGAAATGTATTTGTCTTTTACAAACATCATGTAAAACTTAATACAAGTACTGAATTACAAGCATTCCTGATAAGGAAAAGCATTGATATCCAAACTAGGTAGAACATGTAAGATGGTATAGCCCCCCGCCGTGAAAGATGAAGAATGGAGCCACCAATGCATAATGGGCTTAAAAAAATGCTATCCATTAATTTCGTCGCAACGATAGTATTGCACCGTGGCCTTTTGGCATGTTCCTCAAGGAGGCGCGAGTTTGAATCCCGTCGGTACGATGAAATTTTGGATTTTGTGTAACAATATATTAGAATTGGTATTATGAAACCACTCTTGAGAATACTTTCAGAAGAAGTATTGAATCTTGTACATACCCTTCATCATCATAATAAACAGCCCAGTATTCTTCTACTGTTGGACATAGACTCCTCTATGGCCACTGAGCTCGATCTTCAGCTCTTTGTTGTATTGTAAAATTTGGCTGTACATTTTTTTTTTCTGTTTTCAGGTATAAATCAATTTCCATGATATTTTCCCGTAAGTAATGAAAACTATGGGATAAGAAGATATTAAAGTTGAAAACCTATATATACTTATCAGCTGGTTTTACTCTGTAATAATAAGTTGGATACATTCATTATGATTGGATGCCTACTAGATACATTTTTAACCGACTTCAAAAAAAGGAGGAGGTTTCTCAATTCGACCGTATATATATATATATATATATATATATATTTTTTTAAATGTTTGTTCGGGGATAACTTCGTCGTTTATGCACCGATTTTGATTATTCTTTTTTTGTTCGAAAGGAGATATCCCAAGTGTGGTACCATGGTAATTTTATCGAGGTCTGATAAGTATCTCCAGAGATATTGAGATAAACATCTCAAAATTGGTACTGAAAATGAACATTGAAGTCGGTTCTTTTTTAGTTTTTAAACGATATTATGATCTGGTAAAGTAGGCGAATTAGCAGCGTGATTTAAATTATTTCTTCGAAGCTTCGTTTATTGGTAATGTCAGAACTAGATAATTTATTTGTAGGACAGAACCAACAAACATTAATTCAAATTTATCATTGGTTTTTCTTACTTTAACCATCAAAGAATGATTCCTTATACAATATTGATACGATCCGGAATTCCTGACGCAAAATCAATATCGCAGAATAGTAAAATGTATTTCCTTCTTACGCTTGTTTATTCAGTCGTAAACAATACAAATGGTCTTCGCCAATCCGCCATTTTCCCGCCCACGCCATTGCTATGGCAGTTACACGCGTTCTAAATTCAAGCCGCTGTCACTGTCTTTCTTCTCTATGGTATTGTCTTAGACTAAGTAAGTACTTTGCATTAAAAACCTTCGTGTAGTTTTAGGGTTCTCTTTTGTTGCGTTTATGAAGAAAACCATTTTCTCTAACGTTTGGATAAGGATTCATAAAAGGCGGCCATTCCTTTGTTTTCTTAATTTTTATTGCGCGTTTATCAGGCGTCTTGGAGAAGTTCGTTGACTTTTCTTATTCCCATTGTCATCATGCTAAAATATAAATTGTGACACTGGTATTTTTCATACCTACACTATTTATGGTTCATGATTTTATAATCCATTAAAAACATTCATTAACTACATCTATAGAAGTGTGGCATTGCCAAAAATGATATTAATAAAAGTATAATTAAGCAAGTATTGTCGATACCATATAGACATTTTCATATATATTACAATTTAGGCAAATCAAAGACCTTCTACTTAATATTAAATAAACTTGACGGCGTAAACCGGCCCTAATGAGACCGACCTTGAACGGTGTTTGTCTCTTTCTTGTGTATGGACAACTTATATATATACTATACATATAGTATAGATCATATATAGCACTAGCAAGTTGTTAGACAAGGACACACTTCAACCCGGGTGCCTTTCGTTTGGGCCGTTTTGTTCTACAAAGCAATTACAACCTTATAGTCAAAGCATACGGATTAAATTAAATTTGTCAAAACATCTGCAGTGCACCATCATTTATATTACGTCTATGAGGCAAATATGTATAACGATTTAAAAAAAATATTCTGTCTAGATTCCCTGGATGAAGCAGTTTAAAATCTGCCTTTTGTAAGCACTTTACAATCCACAATAATCACATATTATTTGTATTGATTGTTTACACCACATAACATTCTAGATAAGACATATGAGGGCCCGTTGGCGTAATTGGGAGAACGGTCGGCTTTGATGCCGTAGTACCGAGTTCAAACCGCCGTGCACCAATGAATTTTTCTATAGAAAAATTTATGTGCGCTTCTCACAGTGGCAATCGTTAAACGTAAATCGTTAAAAAAAAACATCGTTAAGAAACCAACAACCCCCGCATGGTGGTAGGACACTATCTAGTGTCCGCCTGGCCAGCTACCACCCTCAAGTTAGAAAATCTGTCGCCAAACATCTAACGTTTTCCGGCAGCTATCCTTGAGAGCCAGTTCCCATTCTAGGCCTAGCGTGCTTACCATCTTCGACCGCATCATCACTTACCATCAGGTGAGACAGTGGTCAAACGAACAAAAAAACATTTCATTATATAAAAACAGAAGACCGCATTTCAGCTAGAACACCACTATTCCGTATCCATGATTAAGTCGTATAACGATATTGTTTTGCTTATCATGTATTGCCAATTGGCATAGTTCCGTGCCAGTAACAATCATGTTGTCATGTCGCTACTGAATTGTCCATAACCGTGGTAATGGTGGTTCTATGACAAATTGTATTACACTGGTTTCACGTAATTCGATTAACATAATGCGGCCGCGCCTGCCACATGCCTGTTTTAATACCAGAGTAGGTAGATAGTATAGATACATGCTTCTGTATAGCTTATTATCATGCGAAAATTATTTTTCAAATACTAAAATTAATGTATAACATTTTGCTAAATAAGGATTAATAAAAGTGGTAATAGCCCAATGGATAAGGTGTCAGACTGGCGATTGAGAGGTCGTGAGTTCGATCCCCACCCATTACACTATTGACGTGAACCCACTCCAGACACAAGCATATTTAGCTTAGTTAGGGGGGTTAACATGAAACTAGTAACGTGCAACCCACATTGCGAGTAAGCTTTAAAAAAAAAATAATAAAGTTTAAAATATAAAGTTTTGTCAAGTAGAAAATTTACAAGCATTATTACATGCCGTTATTGCCGTTAGTGATTTTTAGGGTTCCGTAGTCCTGACAAGGAACCCTTATAGTTTCGTCATGTCCGTCTGTCTGTCTGTCCGAGGTTTTGCTAAGAGACCGTTAATACTAGAAAGCTGTAATTTAAATGTGGGGGTATGTAAATAAATGACACCGACAAAGTGCTGAAATAAAATTTTGAAAAATATTTTTTTTAGGGTAGCTCCCCTATATGAGAAGTTGGGATGAATTTTTTTTCATCGTCTACCCTATCGTGTGGGATATCGTTGAATAGGTCTTTTAAAATGATTTAAGGGTTGCTAATACCATTTTTCGATTGAATGCTCCATTTACGAAATATTAAACTTTAAAGTGCAAATTTTTGTTCCAGTACGGCGTCCCCCCCCCCCCCCCCCTCTAAAAGCTAAACTGCTGGCTTGCAAAATCTGGAAAAATTCGTGATAATAGCGCATTTCATTTACTTTAAAGAAAAATTATAGCGGTTAAGATAACTTTATTAGTTTAGCAGTAATAGTCGTTGAACTTGGGTGTTGGATAATTTTGTACCAAATACAAAATGCTTAGAATAAATCCTTTAAAGTGACAAAGACGGAGTACCTAGTTGCTGGTTTACAATGGGTAAAGACTTGCATTGAATAACAGGCTACTACGGAACCCTACACTGCGTGTGGCCCGACACGCACTTGGCCGGTATTTTGATTTCATTTGTTGTTCGTTGCGATGTTTCCCTCTCACAGAAGTATAAATAGCTTTTATTATTTAGATTTATGTGTTCCCTTCATATGTAACATTTCTATTGGATATTAGTAATGTTGTAAGGTTCTAACCGCCGTCTTAATTTATTCTCTTAAGCGATAAGTAATCGTCTAATTGATTTATTCTATGTAAGTTAAAACAATATACCTATAAAAAATTATTTTTATGAATTTGATAAAAATATGTCAAAGTCAAAGTCAAAGCATTTATTCAGTATATGGGCAAATTAAAAATGTGCACTTACACACGTCAAATAACAGATCATATTCAATAAAAAATATTATAGATATAACAGAAACATAACTTATTGCTTTGAATTTACAAAAAAAAAACAAAGGTATTGAGCCATTCAGCTTTCATCTAGACGTCGAACGTCACACTTAAAACACATGTTTAATTCCCCTGATTAATGTAGGGTTGCCAACCGTACTATTACGTGCACCCGCAACCCAGTGCATGTTTCAGTACTTCAGACAATTTTTATCCAAAAAATTGTGAAATAATGAAACATAATAAATAAATACAACGCAGACTATTACGCAATATGCAGTACAAATCATATTCCGAATGGAACCGATTGTCCGTCTATCAGCTGCATAATACCGTCTCTACAGGCAACCCTAGATCTGCAAACAAAAGATGAAAACTGATTGACTGTAGAATCTACTGGTGTTTCGGAAGTACTCCGAAACACCAGTATGGAATAATGTCATAATAGTTGGTACAATTAGGTTTATATTATAAGAACGAAAAATGTGCATTCCGATAAGCATATTTCCTCGTAATATATCGTAATGTAACCTTTATTAATAACTTACTGTAAATAATTTATGTTTCTTTGAGACCATTTACAAATAATATCGTTTAAAAACTAAAAAACAACCGACTTCAATGCCGCGCTATTCATTTTCAGTACCAATTTTGAGATGTTTATCTCAATATCTCTGGAGATACTTATCATACCTCGATAAAATTACCATGGTACCACACTTGGGATATCTCCTTTCGAACAAAAAAAGAATAATCGAAATCGGTTCATAAACGACGAAGTTATCCGCGAACAAACATAAAAAAAATAAAAAAATATATATATATATATATATATATATATATACGGTCGAATTGAGAAACCTCCTCCTTTTTTTGAAGTCGGATAAAAAACCATGACGATGCGGTTCAAAAACGAAGCAGCTCATGCCATGCGTGAAAAACTGCAAATATTATACCATAAATATTAAATAACCAATTTAAAAATAGTGTTTTTAATGTATTTTACTAGAAACTTCCGCGATTCCAAGGTCGGTCGTATTTATTACAAAAGATTATGTTATAAACTTTATGGTGATGTAAATAAGGTCGTCTATTCACGTTCGTTTCAGGTATTTGTAATTTTGATTTAAAATATATTGCAGTTTACATAGTTGCAACGAAAGAGTAAACATGCGATCAGTTTTTGTTACCCGACTACGGCGAAGCAAAAAGGAGGGTTATGTTTTTGACCGGTACGTGGGTATGTATGTATGTAAGTAAGTATGTATGTAAGTATGTATATGTATGTATGTTTATATGTATGTCCATCTGTTCTCTCATAACTTCTAAACCACTTATCATAATATAATGTGAAAAATGAGGTGTCGTTGGACGCGTCTTATTTGTCTGCTGGTTATAGGCTATGTGACGTCACAACACATTTGATGTGGCGCCCTCTAGGGGGCACGAAGTCAAGAACTAAAAAAATGTTCATCACACCCCATCGTGCGTATCGTTGAACAGGGATTTTAAAATGAATGTAGAGTTTGGTACATCATATTTTTGTCAAGCGAAATGTTTGTGAGATATATCCCGTCGAAGTCAAGAAAACTATTTTTTACCCCATGCGGCGTCGCAAAGAAGCAATAGGGACGGTTATGTGTTTGTTGATCGCTATGTATCGATGTAAGTATGTTGACATGTATGTATGTATACATTTATGCAAATACCCTAAAATACTTTAAATAAAAAAATAAGTTCAAAAACTATTATTACAAGTAAGTTATTTATATAATACACGATACATATTTAATAGTTTGTACATAGCGATCTCAGATGAGAAAATTTTCTTATTTCATTATTTTTAGAGCGTGACTTTTAGTAGTCGGGTTTTAGTTCTTGAACAAATTTTTTTGTTTATGTAAGGTAACAAGACAAGTAAAGATGCTCGTCTGATGGTAACTGTAGTAGACGTATGCTAAAACAGATACCGTGGCACGTAAAACTCTGGATTTACAGATATTTGTACGACTTTCCACAGATCTTTTATACCTATGTATTTCACGATTTAATAAGTCATGACATTTTTTATATTCGATAGGGTAGAGTTTAATCACTATCTCGCCTGGCCGTAAGTGATGACGTGGTCGATAATGGTGATTGGTGAACAAACTAGGCCTAGAATGATCGGACTGTAACAGGCGTGTGCAGCCGGAACGCAATAAGATGCGAGATAATTATTCTCTTGATGGTGTTAGGCTATTTTTTAATCGACTTCAAAAAAAGAAGGAGGTTTCTCAATTCGACCGTATATATGTTTTATTTTTTTTATTTTTGTTCGTGTATAACTTCGTCGTTTATGAACCGATTTTGATTATTCTTTTTTTGTTGGAAAGGAAAGTCCCATGTGGTACCATGTTAATTTTATCGAGGTCTGATTAGTATCTCCAGAGATATGGTGATAAACATCGCAAAATTGGTACTGTAAACTAATCACGCGGCATTGAAGTCGGTTCATTTTTAGTTTTTTAAACGATATTATTTGGTAGCAAGTCAGATTGAAGATTGATATAATGCTCCTACCGCATCTGGACTCAATTAGTACGCAATTATATTTTTTTGTCACGAACAAAATCATCATTATCATCATCATCAGCCTATCTCCATCCACTGCTGGACATAGGCCTCTCCTATGGCACGCCACTGAGCTCGGTCTTCAGCTGTAAATAATGTACAAATAAAATATTCAACAGTTTTACACTTACTATTTGCATGCATGCAAAAACAAACAAAAACATATTTTTTGTGACACATATGTATTGAAATCCGTAACTCATATAAAAACATTAACCTCGAGCAAATCTTTGCCAGACCTATTAAATATAATAAATTATATTTAGCATCTCATTATATTTAATAACCTTTCTCTGCAACATAAATTAATAGTGTTTTTGTGTGAGTCATGAGTGCTCAGCCTTAGATCCAATTCCCGCTTTGATGTCGTATAATGGGATCCATCGGGGATAAAATATTAGTGACCATCTATCTACTGCCAAGGTTATAATAATAATAAACTTACAGCTTTAGGCTAAGTTCACATTAGCCATCAAACTCGTCCTAATTTGAACTAGGCGTAGGCGTCAGCTGTACATGTTTTAATCTGATTATTAAGACTTCCATGCCCCGCGAGTCAATTTCAGTAGCAAGTTTGAGACGATTATCGTCTAAATCTATAAGTTTATCGTCATATCTCTGGAGACACTTATCAGATCTCAATGAAATTACAATGGGACTACCTCGGAAATGTTAACTGTACCGATTAAAAAAAGTCATTTAAATCGCTTTACAATTGACGGAGTAATCGCGCTTGATTATTTTTAATAACTAGAAATGCCCCGCGGCTTTGCCCGCGTTCTAACGCGGGCGAAGCCGCGGGGCATTTCTACTTTTATATAACTTCTTTTATATATATCGGATACCTACGTCATAACAACTATCTGCATTCTAAATATCAGCGCAATTAAACAATATTGATTTTTAGACTTTTTTCCCCAGTTTATCCTCTTAGGGTGGCATTTTGAAAAAGTCTGAAACTCGTATTTACTTATTTATTTACAGAAGTACTTGTGTGTGAAATGTCGAATAAAATGACTATCCAAACTTTGAACCCCTGCTTCATCCCTTTGAAGAGTGAATTTTGAAAAATTATTTCTTAGCGGATACCTAAGTCAAAATAACTATCTGCATGCCAAATTTCAGCGCAATCTGAAACAATATTGATTTTCACACTTTGTTACCCCATTTAGGGCCTCTTAGGGGTGGAATTTCAAAACACCTGAAACACGTATTTACTTATTTTTTTAATGGAGCACTTATGTGAAGTTTGATATAGAAAATACTATCTAATCTTGTTTCTCCATACAAACTTTGAACCCCCATTTCATCCCCTTAAAGGGTGAATTTTGGAAAATCTTTTCTTAGTACACCCTTACGTACTAAATCAAATATACCCTCCAAATTTCAAGTTCTACGACCAGCGGTCTATGCTGTGCGTTTTCTGTTAGTCAGTCAGTCAGTCAGTCAGTATGTCAGGACAAAGATTCTTATAGTATTAGATTAAGATAGTTCAAAAACTAAAACAACCGACTCCAATGCCCCGTGACTCAATTTCAGTAGCAAGTTTGAGACGTTTATCGTCATATCTCTGGAGATAGTTATCAGATGTCGATTAAATTACAATGGGAGCACCTCGGAAACGTACCCTACCGAAAACAAAAATAATCATTCGAATCGGTTCAGAATTGACGGAGTAATCGCGTAACATACACACAAAAAAAAACATACAGACGAATTGAGAACCTCCTTCTTTTTGGAAGTCGGTTGAAAAGAGCTAAATGCGATGACAGCCTTAGGCACAGTTAACTGCTACGTATATTATAACGTTGTCCCTCACTACCGGACGGCCATTAGTAGACTCGGCGTTAATGGCTAGCAGAGCTAGTAACATACCTACACTATCTTAGTATATTTTAACATGATTCATCCATCACCTAAGATAGAGCATCAAGAAAAAACCTATTTTGTAATAATACTGGATGGTGATGGATGGTACATTTTAGCTTAGTTTCCCCTACGCAAAACATATGCTGTAATATTTTTTTTTTATATTTAGGCTAGCTTTTGATCTCACTTGTTGGTAAGTGATGATGCGGTCGAAGATGAAGCACGCTAGGCCTAGAGTGGGAAGTGGCTCTCAAGGATAAACTGCTGTAAGGCGTAAGCAAACATTCTTATCGTATGGTAGTATGCTGTGGTAGTATGTACTTATAATTATTTAGTGCTAGCTGTGCTGTGCCCCACATCTTCGCCCGCATTCAGAAGTCAAAGAATCAAAGAATCAAAGCATTTATTCAGTATGTAGGCAGTATAAATATACGCACATATACACGTCAAAATCATAAATCATAACCAATTATCAAGTAAACATAGCAAAAGCAGAATTTAACGCTTTGAATTAGAAAAAAAAAGTAATGAACCATTCAGCTGTCATCCAATCGTTTACGTCAGAATATTTAAAAAAAATTAAAGTAGGTTAAAACCAACCATACATGTAACTGTGTGTTTCAGTACTTCAGACAATTTTTATATAAAAAAAATAAAAAAGTGAAATAGTGAAACACAACATAGAGAAACGCATACCGATCACAGTACATATCATGATCCAAATGGAACTGATAGTCCGTCTGTCAGCTGCATAATATTGCATAGTATACTATGTGTTCATCTACGTCATTTTCAGCCATCGAGGTACATGTAAACCAGAGGCGCCCATCACTCAGAGCAATAATTACTAAAGTAAGTAAGTACTTTAGTAATTATTACTTTGAGCGCCCATCATAAACTGACTTTCGTGCCGAGCGTCGCGCGATCGGGCGTGAGGAGTACTTACGCTAAACTAAGCGAGATGTAGATTCAGCACTGCTAGGCTATTCTGTAAGCTATCTCGACAGCGGAATCTGCGGTGGGATTCGAATTTCGTACTACGAAATTCAATCGTATCAAGTTCGTAATACGGTTGAATTTCGTAATACGAAAATCAAATCTCAACGCGGATTCCGCTGTCGAGATAGCTTACAGAATAGCCTAGCTGCTTTTTATTTGAGCGTAGAGCTAGTTCCGGACGCCACATCTAGTACGTAGTACATTATACATCGATGTTATCAGCCAATTTTCGTGTGGACATATCACTGCTGGACACAGGCCCCCTTCCTCCAATGTGTTAATACGGGATAAATTTAATGTCTGTATGTCAAATTTTATACGTATCCATTTAGCCGTTTTTGAGTGAAGAACATTTTCTTTCCCATTTATAATGATAAGTGAGTTATGATATGATGTAGTTTTTGTTTAGTCCCGGTTGTCTGGAAGAAGTCGCTTTTTAGCGATAAGACCGCCATTTCTACTCATACTTATAAATTGTTTCTGTTTCTATCTGTTATCTTTTCTTAGTGTGCAAATAAAGAGTTATTGTATTGCATTGTATTGTATTGTATTGTATTGTATTGAATTGTATTGTATTGTATTGTATTGTATTGTATTGTATTGTATTGTATTGTATTGTATTGTATTGTATTGTATTGTATTGTATTGTATTGTATTGTATTGTATTGTATTGTATTGTATTGTATTGTATTGTATTGTATTGTATTGTATTGTATTGTATTGTATTGTATTGTATTGTATTGTATTGTATTGTATTGTATTGTATTGTATTGTATTGTATTGTATTGTATTGTATTGTATTGAATTGTATTGTATTGTATTGTATTGTATTGTATTGTATTGTATTGTATTGAATTGTATTGTATTGTATTGTAGTTTATATTTTTATAATTTCCTAATATTATAAAAATATAAACTACAATACAATACAATACAATACTTGTCACCAAAAAGTAGCTTACCTTATCCAGGGAGAAAGTCTGCCGCTATAATGTAACCTTACGGAATTTCGGCAGCACGTGAGAGCTAGACCTTGAGGGTTAGACCATTCTCTAGGCCTAACGTGTTCACCATCATCGCTTACCACCAGGGAAGATAGTTCTCAAACGATAGCCTATAAGATTTATGGCGAAGAGAATTCCTATTTCGATACACAACCGAAATAATCTCAAATGCTTGTACAATGTTGCTTACGTGTTGACCTTGCCACAATCGGTTATTGACGTTCGCGCGTATGGGATCACAAATACACTGTACAGTATAGGCCGTAAATATAACACATCATTAATTGACTTTAAAAGAAAAACTTTTTTTCGCCGTATGATGCATTGCAGTAGGCGTGGCTGGAATACAAAACTACCATTAGTCCCACAGGTGGCAGGAGTATTTAATATCGATATTCCGCCTGTCTTGCTACTAATAAGTAGCTTGCCACCATCGAGTGGATAATTTACCGCCATAACCTTACGGTGTTTAGGCAGCATATAGCCCTTGAGAGACAGAGAATTCTAGTTTTAGCGTATTCACCATCTTCGACCACATCATCGCTTACCCGGCTTACCACCAAGCGAGATAATCAATCGCTAGCCTATACGATTAAAAAAAGTCTTGTCTAAAGGTTGATTTCACCATTTATGCTACTAATCGAGTATTATTGAACTAAGTTATACTAAAACGTGTTCAAACGTTGATGTTGATATTGATTTACGCGTACTTGATTTCACCACCTCCCATGAGGCTTCATTTGATCGCGTTTACCAAAACCAAGATTTTATGCTATTACGCACAATGGAACGTAAATGTCGTCATAGAGCTGTCCACAGTGTACTAAATCACTCTACTACGTTATAATAAGAGTTGGCACTTCCCTACATTGTTGATACCCGAATTATGAAAGCACTGTGTAGCCAACCTAACAACGGAAAGTATTATTTACGTAGTAACTATTATGTAATCTGTGGTATGATGCTTATAAATATTTTTTTGCAGTGTTGGTGGGTACAAAGTACGTTCATAATTCTGAGTTATTTAATTATGCGTGCAGTGTCGCGGGGCTGGAGCTGTCGTACTAGATTGTTTTGGTATTGTCAAACTGACGAATTAATATTATCAAATTCGTTTCCGTCTCCGTGCATGGTATATATTTTTGTGTTTTGAATCGTGAATTTCAAATTTTAAATTGTAGGCCAAGGAATTAAAATAATTATAATTTTAATAACTAAATAACACTAAATAACGTTCGTTTCCGTGTCCGTGCATGTTACATCATGCACGGACACGGAAACGAACGCGGAAAATACGAGTGACAGTGGCTGTTAACAGTGTAAACGGGATCAAGAGCGCTAAACGTCTAAAATCGGTAGTTCAGAATTAAAACTCTAACTGCGTTCAGTTTGTAGTGGTGAAATGCAAAATGTCGCTTTAATCTCAGTTAAACACGTAAATCAAGTTCAAGTCGACCTGATCGCGTTTATATTCACTGGTGAAATCGGCCCTAAGAGTTCAATGACAGATTTATATATTTCAGACAGACAAGTACTACATGACATGACCCCTATCTCTGGTGATGTTAAGAGACGCGTGGCATTTGAAGTCGGATTTTAAATTATTAAGCAAAACAATTAAAAGTTCGACGTGTCACTTTTACAATCTAGCACTGTACCTTCCATTATTATGTATATGTGGTTGAATCTGTGGGTTGAATATTATTGTGTACCTACTTATAGGAGGATATAAATAACTGTGAATTGAACGTTTGTTATGAATTACTGTACCTATAGGTATACACTGAATAGAGGATTAGGAAGGCGGTGTACCAAATATGATGATAAATCTATGGAAGAGATCATGATAACTTCCACCCCCCCCCCTCCCCCCACTTAAGTGGGATAAGGGTACGAAAATTATGATGATAATGATAACATTATTAAATTCTTTCAAACATACAGGAAAATATGAAATACAAATATACAGTTTAAATTCATAGAACTTTCTTTTTATTTTAGTTAAGTAAATTACTTATAGTGGTCGACCACCCCTTTTTCCTAAATATTATTTATTATTCTTCGCCCTTTCCATATTAATAAACGAATACAAATGGTTATATATATATATATATATAAATACATTCTAGCATGAATTTTACTGTCCTTACATATGCCATTACGTAGTTCCAGACCCTAAAGCTGGGCTCCATCATCAGGTCAGCTCCATGGTACCATATTATTCCACTGTCACGTTCAAGCTTCCAAGATTTGACTCACACAAATTTCATACATTAAATATTATGTTTCTTTGAAGTGTTTCACACTTTACGCAGTGCAACATCTCTCGTCGGATTGGAAACTGTAATGATTTCTTCCGAATGATTAACTTACGTAATAAGTAGTCATAGATGGCGCCACCAATGCATAATTGGGTTAACAAATGCAATCCACTAATTTCGTCGTAACGATACTTCGCACCGTGGCTTAATTGGCAAAGCACCGGAACATGTCATTCCGGAGGTTGCGGGTTCAAGTCCCGTCGGTACGATGAAATTTTGGATTGTGTCTAACAATTTACAAAAATATAAAGTGTGAAACACTTCAAAGAAACATAATATTTGATTTACGCAGTGCAACATCTCTCGTCGGATTTGAAAACTGTAATGATTTCTTCCGAATGATTAACTTACGTAATAAGTAGTCATAGATGGCGCCACCAATGCATAATTGGGTTAACAAATGCAATCCACTAATTTCGTCGTAACGATACTTCGCACCGTGGCTTAATTGGCAAAGCACCGGAACATGTCATTCCGGAGGTTGCGGGTTCAAGTCCCGTCGGTACGATGAAATTTTGGATTGTGTCTAACAATTTACAAAAATATAAAGTGTGAAACACTTCAAAGAAACATAATATTTGATTTACGCAGTGCAACATCTCTCGTCGGATTTGAAAACTGTAATGATTTCTTCCGAATGATTAACTTACGTAATAAGTAGTCATAGATGGCGCCACCAATGCATAATTGGGTTAACAAATGCAATCCACTAATTTCGTCGTAACGATACTTCGCACCGTGGCTTAATTGGCAAAGCACCGGAACATGTCATTCCGGAGGTTGCGGGTTCAAGTCCCGTCGGTACGATGAAATTTTGGATTGTGTCTAACAATTTACAAAAATATAAAGTGTGAAACACTTCAAAGAAACATAATATTTGATTTACGCAGTGCAACATCTCTCGTCGGATTTGAAAACTGTAATGATTTCTTCCGAATGATTAACTTACGTAATAAGTAGTCATAGATGGCGCCACCAATGCATAATTGGGTTAACAAATGCAATCCACTAATTTCGTCGTAACGATACTTCGCACCGTGGCTTAATTGGCAAAGCACCGGAACATGTCATTCCGGAGGTTGCGGGTTCAAGTCCCGTCGGTACGATGAAATTTTGGATTGTGTCTAACAATTTCATACATTAATACACTAACACGGCAATTGTAATATATGTCTCATCGTATCAGTGTTATGTCTCTGAAGTTTTTAATTTTTTTTTGTACAATTTTTACTAATGGTAGTTTATTTTCATTCACTGCTGTTGTCATCTATGTATAAAGAAAGGAAGAATATTATTTGTTTAGTATATACATTTCACATAGATTAGGTCCAGGTGAAAGTTACTACATTTAAAAATAGGGGAAAATAATCACAATATAATGCCCTGAAAGGGGATGAGTTGGGGTATAATGGAGAACAGGGATGTAAGGGAGCACAAATACCACCTTAGTGCTCCCAGCCAACCTCACCGGTGCGAGGAGCTACGTCCTGAGATCGCCAACCCGCCTGCCCAGCGTGACGATTAGGGCATATCCCTCCCAATGAGCCGAAGACCGGGCTCAGTGGCGCACCTTGGGAGAGGCCTACGTCCAGCAGTGGACTGACACCGGCTGATTATGATGATGATGATGATGAATGCGCTGTAAGAGACCCAGTCTCAGCACAAAGAACACTGTATGTTTAGATTTCCTTGATCACAGACCTGACACCTGGCCCCTGATTCTCAATCATTCGAAAACCTATTCAGATTCGGAAGCTTCATTTTTAATTTTGGATATTGACAAATCTGTGATCTATTTTATCGTGGAAAGTTTTCCAATTTAGAATAACAGATTTTTTCGAATTGAAATATCAATAGTAACCGATCGGAGTATTGTGAATATCAAAAATCAAAGTCGAAGGAGAGGCCGATTTCAAATTCGATAATAAATTATAGTGTTTAAGTAGCAATTAATTACACATTTCCGTACACTGTTCAGATATTTCTTCAAGTATTATTTTTTTCGTTGAAAAGCTTGTTTAGGTAGGTACTAAGAAGGTATCTATTTGACCTATATAGAATCCATTAGGAAACAATGGAGTAGCGAGCTGAATAAAAACAATAAAACTCTACGGTATCGTTTCGTTCAAGTATTTTAGTAGAGTTTCTAAGAATACGGTCACTTCATTCGTCTGTCACATCTGGTTTACGTTACTGCGGCTGTAAAAACATCTTGGATTGTTTTAATTGGGCTATGGTGCAGCGGGATTCTGGTATTAGTCAGATATGTGGTGAAAAATTGTGTTAGTGGTAGGACTTGATCAGTTCCGGCTTGATCGGCAGCTTGGAAGAGCCTTTTGATAGTCGATTGGCCAACTTTGAGAAGGAAACTTTTTGCATTTGCAAAACTTCTTCGTGTCTTTTCATTGCCCACACCACAAAGCCTGGAGACGACAGTCTTTAACGAGTGCGTCCTACCAGTATGAGCCGAGACGTGGTCACTGACGGCGATTGGTTCACCAATTCAAAGTCGCTCTGCGAGCTATGGAGAGAGCTATGCTCGGAGTCTCTCTGAAGTATCGAATTCGAAATCGATACATCCGTCAGAGAAGCAAATTTATCGACATAGCTCAAATGATTAACAAGCTGAAGTGGCAGTGGGCTCATAGCTTAATTATGTCGTGGGTAGAACCGATAGACTGGGGTAGACGACTGGGGGACTATTACTGCTCGCGTCCGTAGGGTTTAGCCCTCGATGTCCTACACGTGTCCCCTGGGTGGCGCCAAAAGAGCAGTACTTTTCAGGTGGTAGGCTTAGGCCGCGGCGTGTTACCACCCACCAGACAAAGCCATGCCGCCAAGCGGTCGCTTTACGGCATGAAAGTTTGGTGAAGCCATTATGGGGAACGGGTCGGAAACAGTTGCGTTGCTTACTATAGCTAGTCGTGATACATTGAAGGTCAATTTACCTGGCAGCCAATCTTGGAGAGCAGCGGGATCCGAGGCATGGTTCTCCGCTGGCCGACCGCAGATAGTTGGGGGCCCAAGTAGTGAGCCAGCCACTCATGAAAGGCTGCCCCGCCATCTCGCGAAAAATCCCGGAGGTGCGCCATCGTGCCTGTTGGCGACCGGACGAGAGGACCCGATGGACACCTCTGGGGGGGCTCGGGCGTCCCCGCGGTCTCCAGGATTGGTTCCCAATAGGTGAAAAGACCTAATATGTATCACGGGTTGGTAATTAGCGCCTCGTTTCCACTTCCATTTCCCTTACCTAACTTCACTCCCCACAAAATGAAAGGCAGAAACAGAATAGAGGTTAAACAGCGGAAGCACGTCCTCTCCCTTCAAGTGCACCTCTCAAACATTCGAGGCTTGCACTCCAATATCCTCTCGGTCCACCACCACCTTGAGACCGAAAAGCCGCATATTCTGTTCCTCACGGAGACGCAGATCAAATTTCCAGCTGACGCGGCGTACCTTGCCTACCCAGGCTATGTTCTAGAGCATAACTTTAGGGCGAGGGCGGGAGTTTGTATGTATGCCCGCGATGACATTTGCTATCGGCGTCTCCGCAACCTTGAAGACCCTCAACTTTCCGTCATGTGGATTTTGGTGGACACTGGCATAGAGAAAATTCTTTATGCTAGTGTCTACCGTTCGCACAGCGGAGACGAAGAGACAAACAGGCTCACAAACCACCTCAGTGAGGCGGCTGATGTGGCCCAACAGAGGTATCCTTCCTCCCGGCGGGTGTGGCGATACAGGTCAGCAGATTGGGATGAGATGCGTTGTTTTTTCGCGTCTTATCCTTGGCGGCAGGTATGTTTTTCTTCGAGCGATCCCTCAGCTTGCGCGGATGCTGTGACAGAAGTGTTACGTCAGGGTATGGAATATTTCATACCATTTTCTGACGTTCCGGTGTCAAGCAAAGCTCGTCCATGGTTTAATGCCAAATGTAGAGATGCAGAAGCATCAAAACATGAAGCTTACTTAGCCTGGGCTGATGCTCGAACCCGCAAGACTAGAGATGTACGCGAAAAGAAGAAAGCCTTTAACTTAGCCGCCAAGTCCTGCAAAAAGGCTCTCAAGAAGGCTCGCTTCGATCACATACGCCGAACAGGGAACAAACTTGCTTCTTACCCCTCGGGTAGCAAAGCGTTCTGGTCCCTGGCGAAGTCGATCGAAGAGAACTTCTGCCGTCCCTCACTGCCTCCACTACTGAAACCCGATGGATCACTAGCACACTCGGCTGAAGAGAAAGCGAATTTATTTGCTACTCTGTTTGCGGAGTCTTCACGTTTAGATGCTGGCAATGCTGTACCTTCTAGTCTGCCGACTTGCGGGACGTTTATGTCGGAAATCCGCATTCATCAGACTGAAGTACGCAAAGCGTTGCGCAATCTAGACGTGAACAAAGCTAGTGGTCCAGACGGTATACCAGCTGTAGTCTTGAGGACGTGTGCGCCTGAGTTGGCTCCTATTTTGACACGCCTCTTTCGCTTGTCTATGACGACTGGTCAAGTGCCTAAGTCCTGGAAGCAAGCAAACGTGCAACCCGTGCCGAAAAAGGGTAGTCGTGCAGACCCTGTCAATTACAGGCCTATCTCAGTCACTTCCATACTCTGTAAGACTATGGAACGTGTACTGAACCACAGGCTCCTGGCA
The DNA here is from genome assembly GCA_954871355.1 of Cabera pusaria. Taxonomy (NCBI): domain Eukaryota; kingdom Metazoa; phylum Arthropoda; class Insecta; order Lepidoptera; family Geometridae; genus Cabera; species Cabera pusaria. The sequence goes on from OX940900.1 coordinate 24,216,895, forward strand.
TACCTAGAAGTGAACGATCTCCTCAGTGACCGACAATACGGGTTTCGCCGAAACCGGTCTACTGGGGATCTTCTAGCGTATGCCACGCACATCTGGAGCGAAGCCATCGAGAACCACGGCGAGGCGCTGGCCGTCTCTCTTGACATCTCGAAGGCTTTCGACAGGGTTTGGCACGATAGCCTTATTAGCAAGCTTCCTTCATACGGCCTGCCCACTGGTTTATGTGTTTGGATAGCAGATTTCTTAAGGGATCGGTCGATTCGAGTGGTCATCGATGGCTGTTCTTCCGACAAATTAATTGGCCATAAATGCCGGAGTCCCTCAAGGATCAGTACTCTCTGCAACACTTTTTCTGCTGCATATTAATGACCTGCTTAAACCCGGTATCTTTGGGTACGCAGATGACAGCACTGTTGTAGAGAGTTATACATCCAACGCACGAACCAGTGCATTACAAATCCAGTCTCATAGAGAAGCGATGGTCGAACGCTTGAACTTTTCTTTGAAGGCAGTCTCTGATTGGGGCGATGCCAATCTGGTCAAGTTCAATGCTGCGAAAACCCAGGCGTGTCTTTTCTCCGCTAAACGGAGCCCATTTCTACTGGCTCCTACTTTCCGGGATGTGTCCGTTCCGATAAGTAACAATCTCGAGCTTCTTGGCATATCTTTGACACCAACTCTCAATTTCGGCTCTTATATTGAGTCTAGAGCCCAGCTAGCCTCAAAAAAGCTTGGCATTTTGCCTAAGGTGAGACGGTACTTCACACCGGGACAGTTGCTTAATCTTTACCAAGCACAAGTCCGGTCGTGTATGGAGTACTGTTCTCACCTTTGGGATGGTTCTGCTAAATACCAGCTGGAGACACTGGAAGCTATTGAGAGGAGAACCAAAAAACTCATCAGCGATGACCTATTAGTAAGCAAGAGACTCCAGAGTCTCGCGCATCGCCGCAAAGTCGCTTGTTTATCGGTTTTCTATCGGATACATTTCGGAGAGTGTGCAATGGAACTGCATGATTTGATTCCACCATCCCCATTTTATAATCGGACATCCAGAGACACTAAAAGGCGCCACCGATTTATGGTGGATATACCATCTACCCGAACGAAGCGATTTGCTTCTTCGTTCATCATACGAACCGCTAAGGAATGGAATACCCTGCCTGAGTCCGTGTTTCCGATTAAGTACAATATGGGGGTCTTCAAATCGCGAGTGAATAGGTATCTTCTGGGTAAGCACGCTACATCATCGATCGCATCATCACTTAACATCAGGTGAGATAGTGATCAAGTGCTACCCAGTTTGGTATAAAAAAAAAAAAAAAGACGAGTTTTAATGTGAATACCACACCAGGCGTTACCATCCTAGCTACATTGTCACTTACCAGCAGGTGAGATGGCGGTCAAACGCTAGCCTATAAATAAAAAAAATATATATTTATCTAAGTACGGTAATAATTAAGATACTTTTTAAAAAACTAAAACAACCGACTTCAATGCCCCGCGAGTCAATTTCAGTAGCAAGTTTGAGACGTTTATCGTCATATCTCTGGAGACACTTATCAGATCTCGATGAAATTATAATGGAACCACCTCGTAAATAGACCCTACCGATTAAAAAAAGAATCATTCGAATCGGTTCTCAATTGATGGAGTAATCGCGAAACATACATTAAAAAAACAACAGAAGTATTGAGAACCTCTTTCTTTTAGTAAGTCGGTTGAAAATAGATGTAAATAGATGTTCTTGACTCTTGCCCTCTCATGCACTGAAGCATGGCCATGCTGCGAGATATCTTCGTAATCAAATACTTCTTTTTCATTAATACAGAGATATTTACGAAGATCGGAGAGTTTTCCTCCTTAGATAACAATTTCAACGAAAAACTATAATATGTCTTTAAATGTCATTGAATGCTTTGTTAGATCATAAATATTAAAAACTGGTTCCTATTGATGTTTAATTCTAGTAATTTACTAATTTAGAATCGGTTTTTTATTACAAATTGGTATATTTTTACAACATTTTTTTAACTTGCCGTGTATGTATGTATATATATATCTTTGTTCCAAGATTGGTCTTGGAAGCTAAATAAGATCGTTAAAATAATTCAGATAGTTTAAAAACTAAAAACAACCGACTTCCATGCCCCGCGAGTCAATTTCAGTAGCAAGTTTGATACGTTTATCATCATATCTCTGGAGATACTTATCAGATCTACGTACCCTACCGATTAAAAAAAGAATCATCGAATCGGTTCATAATTCACACATCGAGGTGTACACATGCATCGTAATACCTACAAAAGTATATCACATAGGTATATTAAAAACGGCTCGACCGATTTCGTTAAAATTGAAATGGGACCACCTGGGAAGGGTACGCTTTGAAACAAAATAAAACTGGCCAAGTGCGCGTCAGACTTTTGTCCCACTCACTGAGGGTTCCGAATTCCCGAAATCCCAACGCCACGAACAGCGAACTACTAACACCAACTAAGTAAATATTAACACAAAGGTAATTAATATAATTTAATATCTGGAAGACCGAGTGTTCGTACAACTAACTTTCTACTGATTCTAGCTAAATGAAACTCTTCAAGTAGGTACTAAAATTGAAGATATATTATTCAATACTGTATACTTCATTCCTGCAAATAAACCTTAACTAAGTAAACAAATCGACCGAGGCCCACAAATTTAACAAATGAAACGCTTGCGCGTTCTAATTTTTCCTGTGCTGCCATCTAGCTGCGTCGAGGTGAATTAATTTCGTATCGTGTCGTATCGTAGTTTTTGTTTTGAACCCTTTAATTTTTAACTTTGTTCTGTTCTTATTATTTGTTGTTATAGCGGCAACAGAAATACATCATCTGTGAAAATTTCAACCGTATAACTATCACGGTTCATGAGATACAGCCCGGTGACAGACGGACAGACAGACAGACAGACAGACAGACAGACAGACAGACAGACGGACAGCGGAGTCTCAGTTATAGGGTTCCGTTGGTACCCTTTGGGTTCGGAACCCTAAAAATAATTATATAATTTCACAAATTACCATTCACAAATAGGTATTTAGATAAAATGATCCAAAGTTAGCGTCGTATCTCTGAATGCCATTGAGTCGGAGCAAAACTTACGAAGTTGTATAGAAGAAATAGGTCATGTATTGTCGTAATTGAATCTGGTTCTAACTGAATAGGAAGGGGTTCCATGGCCCGCTTTTGATAGGATTGAATGAGTGGCAGATGGTACCGGGTCTTTACGTCTCTTTGTAGAGAATCATTCAAAGTTATTGTAAAGAAAGTTTTGTAGAACTCTTTTGATGTTGTATCCAGGGTCCAGAGTGACTTATGGTCCGGATGGATACTCACGCATCGATCTGCATATATTAAAGATATTTTTTATGATATAAGGTAAGAGGACAATCATGACGCTCGCCTGATGTTAAGCAAAAACATATACACTGTGTTATTCCAGGGTCTAGGCTATCTACATTCCAAATTTCAGCTCAATCGGTTGAGTAGTTTTAGCGTGAAGCAGTAACAACCATACATTGATTATTTAGAAAATAATCAAAGCAAACATACCTACACACTCACAAACATACCTACACACTCACAAACATACCTACACACTCACAAACATACCTACACACTCACAAACATACCTACACACTCACAAACATACCTACACACTCACAAACATACCTACACACTCACAAACTTTCACCTTTATAATATTAGTAGGAAGTAGGATAGGATTACGCTTCTGTGAGTAGCATGCATAATAAAACACTGGTATAGTTAGTTATTATTTATATTATGTTATATTCTCATAAATTTACATTTCATTTACTTTTTACATGCACTCTATTCGCCATTGTTTTTCTACCGCCGCCCGCCATTTTTATCTGTCACTGTCTGTCTTGTCACAGACCAGAGACCTCAGAGCAATAATTACTAAAGTACAGAGCGCGGCTATGAGCCCGCCACATTGCTGCGAGTTGTAAGCAAACGTGCTATAGCTACGTACATTGATATATAGGGATGCCTGCAAACGCCCGCGCGCTTATCGACGAAGCGACGAAGGTGACACGTGACGACAAAAATGAATATAGGATATTTATACATTGAGAAGAATGTTATATATTAATCTCAAGATACGCTATTTGTTTTTTCCTACGATTTCTCAGTCATTATATAAGTATCTTAAATGCACGAAAGAGATAGTATTAATGTAATTAAGAGTGCCTAAGAGAGTACTACCCAAAGACACTATTCCTCGCGGACTAAGTTGCGAAGTCGCGGGGCACAGCTAGTAACTAATATAAAGCTAACCACACAAAAATCTTTAGAGCATCAGAGTATTTCCTTACTTCGACTTCGCTTGAACGTAAAAAATGTCGTAAATAATATCGACAGCACGCACATCATTACTCAATGCATCACCGGCGAAGCGGCGGGCGGTGTAGCGGGACGCGACTCGCAACCGCACGTCTCACGTGTACTTAACCCCCGCTATCATATAATAGTATATCCGTTTAAAAGTATGAAAAACTGAATTACCTGTGAAATGTTATGTTGCATTTTAGTTTAGTGTGTTTCCTTGTGTCATTTTGACAAGTTGGCATCGCACATTTTACCATTTTCTCGGCAAAAACTAAATAAGATTAGTAGTTTAGTAACCTAAACGCAATCCGGTTTTCGCCCCGGACACAGTACTACCACGGCTCTGATTATATAATCACCGATGACATCAGGTATGGCATGAGCAATACGCAACTCACTGTGCTATCACTACTTGACTTTAGTAAAGCCTTTAATAATGTGGATTATGATATTTTGCTGGGTCTGTTATGCTCTCTTAATATATCTCCAACAGTAATTGACTGGTTTCGTAGTTACCTGTGTGGACGCCGACAACGCGTAAACATTGAAGATACGTATTCTTCATGGTGCGATTTGTCATCTGGTGTCCCACAGGGCGGCGTTCGATCACCTCTCCTCTTCGCAATATTCATAAATTCAATCTCAAAACAACTTTCCTCTTCCTACCACCTCTACGCAGACGACCTACAGATATACACACAAGCTCCCTTAGACCAACTCCATGAGGCAATCGAAATTACAAATACGGACTTGAGACGCATCCGGGACTGGAGCCAATCTTACGGTCTTAGAGTGAATCCGTTGAAAACTCAGGTGATAATCATCGGGAGTTCACGGATGATCTCCAAGATCGATTGGTTCCGTCTCCCCCAAGTTATTTTTGACGGAGTTCCTATAAGTATAAGCCATTCTGTAAAAAACTTGGGTATACAAATGGACAGTTGTTTCTCATGGGAACCTCAGCTGGCGGAAATGAGTAGGAAATTGTTCGCGTCGGCTTCTTCTCTTCGTAGATTACGTAATTTCCTTCCTATCACCACCAAAACTGCCTTGGCACAATCCCTTCTCTTCCCCATTTTAGATTACGCCGATGTTTGTTACCTTGACCTTACCGAGGAGCAACTTGATAAAATAGAGCGTTTACAGAACTTCTGCATCCGCTTTATCTATGGTCTGCGAAAGTTTGACCACGTGTCAGAATATCGAGCAAAGCTCAAATGGCTCCCTATCCGTTTTCGACGAAACGCTTTCCCAGCTTTATAATATTCTTTTCCTTCCAGCCACTCTCTCTTATTTGAAGGAACGCTTTGAATTTTCACAATCCTCTAACCCTCGTCCATTGCGTTCTCATCATAACCTCAAATTGAAGATGCCAGAACACCCACATACGTCGCAACACTACTACAAATCATTTACCATGAAAGCTATTCATCTATGGAATGCACTCCCGGTCAATATCAAAGAAGCCCGAACGCCGCAAATATTTAAAAATATGGTATTTAAGCATTATATAACACTATCGCAAATTGACTAGCTTTACTCTAAATATAATATGTATATGTATGTATTGTATTATTATATTTATTTAGTGTATTTGTGTACGTATATGTGTGTGTATATAAATTTATGTATATATATTTATATAGATCTACTAGAAGTCCCCCGCGGCTACGCCCGCGTTAAAAACTCCTTTTATTTACTTAAAACTTTTCTTTTGTAAAAACGATTCTATCATTAAAGACATCAAATAAAAATTAGCCAAATTGGTTCACCTGTTTTCATGTTATCGCGTGACTAAGACAAATCAGGATTCATATTTTTAAAACCCGAAAAACCCAATAAAGCGCAATCCGAAACTATATTGATTTTCAGACTTTTTTACCCCAGTTCACTCTTTTAGGGTGGCATTTTGAAAAAGTCTGAAACTCGTATTTACTTATTTATTTACAGAAGTACTTGTGTGAAATGTCGAATAAAATGACTATCCAAAATTTGAACCCCCGCTTCATCCCTTGAAGAGTGAATTTTGAAAAATCCTTTCTCAGCGGGTACCTACGTCAAAATTTCTATCTGGATGCAAAATATCAGCGCAATCCGAAACAATATTGATTTCAGACATTGTTACTCCACTTCACCCTTTTAGGAATAGAATTTCAAAAAGCCTGAAACACGTATTTACTCATTTATTTACTAAACTACTTGTGTAAAGTTTCGAATATAAGAGACAATCAATTCTTGTTTCTCCATACAAACTTTGAACCCTCGTTTCATCCTCTTCAGGGATGAATTTTGGAAAACCTATCTCAGAGGGAACTAACGTCGTAATTAATAACTATCTGCATGCCAAATTTCAGCGCAATCCGAAACAATATTGATTTTTACACTTTATTACCCCATTTCACCCTCTTAGGGGTGGAATTACAAAAAAACCTGAAACACGTGTTTACTTATTTTTGTACTGAAGCACTTGTGTGAAGTTTCGGATAGAAAAGACTATCTAATCTTGTTTCTCCATACAAACTTTCAACCCCCGTTTCATCCCCTTCGAGGGTTAATTTTGGGAAATCCTTTCAAAGAGGGATCTAACGTCGTAATAACTATCTGCATGCCAAATTTCAGCGTAATCCGAAACAATATTGATTTTACACTTTATTACCCCATTTCACCCTCTTAAGGGTGGAATTTCAAAAAAACCTGAAACACGTGTTTACTTATTTTTTTACTGAAGCACTTGTGTGAAGTTTCGGATAGAAAAGACTATCTAATCTTGTTTCTCCATATAAACTTTGAACCCCCGTTTCATCCCCTTAGAGGGTTAATTTTGGAAAATCCTTTCTTAGAGGGAATTAACGTCGTAATAACTATCTGCGTGCCAAATTTCAGCGTAATCCGAAACAATATTGATTTTACACTTTATTACCCCATTTCACCCTCTTTAGGGTGGAATTTCAAAAAAACCTGAAACACGTATTTACATATTTTTTTACTGAAGCACTTGTGTGGAGTTTCGGATAGAAAAGACTATCTAATCTTGTTTCTCCATACAAACTTTGAACCCCCGTTTCATCCCCTGCGAGGGTTAATTTGGAAAATCCTTTCTCAGAGAGAACTAACGTCTTAATAACTATCTGCATGCCAAATTTCAGCGCAATCCGAAACAATATTGATTTTACACTTTATTACCCCATTTCACCCTCTTTAGGGTGGAATTTCAAAAAAACCTGAAACACGTATTTACATATTTTTTTACTGAAGCACTTGTGTGGAGTTTCGGATAGAAAAGACTATCTAATCTTGTTTCTCCATACAAACTTTGAACCCCCGTTTCATCCCCTGCGAGGGTTAATTTGGAAAATCCTTTCTCAGAGAGAACTAACGTCTTAATAACTATCTGCATGCCAAATTTCAGCGCAATCCGAAACAATATAGATTTTCACACTTTATTACCCCATTTCACCCTCTCAGGTGTGGAATTTCAAAAAAACCTGAAACACGTATTTACTTATTTTTTTACTGAAGTACTTGTGTGGAGTTTCGGATAGAAAAGACTATCTAATCTTGTTTCTCCATACAAACTTTGAACCCCCGTTTCATCCCCTGCGAGGGTTAATTTGGAAAATCCTTTCTCAGAGAGAACTAACGTCTTAATAACTATCTGCATGCCAAATTTCAGCGCAATCCGAAACAATATTGATTTTTACACTTTATTACCCCATTTCACCCTCTTAGGGGTGGAATTACAAAAAAACCTGAAACACGTGTTTACTTATTTTTGTACTGAAGCACTTGTGTGAAGTTTCAGATAGAGAAGACTATCTAATCTTGTTTCTCCATACAAACTTTGAACTCCCGTTTCATCCCCTTCGAGGGTTAATTTTGGAAAATCCTTTCTCAGAGGGAACTAACGTCGTTATAACTATCTGCATGCCAAATTTCAGCGCAATCCGAAACAATATTGATTTTCACACTTTATTACCCAATTTCACCCTCTTAGGGGTGGAATTAAAAAAAAACCTGAAACACGTGTTTACTTATTTTTTTACGGAAGCACTTGTGTGGAGTTTCAGATAGAAAAGACTATCTAATCTTGTTTCTCCATACAAACTTTGAACCCCCGTTTCATCCCCTTCGAGGGTTAATTTTAGAAAATCCTTTCTCAGTGGGAACTAACGTCGTAATAACTATTTGCATGCCAAATTTCAGCGCAATCCGAAACAATATTGATTTTACACTTTATTACCCCATTTCACCCTCTTAGGGGTGGAATTCCAAAAAAACCTGAAACACGTCTTTACTTATTTTTTTACTGAAGCACTTATGTGAAGTTTCGGATAGAAAAGACGATCTAATCTTGTTTCTCCATACAAACTTTGAACCCCCATTTCATCCCCTTAAGGGGTGAATTTTGGAAAATCCTTTCTTAGTACACCCTTACGTACTAAGACAAATATACCCTTCAAATTTCAAGTCTCTACGACCAGCGGTTTAGGCTGTGCGTTGTCTGTCAGTGAGTCAGTGAGTCAGTGAGTCAGTCAGTATGTCAGGACAAAGATTCTTATAGTATTAGATTATAGATAATGTTATATGTAAGTGTATTTGTTCCTGTATGGATATCATTATCTAGTATTTTGACTATATTTGTATGTAGGTTTATGTAAAATAATATTATGACTTATCTTATTTTGTCAAAGGTATTGTATGCCACCGACCGCTTATTTTCAAAACTAGCTCCTGTCCATCCAAAAGTTGTCTGGTAGAGATCGCTCTGAGCGATAAGACCGCCCATTGTCACACCTAATTAGTTTTTCCTTGTCTTAGATTATAATGTGTTGATTGGTATGCAATAAAGTATTCATCTATCTATCTATCTAAACGCACTCCGCTCGAACTCAGAATGTCGACTGTTCGCGCTTGCCGGTGGACAGCGACGATGTTCTGACCCGTGCTTACTGTTCGAACTCAAGTAGGCGCGCTCTGTACTTTAGTAATTATTGCTCTTAGCCAGAGACCAATAATAACATCATAGATAAATAAACTCCTTGCTCTAAAAATAATGAATAATAAGAATGGTGCACTGCAGATGTTTTGACAAATTCAATTTAAACCGTATACTCTAACGATAAGGTTGTTATTGCTTTGTAGAACAAATCGGCGCAATCGAAAGGCACCAGGGTGGGAGTATGTCCTTGTCTAACAACCTGCTAGTGATGTATATGTTCTATACTATATGTATAGTATATATATATATCGTCCATACAAAAGAAAGGGACAAACTCCTGTTCTAGGTCGGTCTCATCAGGGCCGTTTTGCGCAGTATATTTATATTACGTCTATGTTCCAACCTCAACAATACCATTACCAGGTTTATTCTTCATCAGTTTAAAGTATTAGTACCTACAAATCGCGTTATGGCTACAGCCGGCCTTTCGCCTCGGTACAAGCACAGAATAAACAAAGGTACCTACTAGTGAGGCGGGACTGTACGTAATCTTATTACTGGGCTTCTAATCACATTGTGGACAATTGGATTTAGCAGAGTCCTTCGGCTTTTAAAGTAAAAAGATTGTGACGACGGTGCTTTTAATGTATTCACGGCAAAGGAAAAAGCCGTGTAGATTTTACAGGCTTTTATTTGGTGGTACGGGAGTGAGGCTCGTCGCCTCTTCCCTTTGTAGTATTTTTAGTGCCATTTAGTGTCCGCCTGGCCCATCGAGGTACATGTATACCAGAGGCGAACATCATAAACTGACTTACGTGCCGAGCGGCGCGCGATCGGTCGTGAGGAGTACTTACGCTAAACTAAGCGCGATGTAGATTCAGCACTGCTTTTTATTTGAACGCAGAGCTAGTTCGCGATGCCATATCTGGTACGTTGTACATATACATCGAGGGCCTGGCCAGTTACCACACTCAAGTTGAAAAATATGTCGCCAAACATCTAATGTGTTCCGGCAATTGCCCTTAAGAGCCAGTTTCCATTCTAGGCCTAGCGTTCTACCATCCTCGACCGCAGCATCACTTACCACCAGGTGAGTTAGTGGTCAAACGCTAGCCTATACAATATTTAAAAACATTTGTATCGTTCTTTAATACCGGTACCACTTGCCTAGAGTTAAATTAAGTTACTAAGTAAATATTGCTAACGATGCAACCATGTTTTTGTCATACGAGTATAACAACATTTATGTTTAGTTTATTTGTTATACGTGATTAGTATTCATAGAGGTTTGCTACTAAGTCATTAAGATAACAAATACTTAGCTACTTAGTTTGTAAATAGTTGCTGTTGCTCACAGCTCAAGGTAACGGGCAAAGTGCAGTGACGCGCAAAATGTACAGTGTTAATTCATACCATATTTTGTTAAATTCTGTTATAGGCAGATGGCATCGCTTGACATCTGGCGTAATTAAGATAGTTTAAAAACTAAAACAACCGACTTCTATGCCCCGCGAGTCACTTTCAGTAGAAAGTTTGAGACGTTTATCGTCATATCTCTGGAGATACTCATCAAATCTCGATGAAATTACAATGGAACCACTTCGGAAACGTACCCTACCGATTAAAAAAATAATCATTCAAATCGGTTCACAATTGACGGAGTAATCGCGTAACATAAAAAAAACACAGACGAATTGAGAACCTTCTTTTTGGCAAGTCGGTTGAAAAGTACGGTAAGATACGGGCTGATGATGATTGGGTAACTGGAAAGTTACCCAATCATCATCATCAGCCCGTATCTGTCCACTGCTAAACATAGGCCTACCTCACGGTTACCTAATATTATAAAGAACTAGCTGATCCGGCAAACGTTGTTTTGCCATATAAATAATTTCATAGTAATTTCTAGTGTAGACAAAAAATAGCTTACTTATTGTAAGTATGTATGGAGGAAAAATGATTAAATTACTAAAATGGCTATTAAAAAATAAGGGTTGATCGTAGAAGGGTGAAAATTGAGGATTGTATGTATTTTTGTATGTTGTATCATAAAAAAATAGAAATTAAAAATTTTGTCTAAAAAATAAAATACAAAATTTAGGGGTGGACTACCCCTAACATTTAGGGGAATGAAAAATAGATGTTGGCCGATTCTTATAGATACCGGATAAGCACAAAAAATTTCATCAAAATCGGTCAAGCCGTTTCGGAGGAGTATGGCAACGAAAACTGTGACACGAGAATTTTATATATTAGATATAACGACGTAGGTAACTTATATTAATATTAGAAATAAATTAATCGAATAGTCAGTTTCCTTGATATTTTCAATTTCAATTGCAGAAGGAAAGTAACTGAAAGGCTTTTACGGTGTTAAGTGGAGTGTATGAATATAATGAGTTATCGAGGCAGGCACGTGTAGGGCGGCCCGTGCCGCGTGACTTACTGTGAGAGGCTTCGCAAGTAATTAGGACTGTGCCATTTTATATAGGTCTTCTATATTCTAGTTACAGGTGTGCTGCGAAGTTGGTAGTAATTATAGAAAGGGAATAAATTGCAGAGTGACCTGGATTAATAGGTAACTTTATATTAATTGGATTTTATTTTATATTAATTTGGAATAATACGAATATTGACTTGTACTATTCATTATTCTGTGCTATAGATACGAGTATATTCAAGTATTATCAGATGATGTACTTAAATAATAAAATTCCGATTAGATTCTGATTAATAAATGTCATAATGTATTCAAATAATAAAAAAAACACAATTAAATTGTACTATAATATAGGTAATCTCAGATCTCAGAAAAGCTCGCACGTTTTGACATATTACATACATACAATCACGACTTTTATCCGCTGTGGTAGGCAGAGACTACTTCTTTCCACATGCTGCGATCCTGACATACCTCTTTCGCTTCTTCCACTTTCATGAGCGCCTTCATACATACTCGCCGGTTATAGGTACTAGGTTATAGGTACTAGGTGACTTGGCCTTTCTTAAAAAAGTCTCCGATATGATCGTGTTAAAGTTTATATGAAAAAAAAAGTAGGAAATTAAAATGTATCAACAGATGTCTTATGTCTTAAAAATAAATGACGTCAATGTAGCGGTACCAGTTTTATAAGATCAATTTTCAACCAACTTCCAGAAAGGAGAAGGTTCTCAATTCTCTGTATGTTTTTGTAAGTATGTTACGCGATTACTCCGTCAATTGTGGACTGATTCGAATGATCTTTTATAATTGGTAGGGTACGTTTCCAAAGTGGTCCCATTGTAATTTCATCGAGATTTGATAAGTATCTCCAGAGATATGGAGATAAACACCTCAAACTTAGTACTGAAGATGACTAGCAGGGCATTTGAAGTATTTTTTTTTTCGTCTTATAAACGACCTTAGTTTATCTCTTTTAATGACCTTTTCAATGATAGTTTTTACGTTGAAACTTTGACATTATTATTTCGTTTATTTGTTAGTGTGTTAAGTGTTCATTTAGTTTTATGCTTTTATTCATTATTTTACAGTCCGGCAAGTATAACTTGGCGTGCCTGTGCGCCACTGTGCTTTTACTTTGTACTTTGATAACAGTTTCTCTTAAACCACTTTTAATTACTTTTAGCATTATTGAACTATTTTAATGTAGCAGATTTATCAACAATAATGTCGCGGTAATCTCTCAAACGTCAAACTCACAGTTTCAATTAAAAGAATTAGTTCCAAAAACCACCACCGCCAAGTTATACTTGTGGCACTGTATGTTTTGACATTTTTATAGTTTCATTTTTTTCTTTATTGACATTCTCATAATTTTAACATCGACATCTTTATATTGACATTTGTATGTTTTTTTTATATAATATTTTGCATTTGACATTATCTGACATTATTGTAACATTTTTATAATATGGTAACATTTTCCTTGTCAGTCAATAATTCTATTTTTCTAAAATGGCTGCACAATAGTGCATTGTTCCGTGTTCAATGTAATATAATTTTATGAATATTTTTATTAATTTTTAATTTCTATTATCTTTTGTTATTTTAATACATATTTGTTGTATTTTCTTAACATTCATAAGTGTACAATGTACCCAAATGAAGGAATAAATGAATATGATAATACTTTTCTTCAATTGCAGAGAGTTGTAATGATATTCACCACGAATTATCCTAAACTATATAACTGACAGTGAGTTAAGTAACCGTTAAGGCCGACATCCATTAAGGTTGTGGTAGCAACTAAAACTTACCACTTACAGTTTGAAAGTTGTGGCTGCGTGGGAGGGAGAGACTTTCGATAGAGCATTGATGGTTTACACATGGTAGTCTTGAAAGTTTCATATTGTTATCTTTTGTGTTAATGTAGGCTTTTAGCGTCGTTCATGATTTCCACAATGGTAAATTTGCCTACATGAGCATCTTAGCCCTTGTAAAGTTTAAACTTTCGCGATTTGAATACATACTTATAAATATTAAAATACGGGACTTATCACGCCTAAAACATACATTTTTATTTCGACCAAGTTGGTCACGAGACGACTCATGACGACGAGTCGTCTCGTCACCACGATCAATGCAACTTGGTCGAAACGTCAAGGTAAATAAAAAATTATGTTTTAGGCGCGATAAGTCCCGTATTTTAATATTTATAACTATCTAAGCCCGTTACTAGCGCATAGCGTTGTGAAGACATTAATAATAAACATAAAACTTTTTAACAAAAAAATTAAACCGCCGAAAAAACTGAAAAGCAAAAAATAATTAAACATTTTTATTTAACCTTAATAACGAAGTTCTTAAACTACTGTTAGTATACCTAAGTATATATTTTTGTACTTAATTGTTTTGAGTTTTTAACATAATAACTAATTTCTTAAACTAATGTATGTATGTATACATATTTAAAAACCGTGTCAAAAACTTCTATCTGTCCCAGTGCTAATAGTGATAATTTTATTGACGCTGTCGTTTTCTATCTCTAACGTTTAGCTATTATACGATTACTGTAGGTATATATATTTATACATATATATTTTATATATTTATATTTGTGTGTAATTATGTACCTATATATTTGTGTATTTGTATGTGTGTATATATATATATATATATATATATATATATACATATATATGTACATATATCCTATACATTATGTAAGGTTTAAGTAGGTATATCATTAGAGGTATTTACACATACATATTTTTCTGTATTTTATGGATTTTGTCATAATTAGTTCAATAAATTACGTTTGCACTCCTACCACTCATAATTAGTATCTATTGTGTCTCTTATCAACCCACGGTTGCCTGGAAGAGATCGCTGCTTAGTGATAAGGCCGCCGATTGTACTCTAGTTAAGTGTTCCTTTTATCATTAATTACTTTATTTAATAAGTGCAATAAAGCGTATTCTATTCTATTCTATTCTATACCTAAGTAATTTTGAATCGGCGCCAAACAAGCAAATTAATTAATTACGTAAAGCGTGATGTCAAAGTCAAAGTCAAAGTCAAAGTCAAAGCATTTATTCAGTATATGGGCAAATTAAAAATTAGCACTTACACACGTCAAATAACATTAAATAGATCGTATTCAACAAAAAATATAGATATAACAGAAACATAACGCTTTGAATTTACAAAAAAAAAACAAAGGTATTGAGCCATTCAGCTTTCATCTAGACGTCGAACGTCACACTTAAAACACATGTTTAATTCCCCTTATTAATGTAGGGTTGCCAACCGTACCATTACGTGCACCCGCAACCCAGTGCATGTTTCAGTACTTCAGACAATTTTTATCCAAAAAATTGTGAAATAATGAAACATAATAGATAAATAAAACGCAGACTAATTGCAGTACAAATCATGTTCCGAATGGAACTGATTGTCCGACTATCAGCGCGGTGTCCGACTATCAGCAGCCAGATGCGCGGCGGAGGCATGGCGCGACACGCAAGTTCGCCGGAAAATGCCGAGTGTTGACGAAGTTAATGTCAGCGAGACTGCAACCCGAACGGGCTGAGACTGGAACCACATATAGTAATCTGTGACGGGCCGTGACGGGCACACGTTGTTGCGAGTGGTCGTGCATCTCTATTTAGTCTGTGGGTCGTGTGGAAGCGCATTTTTTGGAATTTTTATGTTCATCGCTGGAGATTTCACGTTGCATTGTTGATTTGATTATTTCTTTAAATTTAAGAGGTTATTTAGTGATCTTTGCTTATTGATTATTTGGCGCTGACTCAAAATTACTTAGGTATACATACTTACATTAGTTTAAGAAATTAGTTATTATGTTTAGTTAAAAACTCGAAACAATTACAAAAATATATACTTAGGTATACTAACAGTAGTTTAAGAACTTCGTTATTAAGGTTACATAAAAAAGGTTAAGGCTGAGTTGCACCATCTTACTTTAACTATAACAAAGGTCAAAAATCTGTCAAAATCTATACAAAAACACCGGTTAATAGTTATAGTTACGGTTTAAGTAAGATGGTGCAACCCAGCCTAATTATTGTTTGCTTTTCAGTTTTTTCGGCGGTGTAATATTTTTGTTAAAAAGTTTTCTTTTATAATTTTTTGTGGCCATAATATACTATGTTAAAAGCAGGCGTCATTGCTTACCCTTGGCCTAGACAAACGTTATATATTATTATAGAGCATAACTGCTCTACAATAATAATAAAAATAATTTAAGATCACATAAAAAAGTAAAAAAACGACTTCCAACGTTACGCTAGTCAATGTCAATACTAAGTTTGAGGTGTTTATCTTCATATCTCTGGAGATACTGAACATATCTCGATGAAATTTAAATTGTACCACCTGTAAAATATCATCATCATCATAATCAGCTGGTATCAGTCCACTGCTGGACATATGCCTCTCTCAACTGAGCCGCAACTGATCTCAATTTTCGGCTCTTCGTTTTTTCCAGTGTTTGTTGACATACATTGATGATACGATAAAATCATCCAAATAATGATACTTTTACTCGTTATTTTTTTGATTTATTCAAAACGACTCGACCGATTTCGTTAAAATTTAAACGGGGTATACCTATTCCAATAAAAAATATAATTATCGAAATCAGACTACTCTGTAAAAAGTTATGCGTGGTCATACATACATACGTGGTCATACATAAAAAAAAAATATACGCGTCGACTTGATAACCTCCTCCGCTTTTTTCGTCGGTTAAAAACTATACAATGTAACGGTTTGGCGTGGCGTGATTCGGTAGCAAACTGACAGAGTTACAAACTTTTTTTTAATATTTATAAGTATGTATTTAAAAAAAAATTAAATACTACTCATAATTATGTAAAGCTGACATGTATCTATCTGCCTATAAAATAAACTGTAGCACGTTAATTGTGGATTGCTAGAAGCTTCTGAACTAAAGCTTCTGCAAGTAAAAAAAAATTATAAGAACCGACTTCAAATGCCGTGTTAGTCAACCAAGTTTGACGTGTTTATTTTCATATGTCTAGATGAGAGATGATGAGATACTTAAAAGATCTTGATGAATTTACAATGGTAACGCCTCAGGAGTCTACTCTTTCGAATAAAAAATAATTTTGAAAATCAGAACCACAATTGACCGAGAAATCGGTTAACACAATAAAGTAGGTATATATTTCGTAGCCAATAAGATTTACAAGCCGTTCAATCAACAACCTATCCTCTATTCTTCAACTAGCGGCCTGATTGATATTCAGGCGTAGCGTTTATAACAACATCTAATCAACTGGCTTAGTCTACGCTAAGGCAACACATTAAAGAACAGTGACAGCGTTTAAATGAAGGTACAGAAGATCTTTAAAAGTTGAATATCATTCAGGCCGCTAGTTGAACGGCGCTGTTTAGTAAATGAGGCTAGGCTGTTTATTAAACGGCTAATTAAGCTTATTAATGCCAATTAAGCAATCCAAATAAAAAATTAAATCAGAGTAAATCATATACGCACAGATCAAAGACCACTCGTATTGTGGCACAGGTGTAATTTTCGAGTCCATACATATAAAACTGTTTACCAACAAACAGTAAACGCCAACGCGGTTATCAGCAACTGAAGCTACTTGTATAGGTACTACTATCTACGAATAAATAGTCAGGAAGTCTAATTCAGAACAAACTCCACACAAAAAGTGGCCCTCCTTGAAACCAAAACGACGTAGATTCAAAATAACAATAATTTTCGAAGTTACAAATGATTGGCTTGGAGATTGGTTATAATTTAAAACATATTGTACCTACTGCTATAGTAAAAATATATATATATCTATATATTAGTCAAATAACCCGCCCCTGAGCGCTCCGGGTGCAAAGGTGCTCATCACACTCGCCGCATTTCCACGTTGAATGGCGATGCTCATCCTTTGCACCAGGAACGAGCCGGAGCGGAAGTCACCTGTACTGACCCTAAGCCTGTGACCTACTTCATGGACGAACTTCTTGGCCTCTGTCCCCCAACAACCCAGGGTCACCACTGCGATAGGCACGAAGTGGTAAAGCGGCTCCATAGCAGCGTACTTTAGCCTCTTTTTTTCTAGCCGCGTCTTCTGCTGCTGCTGACGGGGAGTGGACGGTGCGACTGAGGTGGCTGGCAGCTAAAGTGCTAACGCAAGTCGCGTCCGAAACTAGGCACTTGCCGTTTTTCCAAGGCTCCAGAGTCAACCCGTCCGGCCTCTTACCGTCAGATCTGCTCAGACCTGGAGGCTCGAGCACGCAGGGAACGTGCTTGGAGATTGATTTAAATTCGGAACGAAAGCAGGGATTGGTTCGCGCAGGTGCTGCAATGTCTGTTATGACAGTTGAGTCAAACAAGACAAATGTTTGACTAATGACGCGCTAAAACACGACTTTTAACCCACCGAACCCTAAATTTTTTATTATAATAATCGTATTTTTTATAGCTTATAGGTTAGCGTTTGACCACTATCTCAACTGTTGGTAAGTGATGATGCGGTCGAAGATGGTAGGCACGCTAGGCCTAGAATGGGAACTGGCTTTTAAGGATAGCTGCCAGAACACATTGGATGTTTGTTTATTATTTGTATTTTGTATTTATAAATTTGAAAATTAGGTAAACCATTTGAGGCCAGACGTACTATTTCTGAACCGATTTCACAAAACAGGAAGAGTTACTCAATTACCCCGCGAGTCACTTTCAGTAGAAAGTTTGAGACGTTTATCGTCATATCTCTGGAGATACTCATCAAATCTCGATGAAATTACAATGGAACCACTTCGGAAACGTAGCCTACCGATTAAAAAAATAATCATTCAAATCGGTTCACAATTGACGGAGTAATCGCGTAACATAAAAAAAACACAGACGAATTGAGAACCTCCTTCTTTTTGGCAAGTTGGTTGAAAAGTACGGTAAGATACGGGATACCCAATCATCATCATCAGCCCGTATCTGTCCACTGCTAAACATAGGCCTACCTCACGGTTACCTAATATTATAAAGAACTAGCTGATCCGGCAAACGTTGTTTTGCCATATAAATAATTTCGTAGTAATTTCTAGTGTAGACAAAAAATAGCTTACTTATTGTAAGTATGTATGGAGGAAAAATGATTAAATTACTAAAATGGCTATTAAAAAATAAGGGTTGATCGTAGAAGGGTGAAAATTGAGGATTGTATGTATTTTTGTATGTTGTATCATAAAAAAATAGAAATTAAAAATTTTGTCTAAAAAATAAAATACAAAATTTAGGGGTGGACTACCCCTAACATTTAGGGGAATGAAAAATAGATGTTGGCCGATTCTTATAGATACCGGATAAGCACAAAAAATTTCATCAAAATCGGTCAAGCCGTTTCGGAGGAGTATGGCAACGAAAACTGTGACACGAGAATTTTATATATTAGATATAACGACGTAGGTAACTTATATTAATATTAGAAATAAATTAATCGAATAGTCAGTTTCCTTGATATTTTCAATTTCAATTGCAGAAGGAAAGTAACTGAAAGGCTTTTACGGTGTTAAGTGGAGTGTATGAAAATAATGAGTTATCGAGGCAGGCACGTGTAGGGCGGCCCGTGCCGCGTGACTTACTGTGAGAGGCTTCGCAAGTAATTAGGACTGTGCCATTTTATATAGGTCTTCTATATTCTAGTTACAGGTGTGCTGTGAAGTTGGTGGTAATTATAGAAAGGGAATAAATTGCAGAGTGACCTGGATTAATAGGTAACTTTATATTAATTGGATTTTATTTTATATTAATTTGGAATAATACGAATATTGACTTGTACTATTCATTATTCTGTGCTATAGATACGAGTATATTCAAGTATTATCAGATGATGTACTTAAATAATAAAATTCCGATTAGATTCTGATTAATAAATGTCATAATGTATTCAAATAATAAAAAAAACACAATTAAATTGTACTATAATATAGGTAATCTCAGATCTCAGAAAAGCTCGCACGTTTTGACATATTACATACATACAATCACGACTTTTATCCGCTGTGGTAGGCAGAGACTACTTCTTTCCACATGCTGCGATCCTGACATACCTCTTTCGCTTCTTCCACTTTCATGAGCGCCTTCATACATACTCGCCGGTTATAGGTACTAGGTTATAGGTACTAGGTGACTTGGCCTTTCTTAAAAAAGTCTCCGATATGATCGTGTTAAAGTTTATATGAAAAAAAAAGTAGGAAATTAAAATGTATCAACAGATGTCTTATGTCTTAAAAATAAATGACGTCAATGTAGCGGTACCAGTTTTATAAGATCAATTTTCAACCAACTTCCAGAAAGGAGAAGGTTCTCAATTCTCTGTATGTTTTTGTAAGTATGTTACGCGATTACTCCGTCAATTGTGGACTGATTCGAATGATCTTTTATAATTGGTAGGGTACGTTTCCAAAGTGGTCCCATTGTAATTTCATCGAGATTTGATAAGTATCTCCAGAGATATGGAGATAAACACCTCAAACTTAGTACTGAAGATGACTAGCAGGGCATTTGAAGTATTTTTTTTTTCGTCTTATAAACGACCTTAGTTTATCTCTTTTAATGACCTTTTCAATGATAGTTTTTACGTTGAAACTTTGACATTATTATTTCGTTTATTTGTTAGTGTGTTAAGTGTTCATTTAGTTTTATGCTTTTATTCATTATTTTACAGTCCGGCAAGTATAACTTGGCGTGCCTGTGCGCCACTGTGCTTTTACTTTGTACTTTGATAACAGTTTCTCTTAAACCACTTTTAATTACTTTTAGCATTATTGAACTATTTTAATGTAGCAGATTTATCAACAATAATGTCGCGGTAATCTCTCAAACGTCAAACTCACAGTTTCAATTAAAAGAATTAGTTCCAAAAACCACCACCGCCAAGTTATACTTGTGGCACTGTATGTTTTGACATTTTTATAGTTTCATTTTTTTCTTTATTGACATTCTCATAATTTTAACATCGACATCTTTATATTGACATTTGTATGTTTTTTTTATATAATATTTTGCATTTGACATTATCTGACATTATTGTAACATTTTTATAATATGGTAACATTTTCCTTGTCAGTCAATAATTCTATTTTTCTAAAATGGCTGCACAATAGTGCATTGTTCCGTGTTCAATGTAATATAATTTTATGAATATTTTTATTAATTTTTAATTTCTATTATCTTTTGTTATTTTAATACATATTTGTTGTATTTTCTTAACATTCATAAGTGTACAATGTACCCAAATGAAGGAATAAATGAATATGATAATACTTTTCTTCAATTGCAGAGAGTTGTAATGATATTCACCACGAATTATCCTAAACTATATAACTGACAGTGAGTTAAGTAACCGTTAAGGCCGACATCCATTAAGGTTGTGGTAGCAACTAAAACTTACCACTTACAGTTTGAAAGTTGTGGCTGCGTGGGAGGGAGAGACTTTCGATAGAGCATTGATGGTTTACACATGGTAGTCTTGAAAGTTTCATATTGTTATCTTTTGTGTTAATGTAGGCTTTTAGCGTCGTTCATGATTTCCACAATGGTAAATTTGCCTACATGAGCATCTTAGCCCTTGTAAAGTTTAAACTTTCGCGATTTGAATACATAGTTATAAATATTAAAATACGGGACTTATCACGCCTAAAACATACATTTTTATTTCGACCAAGTTGGTCACGAGACGACTCATGACGACGAGTCGTCTCGTCACCACGATCAATGCAACTTGGTCGAAACGTCAAGGTAAATAAAAAATTATGTTTTAGGCGCGATAAGTCCCGTATTTTAATATTTATAACTATCTAAGCCCTTTACTAGCGCATAGCGTTGTGAAGACATTAATAATAAACATAAAACTTTTTAACAAAAAAATTAAACCGCCGAAAAAACTGAAAAGCAAAAAATAATTAAACTTTTTTATTTAACCTTAATAACGAAGTTCTTAAACTACTGTTAGTATACCTAAGTATATATTTTTGTACTTAATTGTTTTGAGTTTTTAACATAATAACTAATTTCTTAAACTAATGTATGTATGTATACATATTTAAAAACCGTGTCAAAAACTTCATCTGTCCCAGTGCTAATAGTGATAATTTTATTGACGCTGTCGTTTTCTATCTCTAACGTTTAGCTATTATACGATTACTGTAGGTATATATATTTATACATATATATTTTATATATTTATATTTGTGTGTAATTATGTACCTATATATTTGTATATATATATATATATATATATATATATATATATATACATATATATGTACATATATCCTATACATTATGTAAGGTTTAAGTAGGTATATCATTAGAGGTATTTACACATACATATTTTTCTGAATTTTATGGATTTTGTCATAATTAGTTCAATAAATTACGTTTGCACTCATAATTAGTATCTATTGTGTCTCTTATCAACCCACGGTTGCCTGGAAGAGATCGCTGCTTAGTGATAAGGCCGCCGATTGTACTCTAGTTAAGTGTTCCTTTTATCATTAATTACTTTATTTAATAAGTGCAATAAAGCGTATTCTATTCTATTCTATTCTATACTTAAGTAATTTTGAATCGGCGCCAAACAAGCAAATTAATTAATTACGTAAAGCGTGATGATTTTGAATCGGCGCCAAACAAGCAAATTAATTAATTACGTAAAGCGTGATGATTTTGAATCGGCGCCAAACAAGCAAATTAATTAATTACGTAAAGCGTGATGATTTTGAATCGGCGCCAAACAAGCAAATTAATTAATTACGTAAAGCGTGATGATTTTGAATCGGCGCCAAACAAGCAAATTAATTAATTACGTAAAGCGTGATGCGCGGCGGAGGCATGGCGCGACACGCAAGTTCGCCGGAAAATGCCGAGTGTTGACGAAGTTAATGTCAGCGAGACTGCAACCCGAACGGGCTGAGACTGGAACCACATATAGTAATCTGTGACGGGCCGTGACGGGCACACGTTGTTGCGAGTGGTCGTGCATCTCTATTTAGTCTGTGGGTCGTGTGGAAGCGCATTTTTTGGAATTTTTATGTTCATCGCTGGAGATTTCACGTTGCATTGTTGATTTGATTATTTCTTTAAATTTAAGAGGTTATTTAGTGATCTTTGCTTATTGATTATTTGGCGCTGACTCAAAATTACTTAGGTATACATACTTACATTAGTTTAAGAAATTAGTTATTATGTTTAGTTAAAAACTCAAAACAATTACAATAATATATACTTAGGTATACTAACAGTAGTTTAAGAACTTCGTTATTAAGGTTAAATAAAAAAGGTTAAGGCTGAGTTGCACCATCTTACTTTAACTATAACAAAGGTCAAAAATCTGTCAAAATCTATACAAAAACACCGGTTAATAGTTATAGTTACGGTTAAAGTAAGATGGTGCAACCCAGCCTAATTATTGTTTGCTTTTCAGTTTTTTCGGCGGTTTAATATTTTAAAGTTTTCTTTTATAATTTTTTGTGGCCATAATCTACTATGTTAAAAGCAGGCGTCATTGCTTACCCTTGGCCTAGACAAACGTTATATATTATTATAGAGCATAAATGCTCTACAATAATAATAAAAATAATTTAAGATCACATAAAAAAACTAAAAAAAACGACTTCCAACGTTATGCTAGTCAATGTCAATACTAAGTTTGAGGTGTTTATCTTCATATCTCTGGAGATACTGAACATATCTCGATGAAATTTAAATTGTACCACCTGTAAAATATCATCATCATCATCATAATCAGCTGGTATCATTCCACTGCTGGACATATGCCTCTCTCAACTGAGCCGCAACTGACCTCAATTTTCGGCTCTTCGTTTTTTCCAGTGTTTGTTGACATACATTGATGATACGATAAAATCATTCAAATAATGATACTTTTATTCGTTATTTTTGTTGATTTATTCAAAACGACTCGACCGATTTCGTTAAAATTTAAACGGGGTATACCTATTCCAATAAAAAATATAATTATCGAAATCAGACTACTCTATAAAAAGTTATGCGTGGTCATACATACATACGTGGTCATACATAAAAAAAAAATATACGCGTCGACTTGATAACCTCCTCCGCTTTTTTCGTCGGTTAAAAACTATACAAGGTAACGGTTTGGCGTAGCGTGATTCGGTAGCAAACTGACAGAGTGACAGAGTTACAAACTTTTTTTTAATATTTATAAGTATGTATTTAAAAAAAAATTAAATCCCTACTCATAATTATGTAAAGCTGACATCTATATATCTGCCTATAAAATAAACTGTAGCACGTTAAATGTGGATTGCTAGAAGCTTCTGAACTAAAGCTTCTGCAAGTAAAAAAAAATTATAAGAACCGACTTCAAATGCCGTGTTAGTCAACCAAGTTTGAGGTGTTTATTTTCATATGTCTAGATGAGAGATGATGAGATACTTAAAAGATGTTGATGAATTTACAATGGTAACGCCTCAGGAGTCTACTCTTTCGAATAAAAAATAATTTTGAAAATCAGGCCACAATTGACCGAGAAATCGGTTAACACAATAAAGTAGGTATATATGTCGTAGCCAATAAGATTTACAAGCCGTTCAATCAACAACCTATCCTCTATTCTTCAACTAGCGGCCTGATTGATATTCAGGCGTAGCGTTTATAACAACATCTAATCAACTGGCTTAGTCTACGCTAAGGCAACACATTAAAGAACAGTGACAGCGTTTAAATGAAGGTACAGAAGATCTTTAAAAGTTGAATATCATTCAGGCCGCTAGTTGAACGGCGCTGTTTAGTAAATGAGGCTAGGCTGTTGATTAAACGGCTAATTAAGCTAGTTGGCATTTAGCAATCCAAATAAAAAATTAAATCAGAGTAAATCATATACGCACAGATCAAAGACCACTCGTATTGTGGCACAGGTGTAATTTTCGAGTCCATACATATAAAACTGTTTACCAACAAACAGTAAACGCCAACGCGGTTAGCAGCAACTGAAGCTACTTGTATAGGTACTACTATCTACGAATAAATAGTCAGGAAGTCTAATTCAGAACAAACTCCACACAAAAAGTGGCCCTCCTTGAAACCAAAACGACGTAGATTCAAAATAACAATAATTTTCGAAGTTACAAATGATTGGCTTGGAGATTGGTTATAATTTAAAACATATTGTACCTACTGCTATAATAAATATATATATATATCTATATATTAGTCAAATAACCCGCCCCTGAGCGCTCCGGGTGCAAAGGTGCCCATCACACTCGCCGCATTTCCACGTTGAATGGCGATGCTCATCCTTTGCACCAGGAACGAGCCGGAGCGGGAGTCACCTGTACTGACCCTAAGCCTGTGACCTACTTCATTGACGAACTTCTTGGCCTCTGTCCCCCAACAACCCAGGGTCTCCACTGCGATAGGCACGAAGTGGTAAAGCGGCTCCATAGCAGCGTACTTTAGCCTCTTTTTTTCTAGCCGCGTCTTCTGCTGCTGCTGACGGGGAGTGGACGGTGCGACTGAGGTGGCTGGCAGCTAAAGTGCTAACGCAAGTCGCGTCCGAAACTAGGCACTTGCCGTTTTTCCAAGGCACCAGAGTCAACCCGTCCGGCCTCTTACCGTCAGATCTGCTCAGACCTGGAGGCTCGAGCACGCAGGGAACGTGCTTGGAGATTGATTTAAATTCGGAACGAAAGCAGGGATTGGTTCGCGCATGTGCTGCAATGTCTGTTATGACAGTTAAGTCAAACAAGACAAATGTTTGACTAATGACGCGCTAAAACACGACTTTTAACCCCGCCGAACCCTAAAATTTTTATTTTAATCGTGTTTTTTATAGCTTATAGGTTAGCGTTTGACCACTATCTCAACTGTTGGTAAGTGATGATGCAGTCGAAGATGGTAGGCACGCTAGGCCTAGAATGGGAACTGGCTTTTAAGGATAGCTGCCAGAACACATTGGATGTTTGTATATTATTTGTATTTTGTATTTATAAATTTGAAAATTAGGTAAACCATTTGAGGCCAGACGTACTATTTCTGAACCGATTTCACAAAACAGGAAGAGTTACTCAATTCGTCGGTTTTTTTTGAAGTGAGAACTTATTTAGCTGCGTTGTGAACTTTTTTGGGATGAGTAAAAAATGTTAAACTCGCGTCAGAACACGTAACCTGATAGAAAATTCGTAAGACGGAGGGAGAGTAGACCAAATGCACAATGTTAATGTTCAAGTTTCCACTTCTGCCGTCACTCCCGAAGTGCAACCCGATGTTTTTTTTTATGTATGTTTACCGAGTACTCGAAGACGCCTGAACCGATTTGGAAGACTTTTTTTTTGTTTAAAGGGTAGACTTTCCAGATGATCCCATTTTATTTCATTAAGATATGTTCAGTATCTCTAGAGATTTGGAGATAAACACCTCAAATTTGGTACTGAAAATTACAAATGACCAGCGCGGCATTTGAAGTCAGTCTTTTAGTTTTATACCCCCCTCCCCTCACTTCTACCTCCCCTCCCCTTCCCCTAACTTACCCTACCCTCCCTCTCCCCCTTACCCTCACTTCCACAATCAGTTCAGTAGAACATTCACATAAACCTTACATATTTCCATATAAACTTTCATCCCCTATACCCTATTGTTGATCACCGACTTGTACGAGGCTCTCTGGATATCGACTTTAAAGCCGAGAGATTCCGAATGATGAAGTCTACGCTCCGACCGAACCTACTCCAAACCGTTGTTGGGTCCGAAACATTCCAATTAAAATTGGAAAATCGATTCGCTGTCTTGGAAACCACAGATGGTAAAACTTTTACAAACTTTAAATTACATAATTTTTTTTAACATATTAATTTATATTTAATCAGCAGCCTAAAAAATAAGTTTCAAGCTTCTAGCTCTAGAAATGACTATACTTCCATACAACTTTTCATCCCCCCTTTCAACCCCTTATAACTCTTTTTCGCATTAATTTATTTATAAAAAATCTAAAATATTATTAAAAAGTAGACTGTGTCAGGCTCTAAACTATCTGTGAACTAAATTTCATTTAAATTGGTTCAGTAGAATATTCACATAAACCTTACATATTTCCATACAAACTTTCATCCCCTATTGTTATTTTACACCCTTGAGGGTAAAACTTTTACAAACTTTGAATGTCATATTTATTTATAATCGAATCAACAGCCTAAAAAATAAGTTTCAAGCTTCTAGCTTTAAAATGACGATACTTCCATACAACTTTTCATCCCCTCTTTCAACCCCTTAAAACCCTCTTTTCGCATTAAAAAGTAGCCTATGTCCGTTCTCAGGCTCTGGACTATCTGTGTACCAAATTTCATTTAAATAGGTTCAGTGGTCAGACATACAGACAGACATTACAGAGACAGAGACAGAGTTACTTTCGCATTTATAATATTAGTAAGGAAGTAAGGATATCATATCATTAAATTTATAGTGATTTTAACCAGACAAAACCTTTACTATAACTCTAGTAACTGGTGCACGCTCTAATCTGTACCACAATCCGTTGCCAAGAGATGATACATTAAGCTGGCTCTCATGGCAGAAGGCCTCGCTCATCGCTATTTAATGTATACACAAGATTACGTTTAACTGCTTGGTATTTAGGATTAGTTTGAAGACTTTAATATGTAAAGTAATGTTATACACCGGCTGTAATTCACGTACCTTTTACATGTACTATTCATTATTCTGTGATTGGTATGCGTTTCTTTAAGTTGTGTTTCTCTATTTCATATTTTTTAATATAAATATTATCTGAAGTACTGAAACACACAGTTACGTGTATGGTTGGTTAACCCTACTTTAATAATTTTTAATAGTCTGACGTCATCGATTGAATGAGAGCTGAATGGTTCATTTCTTTTGTAATTTTTTTTTAAAATTCAAAGTGTTAAATTATGCTTTTGCTATGCTTGATAATTGGTTATGATTTATTTTATGGTTTTAACGTGTATGTGTGCGTATATTATTACTGCCTACATCCTGAATAAATGCTTTGATTTGATTTGATTATTCTGTGCTTTAGTAAAATTTTCTCGAGCTAGGTTTCCAGCGAGTTTGTCGCTCTTCCTCGGGAGTGAGGTCACGCGGTGAGATCGCGATGTTCACTGGTTCAGAGTGTATATAACATTAATAATGTTATACATTCACGATAATTTTAAAACAAAAGGACTAATACTTTATTTATAGTTCTCCCGTACAAACTTGTCAAATTAGGTTAAAGTACAAACTTTGCAGTTCCATCCCTAGACCGATGCGTTATAGACACCCACCCTCAAATGATAAACTTTTAATAAGAAATCAGTTTTGTTTTATTAAACTATATATTTACGACATAAACGGTCATATCTTTGACAAAGTGATCCTATAAGGGTTCCTTTTTTTCCTTTTGAGGTACGGAACCCTGAAATTGCTTCCATGCCCCGCGAATCGGTTTCAGTAGTAAGTTAGTAGACGTTTATCATCATATCTCTGGAGATACTTATCAGATCTTCATGAAATTACAATATGACTACCTCGAAAATTTACCCTGGCGATTAAAAAAATAATAATTCCAATCGTTTCACAATTGACGGAGTAATCGCAATATCATTCATACCCCGACCCATCTTCTATATTCAATCTGTAGAACTTAATTCAGCAATTTAATCTTTGGGTAACAGCAATTCAATTAACAAAACCAATTAAAATTAATAGCAGCGTCAAACCAAAGCAATATTGGTTGATATTGTATTCCAGTGTAAGCTATAATGCTATCTATGGCTCAGGTTGTATTATTATTTATTCTGTGGCTGAGAGAAGAATCGTAAATACAGTCCGGCAAGTATAACTTGGCGCGGCTGTGCGCCACTGTGCTTTTACTTTGTACTTTGATAACAGTTTCTCTTAAACCACTTTTAATTACTCTTGGCATTATTGAACTATTTTAATGTAGCAGATTTATCAACAATAATGTCGCGGTAATCTCTCAAACGTCAAACTCACAGTTTCAAGAGAGCGGAATTAGTTCCAAAAACCACCACCGCCAAGTTATACTTGTGGGACTGTAGTGTCTGAGACACGCGACGGTAGGGTGGCCAGTCTTTAAAGGGGTATTACACCACATTGAATTACGGTCCCTAATTAGGGGTAGGCGTGGCCCCTAATTAGACGCCCTAAGTGTTATTACATTACACATACATAAACGGACCGGGTCCTCTCTTGCTCCCTAATTAGGGACGATTATTTCCTTACTCTTATTACACCTCCCTAATTAAGGAGTTAGGGACCCTGACTCAGTGTATTGTGATAACCCTTTTAAGTGGTGTTGGTGGCCAAGAAGATTATTATACTCTATGGAGATTGCGTGTTTAACAAATTCTAAAAGAATAGAATTATGACCTTGAATTACATCTTTGCATCTTTTTTTTCCATTCTTCACGCTGATTTAGTGTTGTATAGAGATTACAGAATGTTACGAATTGTTAAGTGGGATAGAAACAATGCCGAGGTACTTAAATGAACTATCTTCATAGCAATGTTCTGTAATGTGTGCAACCGTCCTTAAGAGCCAGTTCCCATTCTTGGTCTAGCGTGCTGCCTTACTCGACCGCATCATCACTGACCAACAAGTGAGATAGTGGTTAAACGGTAGCCTTCATATGAAAAAATAAAACAGGCCAAGTGCGAGTCAGACTTTTGTCCCGCACACGGAGGGTTCCGAATTTCCGAAGTCCGATCGCCACGAAATTCTAACACCAACTAAGTAAGTATTAACACAAAGATAATTAATATAATTAAATATCTGGAAGACCGAGTGTTCGTACGACAAACTTTCTAATGATTCTAGCTAATTGAAGCACTTAGAGTACTAAAATTGTAGATATATTATTCAATATTGTACACTACATATATGCAAATAATCCTTAACTAAGTAAACAAATCGACCGTGGCCCACAAATTTAACAAATGAAACGCTTGCGCGTACTAATTTTTCCTGTGCTGCCATCTAGCTGCGTAGAGGTGAATTAATTTCGTATCGTATCGTATCGTATCGTATCGTAAAAAACACGTTTTTTGTTTTAAACCCTTTTATTTTTAACTTTGTTCTGTTCTTAGTATTTGTTGTTATAGCGGCAACAGAAATACATCATCTGTAAAAATTTCAACCGTCTAACTATCACGGTTCATGAGATACAGCCTGGTGACAGACGGACAGACAGACAGACAGACAGACGGACAGCGGAGTCTCAGTTATAGGGTTCCGTTGGTATCCTTTGGGTTCGGAACCCTAAAAATAATTATATAATTTCACAAATTACCATTCACAAATAGGTATTTAGATAAAATGATCCAAAGTTAGCGTCGTATCTCTGAATGCCATTGAGTCGGAGCAAAACTTACGAAGTTGTATAGAAAAAATAGGTCATGTATTGTCGTAATTGAATCTGGTTCTAACTATCACGGTTCATGAGATACAGCCTGGTGACAGACGGACAGACAGACAGACAGACAGACAGACAGACAGACAGACAGACAGACGGACAGACGGACAGCGGAGTCTCAGTAATAGGGTTCCGTTGGTACCCTTTGGGTTCGAAACCCTAAAAATCAGCATATAATAATAATACCTATTAAAACTTTCTATTTCCTTAAGTATAGTCACCCTACAAGAGGAGTGACCCCGGTCGTTGACCACAGATAGCCCTCCGCGATAGGGCCGATAGGTGCGAGTAAATCTTTTCTAATTGGACTTCTGTACATAAATATAGCTTTGCTATAACTTAGGGTCGGTGTTTAGGGGCTGAGATTAGACCTATCTAATATAGGTATGTAGCAGCCAACTAGCTTAATTTAGCCAATCGATCCAAGTAATTTGTCTAGATGTTTGATCAAATGGCTAGGCAAGTAATGAAACGCCATCGATCCAAGTCATTTGCCTAGCTCAGCGGTTCTCAATTTTTTTTGGTGACGGAACCCCTTTGGAAAACGAAATAATTAGGTATATTTCCAAGGTGGTCCCATTGTAATTTCATCGAGATGGTTCTATCGAACCTCAAACTTGCTGGGCTGGCAGTCTCTACATGAATAACGATGAAATTCGACCGTTGATCGTCGTTAAGAAAAGAGATACAAATATACAAATGTCTAGCTGCATCTCCCTCCATTAGACGTTTGCGATGACAGGACACGTTGATATCAATGTAGAGACATCCACCCCTGATGATTAGGATAGTTTAAAAACTTTAATCAAGATAGTTTAAAAACTAAAACAACCGACTTTAATGCCCCGAAAGTCAGTTTCAGTAGCAAGTTTACAGACGTTTATCGTTATACCTCTGGAGATACTTATCAGATCTCGATGAAATTTCAATGGGACCACCTCGAAAATGTGCCCTACTGATTAAATAAAGAAACATTCGAATCGGTTCACATTTACGGAGTAATCGCGTGACAATATACAAAAAAAACATAAAACGGATTTGAGAACCTCCCCCTTTTTGGAAGTCGGTTGAAGATACACAGAAGCGCTTTTAGGGCATAAAATAATGAGTTAATCATTTTAAAAAACTTGCTCTCAGAGTTTGTCTACAACTAAGCGAGAACATTAATTTCGATTGCATAGTTGTTTGATTTACAATGTTGTTTCTTCAGGGCGTGATTTATTGGCGGTAATTTAATATTCTCTGACGTTCAAGATTTGCATAAGGCAATTTGTATTTTTATTACGCTTCAAGTTGATCGTAATATTTTGTCCTATACTAGTAGATACTACCGGCGGATATTAGCTGCCTCTTGATCGGGACATTAGCAGCTTATTGCCATGATCGCGCATTTATCGATAGGTTTAAAATATTTTGTACAGATATACGTACATATAATCACGTCTTTTCCCCGTTGGGGTAGGCAGAGACTTCTTCTTTCCACATGCTACGATGCTGACATAACTCTTTCGCTTCTTCCACTTTCATGAGCGCCTTCATACATGCTCGCCGGATATAGGTACTTCTGATTTGGCCTTTCTTTAAAACGTCTCCGATCTGGTCGTGATACGTTCGCCTATGTTTGCCTCTACCGGCTGGCCCATTCATACTCGTCTCACTAAGGAAAAATGTATGTTATAAAATAATTAAGATAGTTTAAAAACTAAAACAACCGACTTCAATGCCCCGCGAATCAATTTCAGTAGCAAGTTTGAGACGTTTATCGTCATATCTCTGGAGATACTTATCAGATCTCGATGAAATTACAATGGGACCACCTCGGGAACGTACCCTACTGATTACAAAAATAATCATTCGAATCGGTTCACAATTGGCGGAGTAATCGCGTAACATACACAAAAAAAAAAGAAAAAAATAACACAGACGAATTGATAACCTCCTTCTTTTTGGAAGTCGGTTGATAAAAGCTATAACTAATGTAAGTGTTTGTTTGTCCCCAGGAGTGTGAGGATGTGTGCGTGAGTGTGAAGGAGGGGGCAGCTAGTGAGGGGACACCATGACGAAGCGCTACGAGTTTGACTGGCAGATCCCCGTGCCGGCGCCACTGCTGCAGGTATTTATATATACAATCTAGTCGCGTACTTCGTACACGTACACCAAGAATTTAGTAATATAAAAAAAAACTTAGCCTTCTAAGAAGAATACGTATCTAATTATTACAGTCTAGTATTTAAATATAAAATTCAGATATCAAGAAAAATACGAATTATTCCTGTAATCGACTGAGCTTACTAGAACCGCGAGTAGTGCGAAATCTGTGAATAAATCTTTCAACAACGGTAATCAAAAAAGCTCATAAATCAGAGAGCTGTATATACCATAAAATTCTTAAATTTATGCGGTTGGATCGTCAGCGATTTTTTAAATATAACTCGCTGTATCATAACAGAGCGCTTATAAGAACTCCGGTGACTTGAATAGGAAGATGCTTATTTAAGCCCTTCAGTTTTAAAAGCTCACAAATCACAGACGAGTATATTACAAGATACTAGTATGTGCTTACAATATGAACGATGGATTTTTCAACGGGCAGATACCTCTATCTACCATTCTAGCTATAAAAGTAAAACACACTGAGAAGACTGTATGTATACGGTTTAGGATTCAAGTATAACATTTATTAAGCAAAATATTAAAAATAACGACGCAAGCACCGTAAATTATCAAAAGAACATAGTATAAAGTGTTTCAATCACTTTTTCATAAGCTCAAATTAACTCTACACTCTCTGACAACCTAATAAATAAGGCACTTTGCTTTATAGAAGACGCGTTGTTTTATTGAATACATCCTACAAACGTCTGTCGCTCAATACCTACACATAATCCTCCCTTTACACGAAATATAAATGATAAATATAGCCCATTACATTAATAAACAACAGACAGAAGAAAACAGCTAAAAACACAAGAAAATAATTGCGCTACAAGAATAATTTAATTCTTTCAAAACAAGCATGAAGTAGACATAACATAACCTGCTACCCTCTACGAATTTCCAACATAACAGTGAGAATTCACTGAAGTAACAATAATATGAATCCTACCTAAAATAACACGTCTCATACGAGGTGTAGTCATCAGTCATGTCGTCACGTCAGCTCGTGCTTATTCGAGCTTCCACCGTCTTTCCCT
Organism: Cabera pusaria; assembly: GCA_954871355.1. NCBI lineage: Eukaryota > Metazoa > Arthropoda > Insecta > Lepidoptera > Geometridae > Cabera > Cabera pusaria. The sequence goes on from OX940900.1 coordinate 24,250,360, forward strand.
GCACAGGGCGGGGTTACAGTGTTAGCGGGCAGAGGAGACTGTAACGAGTCATAATTGGGCGTTTTCACATTGGACGATAATTGTAACTACACGATAACTGCACAATATCGTAGGACTGGTAGTTTGATACAATCTGTCGACGATACAGTGTGAAAGCATATAGTAGTGATTGTATCAAACTACCAGTCCGACGATATCGTGCAGTTATCGTGTAGTTACAGTTATCGTCCAATGTGAATACGCCCATTCTCTAAAAGCAATTTGAACAGCTCGTTGGCGTAAAGGATAGATAGATTGCCTTCGAACCTGAAGGTCGCTGGTTGAAATCCTAGCTGTACTCCAATGAATTTTTCTATGTGCATTCGTGGGTGTTTGTCCACGAATACTAGGAGCATTATGTCATTATTCCGCTCTGATTTGCTACCAAAAAGTTTCCGCTATCAAGGAAAAAATCTGCCGCCATAACCTTAGTGTTCCGACATCTCGTAGCCCTTGAGAGTCAGACCATTTTTTCACAATCCACGATCACGTCATCACTTATCACCAGTACCTAGTAGTCAAAAGCTAGCCTGTCTATAAATATGATAACTATTTCATTAATTTTAAACTAAATTATTATTGAAAATTACATGCAAAATGTAACGCACATGGTTATAATAATATTAAATAAAAATCATATTAAGTAACCTCATTTTATTCATCATCATCATCATAATCAGCCGGTGTCAGTCCACTGCTGGACGTAGGCCTTTCCCATGATACGCCACTGAGCCCGATCTTCGGCTCATTGGGAGGTATATGCCCTAATCGTCACGCTGGGCGCCGGGCGGGTTGGCGATCACAGGACGTAGCTCCTCGCATCGGTGACGCTGCTGCCCGTCACTGGCCTGTATTATTTAGCTACGCCTTAGTTTGAAATGGTTATACCGCCATTTGTCGGTCACCAGAAAATCGTTTGTTGGTTAGCAGGATGCACCACGGGCAGGTGAGGTTGGCTGGGAGAACTAAGGTGGTATTTGTACTCCCTTACATCTCATTATTCGTTAGAAATGTTTATATAAGGTGCGGCCACACCGCGGCGTCCTGCGATCTGCGGGCGCGATCTCAGTACGTTTCAATTATTTTCTGATCGCGTTTGGTGTGAACCAGTCGGTACAAAGACTATTGCGCTATCTGATCGCCACCTAGATCGCAAACGCAGGACGCTGCGGTGTGTCCGTACCTTAAACCCTCATCAACTTCATCTCATTATTCGTTAGAAAAGTTTATCTCTAAACCCTCGCCTGTAACTCGAGCATCGCTTTCATTCGACGTAATTAATGTAAATAAATAAATAATATAAATAAATGCGACCATTCACGCCTCGGGAAATGTATACAATTATCAAAGGCCGAGTCGCAAACAAACCGACAAAGGATATGTATGAAATATCTACGGAGCTGTTACGAACGATATCAGAATGTATAGCTAGCCCACTTGCCTGGTTGTTTAACTTATGTTTAACACAGGGGATATACCCTAAATCCTTTAAGGAAGTCAGGATATGCCCCCTTTACAAAGGCAAAGGTAAAAAACACGATCCAAACTCATACAGACCAATTGCTATTATACCAGCTATTGCAAAGATCTTCGAAAATGGATTGACGTCACGGATATCTGATTACCTAAAAATGACAGCATCGCTTTCAGATCGGCAATTTGCTTACCGCGAGGGGCGATCGACTACTATGCTAGCTAGAGAAGTAGTGTGCCGGATTCTGCGCGCTCGTGAACAAAGGCAGGAAGTTGCTGTACTCTTCTGCGACCTTTCGAAAGCTTTCGATGTCGCAGATCATGGCACACTAGCCAGTAAACTTGCTCATTATGGCATATCGGGTCCAGCTCTCAATCTTATTATTAGCTTCATGACAGATAGAACGCAATATGTCTTTGGAGATAACGGCAAAATAAAATCCGACGGTATGACAAATGACGTCGGTGTACCGCAGGGGTCCTCACTCTCGAATCTGGCATTCTCCCTCTTATTAAATGACTTGCCAAAGGCCACCACAGAAGGAGAAGTATTTATGTATGCGGATGATGTAGCGGCTATAGTGACAGGTCCCACTCTGGATATGCTCGAACAGCGCTTAAACACTGTAGCATCCGACCTGTTAGAGTGGTTTACGCACAACGGTCTGAAACTAAACGTCAACAAAACTCAATTTATGATATTCGACCTTTCAGGCCGTGTGCGACGTCCTCTGGTAGTCGAACCTGAAGGTGAGGCAATCATGCAAGTGAACGCGACATTGTTTTTGGGCTTCCACTTAGATTCTACTCTAACGTGGGAGTCCCACATTGATAAGCTATGTGGGAGACTAGGTGGGGCCTGTTTTGCGTTGAGTAGGGTCGCATCTACCCTTCCTGTTGAGGCTATTCGCTCCTGTTATTTTGCTAGCGTACAATCTCTACTGATGTATGGACTTGAGTTCTGGGGACGTGCTGCTGAATGGTTGCGTGTATTTCGGCTTCAAAAGCGAGCTGTTAGGATCATGGCACACATACCGCAAGATGAATCAGCCAAAACATCATTTATCAAGCTTGGAGTGTTGACCCTTCCTAGTCTCCTTGTACTCCAGGTAGGGCTGTATGTACGTCAGAATTTGACACTGTACACGAAACGAGGAGAATTGCATGGATACAACACACGACATGCAGACAAACTTGTAAGTGTCTCGCGGAGGCTTGATAAGATGGCTAAAACTATTCACGTGATGGGCCCTGAAGTATACAACAGATTACCCGATTCTGTTCTCGATGCTCCAAGCTTCTGGTCGTATAAACAAAAATTAAAATGCTGGCTTCTCGAGCATGCATTTTATTCTTACCAGGAATTTTTGGATTTACGTATTAAATCTAAACCATCGCAAGAATAATAAATGTATCGATTTAAATAATTAATTTAATTTGAATATTGCTATAATTGTTTATAGCTATAATATTTTTTTTTTTAATATTTTGTTTACTTCTATTTTTATTATATTATAAATAATTAAGCGTTGGACCTGTAAAAATATTTACCAATAAAGATGATTATGATTATGATTATGATTATGATTAAACAATGAGATTCAATTACACCCGACCGAGAAACTCGACTGATATCAAAGCAAAACATTGACTCGTGGAGCACTATCAAATATTTTGTAAACAAATACTAACGTTGGAGGTAGATCACCTGTTGCGATACAGATATGTCGCTTATCTCTCTACATTTTATTTCTGTAACTTAAAAAGTGCAATTAAATAATTTTGGGGGTCATTTAATCACCCACGGGAAGTTGTATTTTTTACATCGAACCGGGTAACACTTAACCACTATCTCACCTGATGTTAAATGACGATGCGGTCGATGATGGAGCGCGCTTAACAAGAAAATACCTATTCACTCGCGATTTGAAGACCCCCAAGTTGTAGTTGCCTTCCTGCGTCTGTAGGACCATTATCAATATCAGCCCGACTCTCTGCCCGAATATACTCGACTCCCTAGGTGGTTACTAAATAGGTGAACAGTGGTGGTAGTTTTCATTCGTGGCTCGACTCACCCTCTACACATAGATATGTTGCCTATCGTTTGCCGAGTTCCAACATGATGTTCGGCGATAGCCAGTATGGAAAACGGGTTGGGATAGATGGGGTCGGTGGATTCATTTGTCCAGCGCCTCGTCTTAGTAAATTCTTCCAACTCCAGACAATAAAGATTCCATCTTAAACCGCATCTTCACTTAACAACAGGTGAGATAGCGGTCACGTGCTTGTCTGACAGACATATTATATAATAAGCTTCATCATCATCAACCACCAAGAGCCCACATTAGTCCTCTAGCACGGAACAGATAATAATACCTCTAGGACTGGACAAAGCCTCTTTGAGGACTTGTGCCAATGAGCTTGCTCTTCAGCTTTTCTTACAGTTACTGCTACTTGCCCTGCGAATATTAAAGTCAACTTGTCTTACCACAGGGAGTCCAATACAGGTATATTTTGGCAATTTGCTATCCTAAACCCTTCTGGTTCCGCTCTTGACAGGCACTTTCAGATCATCACTCCAGCTAGTCCTGCATGTGGTCCTGCTACGTTTTCCGATCAGTGGTCCACTCAAGCACTTTTTTTAAATTCAACTGTCGGGTCTTCTGATTATATTGTTATGTTACCCATTGCCACTTAAGCCTAAGAATGAAAATCTCGTTTTTATAATCCTGGCCAGGTACCAGGTACGGCCAAAGCAGTGCGATATGAGAGCGCGGGCGCTCGATCAACGGCGATCAGAAAACAATTGAAAAGTACCTAGATTCCGCCCGCACCCGTAAATCGCAGATTGCTGCGATGTGGCCGTAATTTTACATAGTTTTACACATTAAATAAAATATCGTTTTAGATCTATGGTTCTGTTGTAAAATAATTACGTATTCCGCTGCCGCCTGTGGCGAGTACCCGCTATCAGTCCTACCCCGCCCGTCGATCGCTTGACTTGCTAATGCCTCTGTTGATCGCACAGGGTGTGATATTGATTCGATTATCCAAATAATACGAACTTGAGGTTAGCCAAGCGGTTTCTAATAACATATGGAATTGAGTTTTCATTTGCACCTATGTATGTATGTACAATTTTGTACATATAGCTCGACTAGCCGTGCCCCGCATCAAACAACTACTTTCATTTATTTAAAACTTTTCTTTCATAAAAATATTTCTTTGATAACAACCTTTCTTTCATAAAAACACAACAAAAAGAATTAGCTAAATGAGTCCACCCGTTCTCAAGTCATGAAGTGACCAAGTTATTAGGGATTGATTTTAATAAAACCCAAAAAACTATATTGATTTTCAGACTTTGTTACCCCCATTTCACGCCTATTTTTAGAGGTAGAATTTTGAAAAAGCCTGAATCACGTATTTTTTTTATTCATTTACAGAAGTACCTGTGTGAAGTTTCGAATAAAAAGCTATCTAATCTTGTTTCTCCATAAAAATTTTGTACCGCCGTTTCATGCCTTTTTTATATCTAGCTTTTTTTAGGCTAGCGTTTGACCACTATCTCACCTGTTGGTAAGTGATGATGCGGTCGAAGATGGTAAGCACGCTAGGCCTAGAATGGGAACTGGCTCTCAAGGATAGCTGCCGGAACCCATTAGATGTTTTGGCGACAGATTTTCCAACTTGAGGGCGGTAGCTGGCCAGGCAGACACTAGATAGTGTCCTACCACCATGCGGGGGTTATTGGTTTCTTAACGATGTTTTCCTTCACCGGAGGGCCACTGTGAGAAGCGGACATACATTTTTCGATTTAAAAATTCATTGGCGCACGGCGGTTTAAACTCGGTACTACGGCATTAAAGCCGACCATTCTCCCGATTACGCCACCGGGGCCTCTCCCTTTTGCTTGTGAATTTTGGAAACTCTTTTTTAAGCGGATACCTACGTCATAATAACTATCTGCGTGCCGGATTTCAGTGCAATTCGTTAAGTGGTTTGAGCTGTGTGTTGATAGATTAGTCAGTAACGAATAGCCGGATCCATACCGGACGATCCAAAGCGCTTCGATCGCGCGCGGCATGGAGCGCGCTCCACGGAGCGAAAAGTGTAGACGTGCCGCGCGCGATCCATGTGCGCGGCGTCGGCATTTGTTGTCGGTTTCTTGGTCACGCACTAAGGGGCCTCAGTCGCTTGGCGCGCGCGGTCTGAACGGTTGTGATTTAGAATCGCGTGATCCGCTGTTATGGATAATTCGCAATGTATCCGTTTAATTTCGCTATATAGGGAGAATAAATATTTATGGAATCCTAATGATACCAATTACACAAATAGAGGTGTAGGAGAAGATGCCTGGCGGAAAATTAGTCGGCAAATGAACAATATTTCAACAAAACGGCATATTTCAACAGATCGGCAGGCGCGTTGGAGCAGCCTGTCAGGATCGTAAAAGATTGCTGTTGGATCGACCTAGAACGATTCACGCTCCACGCATCACGATCTTGGATCGCGGATCGCCGGATCGCCGATCCATTTTGGATCGTTCGGTGTGGATCCGGCTATTGCCTTTTATATATACGGATTCCCGTGAATTCTGCCAATCACATAAGCACATTGCCATCGTGGCTTATTTATTGCTCGCTATCTTACAACATTGGAGCCAGCCTCTCAAGTCTCAACTATAAAATCAATAAGTGTAGGCAAAGCAATAGACATTATCAATCTAGTCTATCTTTCTGATTAACCTCACCAATACAATTTGCGAGTAACCACATATCAATAGTTCGTAAACCGCTGGCGGCCCGCCAATGAAAGACAGATTGGTCATTAAATTGTCTTTCATGATAATTAAGCACGCAAATAATGGTGTAAACGGAAACACATGCCACGTGGTTTGGATGTTTCACTACTCTATTTATGATTATTAACCGACTTTAAAACAAGGAGAAGGTTTCTCAATTCGACCGTATATATATATATATTTTTTTTATGTTTGTTTGCGGATTACTTCGTCATTTATAAACCGATTTTGATTATTCTTTTTTTGTTAGAAGGAGATATCCCAAGTGTGGTACCATGGTAATTTCATTGAGGTCTGATAAGTATCTCTAGAGATATGGAGATAAACACCTCAAAATTGGCACTGAAAATTAATAGCGTGGCATTCGAAGATCTTATTGTGATTTAGCGTAACATGCCCTGCGGCCAATCCCGGTAGTAACTGTATAGTCACCGATGCTTTCTGTCTTCGGAAACCCCAGAATAGATGTAATATTGGAGATGCTAGGTTAGCTGTCTAATATAAAAACACATTTATTGCCAATTACAAGAAAACACATTGAAATACTTAAAATAATAAAATTCACAAAAATATATTTGGTAACCCGGCTAAAATGATGAACACGTGATACATATGCCAACTATAAGATAAAGGAACAACGTAATTTGGTCGGCTTATACATGACAGCGGGTGAGAGCCAATGGGTGCACTAGAACTTGGTTCCATACAGTGCTGGAACCAGTTTAATCGCATACGCAGAGAAGGATATAAAAAATGGTGTTCATCTCGCTCTCTCATACTAGTTATTGTATAGTTTTATCCTTCTCATATTATTATTGTTATTTAAATGCCACATCCACTTAATACTCCATCCACGATTTGGAAATTGGAATAAACTCAGCACGTATACTGCATAAACTGGGTTCACACTCTCCGTTCTTCGTTACCCTATTACTGGGGGTCGTGACCTCCTTCACCAGTCAATCTATTCCACACTATAGTTAGCCACATAGGTATATCTGCAGCGACTTGTAGAGCCTCATACACTGAAGTCTCAAGAATCAGGAGGCCTACTGCGAAGTGGTAACCTGAAATATCGGCCGAAATTATCGGGCATTTCCTACTTCGGATCACATTCAATTCGGTCGGTCAGTTTAGCTTATAATTCAGTCAGACCGAAATTCATTTCACATTTGTTGTATCGTAAACCCTAGTATGCGAAAAATTATTGATATTATAATTTGACAAGAGTTTTATCGTTATTTTATGTCAAAAAGTCCGAATTTTGTTCGTAGTAGGCATAGTAGGTTATCGGAAAATTCGGTCGAATTTCGGTCGTTCCTGAACTTTCGGATGCATAATTTCGGAGCTGGCTTCCTGGTCCGACCAGCGCGTCGGACTGCGACCACGAGACCTCTTTCCTACTATTTTGCCAGTGACCATCAGTTGACGCAAAAGCTGGTTAATTATGAATGGAAGGAGAAGTAGTTTTCGTGGGTTTTAATGAATTTGATTCCACCTTCCCCATTTTATTATCGGACATCCAGAGACACTAAAAGGCGCCACCGATTTATGGTAGACTAGCTGTGCCCGCGACTTCGTCAGCGTGGAATAGTGTCTTTGGGTAGCATTTTTAAATATTTAAGCTAATTATTTTACAAAAAAGACACATGCGTATTCCACCTACACCGCACCGTACCACGCCGCGCAATTCCCCCTCCCCTCCCCCTCCCCTCCCCTACCCCTCCCCTCTCCCTCCCCCTCCCCTCTCCCTACCCCTCCCCTCTCCCTACCCCTCCCCTGTCCCTCTCTCTTCCCTCCACCCCCTTTCTCCTCACTTGCCTCTCCCCCTCCCCTTTCCCCCCACTTCCCCCCTCCCCTCCCCTACCCCTCCCCTCTCTCTCCCTCTCCCCTCTCCCTACCCCTCCCTCCACCCCCTTTCTCCTCACTTGCCTCTCCCCCTCCCCTTTCCCCCCACTTCCCCTCCCCTCCCCTCCCCTCCCCTCTCTCTTCCCCTTCCTCTCACAAACTTTGAATGACATATTAATTTATATCGAATCAACAGCCTAAACAATAAGTTTCAAGCTTCTAGCGTTAAAAATGACGATACTTCCATACAACTTTTCATTCCCCTTTTAACCCCTTACAACCCTCTTTTCGCATTAAAAAGTAGCCTATGTCCTTTCTCAGGCTCTAGACTATCTGTTTACTAAATTTCATTTAAATCCGTTTAGAATATTCACATAAACCTTACATATTTCCATACAATCTTTCATCCCTTATTCGCTATTGTTATTTTTACACCCTTGAGGGTAAAACTTTTACAAACTTTGAATGTCATATTTATTTATATCGAATCAAGAGCCTAAAAAAAGTTTCAAGCTTCTAGATCTAAAAATGACGATACTTCCATACAACTTTTCATCCCCCCTTTCAACCCCTTACAACCCTCTTTTCGCATTAAAAAGTAGCCTATGTCCTTACTCAGGCTCTAGACTATCTGTGTACCAAATTCCATTTAAATCGGTTCAGTAGAACATTAACTTAAACCTTACATATTTTCATACAAACTTTCATCCCCTATTGTTATTTTACACCCTTGAGGGTAAAACTTTCAGAAACTTTGAATGTCATATTTATTTATATCAAATTAACAGCCTACAAAATAAGTTTCAGGCTTCTAGCTTCTAAAATGACGATACTTCCATACAACTTTTCATCCCCCCTTTCAACCCCTTACAACCCTCTTTTTGCATTAAAAAATAGCCTATGTCCGTTCTCAGGCTCTAGACTATCTGTGTACCAAATTTCATTTAAATCAAAATGGTTTTGGCGTGAAAGTGACACAGACAGACGCATTTATAATATCAGTTAGGATATACCATCTACCCGAACGAAGCGATTTACATCTTCGTTCATCATGCGAACCGCCAGGGAATGGAATGCTCTGCCTGAGTCTGTGTTTCCGGCTAAATACAATATGGGGTCTTCAAATCGCGAGTGAATAGGTATCTTTTGGGTAAGCGCGCTCCATCATCAACCGCATCATCACTTAACATCAGGTGGCTACCCAGTTCTATGTAAAAAAAATATAGTTTTTGTGACGTCGTCACGAAGTTGTTGGGTAATCTCTCTGAGACATTGCATCGTGCATGAAATATAGCTAGAGACAATCAAAATATTGGTAGTAAGTAAATATAATAATTGGTACTTTAAAATCACAATGTGCAATGTAAATATTATCCTATGAAACTACAAACAATGGAACAAATACAATTTTCAAATGAATATGTACCTATTTATTTAGAACCAGCTAATACCGGCGACTTCGTTCACGTACATCAAGAATTTTATCATCGTAAAGCTCTGTCAATCAACATTTGTGTGATGTAAGTTATTTAATAAATTTGTAAAAAAAAAACATGATTTTATTTCCACAAAAAGTAGCCTATGTACATACTCGTGCTATAGCATGAGGATGTACATAGGCTACTTTTTGTACTGTACGGACTATTTGGACTGTACGTTATATCGTACAGTCCCACAAGTATAACTTGGCGGTGGTGGTTTTAGGAACTAATTCCGCTCTCTTGAAACTATGAGATTGACGTTTGAGAGATTACCGCGACATTATTGTTGATAAATCTGCTACATTAAAATAGTTCAATAATGCCAAAAATAATTAAAAGTGGTTTAAGAGAAACTGTTATCAAAGTACAAAGTAAAAGCACAGTGGCGCACAGCCGCGCCAAGTTATACTTGGCGGACTGTATCTCCTTGTTATATTTTAGAAAGATCGGATTGTCCGTTTAGGCGTGATTAGGTAACAAACAGACATAGTGACAGAGTTACAAACGATTCTATAATAATAGTCTGGATACCAATACTCGGCGTAATGAGTAAATACTGATTTAAGTCACAGCACGCGCGCTTGAAATACCACTTCGCTATCAGACAGCATATCTTTTACTCATTACTGATAATGAGTGGACATACAATACGTACACCCAAGTGTCCATTTACTGATAATGGACTATATGGACTTATAAGTTGTAGGGACGTACCTGATGTGAATATAATGGACACGTGCTTATTTTGTATCGATGATAGCTATTAGATTTGAATACAGAATAATTAACCGACTTCACCGAAAAAGGAGGAGGTTCTCAATTCGTCGGAATTTTTTTTTGTGATCGTACAAAACGAAATAAACTGGCCAAGTGCAAGTCGGACTCGCACTCGTAGGGTTCCGTAACACAGTTAAGTAATCCATAACTATGACTTTTCGCAACTACAAAATTAACTTTGTTTTTCATAGTGTTTGTATGAAAAACAAAGTTATCTTTGCGGTCGCCATATCTCTAAAACTGCTGACTGTATCTCGTTCAAACCAATTTTCGTTGTTAGTTTTTATTAAGAGCTACAGCATATATTTTTTTTAGATTTTTCACTCCTATACTTTAAAAGTTAGAGGGGGGGGGGACACACATTTTACCACTTTAGACGCACCTATCTTTCTAATGATTGACTTTGAGAAAAATTGATTTTAGGAACCTCAATGTAATTTTTGAAGTTATATAGGTTTGAAGAAACATTTTTTTTTGTTTCAGTATCATGTATGGTATGCCCCCCCTTAAACTTTTATATTTTTTATTTTGTATAAAAATCGGAAAGCGGTTTACAGAATACATCTACTTACCAAGTTTCTATACTGTAGTCCTAACAGTTTCGGAATAAAATGGCTGTGACATACGGACGGACAGACAGACAGACAGACAGACATACATGACGAATCTATAAGGGTTCCGTTTTTATGCCATTCGGCTACGGAACCCTAAAAACTGACTTCACATGCCGCGATAGTGAAATTATCCAGTAGTCATAATCATGTCATCAAGGTATACAAAATTGTTTATCTCCATATCTCCGGAGATGATTATCAGATCTCGATAAAATGTCAATGGGACCAAACAGGAGGCATAATCTCAGTTCTGAGGTAAAAAACATTAAAAAAAAAAAACAAAAAAAATACAGTCGAATTGAGAACCATTTTCGAAGTTGGTTAAAAAAAACGGAAACCGACTCCAACCGTAATTTCAGGCGACGCACCCTTTTAACACTTGTAAAGACTATGGAATGAGCTACCTCAAGACATTAGATGTGCTAAATCACTCCCAATTTTCAAGTCCATGGTTAAACGTCATTACTTATCCTTGCCTTGTTAAAACTGGTTGTCACACTGCTATATTAGTATTATTACCCGACTGCGCGACGCAAAGGAGAGGTAATGTGTTTATCAGTTTATATATGTATGTATGTATGTTTGTTTCTTTGTGGCACACTAGAGACCAAACGCGTGGGCCGATTTTGATAATTGGCACGTCAATAGATTCGCCATGCTAGCGCGAGTGTCAACGAAAACATAAAAAATTGAAAAATTCAAAATGGCGGATTTCAGACGCCAAAATTTGGGGTTCAAAAAAAATTTTTTTTTCAGAACTTATTGAGTGGGGATATGTTAACTTATCGAATTAAATCTCTTAAAATGGAGATTCAAAATATATTTATAACAAATAATGTATGATCGTACAAATCGAAAAAAAAACGATTTTACATGCCGCGTTAGTCACTTTCAGTAACAAGTTTGCGGTGCTTATCTAGTTACTTATCAGATATCAATAAAATTACAATGAGACCAAACGAAAATCATATTAACTCAAACAAAAAAAGAATTTTCCAAATCGGTTAAGAATTGATGGAGTTCTGAGGTAACAAACAACCTCTTCCTTTTGGTATAGTCGTTTAATAGTACAACTGTAAAGTAAGTAAGCTTAAAAAGCAATACCCTATCTATTTCACGCATTTCGGTTTTTTTTCTTTTTTTCCAAGGTTTAACCTTGGACAAAGCTGTGGTCGACTTAATTAATCCCCGCCATTATTGTGTCCCGACTGTTAAAGTCTCTATATTCCATATAACAATGTATAATTTATTTTATGAGTGTATCGACCGAGAAAGAATTTAAATGGTATAGTTTTTTGATATCCCTAAACAGAAGTCTAAACTACTAGACTTACTTGTTTTTTTCTTTTCAGTTCGTTTTTTAACACTTCACTTTTTGAGCAGTCGGGTTTTTTGATTGTTTAATTTAATGTTTTATTTTATTTTCATGTAAGTATGTACGAGTATGATGTATTTTGTTTATACAGAAATATATTAATATTTAAATGTATACATATATATGTATAGGTATTTTATTTTTATGTAGGTATATATATACGAGTATATATATATTTAGTATGTATGTGTATACAGTGTATGTCTATGTATAATGATGTGTATGTATCTATAATTATAATGTAGATATTTTAGGTTCTTAGTCTTAACGGTCTAAACTGTATGTTTATGAAATTCAAAATAGTTGTAGCTGAAATAGCCCGCCGCCATTACGTATGCATTTATCCAGTCCCTACATAGGTTGTCTGGAAGAGATTGCTCGATGCGATAAGACCGCCGATTGCTTTACCATTATGTTATTGTTTTTTTAATGAATCTATTGTACATTTTGTATTTTGTGTTTTGGTAATCAATAAAGAGTTTTGTATTGTATTGTATTGTAAAGTTAGCTAGCTAGAATTTTTACCATTCGTTTCCGAAAACATGTAGCAAAACAATCTCTGTGTTTTCTGTGCAGTGGAGACGTATGGCAACCGTACGTCTCACTGCAAGTACGTTTCCACTGCACTATGGGAATGGCACAAGATTTAAAAAGCTTTACAAAACACAATTAGACATTTATATAAATTAGGATTGTTTAAAAAACTAAAAGAAACGTTCAAACGTCGCGCCACTCATTTTCAGTACTAAGTTTGAGGTGCTTAGTTTATTTCCATATCTTTGGAGATACTTTTCAGATAAAATTACAATAGGACCACCTTGGAAATATACGCTACCATTTGAAAAACGAATCATTCGAATTGGTTCACAATTGACGGAGTGATCGCGTAACATACATATAAAAAAAACATACAGACGAATTGAGAACCTCCTCCTTATTGTGGTGTTCCAAGGTATTTCACGTAATTTCTCTAGATATTGATATAGGATATTGATAAACGTGGCCAGTGACGTTACACGGCATATGAGAAACATCTAGAAGTCTCTAAATACATGCGCAGTGCAGTGACAGCTAAGCGCTGATTAGGGCAATCCAGAGTTGCGTGTCACAGGGTCGGTTGATCTACAAGATTAAGGGCCAGTTTCACCCGTTCCTGATAACTTATCTGACATATTTTTGACAGCTTGTACATGGCGTCATCTGACACTTTATTAAGGACCAGTGAAACTGGCACTTAAAATGGCATAATTAAAGATCTGTACATCTGTAATTTTGCTTTTTAACCGACTTCACAAAAAAGGAGGAGGTTCTCAATTCGTCGGAACCTTTTTTATTTTATTTTTTATATTTGTTCACCGATTACTCGAAGATTCCTGAATCGATTTGGAGAATTCTTTTTTTTTTCTTTCAAAAGGTACCCTTCCCAGGTGGTCCCATTTAAACTTTAACGAAATTGGCCGAGCCGTTTTTAATATATCAACATTTGTATTACGACGCATTTACTTATCTCGACGACTTACTACTAACTAATGACACAGATTATGTAATAGTTACGCCGTCTACTGGCAACTTTGACTAGCGCGACGTTTGAAGTCGGTTCTTTTAGTTTTTTAAACGATCTTAAATTATTTTCTAACATCATCGAGCTTAAAGAAATGATTTTTAAATACATTTAAAATTAACAATGATTATTTACGCTTTATGTATTATATTACGATAATGACTAAATAGTTTGTAAGTTGTAAGTGTAAAGCGATGTTAACAAGGCCCTTAGAGAGAGGTCGGCTCGGCTTTAACAACCCTCCCGGGAATCTTAGCCGCCGCTATATCGGGAACCGAACAAATTGTTATCGTTTTGTGTTGATTACCTTTTGTCAGAATTGATGGTGATTTGTAATCCTGTACCTGGGAGACTGAGCCTGAAAATTAATTACTCCACTATGCATTAATGATATTAGATTTTGTATACCGATTACCGGCATACTTAGAAGCGAACGATTTCCTCAGTGACCGACAATGCAGATTTCCTCAGTGACCGACAATGCAGATTTCCTCAGTGACCGACAATGCAGATTTCGCCGAAATCGTTCCACTGAGGATCTTCTAGCGTATGCCATGCACATTTGGAGCGAGGCTTTAGATAATCATGGGAAAGCGCTTCCGATACTTTAGGTCTCTCTGTAGCTCGCTGAGCTGCTATAAATTGGTGGACGAGTTGAACTGTGAGTGTCCACGTCTCGGCGCAATAGTGGTAAAATGTTTTTTTTCAAAGAATCAAAGCATTTATTCAGTATGTAGGCAGTATAAATATACGCACATATACACGTCAAAATCATAAATCATAAAATAAATCATAACCAATTATCAAGTAAACATAGCAAAAGCAGAATTTAACGCTTTGAATTAGAAAAAAAAAGTAATGAACCATTCAGCTGACATCCAATCGTTTACGTCAGAATATTTGAAAAAAATTAAAGTAGGTTAAAACCAACCATACATGTAACTGTGTGTTTCAGTACTTCAGACAATTTTTATATAAAAAAAATAAAAAAGTGAAATAGTGAAACACAACATAGAGAAACGCATACCGATCACAGTACATATCATGATCCAAATGGAACTGATAGTCCGTCTGTCAGCTGCATAATATTGTTTAAATAAAAATGGCAAGCCTAGAAAGAAAATCTGCGGACAAAAGGGGAAAACTGAATGGCTGTTGAATCTACCGGTGTTTCGGAAATACTCCCATCAGAGAAGAAACACCAAGAAACTCTATGGGGCTTGTCTTGTCATTTTATCTTTTTTTTTTTTTAAATTAATTGTACATGTCAGCTTTAAAATTTTAACAATATATTATTAATTATAATACAATTTATATTTGTTCTTGGAACTTGGGGCATTCAGGCCATGCATTTTTGTCATCCATATAGTCACCTATTGTATAGTATGATTTTTTCATCAAATTGGATTTTACATAGATTTTAAATTTGCTCATAGGCAATTGATCACTATCTTTAGGTAGCTTATTGTAAAAGCGTACACAGTTCCCCATGAATGAACCACTAACTTTCTGCAGTCTGAAATTAGGTATAATTAATCTATTTTTATGTCTTGTATTAAAATTATGTACATCAGACCTTTTCTTATAATCATTTATATTCTTGCGTATGAACAAAATATTTTCATAAATGTATTGACATGCCACTGTTAGAATTTTAATTTCCTTAAATTTTTCACGAAGTGAATCTCGCGACCTCATACTATATATAGAGCGAATAGCTCGTTTCTGCAAAACAAATATTGATTGGATTTCAGCGGCTTTCCCCCACAATAAAATGCCATAAGACATTATACTGTGAAAGTAGCTGAAATAGACCAATCTTGCAGTGGCTTCGTCTGTTAAAAATCTAATTTTACGTACTGCGTATGCAGCGGAGCTTAACCTACCTGCTAGAACCGATATTTGAGAACCCCATTGAAGCTTTGAATCCAGGGTGATGCCCAAGAATGTTGTGGATTCAACAAGTTCTAATGGTTCATCATTTATTAATATACTTCTATTTAGGATACCCTTTTTTACATTTGGTAGAGAGAAATTAATACATTTAGTTTTTTTTGCGTTTAACAATAAGTTATTGGTTGTAAACCAATTCAGAACCTGTGTTATTGATTTGTTTACATCGTCAAAGTTAGGTGTAGTCCTATCTATTTTGAATATCAAGGAAGTATCATCTGCGAACAAAACAATATCACATAGGTTCTGTACGAATGACGGTAAATCATTGATATAAACTAGAAATAAAAAAGGTCCTAGGATCGATCCCTGCGGGACTCCCATTTTTATGAGGGATCCAGATGACCTGACGCCATTGACTTCAACCATCTGTGTTCTGTTACAGAGGTATGATGATACCAGATCAAGTGCCTTACCTTCAACACCGTAGTATTTTAATTTGTAAATTAGTGTTTCATGACAGACACAATCAAATGCTTTTGATAGGTCACAGAACACGCCAATAGCATCTTGTGCTTTCTCCCATGCATCAAATATATGTTTAAGAAGACCTATTCCTGCATCAGTAGTAGAACGCCCTTTAGTAAATCCAAATTGCTTGCTATTTAATAGATCATTCATGTTAAAATGTGTTAAAAGCTGGTCTAATATTACTTTTTCAAAAATTTTACTCAATGCCGGTAGTATAGAGATTGGTCTATAGTTAGATGGATCATTTTTGTATACTGATTTGAATAAAGGAATCAATTTACTTTTTTTCATTAAATCCGGGAAGACCTTGATCAAGGCATCTGTTAAAAATAAAAGCTAAGTATGGGCTAATAACAGTAATAATGTAACTGAGAACTGTGGTTGACATTCCCCACAGGTCCTCGGTTTTCTTTTGTTTGAGCATTTTAAATGTTTTCACAATTGAGTCTGCAGTTACGTGTTTGAACTGGAACAAGGTATCACATTTATTTACACACTTTGATAATATAGAATAAGCATCAGCGGGACTAGAATTTATGGACTGAGTGGTAGTAATGGGTACTTGAGAGAAGAACTCATCAAATGTATTGGCAACCTCATTACTATCCATGATTAATTTAATGTTATAATGTTTGTCTCTTTACAATCAAAAGCAGAGAATGGCTTTAGTTCAAATACAGGATAATATTCATTATTACAAATGTTTACCTCAACCATCCATTCCATCATTGACAACGAGAATATTAATGAAATATATGTTTTTCCTGTAATATTACACAATCTGATCTTGAAATGGATACATCAAACTAAATGATTAAATAACTTTTGGAACTAAACCAATAGGGAATATGCATGATTTTTTTTATGTGTTTATTTCACTGAATACATCCATTTAACACAGTAACAAAAATAAATAATACTGAAAGTGTTCAAATTAAGGTACAAAATATAGTTTTAGCATTGAAAAAATATGAGGTATCTAAAACGCTGCCAATTTTTCGCGCACCTTTGTGACGTCACCGTGCACAACACAGTCTCCACAGATTAAATATTTTTAATAGAAATACTACGTATTCGTACTACAGTGCATACTATTTCTATGAAAAACATTTAATCTGTGGAGACCGTGTTGTGCACTGTGACGTCACTTTCTAATTGACAAGTGGTGATGTGTTGAGCAAATTTAAATTTCCCACGCTTTTTTTGCATTTTTCATATAATATTTTAACACATGTAAGACTATTTTATTTATAAAAAAATGTTTAACATACAACACCAGAACAATAATCATCTAATACTATAAGAATCTTTGTCCTGACATACTGACTGACTCACTGACTCACTGACTCACTGACTCACTGACAGACAACGCACAGCCTAAACCGCTGGTCGTAGAGACTTGAAATTTGGAGGGTATATTTGTCTTAGTACGTAAGGGTGTACTAAGAAAGGATTTTCCAAAATTCACCCCTTAAGGGGATGAAATGGGGGTTCAAAGTTTGTATGGAGAAACAAGATTAGATCGTCTTTTCTATCCGAAACTTCACATAAGTGCTTCAATAAAAAAATAAGTAAAGACGTGTTTCAGGTTTTTTTGGAATTCCACCCCTAAGAGGGTTAAAATTCGGTAATAAAGTGTAAAATCAATATTGTTTCGGATTGCGCTGAAATTTGGCATGCAAATAGTTATTACGACGTTAGTTCCCACTGAGAAAGGATTTTCCAAAATTAACCCTCGAAGGGGATGAAACGGGGGTTCAAAGTTTGTATGGAGAAACAAGATTAGATAGTCTTTTCTATCTGAAACTCCATACAAGTGCTTCAGTAAAAAAATAAGTAAACACGTGTTTCAGGTTTTTTTTAATTCCACCCCTAAGAGGGTGAAATTGGGTAATAAAGTGTGAAAATCAATATTGTTTCGGATTGCGCTGAAATTTGGCATGCAGATAGTTATTACGACGTTAGTTCCCTCTGAGAAAGGATTTTCCAAAATTGACCCTCGAAGGGGATGAAACGGGGGTTCAAAGTTTGTATGGAGAAACAAGATTAGATAGTCTTTTCTATCCGAAACTCCACACAAGTGCTTCAGTAAAAAAATAAGTAAACACGTGTTTCAGGTTTTTTTGAAATTCCACCCTTAAGAGGGTGAAATGGGGTAATAAAGTGTAAAATCAATATTGTTTCGGATTACGCTGAAATTTGGCATGCAGATAGTTATTACGACGTTAATTCCCTCTAAGAAAGGATTTTCCAAAATTAACCCTCTAAGGGGATGAAACGGGGGTTCAAAGTTTATATGGAGAAACAAGATTAGATAGTCTTTTCTATCCGAAACATCACACAAGTGCTTCAGTAAAAAAATAAGTAAACACGTGTTTTAGGTTTTTTTGTAATTCCACCCCTAAGAGGGTGAAATGGGGTAATAAAGTGTAAAATCAATATTGTTTCAGATTGCGCTGAAATTTGGCATGCAGATAGTTATTACGACGTTAGATCCCTCTTTGAAAGGATTTCCCAAAATTAACCCTCGAAGGGGATGAAACGGGGGTTGAAAGTTTGTATGGAGAAACAAGATTAGATCGTCTTTTCTATCCGAAACTTCACATAAGTGCTTCAGTAAAAAAATAAGTAAAGACGTGTTTCAGGTTTTTTTGTAATTCCACCCCTAAGAGGGTGAAATGGGGTAATAAAGTGTAAAAATCAATATTGTTTCGGATTGCGCTGAAATTTGGCATGCAGATAGTTATTAATTACGACGTTAGTTCCCTCTGAGAAAGGTTTTCCAAAATTCATCCCTGAAGAGGATGAAGCGAGGGTTCAAAGTTTGTATGGAGAAACAAGAATTGATTGTCTCTTATATTCGAAACTTCACACAAGTAGTTTAGTAAATAAATGAGTAAATACGTGTTTCAGGCTTTTTGAAATTCTATTCCTAAAAGGGTGAAGTGGAGTAACAATGTCTGAAATCAATATTGTTTCGGATTGCGCTGATATTTTGCATCCAGATAGAAATTTTGACGTAGGTATCCGATGAGAAAGGATTTTTCAAAATTCACTCTTCAAGGGATGAAGCGGGGGCTCAAATTTTGGATAGTCATTTTATTCGACATTTCACACAAGTACTTCTGTAAATAAATAAGTAAATACGAGTTTCAGACTTTTTCAAAATGCCACCCTAAAAGAGTGAACTGGGGTAAAAAAGTCTGAAAATCAATATAGTTTCGGATTGCGCTTTATTGGGTTTTCGGGTTTTAAAAATATGAATCCTGATTTGTCTTAGTCACGCGATAACATGTAAACAGGTGAACCAATTTGGCTAATTTTTATTTGATGTCTTTAATGATAGAATCGTTTTTACAAAAGAAAAGTTTTAAGTAAATAAAAGGAGTTTTTAACGCGGGCGTAGCCGCGGGGGACTTCTAGTTCGAAAATAAATGATTTCAAGTAAATTTATACCACATGCATATTCCCTATTCAAATATGAATACATATTGACCAAAGAAATCATACGTAAATTCTCAAGCTTCGCCGGTCAATGCTATTGTTTACGTTTAATATTGGTCAGATCTCATTTGACTTGCGACCCTGATAACTTTAACTAATACAATAAATACCCTGGCGCAACACATATCGCAGTTATTTTCAAGTTTGACGTAAACTGGCTTTAACCACTACTATGGTGCAACCCAGCCTTAGACTACGTTTTATTTTTTCGTGACAAATTTTAAGCTTTAAGACAGCCGTTTTGGCTTGATATATCAGTCGGTCAGTTTTGCTTCTTGCCTCAATGATACATACATACATAAAATCACGCCTTTTTCCCGTTGGGATGGGCAGGGACTACTTCTTTCCCCATGCTACAATCCTGACATACCTCTTTCGCTTCTTCCACTTTCATGAGCTCCTTCATACATGCTGAATGATGTGTATTGTAAATCCCACTCCAAAATTTAGGGAAAATCAATTCCTTATTGGAATACTTATTCCAGTGGATACTAACATCAAACATGGATTCTTGAACATAATCTTGGATAAATGTCAGGCATATAAATAAAACGTGATGTCTGTTTGTTTGCAGGGCGCTGTGTTCGATAGATGGACGGAAGAGAAGGACAACACAGAGTTCGAACAGAATTGCCTCTTCAAAGTAGACGAGTACGGCTTCTTCATATACTGGAAGAGTGATGGCAAGGTACTGTACACCACCAACTGTTCATAATATTTTACAAATAATTAAGATAGTTTAAAAACTGAAACAACTGACTTCAATGCCTCGCGAGTCAATATCAGTAGCAAGTTTGAGACGTTTATCGTCATATCTCTGGAGATACTTATCAGATCTCGATGAAATTACAATGGGACCACCTCGGAAACGTACTCCACCGATTACAAAAACAATCATTCGAATCGGTTATCAATTGACGGAGTAATTGCGTAAAATACAAACAAACAAAAAAACCTACCGACGAATTGAGAACCTCCTTCATTTTGGAAGTCGTTTGAAAATAAATACAAATACAAAATATCTTTATTGACATTATTTCTGGTACAAGTGTTTTGACTTTTGAATCTACAGATTCCCGAACTAGTCAAGCTGTGTTTCAGAAGCCAGTGGCTTCTCCCATTCTATTAATCTAACTAAATTATGTTCAATTTAAAAGTAAATTAACAACATTTTAATTTAAAGTAATAATCTAAGCTTAATTTAATTCTGTGTGTTCTTGTATGTATGTGTATAAATATGTATGTATGTGTGAGAAGTTTAAAATGAGTAATATAATTATACTAGCGCCCTGCCTCGGCTTCGCACGGGTAGAACATGTATGCTAAAATTTTTCCATCAGTTTGCTGCGTCGATCATAAATTAACATCTGCAACGAATATCGTCATATTTCAACCAATTTGCACAACCACTTAAAGAATTATACACGCAAACCTTCCTCATGAATCACTTTGTCTATTGGTGAAAACCGCATAAAAATCCTTTCTGTAGTTTTTGAGATTATCGCGAACAGACAGATGGACAGACAGACAGACGCGGCGGAAGACTTTGTTTTTAACCGACGAAAAAAAAACAGAGGAGGTTCTCAAGTCAACGCGTATATATTGTTTTAAGTGTGACCACGCATAACTTTTTACGGAATAGATTTTGATCATTACCCCTAAGTGGTCCCATTTTAATTTTAACAAAATCGGTCGAGCGGTTTTTGATAAATCAACAAAAATCATGGATAAAAGTAACATTATATTAATGATTTTATCATATCATCAGTGTATGTCAACAAACTTACTGGAAAAAACAAAAAGAGCCGGAAATCGGGCTTTCCCCCCTTCTCAGCCCGATTTTCGCCTATGTCCAGCAGTGGACTGATACCGGCTGATCATGATGATGATGATGATATTATTTTACAGGTACCATTTAAATGTCATCGAGATTTGTTCAGTATCTCCAGAGATATGAAGATAAACCTCGCTTAGTATTGAAATTGACTAGCGTGACGAAGTCGGTTCTTTTAGTTTTTTAAATGATCTTAAATTATTTTTATTATTACAATACGTATTAATAATTATGAACGTATAACGTTTGTCTAGGCCAGGGGTAAGCAATGCTTATAACATAGTAGATTATGGCCACAAAAAATTATAAAATAAAACTTTTTAACAAAAAATGTAACCCCCGGTAAAGCAAAAAATAATAAACCTTTTTTATTTGACCTTAATAACGAAGTTCTTAAACTTCTTTTAGTATACCTGAGTATATATTTTTGTAATTGTTTTGATTTTATAACTAAACTTAATAACTGAGTTCTTAAACTAATGTAAGTAAGTATACCTAAGTAATTTTGAGTCGGCGCCAAACAAGCAAATTAATTAATTACGTAAAGCGTGATGCGCGGCGGAGGCACGGCGCTTCGCCGGAAAATGCCGAGTGTTGACCAAGTTAATGTCAACGTCAGCAACCCGAACGGGCACCGCATATAGTGATCTGTGACGGCCCGTGACAGATACATGTCGTTGCGAGTGGTCGTGCATCTCTACTTAGTCTGTGGGTCCGCATTATACAAACATTTATTTTTAACCTACCTAATCATTTTTTCTTCAAAAAAATCATCACAAACATAAAAATAAACTAATTAAAAACTTATGCTAAACCCGCAGAAAAAGTCTTACTTATTCCTCGACTTTGGACTCGAGGAATAGGCAGAGTGAAGCGCATCGCTTGCCGCGGGCGCGCGCCATTACCACTCTTATTATCAGGTGATATGAAGAGCGGATATGGCGCGCGCATCGTGCGTCGGAGCGCATGCGCTTGCGCGTCACCCACTCAACCAGTTCTTGTTGCTATTGCATAGATACATATTTTATATATATATAGATACCTTTTTTGGTTATCGCCAGAAGTTAATTCATCTGCCACCGTTTGGTATTATTTATCAAAATTCGATTGAAAATGTAATGTTAATTTTTAAATGAATGAATGAATGACAACTCTTTATTGTACAAAATATAAAGATAACAATATAAAGGTTCTAAAACTAGTACAATGGGCGGTCTTATCGCTTAAAGCGATCTCTACCAGACAACCTACGGATGGAGTGGAGAGTACGAACATGTCAAGGGCTGAGTTGTACATTTAAGAATTAAACTAATCAAAAACACTACATTAAACTAATATTTTAAGTTATGAAACGAAACATATACCTACATGTAACACTAATATACATAAACATACTTACGATATACAAGCACTATATATATATAAAAATATATAATACAGTCACAATACATACAAATATATACAAACATACCATAACCATATATATATATACACATATATATATATATATATATATATATATTAATTAAACTTACATAGTAAATTGTTTAATTACTTAGTAGATCCAATGTTGTCATCTCTCATGGCTAGTTTTATAGTAAATGCCTGTTTTAAATGTTATATAAGTTTATAAGCTTGAAAAACATGTTATAGCCATAGCTTTTATACTCCTAGGTTAATGAATTACACTAGTAAGTATAATAATAATGTATCATATGACGAATAAAAAACATTAAAAATAAAATTCTGTGGGTCGTGTGGATGCGCATTTTTTGGAATGTTAATGTTCATCGCTGGAGATTTCACGTTGCATTGTTACTTTCATTTGGTTATTTCTTTAAATTTAAGGTTATTTAGTGACCGTTACTTATTGTTTGGCGCCGACTCAAAATTACTTAGGTATACATACTTACATTAGTTATTAAGTTTCGTTATAAAATCAAAACAATTACAAAAATATATACTTAGGTTCTGTCTTTTATTTATAGTATAGATATTATTATTGTAGTTTATATAATCTTGATATTGTCATTAGGTAATTATTTTTAAGTTGTTAAAATGAAATATAAAATATAATTACTTAGGTATACTTGAAGTAGTTTAAGAACTTCGTTATTAAGGTTAAATAAAAAGAGTTTATTATTTTTTGCTTTTTCGTTTTTTCGGCGGTTTAATTTTTTTGGTAAAAAGTTTTATATAATATGTTGATGCAAGCGTGTAAAATCGCATACATTTTCTAAAAGTCAACGGGGACCTATATGGTGGAAAATGTTCAATGACTATCACCAAATCTGAATTTATACATAGTTCAAAAATATATTATTAGAACAAAAAATTATGTGCAAAAAACACAACCCGCAACCGAAACAAGAACTTTCAGGCAATTTTCACTTATTTTTTCCATTCGTAGCACTTCTACGATACCTACGAATAACTAAGAAATCCCTACGAGTTTTTAATGTGTTGACGCTGTGTTTACTATTCATCTATCCGTAACAGCCTTTGCGGACCCTATTAACGGTTAAGACTTCATCCTCTAACCTGTAAGCCGCAGGGGATTAAGGCTACTTTCATATCAGCATAGTTATGCTCATTTCAATCGGATACATTCGAATTCGGAAACGTCATTTTAAATTTCGAATATGTATTATTCCGTGAGCTATTTGGTCGCGGAAACCTATCCGATTAGAATGACTGATTATTTTGAATTGGAATATCTAAAGAAAAAAATAGAGAAAAAAAAAAGAAAATAATCTTATGGATTTGAGCATTGTGAATTGCAAAGATTTATACCCTTAGTACGAGTTTTTATACCAAACACGATATCTTATACCGAACACATTTTGTATGAAAGACAGTACAGCGCCTCTAGTGGTTTTCACACTTCACTAAATTTAAACCAATCAGGGAGCCAGAATAAGTCGAAAACTACGTGAGATATGTCAAAAAGGTTCATCATGAAAACTCTTGAGAATCAAGGAGCAGGACAGGGAATGGCTCCCTGACAAGCAAATTTAATTTCAATTCAGTTTTGAGACAGTAACTGTTCGATAGATTTTATTCGGAAAATACAATTAGCGAGTAGCTTCAATTTGCCTGAGCCCTTTTGGTTTATGTTCTTCACAACTAGGGATTTACTCAATTCATGTGAAAGTTGCTGTTTGACCGACCCCTAAAAGGAGGAGCTTCTCAATGAATATTTTTTTGTTGGACAAAAATGCTAATTGGATTTTGTTTGTACGTGCGTGCGGTAAGTATAAGTAAAATTTTAAACCTTAACTTCAGGAGTAAGCAGACCATAATTACTTAAAATTGTTTTATAAAAAATACTAAAAGAACCGACTTCAAACGTCGTGCTAGTCATTTTCAATACCAAGTTTGAGATGTTTATCTTCATATGTCTGGAGATACTAAACATATCTCTATAAAATTTGAATGGGACTACCTGGGAAGTATACCTTTTGAAACAAAAAAAAATTCTAAATCCGTTCAGGCGTCTTACAGTAATCGGTGAACATACATTTAAAAAAATCAACGAATTGCGATTCGCCTCATTTTGTAAAGTCGGTTAAAATGTCCCTTTAAAGCGTTGGAATTCCAGGTATTCCATTCCGATCAACTAACAGACCAACTAGTTGGGCAGATCGGAACTTGAAATGTAAGCATAGTATTCTGTTGCATGTTCAATAACGAGTTTAATCTGAACCTAGCCTTAGGGGCCTCGGGGTCAAAGGTAAAATAGCCAGAATATGAACCAGGTGGCAATTTTGTTAGCTGGCGACCTTTTGCATAAATTAACAGGTTATCCCAGTATTTGCTCGCTAAAAACTAATTTGCGGATATATTTTATGCAAGGACAGCTGCTCTTTGATAGCGTTGAAAGGACTGTAATCGTATTTTGGACAAACATGTCATATCGTGCTCGTGCTATTTTTATTTGAACAAGCTTTTATTGAATTTGCCGTGTTCTTATGTACTTGTGTATTTTTGTGTGGTCCAAATCATCATCAGCCTATCTCCGTCCACTGCTGGACATAGGCCTCACCTATGGCACGCCACTGAGCTCGATCTTCAGCTCTCTGTTTCCAACCGCTGCCAGCCAACTTGCGTATATCATCGCTCCACCTAGCTGGAGGGCGCCCTACACTACGTTTACCGAGCCGTGGTCTCCACACTCTAGAACACGTCTACCCCAACGGTTATCGGTTCTACGACAGATGTGACCCTCCCACTGCCACTTCAGATAGCTGATCATTTGAGCTATGTCGATAACTTTGGTTCTCTGACGGATGACTTCATTTCGAATTCGATCCTTCAGAGACACTCCAAGCATAGCCCTCTCCAAAGCTCGCTGAGCGACTTTGAATTGGTGAACCAGTCGCACTGTCAGCGTCCACGTCTCGGCTCCGTAGGTAATAACAGGTAGGACGCACTCGTTAAAGACTTTCGCCTTCAGGCTTTGCGGTATGGGCGAAGAAAAGACTCGACGAAGTTTTCCAAAAGCTGCCCATCCCAGCTGTATTCTTCTGCGAGCTTCCTTTTCGAAGTTGTTTCTACCCAATTGCAAGATTTGCCCAAGGTAGACATATTCGTGAACAACTTCGAGAGGAACTCCGTTTAGGGCAATCGGTTCCGGAATAACATGTTCGTTGAACATGATCTTGGTCTTATCCAAGTTCATCCGGAGACCGATGCGTGCAGAAGAATCAGCAAGGGTGGTCAGCATGTATTGCAAGTCCTGCACGGTTTCAGCCATGATTACGATATCATCCGCAAACCTCAAGTGAGAGAGGTGCTCGCCGTTTATATTTATGCCCTGTCCTTTCCAATCGAGCGACTTGAACATATCCTCAAGAGTGTTGGTGAACAATTTGGGGGAAATAACGTCCCCTTGTCTCACTCCTCTATGTAAAAGGATATGTTCAGTCTGCTGATTTTGTACTTGGACGGTCATAGTCGCGGCGTCATACATGCCTCTCAGTACTTGGACGTATCGCCAATCAACTTGGCACCGTTGCAGAGACTCCAGAACAGACCAGGTTTCTACAGAGTCAAAAGTTTTCTCATAGTCCACATCACAAACGCAAGGCACAGGGGCTGGTTATACTCTTCGGTCTTCTGTATAACCTGCCGCACTGTGTGTATGTGGTCTATAGTGCCATATCCTCCTCGAAACCCAGCCTGTTCAGGGGGCTGAAACTCGTCGAGTCTACGCGCGAGACGATTTGTGATGACTCTCGAAAACAGCTTATAGACGGGACTCAAGAGTGAAATGGGTCGATAGTTCTTTAAGAGGGTCTTGTCTCCTTTTTTAAAGAACATAATGACCACACTCTTGCTCCACGCCTTTGGAGTTCTCCCCGAAAAGAGGACGGAATTAAATATACGCTGCAGCTGTACAAGCGTTGGAGTTCCACCAGCTTTTAAGAGCTCCGTTGTAATTCTATCCTCTCCGGGGGCTTTTCCATTTTTAAGCTGTTTGAGAGCCATCACAATTTCGTCCAGGCTGACCTCTGGCAGATCCTCGGTATAATGGCGGGTAAGAGTGGCTCTAGGATCCTCGGACTGGGGTTGGGGACGGGACGCTTGCGAGGTATATAGTTGGCCGTAGAAGTCTTGAACCTCCCTAAGAATCTCCGGCTTAGAAGTGACGACACTCCCGTTAGATGTGGTCAACTTCGTCAGATGGCTTCGACCCAGCTGTTGAACAAAAACTTTTGACCCCCGGTTTCGCTCGATCGCTTCTTTGATAGAGCGTGTGTTGGAGCTCCGGAGGTCACGTCTTACCATCTTAGAGATTTTTTTGTTCAAAGCCCGTTGGTCTGACGAAGTGACTGCGGGGTTTTCTCGTCGCCGCTGCATTAGCTGCAGTGATTCCTCTGAAAGCTTAGACTTCTTACCGGCACCTCGCGTCTCGCAAAATTTCGTCCCCTCCTCCCTGAGGATTCCCACCACTTGGTCGAGATCATTGTCCACGTCAACGTCAATTGTGGTTTCCAAGGCAGCGAATCGGTTCTCCAGTTGTAACTGGAACGTTTCAGAACCAACCACGGATATTAGGCCGGAGCGTAGATTTCATTAGGCGGACTCGTTCAAGCTTGCAGTCGATATCTAGAGTGCCTCGGACCAGTCGGTGATCACTTCCGGTGTTGAACCTAGCGATCACTGAGACATATCTAAATATACGCTTCTGTCCATCATAATGAAATCAATCTCATTTTTGGTCATAGCGTCGGGGCTTTGCCACGTCCACTTCCGCCGGGGGTTTTTCTGAAAGAAAGAATTCATCAAAAAAAGCAGATCTTTCTTCAGGAAGTTGACGAGCATTTGCCCCCTATAATTCCTGGTTCCAAATCCGTGTGGTCCTACTACCCATTCGCCGCTTGTCTGTACTCCCACTTTAGCGTTGAGATCTCCCATGACAACGTTGAAGTGGGCCTTTTGTGTGGTGTACAAGGCCTTGGAAATGTCCTCGTACAATTCCTCCACTTCATCATCCGAATGTGCCGAAGTCGGTGCGTATACTTGGATGACCTTGAGGCTATACCTCTTGTTGAGTTTGATCACAAGATACGCTACCCTTGTCGACACACTGGAGATTTCTAGGACGTTGTCAGAGACGACCTTGTGTACCAAGAACCCGACGCCGCCTTGGGATTGTTGGTCTCCCTCTCTGAAGTACATAAGATGACCGGATTCTAAGGTTACGGTATCCTCTCCACTCTTCGGACTTCACATAACCCCAGAATGTGCCATTTTCTGTTCCTCAGCTCTTCTTCGAGTTGTGCCAGATGTTCGTCGAGCCGTAGCGTGCGTCCGTTATATGTAGCCAGAGTCAGTCGGTGCTGGCGGCCTGCCGTAATCCGGGGATTCTTAGCATCCCCTGCCCCGCCGTTACCATGACCGCCGCCTTGGCCAGGAATAGCGGGGCGACCGGGAACTGGGGGCCGTTGTTTTGGTGTGCTTTCCATAGACAGAAATGCCAGTAATCACCTCACGCTGGGCAGGCGGGTTGGGTGATCCAAATGTTTGACGCTAAATTAGAACCACACCCGTACGTTCGATTGGACTCAAATCTAGACACGCGGCAGCGTGTCAAGCCAAGTTCAAGCAACATATACATCAGTCATTTTATAAAGTTATTCAACATTTTAATTCTGATAAAAACTGGCCAAGTCAAATCTACCTCATCTATTAACCTGCTTTAAGATCTCACATTTTCAAATAGCAGAAATTGTTAAAGGTATCCAATAAAGCAAAGAAATAGAGTTTAATACTTGTTCATAATGTTATTTTGTTGCTATAAATACATATTTCGATTTTGCATAGAACTTGGCACTCATTTAGATCTCCATTCTTTTTGCGGCAAAGACCACAGCCAACCATAATTTTTGTATTGAACATGGCTCTCCTTTTTAGGATTCCGTAGCCGAATGGCAAAAAACGGAACCCTTATAGATTTAACCCTTATAGTCTGTCCGTCCGTCCGTATGTCACAGCCATTTTATTCCGAAACTATTAGGACTACAGAATTGAAACTTGGTAGGTATGATGTATTCTGTAAACCGCTTTCTGATTTTTATACAAAAATAAAAAATATAAAAGTTTAAGGCGGGGCATCCCATACATGGAAATGGAACAAAAAAATAATTATTCAAACCTATACGTGTGGGGTGGTGTCTATGGATAGGTCTTTAAAAATGACATTGAGGTTCCTAGTAATGACATTGAGTTCCTACAATAATTTATTCTCAAAGGCAATCTATTAAAAGATAGGCGTGTCTTAAGTGGTAATATGTGCCCCCCCTCTAACTTTTGAAGTAAGGGAGTAAAAAATCTAGAAAAAGTATATTCTGTAGATCTCAATAAAAACTTTCAATCAAAATTGGTTTGAACGAGATACAGTCAGCAATTGTTGAGATATAGCGACCGCAAGTATAACTTTGTTTTTCATACAAACACTATGAAAAACAAAGTTATTTTTGTACTCTACTGTGTTACGGAACCCTACGAGTGCGAGTCCGACTTGCACTTGGCCAGTTTATTTATATTTATGTTTTTGGTGGGATTTGGTTAATTTGCGTATCTTTGGTGACAATTCAAAGAGCCGGGCTGCATGAACTGCAACTGCGTAGTGGCAAATGGTAGGACAGTCGTGTTTGTATTTTTGGCTAATGTATTATTATGTTAATGTATTATTACCATTAGTACTTTTCATTACACATGATAAAGTCTATACAAAAAGCTTGCGTTTACAATAGTTTCTTCATTTTATTTATGTATCAACACCAAAATTATAAAATCTATAGTTAGTTTGTTTATTTGTTTGGGACTTCTTCACGGTCAAACGGCTGGACTGATTGAACTGAAATTTTGTATAGGGATAGCCAGTACTATGGATTGGACTATAAGATACTTCTTATACTTCCTCCGCGATAGAATAGATTGCCCTGAACTAAGCAACGAGTTGTGTCGACTGTGTACGCCAGATAATTACTGTAGAAGCAGACGACACGTATTTATTCGCTGTACCGAGATGCCGCACCGTTGCGCGCGCTAACTCGCCATCCCGCGCATCCTTGCCGCACTCAACGCTCTCCTGCTCTCGTATCCCGAGACAGATTATTTTAATGACAGATGGTCTAAGTTTGCAAGCGAAACCAAGCTCGCAGCAATATTTTTACAATTCTGCGAAAGTAAGAAATCTTGACATAATGAATATAATGTGTTTTTGACGATGTTATAACTGATTTCGACATGATTATTCTTTGATTATGATTGAGTTAATGTAATTGGTGTAAACCGTATTAAAAATTGAACTTGAAATTGAAATTGAAATTATTAATTTATTAATAGCGTGTTAACCATCTTCGACCGCAACATCGTTTACCACCAGGTGAGATAGTGGTCAAACGCCAGCCTATAAAATATATCAAAAGTGTAATCCATAAATCGCAACTGTACAAGGTACCTTCGACCCGTCTTCCGATTGTTGAATACTTGTTTTTCTCAAAAGTTCTTCTATTTACGTACGCTGTTATCCTACTTCCTACTAATATTATAAAGCCGAAAGTTTGTATGTATGTACTTACTTCTTCACACCATATCTACGAAACCGATTGAGTTGAAATTTGGTATGTAGATGGCCTAGATCCAGATATAACACATAGGGTACTTTTTAGGGTTCCGTAGTCCTGAAAAGGAACCCTTATAGTTTTTACATGTCCGTCTGTCTGTCTCTCTGTCTGTCTGTCTGTCTGTCTGTCTGTCAGTCTGTCTGTATAACATGTTCCGTCGTGTTAACAATTTACAAAGATATAAAGTGTGAAACACTTCAAAGAAACATAATATATGACATTTATTGCGCAACTAAAATGACATTCCTATACATTTTGAAATTGCGTTAGCGTGAATGTAAACAGAAACTGGATTTTGCCTAGGGGCTCTGATTTGCTCCTTAGAAACATCGTAACTGATCGTTACAATCAGAGAGACTATCAACTCTCTCACGAGCATTAGGAAGCAGACATAAACCGGGGAATGGCGCATAAACGTCGTTTTATTTCTGATCACTGTCTAGTGGAAGCATAAACTGAATTGACAGAATATGACGGTTATAGCTCAGCGGAATACACTCGTCGCCGCTTGTCGTGGTTGGAAAAGAAGTACCGCGGTCGGTACTTTGTACCGGTAGGGTTCTTGAACTATGTTACTAGTATATGTTTAAAATAATGACTGGGATAGTTCCATTGCATGGTCAATACAGCCGAGAAATAGATATGTTTTTGTAAATTTGTATATACCATAAAAAAAAATCTCCGTCTAGCGGGATTCGAACCTGCGTCTCCCGGATTATATTCCCAAACCCCAACAAACGCTTTAACTAACTTAGCATAAACGACTCCCACTAGCTAGAGGGACGAAATTTCTGGATAATTAATTATGCATTGGTGGCGCCATTTGCAATTACTGTTTAAAGTAATTACTCGGATGAAATCATTACAGATTTCAGATCCTACGAGACATAATCAAATATTATGTTTATTTAAATGTTTTCTACACTTTATATTTTTGTGCATTATGATGAAGGGGGATCCGTATCAAAAGATCTCTCAGCTGAATGGTCATTTATATCATCTCCAACACAGTCCCCAGACTATAATATTACAAAATCAAATCAAAGTGCAAGCAATATCGTGGCTTTCAACAGCGGTAACATTCCGCTTATTTCCCTACGGTGAAGTAGCTTCATAACGATGTCCAGTGCTTGTGTCATTAATGTATGAAATCATATAGGTAGCTTCATAGATACTGGCCGAATATATATATAGTGTTTCTAGGTCAAACTAAGCCGTGAATTTGGATCAACCGGGGGTCTTCAAATCGCGAGTGAACAGGTATCTTCTAGACAAGCGTGCTACATCGTCGATCACATCTTCACTTAACATCAAACGTTTGCTTAACAACTATTTTTAAAAAAATATGGTGGAGGCAGGAACTATTTTTTTTTACTAAAATGCATGGCCAATCGTATCTTCTGATATTATAGTACTTCTGACATAATCATTTAACTACTCGATTACTATAATTTGTAATGTATTATTAAAAATAAATTGTCCGTAGACAACGGCACATTAAATCTTATGCTATTTACATTGATAACTTAAATATGTGAACACCTGTATGAATTATTGGAGTGAAGCCCTGAAATTCCACACTAGGATACCCTGTGTCGTGGAATTTAGTCTCGTCTTGTTATTTATATATAAATACATATGTGCTTATTGTACAAGTGTAACAGGTAACGGCAAGTATGCTCGATATAGATAGGTAATATTAAAAAGAAATTGGAGCCAGAGTAATAATAACAATGTATACATACACTTCCACGTTAGTATTACTATGGACTAGTCATTATTCTGTGCTAAGGTAGTGTTACTGAAAATATAATTAGCTGATATTACAATAAATCAACCAAGCTAAAGAAACACAAGTTAAAAAAGAGAATATAGTCAGGCTAATAATAATATACCTACACAACTAGGTGCAACTGAGAGTAATGATAACTTAAAATTTAAGATATATTCCCAAGCTTTTAATTGATAATTTGATTGTATATGAGTATGTGGGTGGCATGTATTTTATGTGGCTGAGAAAAGTGCATGCGGGTGTGTGTGTGTGTGTTTGCGTGTCTGGATGCGTGTGTACATTGCACACATAACATGGTGGTATATTATATAGGTACTTGCTTGTATCTGAATATGAATTATTTAATTTATGGGTTTGTGTGTGTGGTTATGGGAGTAAGAAGTGTGTGAGTGTGCGCGAGAGTGAGCTGTATTTTTGTTTAAATGTAAGTTTTAAAATGTCATATTTGTGTCGTTGTGCGTCGTTTTGCGTAATAAATGTCATTATATTAGTGATTCACCACGCATTGGCTTGAATCCAGAGATATTGCTGAAATTGGGTATCAAGAGTGTTTTGGTCTGGAGATCTCATGTGTGACAAAGAGCTATCCACTGGTGGAGGAGCAGGCCCCTTAGTGTCATATATTGGCTTTAATTAAGTTTTCAGTCTCCAAGTAATCAGTAGAAGACAGCCAGGCAATAATTTTACTTTTTTGACTACGGCAAAGGATAAGTAGGTAGGGTAGGTAAAGCAAAGGGTTACTTGTTACCAGTCGATGTATGAATTTATTTGCATGATATGTTCCACCGTAGCACCTAAACGACTTATCCGGTTTTGATGAATGAGGTGTCGGAGGTGGTGGATGGCTGATAAAATTATCTATGGATTGTGTCATATGTGTAAGGTTCTTTTTCACACTTTCATGGATATATTGTGTGGATTATTATCATCAACAGGCCTATAGGCCTTACCTATGACACGCGACTAAGCTCGATCTTCAGCTCCTTGTTTCCAACCGCTGCCAGCCAGCTTGCGTATATCATCGCTCCACCTAGCTGGAGGGCGTCCTACAGTACTTGTGTGGATATGAGTATGAAATTATTATTAATTGAAATTTTAAGTGGATGGCGTCAATTGCCAGAATTTGCTGTTCGCAATCATATAAGTCTACAATTCTTCAGTTCAAAAGACTCAAATTCCCGAGGAATTCCTATCTGTTCAATTTGAAACCTTTGAATAACCACCACTTACACTGTACTATTCAGGGACTTTTCAGGAAAATGGACCTTAACATCCTTATTTAAAGTCTAATGTCCAACACGAAAATGCTTCCTATTATTTCCCAGATTAAAAGCACTTTATGTCCGTTAAGGAAGGTTTATGTTTCAGTACCAATTTGGGCGGTCATAAACCGCGTTCAAAGCAAAACGTACGCTCTATTGTACAAAATAAGATTAAGGTTTGACTGGCCGTTTACATGTAGTTGTATGAGTGTGCTAAATGTACTTTATGTGAAGGGTACAAGTTTCAATTTCGGAGGACAGGGTAGAGTGCAAGTTGAAGAGGGCTCGTTAAGCGCAAGGTCGAGTGACTGCTTAGCAGCCCTGCTTGACGCTTTGAGACCTTTGAGAGCTGTGGTAGTGAGATGCTGTGTAAAGATTGTACACGTTTGAGTACTACGGCAGGTGAACTGACTTCAAAAAAGGAGGTTCTATGTTCCATTGTATATTTTTAAAGTGAAACGTTTATTACACGCCTCAAATGTGTCATTACAAGGCGCTCGCTAAATATCCTGAATCGAATAATTTTCCTTAAAGTTTTAGTCAAATGTCTACGATCCGAAAGTTTCACTCAACTATGAATGGACGGATGGATGGATAGTGAAACTTTTAAATTCAAAAGGTCAAATTTTCAGTTAAATGCCTACGATCCTGCCTACGAAGTTTCACTTGCGTCGTGGATTCATAAAACCATACCACACTTTTTTTGTGTATTTTTTGACTGATTACTTAAAGACGCCTGTAGAGCTATTCTGTCAGCTCGTTTATACATCTAGGAAGCGAAATCCGCGGTGAGATTTTAAATAATAAAATAATAAAAATAATAAAATAATAAAACATTTATTTCCAAAAAAAGTACCTTATAACAACATAATGCACTTAATAATAAAACAGCGTATTCCATTACAGTGTCAGGGAGATTATTCTGCGAGGCCCAAATTAGGCGAGAGGCCTGTGTCTTGGGACTTTAATTTTGTATACCGCGGATTCCTATTTCGAGATGTTTAAACGAGCTTACAGAATAGCTGGATACTGGACTGAGTTGGAAAATGCTTCTTTTGTTTTAAAGGGTATACTTCCCAGGTGTTCCTTAATTACATCGAAAGTTTTAAAGGGTATAGTTCCCAGGCTTAATTACATCGAAATTTGACGCGTATCTCCAGAGATATGGAGATAAACACCTCAAACTTGGTACTGAAAATGATTACCGCGGCATTTGAAGTCTGTTATTTTAGTTTTTTTAACGATATTAGGTATATTATCAAACCATAGACTTATAGGTACGATATAAGTAAGTAAAGCAAGTGAGATGCTCGTTGCATGGTAAAAGATGGAGTTTCTGCGCTATATAACACCCTATATTGCCAGATTTGTTTAACGTTACTGAACTGAGTTCAGTACTCTTGAGACTTTTTTTTCTGTGTGTATTACACATAGACAGACGGACAAGAAAGTGTTCTTATAAGGGTTCCTTTTTTACCTTTTAAGATACAGAACCCTAAAAACCACTGATTTAAAAAATATGGCCATGGTTCCCACAAGTTTTTTTATCTGTTGTTTGAAATTAAAATGTATGTGCGCTTCTCACAGTGGCTCTCCTGTGAAGGAAAACATCGTTAGGAAACCAACAACCCCCGCATGGTGGTAGGACACTATCTAGTGTCCGCCTGGCCAGCTACCACCCTCAAGTAAGAAAATCTGTCGACAAAACATCTAATGTGTTCCGGCAGCTATCCTTGAGAGCCAGTTCCCATTCTAGGCCTAGCGTGCTTACCATCTTCGACCGCACCATCGCTTACCAACAGGTGAGATAGTGGTCAAACGCTAGCCTATAAGATATTAAAAATATTTATACACATCGAAAAATTGGCGAGTATATTACATTAAACGTATATTTGTGCTGTATCCGTAGAGCTGTATTTGTATTGTACGATTGGTAGGTCTTATAAATCGCTTTGCATATGTTATACTAACTGTACCCCGCGGTTTTAGCCGCGTAGACATCGTTCTCGTGGGAATATCGGGATAAAAAGTACCCTATGTGTTATTCCAGGGTCTACGCTATCTACATACCAAATTTCAGCTCAATTGATTGAGTAGTTTTAGCGTGGAGAATATACAAACTTTCAACTTTATAATATTACTAGCTCTGCCCCGCGGCTTCGCCTGCGTTAAAAAGCCTAATCCTATAGCCTAATCCATTATACTGGCTATAATAAAGGCTAAATCGATTCGGCCGTTTGACCGTGACGAAGTCCCAAAAAAAAAAAGCCTACTTTCCAATTTATAATATTGATGTTGTTTATAGGAAGTAGCATTATATTATATCTGAGCAGCATAGCAACAAAAGTGTTCTTAAGGAACGGCCACACCGCGGCGTCCTGCGATCTGTGGGCGCGATCTCAGTACTTTTCAATTATTTTCTGATCGTGTTTGGTGTGAACCAGTCGGTACAAATTCTACTGCGCTATCTGATCGCCGCCTAGATCGCGCACGCAGGACGCTGCGGTGTGTCCGTACGTATGTATCGTCCTACTATACCCTAGAATACATACACCAAAGAAACCATATCACCGCACCTGCATAATAAATATCGTAGTCACACCCAGCTGTCAACCGCACGAAATATGTAAATCAATCCCAGATGTGCCGCACTTGTCAAGGTGAAGTGTACTCTGTGTCACGCTCCGAAGGTCCCAGTTAAGTGGCAAGTTGTTAGACGCAAGGTCGAGATGGTATGGTACGGGCAGGGTTTGCACAGGAAAGTTGCTGGAGCAAGTTTGATTGATTTATCCTTGAAGATTAAAGATGTTGCTCCGTTTTTTGGTGGTATTTAAGATCTTTAAGAGTTAAGTTGGTATTAAGATTTAAGAACAAAACACACTCTCAGTAACAAAACCAAGTTTTATACGTATCACTAGTTAGTATAGACTTTATAGAGACTATATTCAACGCGTTATCAACTGAGTCGTGAGGCCATAAATCTTTTCCCTATATCTATCTCGCTCGCACTTACACACACCATCGACAGGTAGCCGTTTACCGATAACGGTCCCGGCGTGCTGCACATCCTTATCTCTATTGACGTTTATGGCCTCACGGCTCAGTTGATAACTCGCCGAATATAATGTCAAATACTGCTGACCAATAAATGTGTAGAGAAGTTGTTAGAAATGAAATAGTCAAATAAGGTTGGACTGCTTTATCAACGGCAAAGAGATCATAATTTCATAACTTTGAGTAAGGTTCATAACATACATGTCACTGTACTAACAAATAAAATATTTAACAAAGTTTTGTTATACCTATAGCTGCGGTAGATAATTCTTTCTTATCTCAATTTTTAACGACCATTTAATATCTAACTCACTTTTAACTGGCAGTTGTTATCTCTACCTTCCAGTAAAAGTAGCACTGATTTCACTACTACTTCAATTAAAAAAAAAAATCAAGTGCTCGATAACTGACAATTGCGGATAAAAATCCCTGTAATTTCTTGTTCATTAAAATGATTCGTGGAAATCATATTGAAATGCAGAGAGCTACGACTGGTAGCCATTTTGAACCGACTTCAAAAAAAGGAGGAGGTTTCTCAATTCGACCGTATATAAATATATTTTTTTTATGTTTGTTCGCGGATAACTTCGTCGTTTATGAGCCGATTTTGACTATTCTTTTTTTTGTTTGAAAGGAGATATCCCAAGTATGGTACCATAGTAATTTTATCGAGGTCTGATAAGTATCTCCAGAGATATGGAGATAAACACCTCAACATTGGTACTGAAAATTAATAGCGTGGCATTGAAGTCGGTTCTTTTAGTTTTTTAAACGATCTTATTATACAGAGTGGATAAAAAAAAGTAAGTAAGTTATTGTAAGCTGCCGTAAGTAAATTTAATCTGAAACGTTTTGCTTCTTTTCATCCGAAGGAAGAGATTCTTAATTCGGCTGAATGTTTTATTTTTGTATATTTATGTGACCCGATTACTCCGTCAATTATAAACCGATTTGAATGATTCTTTTTTATAAAGGTAGGGATCAAACCAAGGCGAGTACCAATTTAATCTTATCGAGATCTAATAAGTATCTTCAGAGATACGACGATAAATGTCTCAAACTTGCTTCTAAAACTGACTCGCGCGACGTGGAAGTCAGTTGTTTTAGTTTTTAGACTATATAAATCATTCATAAAATGAGCTTGGCTTCAACGAGTTGCACCACAGATAGGAATTTGAGCATGATCTAACTTAATGGACAGTTAGAGTTGTTTTCTTTATTCAAGAGTAGTAAGCGGTACCATTGCAATAAGAATTTATAAAGCATATTCAATTTCGAGAACTTCAAACACTTGTTGACAGTTGTTATTGAAAACAGTCAACAGTCCCCGCCCCTACTTTCCCAAAACAAACGCAGCACCACTTTCAAAGGTGTCTGCTTGATAATGAGTTTTCAGATTTAGGGTACGGAAACCTGCGATGGCGAGTGTTTAAACTTCACCCAAATTGTTGCAGTAGTGCTGACAATAACGCCTAAACAAAGAATCAAAGAATCAAAGCATTTACCCAGTATGTAGGCAGTATTAATATACGCACATATACACGTCAAAATCATAAATAATAATCAATTGTCAAGTAAACATAGCAATAGCAGAATTTAACGCTATGCATTAAAAAATTATAA
This sequence comes from Cabera pusaria, assembly GCA_954871355.1. Classification (NCBI taxonomy): domain Eukaryota; kingdom Metazoa; phylum Arthropoda; class Insecta; order Lepidoptera; family Geometridae; genus Cabera; species Cabera pusaria. Next base: position 24,288,962 of record OX940900.1, read on the forward strand.
GTAAAAAATATTTTTAAAAACAAGCTTTTATCTGGGACAATGAACTAAAATGTTAAAAATAAATTATAGTAAGTATTTGGCGTGTAGGTACTTACCTATATTCTTAAAAGCTTGAACTACCCGTTTTTCAGGCTAGGTAATTACTATACTTCAGTGCCTCAAGCTTTTAAAAATATAGGTAAGTACCTACACGCCAAATACTTACTAGAATTTATTTTTAACATTTTAGTTCATTGTCCCAGATAAAAGCTTGTTTTTAAAAATATTTTTTACTTATAATTTATTTTTAACTTTTTAGTAGGTAGATATAGATACCGACTACCTACCTACTACCTAAGTATTTAAGAGAAGGCATGATGTTTTAAAATATACCACGAATATTTGATGTGATTATGGGTAAAGTGCTCTTTAAAGAAAATCTATCGACTCGGTGGGGCTATGTTGCTTTATAACAGAAATGCCATGGCCACCTTACAGCTTCATCATCAGATCCTGGCTATCATTTAAGTGTAAAGTGCTCCTCAAGACGAATCATTTGAGCCCAAACTCGGTAGAGTTACGTTGATTTATCACAGAGATACCGTGGCCACCTTCCAGCTTCATCATCAGACCCTGGATATCATCTAGGTGAAAAGTTCTCTTCAAGACGAATGAATCGACCCCAAACTCGGTAGGGTTATGTTGATTTATCACAGAGATGCCGTGGCCACCTTCCAGCTTCATCATCAGACCCTGGATATCATCTAGGTGAAAAGTTCTCTTCAAGACGAATGAATCGACCCCAAACTCGGTGGGGTTATGTTGTTTTATCATAGAGATGCCGTGGCCACCTTCCGTCTCCATCATCAGACCAGCTCCATGGTACCATATTATTGTATTGTCACCGAAGATACATAAGTACACTAAATTTGAGTTCAATCGGACATCGGGAAGTGGGTCTTAATTTAGGTTCTAAGATTCCACCCGAACAAACATACATACCGTGACATACATACATACATTGCAAGTTAAATAAAAGCTTGTAAAATAATATCGTTTAAAAACTAAATAAAACATTAAATTAAAAATAAAAAACCCGACTGCGCAAAAAGTGAAGTGTTAAAAAACGAACTGAAAAGAAAAAAACAAGTAAGTCTAGTAGTTTAGACTTCTGTTAAGGATATCAAAAAACTATACCATTTAAATTCTTTCTCGGTCGATACACTCATAAAATAAATTATACATTGTTATATGGAATATAGAGACTTTAACAGTCGGGACACATTAATGGCGGGGATTAATTAAGTCGATCACAGCTTTGTCCAAGGTTTAAACCTTGAAAAAAAGAAAAAAAACCGAAATGCGTGAAATAGATAGGGTATTGCTTTTTAAGCTTACTTACTTTACAGTTGTACTATTAAACGACTATACCAAAAGGAAGAGGTTGTTTGTTACCTCAGAACTCCATCAATTCTTAACCGATTTGGAAAATTCTTTTTTTGTTTGAGTTAATATGATTTTCGTTTGGTCTCATTGTAATTTTATTGAGATCTGATAAGTAACTTCAGAGATAAGCACCGCAAACTTGTTACTGAAAGTGACCAACGTGGCATGTAAAATCGTTTTTTATTTTATTTGTACGATCATAAATTATTTGTTATAAATATATTTTGAATCTCCATTTTAAGACCTTTAATTCGATACCCCACTCGATAAGTTTTGAAAAAAAAAATGTTTTTGAACCCCAAATTTTGGCGTCTGAAATTCGCCATTTTGAATTTTTCAATTTTTTATGTTTTTTTTGACACTCGCGCTAGCATGGCGAATCTATTGACGTGCCAATTATCAAAATCGGCCCACGCGTTTGGTCTCTAGTGTGCCACAAAGGAACAAACATACATACATACATACATATATAGACTGATAAACACATTACCTCTCCTTTGCGTCGCGCAGTCGGGTAAAAAGAACCGACTTCAATGTTCATTTTCAGTAGCAATTTTGAGATGTTTATCTCAATATCTCTGGAGATACTTATCAGACCTCGATAAAATTACCATGGTACCACACTTGGGATATCTCCTTTCTAACAAAAAAAGAATAATCAAAATCGGTGCATAAACGACGAAGTTATCCCCGAACAAACATAAAATATATATATATATATATACGGTCGAATTGAGAAACATCCTTTTTTGAAGTCGGAATGCAAAAAAATGGGCATAGATGCTCTATCCGTGCGAAGCGGGGGCGGTCGCTAGTTGACTGTTGAATCGAAAAGATAAATATTGGTAAGTATTATTAAAGTAGATATCGCTTATTAATTTACCCTACGTGCCTGGCGTGCTACCATCCTCGACCCAATCATCACTTACTAACAGGTGAGATAGTGGTCAAACGCTAGCTTATAATATATAAAAAATATATGTATCGCAAAGATATATTGTTAGAATATATCTCAAGGGTCACCAGACTAAATCACCACTACTCACCCTTCACTACCGCAGCAAATCGAACATACATACGAGTATAGTGGTCACGCTTAGAAACTTCTGTTTGGGGATTTAGGGGTCAAGAGTACTTAGATGTTCTAAGTGGGGACAACTGAAATTCAGGCTCGTTTGCATTGTTAGGGAATGTGACTATATGGGACCGTTATTGTGTGTGGTTTTTGTGTTTTTATTTATTTTATTATAAAAACTCACGTTCATTTTAAACTTATAGATTTAAAACGGGAATTTAACGTGACTTACGCGATGTCGATATAGCGATCGACATATGTTGCCGCAGTGCGAGGCTGATCGCGTCGTCGAGCGCCCCGCACTCAAAATCCTGAAGAAGGCCTCCGGATGAGGCCGAAACATATGTCGATCGCTGTATCGACATCGCGTAAGTCACGTTAAATTCCCGTTTTAAATCTATAAATTTTATTAATTGTGATATATGTGATGATTGATATTATAACAGTACAGTACATACAACTATTAGTAACAGGTGTTACCTTGCGATTGCCGTAAGTTTAATTTAACTCTTGTTTATAAGTTGATGTATTATTCAAAAATAAGATAGTTTAAAAACTAAAACAACCGACTTCCATGCCCCGCGACTCAGTTTCAGTTATACTAATCAGATCTCGATGAAATTACAATGGGATCACCTCGAAAACGTACCTTACCGATTACAAAAAGAATCATTCGAATTGGTTCACAATTGACGGATTAATCGCGTAACATGACGAGTTGAGAACCTCCTTTATAGAAGTCGGTTGAGAAACACCCCAGCCCCTCGAAGTTTATCGGATGACAAAAATTGTTCGGATTAAAAGATGCGTCTTATTATTAAGGTAAAAAGTTTCGTGACATTTTTGAACATTATTTAAAACGGCTGAGATATGATTTTTTAAAGTTTTCTACCTCCATAATTTGCCATTTAAAAAATTTCCAAAACTGAATCGATGAAAAAATCCATGTAAATCAGATATAATACAGACATCCGGTCAGACATACGAAAGCCTATTTTTGCCCAAGCGCAAAATATCTCCATTTCAGCTTGAGCAAAAACCTTCTGACGCTCGGTCAATATAAATAAAAAGCTCTAGAACTCGCTCTCAAGATCTGAGAGACATCTCTACATCGTGCATAGACACACAAAATAGTACCTATTCAGAGCTATACATAGTTGGGATTCCGCAGAACGCGGCAGACGGCAGTGGCAGACGGCCGACATCAAATGTTTAAATAAATTCACGACATAACGCGCGGCAGTTGCAGTCGTATGCCAGAATCAGTTTCATACAAATGAATACTGCAAAGAAATACCTTATGATGAGAAACGTTTCTAGAATGTACGTATCAAGAATGAGACTTGCATCATGGAGGCATGCATAGACGCGATAGTATCGCTAACGAACACAGTACGTATTCTGTATTAAGCGGTAAAGATGGCGGCGACAATAGAGTTTCCGCTTCGCTCCGCCCGCGTCCGGTCTGCTTCGCTCGCTCTCATCGCGCTTCCGCCTCCGACCGCTTCCGCTATTGTGCGTCCTATCTGCCAGCTAGTAATGACGGTCCTCAACAGGTTTCTGTCTGCTTAAATACTGCTGAAGGTCTTGTGCTAAATTCTCGCTTAAATACACGTACTATCATAATATTTTCTTTTGGAAACTTCGGGCTTTGGGTAAGGGATTAATTTCATTAAATCGTAAAAGTTTAAAAGGTTTGAAATTCAATTATTATTTGTTGTGTTATGTTTGTTTTAATTCATAATGGTAAAGTTAGTTGACAGAATTAACATGGAGAAGGCGCCCAATCGGAGTGAAAATATTATTTTGTGTTTTGATAAAATTAATGCTTTGAATGTTTTATTCGTAGTTTGAATGCAAAACCCTTTTGTCTACGTTTGTTTATCATTTTCAACACACCGCAGCGTACTGCAGTGTAGCGCAGTAGTATTTGGACCGACTGGTCCACACCAAACGCGATCAGAAAACAATTGAAAAGTATTGAGATCGCGCCCGCAGATCGCAGGACGCCGCGGTGTGGCCGTACCTTTAGGCAAAATAGATCGTAGAAAATTACAAATGTTAGAAATGTGTGGAATGAAATACCGCTTTCATTCATAAACATCAATCAATAATACTTAAAACCACGCCCGAATGATTTTTAATGATGTATAATTACTTGACTAATGAAAACTACGCTAAACAGAGCGGAGAGGCGGATAACGCAAGCGCCATTTTTTTTCAACAGATTTTTTTGATGTCCTCGGTCATAAGGCTACGAAAGTTGCTATCGTAGTCTCATCAAGCAAAAAAGAGCTGATAATATTTAAACGGCTGAACGGATTTTCATGAAACAAAGCTAAGAACAGTCTCTATGAAGACACCTATCAAACAAAAGAAAAGAATTAAAATAAAAACAAAAGAATCAAAATCGGTTCATCCATTTGGGCGCTACGACGCCACAGAGAGACACACTCATACACAGATACACACGTCAAACTTATAACACCCCTTCTTTTCGGGGCGTCGTGGGTTAAAAAAGAATCAAAACAAACATTAGATTTGTTAGATTTACAATGTCAGACCATTGCGTTCATTTTGGAAGCCTCAGTTTTTTTTGAGTTTCTAGAAACTAACAAACTTTTTTTAAGAAAACGCCTCATTCAACTGCTCCGGCATCTTTTCTCCATGTTTTTAAATTCTTGCTAGGAATTCATAGTAAAATTTAAAAACGTTTATTTTTACAAAAACAAGTTTTTAAAACGCTATCACGAGGTAGGGACAACACACCAACATTTCCATCAAGAGAGCCGTCGGTGCCAGCCGGCGGGCATTTATTCACGTCAATAACGGGTGCTCCAGATATGACATCGATGTCACCAGCAGCCTCCATTACTGCGCGGCGTGGGACGGAACGACGGACCTGACATACATCTATATTATACCTAAACGGTATCTAGAGCTAGATATATAGATATTTAGTACGTAATAATATTTTTACCTATTCTTGTCAAAATGTCACGAAAAAAACAAATCCGGCTACCAACATTTCAAAATATAGGATCATTATCCTATCTACAAGATATATTTTGATATTTTGATTCCCGATGTTGCTTTAATTGAGATATTTTGAACTCTTAGGCGATTCTTAAGTTTAGTGCAAACGGGAATTTATTATTTTTAAGTTTGTAGGTTATTTTTTTTAAGGTTAATAATGGTCGGCTTTGACGCAAGGTTCAATTTCCGCCATTAAATGGAATCTACTCCACCTGATAGTCGTACTTGAATGAGGCGCAAATGGCAGAAGTTGGTCTCATGTCGCCAAAATCGCGATAGCGCTATTTGAAGATACATTACATTTTCATATCATGGAAGACTTGAAAATAGTCTAATGAAAAAGTTTGATTAATTACCTATTGTACTGTTTTCTTCGCAAATGTGTTGAATAACGTTGTATGATATGACACACGTGCGGATATTGGTATTTACAAACTCGTGACTATGGTAAGCCCTAGACTACACGTTTATAATAATTATGATAATTTAAAAACTAAAACAACCGACTTCCATGCGCCGCGAGGTAATCGCAGTAGCAAGTTTGAGACGTTTATCGTCATATCTCTGGCGATACTTATCAGATCTCGATGAAATGACAATGGGACCACCTCGGAAACGTACCCTACCGATTAAAAGAGGAATCATTCAAATCGGTTCACAATTGACGGAGTAATCGCGTAACATACATACAAAGAAAAAAAAAACATACAGAGGAATTAAGATCCTCCTTTTTTGGAATTCGGTTGAAAACTAACTTACCACACTAAAATAACTATTGAAAGAAGAAAGAAAATACATTTATTCAACGTTATTATAACATATTGTCTAGTATAGTTCCTTAAACAACTTAATATTAATATCAAGTTAATATCAACCCTGCAAAAATAACCTTGTATAAGTACAAGAATCCCTTGTCGCACAAAAAATAAAATAAAGGGCATTCACGGTTCGATAACTTAGCCCTTAAAGGAAAATAAAAGGCAACCACGCTGATTCCCTACCCGTAGTAAAATACAAAGGAAAGTCTTTACACGTGACGATTTTTTCAAATCGCTTTAGAAGTTATGACTGCGGGGTCATGTAGCAACAAAGTAAACTAAGATTTGCCAATCAATCAGGAATATAGCGCTGTAAATTAAAGTGCGTTATTTCAACATTTTTTGTGGTACAAAAAAATATTAAAGTGTATTTCGTTTTTCGTTCATGGTCACCCTACACACTCAACAAGTGAAACTATCTAGTGAAGTAATTACGTGTTTGGTGATAAAACACTACCATGTCAGATCACTACCATGTCACACTACCATGTCACACTACCATGTCAGATCCCTCAACATATGAAAATAGATATGCTGCAGCTGCAGAAGAAATATATTTACTTCGTAGCTCGCTGCAGGCATTTTTAGGGTTCCGTACCCAAAGGGTAAAACCCTAGGGGACCCTATTACTAAGACTCCGCTGTTCGTCTGTTTATCTCTCTGTCTGTCTGTCTGTCTGTCTGTCTTCCGTCCGTCTGTGTCACCAGGCTGTATCTCTTGAACCATGATAGTTAGACAGCTGAAATTTTCACAGATGATGTATTTCTGTTGCCGCTATAACAACAAATACTAAAAACAGAATGAAGTTAAAAATAATAGAGGGTCCCCATACAAGAAACGTGTTTTTTTCGGCATTTCACGCCATCTATGAACGTTTTGTTAGGTAAACGTCCCATAGATGGCGTTATATTGAAATGTCGATCCCTAACACCTTTGTTAGACGTTAGATGGCGTTATAAGAAATAAAATGTTTATTAATTATTATTTTTTGCTGCCAAAAAATGATACTGGTATTTTTTGCTCGATCTTATAAAATACTGTAGTGTGGTACGGAACCCTACTAGTGCGAGTCCGACTTGCACTTAGCCAGTTTATTTCGGTTTATGCTTCTTCGAAATCCAAATTAATTTTATTTTGATTGTTTGACTTTGACATAGCAATGACTGTTGACATTTCTAACTCGTCTGATTACTTATTTTTTTAAATAGGTTTTAACATTATATATAAGGTAACCATAATTACAGTTTGAATTGGGATAGCTAATTTCTTAAATTACCAATGCATAGTTGTAATTAATTAAATACTATCTTAACTATCTTATTTGGTGGAACTCGCAATCATTTACCAAGTTAAAAACAATAAGTAAGAATCACGACCCCGATGTCATCATGTATAACTGTAGAAGTTAGATAGATAGATATATAGATAGAAAATTCTTTATTGTCACACCTCATAACTTAAAAAATAACATACAAATCATCCATTTTATTAGTGTTACAATGGGCGGCCTTATCAGGCAACCTTTGGATGGAGAGGACTTATAGAAAAGAAGACAATAAACGGAGGTGTTTCTAATATAAGTTAAAAGCAAAAAACTAATATACCTACTAACTTTACTTCCTAAAGATACTAACCTACCCTACTAATTAAAGACTTACTTACTAATATTAATATACAAACCAATATAGGGGAAAATTTACAACATTTGATAAATAAATAGCAATTTCAACTTTATATAATAACTAGAAGTCCCCCGCGGCTACGCCCGCGTTAAAAACTCCTTTTATTTACTTAAAACTTTCTTTTGTAAAAACGATTCTATCATTAAAGACATCAAATAAAAATTAGCCAAATTGGTTCACCTGTTTTCATGTTATCGCGTGACTAAGACAAATCAGGATTCATATTTTTAAAACCCGAAAAACCCAATAAAGTGCAATCCGAAACTATATTGATTTTCAGACTTTTTTACCCCAGTTCACTCTTTTAGGGTGGCATTTTGAAAAAGTCTGAAACTCGTATTTACTTATTTATTTACAGAAGTACTTGTGTGAAATGTCGAATAAAATGACTATCCAAAATTTGAACCCCCGCTTCATCCCTTGAAGAGTGAATTTTGAAAAATCCTTTCTCAGCGGATACCTACGTCAAAATTTCTATCTGGATGCAAAATATCAGCGCAATCCGAAACAATATTGATTTCAGACATTGTTACTCCACTTCACCCTTTTAGGAATAGAATTTCAAAAAGCCTGAAACACGTATTTACTCATTTATTTACTAAACTACTTGTGTAAAGTTTCGAATATAAGAGACAATCAATTCTTGTTTCTCCATACAAACTTTGAACCCTCGTTTCATCCTCTTCAGGGATGAATTTTGGAAAACCTTTCTCAGAGGGAACTAACGTCGTAATTAATAACTATCTGCATGCCAAATTTCAGCGCAATCCGAAACAATATTGATTTTTACACTTTATTACCCCATTTCACCCTCTTAGGGGTGGAATTACAAAAAAACCTGAAACACGTGTTTACTTATTTTTGTACTGAAGCACTTGTGTGAAGTTTCGGATAGAAAAGACTATCTAATCTTGTTTCTCCATACAAACTTTCAACCCCCGTTTCATCCCCTTCGAGGGTTAATTTTGGGAAATCCTTTGAAAGAGGGATCTAACGTCGTAATAACTATCTGCATGCCAAATTTCAGCGTAATCCGAAACAATATTGATTTTACACTTTATTACCCCATTTCACCCTCTCAGGTGTGGAATTTCAAAAAAACCTGAAACACGTGTTTACTTATTTTTTTACTGAAGCACTTGTGTGAAGTTTCGGATAGAAAAAACTATCTAATCTTGTTTCTCCATATAAACTTTGAACCCCCGTTTCATCCCCTTAGAGGGTTAATTTTGGAAAATCCTTTCTTAGAGGGAATTAACGTCGTAATAACTATCTGCATGCCAAATTTCAGCGTAATCCGAAACAATATTGATTTTACACTTTATTACCCCATTTCACCCTCTTAAGGGTGGAATTTCAAAAAAACCTGAAACACGGATTTACTTATTTTTTTACTGAAGCACTTGTGTGGAGTTTCGGATAGAAAAGACTATCTAATCTTGTTTCTCCATACAAACTTTGAACCCCCGTTTCATCCCCTGCGAGGGTTAATTTGGAAAATCCTTTCTCAGAGGGAACTAACGTCTTAATAACTATCTGCGTGCCAAATTTCAGCGCAATCCGAAATAATATAGATTTTCACACTTTATTACCCCATTTCACCCTCTGAGGTGTGGAATTTCAAAAAAACCTGAAACACGTGTTTACTTATTTTTTTACTGAAGCACTTGTGTGAAGTTTCGGATAGAAAAAACTATCTAATCTTGTTTCTCCATATAAACTTTGAACCCCCGTTTCATCCCCTTAGAGGGTTAATTTTGGAAAATCCTTTCTTAGAGGGAATTAACGTCGTAATAACTATCTGCATGCCAAATTTCAGCGTAATCCGAAACAATATTGATTTTACACTTTATTACCCCATTTCACCCTCTTAAGGGTGGAATTTCAAAAAAACCTGAAACACGTATTTACTTATTTTTTTACTGAAGCACTTGTGTGGAGTTTCGGATAGAAAAGACTATCTAATCTTGTTTCTCCATACAAACTTTGAACCCCCGTTTCATCCCCTGCGAGGGTTAATTCGGAAAATCCTTTCTCAGAGGGAACTAACGTCTTAATAACTATCTGCGTGCCAAATTTCAGCGCAATCCGAAATAATATAGATTTTCACACTTTATTACCCCATTTCACCCTCTGAGGTGTGGAATTTCAAAAAAACCTGAAACACGTGTTTACTTATTTTTTTACTGAAGCACTTGTGTGAAGTTTCGGATAGAAAAAACTATCTAATCTTGTTTCTCCATATAAACTTTGAACCCCCGTTTCATCCCCTTAGAGGGTTAATTTTGGAAAATCCTTTCTTAGAAGGAATTAACGTCGTAATAACTATCTGCATGCCAAATTTCAGCGTAATCCGAAACAATATTGATTTTACACTTTATTACCCCATTTCACCCTCTTAAGGGTGGAATTTCAAAAAAACCTGAAACACGGATTTACTTATTTTTTTACTGAAGCACTTGTGTGGAGTTTCGGATAGAAAAGACTATCTAATCTTGTTTCTCCATACAAACTTTGAACCCCCGTTTCATCCCCTGCGAGGGTTAATTTGGAAAATCCTTTCTCAGAGGGAACTAACGTCTTAATAACTATCTGCGTGCCAAATTTCAGCGCAATCCGAAATAATATAGATTTTCACACTTTATTACCCCATTTCACCCTCTCAGGTGTGGAATTTCAAAAAAACCTGAAACACGTGTTTACTTATTTTTTTACTGAAGCACTTGTGTGAAGTTTCGGATAGAAAAAACTATCTAATCTTGTTTCTCCATATAAACTTTGAACCCCCGTTTCATCCCCTTAGAGGGTTAATTTTGGAAAATCCTTTCTTAGAGGGAATTAACGTCGTAATAACTATCTGCATGCCAAATTTCAGCGTAATCCGAAACAATATTGATTTTACACTTTATTACCCCATTTCACCCTCTTAGGGGTGGAATTCCAAAAAAACCTGAAACACGTCTTTACTTATTTTTTTACTGAAGCACTTATGTGAAGTTTCGGATAGAAAAGACGATCTAACCTTGTTTCTCCATACAAACTTTGAACCCCCATTTCATCCCCTTAAGGGGTGAATTTTGGAAAATCCTTTCTTAGTACACCTTTACGTACTAAGACAAATATACCCTCCAAATTTCAAGTCTCTACGACCAGCGGTTTAGGCTGTGCGTTGTCTGTCAGTGAGTCAGTGAGTCAGTGAGTCAGTGAGTCAGTCAGTATGTCAGGACAAAGATTCTTATAGTATTAGATATCTGCTAGTTCTATGTTGCTAGTTAGATGTCTTTACAAAGAGATTCAGACAGACGGACAGACATACAGAGACATAACGAACTTATAATGGTTCCTCGTAGTTACTGCGGTAGGTACCCTAATAATATCGTTTAAAAACTAAAAAACAACCGACTTCAATGCCGCGCTATTCATTTTCAGTACCAATTTTGAGATGTTTATCTCAATATCTCTGGAGATACTTATCATACCTCGATAAAATTACCATGGTACCACACTTGGGATATCTCCTTTCGAACAAAAAAAGAATGATCGTAATCGGTTCATAAACGACGAAGTTATCCGCGAACAAACATTAAAAAAAATATACGGTCGAATTGAGAAACCTCCTCCTTTTTTTGAAGTCGGTTAAAAAGGATCTATTCGGCATGAGTAACTCGCCTGGTGTAAAGAATTCTGCAGTTTGTATCTAACTGTTTAATAATTGGTGTTTAGGTAACAAGTGCCCGCACGTGACATCTAGCAAGTGAATGAGAACTGCCAGCCCTTGGAACCCTTTCAACTTAATTGGAAACTTTTGTGAGCTTTATTTGAAACCTTTGAGTATACAGCCAGAAGTTTGAAACTGAACCTTTTTAGGGTTCCGTGCCAGTAAAGGATATTTAAAGTTTAACATTCAAATCATTTATTATTATATACTATATACGAGTACTATGATAAAAACGTTTGTCACTCTGTCATTCTATCTGTTTGTTACCTAATCACGCCTATACGGATTCGATCTTACTGAAATTTAACAAGGAGATACTGTATAGCATAAGGTGAATATAGGCTACTTTTTGTGAAAATAAAATCATGATTTATACACATAACTCAGATTACATAAATGTTGATTGACAGAGCTTTACAGTGATAAAATTCTTGGTGTACGTGAACGAAGTCGCGGGTATCAGCTAGTTTTGTATCATCATCAGCCGGTGTCAGTCCACAGCTGGACGTAGGCCTCTCCTAAAATGCGCCACTGAGCCCGGTCTTCGGCTCTTCTTTTTCCAGTCACTGTCCGCTTTGCGTATGTCGTCGCTCCACCTGGTCACAGGACGTCCTACGCTTAGTAAACTCAACGGATTAGTAAACTGAAGTGGCAGTGGGCTGGTCATATCTGCCGCAGGACTTATAACCGTTGGGGTAGACTTGTCCTAGAGTGGAGACCGCGAATCGGCAAACGTAGCGTATTATAAATAGGTACTTACGCTTACCAATTATTAATTAAATTGGGCGTTCAGTTCCCCTCCACTTATGGACAGCAGACCATTTAATAATTAGACCTCGACGCAAAAAGAAGGGGTGTTATATGTTTGACGTGTGTATCTGTATATGTGTGTGTGTGTCTATCTGTGGAACCATAGCGCCTAAACGGATGCAACGATTTTGATTTACTTTTTTTTTATAGGTGACTTAATCGAGAGTGTTCTTAGCTTTGACTCATGAAAATCCGTTCAGCCGTTTTTAGATTATGAGCTTTTTTCAACCGACATCCCAAAAAGAAGAAGGTTCTCAAATCGTCTGTATATTTTTTTTTGTATGTATGTTACACGTTTACTCCGTCAATTGTGAACCGATTAAAATGATATTTTTTTAATCGGTAGGGTACGTTTCCGAGGTGGTCCCATTGTAATTTCATCGAGATCTGATAAGTATCTCCAGAGACATAACGATAAACGTCTCAAATATGCTACTGAAATCGACTCGCGGGGCATGGAAGTCGGTTATTTTTAACCGACTTCAAAAAAAGGAGGAGGTTTCTCAATTCGACCATATATATATATTTTTTTTTTTTTATGTTTGTTCGCGGATAACTTCGTCGTTTATGAACCGATTTCGATTATTCTTTTTTTGTTCGAAAGGAGATATCCCAAGTGTGGTACCATGGTAATTTTATCGAGGTATGATAAGTACCTCCAGAGATATTGAGATAAACATCTCAAAATTGGTACTGAAAATGAATAGCGCGGCATTGAAGTCGGTTGTTTTTTAGTTTTTAAACGATATTATAGTTTTTAATCTATCTTAATTATCCAGATGATCAACTTGTCTAGGTCTGATCAATTTGGAATTCGATATCCTATTTACTTCAATGACATTATAAGAACATGGTAGCATTGACCTGATCTGGGGCATCTAGAATCCTTAGAATACTTTACTCCTCACCAACTTACAGCAGAGATGTTGTTGTCTTTGGGCTCACTAGAATGGTCTTAATGAAATAATTGTAAATAGATCAGTCTGAGGTGGTTTAATATGTAAGTTATTATGTAAGTTATTATTAATATTATGCTACATAGCGATGGGTCGTACCTACTTGATAAATCCAGTACCAAGGCTACTAAGTACGACAACTGGTAAATACCAGGGCTGAAAACCAAGGCTCAAAATACTTTCAAGTATTTATCGATACCTCGAAAGCATATTTATTGTCCCCGGTTTGACTGAGCCTAGCTGAAATACTTGCATAGGAATTTGGTCCATGTTTTTATGACAATAGGGGCAAATATTGTGTGTATAAAATGAAATACTGAATGAATAAGATTGTGGGACGGGCGGACAGAAGAAGCTGATGAAGTTGGAACCCTACTAGGTTCCAATTTCATTCTTCAGGTACGGAACCCTATATTCCACATCATGTCCAATTGCCTATTTGGTTAAATCTTTCTCTTATATTCTTTTGATTACCAATTCGCCTGTCTTATCGCTAAAAGCATACATATATTAAATTGTTAAACGATGAAATTTTGGATTGTCTTTAACAATTTACAAAAATATAAAGATTGTATCACTTCAAAGAAATATAAAACATACATACATTGTTACATACAATCCAAAATGTCATCGTACCGATGGGATTCGCACCCGCCCTCCTGGGAAACATGACCAGGTGCTGTAACCAACTAAGCCACAGTACGATCCTATCAATATTACGAATACACTATTTAAGTCGTTTATAAAATGAAGAGAAAAAAAACTATTTTAAATTCCGCGCCAGTCATTTTCAGTTTTAAGTTTGAAGTGCTTAGTGATCCATACCTCTAGAGACACTTATCCGATCTCGATAAAACTACAATGGAACCAAACGGATTGCACACTTTCTAAAATCAAAAAATAATTTTCCAAATCGGTTCATAAATGACGGAGTTCTAAAGTAACACATATATATTAAGTCGGTTAAAATATATAACGGTTTGAAAAGCTCCTTATTGCATATCCATCAACCTAACCAAATATATAGGTAGATATACAGTAGAACCTCGAAAAAAAATTCGAGTTATAGAGTTTTCGACTTGTAGAGGTTAAGATTTATTCTTACCAATTTTGAGTTTTTACGTTTCACAGCACTCATATTTTAACAATTTATTTGTAAATTGTTGTAAAAATGTATGCGTATTTATGCGGTAGAATGAACCAAACTATTTTTCAATCGTATCGCTAAAGTTCAAATGAAATCAAAAATAATAAAAATAAACACCTGACACCAAACAAGGCACGTGTGAACGTGAGTCATACATTCCTTAAGGGTTAATCCCATATTTTGTATACTCCTAAATTGTTTTCTAAGATACAATGGTTTACTTACATTGTCGGCAGATTCTTAAAGTCGGCAACTTATTTTTCTTCAAATTATAGAGGTAATAAGTTTTAAAAAATCGAGTTGTAAAGGTTGTAAAATATTAAAAAGTGCTATGTTCGAGATCCAGAGGTCAAATTAATTTTTTCGAGTTGTAGAGGGAAATTAAGTACTGAATTTGCTTATAGGGACTCACTAATTATTTCGACTTAGAGGGTTCAGATTTCGAGCAACGGAGGTTTTGAGGCATGAAAGGAAGGGAACACAAACTTTTTTCGAGTTTGGGAGGTTTTCGATTTATCGAGGTTCTACTTCCTACTGTATATACATATATACCTGTGCCCGCGGTTTTACCTGCGTAGACATAGTTCCCGTGGGAATATCGGGATAAAAAGTCTATCTATATGTTATACCAGGTTCTTGGCTATCTTACATACCAAATTGCAGCTCAATCGGTTGAGTAGTTATAGCGTGAAGTAGTAACAAACTTACACACTCACAAACTTTCGTCTTTATAACATTAGTATGATAGTAGGATATACACTCACGGAATAATAAACTGCATCAAAATTCAGGATTACTTGCGAATTAATTAAATGGTCCTTTGCGAGTCCGTCAGGTTACAAATTTAAATTGAAACCTATAGTTCAATAACTTTATAACAGCGTAGTATATATATATATATATATATATATATCTAATATATAAAATTCTCGTGTCACAGTTTTCGTTGCCATACTCCTCCGAAACGGCTTGACCGATTTTGATGAAATTTTTTGTGCTTATCCGGTATCTATGAGAATCGGCCAACATCTATTTTTCATCCCCCTAAATGTTAGGGGTAGTCCACCCCTAAATGTTTTATTTTATTTTTTAGACAAAATTTTTAATTTCTATTTTTTTATGATACAACATACAAAAATACATACAATCCTCAATTTTCACCCTTCTACGATCAACCCTTATTTTTTAATAGCCATTTTAGTAATTTAATCATTTTTCCTCCATACATACTTACAATAAGTAAGCTATTTTTTGTCTACACTAGAAATTACTACGAAATTATTTATATGGCAAAACAACGTTTGCCGGGTCAGCTAGTATATATATATATATAGTAGTCCTTAACTGTATGTTTGTATACTAGAAAGGACCATTCAATTAATTCGAAAGTAATCTTGAACTTTGATGCAGTTTATTTTTAGGGTTCCGTACCCAAAGGGTAAAACGGGACCCTATTACTAAGACTCCGCTGTCCGTCTGTCTGTATGTCTGTCTATCTGTCTGTCCGTCTGTCATCAGGCTGTATCTCATGAACCGTGATAGTTAGACAGTTGAAATGTTTACACATGATGTATTTCTATTGCCGCTATAACAACAAAAACTAAAAACAGAATAAAATTAAAAATTATAGGGGTTCCCATACAAAAAACGTGTTTTTTTCGGCATTTCAAGATAATGTCCATAGATGGCGTTATATTGAAATGCCGATCCCTAACTCCTTAGTTAGACAATAGATGGCGTTATAAAAAATAAAATGTGTATCTATACTAGTCTATACTAATATTATAAAGAGAGAACATTTGTATTTTTGTATGTTTGTAATGAGTAAGCTCAAAAACTACTGAACCGATTTAAAAAATTCTTTCACTAATACATAGAATGGACTTTCGAAATGAAAATAGGCTGTATATTATCCCGTTTAAATCAAAGGTACATTCGTGGAGACCTAATTTGCAACCTAAGTCGGCAAAAAAACGGTCGAAAAAACACGTTTCTTACGAACGCTGCTTAATTGAATATAGATAGAAGAATATTTTCTATGCAAGAGTTGTACAACTTAATAAGACCTACAAAAAAATCCGCGACTGCATATGTCTATCTCTTAAGGTTGACTCACAGTAACCATTTTAATCTTAAAATTTTTGTTAAAAAATATTACATAACTTCCAAGGCTATTTTCAAGTATATAGTATTAATCCTTATCCAAATAATTACGTTAATTAGTTTGGCCACATATTATAGATTAAAATTGTCCTTTACAGTATATAATTCAAATGAAAACTCTAGAAGATATCACGAATTTCACAAACACGCATCGCAAAATTAATAAAATATTTGCAGTGAAACCACAGATTAGGTCATAGTTACTATGAAAATATTATTATAAGCTTAGCTATGCTGTAGATCCCCACCGATCACAATAAATTTGAAGTCAATATAGTATAATAATATGATCTATTGTATAAAATAATATTCATCTATATATATAATAATATAATATAATATTTTAAACCACCCCGACTGATCTATGTATAATAGCTTTTTCCAATGACTCTAAACACGACATTTAAAATCTGAGCTGTAAGTTTGTGAGGATTTGAGTATTCTGTAGAGTCCAGAAGGCTTCCATGTTCTTACAATATCGTTGAAGAAGAAGATTTTCGAATTGATCAGACCTATGAAAGTTGATTTCATAGCGCAATTAACTAGAAAATAATTTTATAACGATTGAACGAATTTTCATGAATCAAAGCTAAGAAAACTCTCGACGAAGACATCTATCAAACAAAAAAAACTATCAATAATAAAAACAAAATCGGTTCATCCGGTTAGGTGCTAAGATGCTACAGACAGACACACAGATACACACGTTAAACGTATATTACCCCTACATTTTGCGTCGGGGAACGCCGTAAGGTTACGGCGGCAGATGTACTCCTTGGTGGTAAGCTACTTTTTGGTAGATTTAATGATTCCACTACCACTGTACGAAAACTCATGATTCATGAATGCACATAAAACTTTCATTGGTAGGTATATAGCTAGGATTAGAACCAACGACTGTCGGGTCAGAATCAGGGTAACTATCCTTTACGGCAAAGGGCCGTCCAATATCAATACGTAAGAATTATAAAACAAAGTTCATCACTGCGTCTGTCTGTCTGTTCGCAATAATCTCAATAGCTACTGAACGGATTATCATGCGGTTTTCACCAATAGCCAGAGTGTTTATGAGGAAGGTGTAGGTGCATAATTCGTTAAGGTTTTGTGTAAATTGGATGAAATATGACGATGGTTGTTAAATATGTTCATATTTTATATTCGATGCAACAAACTGATGCAAATTTTGTAGGCATATATGTTCTACCCGTGCGAAGCCGGTGCGGCCTGCTAGTTAATTATATTTTTTTGCTGGCAAAAAATGATAGTGGTATTTTTTGCTCGATCTTATAAAATACTGTAGTGTGGTACGGAACCCTACGAGTGCGAGTCCGACTTGCACTTGGCCAGTTTATTTTATAAGAACAAATTAACATAAAACTTTATTTACAGAAGATATATTTTTATATATAAATTGTCCGAAGTACTGAAACACACAGTTACATGTATGGTTGGTTTTAACCTACTTTAATATTTTTTTAAATATTCAGACGTAAACGATTGGATGACAGCTGAATGGTTCATTACTTTTGTTTTTTTTTTCTAATTCAATGCGTTAAAATTCTGCTTTTGTTATGTCTTCTTGGTAATTGGTTTTATTATTTATGATTTTGACGTGTATATGTGCGTATATTAATACTGACTACATACTGAATAAATGATTTGATTCTTTTTGATTCTTTTGATTTACATAATACTATATACATTAAAATATTTTAAATCTACCTAACAATAAAAACGGAAATAAACCTAAATCAATAAAAACCAAAATTTTGTCTTCCAAACCACTACCAGTAGGTAAAGTTCCAGTTGTAGTTAATTAGTTCGTGAGTGTATTAGTATATTCCGTAGCAAGCTGTTTACTTGATAGGTATGTAATAAAGGTATCCTGAGAAGCACGTCATAAAGGAAGCGCATCTCAATGGGAAATGAGAGTTCCTTCCAAGCAGGATGCTCCGGTAGATGGGTATTACACACGCGACGTTACTAAAAGGTCAGGATAGTTCACTCTGGATAATGATATCTAGGATTATACACGTGTACGCGATCCTAGAGTTTTATTTCTGCAAACGAAAAATTAGCTTACCACCATCAAGGAGATTATAATTCAGATAGTTTAAAAACTAAAATAACCGACTTCCATGTCGCGCGAGTCAGTTGCAGTAACATATTCGAGACGTTAATCATCATATCTCTGAAGATACTAATCAGATCTCTATTCATTACAATGGGACCAACTTGAAAATGTACCCTATCAATTAAAAAAAAAACATTCGAATGTTTTTACAATTGACATACATACAAAAAAAACATACAGGCGATATGAGAACCTCCTTTTTAGAAGTCGGTTGAAAATCGGCCGCTGTAACCTTACGGTGTTCCGGCAGCACATAGCCTTACGGTGTTGCGGTTAGCCTTACGGTGTTCCGGCAGCACTTAGCTTTACGGTGTTCCGGCAACGCATAGCCTTACGGTGTTCCGGCAGCAGATAGCCTTACGGTGTTCCGGCAGCACATAGCCTTACGGTGTTCCGGCAGCACATAGCCTTTGAGAGTCGAGAGTATTCTAGGCCTAGCGTATTCACCATCTTAGACCTCCTCATAACTTACTACCAGGCGATATAGTGGTCAAACGCTAGCCTATTAGATATTAAAAAACTAATAATTCTGTTATAAATATTGTTTATGTTTGTTACAGGATGGAGACGTGATAGAGTTGTGCCAAGTTAGCGACGTCCGGTCGGGAGGAGTGCCAAAGGTATCTCACGATTGAAGTTACTTACACTTTTACTTTATAATAATTAAATAAAATATAATATAAGCAGGCAATAGGCCAAAGGATAAGGTATCGGACTGGCAATCGTGACTTCGATTCCCCCGATTGCACTAATGATGTGAACCCACTCCAGACAAGCATATTTAGCTTAGTTGGAGGGGTGAACAATCTATAAGTTTCCAATTTTTTGCCATTCGGCTACGGAGCCCTGAAGCATAAGTTATTGTTTCGAATTAAAAAAAATTATGATCGCACAAAACAAAAAAAACTGGCCAAGTGCGAGTCAGACTTGGTCCCGCACACGGAGGGTTCCGAACGCCATCTATCGAATTTCTAACAAACTTCAAACACCAACTAAGTAAACGTTAACACAAAGGTAGAATAGTATTATATAGTAGTAATAGTAATAGTAATAATTAATATTATTAAATATCTGGTTGACCGAGCTTTGCTCGGAATTTTATGCCACTTAAACAGACAAATATGACTCTTCCCGACATCTATTGACGAATAATAATACTATTTTTTTTAATTGAGAGCAACTAACTGCTTTACTGATACAGTACTTCTACTCGCCAATAGATGTCGGGCAGAGTCATATTTTAAGTTGATTATCAATAAAGTTGATTATTGAAAACACGAATAAAACAACATTTTCTGAAAATGACTCCTAGCTAGATCGATTTATCGGCCCCGAAATCCCCTGTGCGTATACTAAATTTTATTTAATCGTTGGAGCCGCTTCCGAGATTCAGATTAAGGTAAAGACGATAGCGCCATCTTAGCAACTAGATAGGTGGCGCTGCGCTATTGTAAAAAAACTTTTTTTAAACTTTTCTTTAATTTTTAACTTTGTTCTGTTCTTAGTATTTGTTGTTATAGCGGCAACAAAAATACATCATCTGTGAAAATTTCAACCGTCTAACTATCACGGTTCATGAGATACAGCCTGGTGACAGACGGACAGACAG
Organism: Cabera pusaria; assembly: GCA_954871355.1. Lineage (NCBI taxonomy): Eukaryota > Metazoa > Arthropoda > Insecta > Lepidoptera > Geometridae > Cabera > Cabera pusaria. Next base: position 24,309,535 of record OX940900.1, read on the forward strand.
ACCGACAGACAGACAGACAGACGGACAGCGGAGTCTCAGTAATAGGGTTCCGTTGGTACCCTTTGGGTTCGGAACCCTAAAAACCCACTTCACATGCCGCGATAGTCAAAGTACTGGCTAGTTATAATCATGTCATCTAAGTATACAAATTTGCTTATATTGTTTATATCCGTATCTCCAGAGATAATTGTCATAGCTCATTAAATTTTGAATGGAACCAAACGGAAGGCATTATCTCTCAAACAAAGATTTTTTCAAATCAGATTGATTTGAAGGAGTTCTGATATAACGAACATTAAAAAAAAACAGTCGAATTGAGAACCTCCTCATTTTTTGTGAAGTCAGTTAAAAGCAAAAGTAATGAGCCATTTTATTCCCCTGGTTAATGTAGGGTTGCCAACCATACTATTACTTGCACCCCCAATTCATGTTTCAGTACTTCAGACAATCTTTATCCGAAAAATTGTGTAATAATGTTGATGACAAGTCAATAAAAGCTTGATAAAAAGTCTCATCAGGTACATCCAAACGTGCCAAAAAGGCATTTATAAAATGAGTTTATTAAAGAAGGCTCGAGGAGCTGTGACGCATGTAGGTTTACAGCAATTAGGTGGAGTAATACGGCGCAAAGTTGTCTCAAGCGGAATTTTATGGAGGGCTCTCGCGCTTCACTTGCCTGAGCACATATTAATTCTGTGCTATAATTGCTGAGTAGAAAATAAATAGGTATTTACTATGGAGCAGTTCGCGTTATTTACATGGCGAAAAAAAAATGTACTTCAATTTACAACACAACTTGTATGTAACGCTCCGCGGCCTAGATTGTGTTTAAAAGTAGCATATGTCCTGTTCTACCATATCAACTTTTTTTTTATATCATATAATCTAGCGTTTGACCAGTATCTCATCTGTTGGTAAGTGATGATGCGGTCGAGGATGGTAGCACGCTAGGCCTAGAATAGGAACTGGCTTTCAAGGATAGCTGTCGGAACACAGCTAGATGTTTGGCGACAGATTTTCTAACTTGAGGGTGGTAGCTGGCCAGATGGACACTAGATAGTGTCCTACCACCATGCGGGTGTTGGGGGTTTCTTATCGATGTTTTTCCTTTACCGAAACTACTACCCCTATCCCTGTGCAAAATGTTTGCCAAATTTATCGACCCGTCTGAGCGTAAAAAGGTTATAAAACAAATATACTAACTGCATTTTGAGGGCTCGGTGGCGTAATCGGGAGAACGGTCGGCTTTGATGCCGTGGTACCGAGTTCAAACCGCCGTGCACCAATGGATTTTTCTATCGAAAAATGTATGTGCGCTTCTCACAGTGGCCCTCCGGTGAAGGAAAACATCGTTAAAAAACCAACAACCCCCGCATGGTGGTAGGACACTATCTAGTGTCCGCCTGGCCAGCTACCACCCTCAAGTTAGAAAATCTGTCACCAAACATATCTAGATTATAATATAAAAAAAAAAACTTATATACGCGCGTATGTTTGCTTTTATATTTTGGCTGTAAAGAAGAGCTAACACAGACACTATAACCATAATGAAGAAGTATATGTAAGAACGATAAACTTACTTGGATAAAAGCTCAACTTGGGTAGAAGGCAAAATCTGCGGGTGTACCTACGAGAAAGTCGAATTATTTTTATTCATTCATTTTTCATAAGGTGTGTTACCTAATACATTTCCCCTTTTTTAACTTAATATATTATGAATAATGCTATAACTAATGTTAGGGAGGTATCTTGTAATTTACATTTTAGGTAGACGCCTATACATTATTTTGTTATTCTCATTGAGGCAATAGTATACATCAAATGTTATATACTATATATATAGTACTAGCAGCCCGCCCCGCCTTCGCACGGGTATAACATATATGCCTACAAAATTTGCATCAGTTTGTTGCATCGAATATAAAATATGAACATATTTAACAACCATCGTCATTTTTCATCCAATTTACACAAAACCTTAACGAATTATGCACCTAAACCTTCCTCATAAACACTCTGGCTATTGGTGAAAACCGCATGATAATCCGTTCAGTAGCTATTGAGATTATTGCGAACATACCGACAGACGCAGTGATGAACTTTGTTTTAATACTTTTACTTACTTAATACTTTTTACTACTTTTAATACTTACGTATTGATATTGGACGGCCCTTTGGCGTAAAGGATAGTTACCCTGATTCTGACCCGCCAGTCGTTGGTTCTAATCCTAGCTATATACCTACCAATGAAAGTTTTATGTGCATTCATGAATCATGAGTTTTCGTACAGGGTAGTAGAATCATTAAATCTACCAAAAAGAAGCTTACCACCAAGGAGTACATCTGCCGCCGTAACCTTACGGCGTTCCCCGACGCAAAATGTAGAGGTAAAATACGTTTAACGTATGTATCTTTGTGTCTGTCTGTAGCATCTTAGCACCTAACCGGATAAACCGATTTTGTTTTTATTATTGATAGTTTTTTTTTGTTTGATAGATGTCTTCATCGAGAGTTTTCTTAGCTTTGATTCATGAAAATTCGTTCAATCGTTATAAAATTATGAGCTTTTTTAAGGTTCCGTAGCCGAATGGCAAAAAACGGAACCCTTATAGATTCGCCATGTCTGTCTGTCTGTCTGTCTGTCTGTCCGTCCGTATGTCACAGCGAACACGAACACGTCGAACGTCCATTCTATGTATTAGTGAAAGAATTTTTTAAATCGGTTCAGTAGTTTTTGAGCTTACTCATTACAAACATACAAAAATACAAATGTTCTCTCTTTATAATATTAGTATAGATACATGAAATGTGAAATAACTGGTATTTGCGATTGTGTTTTGCCACGTATTAATAAAATTTTGATATGTGAAGTATCTAACAAAACTTCTTTGTCTTTATACATCGTCTGAGGAACAAATAAGAGGATCTGATATAAATAAAACAATAAGACGAAACGCATTACTTAAAACTCCAGCAATATCATAATTATAATAGTAAAAGACCTAAGCTCCAGGGTGGAAGTGTTAAAGGCATAAAGCCGCTAGTAGCGTTTAGTGAAAGTGCAGCACACCTCTCAACATCCTAAGCTTTCCACGCCAATGTTGCTCCTCGGCGCCGACATAAAGGTCCGCCTTTATGGGGGGTCCATTCTCTGGATAGTAAATCACCACCCGCCTTAATATTTTGTAATGAGGCATAATGGGCGGGTGCCGTACCTCATCCCATAGTCCAGTAAACAGACATCAAGCAGCACACATTCATAGCCATGACAAAAATGTACCATATTTTTTAACCGACTTCAAAAAAAGGAGGAGGTTTCTTAATTCGACCGTATATATATATATATATATATTTTTTTTTTTTTTTTTTTTTTATTTTTTTTATGTTTGTTCGCGGATAACTTCGTCGTTTATGAACCGATTTCGATTATTCTTTTTTTGTTCAAAAGGAGATATCCCAAGTGTGGTACCATGGTAATTTTATCGCGGTATGATAAGTATCTCCAGAGATATTTTATTTTTTTATTTTATTTATTTCAGTAATCATACAGCGATTTTAAAAACTTAAGACTAAGAATATAACATATGGAATATAGCCAAAATTGATTACAATTAGATAAATTACACAAAGATAAAAATGAACGGATGCAAATTTTAGTTTACGATCTTGTTACGTGCATTGTGTGTGTGTGTGTGTGTGTGTGTGTGTGTGTGTGTGTGTGTGTGTGTGTGTGTGTGTGTGTGTGTGTGTGTGTGTGTGTGTGTGTGTGTGTGTGTGTGTGTGTGTGTGTGTGTGTGTGTGTGTGTGTGTGTTTGTGTAACTACTTGTATTATTATTTATTCTGTGTTACTAGTATTGTGTAGTGATTTAATTTCGAATTTTAAGGCACATTTAGACAAATGAAATAGATCCAAATGAGAATACTGCTTATTGTAAGTTTGAACAGCTCGAGACAAGACGGAGTTACTAGCATATTTTGTGTGGTAGTGAGGTACATTGAAAAGTGGAGTATGTCGCGTCCGACGTGAAGGAGTACATAATTCTAGATTTGAGAGTAAGTCGGGGCAGTCTAATTTACCTGAAAGTATGTCGTGTAATAGAACAACGTCATATTGCTTTCTTCTGAGCGATAGTGGTTCTATATGGAAATATTTGCAAGCCTCGGAATACGAATCAAACTGCTTATATGCTTTAAAACAAAGAAATTTTATGAATTTATGTTGGATAGATTCTAGCTTTTCTGTGTGAACTATATAACAAGGAGACCATATACTACAGGCATATTCTAGTATGCTTCTTACATAACAGAAATATAAGACCTTGATGCAGCCAATATCTGTAAATGACTTGCAGACACGTTTTATAAAGCCGAGTTGCTTATAAGCTTTATGGACTATATCGTCAATATGTTCAATTAGAGTCATTTTACGGTCAAGTCTTACACCAAGGTCACGTACTGAATCTACCTTTTTGACGGGCTTTTCATCGATATAATATGTATTTTTAATTATTTTAGTTTTACGTGTAAATGTTATTTGAAGACATTTTGCTGCGTTTACTGTAATTCTGTTTGTTGTGTAGTACTCGCAAAGACTTTTTAAGTCGCTCTGGATATTGATACAGTCAGATACCTTGTTAACCTTTAGGAAGATTTTCTTGTCATCTGCAAACATAATAAATTTCGAATTTGAAAAACAAGTATTTATGTCAAAAAGGTATGCGTTGTACAACAAGGGACCGAGAATCGATCCCTGGGGAACTCCAGAGTCGATCGTAATATAGTCGCTGCGAGCACTGCCTATCACTACCGCCTGTCTCCTTTTCGCGATATATGAGCAGAACCATCTGTGAAGGTCACCACGTATTCCGAGCGCATATAACTTGTGAAGCAGGATGATGTGGTCGACTTTATCGAAAGCTTTTTCGAAGTCGGTGTATATAACATCAACCTGCGCCCCCTCATTCATACTCAAAAATACGTAGTTAGTAAATACGGTCAGATTCGATACAGTAGAGCGCCTATTCATGAAACCGTGTTGTTCCTCAGGAATTGATTTGCATATAGTTGTACTTATCATCTTGTAAATCACCTTTTCAAAAATCTTACTGAATGTGTTTAATATTGAAATCGGACGATAATGTTCTATACGTCTTCGAGATCCTCCCTTGTGGATGGGTACTATTTTCGCTTCCTTCCATATATCTGGGTAGATGCCGAATACATTGACTGATAACATAAATATCTTTTGTAATGGTAAACTGAGAGATTTAGCACACTTGTTAATAAACAGCGGCGGTATACCGTCGCTGCCTGGTCCCTTATTAATGTCTAATGATTGTAATCGTTTTTGGATATTAGTCTCAGATATGTTTAAGTTATGCACTGAATCTACAGGTTCCGGGTAGGTACGTAGGTTGTTGTTGTATGATAACGCCGGTTTTTGGAAAACACTATGAAAAAAATTATTAAATCCCTTACACATATCAGGTTCAGTGTTATATATCTGATCACCCAGTGTTAAGGTATTCGGGTAACCCGTGCTGTTATTACGCAACGATTTCATGTAAGACCATAAATGTTTTGGGTTATTTTTAAGATGCGTTATATTGAGATAAACATCTCAAAATTGGTACTGAAAATGAATAGCGCGGCATTGAAGTCGGTTGTTTTTTAGTTTTTAAACGATATTATATAGTTTTTCATCTCTCCATTCACAAATAATAGAATTTAAATTTATCATTGTAATAGGCCTCTTGACGTTCGCTTGGCTCCGTCAATGCCTTCCAAAGGACCGGGCGTTTTAAGACCCGTGATGTGAATGAAATAAAAGAAAATAATAGTAATAATGGTCTTAGTAACTATTCGTATATTAGTTTAAAATAATATCGTTTAAAAACTAAAAAAGAACCGACTTCAATGTTCATTTTCAGTACCAATTTTGAGATGTTTATCTCAATATCTCTGGAGATACTTATCATACCTCGATAAAAATACCATGGTACCACACTTGGGATATCTCCTTTCGAACAAAAAAAGAATAATCAAAATCGGTGCATAAATGACGAAGTTATCCCCGAACAAACATAAAAAAAAAAAAAAAAAAAAAAAAAAAAATATACGGTCGAATTGAGAAACCTCCTCCTTTTTTTGAAGTCGGTTAATAAGAGTAGATCAGATACCGCATGTTCTCTTACAAACCTTTTATATTCCCAGGACTCGAAGCTTAGTATGAACTTGATGAACAAGCACGGAGAGAGCCTCGAGGACAAGTCTCTCACCATCTGCAGCGGGACTGATTACATCAACATCAATTACCAACACGTGGTCTGCCCTGACGCTGCTACTGCGAAGGTCGGTGTGTCTTTACTGAAGAGTTTTAAAAAATGTGTTTTTCACTTATAATACCACAAGAGCTTCAAAATTATCGGATATTTCCCGATAGGTTCGTTGCAAACAAATGAAGGAGTCAAGTTTTTTAAAAAATCACGAGCGCGAAGCGCGAGTGATTTTTCCTGAAAAACTTGACGACTTCATTTGTTTGCAGGGAACCTTGAGGGAAATGCCAGATAAATTTTGAAGCTCGTGTGGTATTCGGGGGATTATTTTTCCGACTCAAATATCGACCAATAGAATTGCACCATTCGACGTCACGTGGTACAACTGAGAAAATTTTCAAAAAAAATTGTCAGTATAATACCATGTAGGTTGTACCACGTGACGTCGAATGGTGCAATTCTATTGGTCGATATTTGGGTCGGAAAAATAATCAATCTAATTTTTCTCCAAGTGTAGCTAGCTACGAATTGTCGTAGCACTAATTGCCACGGAATCTTACTTATTAGCTTTATTTACACGAAGCTTTAACTACACGATAAGTTTCTCAAAGTATTACTAGAGATTTTGATTTGATAATAATAGTATTCAAAAGTTATCCGTAGGTAATCGTAAACCAATTTTTTTCATTTATATACGAGAATTTCAAATTCCATATACTTATGATCGCAAGAATTAAAGAATAGCTATGGTTGTAAGTTAATTTATTTGTAATCGGAAGATCAGTAAAAAAATTGATGGTGACGAAGAATCGTGTTTGTCCCCGTTTACGTAGTATTATTATCTTTTCTATGGTTTAGCGAGAGTACATTTTCTTTTGCTGTGTAGCAGTGCTACGAAAAGTCGTAGCATTCGTAGCACAGTAATTGTCCGTTCCTAATGAGAGCACTCTTTTCAATAGTGGATTGAAATATTGTGTTCTTAGATTCTAAATGATTGTACATACAAAACAATAGTTCGTCTAATATATCTATATTTATAAAAAAATATACCTTGTAATGATCGTCCTAAAAACGAGAAGTTTTACCTATAAAAGTAATATGAGTAATCAAAAAAGTTATTTCGAAACTAAACTAAATTCTAGCTACTATTATCAAACTCAGCAAAGCATCACAAGCGTTACCTTTTTTTGATTAGAAGTTTCATATCTCTCAGTCCTTGCTCGTATTATCTCCTAACGTATGATCTCTCTAAAGGTATGGTTGCAAGGACTTCGTCAGATAACGCACAACGTGAAGGCCAACAACGTGTGCCCCATGACCTGCCTCAAGAAGCAGTGAGTCCTGCATGCAGGGCTTTGGCAATAACCTTGCCTTAGGCAATAACCTTTGCTTTGACTATAATCCTTGCTTTTGCCAATAACCTTTGACATAACCTTTGCTTTGACAATAATCCTTGCTTTTGCCAATAACCTTTGATATAACCTTTGCTTTGGCAATTATCGGTTTTGGGAATTACCTTTGCTTTGGCAATTACCCTTGCTCTGTCAATGACCTTTAACATAACCGTGGCTTTGGAAATTACCTTTGCTTTGGCAATAATCGGTTTTGGAAATTACCTTTGCTTTGGCAACCTTTGGCTTTGGCAATGATTAATATTGTCTTATCAATTGTCTAATTTTTATGGCTGCTTTGATGTTTAAAAATCGGGATGGTTTAAAATCGGATTTTTTTTTATTGTTCCGCTGTTAGAACTCTTCCAACATGGGACCGGAGACTATTTTCTAGCGGGTTTCAATATGTAGTATCATCTGCAATTGATTTCGTTGAGCTTTCATGCACTTTATAGTGTATATTGTTTTTTATTCTTCGAGTGTGATCTCATGTATGTGCATGTATCTTTTTTTATTACAGAGTGTGTGTGTGTGTATATATACGTGCATGATAATAAAAAAATCGGCATGGTATCGTTAATTTTTGGAGTTGACGTTGGCTTTCGGCTGAAGCCAGCTGTCACATTGCGTTGGCTTTGGCTGAATCTGGAACCAGAATTAAAATATGGAAGTGCACACTTTTTTTGTACACACTTGCAGTTGGTTTTTAGTATAATTAATTATTATAAGTCAACTTATTCGTGTTAACGTGTTTATCTCTATGCATCATCGTTTTTAACTTGCTTTATGTGTGCTTTTTCAGATTTGCAATGCGATAAAACGAATACTTATAAAATTGAATCTTCCTCTGATTGAATAATAATATCAATACATTTAAATATATGTTAATATTTCTGTATTATTTTAAATATTTAAATTGTATGTGACTTTACAGTTAATACATTTTAATAATAATGTTTTATCGGAGTGTGATGTTAATTGTTTTATGTTGCAAATACATTATGTATAGAGGAGTAATAAACGTGAAATTTTATTTTTATTGCTTGCAAAACTTTACTCCACTTATATACTCCTTCATAGACTAATGAACATATAGTTTCAAAAGACGATCTAACTAAAAAACTGACGTTCACTTTATTACTCCTATATAACTTGGCATGTGACCTCACGACTGGCATTTATTTACTTACTTTCCTTACCCTGCCAATAAATTATATTAACAGTTTATTTTAGTACGTAAATTAAAGTATTTACAAACAAAATTGCATCAAATACGTATATATAAAATAATATATATATAAACGGTATAATTTGATTAAGTTTTATGACTGAAGTACTGAAGATGGGTGCACATTCAGCTTCGTCCGGAAATCAGTTTTGAATTATTGCTTTCGAATATAGCTAAAACAGTTGTCGATCACTAAGGAACTGAAAATTTAATAAAATTAAACTAACATTAAATTTCTTTATTCAAGCAAAAATAGTGGATTTGAACCAGAATTAAAATAAATAAAATCGAATTATTAAAATAAATAAAATCGAATTACCTATCGCCCTTGTTAAATGATACTTAAGAGGGAACGCGGGGTGCACTTTTCCATACAAATGTATTCCCCCGTTTCCTCCCTGGGAAATGCTTCTAGAGCAAAATTTGTTTCTACAAAAAATGAAGGTCTGCTGTAGCTATGCCCCCCCCCCTCCCCCCCTATCATTTGCCTTTTTTCACCAACCAATTGCAAAAAGAAATATAAGCATTCTAATCTCCTCTCTAAGATTTTTGAAGGGTCATATTTCTATTTGCAATTGGTTGGTCAGAAAAAGAAATCAGAAAGGTCAGAAAAATTATAGGGGCGTAGCTATAGCGGACCTTAATTTTTTGTAGAATTTTTTTTTAAATTAAATTTAAATTAACAAAATGTTAAACCACCCCAGGCCGATCTATTCATAATCTGTTCATTGAGACAATTCTGATGAGCCCAAACTAGATATATTTGCTGTAAGTTGGTGAGGAGTTGAGTATTCTGCAGATTTCAGGAGATACTTTACTAAGTAGTAGCGTTGAACTGATGCTGAGACATCTCCTATATATCCATAAGAACTTTCTTACAATATCGTTAAAGTAAGTGTATACCAAATTTCGAATTGATCAGAACTATAAAAAATGATTCCATAGCGTCATCATCTAGGAAAAAGCTCGTAGTTTTCAAAGCTAAGAACACTCTCGATTAAGACACCTATCAAACAAAACAAACTAAATCAAAATCAGTTCATAAGTTTGGGCGCTACAATGCCACAGACAGACATACAGACAGATACACACATCTAACTTATAACACCCCTTATTATTATATTACGTCGCGGGTTAGAAAAAAAATGCCAAGTCCGTGACGTGACAGTCCCGCACGCTGCATGCTGAGTGTCGGTTTCTCTCGAAGGTGTGGCAGGAAGCTCTGCGGGAAGTGACGCACAACAACAAGAGTAACAATGTCTGTGTCAAGACCAACCTCATGAAACAGTACGTATTGAGCAGGATGTGACGTAGAACATTTGGTAACCGACTTCACAAAAAAGAGGAGGTCTCGATTCGCCTGTTTTATTTGTTTGTTGCCTCAGGATTCCGTCATTTGTAATCCGATTTGGATTATTTTTTTTATTTGAAAGAATATGCTTTTCCTGTAGTCACATTGTAATTTTATTGAGATCTGGCAAGTATCTCGCAAGTATAGTATCTAGCAAGTATGAAACATGCTAGTACCAATCCTTGATACCATTCTTCCTGTACTATGTTTTATTTTCAATAACTCCTTTAACAATGGTGTGTTTCCCTCTATCTGGAAAGATGCCGAGATCATTCCTTTACCCAAAAAAGCGAACCCTAAATTACTCTCCGAATACCGTCCTATATCCATTCTTCCTTTCTTATCCAAGGTCCTTGAGCGTCTTGTCCATAATCAAATTAGTAAATTCCTTTCCTTTAACAATCTCCTTAATCCTTTTCAATCCGGTTTCCGCCCAGGCCATAGCACAGTTAGCACGTTAGTTAAAATTACAGATGATATCCGCCTGGGTATGGAAAACCGGCACCTTACGGTACTAGCACTGTTGGACTTTAGCAATGCTTTCAACACTGTCGACTTTGATATCCTACTAGCAATACTACGTTCTATTAACATAACTCCAATGGTGGTCGACTGGTTTCACAGTTATCTGTACGGGCGCCGGCAGCGTGTTCGCCTTGATGAAACATATTCATTGTGGTGTGACACGTCAGCTGGCGTTCCTCAAGGCGGCGTGCTTTCTCCTCTTCTCTTTGCTGTTTTTATAAACTCTATCACTCAAAATCTTTCTTCTTCCTACCACCTGTATGCAGACGACCTTCAGATATATTGTCAAGCCCCTCTTGATAATCTACCCAATGCTATTGCCTCCATTAACACAGACTTACAGCGCATATTAGACTGGACGAAAGCTTTTGGACTCAAAGTCAATCCAACAAAAACGCAGGTCATGGTTACCGGAAGTTCTAGACTTATTGTCAAAGTTGATTGGCAAATGCTTCCAAAAGTTAGTTTCGGTGGAATAGATATTCCTTTTAGCAAGTCTGTGAAAAATCTTGGTCTCATAATAGATCAATGCTTGACATGGGATTTACAAATACAAAACACCAGTCGCAAGCTCTATGCAGCTGTGGCGTCACTAAAAAGACTACGCAACTTTCTTCCTACAACCACTAAAATTGCACTCGCTCAATCTCTCCTACTTCCTATTCTTGACTATTCTGACGTCTGCTATCTAGATCTTAGGGAAGATCAGCTAGATAAACTTGAGCGTCTACAAAATTTATGTATTAGATTCATATTTGGTTTGCGTAAATATGATCACGTATCTCAGTTTCGCACAAAGCTCAAGTGGCTTCCTATTCGCCTTCGCCGGAATACTCATATTCTTTCTCTTCTCTATAACATTCTATTCAATCCTTCTACTCCGCGATATCTTAAAGGACGCTTTAACTTCCTCCACAATTCTAACTCTCTTTCTCTAAGGTCATCAGAAAACTTAACCCTGAACTTTCCCGCACATGGTTCCAGTTTTTATGATAAGGCTTTTACTGTCCAGGCTGTTAGGCTCTGGAACTCTCTTCCCGAACCTGTGAAATCTTCACAATCCCTTCATATTTTCAAGAGCCGTTTAAAAGCTTATCTTTCATTATAAATAGTGTTAAGCTGCTTCTGTCTGTTCTGTCAATCTGTTTAAAATTTATAGAATGCGTGTTTAGGAATTTATGTAAGTAATCTGTGTTTATTGTTGTAGGTAAGTAGGTATGATTATGTTAGTTTAGGTATAATATGTTATTGTTATTCTTTTCATTTTAATTTAAATTAGGCGCACCCTGCATTAGGCTAATATTTCGATCCTATCCATACAAAGGTTTGTCTGGAAGAGATCGCTGTTAGCGATAAGACCGCCCATTGCTACACGTTAAATTTAAGCTGTAAAAGTTATATGTGTCTGTATCTTTGGTGTCGCAATAAAGAGTTCATCTATCTATCTATCTCCAGCGATATGTAGATAAACACCTCAAACTTAGTACTGAAGAGGACTAGCGCGGCATTTAAATATGATTTTTTTCGTGTTATATACGATCCTTAATTATTTAGAGCCGCCTACCCCGCCAAACATCAAATACAATACTACCTTATACAGTGTTTTTGATGTCGGAGCCTTTAGTGATAACATATATACCTACCTACAGTACATTTCTGAAACAAAAACTTTGTAGCAGGGAAGGAAACAGAGCTGAAGATCGAGCTCAGTGGCGTGCCATAGGAGAAGCCTATGTCCAGCAGTGGACGGATACTGGCTGCTAATGATGGTGAATGGCAATAAATTTATCGACGAATCACCCCCTTAAAATATTCACTTTTCTTATTGATAACACAAATCCTATCAAAATGCGGAAATCAAATTTCTTTGTCACATCCAAAAACTTGTGTGTATATCGCTTCTAGTTGCTTATGCTTGTAGATATAAATAAAGATAAATAATATAGATCTTAAAATATATATGTGTACAATAACTATGTGTTTTATGTGTAAGTATGTACTATATATTCGTTATTTATTATTTAATAAAATATTTGTGTATGTCTTAAAAATAGCAGTTGGTAGTTTAGTAAAAAAAAGTTAAGAGATGTCTAGACGCCTAATAGATGTCTCCCACAACCAAAGAGCTAGGCGCTTACCTCGGGCAACGAATTAGTTTCGCCATTCAAAGAGGTAATGTAGCTTTGCTTTTTGGCTTTTTGGGTTCGCTACCAGCAGAACACGACCTAAATCCTGTTTTTTATTTGTAGTTTGTATATTCACATCGTCACTTACCATTACCAACATGTGAGATATAGATAGTAAGTCAAACGCTAGTCTGACATACTTATGTATGCCATAAAACTACAGAAATATGAATAATAAGGTATTTATTCATATTTCTGTGCATAAAACTATTTATATGGACAGCTGATGCAGTTCGTGCAAAATAAGTACATAGATAGAAAGAACAACACATATATAGAAAGACTTGTGTGCCGCTATTCGTAGGTGCTCTTTACCAACGTCATCGTTTAACTTTAGCCGAGCGTCTTGCTTGTCCCGAATCACATACTTTTAATAAGTAATTAGAAAGATTTTCAGTTCTATTCTCCTCCGGGCGCCAATAGATTTGTCTATCCAAAAATGTATGTGCACACTTTACAGTAGAATACTTCGGTGAAGAAAAATCATCTTTAAAAACCCCTGGCATGGTGGTAGGATACTGTCTAGTGTCCGCTTGGACAGTTACCACCCTCAAGTTGTAAAATCTGTCGCCAAAACATCTAATGTGTTCCGGCAGCTCTCCTTGAGAGCCAGTGCCCGTTCCAGGCCTAGCCAGCTACCAACGTCGACCTTATCATCACTTACAACAGTTGATATAGTGTTCAAAATCTAGCCTATACGTTATAAAAAGTTTTAAAAAATCGTTACAGGTAGTACAGTACAATTTGTTTCGGAAAAAACTAAAAGAACCGACTTCAAACGTCGCGCTAGTCAAAGTAGCTAGCAATAAGTAGCATGTCATGGAGGTATATACATACATCGTAATATAAATGGTGATATATTAATAAGTGCTCGACTGATTTTGTTAAAATTTAAATGGGACCACCTGGGAAGATTTTTCCAAATCGGTTCAGGCATATTCGAGTAATCGGTGAAGAAACATCAAAAAAAAGATTCCGACGAATTGAGAACCTTCTTCCTGTTTTGCGAAGTCGGTTAAAAATGAAAAGAAGTTGAATAAGTCCCGCAGCAGGTCGACAGCCAATTTGGATGTTGCATTAATAAGTAGATACTACCAAGGTAAGCAAGCAAGCTCAGACAATGGCGTTTATGTTTATTATTCAATTTTCATTTGGGATTAAAGAAAATTCGAAATTATAACTTTGTAGCTATAAAACAATGCAAATTTAGGCGGCAATAGCCCAATGGATAGGGTGTCGGACTGGCGATCGCGAGGTCGTGAGTTCGATCCCTACCCCACCCATTGCACTATTGACGTAAACCCACTCCAGACACAAGCATATTTAGCTTAGCTGGAGGGGTTAACAAGAATACTAGTAATGTGCAACTAACATTACGAGTAATCTTTAAAAAAAAAATGCAAACGGTTTTTAAATAACGCTTAAATAATACTGAAATTCAAAAAATATAATTTAAGTTCTTTTACGATAACACTGACTTCAAGTGCCGCGCTAGTCAATTTCAATACCATATAAGTTTGAGGTGTTTATTTCCATATCTCTGGAGATACTTATCAGGTCTCGGTGAAATTACAATGGGACCACCTCGAAAATGTAGAGTACATTTCCGATTCCATTGTAATTTAAACGATTATTGGTTTATTGAGTCTTGGTACCCCGACATAAGGTGTTAACTTTCACCGGATCCTGATAATGCGTTAGACAGTTATCTGACACATGTGTCAGATTTCTTCACATTAGCGCAGCGCTATCAGGAACCGGTGAAACTGGCCCTCAACATCTCTAAAGATACCATCAGATCTTAAAACCATTTCAAATAACCTGCAATAATACTCTTTCAGATAAAAATACCTACACTGAATTTTCCAGACCAAGGCTTTCACAAAAAAATTCCTTGCGATATATCCTTCCAAGTTCCACATATTCCTCAAAACAAAAAAATACCAGCGCCGACATATTTCGTGTCATAATGAAAATTCCCAACAAAATATCACATGAGGGGATTTGCTGATATTAATGCCACACACTGAAAGTTGTTTGATATTTGAGACGAGAGTAGTTTCTGACAGTTTTGCGTCGCGTCGCTGGCATGTGGCCAACAGGCTTTGAATTCCTACAGTTTGACGAACCACGTTCATACTGTTTTTTCGACTTACTTTCAAAAAAGAGGAGGTTTTCAATTCGTCTATAGGTATGTATTTTTTATATTATTATGTTACGCGATTACACTCCGTCGATAGGATATTTATTTTACTCTACATGAGAGAAAAATCTAAAAATATATTATTGAGATAGCTTAGGCAAAAATCAGCCGGCAAACATTAGTTCATAAAATAGCAAACTAAATTTTAATATTCAATTCAAAGATTTCAGCTTTTTCAAACTGTTTCATTACACCATTAAATAGTAGTCGCCAGTAGTCGCCTTGTTATTACGTCATACGGCTATGTAAACTTAGAAGTGTCAACTGTCAACTATCATATTACTGCATTTTGTTTACTAGCATACTGACGTCATTAACCACAAAGCAATATGGCGTCCACTACGTCCAGCGTTTTCGTCAAATGACTCGCAAAATGTTAAAATGCAAAATTTAAATGCATTTTTATGGCACTTAACGATTGAATAAAAATTTTGTAAATTATTTGGTAGTTCATTAGCACTATCTTTAGTGCTAATGAATATATATTCTATGTATACTATATATTCTATAGAATCTAATTAAGACATAATTATTTAAAATGGCTTTACACTCACGGGTTAAGATGTCGAAATTACTCCGACACCGTTCGGACATTTTTGATGTCCTTTTTCACAGGAGTAAGGCCTACTAATTGAGACACTTTTTAAGAATAGGTGCAATACCCTATTGTGAACTGATTCGAATGTTTTTTTTTTAATGGCAGGTTACATTTTCAAAGTTGTTCCATTGTAATTTCATCGAGGTCTGATAAGTATCTCAAGAGGTATGGACATAAACACTTCAAACTTAGTACTGAAAACGACTACCGCAGCATTTGAAGTCTGTTTTTTTTTCGTTTTGTACACTATCTTAAATAATTAGTTAACGTGGTTGTTGCGGCCATAGCCAGGAGACGTGACAGTCGAGTGTGCGAGGTGCCTAATTTAAAAAGCATATAACATCCATATGTTTTTCTTTGACAATTCAGTCTACAGTCAAGATCGTAAACTTTAAACTTTCGCGATTTTAACACAAAGTTATAAATATAAAAAAAAAATCAAAGATTCCGACGAATTGAGACCCTCCTCCTTTTTTGTGAAGTTGGTTAAAATACGGGACTTATCGCGCTTAAAACATACATTTTTATTGTACATTTTGTAATTTTTATTCGGCCAAGTTGCATTGATCGAGGTCACGAGACGACTCAAATAAAAAAATATAAATATAAATAAATATGTTTTAAGCGCGATAAGTCCCGTATTTTAATATTTATATGTATAACTACAGTGAAAATCGTTTACAACCGTAAAAACAGGCGTCGCATGCCGCGATATTTTTTTTGAACAGCAATTTGAGGTATTTAGCCCCATATCTCTGTAGATATTCATCCCATCTCATTGAGTCGTACAATGGAATCAAACGGGAAGTACGAGTACTACTTATACTCTCTCAAACATAAAAAAAGAAACAAATTGGGAACTTACTTTGTAAAAAAAAATTAGAGTTTCTCAATTCGTCGTAATCTTTTTTAGGGTTCCGTACCCAAAGGGTAAAACGGGACCCTATTACTAAGACTCCGCTGTCCGTCTGTCCGTCTGTCTGTCTGTCTGTCTGTCTGTCTGTCCGTCTGTCACCAGGCTATAGTTCATTAACCGTGATAGTTAGACAGTTGAAATTTTCACAGATGGTGTATTTTTGTTGCCGCTAGAACAATAAATACTAAAAACAAAATAAAGTTTTTTTTTTTTTTGTTTCTTTATGGCTCCACACGATTAGTGTATTTAGCCAGTGTCAAGTATTGAAATTTTTCAAGTTTTTATGAATGTTAGTCGTAGAGATGGGTCAAAGTCACATTTCAGGTCAGTTGTCAAGTAAAAGTCTAGTCTAAGTCATATCTTCAGTAAAGATGTGGTGTTTACTGAAGATTTTCAGTGGAATTTTGGTGAGAACGCAAATAGCATGTTTTTCAACATTGTGCTGTTTCCCTACACTCGCACACATTCACCGGCACTTAATGGTTAATAATCCACATTTATTACATATTAACACGCGGAAAAACACAAGTTTTAGGAAAGAATACAATGAGATCACACACACTTTTCCACGTTCCCGCCAAAACTCCAAAATAAAGTTAAAAATTAAAGGTATACATCATACAAAAAACGTGTTTTAAACGCCATCTATCTAATTAGTTTCGGCAAAATGACATAGATGGCGCTAGTAAACGAGCCCCGTCTTTCTAGATCGCGACCAAACCAAATATTCTTAGTAATATCAATTAATCAAATATATGAGGTTGATACTCTGTAATGTTTCGTATAGTACGGAACCCTCCCTAAGTGTGCGATAAGAGACGCGATGCTGACTCGCACTTGGCCAGTTTTATTTTTATATATTATGTACGTTCACCGATTACTCGAAGATGCCTTAACCGATTTGTAAAATTCTTTTTTGTTTCAAAGGGTATCCTTCCCAGGTGGTCCCATTTAAATTTTAACGAAATCGGTCGAGCCGTTTTTAATATATCACCATTTGTATACGATGCATTTATATACCTCGATGACATGCTACTGACTACTGGCTAATTTGTCTAGCGCGACGGCGGTTGAAGTCGGTTCTTTTAGTTTTTTAAACGATTTTAAATTTTTTGGAATCAGTTAAAGAGATTAAAATGGCATTATAATTTCTACCACAAAATAAGAAATATCTCACAAGTTACCACTAGGTACCTACCTACCTATTGAATTGTAGAATGCCCAAAATACAGACACTACTATGCGATGCGAATTTTTTTAAGGATAGATAGCTGAATTAATGGATGTGCACCACGCAAAAGCTACTGAACGGGTTTTGATGAAACTTTACAATATTATAGCTTATATATCAGAAGTCTACTGCAGAATCTTTACGTAGAAAAAACAAAGTCGATCCCGCTATCTGTAGGTACGCTTAGATCTTTTAAACTACGCATCGGATTGTAATATCATCATTATCAGCCGGTATCAGTCCACTGCTGGACGTAGGCCTCCCCCAAGACACGCCACTGAGCCCGGTCTTTGCTCTTTATAACCAGGCCTAAACGCAGGCAAAGCCGCGAGGTGCAGCTAGTTTAATAATAAAAATATAAGGAAATAAAATAGAAGAACGATCCATACTCCCAAGTCATCATAATATAAATAACCTAACTTTGTGTCGGCGGTATAATATTAGTCTATACTATTGTTCAACAAAACACAAAGAATGAAAGTCAGTAAACAGCAAACAATTCAATTCGGGCAGTTGACAACATTTAACTGTAACACAACCCTAGCCACCCTGTCCTGTAATTGAAAGCCAGACAGAGCTGCACAAACATTTAACTGTAACACAACCCTAGCCACCCTGTCCTGTAATTGAAATCCAGACAGAGCTGCACAAACATTTAACTGTAACACAACCCTAGCCACCCTGTCCTGTAATTGAAAGCCAGACAGAGCTGCACAAACATTTAACTGTAACACAACCCTAGCCACCCTGTCCTGTAATTGAAAGCGAGACAGAGCTGCACAAAGTTAGGGTTGCTACCTACGAAGTATGTGACTGCCGAGCACTAATCACTTTTAATCATTAATGTTTGCTAAGACGTAACAATGATTATATTATTTGAATATGTGTCACTAAGTTTTGAATATCCAAAAGCTAGTTACGCCTTTTTAATAATGTTATATTTTAGTTGTGAATAACTAAAAAATAGAGAGACACAGCGAGTGATCAGTTCAGCTACACGTTTTAATAAATAAATGATAACTTACTTTGCCAAAAAAATCAGAATTGCAATATACCTAAATACTCAAGTCTAAATATTGCTGATAAGATGTGAAAATAGTGTAAAATCACAGTTTAAATAAAAAAAACGGCTAAGTCGAGCTGAACTCGCCCACCGTGGCTTCCGTGCCAACCAATTAAGCTAGACCTCTAAATTGTATCAGCGCTCATATAATTTGTGCTGTAAGACCTTGCTTCTTGCCAAATTTCATGATTCTAGGTCAACGGGAAGTACCTTTAGGGCCCAAAACCTATAGGGTACTTCCGGTTTACCTAGAATTGTCAATTTTGGTTATAAGCAAGGTCTTAGAGCACAAGTAAAGGAAAAATTCCGAAAAATAAATAAGTTGAAAATTATGGCACATTTTGGTACTAACAAGTTTTCGCGAAAATCTAAATTTGCCCATATCTTTTTATTGTGTTGACTCAAGACCTTGATTTTTATACACCCAATAGGGACTATAGACTTCAGTATCAGGTATAAATTTTAACTGGCTAGGTCTACCCGTTCATAAGAAAATCAGTGGTGAAACACGGACAGACAGACGGACAGACAGACAGACGGACAAGAAAGTGATCTTATAAGGGTACCTTTTTTTACCTTTTGAGGTACGGAACCCTAAAAATCAGCATCCCCTTTTTGGTAATTTACGCTTTTTGCTCTATATCTCCTAATCTAATCTATCTATTTAATAACAATAATACCTTTAGGGCCAGTTTCACCGGTTCCTGATAATGCGTCAGATAGTTATCTGATACATGACGCCATATAAAAGCTGTCAAAAATCTAACAGATTTATTCCTATTAGCGCTATCTCTATCGCGTGAAACTGGCCCTTAAACGAGCAATTCTCGTATATATATATATATATGTATATATATATATATATAATCTCAATCTCGGAAACGGCCCCGACGATTTTTATGAAATTTACGGGGCGATAACTCGATCTAGCTTATATATTATATATACAAGAAATTAATCGGTTAGCTACCTCATAGAAAACACTCGTAACATAATAATACTACCTACAAAACTACCTTCTTAATAGTCGTTTAAAAACATTTCTCGTGACAACCCTATTCACAGGATGTCCTACTTCACGCCGGACATCGGACAAAGGGTAATAAATACACACCCTGTGACAGAGCGATGCGAAGCCAGCAGCTTCTCTAACTAAGCTGGATAAATGGTGGGCTTATTGGAATTCTGATAGTGTGCTACTGACAGAATTACGTTAAACTAGAACAATACTTTGCCAGTTAATTAAGCCGTGAAATAGGAATGTTTTTAGGTTCGAATGGCAATAATGTGTCCGAGTTAAATTACAGGGCATGTGAGACTTAACATCACAGATATATATATATATATATATATATATATATATCTGTGCTTAACATCTTTATTTGTCAAGGTAACAGGCGCAGTGCAGAGACATTCAAAATTTTGGCTTTCCAAAATGTTGCATGCCGCTGTATTTGTAATAAAGAGGTAGACTTCATCGTTTACCATCCATCAGGCGAGCGTCGTGCTTCTCCTGTTACCTTTTACGATAAAAAAATGTGTTATACTATATATCATGTGGTGCATGCAATTTGCTCGATTTACTGCAACTGAAATTGAATCATTTAAAATTAGCGTCATTTACATGTTAGAAATGTTAAAGATTGTTTTTACTTTCCAACTGATATATTTACATTTTTTTATTATTACCACTTTGTACTGTATTCTCTCAAATGTGTTGGAAACGTTGTACGACGAACGTGCGGATATTGGTAGTTACAAACTCGTGACTATGGTGAGGCCTCGACTTTGTCACAGTTTTATAATCATAGAGTTGAGAATCGCCTTTGATGTTGGACGACACCGCCGCCCGAGTAGGTAGTACTTACGCTATCAGCCGCAAATATGCAAGGGTTGTCAAAAAAAATCTACGAGCTGATAATAAATTGTATTTGATTTGTTATATGATTGTATGACTGTGACTCTGGCCCACACAAGATCATAGCGACGTGATGCCTATATATACTTTAAACAACCTTAGTTTATATAGAGCCTTCATACCAAATATAAATGATGCCGATAGTAATTTTTAGGGTTCCGTAACCCTTATAGATTCGTCATGTCTGTCTGTCTGTCCGTCCGTATGTCACAGCCATTTTATTCCGAAACTGTTAGGACTACAGAATTGAAACTTAGTAGCTAGATGTATTCTGTAAACCGCTTTCCGATTTTTATACAAAACTAAAAAAATAAAAGTTTAAGGGGGGGCATCCCATACATGAAACTGAAACAAACAAAAAAATTTTCTTCACACCTTTACGTGTGGGGAGTCTATCATTTTTTCTCAAAGTCAATCATTTGAAAGATAGGCGCGTCAAAAGTGGTAAAATGTGTGCCCCCCTCCCCCCTCTAACTTTTAAAGTATGGGAGTGAAAAATTTAAAAAAAATATATGCTATAGATCTTAATAAAAACTAACAACGAAAATTGGTTTGAACGAGATACTGTCAGCAGTTTTTGAGATATGGCGACTGCAAAGATAACTTTGTTTTTGATACAAACACTATGAAAAACAAAGTTAATTTGTTAGTTGCGAAAAATCATAGTTATAGAATACTTTACTGTGTTACGGAACCCTATGAGTGCGAGTCCGACTTGCACTTGGCCAGTTTATTTTCAAAAAGCTTCTTGATATAATTTATTAACCTCAACAATTTTTTTCTATATACCTAGGTATGGGTAATTGGGATCCCTTTGTTCCGCATAATTTTTTATTCCTAATTTACTTAGGCATAACGGGTTACGCATAATTTTAAATGGCATATTA
Source organism: Cabera pusaria (assembly GCA_954871355.1). NCBI lineage: Eukaryota > Metazoa > Arthropoda > Insecta > Lepidoptera > Geometridae > Cabera > Cabera pusaria. The sequence continues at coordinate 24,331,308 of OX940900.1, forward strand.
GTACTATCGCATAATTTCTTTTGGCATATTGTATAAACAAGCATAACTTTCATTTAGGCTACACTGTTTCGGCCTAATTTTGATTCGCATAAAGTTATAAGGCATATTTTTAATTGGCTTAATAGTTTTAGACATAATAAATGAAGTCATAATTGAATGTATACACATATTTTATGCTGAATTACTGCAATTTAAATAAACAATGTTTACTTAATTACACATGTATTAATTTCTAAACAAACGACTATAGTATTATAAGAGTAAATAAAAAAATATTTAACACTTCCTAAGTCAGAATTAAGGTAAGACTACGTCATGTCATGTTTAGTAGAGAGTGGTTTGCCTAAAAAAAAAAGTTCGTTGTTTCAAGTTTTTAAATCAATATTTATTAATATGTGACCTTCAAGTCCGTACCCAATTAAATTTATTAAATAAAGTAATATAAAGTTATTAATACCAACAATTTTTTGTACTAGACTGTGACAGTAGGTTCAAGTTCGGCGGGGGTGGCCCTTGGGCCACCCCTACGCCGCGATTATTTTTATTTTAGAACTGAAAGGTATTTGACCCAACGCAAACATAAAATTAACATAACATACCTTTATCGAAGTGCATCTATCTCACGGTTTTGGTTCTACATTTGATTAGATATCAGCTCATTATTATGTTCGTAATTTGGATAGATAGTTATAAGTCAATATTTACACTTATTACGCGCATTTTGACGTGCTTAACACATCCAACAACCTTTTTTTATTAATTTCATGATATTTTTTCGTAAGTTGAGCTTCGTAATCTTTGTCTGCGTTAAAAAGTATTATATGTCCCATTCCATTATATTAGGTATACCAGAGCAATATTTAAACAAAATCGTTGTACTAGCTAGATTAGTCGTGAAGAGATAAAAAATTTAAAAAGTACTATTTAATAATTATGCTATAATAATATGACAAATAAAAATTATGCCAAAACAATTATGCTGAATTATAGTTACGCGTTTGTAATATTATTCTTTAGAATATTATGCCACAAATCTTATGCTAACAGTAATTATGTCAAGAAAAATATGCCTAATTACTTTATGCGAAATTAATGTATGTTTAAATATACTTAGGAGAAACAACAGTATGCTAAAGTATATTATGACAAAAAATGTTATGCGAAACAATAGGGAACCTGTGTAATTATTAATTTATAAAAAATAAATATGAATATTAATTATTACATCGTATTAATTTAATAAATGAAATCGTAAGTCCTTGTTGTATTTTGTTGTCGGAACATATACACACACAGAACAAGTGTCCACCAATAAAACTCGTAACTCGCTCGTGCATTAACACGATCACGGCGTCCCTCGTGCGATCCTACAAACTAAGCGACTTTGTGGGACGCGGTCCGCGCCGCCCGCCTCCCCGCGAGTACCCCGCCGTTGCTCTGCGCATCTACGTTGGATTCCAAACTGTATGATTGTAAAACTGTGACTTTGTCTTGGGCTACATTCGTCTACTCGTTTGTATATTTAAGATAGTTTAAAAACTAAAACAACCGACTTTAATGCCCCGCGAGTCAATATCAGTAGCAAGTACGATGATAAACGTCTCAAACTTGCTATCTTCAGAGATACTTATCAGATCTCGATGAAATTACAATGGGAACACCTCAGAAACGTATCCTACCGATTAAGAAAAGAATCATTCAAATCTGTTTACAATTGACGGAGTAATCGCGTAACATACAAAAAATTTAAAAAAAGACATACATATGAATTGAGAACCTCTTTCTTTTTGGAAGTCGGCTGAAAAACAACTTACCACACCACACTAGTAGATATCATACATATCAAATGACTGTTGACTCCATCCTTACGCATCCTCCCCACAGAGTGATTTCGCAAAAGCCAAAGCTTAGCTTTACAAAATTAAGCATCTACATAGGTAATATTATATTCTGTATGTAATGCGGCATCACACCCTAAATGAGAATTACTTCACTGAAATATTAAGTTACGGGGAAATACGGCGCGACGAACTTAATTACGAAGATAGGACGTCATATTAAGGTTCATTATATCTACGGAACCCTCCAAACGTGGCACCACTTTACGCTTAGCTATCGAGATGTATCTTGTGTAATTATTTATGATGGGTTGGGACTTGGGATAATTATTGCGGTATGGGGGATTGGACTTATAGACTCACTGACGTATTCCAATTTGAGATAAGCTATATTCTAACACTAGCAACGCCTCGTGGTTTCACCCGCGTAGTTCTCGTTCCCGTGAAGATACGGAGATAAAATGTACTTTATGTTACTCGCTGATAATGAAGCTTTCTATTAGTGAAAGAATTTTTGAAATCATTCCAGTAGTTTTTGAGTTAAATCGTAGCAAACAAAAATAATCAAATCTTTTCTCTTTATAATATTAGTTTAAACGAGTTTGGTAAGAAATTTTGCAATCTAGAAAGATATACCTATTCCATGTATTTATCCAGGTAATTATGTAGAATTTCGTCCAAATCCTATATGTCACTTTATTTTTAGGGTTCCGTACCCGAATGGCAAAAATCGGAACCCTTATAGATTCGTCATGTCTGTCTGTCTGTCCGTCCGTATGTCACAACCATTTTATTCCGAAACTTAATAGTTTCGATTCTTCAATTCAAACTTGGTAGGTAGATGTATTCTGTAAACCGCTTTCCAATTTTTACACAAAAATAAAAATTATAAAAGTTTAAGGGGAGGCATCCCATACATGGAACTGAAACAAAAAAAACATTTTTTTTATTCAAACCTATACGTGTGGGTTCAATTCAATTCAATTTTTATTCAGTAAACAATATAACATTGTGTGTGAAATAAATACAAAATGCATATATGGCTAAAAAAACACATCACAATTAAAATTATTAATGACAAACAAAACCAAAAAAAATAATGAAAACAAAATCTAGTAAAAATATATTTTGTTGATCTCAATAAAAACTTTAAACGAAAGTTGGTTTAAACGAGATACATTAGCAGTTTTTGAGATATAACGACCGCAAATATAACTTCGTTTTTCATACAAACACTATGAAAAACAAAGTTATTTTTTTAGTTGCGAAGAATCAGGGTTAAAGAATACTTTACTGTGTTACGGAACCCTACGAGTGCGAGTCCGACACTTGGCCTTTATTATTGCGTGAAATAATAACACATCCATCGATCCATCTATGCTCACCAATATAACTTAATATAAAAGCATCTAAATAGATGGCGCTGAATCATGTTGCATGTTCTCCTTGTAAATATTGCCTCAATGTATGAGATCCTGCATCGCACAAACGATATTTTCCGCGATGTTAGTACCAGATGCACAATTGCTTCGTTAGTAAATATCTTAAAGTCCAAAGAAATGTCTTAGGACTTTAAGATATTTAGGATTTAAAGATTTATAATAACTACGTTTTTAAAAACGGAACTCTTAATACAATAATTTTGCATTTATAATATGAGTAAGATTAATTAACAGTTTACCAACGTTACCTACAGTTACACTTCTTAAATTCTTAATGTCACGTAGAACAGCACAGTTTAGGTGGAAACGCACTAGAGCGGCGCAGCAGCGGAGCGGCGCGGCGCAGCGGCGTAGCGGCGCGGCCAGAAAAATATTCCTTCCCCTGTTTCCTAAGAAATAAGACGCACTACGCGGCGCGGCGCGGCGTAGTTGCCTCCTGGAGAATATTTTGCCGCATCGAACCGCGCCGCGCCGCTCCGCTGCTGCGCCGCTCTAGTGCGTTTCCACCTTTAGGCTAACTGCTGTTATGTATTAAAGGGGTATTCAATAATTAGGTACTACGTGTTTTCTATTAGGGATCGGCAACAGAACCCTTCTATAATCAAGTTAACTCATGTGAATGTATAGTGCCAGTCTAAAATGCCTAAACGGATAGACCAATTTCGATTTATAATGTAGCAAAAGTATATTTCGCGACTGGTTTCGTTACCCTCCCTAGACAAGGCAAGACGCTTGTTTCAATGTGACCACACGGAATCAGGGTCTTTAATTACGGGTAAGCGTGGCCCCTAATTAGATGCCCCATCTTCCTAAGTGTTATTACACTGCACTTATATAGGCGAACTGGATCCTCACTTGCACCCTAATTAGGGTTCCTTACTGCTTTACTCTTATTACACTGCGCTGATTAGTTAGGGACCCTGATTCAATGTGGTGTTATACCTTTTATGCGGATAACCGACTCTGAGGCACGAATATTTCGGATCGAATATTCGGATCATGATTATGTGCTGTGATCGGTATGCGTTTCTTTAAGTTGTGTTTCACTATTTCACTTTTTTTATATAAAAATTGTCTGAAGTACTAAAACACACAGTATGGTTACATGTATGGTTGGTTTTAACCTACTTTAATATATATATTTTTTAATATTCTGTCGTAAACGATGGGATGACAGCTGAATGGTTCATTACTTTTGTTTTTTTTCTAATTCAAGGCGTTAAAATTCTGCTTTTGCTATGTTTACTTGATGATTTATGATTTTGACGTGTATATGTGCGCATATTAATACTGCCTACATACTGAATAAATGCTTTGATTCTTGATTCTTTGAGTAACCTCCGACTTAGTTTACGCGTCACTGTCTCAGCATTATCCTAGACACATTAAATAATATCGTTTAAAAACTAAAAAACAACCGACTTCAATGCCGCGCTATACATTTTCAGTACCAATTTTGAGATGTTTATCTCAATATCTCTGGAGATACTTATCATACCTCGATAAAATTACCATGGTACCACACTTGGGATATCTCCTTTCGAACAAAAAAAGAATAATCGAAATCGGTTCATAAACGACGAAGTTATCCGCGAACAAACATAAAAAAAAAAAAAAAAAAAAAAAAAAATATATATATATACCGTCGAATTGAGAAACCTCCTCCATTTTTTGAAGTCGGTTAAAAATCAAATATCTCACTTTTCCTGTTATTTACCAGCAAAGTTTGTAAGTTTTAAACTAATCACCATCATATTCCCACACCTATTCCTACTGTATTGGTATTGGGATCAAATCAACTCTTCAAACCGAAACAACGACCGGTCTCTTACAATCTGCTAATCACTCCAATCTTGCCAGTTGGATGCGACTCTGCTTCCTGACGGATCCCCGAGGCAAGGTACCAGTCAAGGTGGTAGCTCGAACCTTTGCGTCAGGCAAGACTGAGAAGCTGGTGTACCAGTGCTTGTCAGAACTGGGTCTACCTTCAGGCAAGAATGAAGCGATGGAGAAAGACGCCTTCACCTTCGAGAAGTTCTACGCGTTGTACCATAAGATCTGTCCGAGGAATGATATTGAAGAACTGTTCCGGTCTATGTAAGTATGGATGTTGGATTTATATGTACATTTTAATAAGTAGTAATGTTAATAATTAACATAGTTTAAAAACTAAAACAACCGACTTCCATGCCCCGCAAGTCAGTTCCAGTAGCAAGTTTGAGACGCTTATCGCCATACTTCTGTAAATACTTATCAGATCTCGATTATATTAAAATGGGACCACTTCGTAAATGTACCCTACCGATTAAAAATAGAATCATTCGAATCGGTTCACAATTGACGGAGTAATCGCGTAACATACATACGAAAAAAAAAAACATCAGACGAATTGAGAACCTCCTCCTTTTTGGAAGTTGGTTGAAAAGAAATACAAATACAAAATACGTCGGTTGTTTTAGTTTTTAAACTAAAACCCGACTATTGATAATACGCTCTAATTTTAGAAATTATCGGGTGCATGCTTCCCTTTTTAGTCGGGTAAAATACAACTACGCAGTAATTCCTAGTGAGGTGAGGTGAGGTGAGGATCTAATGATTTTTTTAATGATATAAGGTAACAGGACAAGCACAACGCTCGCCTGATGGTAAACGATGACGTATACTTATTTTAGTATACTCAAAGGCTATTCTGGATAGCCAACATTTTGCATGTCACTGCTCTGCGCCTCTTAAGATGTTAAGTCTCCCATGCCCTGTAATTTCACTGGACACTTTGCCATTCAAACCGAAAAACATTTCTATTTCGCGGCTGAATTATTTGGCAAAGAGGTGGTACCACCCCAGGCGGACTAGCAGAAGTCCTACCTAATAGACTACAAAAAAAAATGTGATGTGTAGTATTTATTTACATATTGTATATACACCAATGTAACATTAAAACTTAAAAAATTAAAACTACCTTACTATAAACAATTATAATTAAATCTAAAGAAAAAATTAACCTAAACAAAAACAATAAAAATGTTGTCTACCAGACCACGACCTAATATAAAGATAAGACAGAAAAATAAAGAAATGTATGAAACCGCAAAATAACCGATGGAACCGGAAGTAAGGTTTATGAACGTATGGCGTGGAATCGAAAACTGGACATAGAAAACATATTGTTTGGCATACAGAATACCATTTTTCAATAATGTGCCGTGGCGCGTTTGAGGAACACGTTTACGTTTAGAGCACGCTACAACATTACACAACAACATTACGTTTTTGGCAAGTTATCTTATTGGTCATACTGAATAAGGGCCCAGTAGGTAAAGTTCCCAAAATGCTGGCTGTATTCCCTCGTTGAATGGTGTTGCTCAGTCTCTGGCCATGTGAACACTTGGTACGACCTCACCGCGGCGTCCTGCGTGCGCTATCTAGGCGGCGATCAGATAGCGCAGTAGTATTTGTACCGACTGGTTCACACCGACCGCGATCCACGGCGATCAGAATAAGATTGAAAATCAGATCGCAAACGCGGACGCAGACGCCGCGTTGTGGTCGTACCTTTACATTTATCTGAACATTGTTTGCAGCACGCAAGGTAAATCCGACCGTATCAACCTGGAGCAGTTCGTGAACTTCCTCAATGAGAAGCAGCGCGACCCTCGGCTGAACGAGATCCTCTACCCGCTGTACGATGAGAAGAGAGCCCTGGAGATCATCACCACCTACGAACTGAGCGAGGAGGCCAAGACTGACAGTATGTTCTACCGATTATTAATGTTATATACCGGCTGTAATTCACGTACCTTTAGTCGAATTTTCTCGACCTAGGTTTCGAGCGAATTCGTCGTTCTGCTAGGTCCATAACCTCAACAGAAAACGCGTCGGTTATTCAGTACAGACTAACTTTATTCCGACTTTGATACACTACCTAACTTATTATTACAGGCATTTAATTAGGGTAAGGAAAGGTATATTGGTGATACAAGTAATTTGGTGATGTTTTTTAAACAGACTACTAGACGTGTGTAACTCAGATCAGAGCCGGTTCAAATATTCAGATCACAGAGACTTGAATCACTGAGCTGCAGCTCAAATGCAAACTAAACGGCTCACGGCTCACACTCACAGTCACGGCTCGCAACGTAATAGCTCAGACAGAACACTAAATTCTCGAGTTTCGGGGAGCGCAATAGTAAACTGTGTTAAGTTGTCAATAGGGTATTTTACTCTTAATAAGAAAAAATCTAAAAATATATTATTGAGATAGCTTAGGCAAACAGCAGTAAAAATCTTTAGTTATATTTTAGTTCATAAAACAACAAACTAAATTTCAAAATTGAATACCAAAGTTACAGCTTTTTAAAACTGTTTCATAACACCATTAAATAGTAACGTAACTACATTTAACAGTATGTGAACGCAGCTCGCTTGAGCCTGCACTCGAGTCATATGTTACTCTTTGACTCGAGTCACGAGTCGCGACTCACGCGACCACGCGTGAGTATAACTACGAATTGAGCTGACCTGTGAGCCGGCTCGCAGCTCCGGTTCAAGTGCGTGAGCTGTGATCTGATCTGCGGTTCAAGCATACATATAGTTACCCATGGCTACAGACTACCACACAGTTCCCTATGCAAGCACATTCATGAGACAGCGCTAGTGAGTTGTAACGAGTGTGAGGAGGACAAATATATCACGTGCTAGCAGAGCGCGCTCCTGCGTTTAGTAAACAAACAGTTTTGACAGTTGTGTGTCGTTGTCTATTTCGTCCATAGACGCAATATAAAAGGATGGTGCACTGTAGATGTTTAGAAAAAATCAATTTAATCCGTATGCTGTTACCATAAGGTTGTAATTGTATTTTAGAACAAAACGGCCTCGTTAGAAAAGCGTCGTTGTCTAACAACCTGCTAGTGCTGTATATGTTCTATAATATATGTATAGTATATATATATCTATATATATATATATATATATATATATAAGTCGTCCATACAAAAGAAAGGGACAAAGTTCGTTCTAGATCGGTCTCATCAGGGCCGCAGTCAATTTATATTACGTCTATGGTTTCGTCAGCTTATGTTAGTTACTGAATGATAATTTAGTTTTCCATTTTTTAAATCGGTTCAGTAGTTTTTGAGTTAAATCGTAACAAACAAACAAACAAAAAAAAATCTTTCCTCTTTATAATATTAGTTTAGCTACCTGTGTACAATTTTTTTTAGAATGACTGATTATAAAACACTAAATTAAATATCATCTTCCAGAATGCCTGACCAAAGACGGTCTGATCCGCTACCTGATGTCAGACGAGAATGCCCCAGTATTCCTTGACCGACTGGAGTTCTACATGGACATGGATCAGCCACTGGCTCACTACTACATCAACTCGTCCCACAACACCTACCTTTCGGGCAGACAGTTCGGCGGGAAGAGTTCTGTGGAGATGTACCGACAGGTGCTGCTGGCTGGATGCAGGTCAGTTCTGTAAAGATCAACCACTGGCTCAACCACTACACCAACTCAGAAAAAGAAACTCCTACAAAAATAAAGTAGTTACAAAGCTTTTTAGGGTTCCGTAGTCCTGACAAGGAACCCTTATAGTTTCGTCATGTCCGTCTGTCTGTCTGTCTGTCTGTTTGAGGTTTTGCTAAGAGACCGTTAATACTAGAAAGCTGTAATTTTGTGGGAATATGTATATAAATAGTGCCGCCAAAGTGCTGAAATAATTTTTTTTTAAATATTTTTTTTAGGGTACCTCCCCTATATGAGAAGTGGGGATGAATTTTTTTTTCATCGTCTACTCCATCGTGTGGTATTATAATAAAAAAATTTGGGTTATAAAAATATAAAACGTTACTGGTTGTAACATGAAGGTTATAGAGTATAAAAAGCTAAAAATTAATGTTAGGTAGACAGTATTTATGAATATCGAGCGCCCTTGTTCTACCAAGATCTAAAACTTACCAGGATAAATCAGCGGTGTCATTGAGACTTTTAATCTCGGACCGGGGGACAGGCAAATGATAACACGGTTTGGGATTGTATGACAAATTTTAATACTTCAAAACGTCCCTTACCTCCAGAATGAGATACACATTATTTAGTTAAAGCCGGAATACTATGTCTAAACATTTGACTATAAATACCATTCGGTTTTCGTTACTTTTTAGGTTAATTTATTTTACATTTTACTACTGAAATTTGGTTATTGTCTTTCTTGCATCTTGCGAATATGAAATTAAAGTTTTTAAGGGTAATAAAAAGAGTTATAATGAAATTGGCTTAGCTGCAGCGTCCGGGGGCGTCTGAGCACTCCACTCTAAACAGACGTCATTCATCGTCGCACCAACAGCTCAAAACTACGACGACATCCAAACGGTGTGCGTCGCACGAACACCTCAAACTAACGACGTCTTCCAGCGTCGAACCAACAGTTGGCGACACCCATAGTCGTCCAAACAGCTCAAACAGCGCCAAATGGCTGTAACCAAAAATCCGATTGTAATTTGTCGCCATGAAGGATGACGCGAAACATTTTAGGTTATCAAAAATTGACTCACCGCAAAATCACGACGTTATCATATGGCACTACGCCATAAGCACGCCGAGTACCATCGCCAAGGCGATTTGGAATACGGATTCACTTTATTAAATCCGATTTATTAAAATTAACAAAAAATGAGCCCTTTGTATGCCTAGGGGCAAGAAAAAGTGACGTCTCCGATCGAGAATTGACAGATGTCAAAGTCATTTTTTTTTTGAAAGATTGTCTATAGGATATTGAATGATCCACAGACCAAGTAATAACTCGATTATTTAAAATCGACTAAAAATTGCTAAATACGAAAATGTTCTAAATTATTTAAAACCAAAAGGTAATTTTGTCAGTCTTAGAAGCTGAAATGTGCTTCCAAACGAAAAATATGTAACGAGTCGAAATACCTCGTTACAGTATATCGTTGAATAGGTCTTTTAAAATGACTTAAAGGTTGCTACTACTATTTTTCGATTGAATGCTCCATTTACGAAATATTAAACTTTAAAGTGCAAGTTTTTGTTCCAGTAGGGCGTCCCCCCCCCCCTCCCCTCTAAAAGCTAAACTGCTGGCTTGGAAAAAATCGCGATAATAGTGCATTTCATGAACTTTAAAGGAAAATTATAGCGGTTAAGATAACTTTATTAGTTTAGCAGTAATAGTCGTTGAACTTGGGTGTTGGATAATTTTGTACCAAATACAAAATCCTTAGAATAAATCCTTTAAAGTGACAAAGACGGAGTACCTAGTTGCTTGTTTATAACGGGTAAAGACTTGCATTGAATAACAGGCTACTACGGAACCCTACACTGCGCGTGCATAGAAAAGATAATAATACTACGTATAGAACGGACACTCTGTTCCCCCCACCAATTCCGGGCTTCCTCACCCCGCCACCGACTTGGAGCTGTCGAGGAGCTGCGCTGAGCAAGGACGCAACACGCGTACGACTATAGAATAATTACTACTCACGGAGAGAAGAACTCAACTTCATACATTTATGTTGGGACCAGTAGACACTGGAGGTTCAAATTTACGTAGGTTCTTATTACGTAGGTATATAATAAACACTTAATTATATTAGTATACCTACCTACATATTCGTATTTTAGAATTCATTTTCATAAATGAAACAACGATATATATATATATATATATATATATATATACTCGTGCGTAAATAACGCTTAATTTGTAAAATATTTAAAAAAACTTTCACGTTTAAACATTTGTATAACACAGCAATTGGGAACTTGATGTAGGTACGTAGTATTTATATTCTCTTTACTTGATGTCGCTCTAACGTGCGAGCAAGACACACGACATTGTTTCGTACAGCTCTGGCTGGCCGCCCGACACAGAATAAAAAATAGTTACTGTGGTGCAGTTTGTTCTATGCAAGTCGACTGGACCTGGAGATGATGGTTTACGAAATAGCGACTAATATTTTTAGTATTAAAAGCTTTTTGGGTAAGTGTACTATAAATATTCATACGGTCAGTACGTAGTACGTATGTACGAAGTAACTATTATATAATCTGTGATACGGTGTGATTACGGGCGACAACCTTAAGCCGGCGCCAGACATAGCTCAAACATTTGGGCACTTATTTGAACACACATTTGAGCACATGTGAAGCACGGGTATTTGAGTATTTGTTCAAAGTTTGCTCAAAGTTTGAACAAAGTTTGGCACTTTGCCATTTGGTGTCGGTTTTTCGAGCGCACATCAAAGCGTTCAAAGTTCGAAACTGCAAAAAGTGTTGTTTGCAAAGTATGTGTGGCAGGTACCGCAAATAAGTGCTCAAATATGTGACAAAGTATGTGGCAAAGTCTTTGTCAAACATTTGTTTGTGTCTGGCGCCGGCTTTAGACATCACGCACACAAATGCACGTATAGAAAAACGACCCGTGTGTAGTGTCTGTGTCGGTGTCACAGTGTCGGTCGTTAAAACGCTAGTTTGTATGGAGATTTAGCGAGTGTCCGGGGTGTGGCGCGTGGCCCGACACGCACTTGGCCGGTTATTTTTATATCATATAGGCTAGCGTTTGACTACTATCTCACCTGTTGGTAAATGATAATGCGGTCGAGGATGGTAGCACGCTAGGCCTAGAATGGAAACTGGCTCTTAAGGATAGCTGCCGGAACACATTAGATGTTTAGCGACAGATTTTCCAACTGAGGCTGGCCAGGAGGACACTAGGCAGTGTCCTACCGCCCTGAGGGGGTTGGGGGTTTCTTAACGATGTTTTACCTTCACCGGAGGGCCACTCACTGTGAGCTACAAATAAAATAAACTGGCCAAGTGCAAGTCGGACTCGCACTCGTAGGGTTCCGTAACACAGTAGAGTATTCTATAACTTTGATTTTTCGCAACTACAAAAATAACTTTGTTTTTCATAGTGTTGGTATGAAAAACAAAGTTATACTTGCGGTCGCTGTATCTCAACAACTGCTGACTGTATCTCGTTCAAACCAATTTTCGTTGAAAGTTTTTATTGAGATCTACAGAATATATTTGTTCTAGATTTTTCACTCCCTTACTTTAGAAGTTAGAGGGGGGGACACACATTTTACCACTTTAGACGCGCCTATCTTTGAAATGAATGGCTTTGAGAAAAAATGATTTTAGAAACCTCAATTTTTATTTTTAAAGACCTATCCATAGATACCCACCCCACACGTATAGGTTTGACGAAAAAAATTTTTTTGTTCCAGTTCCATATATCGTATACCCCCCCTTAAACTTTTATATTTTGTATTTTTGTATAAAAATCGGAAAGCGGTTTACAGAATATACTACCTACCAAGTTTCAATTCTGTAGTCTTAATAGTTTCGGAATAAAATGGCTGTGACATACGGACGGACAGACAGACAGACAGACAGACAGACAGACAGACAGACAGACAGACAGACAGACAGACAGACAGACAGACAGACAGACAGACATGGCGAATCTATAAGGGTTCCGTTTTTTGCCATTCGGCTACGGAACCCTAAAAACAACGGGTTGCACTCCGGGAGTGCCGGCAGAAGTGAAAACTTGAACACGTCATTTTTAATATTTTGGAATGACACATCGCGCAAGCGCCCTGCGCTCCGTCTTACGAATTTTCGATCAGGACGTGACCTGACAAGAGTTTAACACTTTTTACTCATCCCAAGAAAAGTTGAACTTAGCTAAAGAAGATTTCACATCAAAAAAATGTTGCATGTGTAAAATTTCATCCTTTTCTATGATCCTATCCGACAAAGATATTAATTCACTACTTACCCCATTCCAGATGCGTAGAACTAGACTGCTGGGATGGCAAAGGTGAAGACGAAGAGCCCATCATCACTCACGGCATGGCGATGTGCACCGACATCTTGTTCAAAGATGTCATCTACGCCCTCAGAGACACGGCCTTCGTGACGTCAGACTATCCCGTCATCTTGTCCTTCGAGAACCATTGCTGCAAGGCGCAGCAGTATAAGCTGGCCAAGTACTGTGATGAGATCCTGGGAGATTTGCTGCTGAAGGAACCTTTGTCTGAACATCCGGTAAGCTGCTTTTGCAAGAAAACCTATTCTTAAATAGCGGACAATGTGGTGGCAAAGCTACAGATAGAGAGAGCTATCTATCTCTAAGATTGAATTAGGTTTTATATTAAAGCTTTAACAATGTTCTTTTTTTTCTGACAAGTTTGTATTTGACCACTATCTCGCCTGATGATAAGCGATGATGTGGCCGAGGATGGTTAACACGCCAGGCCATTGAGCCATTGTAGGGCTCAAATATGACTCAAATCCTACAGGATTTCTCTTAGTTATTTTGACAATATATTCACGATTATATTCACGTCAGGTAGTCATACTTAAGAACCGAGAAACACATACATACACACAGATATTCGGATGTCTATACAAAAGCAATTTGGGACAACAAGGTACTCTGCCGGATATTGTCACTTTATCATCATATTTCGTTATTGAGTAACTATCTTATTATTGAATTGACTGTGTGCTAGTTGTCTCAAATGAAAGGACTGTTTGTCTTTAAATACAACTTTAGCAACATACTGAATGATATTATCTTACAATACCTAGTACTCGCAACCTCTTTGGTTAAATACATAAAACATGGAGAAAATCTGCCGCTATAATCTTACGGTGTTCTGGCAGCACACAGCCCTTGAAAAGTGAAGCGACAACATACGCAAAGCGGTGGGCAGAGACTGGTAAAGAAGAGAGCCGAAGATCGGGCTCAGTCCAGCAGTGGACTGACACCGGCTTTTTTTTTAAAGATTACTCGCAATGTGGGTTGCACATTACAAGTATTCTTGTTAACCCCTCCAACTAAGCTAAATATGCTTGTGTCTGGAGTGGGTTCACGTAAATAGTGCAATGGGTGTGGTGGGGATCGAAGTCACGACCTCTATCGCCAGTCCGACACCCTATCCATTGGGCTATTGCCGCCTTATAAATTATGATGGTGATGATGATACTTTCGCAAATAGGAATAAACTAATCGGGGAAATGCATTCCCTGGTCAAATCCAGTAAGTTTAGTTAGGTGACGGGCCGCACCATGTACAACAAGCTTCCTAATGACAATTAAAGCAAGGCTTGTCGAATAAACGTTCTATGATTGTGACAAGTTTCTGAAACTTTACTTAAGTTCCTAATGTAAAATATTTTAAATGTCAATTTACTTAGCTTTATTACAACTTTTTGAATTAATTTACTTAATTTTTTGATTTATGTTTTTATAATCTTAGTACGAAATTGTTAAAAACAATCCAAAATTTCATCGTACCGACGGGACTCGCACCGGCACCCCCCCGGATAACACGTCCAGGTGCTCTGCCAATTAAGCCACGGTCTGATCCGTCGATTTTTTAACCCAATTATGCATTGGTGGCGCCATCTATGATTACTTATTTCGAAAGTTAATCATACGGAAGAATGATATAATGATGCTAATTGTTATAAAGAGGTAATACCAAATTTCTGTAGTGGTATGACTTCTGCTACTCCGCATGGGGCGGTAAAACCACTTTGCCAAATAATTTTTAGCCGTGTAATAGGAATGTATTTCGATTGAAATGGCAAGGTGTTCAGTGAAATTACAGGGCACGTGAGACTCAACACATCGCAAAATTCTGGCAGTCCAGAATTTTGCATGCCGATGTATCTGTTACAAGTAGACGTCATCGTTTACCATCAGGCGAGCGTCGTGCATGTCCTGTTACCTTTTACCATAAAAAAAATCTCACATTTTATTCTGATGAAACGTCTTTTAAGCGTCTAATCAAACGTTTACAATACGCCGAATTGGAAAGGTTGGGGCACAAATACAAACGGCGGGCGCCTCTCACACCTTGGGTCCTCGGACGACATCGCTATGACGGCTGAAACCTTGCAACACATGCCGAACACCCCCGCCGACCCCCGCACACATCGGTCTCAGGATGAACTTGGATAAGACCAAGGTCATGTTTAACGAACGAACATTATCCTAGAACCGATTGCCCTAAACGGAGTTCCTCTAGAAGCTGTTCACAAATACGTTTAGCTTAGGCAAATCTTACAATTGGGTAGAACTGACTGATTCACCAATTCAGACTCGCTCAGCGAGTCACGGAGAGAGCCATGCTCGGAGTCAGAACCAAAATTATCAACACAGCTCAAAGGACCAGCAAGCCAAAGCGGCAGCGGGCCGGCCACATCCATCGCAGAACCGATAACCGTTGGGGTAGACTTGTTTCAGAGCGGAGACCACGGCTCGGCAAACGCAGCGCAAGGCGCCCTCCAGCCAGATACAAGCTGGCTGGCAGCGGCTGGAAACAAACAGCTGAAATTGAGCTCAGTGGCGTGCCATAGTTGAGGCCTATGTCCAGCAGTGGACGAAGATTTACAAATCTGACAGCTCCGAGATGGTCGACTATTATCCGTAAAGCATTGACACTTGTTGGACTTAGTAGTGTTTGAACTCTGATGAGGACGCTTCTTTCGTATCGCTTCGATCGTATTTCGTAAATAAATAATAGAAATCTGGAACAGTAATTGCTTTGTTACCCCCGACGCAAAAACAAGGAGTGCTACAAGTCCGACGGATCCTGGATCTGTGAATCTGTGCATCCGTGAATCTATCAACCCGCCCATAGACGTGCAGGTCCGCGTTGAAGTGTCTAATTTTGCGTTCCTGATTGGGATAGGAATCGCAATGAGGTACTGGGAACTGGCACTGGATCAGTTTGTTGTGTAGCGGCAGTTCCAAGCATATCAGGTGCTGAACAAGCTGATGAGGCAGTCGTATCGATTAGATTTTGTTCCAATCCCACTTCTGATGACGGGGGAGGTACCCCACGATCGCTTTTATGAAGTGTGACGCCAGCAGTGCTGACGTCACCATCTTCGTCGTCATCATGGTAACGATCACCCGCAGTGGGAGACTTCAAATAAAAGTCTTCTGTTCAATAATCACGTAACTTTATGTGGTTACAACATAAATGTTACAAGTACACAGCTTTGAGTATTCACCCAGAACACAGCAATGTCGGGAGCTCCGTACCGCTCGACGCAGTATATATTATGCTCGATCTCGAGCAAGTACGAACGTGTGTACCATGCAAGTCTCAAGACAAATGCTCGAAGCCAACCAAAATGTTCGATTCGAACAAGATTCAAACGTCCATAATTCTTGCTCGATGTTCGATGCAAACATGTTTGTACATGTAGCCGCGAAGTCGAGCATGTTAGTCGTGATTGATATTTTTGTGAAGAGGGTGCGAGTTGTCGGACTTTCGTTCATTTTCTCGGGATTTTGTGGAACAATTTATAAATATGTATCAGGAGGAAGCGTTCCCTGACAGTAAATGTAGCAGGCGATGCCCACCAAACACAACAACGAATCGTCCATTGCTCGAAGAGTTTCAACGCGCATTAAACTTGTTCTTCGAGCAAGCTTTTACGTGAAGACGTAGGGTTGAGCATGTTTGTAGATAGTCATGCTCGGATGAAACATGCTCATCGCGCATGTACGTACATGTGTACCCACCATTTGGCTCGACGGTCCGAGCCCGAATGAGCAAAAGAGAATATAAATACTAAGTGAATGAGTTGTGGAGCGTCGGGCGGCCGTATTTATGCCAACTTCAGCTCGTTGAGTTTACGTTTAAAATGTTTGTACGCTTAGAATGTTTCTATGAGCCTAAAGCTTAATTACAAATCATAAATGAAGTGATTTTGGTAATAAATAATGAAGTAAGTAAATTAAATATTTTAACAATCTCAAATGAATTCAATCAACATAAAGTGTTCGAATAGACATTCAAATGCATTAATCGAGCTCTTAATAATGAATTATTATTTATTGGGAGTTAAATATCGTCTTCGCGCTGATATATATCTTTATATATAGATCTTTTAAACTACGCGATAGATTTTAATACCGTTTTCAGCAAAATAGATAGAGTGATTTAAGACGAAGGTTTATGTCTGTAGTCTGTGTTACAGTTTTAGAAGTAGTTTATGTTGTATTTATAGTTTTAAATTAATTTCACCCAATAATGTTGATGGTTATAAGTTTGTAGAGATATAATAATTAATGTTGTGAACGCGGGGAAAGCCGTGGGTCACAGCTAGTAAATAATCAATAATATACATTTTCCAGTTGGAACCAGGCGCGCCACTCCCGCCGCCATCAGCTCTGAAGCGTAAGATCCTGATAAAGAACAAGCGGCTGAAGCCGGAGGTGGAGCGGCAAGAGTTGGAGCTGTTCCGACAAGGGCAGTTCGTCATTGAAGACGAGGAAAAGGAAGACGCTTCCGCTGTCGCTATAACAGATAAGAAGGTAGGGTTTAACAAGTTTCCAGGCAGGGGTTTAACAAGTTTCCAGGCAGGGGTTTAACAAGTTTCAAGGCAGGGGTTTAACAAGTAACAAGACTTCTATATTCATATAGCTACCCAACAAAAGCAAAATATTTTGCACGGGAATTCCTTATACAACTTCTCACGAAAGGGATTCAAATCGCACGTATTAAGGTACAGCCACACCGCAGCGATCTGCGGTGGCGGTCGCAGTGGCGATCGCGCGTTCAATCGCTGTCTGATCGCATTTGGTTTGAACCAATCGCCTTCGCAGTAACCGATCATCATCAGCCATCGCAGATCGTAGTGGTGTGGCCGTGCCTTATTACACGCAATGTATCTTTTTCCTGAGAAGTTATAAACGGAACTCCTGTGCAAAATATCTTGCTATTAAGTCTATTCAAAGCACTTTAATTCCTCGAGTCCCATAATAAGTGTTATTATGGGACAGTGTCCGTTACTATCCCCCACCCAGCGTGGGCCTTCCACAATTTCGTGTACGCCAGAATTATCCGGTCTTAAAAAGTGGGCATAGATTATGAAAATATAAAAATATACGCATTATCATCATCATTATCAGTCCTGGACGTAGGTTCCTAGCCTGGCTCTCGGCTCTTTGTTTCTAGTCTATTTGAATAAACGCACATTTGGATCAAAGCCTCGACGGTAATAATTCATTCTGTAAACTTTCTAACGTTCTTAATACCTCTTTGTTCTCACAGCCAGAAGAAATAGTAGCAGAAGCAGCATCAGCGAGCGACGACGCACCCCCACCCGTGGCCTACACCGGGTCCACCACCAACGTGCATCCCTGGCTCTCTTCCATGGTCAACTACGCACAGCCCATCAAGTTCCAGGGGTTCGAGGAGGCTGACAGTAAGTAGCCAAACATACACACACGTATTTTTGACTTATTAACGTCGTATAAATAATTAATAAATATAAAGTTTATTTTCTCTCACAAAAGGTTCTTAAATTGTATTACAGAACTTACAAACAAGCTTAAGAATATCCAACCTATCTTTATGAAAGACTGGTGCCTGAAATAGGTTTAAAAAAACCTATAGTACCAGCATAAATGGATGAACACCAGCTTCACGCACGAAAATTTGTCACGTTCCGCGTGCGAGCGAGAGCGTGGAATAAGCGATAGAGAGGCACAATCGTATGACGTTAGATTCACTTAAAATTATCGTCCATAAACCGACTTTACAGGCAACCAATTTTTTTATTATCAATTAAGTTTGTCTTTAAATCATATAGAACGAGTCGTAATCATCGTGTTCCAATCAGTGGTACGTGTACCCCTGTGGCCCGTTAAGTGGTTGAGGGCCGATAGTGTAGTGAGAGAATGGTCGGCTTTGACTCCAGTGATACCGAGTGCAATACCCGCCGTGCACCAATGGATTTAGTATCGAAAAATGTATGTGCGCTTTTCACCGTGGCCTTTTGGTGAAGGAAAAACATCGTTAAGATACCCCTAACCCCCGCATGGTGGTAAGACACTACCTAGTGTCCGCCTGGCTAGCTACCACCCTCAATTTATAAAATCTGTCGCCAAACATGTAATGTGTTCCGGCAGCTATCCTTGAGAGCCAGTGCCCATTCCAGGCCTAGCGTGCTACCATCCTCGACCTCATCACCACTTGCCAACAGGTGAGATAGTGGTCAAACGCTAGCTTTTCTAACTTGAGGGTGGTAGCTGGCCAGGTGGACATTAAATAGTGTCCTACCACCATGCGTGGGCTGGGAATTTCTTAACGATGTTTTTCCTTCACCGGAGGGCCACTATGAAAAGCGCACATACATTTATGATACCAATCACCAATCACGTCTCACTGTAACCATGAATGTCGCAGAGAAGAACATCTACCACAACATGTCCTCGTTCGCGGAGACGACGGGCATGAACTACCTGAAGCAGCAGGCCATAGACTTCGTCAACTACAACAAGCGACAGATGTCCAGGATATACCCCAAGGGCACCAGGGCTGATTCTTCCAATTACATGCCTCAGGTAACTTAAACATACCACCAATGCATAATTGGGTTAAAAAAAATGCAATCCACTAATTTCGTCGTAACGATACTTCGCACCGTGGCTTAATTGGCAAAGCACCGGAACATGTTATTCCGGAGGTTGCGGGTTCAAGTCCCGTTGGTACGATGAAATTTTGGATTGTGTTTAACAATTTACAAAAATATAAAGTGTGAAACACTTCAAAGAAACATAATATTTGATTTACGCAGTGCAACATCTCTCGTCGGATTTGAAAACTGTAATGTATTCTTCCGAATGATTAACTTACGTAATAAGTAGTCATAGATGGCGCCACCAATGCATAATTGGGTTAACAAAAATGCAATCCACTAATTTCGTCGTAACGATACTTCGCACCGTGGCTTAATTGGCAAAGCACCGGAACATGTTATTCCGGAGGTTGCGGGTTCAAGTCCCGTCGGTACGATGAAATTTTGGATTGTGTTTAACAATTTACAAAAATATAAAGTGTGAAACACTTCAAAGAAACATAATATTTAACTTAAACATAGTTAGAGACATTGCGTCTAATGCTAATCAAATGCCCTATTTAAAATGGAAAGATTTGATTTAGGTTTGTTTGTTCAAAAACAACTGAACCGATTTCAAAAGTGGTCTCCACTCTAGAACACGTCTACCCCAACGGTCATCGGTTCTACAACAGATGTATCCAGCCCACTGCCATTTCAGGTTGCCAATCCTTTGAGTGATGTCGATAACTTTGCTTCTCTGACGGATGACTTACATCGAATTCAATCTTTCAGAAATACAATGATTATGATAATTTAAAAACTAAAACAACCGACTTCCATGCCCCACGAGTCAATTTCAGTAGGAAGTTTGAGACGTTTATCGTCATATCTCTGGAGATACTTATCAGATCTCAATAAAATTACAATGGGACCACCTCGACCCTACCGATTACAAAAATAATCATTTGAATCGGTTCACAATTGACGGAGTAATCACGTAACATACACACAAAAAAAAAGAAAAAAAAACATACAGACGAATTGAGAACCTCCTTCTTTTAGGAAGTCGGTTGATAATACTCCAATATAGTTTTAAAATAAAGGTAAAAGTTCCTACTATTCATGAGCAATAGAGTAAATGTCGAATTTTGAAACAGAACTGTAAATATAAGCGACGAATCTATTTTACTGACTGTATCTTCTAGGTCGAATGCTGTATAAATCAACCTAATTAAGGCCAACGAAAGCGACTGATATTAATCCTTATTTCTATTGTTCCCCAGGTGTTCTGGAACGCAGGATGTCAGATGGTGTCCCTGAACTTCCAAACGTCGGACCTGCCCATGCAGCTGAACCAGGGCAAGTTTGAATACAACGGTAACTGCGGGTACCTCCTGAAACCTGACTTCATGCGACGCGCTGACCGCAGCTTCGATCCCTTCGCCGACGCGCCGGTAGATGGCGTTATTGCAGCTCAGTGTTCCGTACAGGTAAATACAATCACGTACAACTAACAGACGTAGGATTCACTGACGTAGTGAATCCTACGTCGGTACCGTACAACTATTGGAGCCGATCGGAACATCGATGCTATCGCATTTCGGGTTATAAATAAATCATCATTATCAGCCTACATCAGTCCACTGCTGGACATAGGCCTCTGCCAATGTTAGTAGGGTAGCAGGCAGTGACTGGAGAAGAAGAGCTGAAGGCAGAGCTTCTTTGCTTATAAATATTATTAGTGTTACTTATTGCTATCAGGTCTGTTAGGTTTAAAAGGTAAAATGCAATCCACTAATTTCGTCATATCGATAGTATCGCACTGTGGCTTAATTGTTCACAGCACCTGGACGTGTTATCCGGGGGGTGCGGGTTCGAGTCCCGTCGGTACGATGACATTTTGGATTGTGTGTACTAATTTACAAAAAATATGAAGTGTGTAATACTTCAAGAAACATAATACAGTGTTAATTGTTTTTTTTACACAAGATAGGAAGCGGTTGACTACTATCACACCTTCAAGTTTGTTACCAGGGATTTGATAAGAAAAATCTAATCGGCAGCAGTCTTGTAAGGCATATATCTAAAAATCATCATCATCGTATCAGTCCACTGCTGGACGTAGGCCTCTCCCAAGATGCGCCACTGAGCCCGATCTTCGGATCTTCTCTTCCAGTCTTTGCCCACCGCTTTACGTATGTCGTCGCTCTAAAAATATATAATCGCAATTAAAACAATTTCAAAACTGTGATGATCGTCTTATAAATTCCAATCAAGACAGGGCTAAAAAGACTAATAATGTGTAACCCACATTGCCAATAATAATTTAATAAAATAACAAAAAAAAATCCTTTCCTTCCTTCCTAATATCTTTCAGAAACATGTTATCTGCCACAGGTGATAGCCGGCCAGTTCTTATCAGACAAGAAGATCGGCACATACGTAGAAGTGGACATGTACGGTCTGCCGTCAGACACCATCAGGAAGGAGTTCCGGACCAGGATGGTGCCGGCTAACGGACTGAACCCGGTCTATAACGAGGAGCCCTTCTTGTTCAGAAAGGTGAGGACGTGAAGAAGATATGGTATATTAGCTGATACTTGCAGTGGGTGCCTGAAGACGGCTGTCGACGTAGAGGAAGGCCCAAAAAGCGGTGGCGAGACGATTTGGACTGTTTTCACAATGACTGGCCAGATGTTTCTGGCCAGTTAGATAGGGATAGGTGATAAAAATGGGGGAGACCTTTGCCCAGCAGTGGGATCAAATAGGTAAGTTAAAAAACATGTTCAATGGTTCACGTATACCAAGAATTTTATCACTGTAAAGCTCTGTCAATAAACATTTGTGTGACCTGAGTTAGCAGATAAACTAAGTTGGCTAAGTGCGAGTCGGACTCGCACACATAGGGTTCATTTATATATTATGTATATAGGGATTGAACAACATTTGTCAACGAATAAAGGCGGCTTGCAGTCTACGCCGTGTTCATTTCAAGAAATTTTTGTTGATTATCGTTTATGAACCGATTTTGAAGATTATTTTAAGGAGATATCCCAAGGGTGGTTGTTCCATTGTTATTTCATCGAAATCGTATCTCCAGAGATATGTCGATAAAAGTCTCAAACTTGCAACTGAAACTGACTCGCGCGGCATGGAAGTCGATTGTTTAAGTTTTTCAAACTATCTTTTTTCTCCCAGGTGGTGTTACCAGATCTAGCCGTCCTCCGTTTCGGCGTGTACGACGAGAACGGCAAGTTGCTCGGTCAGCGGATCCTGCCACTGGATGGTCTCCAGGCAGGCTACCGGCATATCTCCTTGCGGACGGAAGCCAACTTCCCCATGTCTCTGCCCATGCTGTTCTGTAACATCGAGCTGAAGATCTACGTGCCTGATGGGTTCGAAGGTTAGTCGAGGAATTTTCGCCCTATTTCTTCTTCCTTTCTTACTTATATACATAAAGTAACGCCTTTTTCCTGTCGGGGTAGGCAAAGACTACTGCTTTCCACATGCTACGATCCTGACATACCTCTTTCGCTTCAATCCATTTGAAATTGGATCACTGCAAAATCTTTATATATAAAAATGAATCCCAATTTCCCTTGGTCGCGTGTCGTGGTGGTGAACGTTGGTGAACGGCTGGACCGACTTCGCTTATTCTTTTTTTGTTGTGTTTTTTATCGTCAGGAGATGGTTCTTATGAAAAAAATTAATATAAATAAAAGTTGTTTTTAACGCAGGCGAAGCCGCGGGGCACAGCTAGTCTACAATAAAAACATTAGTAGTTCTAGATATTATACGCAAAACCAGGTCACGAGAAGGAAATATGGCCAAAACCGGAAGTATCGCGGCGCCGCCATCGCCAATATTTTTAGCCTTTTATCGATGTTATGATGCCAAAAGTGTCAAAGAGTGGTGTCAGAGAAATTTGCTCGAGGTAAAAGATTTCCATCAGATATCTTCTTTACATGCATTATAATCCTTGTAGCACTGTAACTTGTGCCGCTGTCGTCGTGTGTTTCTTTGCGATGGCGTACGAACTGCCGACCACATGCCGACCGGCAAGAAATTTAGTCTTACTATGAGACCTTTGTATTAATAATATGTAGAATAATAACGATTCTATTCTATATTACAGGG
The DNA here is from genome assembly GCA_954871355.1 of Cabera pusaria. Lineage (NCBI taxonomy): Eukaryota > Metazoa > Arthropoda > Insecta > Lepidoptera > Geometridae > Cabera > Cabera pusaria. The sequence goes on from OX940900.1 coordinate 24,355,125, forward strand.
TACTGTACCTTATTTTTGTCTTGTCCTTGACTTATCCTAGAGTGGAGACCGCGAATCGGCAAACGTAGCGTAGGACGTCCTGTGACCAGGTGTGTATCGATCGAAGTGTCGATATAAGCAAAGCTGTAGGTAAGTGACTGGAAAAGAAGAGCCGAAGATCGGGCTCAGTGGCGTATCTTGGAAGAGGCCTACGTCCAGCAGTGGAACGGATAACGGCTGATAATGATGATGATGTACCTGAATGTACCTAATATTTGTATATTTCTCACAGATTTCATGGCGGCTCTCTCCGACCCGCGCGCGTTCATGGGCGCCGCGAAAGAGAGGTCCGACAAGATGAACGAGATGGGGATAGAAGAGAGCGGACCTGAGAAGAAAGTGCAGATTGAAGAGAAAAAACCAGGTCAGTTAATAATAATAAAAAATCAGTAAACAAATCACATTAGTCCACTGTTGTATGAAGTAGAAGTAGAAGTAAAAGGCATTTATTTCGACAATATGAAACACTGTACACAACAACAATAGAAACAATACACTAGGTTAATATATAAGCTAATTAACAAAAATAAGATAAAATAATTACTAACACTAACAGAGTGTCAAAAATTGGTTATAAACAAAAAACATACAATAGATTTATTGAAAATAATAGAAGGAAATAAAAAAAAATTAAATCATTATTTATTGGAGCTTACTTTGCTGAAGTGTACAGTACTATAGCCGAAATAGGTTCAGGCATGTATGGACAAGGTAGGATTCTCTTAATGTATTCCATTTACCTCTGTCTCTAGCAAGTCTTCAGCTGTCACCAAGCTAAATATGCTTGTGTCTAGAGTGGGTTCACGTCAAAAGTGCAATGGGTGGGGGATCGAACTCACGACCTCTCAATCGCAATTAGAAATACAATTCAATTGATGAAGTAACGTTAAAACTGTAGACGCAATAGAACATGCCTGATGAAGATGACGGCATTGTCCATGACTTGGTCTGAACACACTAGATGTTTGGCGACAGATTTTTCAACCTGAGGCTGGTAGCTGGCCACACACTACAGTTTACAGCAAGGTCTGCTAAAAGAAGCTTGACCTGCTTGCCCAACATCTGTATCCTATCAAAAGCCTGTCAAGCCGGGAAGTTTCTTTTAACAAAGTTTTTGCTACCGGAGGGCGAAAACGCGCAAACAATTTTTCCTATAGAATAATTAATTGATGGACGGCGGAGTCACATGCTATTCAGACGACATATCTATTGTAGGTAAATAAATAAACACGACGTAAGCTACACACAATTGCTCAAGTCTGAACAAAATTGTAACAAAAACACTTTCCACAAAGCAGCCTTTCAGAAATCTGTTTAATATCAGAGTTGAATTAATAAGTTTAAGACTGGCCACGTCTGCAAATAGCTCGCCTCGGCGGTAACCGTTGTTTACACGCGCTGTCTGTTCTGGATGAGTATTTTTATATCCTGTGGTTCGGTGCAAGTCATGGGAGAATGGGTTTTATGTTTCTAGAACGAAAAGTCTTCTTTGTCCTATAATTTACCCTTTTTAACCGAGTTCACAAAATAGTGGAGGTTCTCTATTCGTCGGTTTTTTTTGTATTTATGTTCACCGATTACTCGAAGATGCCTGAACCGATTTGGAAAATTCTTTCTTTGTTTCAAAGGGTACCCTGCCCAAGTAGTCCCATTTAAATTTTATCAATATCAGCCGACCAGTTTTAATATATCAACATTTGTATTACGATGCATTTATATATCTCGATGACATGATACTGACTACTGGCATACTACTGGCTACTTTGACTAGCGCGACGTTTGAAGTCGGTTCTTTTAGTTTTTTAAACGATCTTAAATTATTTCTTAGTACTTATAGACAAAATATTTACTATGCGAAGAAAAACTTTGCTTAACTATTTGGCTTACGACACACCGCGGCGTCACGTTCGCGATCGGATTTTAGATACTTAATGGAACTGAAAACGGTTGATTTACGTTATTATTAGATCTAGACCGTTTTAGGGCCCCAGTGGTGTAGTGGGAGAATGGTTGGCCTTGACGCCAGAGGTACCTAACTCAATCCCCGCGGTGCAACAATGGATTTTTCTATCGAAAAATGTATGTGCGCTTTTCACAGTGGCCCTCCGGTGAAGGGAAACATCGTTAAGAACCTCCAACCACCGGAAGGTGTTAGGATACTATCTAGTGTCCGCCTGGCCAGCCACCCTTAAGTTAGAAAACCTGTCGCCAAAACATCTAATGTGTTCCGGTAGCTATCCTTGAGAACCAGTTCCCATTCTAGGCCTAGCGTGCTACCATCCTCGACCGCATCGTCACTTACCAATAGGTGAGATAGTGGTCAAACGCTAGCCTATATAATTTAAAAAAAAATTATACATAAGACCTTGTACTTACTTCTAAGTTTATGCAATAAAGAACATTCTTATTCTTGAAAGTTTTCTACGTCTAGTCCAGTATGGTTTTTGGTGATAATGGGATACATCGACAGATATCGGGAACATCATTTTAACAAGCAGATAAAGGTACTCATAATTAAGATAGTTTAAAAACTAAAACAACCGACTTCAATGCCCCGCGAGTCAATTTCAGTAGTAAGTTTGAGACGTTTATCGTCATATCTCTGGAGATAGTTATCTGATCTCGACGAAATTACAACGGGACCACCTCGGAAATGTACCCTACCGATTAAAAAACGAGAAATATTCGAATCGGTTCATAATTGACGGAGTAATCGCGTAACGTAAGATACATAATAAAAACTGGCCAAGTGCAAGTCGGACTCGCACTAGTATGGTTCCGTACCACACTACACTACATTTTATAAGATCGAGCAAAAAATACCCCTATCATTTTTCGCCAGCAAAAAATAATAATTAATAAACATTTTATTTCTTATAACGCCATCTAACGTCTAACAAAGGAGTTAGGGATCAACATTTCAATATAACGCCATCTATGGGACTTTTACCCAACTAAGCGTTCATAGATGGCGTGAAATGCCGAATAAAACACGTTTCTTGTATGGGGACCCTCTATTATTTTTAACTTTATTCTGTTTTTAGTATTTGTTGTTATAGCGGCAACAGAAATACATCATCTGTGAAAATTTCAACTGTCTAACTATCACGGTTCATGAGATACAGCCTGGTGACAGACGGACAGACAGACAGACAGACGAATTGAGAACCTTCTTCTTTCTGGAAGTCGGTTGAAAAGTCATGACTTTGATGTGACTAGGCTACACGGTACAATGTTAATTGCTTCCTCTTTTAACTTACGCCACATTCTCCAGACTAATTCACTTTATGATGATCTCGAGGTACGAATTAAGATGCTCCAGGGAACTAGTCTCAGTTGTAATAGTAGCCATACCAAAGGCCATACTCAATTCTGCAGTGCCGCGTCTAAACCGTCCGGGAAACACTTCGTGGAGTGAATTTAGTTCTAGGTCATACTCGTAGTTCTATCAATGGACACAAAAATGTGCAAACCTTCAGTGAGAATATGTTTGGGTACTCTATTTTTATTTTTAACCGACTTCACAAAAAAGAAGGAAGTTTCTATTCGACTGTTTTTTTTTCTTTTTTTTATGTTTGTTCTTCGAGCATTTACCAATGGAGATGTTAACGTTGTAATCCGCAAACATTTTTTTCTGACGATACTTACGGGGGACGAGGTAAACACGCATTGCACACACACAAATCACTCACTTTAACGATCCCCGCACACTAGCTTGAAACACGCACACAGTATTAAAAATACAGCGTAGTTACGCACGCTCATATGGCCAAAAATGGCTATATGGCCAGCAGAGGGGTACGCCTTGCGTTAACATCTCCATTGGTAAATGCTCGAAGTGTTTGTTACCTAAGAACGCCGTCAAATCTTAAACGATTTCTTTTCGAAAAAATATTTTTTGGTTTGAGAGATTATGTTTACAGTTTGGTCCCATTCAAATTTTATCAAGATCTGATAATTATCTCCGGAGATATGGATATAAACAATATAAGCAATTTTTTATACTTTGATGGCATGCTTAGAACTACTGGCTACTTTCACTATGTTGTAAATGTTTTTATATTCATTAAATGATAGCAAGAATGTTTTCTCTTCCTGAAATTCCTGAATTCGCTCAAACATTAAATCAGACATATTTCTGCTATTTTCAACCGACTTTTCAAAAGGAGGAGGTTCTCAATTCGTCTGTATGTTTTTTTTTAATTTTTTTTTGGATGATTATTTGATTATATGATTATATTTATTTTACGCGATTACTTTGTTAATTGTGAACCGATTCGAATAATTCTTTTTTTTAATCGGTAGGGTACATTTTCGAGGTGGTCCCATTGTTATTTTGTCGAGATCTGATAAGTATCTCCAGAGATATGACAAACATATTAAATATGACAATAATAAACGTCTCAAACTTGCTACTGTTATTGACTCGCGGGGCATGGGAGTCGGTGGTTTTACTTTTTTTAAACTACGAGTATCTTGCTATTTTAGTATTCTAGTGTTTATATATCTACCGGTAGCTTTCTGTGTTTTTGAATTCCCATATCTGTGAAAAATAGTGTGTATTTTGACATATTTGAAAAGAACACCTCTACACACACAACAGAATACTTTCGGAAAGTAACGTTTATTTTTTTATTCTGGACATACAACCACTTGACCACAATCTCACGTCATAGTGACGATGCAGCCTAAGATCGAATGGTCCTACTTCCTACTAATATTATAAAGGCGTAAGTTCGAGTGCATCTTTGTTACTTGTTCACGCTAAAACTACTCAACCGGCAAAAGCCCAATGGATAAGGTGTCGGACTGGCGATCGAGAAGTCGTAAAGTTCGATCCCCACCCCATTGCTACTATATATATATATATATATATATTTTTTTTTTAAATAAAAGATTACTTGCAATGTGGGTTGCACATTACTAGTATTCTTGTTAACCCCTCCAACTAAGCTAAATATGCTTGTGTCTGGAGTGGGTTCACGTCAATAGTGCAATGGGTGGGGAGGGATTCGAACTCACGACCTCTCGATTGCCAGTCCAACACCCTATCCATTGGACTATTGCCGCCTATATATATATTATTACTATTATTACAATTATTTGTATATTTTATTTATTTATATCCATATGATTTAAGTATTATTTAAGCATAAACCACGATGTTTTAATCTAATATAATTAAAGTATCTACAAGTCTATAGTATGTACAACGATCCGCGGGAGGGCACTGGTGACCTGTACAGGTTTTTTTAAACCTATTTCAGGCACCAGTCTCTCACAAAGATAGGTTGGATATTCTTAAGCTTGTATCAGTATGTAAGTTCTGTAATACAATTTGAGAACCTTTTGTGAGAGAAAATAAACCTTTTATTTATTTATTTATTATTGCACTATTTACGTGAACCCACTCCAGACACAAACATATTTAGCTTAGTTGGAGGGGTTAACAAGAATACGTACTAGTTGTGTTCTACCCTCATTGCTAGTAAGCTTTTTAGAAGAAATAAAACTGGCCAAGTGCGAGTTCGCATCGCGTCTCTTATCGCACACTTAGGGAGGGTTCCGTACAATACGAAACATAACAGAGTTTCAACCTCATATATTTGATTAATTGATATTACCAAGAATATTTGGCATGGTCGCGATCTAGAAAGACGGGGCTCGTTTACTAGCGCCATCTATGTCATTTTGCCGAAACTAATTAGATAGATGGCGTTTAAAAACACGTTTTTTGTATGGGGACCCCCTTTAATTTTTAACTTTATTTTGTTTATAGTATTTGTTGTTCTAGCAGCAACAGAAATACATCATCTCTGAAAATTTCTACTGTCTAACTATCACGGTTAATGAGCTATAGCCTGGTGACAGACGGACAGACAGACAGACAGACAGACAGACAGACAGACAGACAGACAGACAGACGGACAGACAGACGGACAGCGGAGCCTTAGTAATAGGGTCCCGTTTTACCCTTTGGGTACGGAACCCTAAAAAGGGAGATAAGGGACCCCGCTCAGCAATGTGGACTGTATGAATTAGGTTCGCGAACCTAATTTCAACTTAGTCACAATCGAACTGGCATTTTTGTAGCACTCTACTAAGACTCCGCTGTACGTCTGACAGCGGAGTCTTAGTAAAAGGGTCCCGTTTTACCCTTTGGGTAGGAACCCTAAAAAACGATTTAACCTGAAGTTTAGTGTGTAGATATCCTAAACCCTGGATACTATATATAACACATAGGCTATTTTTTATCCCAATATTCCCACGGGAACAATGTCTATGCGAGTAAAATCGCGGTGCACAGCAAAATAAATTATATCAATTAACACTATACTTTCCAGAGCCTCTTGTGTTCGAGCCAATCACAGTAGAGTCTCTGCGACAGGAGAAAGGATTCGCGAAGATCAGCAAGAAACAACAGAAAGAACTTGACGTGATGCGCAAACGCCATGCCAAAGAAAAGATGGCGTTACAGAAGTCACAGTGTTCTGCGCTTGAGAAAATGATTAAGGGGAAGAAGTAAGTAAACACCTATTATAACACTCTTGTTACACCAGATCTCTTAAACTAGATCGTTTAAATAATAATATAATTATGTCTTATTATAAAAGTTTTGTGCATTATGTTGCCAAAATAAAAGTATATTACACTAGCTGCCCGCCCCGGCTTCGCACGGGTAGAACATATATGCCTACAAAATTTGCATCTGTTTGTTGCATCGAATATAAAATATGAACATATTTAACAATCATCGTCATATTTCAACCAATTTACACAAAACCTTAAAGAATTATGCACCTAAACCTTCCTCATAAACACTCTGGCTATTGGTGAAAACCGCATGATAATCCGTTCAGTAGCTATTGAGATTATTGCGAACAGACAGACAGACGCAGTGATGGACTTTGTTTTATAATACTTACGTAGTGATATTGGACGGCCCTTTGGCGTAAAGGATAGTTACCCTGATTCTGACCCGACCACCAAGGAGAACATCTGCCGCCTTAACCCTACGGCGTTCCCCAACGCAAAAAGTAGAGGTAATATACGCTTAACGTGTGTAACTGTGTGTCTGTCTGTAGCATCTTAGCACCTAACCGGATGAACCGTTTTTTTTTTATTATTGATAGTTTTTTTTTTGTTGATAGATGTCTTCATCGAGAGTGTTCTTAGCTTTGATTCATGAAAATTCGTTTAATCGTTATAAAACTATGAGCTTTTTTCTAGTTAATTGCGCTATGAAATCAACTTTCATAGGTCTGATCAATTCGAAAATCTTCTTCTTCAACGATATTGTAAGAACATGGAACATTGACCTGATGCTGGGACATCTCCTGTACTCTACAGATTACTCAAATCCTCACCAACTTACAGCTCAGATTTTAAATGTCTTGTTTAGAGTAATTGGAATGCTTTTAATGAAAAGATTATACATAGATCAGTCGGGGTGGTTTAAATTATTATATTATTATTATATATATAGATGAATATTATTTTATACAATAGATCATATTAATATATTATATTGACTTCCAAATTGATTGTGATCGATGGATATCTACAGCACAGCTAAGCTTATAATAATATTTTCGTAACTATAGGATGACTGAGGAACATAAGATGGCACATTCTGGGGTTATGTGAAGTCCGAAGAGAGGGAGAGGATACAGTAACCTTAGAATCCGGTCATCTTATGTACTTCAGAGAGGGAGACCAACAATCCCAAGGCGGCGTCGGGTTCTTGGTACACAAGGTCCTCTCTGACAACGTCCTAGAAATCTCCAGTGTGTCGACAAGGGTAGCGTATCTTGTGATCAAACTCACCGAGAGGTATAGCCTCAAGGTCATCCAAGTATACGCACCGACTTCGGCACACTCGGATGATGAAGTGGAGGAATTGTACGAGGACATTTCCAAGGCCTTGTACACCACCCAAAAGGCCCACTTCAACGTTGTCATGGGGGATCTCAACGCTAAAGTGGGAGTACAGACAAGCGGCGAATCGGTAGTAGGACCACACGGATTTGGAAGCAGGAATTATAGGAGGCAAATGCTCGTCAACTTCCTGGAGAAAGAGGGGCTTTTTTTGATGAATTCTTTCTTTCAGAAAAACCCCCGGCGGAAGTGGACGTGGCAAAGCCCCGACGCTATGACCAAAAATGAGATTGATTTCATTATGACGGACAAGAAGCGTATATTTAGATATGTCTCAGTGATCGCTAGGTTCAACACCGGAAGTGATCACCGACTGGTCCGAGGCACTCTAGATATCGACTGCAAGCTTGAACGAGTCCGCCTAATGAAATCTACGCTCCGGCCTAATATGCTCCAATCCGTGGTTGGTTCTGAAACGTTCCAGTTAAAACTGGAGAACCGATTCGCTGCCTTGGAAACCACAATTGACGTTGACGTGGACCAGGATCTCGACCAAGTGGTGGGAATCCTCAGGGAGGAGGGGACGAAATTTTGCGAGACGCGAGGTGCCGGTAAGAAGTCTAAGCTTTCAGAGGAATCTCTGCAGCTAATGCAGCGGCGACGAGAAAACCCCGCAGTCACTTCGTCAGACCAACGGGCTTTGAATAAAAAAATCTCTAAGATGGTAAGACGTGACCTCCGGAGCTCCAACACACGCTCTATCAAAGAAGCTATCGAGCGAAACCGGGGGTCAAAAGTTTTTGTTCAACAGCTGGGTCGAAGCCATCTGACGAAGTTGACCACATCTAACGAGAGTGTCGTCGCTTCTAAGCCGGAGATTCTTAGGGAGGTTCAAGACTTCTACGGCCAACTATATACCTCGCAAGCGTCCCGTCCCCAACCCCAGTCCGAGGATCCTAGAGCCACTCTTACCCGCCATTATACCGAGGATCTGCCAGAGGTCAGCCTGGACGAAATTGTGATGGCTCTCAAACAGCTTAAGAATTGAAAAGCCCCCGGAGATGATGGAATTACAACGGAGCTCTTAAAAGCTGGTGGAACTATAACGCTTGTACAGCTGCAGCGTATATTTAATTCCGTCCTCTTTTCGGGGAGAACTCCAAAGGCGTGGAGCAAGAGTGTAGTCGTTATGTTCTTTAAAAAAGGAGACAAGACCCTCTTAAAGAACTATCGACCCATTTCACTCTTGAGTCACGTCTATAAGCTGTTTTCGAGAGTCATCACAAATCGTCTCGCGCGTAGACTCGACGAGTTTCAGCCCCCTGAACAGGCTGGGTTTCGAGGAGGATATGGCACTATAGACCACATACACACAGTGCGGCAGGTTATACAGAAGACCGAAGAGTATAACCAGCCCCTGTGCCTTGCGTTTGTGATGTGGACTATGAGAAAGCTTTTGACTCTGTAGAAACCTGGTCTGTTCTGGAGTCTCTGCAACGGTGCCAAGTTGATTGGCGATACGTCCAAGTACTGGCCTGTATGACGCCGCGACTATGACCGTCCAAGTACAAAATCAGCAGACTGAACATATCCTTTTACATAGAGGAGTGAGACAAGGGGACGTTATTTCCCCCAAATTGTTCACCAACACTCTTGAGGATATGTTCAAAACGCTCGATTGGAAAGGACGAGGCATAAATATAAACGGCGAGCACCTCTCTCACTTGAGGTTTGCGGACGATATCGTCATCATGGCTGAAACCGTGCAGGACTTGCAATACATGCTGACCACCCTTGCTGATTCTTCTGCACGCATCGGTCTCCGGATGAACTTGGATAAGACCAAGATCATGTTCAACGAACATGTTATTCCGGAACCGATTGCCCTAAACGGAGTTCCTCTCGAAGTTGTTCACGAATATGTCTACCTTGGGCAAATCTTGCAATTGGGTAGAAACAACTTCGAAAAGGAAGCTCGCAGAAGAATACAGCTGGGCTGGGCAGCATTTGGAAAACTTCGTCGAGTCTTTTCATCGCCCATACCGCAAAGCCTGAAGACGAAAGTCTTTAACGAGTGCGTCCTACCTGTTATTACCTACGGAGCCGAGACGTGGACGCTGACAGTGCGACTGGTTCACCAATTCAAAGTCGCTCAGCGAGCTATGGAGAGGGCTATGCTTGGAGTCTCTCTGAAGGATCGAATTCGAAATGAAGTCATCCGTCAGAGAACCAAAGTTATCGACATAGCTCAAAGGATCAGCAAGCTGAAGTGGCAGTGGGCTGGTCACATCTGTCGTAGAACCGATAACCGTTGGGGTAGACGTGTTCTAGAGTGGAGACCACGGCTCGGTAAACGTAGTGTAGGGCGCCCTCCAGCTAGGTGGAGCGATGATATACGCAAGTTGGCTGGCAGCAGTTGGAAACAGAGAGCTGAAGATCGAGCTCAGTGGTGTGCCATAGGTGAGGCCTATGTCCAGCAGTGGACGAAGATAGGCTGATGATGATGATGATGAGTAACTATGACCTAATGTGTGGTTTCACTGCAAATATTTTATTAATTTTGTGATGCGTGTATGTGAAATTCGTGATATCTTCTAGAGTTTTCATTTGAACTATATACTGTAAGGGACAATTTTAATCTATAATATGTGGCCAAGCTAATAATTATTTGGATAAGGATTAATACTATATACTTAAAAATTGCCTTGGAAGTTATGTAATATTTTTAACAAAAATTTTAAGATTAAAATGGTTACTGTGAGTCAACCTTAAGAGATAGACATATGCTGTCGCGGACTTTTTTGTAGGTCTTATTAAGTTGTACAACTCTTCCATAGAAAATATTCTTCCATCTGTTTTCAATTGAGCAGCGTTCGTAAGAAACGTGTTTTTTCGACCGTTTTTTTTCCAACTTACTAGGTTGCAAATTAGGTCTAAACGAATGTACCTTTGATTTAAACGGGATAATATATAGCCTATTTTCATTCCGAAAGTCCATTCTATGTATTAGTGAAAGAATTTTTTAAATCGGTTCATTAGTTTTTGAGCCAAATCATTACAAACATACAAAAATACAAATGTTCTCTCTTTATAATATTAGTATAGAATACGTGTGCCTTAAGTAGTCGATTATTGTACAGCGTGAACTTATGTCTGAATATTTAATTTGCTTATTACTCTGAAGAATTCAATCGATTTTTAATGCCTATGCTTATGGAAACCGCTATGTACCTACACATTAAAACGACATAGAACTTGTTTGGTTTATGGAGAATTTATTAACAGTTTTCAAAGGTTGAGAGGATAGGTGTTATCTCTCGTGTCGGCATCGAGTAGGTTGTACAGGTTACTCTTAACTCCCGACCCGACGCAAACAGAAAGATAAGTTTTACGTGTCTATGAGTTTTTCTGTGGCATCATAGTTCCCAAACATTACAATTTGATTTAGTTTTTTTTCAGATGTCTTTCAGAGACCGATGAGTACTATTTGAACCTTTATCAGGCACCGGTGAAACTGGCCCTTAGTGTTGTCGAGGTTTGGTAAAAAGGAGGTATTATAACCCATTTTTAATTAACATGAAGATTTTTTTTTAATATTCGGTGACAGCAAGTGCAAGTGAGCCTGATGGTATACGATGACCTTTGTCTATGACAAAAACAATGGCACGCAAAGTAGAATTGACATTTATTTCAGACTGGATGTCTTCCAGAGACTGATGAATGGTGAATAGGTGAATGGACACAAGAATGGACTGAAGTCCGTTCACCTTTCAAGCAATGATATAAATGTCAATTCTACTCTGCGTGCCATTGTTTTTGTCATCGTATACCAGCAGGCTCACTTGCCTGTCACCAAATATTAAAAAAAACTTCATGTTAATTAAAAATGGGTGACTATACCTACTGACCTTGGTGAAACTGGCCCTTAGTGTTAAAAAGTAACACTAAGGGCCAGTTTCACCGGTGCCTGATAAAGTTTCAGATAGTATTCTGACAGATGACGCCACATAAAAGCTGTCAAAAATCTGTCCGATAAGTTCCTGATATGCTTATCATAAACCAGTGAAACTGGCCCTTAATCTTATTCGCCAAGAGGTTCCGAGCACCAACCTGTTAAAGATAATTTTAATAATGCTATAACTGTTTCCCCAGCAAAGACCAGCTGAGCAACGACGCGGCGTTCCGCAAGCTTGTAAACGAGCAGTCGACGGCATGGAGCGAGCTGGTGGCACGTCACCGAGTCGAGGAGTGGAGCAGTGCACGGAGCAGGCTCAATGAACAGCGGGACTTGTTGAAGAAGATGATGGAGACAACACAGCAGGCGCAGTTGAAACAGCTCGAGGGGAAACATGAGAGGTAAGTGTAGCTGGGAAGGAAGCCTAATAGGAGCTAATAGAAATATCAGACAGAGGGTTGAACAAGATTACGCAGAAGGCGCAGATTCAAAAGCTGATTTGAAAGACACAAAGACTAAGAGATTGGATGAGCAAATGGAGATAAAAGGTAACTTGTGACAAATGATGGAGATTATGCAACTAGCACAGTTGCAGAAGCTTTAAAGAAAGTATCAGAGGTTAGTGGTGCTAAAACTAAGTATCATCAACATACGAGAAGTAAATGTAAATAGAGGAAAAAGATCTTTGGTAAATTATGGAGATAACACAGTAAGCGCAGTAGCTCGATGGGAAGCATGAGAGGTTGGGAAGGAAGCCTAATAGGTAGAAGGAGCGAATAGAAATATTGGACAGAGGGATCTGAGGCAACAAGTTTACGAAGAAGGCGCAGATTTAAAAACTGATCCTAGAAACTAAGACTAAGATATAGGAGGAGCAAATAGAGATGGCGATTTTGAGAGTTATTTTGCATTCTAGGCCTAGCGTGCTACCATCCACGACCGCGTCATCACTTGCCAACAGGTAGATATTGGTCAAAGCCTAGTAGCCTATATGATATAAAAAAGATTAAAAGGTAACTTTGTGACAAATGATGGAAATAATGCAACATGCACAACTGAAGCTCTAAGGAAAGTATAAGAGGTTAGTTGTGCTAAAACTAAGTATCAATATATGAGAAGCAAATGAAAATAGAAGAGAGAGATCTTTGGTAAATTATGGAGATAACACAGTAAGCACAGTTAAAGCAACTCGAGAGAAAGCTGAAACCATAGTCTCACATATAGGAGAAGTAAATAGAGAAATAAAAATATGTTTGCAAAAAGATGGAGATAATGCAGATAGCATAGCTGAAGAAACTCCAGGAAAATTTGAGAAGTTACTGGTGCTGGAAACTATACATGACGATGTTGTATCTACACATTACTGATTTCAAAGAAGTCTTCTACATTTTCTGAACTTTTCAACCGACTTCACAATAATGTATGATCGTATAAAACGAAAAAACCGACTTCACAGGCCGCGATAGTCAAAATAGCCAGTTGCCATTATCATGTCATCAAGGTACACAAATTTGTTTATATTGTTTTTCACCATTTCTCTGGAGGTACTTATCAGATCTCGATAAAATTTTTCAAATCAAAGATCAAATCGATTAAGATTTGACGGAGTTCTGAGGTAAAAAAAAATAATAATAAAAAAAAATAATACATTCGAATCATACATACTCCTTTTTTGTGAAGTCAGTTAAAAAAACAGTCGAATTGAGAACCTCCTCCTTTTTTGTGAAGTCGGTTAAAATGTTGTTTCTTACCTCGGAACTCCTTTAATTCTTAACCGATATGAAAAAAATCTTTTTTTGTTTGAGAGAGCATGCTTCCCGTTTGGTCCCACTGTAATTTTATCGAGATCTGATAAGTACCTCCAGAGATATAGAGATAAACACCTCAAACTTAGTACTGAAAATGACTAGCGCTATATTTGAAGTCGGTTTTTTTTTGTTTTGTAAACCATCTGAAATGATGTATGACATTTGTTCGCAGAGAGTTAAAAGAAATGAACACTCGTCAAGCCAAGATCAGCATGGAGACCGGCAAGGAGGTCGCTAACGACAAGACTCTGAAGACCAAGCAGGAGAAGGACAGGCGGCTGCGGGAGAAGAAACAGAACAACACCAAGAAGTTTATGGATGAACGGAAGGTAGAGATCTTCTACGATAACATGACCCGCCTCTCCAAAATACAAAAACGTTTGAATGTATTTGTGAAAGTATTTACAACGCACCACCACGCATGTGTGCGTACTGGTACTGCCGGTTCCGCGACATTGCATACATAATTAAATAACTCATAATTATGAACGTACTTTGTACCAACAAACACTGCAAATAACACAGGTTCGACCTAGAACGGTTGATAATGTTCAGTTGTACCCTCATCTATACTAATATTATAAAGAGAGAACATTTGTATTTTTGTATTTTTGTATGTTTGTAATGAGTAAGCTCAAAAACTACTGAACCGATTTAAAAAATTCTTTCACTTATACATAGAATGGACTTTTGGAATGAAAATAGGCTATATATTATCCCGTTTAAATCAAAGGTACACTCGTGGAGACCTAATTAGCAACCTAAGTCGGCAAATAAACGGTTGAAAAAACACGTTTCTTACGAACGCTGCTTAATTGAAAATAGATAGAAGAATATTTTCTATGCAAGAGTTGTACAACTTAATAAGACCTACAAAAAAGTCCGGGACAGCATATGTCTATCTCTTAAGGTTGACTCACAGTAACCATTTTAATCTTAAAATTTTTGTTAAAAAATATTACATAACTTCCAAGGCTATTTTCAAGTATATAGTATTAATCCTTATCCAAAATTACGTTAATTAGCTTGGCCACATATTATAGATTAAATTTGTCCTTTACTGTATATAATTCAAATGAAAACTCTAGAAGATATCACGAATTTCACAAACACGCATCGCAAAATTAATAAAATATTTGCAGTGAAACCACAGATTAGGTCATAGTTACTGCGAAAATATTATTATAAGCTTAGCTATGCTGTAGATCCCCACCGATCACAATCAATTTGAAGTCAATATAGTATAATAATATGATCTATTGTATAAAATAATATTCATCTATATATATAATAATATAATATAATATTTTAAACCACCCCGACTGATCTATGTATAATAGCTTTTTCCAATGACTCTAAACACGACATTTAAAATCTGAGCTGTAAGTTGGTGAGGATTTGAGTATTCTGTAGAGTCCAGGAGGCTTCCATGTTCTTACAATATCGTTGAAGAAGATTATTTTCGAATGATCAGACCTATGAAAGTTGATTTCATAACGCAATTAACTAGAAAAAAGCTCATAATTTTATAACGATTGAACGAATTTTCATGAATCAAAGCTAAGAAAACTCTCGATGAAGACATCTATCAAACAAAAAATAACTATCTATAATAAAAACAAAATCGGTTCATCCGGTTAGGTGCTAAGATGCTACAGACAGACACACAGATACACACGTTTAACGTATATTACCCCTACATTTTGCGTCGGGGAACGCCGTAAGGTTACGGCGGCAGATGTACTCCTTGGTGGTAAGCTACTTTTTGGTAGATTTAATGATTCCACTACCACTGTACGAAAACTCATGATTCATGAATGCACATAAAACTTTCATTGGTAGGTATATAGCTAGGATTAGAACCAACGACCGTCGGGTCAGAATCAGGGTAACTATCCTTTACGCCAAAGGGCCGTCCAATATCAATACGTAAGTATTATAAAACAAAGTTCATCACTGCGTCTGTCTGTCTGTTCGCAATAATCTCAATAGCTACTGAACGGGTTATCATGCGGTTTTCACCAATAGCCATAGTGTTTATGAGGAAGGTTTAGGTGCATAATTCGTTAAGGTTTTGTGTAAATTGGATGAAATATGACGATGGTTGTTAAATATGTTCATATTTTATATTCGATGCAACAAACTGATGCAAATTTTGTAGGCATATATGTTCTACCCGTGCGAAGCCGGGGCGGGCTGCTAGTATTAGATAAATTTATTATTAAACATTATTATAAGATATATTTAACTGCACATTGTATATTAGTGATTGCATTTATTATTATTATATTTTTATGGTATATAGGTTTAAGGTACATGTACTTGATGTGTGTTATTTTCTGAACAAATATGTTATTATTATTTTTATCAATAAAGTTTCTATGAAATTTATAAGCAATAATTTCCGTTAAGCACAGAATAATGAATAGTACAACGTTAAGTTAGGTTGGCAACAAAGTAAGTTCATAATTCGGCTATCAACAATGTAGCGAAGTGCCTACTCTTATAACGTAGTACAACATAATTACAACTACATACAAACTCTTTCGTAATGATGTGACTACGACACACATTAAAACAGTAATTTGGAGGGGCGGGCCATGTTATCGTAGAAGATCTATATCTATGAATCGTCTATTTATTATTCAATCAGCTCCTGGGTGTAAGTCTCCTTTAGTGAATGCCCTTTGTAAAGGCCCTGTGCTAACCGTTTGAACCATTATTATTAACCACTAGCTGTTCCCGCAGTTTTACCCGCGTAGAAAGCGTTATCGTGGGAATACCTATCGGGATAAAAAGTATCCTATGTGTTGTCCCAGGGCACTCCCCGGACACTCGCTAAATCTCCATACAAACTAGCGTTTTAACGACCGACACTGTGACACCGACACAGACACTACACACGGGTCGTTTTTCTATACGTGCATTTGTGTGCGTGATGTCTAAGGTTGTCGCCCGTAATCACCGTATCACAGATTATATAATAGTTACTTCGTACTACGTACTAACCGTATGACTATTTTTTGTACACTTACCCAAAAAGCTTTTAACACTAAAAATAGTAGTCGCTTTTTCGTAAACCATCATCCGTAAACCATCATCTCCAGGTCCAGTCGACTTATACCATAGAACAAACTGCACCACAGTAACTATTTTTTATTCTGTGTTGGGCGGCCAGCCAGAGCTGTAAGAAACAATGTCGTGTGTCTTGCTCGCACGTTAGAGCGACATCAAGTAAAGAGAATATAAATACTACGTACCTACATCAAGTTCCCAATTGCTGTGTTATAAAAATGTTTAAACGTGAAAGTTTTTTTAAATATTTTACAAATTAAGCGTTATTTACGCACGAGTATATATATATATATATATCGTTGTTTCATTTATGAAAATGAATTCTAAAATACGAATATGTAGGTAGGTATGCTAATATAATTAAGTGTTTATTATATACCTACGTAATAAGAACCTACGTAAATTTGAACCTCCAGTGTCTACTGGTCCCAACATAAATGTATGAAGTTGATGTTCTTCTCTCCGTGAGTAGTAATTGTTCTATAGTCGTACGCGTGTGGCGTCCTTGCTCAGCGCAGATCCTCGACAGCTCCAGAGTCGGTGGCGGGGTGAGGAAGCCCGGAATTGGTGGGGGGAACAGAGTGTCCGTTCTATACGTAGTATTATTATCTTTTCTATGCCCAGGGTCTAGGCTATCTACATAGGTACTTACCTACCTACCAAATTTCAGCTCAATCAGTTCAGTAGTTTTTGAGTGAAAGAGAAACAAACATACATTCTTACAAACATTCGCGTTAATAATATTAGTAGGACTAGCGAGTCACCGCACGGGTGGAGCGTATTTATATCTATGCCTATGTTTTTGTACATATTTAACAATAATAGTTATATTTTAAACAATTTATACAAAACCTTAACGAATTATATACCTAAACCTTCCTCGTGAATCACTCTATCTATTGCTGAAATCCAAATGAAAAGCCGTTCAGTAATTTAAGGCCACTGTCTTGGAAAATTGACTTGCGGCAAAATATTTGTGCAGCATTAATATTGTTTTAAAGCAAAGCCACTTAATATGAACAAATAAAAATTGATGTACATAAATATTCTGGACATAAGTTATCGCTACATATTTTTTTAAGGATCATTACGAAGTATTATGGTTGGTAAATCAAACGCTAAACAGGACTCTGCCGTGCCTAACACAATTTCGGGTTAGGTTTGAATACCTAGTATATGGAAATAAATAAAGAAATGGCAAAACTTTTCAGGACATACATTGATAAACATCTTTTTATTTATCCTGGATACATTTTTCTTAATATCTATCATATTCTTAACTCACATTTTACAAAATCATAAAATTTTTAAGATTTCGTTGTTTTTTAAACTGTTTTTTCTTGATAATAAAGTGACGCATTTACGTAAAATATTATGTTTTAAAATGCCTATGATTTAATTCAATGACAATGTAAAAATTAGCACTCGAATTCAATTATTACTTAAATAATTTTAACTTAATAATTAACTTTTCATTTCTTTCATTATGACTAACGCGAGAGTTCACGCAGAGGGAGCAAAGAGATATAAAACTAATATGTAATCTGTGGCGCCACGTCAAACGTGAATTTCCATTTTGCATCGCAAGACAGTGGCCTTAATGAGTTTATCGCGAACAGACAGACAGACGCGGCGGAGGACTTTGTTTCGTAATATGTAGTGATAATTGTGGTGTGATCCGCAACATTAATAATGTAATGAATCTATCTAGCTGCCGGACGACCAGTCGACCTACAATAGCATACTTTTAGCAAGTACCACATAATATTATTATTTGCGTTTAGATTAGATGAAGATCGATGGCTTGTCTTAGCAGTGGCCTAAGAAGACTTAACTTAGCCATCAAAAGTGATGCAAAAGGCAGAAACTTTGATTAAAATAAATGTAATAAAGTTATATAATTTTGGACTTTTGAACTATAATTAATATAGAAGTTTAAAATATCGAAATTTCTCCGGACGTTTTCGATGTTCTTTTTCACGTGAATCAAGCCAATCGTACAGGACTGAGAGGGTCCTACTTGATAAAAATTATTAAATTAAATTTTTACTTCATTTGATGCACCTTTTACATTCTCATTTTTCAGACTCAAACCATCAAACAAGGGCGTGAGAAAGAAAAGTTAGTGGTCACACACACCAAACAAATGGAGGAACTC
Organism: Cabera pusaria; assembly: GCA_954871355.1. Lineage (NCBI taxonomy): Eukaryota > Metazoa > Arthropoda > Insecta > Lepidoptera > Geometridae > Cabera > Cabera pusaria. The sequence goes on from OX940900.1 coordinate 24,374,038, forward strand.
TCTAAGGATATTGACAACGTGAGTTTGAATGCAAAATAATTTGATTCAAAAGTAATTTTATCCTTTACTAGCTGCGCTTTGGGCTTTTCCCGCGATTAATCCTGGCTATAAACCTTTTCTGTTGAATCACTCTATCTATTGATGAAAACCACATTAAAATCCGTTGCGTTGTTTATAAGATCTAAGCGTACCTACAGAGACAGCTGGAGCGACTTTCTTTAATACTGTAACAAAAAGAGGGTTAAGCAGGTGACTTACAGTAAAATGTTAACCAAAACTGGTTGAAACACAAATATTATTAAGTTATATGACGCCCTCCAGAGAAATAGACCTCAGTGGATTGCTATGGGATTGCTATGATAGGACATGGAATGATACCTACTGCCCGATAATTGTGATGATGAAGTTTTATCTCATAATTAATATTGTTATGAGTACATATAAATTATCCACTCTAAACAAAATAAGGGCCCGATCATTTCGTATTTAAAACAATTTGTAATTATTACTTAATACTTTTAAGAGTCTACAGGTTCAAGTGGCAATGGTATCGATATTCGTAACATTTATTTTACCCAAATACTTAATGATATTTATACAAATTATTGCTGGCACTATAAGTCCAAGAAAAACTAAAAGTTAAAAAAAACAAACAACATTGAAAGCATAATTTTTAAGTGTCCTCAAGTATTTTTTTTTTAATAATATTTGTCTCAAGTAACTATTTGGATAAAAAAACAGTGACGAATATCCAATTGATTCTACTTGTTACTAGAAACAGTACCGACAGTTCAAAGAACCCATTGAGTAACATACTTATACAAATTGTTTTGAGTACAAAACACAATGGCGTATTTATAGTGCAATTTGCAACGTGCAACGGGAGTCCCTGTGTTTTAAGTTAGTTTACTATTTACGTATATAACTGAATGAATGTATATATCTTGTAATTTATACTAATTGGAAACAAACTTGTTTCAGCTGATCGAAATGTACAAGATGGAGGAGTCAGAGTTCGACATGACTAGTAAAACGGAATTCTTTGCATGAAAATATCCGGACATTGCTCCACTGCTGGAGCAAATGTCTTGACGTGCTGAATGAACTGATCTCTTAATGTTACTGACTCTAAAAGTGATAATTTAATAATATAGTTATTATTAATAAGCGGACTTTAAATGTTAAGGTGTAATCTTGGTGGACTTTAAAAGTTAAGGTGTCGTATTGGCGGACTTTAAAAGTTAAGGTGTCGTATTGGCGGACTTTAAAAGTTAAGGTGTCGTATTGGCGGACTTTAAAAGTTTTGGAGTCATATTGTTAAGTATAATTTATACTATTTTTAATATAAAGGTTAATGGTTTCTATGAAAAGCTAGATTACCATATTTCTGAACTTAGGCTATGTTAAATAATTAATAAAAAAGTAGAATTATATAAACAACAAGATCTTACTAATCATAATTTTAAAAAAATTGTCTAACTTATGTACGGGTCTGTCTTTTAGTACATTTTGATAAGTAACTATTTACATATTGATTAAATTTAACTTAGTTTAAATAATAGTTTTTAGAAAATTTCCCAATTTTTATTATATTTAGTATGCATATGCGAATATTTGAATATTGAAACATATTTTAACATTAAGGTGAACTTTCATTTCCTATAGAGTTTCTTTAAAATTACATTCTTTTGCACTTCCATGTGAATATTATTGTTTTTATTTATTTACATTTATAGAATAAATGCTATCATTAGGTATTTGGAAAATTGATTAAGTAAATCTGAAGGATAAACAATCATGATTGTTATGTACATAACTAAATACTTAGTAAATAAAATAGTCTCGAGTATATACCAAATAAAATATTTATTAGGTACTTAGGTTTATGGTATTAGGTAGCAACTCGACGTAATTTTTTGTAAATACTACAACGTCAGCTCGCGGGTACTGGGCCAAACATTTAAATTTAATGAAATAACTATATTACGATAAAAAATATCGTAGATGCCAAACATGAAGGCATTTAAAACTATTTAAATGATTGTTTATAAATAATCGGTAATAAAAGTTGATTCACGTTTTATTTCATTTGAATGGATTAATATCAATGCATTATTAAAATAATAATATAAATAAGTAAAAGTTTTTTTCTTACGGGAAATGCATTACCAAATCTATCTATATGCTTATACGATGAAAGTCTTCGCAGTAAGGCATTAGATATTAAAAATCAATTTAAGCGTCTTTTTTGAGGAAATATGTGTTTATACCTAAAAAAGTTTCATAATCAAGTCAATGCCAAAAAAGGCGGCAGTAGCCCAATGGATAAGGTGTCGGACTGGCGATCGAGAGGTCGTGAGTTCGATCCCCACCCCACCCATTGCAGTTTTGACGTGAACCCACTCCAGACACAAGCATATTTAGCTTAGGTGGAGGGGTTAACAAGAATACTAGTAATGTGCACCCACACATGCACATTGCGAGTAATCTTTTTTATTAAAAAAAAATAAAATAAAATAAAAATAAATGTGAAATAACTAAATCCTCATTTCTTAAAACTTGAGACAACTCGAAAAATCAATAAGCCTTTGGTGCTTTTTAGGGTTCCGTAGTCCTGACAAGGAACCCTTAGAGTTTCGTCATGTCTGTCTGTCTGTCCGAGGTTTTGCTAAGAGACCGTTAATACTAGAAAGCTGTAATTTTGTGGGGGTATGTAAATAAATGACGCCGACAAAGTGCTGAAATTAAATGTTGAAAAATGTTTTTTTTTAGGGTAGCTAAAAAAAATCATCCCCACTACTCATATAGGGGTATATGAGAAGTGGGGATGATTTTTTTTTTCATAGTCTACCCCATCGTGTGGGGTATCGTTGAATAGGTCTTTTAAAATAACTTAAGGGTTGTTAATACAATTTTTCGATTGAATGCTCCATTTATGAAATATTACACTTTAAAGTGCACATTTTTGTTCCAGTAGGGCGTCCCCCCCCCCTTTAAAAGCTAAACTGCTGGCTTGAAAAATCTGGAAAAATTCGTGATAATAGCGCATTTCATGAACTTTAAAGGAACATTATAGCGGTTAGGATAACTTTATTAGTAGCAGTAATAGTCGTTGAACTTGGGTGTTGGATAATTTTGTACCAAATACAAAATCCTTAGAATAAATCCTTTAAAGTGACAAAGACGGAGTGCCTAGTTGCTTGTTTATAACGGGTAAAGACTTGCATTGAATAACAGGCTACTACGGAACCCTACACTGCGCGTGGCCCGACACGCACTTGCCCGTTTATTAAATATCACACTAGTCTAAACACTATGCATTATTAATACTATGACATAAACATTAAATCAATAATTTTGTTTTTTTATTACGTTTTCAATGGGGAATATGCATGTTTTTTTAAATATTTTTATTTCACTCATTACATCCATATAACATAATAAAAAAAAAACTGCTGGAATTGGTCTAATTACTTTTTAAATAAATATTTAAATTTATAAATTAATTTTAGCAGTTTAAACGCCATAATTTCCCGGCTTTTTGGTAGTGAATTGTGACGTCACGCACTTACGTCAGACACACGCCGCTTGAAGCAAACTAGCTTTTTTTTCTTTAACTAAGACGCCGCGCGATTATTGTATTTAGCTAATGGCATGTTTTTATCAAATTATGCAGTTTCACTAATCTCGTACTCATTACCTATATTAAATGGTTAGTAATATAATTTTTTGCACAATAATAAGCGGCAAATACAATGTTTGGAAATAAATACATCAAGACCACACCATACATTCATTTTTATGTTTCCGCGCTCAATGTTTCTATCACGTGGAGTAGTGAATTATGACGTCAACCTTCGATTCAACCAATGGTGATTTGTTTTACAAACTTAAATTTCCCACGCTTAATTTGCATATTTCATTTATTATTTTAAGCAAATAAAATGGAATTAAATAAAGAAAAAGGTTTTACATATAACTCCAGGACAACAAATATTCGAAAAAAAATTATTTCCAATAAATCTCAGCTACATGCATACCTATTCCCTATTTATCGCTCGTTCACATTTATTTATTGTAGCAAACAGGCGCTTGACTCCTATTTCATCTGATGTTTAATGACTTTGCGTGCTAAGGTGGAATTACTTGTCTGAAAGACGGCATTGAGTCAAGTCGCTAGACTTTAGTCTAATCCATTTATCGTATCTCTTCCCGTCTTTAGCGTATTTTTTACGTTTGGCATTTATACATTTAAATTAACAAATAGTTAGTAATAATCGAATAGATAACTTATGGTTGATGGATGATAAGTCTGTGGAATCACAACAAAAGTTGTCCACACGACTACGTGATTAGATGTCTTAAGACCTCTCGTAAGACCTATAATTATAAGTATGCTAACATAAATAAGTAGGTTGGCTATAACGTATAGGACCTATTCTACCATAAACTGTTCGACATTATACTTGGTAAATAGTTACGTAAATTGATTTTCCTATTTTACTGATTAAATGTAATAAAACGAACGCAAGTTGTAATTATAATCAAAATTTCGTTATTAAATTGTTGAATATTAAATTGATTTTTAATTGCATAATTACATAATATAGTACATATAGTACTTCATACATACATATAGTACTCCATTCTACGTAAATACTGAGTTATATTATAACTTTATTTTATAATCGATAATTTTTTTCGCTAGTAAAACATCTTGAACATATTACAACATAATAGTTGTATAGTAAATATAGTTTATTCATAATTAATAATTTAACAAATAACATAATAAATGTTGTAGTTGTGTGATATTTGAGCTATTTAGACTTGGAAAAATATCGAAATGGATAATCAGTCGACTTACACTCGTGTCTTACATCTTAGAAAACTTTAAATAGTTATTAGACGTAATTTATATCTAATATTTAGTAATAACAACTAATTGGAATCTCTTATCGCCATAAATAAAGTACATTCATTAAAAAAGAAGCTCTTTTTTTGTAAATATTAGGATCAAATTTGTATGATTTTAGTACAAGTGAAACATATGATTGTCTAAAGCATTGGTTCCCAACCAGTGCAAGTGCAAAAACCTAAACATGGTCCATAAAAGATTTCAAACTGACATAAATGAGCAAAAATATCCCATCAATTCAAAAACTGGCAAAGAAGCTGCCAGGTCACAAATTTAATTGATGCATTCTATTTTTTTCTCTGCCCATTCTGTCCCACTACAGTGCAAAGCTCTAATACATAAAGATCTAATAAAACAAAATTATCCTTAGATAAATTAAGAAGTAGATGGATACAGTTTACTTTTTTACTTTGTGGTCCCTGCTACTAATATAAACATAAAGTGGTCCCTGGTCACAAGAAGGTTGGGAACCACTGGTCTAAAGGACAATAATGATTTCAAAATATACATAGAATAGTCAGGCAATTTAGTTAAATTTTAGTTTTGACTACATTCGGGATTTATTAAAAAAATATCGCACTATGTCCCAATATTTTTACCATATCAATTCTCCATTAAATTAAACATAACAAAGAGCATTTTTAAGTAAATTTATTAGATAAGTATATCTGAAATTAGAGTAGATAATCACTGTATATTAAAAAAATACAGAGAGGGAACAAAATAATAAAAACGATTGTTAGTAAGTACATTAGCAATAGTAAACATTGTTATTTCTCTATATCCACGCTCCAACTTTGAATATATTTTTTTAATAAATCTAATTGAGCCCTGGGCAAAGGTCTCCTCAATTTTTTTCATATATCCCTATCCAATGCCGTCTGTGGCCAGTCTGTGTAAAAAACATTTAAAATCATCTCACTACCGCTTTTTGGGCCTTCCTCTACGTCGACGGCCGTCCTCAGGCATCCATTGGGTGACAATTTTAGCCCACCTGTCAAGATGCATCCGACAAGTACGACCCGCCCAATCAAATTTCAGCTGTTAGCCTGGCACTTAGAATATTAATTTAAAATACTCACTTCGATTTATTTAATTCGTAAAAACATACCGTCAAAGAATGTTGTATGTGTGATTTTTTTTATAAACGATATAATATATTTTTTATTTGCATCTTTTTCTTTGCTTCTGGTAAATAGTTCTTTAAAATTACCAATAATTATATTATTAAACTGAAGAAAATAGAGCACTCTCAAGTGCAAACATATTAATTAATAAGTCATAAAATGAGTGTATTTTTCCGATAACTTTAAGTTATAGAAAATACTAAATATTATATTACATTTAAATGTAAGGTTAGGTGCCGTTGAATAAATAAGATATATTCTCAATGGTTTAGACTTTAAAGTCCCAAAGTGTGAGTGTAACTACACTTATAATAAAAGTTACATTGAATGTAAATGTTGTAGATTTTTAGAGTAATGTTTTAACTTAATGTCATATTTTCTTAGTTCATAAGTACTTCGTTGCATTCTAGTCAATTTAATTCAAATTATATATTTTAATGTTATTGTTTACCAGTATTAGAATCTCAATTGTAATTTACGTGTCGTAAATTAAAATTAAAATCCGTGCACTGCTGTTTGAATGATGTACGTAATATTTATATTACTATATTGGGAATCTAGCCATTATAAAATAGAATAAGAAAATTTCGCTTCGATAAAATCAAAGTGACTGTCAACGTAAACTCTAAAATACCTTTCAAATCACATTCTAGTAGTCCAGTCAAGGAATGTGATAGTGCGCAGGTGACCTAAGCAATTATTTCAGAAACTAGTTTGCCAACTAGGTACTAATAATGATGATAAAACCTTTTTCGAGTTTTCATCGGTTTCAGAGTTACAAGCTCACAAATTTTCAAAAAAGTAACATTATGATTGGTAGGCACGGAAACCACGCCAAAAGCAGAAAATCACAAGAATAGGTTGACGATACCTTTGAGAATAGGTATAATATCAAAGGACGATACCAACTGAGACGGTCAGCTAATATCCCTCTTCCTCCTTCTGACACACCAGTCACCACCTAAACGTCAGGACTGTCGGTACCTATATTCCCACCGTAAGCGCCCTGAACCAGTTTTTTTAAGGAATCGATTAGGTCTAACCGCTAGTTAAACCTAACCTACTCACCCACTCTATCCCCTTGTGGGCTATACATTCGTTGAATGTCCAAAGGTTTCTTATCTATTAATATTTTTCCAATGTATTTCATATAAGTACGTATATGTATCACAAGCTACATTATATAAGATTAGAGACAGCGAGTAAATGAAATAAAAATCTAATCTTCTATGATATACATTTCGCGCGTGTGAAGCCGGGACGGGTTGCTAGTTATTGATAATTGTTTAATTAACTCTAAGCTAATGGTAAATTGGCTAGCTCCCTAAATTTCACCATATTACACAATCATATTCGATCGTGTATAGGTAATATATTTATTTTAGTTCGCTAGGTGCATTACATTTATGTATTAAAAATATCTAATTTATAAATGTATTTATAAATTAAGACATGTAAATGTTTCTATTACTTATATTATAATTATGTTAATTTATTATGTTATAGGTACATTTCACATTAAAAATTATGATGATTTTGATTGATGATTAAATATTTTCATCGAATAATTTAGCTTTTTAAATTACATAGTTACATACTTTCGTTTTCGAAATGTGTAAAAGATAAAATCAAAATGTATGCAACTGTTAAAGAGTAATTATATGCCTTAATCATTACATATAGATAGATGTTTTGTTTAAATTAAATTAATAGTGAGAGTAACGTTAAGTGTTTATTAATATAAATAAAAATATCCCTATTTATTATTTCAATGAATTAGGATTTTAATCAAAATTATACTATTAGAATTGCACTTTATTAAGTGGAATAATCAAATTATTCTATATATTTTCTTGTAAATTGTAAAAATAAAAAAAAATAACGAAAATTATTAGTGTTATTTTTGACTTTGGGAATGTGATATGGCAAATCGACCGAAAAATTGGCCTATTATAACATACGGTCACTTAAAATTTTAAACGTATTTTAAAAATTATGTTGAAATTTACCCAAGTAGTTTAAACTAATTTCTATAGCACTTTTAGCACATTGTTTCTGATTGAATTTGAATATGGCACGTATTGGCGTTATTTCAATGTTTTTCATATTATATTTGCATACAGTTATATCGGATTTTAGTGTAAGAAATCGAAGATGTAAAGCATATATTCTAAAGTGATTGTATTTGGACATAATTTAGACACATTGCTCTTCATATTTAACCGAGTTTTGTGTAGTGATTTGTAATCTGTACTTAATTAAATAAAGGACAATGGCCATCCGGATACATAGACAAGAATAGAAATGATGTAACTCATTATAATTTATTTAAAATTAAAATAGATATTCTAATTATAATTAAGAAAATAGTATAAATATGAATAAAACCCAAACATTAAGTGGAAATTCCTATCTACAATAGTTATTGAAATAAAAAATATAATAAAGTAAGATAACCCTTTTTTTTTGTTGCGTTACAAGAGTTTTTTCACAGGGGCCTTTCCAATAAGCCAGTGTAATTCAGGTATAACTCAACTTGCTGAAGTAGCGGCAATAGCCCAATTACTAAGGCGTCGGTCTGGCGATCAAGAGGTCGTGAATTCGATCCCCACCCATTGTTCTGTTGAGGTGACTGTGAACCCACTCCAGATACGAGTACAAGCATGTTTAGCTTAGTTGGAGGGGTTAACAAGACTACTAGTAATGTGCGACCCATATCGTTAGTAAACTTTTTTAGAAAACTAAAAAAAAACTTTTCAATTGAGTCTTGTGTAAATTGTCTATAATGAAAATTAACTTCAAATCACCTACAACGACATTCCGAACTTGATTTCTTCTCAAATATTTTGAATATATATTTTTTTAATTAGTCCTTAATTATGAAAATCGAAGTTGAGTTTATTTCATTGTAATTTTACATATTAGTTGTTAATATATTATTTTGTTGATAACGTGACAATGAAATAAACATGTTTCCTGCCTATTACCACTTATGTACCATAGTTATAAGAATCAATATGAAATATAATTACTTATATACATTAGTTTATTATATAGGAAATAAATACTTAAATTATGAATTCAAAATATCTTGATTATATGTATCCTCTGGAAATTAACCTAGGTACAGAAGTACAAAGTACCTACCTAGATACCTATGGAGGTACTAATTGAAAAATATTCGGAAATTTTATTTTTTTAATGCGCTTATCATATAGCTATTTAAATATTGACAAACCTAATACGTAAATGTACGTATGAATGTTCAATATCAATTTGGCCATTGTCCTTTTATAGTATAATAGTAAAATGTTGTATCCAAAGATTTGTTTATTGTTTAAAATACAATAACTAAATTATAAACATTTAAATAAGAGCTTGTTTTATTTATTGTAAATTTCAAGACACTTTATTCTTCTCGTTACCACGGTCGATGCAACTTGGTCGAAATGTCGAGGTAAGTAAAATAGGTTAAATAGTCCGTCATTTACATTATCAAACATATTTGGATCCGTATTTTTGATTTTATCAATTAAACAGAAAAATGACGAAGATATAGAGCAGTAATTCCCAAAGTGGTCCAGGTGGACCCCCAGGGTTCCACGGGAGACGGGGGTCTACGTTGGCGTGAAAACCAAATGGGGGTTCACAAGACGTAAGTTGGGGTCGACGAAAATTTAACTGGTTACGACAGTGAAAAACAAAAATGTTTAATGTGCGGCTTTAATTATCAATGAAGGCAGATCATATTTTTGTAAAAACTTGCATAATCTATATTCAGTACTACGCATGTTGAGACTTGCAAAGCGATGCACGTCTGCCCGCGACGCTTCTTCAGACGTGAAATGTGACTTGTGTGGTGATTGCAATCTTGGAAATATGGAAGAAATGAAGAAACGCTGCAGAGAGAATGCACCTAAGCCTGTAAAATTAAAAAGTGGTCTATGAGGAAAAAAGTTTGGGAACCTCTGATATAGTGTTGAAATTCCGTGTGACGTCGCGTGAATCCCGCGTGAGGCCCCACTCTTTTAACTCAACTTTAACACACTTATCAAATTCTATTGATTAGTAAACCAAAAAATACGTGTCAAATATTTTTTTGATAATCAAACTGACGGACTAATTTGATTTTTTTTATTTTTACCCAGGCATTATCCCTATTGATGTTTTAGTACGATAATTCCCGTATGTGTATGTATAACTTGTTTTATTTATACTTACTACTTACTAAAGTAATATTCAGAACCTCAGTAGTTGACCTAGGTGCTACTGAACATAAATGGTCACTACTGTTGCACAAAGTCGAGCATTAGACCACCATCTCTCCTTTTTAGGGTTCCGTAGCCGAATGGCAAAAAACGGAACCCTTATTCGTCATGTCTGTCTCTCTGTCCGTCCGTATGTCACAGCCATTTTATTCCGAAACTGTTAGGACTACAGAATGGAAACTTGGTAGATAGATGTATTCTGTGAACCGCTTTCCGATTTTTATACAAAAATAAAAAATATAAAAGTTTAAGGGGGTCTAAGTATGGGATCATACATGGAATTAAACCAAATATACGTGTGCGGTATCTACGGATAGGTCTTTAAAAATGACATTGAGGTTTCTAAAATCATTTTTTCTCAAAGTCAATCATTTGAAAGATAGGCGCGTCTAAAGTGGGAAAATGTGCCCCCCCCCCCCCTCTAACTTTTAAAGTATGGGAGTGAAAAATCTAAAAAAATATATGCTGTAGATCTCAATAAAAACTAACAACGAAAATTGGTTTGAACGAGATACAGTCAGCAGTTTTTGAGATGTGGCGACCGCAAAGATAACTTTGTTTTTCATACAAACACTATGAAATTCAAAGTTAATTTGTTACTTGCGAAAAATCATAGTTATAGAATACTTGACTGTGTTACGGTACCCTACGAGTGCGAGTCCGACTTGCACTTGGCCAGTTTTTTTTTTAAATAAAATAGAGCGGCAAAAAGGCAAGCGGCCCACCTGATGGTAAGTGGTCACCGCCGCCTATTGACATCTACAAAACCAGAGGTATTGCCGGTGTGTTGCCGACCCTTATTAGAGAGCACTCTCATTACTCTTCGTTTAAAGCTACACAGATAAAATGTTTCTGGGAAAGTTTCAGATGGGAGGTCATTCCACATCTTACAGGTACGTGGGAAGAACAATCGTGTGACACGAGCAGTATATGATGCCCACGTATCTACAATGTGCGGATGTGCTTTTTGAAGGTGTCGGGAGTTTCGATGGCAGAAACGGGACGGAGGTATGATATTAAAAAGATCTTCAGAACATTCCCCGTGATAGTACCTATAAATAAACTGGCCAAGTGCAAGTCGGACTCGCACTAGTAGGGTTCCGTAACACAGTAGAGTATTCTATAACTATGATTTTTCTCAACTACAAAAATAAATTTGTTTTTCATAGTGTTTGTATGAAAAACAAAGTTATCTTTGCGGTCGCCACATCTCAAAAACTGCTGACTGTATCTCGTTCAAACCAATTTTCGTTGTTAGTTTTTATTGAGATCTACAGCATATATTATTTTTAGATTTTTCACTCCCATATTTTAAAAGTTAGAGGGGGGGACACACATTTTACCACTTTAGACGCGCCTATCTTTCAAATTATTGACTTTGAGAAAAAATGATTTTAGGAACCTTAAATGTCATTTTTAAAGACCTATCCATAGACAACCCACACGTATAGGTTTGAAGAATTTTTTTTTTCTGTCAATTACATGTATGTTTTATTATTTTTATATGTATTATTATTATGCCTTAAACTTTTATATTTTTTATTTTTGTATAAAAATCGGAAAGCGGTTCACAGAATACATTTATCTACCAAGTTTAAATGTTGTAGTCTTAACAGTTTCGGAATACAATGGCTGTGACATACGGACGGACAGACAGACAGACAGACATGTCGAATCTATAAGGGTTCCGTTTTTTGCCATTTGGCTACGGAACCCTAAAAAGGCTAAGAGAGCCTGAGGGAAAGGGGAAAGTGACTAAGTGTTCGAAGTTGAAGCACGCATGCCTACTGCCTAGAAGTACCTGTTCACCTTTGACTTGAACAGACCCAAGTTAAGCCCACATCTACAAGGTTTGCGGTACGCGTCACCACTGTGCTTGCACTGCTTGCTAACTTTCAGGATAAGCAAAACGCTCGCCTAATGGTAAGTGAACACCGTATCGTATTAGTTATCCTAAAACATCTGAATTTCACAGGAAACTGCCCTTCAACGACATATCTTTTCACTGTTGAATAATAAACATATCGACATATCTTTTCATCATCACTCACTACATATAAACAAAGTCCCCCCGCCGCGTCTCTCTGTCTGTTCGCGATAATCTCAAAAACTACTGATCGGATTTTCATAAAGGTTTCACTAATAGACAGAGTGATTCATGAGGAAGGTTTACGGCTATGATTTGTTAAGTTTTTGTGCAAATTGGTTCAAATATGATGATAATTGTTGGAAGTGTCGGAAAAATCAAGCCACCTGAGAGCTTACATCGAAAACGCTGCCTAATCCCTTTGAGATATAACAAAAGAACGTATTCTGGAATATTCCTCTTTTAAAGGTCTACTAGCGAGGTCGCTAGTAGACCTTTAAAGGGCAGGTGCCCCGGCTTTGCACGCGTAGAGCATAATATGCCTGCATTTTTGCATAAGTTTGTTGCGTCGAGTATGAATGAACTTGTTCGACAATCAGCGTCATATTTCAACCAATTTACAAGAAACTTTGACAAATTATGTACTCAAACCATTCCCCCAAATCACTCTATTTATTAGTGAAAACCGCATGAAAATCCGTTCAGCAGATTTTGAGTTTATCTTGAACAAAAAGACGCGGCGGGCGACTTTGTTTTATATTGCGCCTACTTGTCTGTGAGCGATAATCTCAAAAAGTACTGAGCGGAATTTCATGAAGCTTTCACTAATAGATATAGTGATTTATAAGGAAGGTTTACGGCTATGATTTGCTAAGGTTTTGTGCGAATTGGTTCTAATCTAATCGAAATATGATGATAATTGTTGGAAGTGTAGGAAAACATCAAGCCACCTGGGAGTTTTAATCGAAAATGCCTTTGAGATATAACAAAACAACGCATGGTGGAATATTCCTCTTTTTAATGGTCTAGTGGTGACCTGCCCCGGCTTTGCACGCGTAGAGCATATATGCCTGCATTTTTGCATAAGTTTGTTGCGTCGAGTATGAATTAACGTCTTCGAGAATGATCGTCATATTTCAACCAGTTTACACGAAACCTTGACTAATAATATACCTAAACCATTCCCATAAATCACTCTACTATCTATTGGTGAAAACCACATGAAAATTAATTTAGTAGTTTTTGAGTTTATCGCGAACAAAAATATGACAATTATTGTTGAAGACGTTAATTCATCCTCGATGCATTAAGGTCGTCGCCCACTTACACGACCCTACTCCGACACCGCTCCTGCACAACACCGCCTTAAACGTAGGTGACTACTCGATGTACACGCACGGACAGCTAGCAGGCCACCAGCTGTCCACGCGCTTACAGCTGTCAGACTACAAAATGTAACCGAAATAGTCCGCACGTGTGCCGCTCGCTTGAAGCGCGCAGTAATTGAGACAAGAGAACGATCACTGTTTGAGCTCGGCTACAGCAAGCTGTCTGCTAATTTGTGTTGTCATGTAAAGTCTGTCTACAGAGGACGTTCTAAGGCTCACATTTTAATGAACGTTATTTTGCAGGGCGGGAGCGGGGTGGTGTAAGTGGGCGACGACCTTTATCCCGAAAATATCGTAGAATAATCTACGACTAATGGGGCTGTAAATTATGCTCAAAATGTGATCAACAATAAGATTATTGTACGGCAATAGCCCAATGGATAGGGTGTCGGACTGGCGATCGAGAGGTCGTGAGTTCGATCCCCACCCCACCCATTGCACTATTGACGTGAACCCACTACAGACACAAGCATATTTAGCTTAGTTGGAGGGGTTAACAGGAATTCTAGTAATGTGCAACCCACATTGCGAGTAATCTTTTCACTTTAAAAAAAAAATGTGATAAAAGTTAAATTGAAAAAAGTTAAAATTAAATATGTACGTGTATTTTAGCTAGAACACCGTGACGATTGACGAAGGGAACTTGCGACGAAAACGCCGCGTGCTCAAGACGATCTCAGGGTCCATTGCGTACCTACATGCATGCTGCAAACATATTCAAATGTTCAAAGAGATGTTGGTCAAGAATGTTCAAGAACCATTTTCAATTGGCTCTTTTTTTTGGGTTTCGAAACATATTGTTTTTAGAGAAATTTGGTGTCAATGTATTATGTCTCACTGAATCTTGGGTTAAAAATACTGAATTATCATTTAACATTAACAATTACAAAATAGCTAGTATATTTTGTCGGAAAACAACAATAAGAGGTGGCTCTCTAATTCTGATAGAACAATCTATCAACTTTAAAGAGAGGAAAGATATTATACACTTGTCCGCCGAGCGTGTCATAGAAATTTCTTGCGTTGAACTAAAAAATTATGTAATTGTTAATATTTATAGGCCACCGTCTGGTGATTTTGGGATATTTGAGCTAAACATCGAAGAAGCTTTGAAAAAACTGTGCAATAGAAATAAGGAGGTAATTGTAGTTGGTGATTTCAATGTTAATGTGCTAGTAGACACAAACATTAAAAATAGGCTTCTTAATTTATTCCAGAGTTTTAACTTGGAGTTACAATTTGAAGAGCCAACACGTATAACCCTTACAACTTCAACTTGCATTGATAATGTTTTTTGTGACAACAATATAATCGTACATAAAGCCATTATAAATTATTTAAGCTCTGACCATACTGGTCAGTGTGTCTTCCTTCCATTTGAAAAGGAAACACCGACAATGGAAATTACCAAACGCCGCATAAATAGCACAAAATTGGACAACTTCAAAAATAATGTAAATTTAGAAATTAAGCGAATTTTTGACATACATAATGACCCTGATAAAAATTATTGTAATGTTATTAATATAATTAAACAAAACTTTGACTTGTTCTTTCCAATTATTTCTAAAACGATTAAGATCAAATTGACATTTAATATGTGGGCCACTAAAGGCATTAGAATAAGCAGGGACCGGATGTATGAATTGTACAATATTAAAGCTATTTCTAAGGATGAAAATATAGTTACATATGTACGTCAATATAGCAAGTTGTTTAAATGCGTTTGTAAGAAAGCAAAAGCCATTTATATAATAAACAAAATTAAATCATCCACAGATACAATTAAAACAATTTGGTCGATCATCAAAACGGAGACAGGTAAAATAAGATCACACTCTAATGAGCTTAAAGTAACTCATGATGGCATTACTGTGACGGACAAAAAACAAGTTGCTAACGTTTTTGTAGATTATTTTGCCAAAATTCCATACGAAGCAACAAAGTATCTTAAATCAACGGACCCTAATATGGCCTTGTCACTACTTAAAGACTCTACAAATGAGTCGACAAAAATATTTGGTTTCCATAAAGTTACAAGCACAGTTATCATTAAGACATTTAAATCTTTAAAATCTAAAAAATCTGAAGATCTTTGGGGTATATCAGTAAAATTTATAGATAATTGTATAGACATATTGGCTCCATTTTTATCACAAATGTTCAATGACAGTATTGATCAGGGTTCTTTTCCAAACCTAATGATGAACAGTAAAATTTTGCCCCTGTTTAAAAGTGGCAATAAAAAGGACCCAGGTAATTTTAGGACAATATCAATATTACCAACATTGGGTAAAATCTTTGAAAAGCTGATGTTGATTCAACTAACATCCTTCTTTAACTGCAACTGCATCTTGTTCTCTGGACAGTACGGTTTTACAAAAGGGTGTTCCACGACAGATGCTGCCATTGATCTTGTGGAAAAAATTTAAGGCTTGGGATGAGTCACATGATACCCTCGGGGTGTTCTGTGACTTGTCAAAGGCATTTGATTGCGTGGACCATAGAATACTTCTCGGGAAAATCTATCATTATGGTGTAAGAGACCAATCACTAGAAATGATGAGATCGTACTTGTCCAATAGAACTCAAACAGTGGATGTCAACAGTGGTGTGCTATCGAGTGCTCTGAATGTGTCAATAGGTGTTCCTCAAGGTTCAATTCTTGGCCCTTTTTTGTTTTTAGTCTATGTAAATGACCTGCCATCTCTAGCAAATAAATTCTGCGATATTATATTATTTGCGGATGACACATCTTTGTTATTTGACATAAATAGGAAAATGTTTGATGCTGACATAATTAATAGGTCATTGACAAATGTACAGGAATGGTTTAGTGTAAATAATTTAATGTTAAATCCGAAAAAAACTAAATGCCTAAGATTTTCACTATCGAATAATGTGACCACTAACAATTCTAATACTATTAACATAGACAATAAGGTACTTGAGACTATTAATCATACTAAATTCTTAGGACTAACACTTGATTGTAAGCTAGGCTGGGGTAAACACATATCTGAGCTTTGCGGTAAGCTGAGCTCAGCAGCATATGCCGTACGAAAAATCAGAGAAGTATCCGATGTAAAAACTGCAAGACTAGTTTACTATAGCTACTTTCACTCTCTGATGTCGTACGGCATCTTGCTGTGGGGTAATGCTGCAGATCGCCAGAATGTATTTGTATTACAGAAAAGAGCAGTGAGGGCAATTTATAGACTGGGTCCCAGAGATTCCTTACGAGAACAATTTAAACAAATTAGTATAATGACCATGCCTTGTGTGTATATTTATGAAAATATCATGTACGTTAGAAAAAACCGTAGTAAATTTAAATGTAACAGTGATTATCACAAATACAACACTAGAAATAAAGATAGGTTAGTGTTACCTTTCAATAGACTAGCAAAGATAGGAAAATCATTTGTATCTAATTCGGTTATATTTTACAATATTCTTCCTGAGGCCTTGATCAGCCTCAAAGACAATAAATTTAAAATTATATTTAAAAAAATCCTAATGCAAAAAGCATATTATAATATTAAAGATTTTATTGATATATTTATAATAATGTATTGTAATTGATTAATGATTTTATTGATATAGCTTAATTTTTTGTGTATTATCGTATTTTTTTCCATGTTGTTTTATTTTTACAACGATTGTATCTACATTTGACGAACATAAGTGTACTGTAGTACCTATATATGAAAAATAAATTAATGAATGAATGAATTATGCGCCTACCTACCTTTGATTATAGGTATAGAACCTTTCATGGAGAACTGAGTCTAAGTTATTGGTGAAACAACATCACCAATGTACAAATATAGAAGAATTCTCAGAATCAGAATAAATAGCATTATATAAACTTAATTTAATCCTTATTATGTGAATAGAAAAAAGCATTGGTAAGTAATAATAAATTTATTGCAAAATCTCTTCGCCTCTGTTTGAAATACAATAATTTATACGAGTTACAACAAAGTATTTTATAATATTAATATTTACACAACACTAATGACTTGTTTCCTACAGTTTTGTTTTATTACTAAAATCATAGAACTAATAGTTTAACTGTATTGACCTATTTAGACTTCATACTCCTGATCTTCTTGCGCTCCTTATACAAGCTCTCATGTTGAACTGAAAACAAAGTACATATAATAAATCAGATGTCTGAATACATAAACTAGCAAGCGGCAGTGGTTTTTGTGGTGGACTCCTGCTAGTCCGCCTGGGGCGGTACCACCACTTTGCCAATTAATTCAGCCCTGAAAAATAGATTTTTTTAATATAAATGGCAATGTGTCCAGTGAAATTAAGTGGTAACAGGCACAGTGCAGGCACATGCAAATTTTAGATAGACAATTAGACGTCATTGCTTACCATCAGGCGAGAGTCGTGCTTGTCCTGTTACCTTTTATAATAAACAACACCAACATTGAAAAATTAACAGGATGAGCTTTTGCTCATCCTGTTAATTTTACGTATGACGTAACTAAATTTTTTTATTTATTGAAACAAAAACTAAACTGCATGAAAATTTACATTTGTTGTTTTTTAGGCATGAGAAATGCTCATGACAAATTACATTTAAAGATATAAGTTGTGTATATTAGCATTTTATACAACCATTTAATTTGAAACCCCCAATCGAGAGGTATTTAAAAAAAAAATTTTTTTGCCTGCATTTTATATTAAAAAGTAGTTAAAAATTATAAAAAATCACTTGAGCCATCCATATCCACTTTTGCAATATTTTTGGTTGATTTGATTTTGTTGTAATAGAATCTAACAATAAACTCTACATGCATGTAATAATATCATCTATTGAGAAGGAGATAGTACACATCCTTACTATGATCTACCCACCCATTACATCTATCATAATCTATATGAAAACTATAAAGTACTTTACAAATTAGGGGGCGTTCATAAAATACGTGAGATGTTTAAGGGGGGGAGGGGGCCGAGTCAAATCTCATCTAATCTTACGTGGGAGAGAGTGGGGGGTCTCGGCAAATATCACTCAATTTTTTTTCTGATTGAAACAAAAATAAATTATACTATTTTGGTCCATTTAATCCAGATTGTACATGCTTAAGATTTAACCTTAAGCGTAATCGTAATACGATTAAGATCATTCACTAATTTTTGTTTTTTTTTTTTTACAATTTCAATCCAACATGTTTACGTACGAAACCCACATTTTGAAAAATCTCGCGTGAGATTGGGGGATGGGGGAGGGGGTTGAATAAAATCTCACGACATCTCACCAGTGGGGGAGGGAGGAGGAGAAAATTTAAAAAAACAACTGACGTAATTTATGGATACCCCCTTACTATGGGGGCATCCATAGTAAGGGGGTAACTGTGATACTATGTATCACAGTTACTACATACCATTGAAATCACCATAGGCGTAATAAGTAAAGGCGGGTCCGCTGCACCATTTACGTGTTTTCTAACTGGATAACATTGTTTCCTAACCGAATAGGAGCGTGGCCTAACAGTATTGATAGCAAAAACACAATTACATGTTTCCGTAGACAAATGGATAACGTGTTCGCCTGCGGGGAGGGGAAGTGACCCATTTTGTGCTCGCCCTCACTAGAGGATTTCAAAAACAATAACAACAATAGGCGCAGGAGACTGGCGGTTATACTAACTTAATGTGTTTTGTCAAAATTGGCGCTGATTAAGTCACCTTAACTCACTACATTACATGTTTACACAATACTGAAGACAAACGGAGACTGATATGGATATGTTGAACTTACTTCATGCTGGTTTTAAATTAAGCAGGTGTTAGAAAAGCCATAAAACCCAGTTTGCGAAGCGAAGATCTTAGCGGTAGGTGTCTTTCTGTTACATTATCCAATATGTTTTATAGGTTATAAAGGGCACTTACTGTATGGATCGAATAATTTCAACTCCAATTTCTCTCCTAAACGTTCTCTTATTCTCGAGACCTGGTGACCAGATACTACGCTCTCCATTAGAACCATTATCTGCCTGAAATAATATAAGCGAAAATGTTGTCAATGTTGTGTGAGGGGAAACTATTTCTCAAATACTATGGTTTATGCACACACTTACTTGCTTTTAGCTTTCTTTAGCAGTATATTTGTAAGAAACATGTTTATATTTGCTTTAGCTTTACTATTATTATGCTATTAATAGTAAATTAAATGCAATCATCAATCATAAAAAGAAAATATTAAGATTTCTGATTTGCTTTTATTAATCTACTTTCCGTATATATATAAAAGCCTAAAAGGTACTCTGTGTATTCTAGTTTCTACCACAGAGTACTTTATATTCTACTTTACGCACGTAGTATTATATTCTCTTTGCTTAACGCTCGCTCGGTCGGTTGTTTTTTCTTGTTTTTTTTTTTAGTTTTTATTATGGCTCAGTGGCTCTACGCGATTATTGTATTTAGCCAGTGTCAAGTAATACAATTCTTCGATTATTTGAGACTTTTGAGAGTTCGAGTCACAAGGATTAAAAATGTGGACTTTACTGAAGATTTTCAATGGAATTTTGGTGAAAACGCAACTAGCATGTTTTTCAACATTGTGCTGTTTCCAAATTCCCAACACTCGCACACATTTACCGGAACTTAACGATTAATAATACATTTATTACACATTTACCCGCTACGCGGAAGAACACAAGTTAGGAAAAAATACATGAGAGCATACACACACTTTTCCATGTTTCCGCCAAAATTTTCTTCAGGGCCCCTAGTCAAAATCTAATTTCTGTTTCCATTCACGCTAACGCAAGTTCAAAATAAATAGAATGACATATTGTATGTTTCCGCAACAAAGATGTCATTCCCTTACATTTTGAACTTGCGTTACCGTGAATGGAAACAGGAAATTGTATTTTGTCTAGGGGCAAAGAAAAGATAATAATACTACGTACTAGGGACCCAGTGCCTTTCCTTCACCAACACAGAGTACTGAACTATAGAGATTTGGATAATGTGGCCACATGAGATAGAAGATTGTAACACAACCATATGCGTATTCAGAACCCAGTGACACATAGCAATAAAGGTCAAAGTTCGTTAAGCTAAAAACGGCTAAATACGTTACTGACCCTGTAAAAATCGGCACGCACTGAGAAAGGGAAATATTATAGCTTTGTCCTTTCCGTTAATAACTCCATAGTATATCCTACTAGCAGCCCGCCCCGGCTTCGCACGGGTAGAACATATATACCTACAAAATTTGCATCAGTTTGTTGCATCGAATATAAAATATTAACATATTTAACACTCATCGTCATATGTCAACCAATTTACACAAAACATTAACGAATTATGCACCTAAACCTTCCTCATAAACACTCTGGCTATTGGTGAAAACCGCATGATAATCCGTTCAGTAGCTATTGAGATTATTGCGAACAGACAGACAGACGCAGTGATGGACTTTGTTTTATAATACTTACGTAGTGATATTGGACGGCCCTTTGGCGTAAAGGATAGTTACCCTGATTCTGACCCGAGGGTCGTTGGTTCTAATCCTAGCTATATACCTACCAATGAAAGTTTTATGAGCATTCATGAATCATGGGTTTTCGAGCAATCATTAAATCTACCAATAATTAAGATAATTTAAAAACTAAAACAACTGACTTCAATGCCCCGCGAGTCAATTTCAGTAGCAAGTTTGAGACGTTTATCGTCATATCTCTGAAGATATTTATCACATCTCAATGAAATTACAATAAGACCACCTCGAAAACGTACCCTCTCGATTACAAAAATAATAATTCGAATCGGTTCACAATTGATGGTGTAATCACGTTACATACAAACACAAAAAAAGAAAGAAAAATGAAACATACAGACGAATTGAGAACTTCCTTCTTTTTGGAAGTCGGTTGAAAAGTAGCTTACCACCAAGGAGAACATCTGCCGCCGTAACCTTACGGCGTTCCCCGACGCAAAAAGTAGGGGTATTATACGTTTTACGTGTGTATCTGTGTGTCTGTCTGTAGCATCTTAGCACCCAACCGGATGAACCAATTTTGATTTTATTATTGATATGTATATTTTTTTTGATAGATGTCTTCATCGAGAGTGTTCTTAGCTTTGATTCATGAAAATTCGTTCGATTGTTATAAAACTATGAGCTTTAATCAACTTTAATAGGTCTGATCAATACGAAAATCTTCTTCTTCAACGATATTGTAAGAACATAGAAGCATTAACCTGATGCTGAGACATCTCCTGGACTCTACAGAATACTCAAATCCTCACCAACTTACAGCTCAGATTTTAAATGTCGTGTTTAGAGTCATTGGAATGCTTTTACTGAAAAGATTATACATGATCAGTCGGGGTGGTTTAAAATATTATATTATATATATAGATCATTATTAATTTATACAATAGATCATATTATTATACTATATTAACTTTAAATTGATTGCGATCGGTGGGGATCTACAGAAAAGCTAAGTTTATAATAAAATTTTCGGAGTAACTATGACCTATTCTGTGGTTTGACTGCAAATATTTTATTAATTTTGCGATGCGTGTATGTGAAATCCGTGATATCTTCTAGAGTTTTCATTAGAATAATATACGTAAGGGACAATTTTAATCTATAATATGTGGCCAAGCTAATTAACGTAATTATTTGGATAAGGATTAATACTATATACTTGAAAACAGCCCTGGATGTTAAGTAATATTTTTTAACAAAAAAATAAAGATTAAAATGGTTACTGTGAGTCAACCTTCAGAGATAGACATATGCTGCTGGGGGCTTTTTTGTGGGTCTTATTAAGTTGTACAACTCTTCCATAGAAAATATTCTTCCATCTGTTTTCAATTGAGCAGCGTTCGTAAGAAACGTGTTTTTTCGACCGTTTTTTTGCCGACTTAGGTGACAAATTAGGTCTCCATGAAAGTACCTTTGATTTAAACGGGATAATGTATAGCCTATTTTCATTCCGTAAGTCCATTCCATGTTAATACATGATTGATTAATATCAAAGAATGTTTTTAATCAGTTCAGTAGTTTTTGAGCCAAATCATTACAAACATACATAAATACAAAAATACATAAATACAAAAATACAAATGTTCTCTCATTATAATATTAGTATAGATTTCAAGTGGGAAAGAGACAGAGCCACCCGCGGTCTATTCTTTTCTCGGTCTACGTTCACCAACCTTCACTTTTTATTATATTTCATTATGGCTCCACATGATTAGTGTATTTAGCCAGTGTCAAGTATTAAAATTCTTCAAATTTTCGTGAATACAAGTCATAAAGATACGTCAAAGTCACATTTCAGGTCAAGTTGAAGTCATAGTCTAGTCCAAGTTGTAATCCATCATCCTAGAGTCCAAGTCATACCCTCAGTAAAGATGGCTAAGCTGAAGATTTCCAGTGGAATTTTGGTGAGAACGCAAATAGCATGTTTTTCAACACTGAGCAGTTTCCCTATACTTGCACACATGCACCGGAACTTAATGGTTAATCATCTACATTTATTACACATTAACTCGCGGAAGAATACAAGATTTAGGAAAAAATACAACGAAAGAACACACACTTTTTCACGTTCCCGCCAGTACCCTCTACGTCACCTCACAGTCACACACATAGGATCGTTTTACAGGGTTCCGTACCCAATGGGCTTGGATACAACGGAACCATATTACTAAGACTTCGCTGTCCGTCCGTCTTTCCATTCTTCTGTCCGTCTACCAGAGGACTGTATCTTCTAAATCGTAATATAGGTAGACAGGTTAAAATGTTCACAAAGTATGTATTACTATGGCCGCTATAATAACAAATACTAAAAACGTTAAGAAGTAAAGGTCCCATACATGATACGTGTTTTTTCGGCGTTTTAACTTGATCTTATGAACCGTATAAGATAGAGACTTTCACAAAGTATGTATTACTCTAAGGTATTACTTTTTACTGGTAGCCGTAACGACAGATACAAAAAAATTAATGAAGTCAAAAATTTATGGGGTCCCCATGTAAGAAATGTGTTGCTTTTTGCTCGATATTTTGCACCGTAATAGATACACTTGTCATTTGCTCCTATGTGTTTGTATGAGTATGGCTGCTATATTAAAAAATAAAAAAAAATAAATAATATTAAAAATTAAAGGGACCTATGCAAAGTTTATGATTACGCTTTATATATAACTAGCTGGCCCGGCGAACTTCGTACCACCTAACAGACAATACATTTCGTGTTACCTTTTAGACTTCGAGCATTTACCAATGGAGATGTTAACGTTGTAATGCGCAAACATTTTTTTCTGCCGTTACTTACGGGGGACGAGGTAAACACGCATTGCACACACACAAATCCCGCACACTAGCTTGAAGCACGCACACAGTATTAAAAATACAGCGTAGTTACGCACGCTCATATGGCCAATAATGGCTATATGGCCAGCAGAGGGGTACGGCTTGCGTTAACATCTCCATTGGTAAATGCTCGAAGGCGCCCATTGGCTTTCGCCCACTGTCATGTAATGTATCATCATCATCATCATCATCATCAGCCACAATCCACTGCTGGACGTAGGCCTCTCCCAAGATGCGCCACTGAGCCCGATCTTCAGCGTAATGTAATGTATGACTTGACCAAATTACGTTGTTCATTTTATCTTATAGCTGGCGTATGTATTACGTGTTCATCATTTTAGTCGGGTTATATCGGTAGCTATTCACTCGCATACGCTAACGTCTTGTCTATTTAATATTCCGTCTACGACATTTTGTAAATCATGCCATGATTTGTTTCAAAACTTTCCGTTAATAGATGAATAAAAGTGAGAAAGCTGTTGCTGTAAAGGTTATATTAGATATAATCATGGATGGAGTATTAACTGGATTTGGCATTTAAATAACAATAATAATATTAGAAGGATAAAACTATACAATCACTAGTATTAGAGAGCGAGATGAACTGCAATTTTTTATCCTTCTCTGCGTATGCGATTTTACAAACTGGCTCCAGCACTGGCACCAAATTCTAGTGCTCTCACCCACTGTCATGTATGATCCGACTAAATTAGGTTGTTCATTTTATCTTTTAGCTGGCATGTGTATCACGTGTTCATCATTTTAGTCGGCTTATATCTCTATAGCTATTTCATTCGCATACGCTAATGTTCCCTCTACATATATATATATATATATTATATATATATATATATATATATATATATATATAAATACTTTCTCTATGTATATAATACTCCCATCTACGATATAACCTTTACAGCAACATAAGCCCAAAAGAGACAGCACTATGAAAATGCTTAAAATACATAGAGAAAGTATATTATATGTAGAGAGAACATTACCGTATGCAAATAAAATAGCTATAGAGATATAACCCGACTAAAACGATGAACACGTGATACATATGCCAGCTATAAGACAATAGACAAAAGACGTTCAAAACAAAGCAATAAAAATCACAAACAAAAGGGGCGGCTTTCCTTTGAGCATCTGATGTAAACAACTTTACCATACATGCTAATCTGATCTCTAACTACTTATGAATAAGGTTCAATCTTAACTACAAAACTAGGTACATTGACTAGCGTCGGAATTCCCGGAAGGTTACTTTTATGACGGTCGGGTCGGGTGTTTATAGCCCCTAATTAGTCTATTCTTTCCCACGGTATTTTTGTTCGAGAAGCTTGGCGAAACATCGCGACTCGACGACGCGATGTAACAAAACGAAAATTCTACCTACACATACAAACATGCGCAGACACCCTCGCACACACACACACACACACACACACACACACACACACACACACACACACACACACACACATACACTCACACACATACTCACCAACACACACACTCACCCACCAACACACACACACACCAACGCACACACACACACACTTTATTAATATTATAAAATACTAAAATGTACTTGTGCATTTCATTACTTTAATTATAAAATACTAGTATTCATAAAACATCAACAATGCAAATTATGTCAACAATACGGGAAGGCTCTGACCCTGTAACACAGTTTTTAACTAGTACGGGGTTCAGATGCTCACACTTTGAGATGTTAAATTCTTGTTAAGTTAATGCTTATATAAGATAATATTAATTTAGCTGTAATCTTGCTGTAAACACTGAGATATGAATAAATAATACTTTAATACTTTAAGATAAAATGAACGACGTAATTTGGTCGGGTTATACATGACAGCGGGTGAGAGCCAATGGGTGCACTAGAACTTGTATCCAAACATTGCTGGATACAGTTTAATCGCATACGCAGGTAAAGGATAAAAAAACTGTTGTTCATCTCGCTCTCTCATACTAGTGATTGTATAGTTTTATCCTTCTCATATTATTATCATTATTTAAATGCCACATCCGCCTAATATTTGATCCATGTTAAAATAGATATGATAATAAATTATCAGGGCTCAGTTTACAACCTACGCTCAGAGTGCAAATGGCAAATGGTTAAAAACGCTCTGACGTTTGTGACAATAAATTTGGCGGGAAAAGCTGTAATTTTTTACAGATTAAGGGGATTGGAAGAAATTGGCATTGTCGAGACCAAGACGAGACGTGACGAGGCATTAATCGTAAAAACAAACTGAAAATATTCAGAACAAAAAAAAAATGAACATAACCTCGAAATTCGAGTCTGCGCAAAATGTCAAAGTCACAATTTAAGTGATAAACACTTGTGGTCGTTCCGGGCCTAGGATGATGGATTATAATGGATGGAGCCATGTCAGCCATGTGACGTTGTCACATCGACTTTCATTTTATCAACACATTGTCCTACCCTTTCTATCACAGGGGTCGCGAGATAAGAGTAAACGAGAAAGCTAATATCAATTTGACAACCTCGCGCATGGGTGATCGTGTCCATTTTTGACCGGCTAGCAGACCATAATATAGCGACGCATCATACTTATAAATTAAAAATTAAATAGAAACATAGCTTTAAAGACTGAAACACTGTTACATGGTTAAATGATGTCGTGTTGTGCTGTGTTTTATCCATCAAGAACAACTAAAGGAGGCGTAAAAGATCCAGAATTATCATTTCACACGTAAGTCTTTGTGGGCATTTATTCTCATATATAACCGCTTTTTGAATCAAAATATTTATTTTGCTTACATTATATACATCTTTTTCGTCATATAACTAGCGAGGTGGTAAATGGTTATCATTTTAAAGCTTTAATTTATGTAATTAACAAACATTATTTTACGCCGAACGGCTAGTGATGTACGAGAACCCTCCAAAACTTTGTCGATAAATATAGTCGATACCCTTATAAAAAGGAATATATACATTCCTTTAAGTGTAATATTATAATATTACACTTCAAAATTTAAATATATAAATCGTTTATATACATTTTACACTAAAGCTATACATATAAAAAAATTGAAGTGTCTGTTTGTAATTCAAAATTTACAGCTTTTCACTAAATGCATATGAAAAAATATACGGTACTTACATAAAAAACAAAATTTTAAATGTTTGTCTGTCTGTCTGTTTGTTCCGGTTTATCTCTGAAATGACTGGACCAATTTAACGGGACTTTCACTAGCAGAATGCTGATGTTAAAATGTTACCTACCAAGTAACTTGGCTACTTTTATTATAAAGTTCCGCGAAATCAAAATTGAAACTAATAAAATAGGGAACAATATCTGATTCAAATAGGGAAGGTTAATGTGCAAATTAAGCAGTGTTTTCTACCCCGCACAGCCCACGCGCATGTTGCCGCTGTCATTAAACGCGGACAAAGCCGCGGGACCCAGCTAGATGATTTATAATATGAAGATTTTTATTGAGGATGGAACGGTTAGCTTAGGGCCTTGATTAGAACGAAATTTGAACATTTTTAACCAACTTCACAATAAAAAGATGAGGTTCTCTCTAGATGATGATCTCAATAAAAACTAACAACGAAAATTGGTTTGAACGAGATACAATCGGCAGTTTTTGAGATATGGCGACCGTAAAGATAACTTTGTTTTTTTAACAAAGTTATTTTTGTAGTTGCGAAAAAATATAGTTATATAATACTTTACTGTGTTACGGAACCCTATGAGTCCAACTTGCACTTGGCCAGTTTTTTATGTTTGTTATCTCATAACTCCGTAAGTTCTTAACCGGATTGGAAATTATTTTTTTTCGAGAGATTATTCTGCCCGTTTGGTCCCATTGTACATTTTTTGAAATCTGATAAGTATCTCCAGAGATATGGACATAAACACCTCCAACTTTATACTGAAAATGGATAGCGTGGCATTTGAAGTTGGTTTTTTCGTTTTATGAACGATCTTAAAATATTATAAAATGTGATCAAAGTAATGTCGCGCAAAATTAGTAGTAACTAGGTACCTAATTATATTATCAGCACTGATACTTACTCGTATTCAATCTATTATTACTTATGATAATGCTATTATAAATATTTTTAATGAAGAATGTGTGACAGTTTACCACATTAATATATTATATCATTTTGTTGTAGGTTTCCAAAATGTCCGAAAATCCAATCAAGTGGATAAAGGCAGTACGGCGTTTAAATTAGGATCCAACTAAACACTTCAGACTTTGTTCTAACAATTTTGAAAAATCAACTTTGTACCTACTAGATTATCAATCTAGCTGGAACTGACACCGAGGAAACGGAAAAGAATAGAAGCTAGTGGAGTCAAGATAGAAAATCTTCCTATAAGTCTTCCTATAATCTTCCTCTGCGAGCAATGAAGGATGATGAAACGGTTTTGAAAGTGTTTTAATCGAAAGTGTTATTAGCTCTGATTCATGAAAATCTGTTTGGCCGTTGTAAAACTATGAGCATTTTTCTAGTTGATGGCGCTATGACATCAACTTTCATAGTGATTAATTCGAAATTCGGTATCCTTTTCTTCAACGACAAAGGACACTGAAGCATTGACATGATGCTGGGACATCTTCTGGAATCTGCTGAATACTCAACTCCTCGCCAACTTACAGCTGAGATATCGTGTTCAGACTCATTGGAATATTTTTAATTTCCATTATAGATTATACATAGATCAGTCGCGGTGATTTCAAATTTTGAGTTTTGGAGAGTGGAGATCGCGAAACGGCAAACGTAGCGTAGGACGTCCTGTGACCAGGTGGAGCGACGGCATACGCAATGCAGTGGGCAGTGATTGGAAAAGAAGACCTGAAAATCGGGCTCAGTGGCGCATCTTGGGAGAGGCCTACAGTCCAGCAGTGGACTGACACTGGCTGATGATGATGATGATGATACAATAGATCATACTATATTGACATCAAATTACTTTATATCGTTAGCATTTACAAAAGAGATGAGCTCATTTTTCTGTAGTGGTAGGACTTCTGCTAGTCCGCCTGGGCCGGTACCACCACTTTGCCAATTAATTTTCATAAGAATGTTTTTTGGTTGAAATGGCAAGGTGTCCAGTGAAATTACGGGGCATGTGAAACTTAACATCTTTATGTCTCAAGGTAACAGGCGCAGTGGAGTGACATGCAAAATTCTGGACTGCCAGAATTTTCCTTTATCGCTGTATCTGTAATAGGTAGACGTCATCGCTTACCATCAAGTGAGAGTCGTGCTTGTCCTGTTACCTTTTACAATAAAAAAGCTGATTAATGTTTACAAAGTAAGTATGGCCTAATTTGTGGTTTCACTGCATTTTTTTTATTATTTGCGATGCGCGTAATTTTATATGATAATTTATCTAATACTATAAGAATCTTTGTCCAGACATACTGACTGACTGACAGACAACGCACAGCCTAAACCGCTGGTCATAGAGACTTGAAATTTAAAGAGTATATTTGTCTTAGTACGCAAGGATGCACTAAGAAAGGATTTTTCAAAATTCACCCCGTTAGGGGGTGAAATGGAGGTTCAAAGTTTGTATGGATAAACAAGATTAGATAGTCTTTTCTATTCGAAACTTCATACAAGTGCTTCAGTAAAAAAATAAGTAAATACGTGTTTCAGGCTTTTTCAAAATTCTACCCCTAAAAGAGTGAAATGAGGTAACAAAGTCTAAAAACCAATATTGTTTCGGGTTGCGCTGAAATTTGGCACGCAGATAGTTGTTTTAACATAAGTATACGTTAAGAAAAGATTTTTCAAAATTCACTCTTTAAGGGGATGAAATGGGGGTTCAAAGTTTGGATAGTCATTTTATTCGACATTTCACACAAACCGTACTTCTGTAAATAAATAAGTAAATACGAGTTTCAGGCTTTTTTAAAATGCCACCCTAAGAGGGGTAACAAAGTCTGAAAATCAATATTGTTTCGGATTGCGCTGAAATTTAAAATGCAGATAGTTGTTATGACGTAGGTTTCCGCTGAGAAAGCATTTTCTAAAAATTCCCCACGGATATTACTTATTATTTATAATTATATATATAAAAACTTATGGATTTACGTAAGTACTTCTATAAATAAATAAATAAATACGTGTTGCAAGATTTTTGCAAGGGGTTGGTAAAAAAGTCTGACAGTCAATATGGTTTTTTGGGTTTTATAAATATGAATCCCTATTTCCCTTAGTCACGCAATAACTTGAAAACGGATGCACCGATTTGGCTTTTACTTCTTTGATGTCTTTTATGATAGAAAGGTTTCACAAAATAAAAGTTTTAAGTAAATAAAAGAAGTCTTTAACGCGACCGAAGCCGCGGGGCACATCTAGTATTTTCATATAAATTATATACTGTAAAGGTCAATTTTAATCTATGATATTGGGCCAAGATAATTAGCGTAATTATTCAAATAAGGATTAATACTGTATAGAAGAAAATAACCTTGAAAGTTCTGTAACATTTTTTATTAAAAAATAAAGATTAAAATAGTTACTGTGAGTCTGTGCGATAGACATATGTTATCGCGGACTTTTTTGTAGGTCTTATTAAGTTGTACTACTCTCCGATACATACTTTATTTCAGATTAATCATCTTTCATAAAAAACGTGTTATCTCGACCGTTTTATTGGCGACTTAAGTTGCAAAATAGGTCTTCACGAATATACCTATCTTTTAAACAGGATAATATATTGCCTATGTTCATTCTAAAAGACCATTAATATATTTATATACGAGAGAAAAAAATAATCGTCCTGTAGTCCAGTAGTTTTTGAGCTAACTCAATACAAACATACATGTTATCTCTTTATAATATTAGTATAGAAGTATAGATAGCTTTGTAGCTAAAATTTGTAATATTTAATTGACGAATTGAAAACGCAAAAACATTTAAGATTTGTGTAATAGAAAAGCTAAGAAATATATACCGCCAGATTTAAGGTTGCCTAAGTACAGTTAAGTACTGTAGCATTTTTTTAACAATAACTAATTTCCATAAGTTCAATAAAGTAACTACGTATTTTATCACATAAATTGTTTTCTTTTTACATAAGTTTTAGTTTTCTATTTTTTCACCTTTTTATCGATATGTTCTACACTAGTGATCACTTCCCTACTCACGCACACTCTAGCAGTTCTAGACACTAACACAAACAGAAAATGGACATGCTGCCAAAGTTTTGACGCCATCCATTATAATCCATCATCCTAGTTCCGGGCCTTCGAACGAGTTGCAAAACAACCAAAAAATCTTCTCCGGAGGACGTGAACGAAGCCCAGCTGTCCAGCCAGTGTTCAGTGACATTTCAAGGGAAGAATGTTACATTAATATTACAATACACCGGTTTTTATCTAGACACAAGTTTGAGTATTAATAATATAGATGTAGAGTACATTAAAATTTTTGTGTTAAGCGCACATATTTATTGCTCTCTTTAGTCATGTCTAGTTTGAATTTATATAAAATGAAAAATTACGGAAATTTAGGGTTATTTTGATGTTTATTGTTTAGCTGCATGGACAGCTGCTCCGGCTCTACCGGTACAGAGTATAGTTATTCTATGGGCTCTACTCCTCGCTACTTATTAATTTTGCCATAGACAAAAACAAAATATGCCACGCGAACGAAAATTTGTGAAAATTATTAAAAATCAATCAATTTGACAGCGGCAAATAACGAAACACGTGCGAAATTCATTATTCGTTATCAATATTCGGACAAATAACGGAAATAAATGAAGTGAAATGTAATAATCCGCAAAACGAACGCTTCTTTCAACCGGTCAGAGAAAAGGACGAATCCTGGTAACATTCTCGAAACAAACTCGTCGAAGTGATGATGAACCTGTGAACCGGCGTCGTTGTGGCGTTTTCGTGCGATTACAACTTTGTGTTCGTTCTTTGTTCCTAATTTATGTCGCAAATGAAGTGACCAACGTTACGTAGTGTCAGTTTTATTAGAATTCCGTTATCCGTAGTGTAGTTTCCGCCGAAAGAATGATGCTAGATAACGAAATGGAGAATGGCGGCGGCGACGCCAACAGCAATGTGTCACCGACCAAACTCATGGTTAACTACATCCCCGAGCTGATGACGCGCGACATGATGTACGCTCTCTTCTCCGCCATGGGCAAGATCGAGAGCTGCAAGCTGATCGCCAACCGCGGCTACGGGTTTGTGGAGTACGAGAAGCACGAGGATGCCGAGAAGGCGCGTACCGCTTTCAACGGTCTGCTCATGCAGGGCAAGACGCTCAAAGTGTCGTTTGCGCTGCTCAACCCCGAGAACAAGGTGAGCCACAAGCCCGATACGGAGTCCAACCTTTACATCAGTAACCTGCCGCCCGACATGACGCTGGAGCGGCTCAACGTGCTGTTCGGACAGTTCGGCGCCATCACCAACAGCCGCGTCTCGCAGGGCATTGGCTTCGTGTGCTACGAGACGCGCCCCCAGGCCGACGAGGCCATCAAGCACATGAACGGCCAGACGCCCATCCCGGGCGCCGGCGCCATCGTCGTCAAATTCGCGAACAAGCCCAACCTGAACAAGGGCGCACCGCGGCCCGCGGGGCGGCTAGGAACGCCGGCGACTCCGCTGGCGTACAACGGCGCCGCCGCCATGTTCAACGGTTCGTCGCCGGCCGCCTTCAACGGCAACCTAACGTCGTTCGGTGCACGGCCCGCGGCCTTCGCGCCCGGCTTCCCGCAGGCGTCGCCGCCGCCGCTGCTGCCGTCGCCGGGTAAGGCGCTGCCGTTCATCAACAAGGGGCACCAGCGGTTCAACCCCATGGCGGCCAGCAACCACTCGCCGCTGCCGCTGCTGGGCTCGCCCGCCAGCCCCGTGCCGCTGCTGGGCGCGCCGCCGGCGCCGCACCAGACCACAGTGTACGTATACAACGTGGGCGAGGACACCGAGGAGTTAGCCCTGTGGCAGCTATTTGGTCCGTATGGTGCCATCGATTCTATTAAAGTGATCAAGGACCCCGAGACCAAGAAGAACAAGGGTTTCGCATTTGTGAACATGCGCGAGTATGACGAGGCGGCGATGGCCATCCAGGCCCTCAACGGGTACACGCTCAATGGTCAGGTTCTATCGGTTAGCTTTAAGACTCAGAAGAGGAGCGTTTGATGTGAACGGACGTTGTGAACGCCGTCTCTTGTGATCGTTCCGGGCAGAAAAACCTTAAAAAGATTTTCATTCCAATCTCAATATTTTTGTAGTCGAGCAGGAGGACCTCCTCGTATGTGCATTTGAAATTAGTCGCATAAGTATTTTTGTAAGATTTAACATAGTTTTATATTCGCGAGAGAGCGACATGACTATTTTTGTGAGTTTAGTTGGCTTGACAAGTATCATATATGTGTACCGATTATTTTATCGTATGATAATATTATGGTATTATATTATTGGAGTATGTATGGACCTGTTGCACTACATATATCCGGCGCAGGGGGCGTCGGCGGGCGCCGGCGCCTTCCTGCGTCTTATACCCTCCAGATATTTTTATTTTGTGTAAAACAAACTTCTGTATGTTTTTATCTTTAATAAATTTCATGTTTAAATAGAGTTTATCGTATATTTCTCTATTATTTTTCTATATACATTGACCCCCTCCTGTGTTCTCCTTATTTACTTACATATTATAAGTACATATAATATTATTTGTGGCAGTAGTGACACGTAATATGTATTTGTGTGTATGGTGCGCAGGTCGGCTGTAAACGCTTACGTATTGCATGTTGTGTAGTCAGAGCGAA
This sequence comes from Cabera pusaria, assembly GCA_954871355.1. NCBI lineage: Eukaryota > Metazoa > Arthropoda > Insecta > Lepidoptera > Geometridae > Cabera > Cabera pusaria. The sequence goes on from OX940900.1 coordinate 24,407,784, forward strand.
AATAAGTTTTATTTGTTTACGTTACCTCAGGATTTATGGATCTAGTTATTGTTTTTTCCTGTCATTACTTATTCGTTATTATTTTTGGCGAGTCAGGCCTTCTAATGGAGACGATCGGACGTAATTTATACGAGACCGTCCGCGTCGGGCGAGTCGCAAGCTTTAATCTGTAATGTTGTTGAGAGTTGGAGTCCATTAGAATAGGTAGAGTTAACGAGCGACGTGTGAACGCGATGTAATCGTTATGTGCGGCTATCTATCGACTGTCGAGTGTATGGAAGCCGATAAGATAGGCGGCGACAGCCGAGCTGGCGCGAGCCGACCGTCCGCCGCTGCCACAAGTAGAGTAAGCACTAGGTACCTCGGCGGAGACCATTATAACAAACAACAGTTTTAGGGGAGAAAGTAGAAAGCGCTCTGCTCGTGACATCTAGATGGTGAGTAAATGAGTTTTATTTTTCGTATCATGCGTAATCGCCGGTACACGAGGTACCTACGGTAAGTAGTAAGAGGATCATGATAGTGAACTAGTCTAGTTGATCGCGAGTATTAGTTGAGGTATCAAAAAGGAACATTATTTGGTAGTACAAAATCGTATTTGTTATCAGCCGGTGTTGGCAAAGTAATCAGAGAAACTCGTAAAATTGACTCATTCCGAATCTTACGATAAGTCGTAAAGCAAAAATACTTGCCAACATGTTCAAAGCTAGGCTGTACCTACAGTTACACGTACCTATGTTGGAGCAGTAATTATGCCGGTGATACTACGGTCCAATGGTCTGATAAATTAAGTTTTACGTGTGCTTACTTGGAATGAGGTTCACACAGTGATGCTAGCCTAGTAGGTACCAGGACAAAAGAATTCCATTGCAAGCTAATACGTTAGGATGAGAAAGTCTATTTTTGGATCTGTTTATTCCTCTCGTGTCCTGTCAAAGTCTGCTAAAGCTAGGGTTTTCCAAGCATATTCAGATGGCAGGTGTGCCTTTTACAGCAGTAATGACTCATACGCACGCACTCGGTGCTTCAAAATATGTGTTTCGATCCTTTGATACCCTGTCGAGAAAACCTCGCTCGTATACTAAGATAAGATGTACATTTTATATTGTTACTCTTTCTATTTCTTGTAATTTGACCCTTTTAAGACAGCAAACTCAATGGCTATTCATAATCATTATATCTTGGATTCTCGATCGCAAAACCACAAAAGAAAAGTAAAAAAGTATGCAGCCAGCTACACTATAATACACTTAAACATTGAAGCCCGACAGATAATTGCAGCGCTTATTAAAATGAAAAATGTTCCTTATAAATAAATAGTACGCAACGCATCCAAAACATTTCGTGTGAAAGAAACCATAGTAGTAAAAATATGACGCACAAAATATGTGCGAGCTAACAAATACCCGGGACGAACGGTTTAGGACGCAGCGTCCTTCTCAAGGGCACGTATAAATATATATGTGTAGGCAATGTACTAATGGATTCATCGACCTCTCCCTACCGTCTCGAGTCTGTCTAGAGAAGGTGCCTAGTGACTACTAGCTGGAAATCGTGTACAATCTGATATGAACGTCAAAATCAAGTTTAAGGTTTCTGAGCGGTAGGAACCCTTACGAATACCTATACATAGGTTGACGGTCGTCCACCTGTCTCGACCGTCGTCTCCCCTCCCGATACGCAGCTTAATACTCTATAAATAATAACTTGAAACGACATGTAGCGCCTGATATGTAGGTAGTAGGGTGGGTACGTAGTACATATACATCGCTGAGGTAGGTACTCGATTTTAATTACATATTTCGTTATTCATTAAAATTCTCCGGCCAGAAGAAATTTAGGGTAGATTGTTAACATTAGAATTTGAAGGGTTTCTCAATCGCGTTCTTAATGAAATATTTCTTGTAGCGAATATTTCGTACCAATAAAAAAACAAATAGTAAAAAATTTACAAATTCAATTTGCCTCTAAGGGTGTTTCCCAGAAAATTACCCGCCTATTAGCGTAGTTATTATATTGTTATAAAATATAACAAGTTTCTTCTTAAAAGGTAGAGAACATTATTCTGACATAATGTAACATGTTTGCCAATTAGAGTGGATCTATTTACACATAGAATGCCAGAGAAGCAATTTATTTAGAAACGATCAGGGGGTCGTCGCAAATAATATATTTTCTAGAAATTCCACTCAATCGTAAGAAGAATTTTTATTCTTCGATATACCTAGCAAAAAAAAACTATTGCAACGTAAAGATAGTTACTGCTAATAAGTATGTGGTCATAAAGTTTTAGAATATGCAGATTTTTCTTATTTGACCACCATTCAAATTATAATTGATTTAATATTAAAAGTTAAGTAGGTATGCTACGTTCTTTCCAATAATAAAATAAGTCTAGAATCTAAAAACATGAGTGACTAACATATGACTAATTGTTCTTTAAATGACTGATATTTCCAGTGATAATCATTTAATTTTATTATTAATTTATTTTATAAAATTGCCATTGATGTTCTTTTTGGTAAATTAATTTATTTTCACTAGTTGTGCCCCGTCGTTTTACCTGCGTAGACATTGTTGCCGTGGTAATATCGGGATAAAGAGTACCCTATGCGTTATTCCAGGGTCTAGGCTATCTACATACCAAATTTCAGTTCAATCGGTTGAGTAGTTTTAGCGTGAAGAAATTACAAACATATATACAAACTTTAGCCTTTATAATATTTGTAGGAAAGCAAGATATTTATTTGCCTCTATTTAGGCACACTCATCATACAATATGAACTTATTAATCATAATATAATTAACAATGAAACCAAGATAATTTCTATTATAAACATGAGACCTGACTAAAATGACAAAAAAACCCGCTGAAGGAATTAATTCTTCTCTGTAAAGCCAAAAAACCAGATTTCACAAATTTCTTTCATACTGCAGTCGAGGCCAAAACCTTACTTTTCTGCGAAATTTGCCGGAAAAAATAGGTTTGAAAAACTAATTAGCTATTAATGTTGTAAAGTTTATCAATTAGGTACTTAACTAAACTAAATTAACTAAACTAAATAAAAACAGCATAACATAATATAATAATAAACACCAAATCTTTTTAGGCGATGACACAACCAAACTATAAAACAGGTCTGTTTTAGTAGCTAACAATATTATTATTCCACTGACAGAATGTCGTGGTGTAACTATAATTTTAATGATTATTCAGCAGGATTACGTCATTGTAACTTTATTGATTTGTGTAATGTTAAAAAGAACTGATAAACTGATCTCGATAATATTTTAAACAAAGGTCACGGCCGTATCTGGGACACGGGCGAAATGTTAACAAAATAATTTGGCAATGACGTTGAATTTTTTACAAAAATAAATGTATTAGGAATTTATAGTTGTTACTTTAAAATGTTTATCTGATCGAAAAGAAGTATCTACTCATAATTTGCTTGACAAACCTTAAATACATAGTGCTTTACACACTACTTTCTACTTTACAATTGTAGTATAAAACAAGATTTTCCACGCATCATCGCTCTGAGTTGAAGTCAAAGACATTGCTATAGACTAAGATTATTCAAAACGAAGAACAATGAAATCCCAGTTCGTTGTACAAGTTATAAATAAGTCTAAAATAAAACTACCAACCGATGCTCTGAAATGTAAGCATCACGCGCTATCTTAAATTCATTGTACATATGATGTATGTACTTAGAGTACGCAGACGATATACCTATTCATGTGTAGGAGCTTCGACGTCAATCATACACTTCATTCATATTGTTGGCTTGTTTTGCAAGCCTATCTATCTTCGCTGCAGGGGGACATTTTTCATTTGACCGCTAGGTCGGTTTGTCTCCAAGAACATCTCAAACTTGTCTGGTTACGTAATCTGATCTGCAGATACATTTTAATATTGGAATAGCAAACCGATTAAAGCCCGTATTCAAGAATATTTCTTGTGTAAGTTTGGAATACTTTAGTGGACTCTCGGATCTAATTCTTAGATTAGGTAACACTTCTTTCAAGATCGCAATTCTTAACACTTCACCTTCACTTAACGCACACACTCAGTAATATGATGATGTATCTGAGATAGGCCTTTCCATATCAGAGGAAAGAAATAAGAAAATTGTATAAAGGCGCCTCTATAGATAAGTCTCTATCATCATCATTATTAGTCACTTTTCGTCCACTGCTGGACATAGGCCTCTCCTAGGGTACGCCACTAAGCTCGATCTTCAGCTATTATTTTCCAACCGCTGTTATTGTATAAATTTAAGTCTATGGCAAATTAAATTATTATGCTTCATATAGCTACAGTTGGATATCGAGACAATTGCCAGTTATTTTATTTCAGCTGTTGTTTTTAAAGTAACCATTAAATATTTTATTGGCTCTTGAATTGTAGATTCTCTTTTGTTTTGTATTGAAACTTGTTACATTGGGTAACATTTGTTGTAAAGATGATGTCATATCAACTTTTGTAGATAGAATTCCATTATCATCAAGCCTTCGATGACACGTAATTTATAAACACAGGAAGCACGGTTATTCAGAAATGTTTAGTCCATGGCAGCATCGTTAAAATCAGCGCCACGGTCAACGGTGCCGTCAAATACTGTCAGGTAACCTAAATTTAACATGTCATTTGTTATTTCCCTTTCTTGGTTGATATAAGATTGCCCGAAGGATTGTTGATTTGTTCATGTGAATCACTTTTGATTATCCCAAATATTGATTTAATTCCTCTTTGATGATCAGCCAGATAAAACTCTAAATAATTTCATTTGGCCTCGTGCCAATAAATTGGACGCTTCTTTTATGATGAATGTATTTCAACATCTTTTCCACTCCAGATTGTTATCTAAATGCTACAATTTCATTTCAGTTCAGTTGATCATATTCTTATGAGTGGTAAGTAGGTGTATTCCTTCTAGAGGATTTATTATGTCCACATTACGCGTAATACGATCGCTTGTTTAGCGCAATTTGATCCATTTACAGCTATTTAGTGCCTCTAGCTAGTATCTTAAAATGTAAATTACGTGAATATTATAGAGTTCTCACGCACCAAGCTTTTATTATTAAAGTCTAAAGATGATACTAATGACGAAGACAAACTGTGTACGCGCGTTGCTCGAGGTCACGGTGTTGCCGAAAATGACTTTATGATCATTGATCACGCTTGTAATTTAATTGAATGTGTCTTCAGCTTTTTCACTTGTTTCATCACGAAACCAGCTAAGACAAAGTACTTAACACAGAAAAAAATCCTTTTTAGGTGGTAGTTATTGCAAATAATATAAGGCAATTAGTCAAGCTAGGAACTAGGTAGGTTTATTATTAAGTTTCAATTTTTACTGCCAGCTTTTAGTTGTATACCTACTTAATTAAAAAAGAATTTGCTAATGCTTTTGCATGCACCTACCTATCAATAGAATAGATTTTTTTTCCGTTAACAATTTTAACTTATTATTCTGTCTTGAGTCTTCCCAAATCTATAACATTAGTACATCGATATGAACGTACTTTATATACCTCCATGCATTAGTATAATACTACGAGCCATTATAAATTGAAGTAAACAATTACGTATGTAAAAAAGAACGTAAGTGGTTGATGGCATATTCCCACAGCTGTGTTTAACTTGTTGTGAAGGTTAACTTTATACGAATGTTAAAAATTAACCTATCTTATTACATGTTAATTTTAAACACTGTCGAATATAGAATGAACGCCCATAGGGTGGGTGTTCGGGAGTTCTTAGTGTCCCTGATCCCTGAGGAAATTATTGTTAAGTTTGAACTACTTATCATTCATTCTCTGTAGTATAAACATAAAAGTACACATGAGCCCTGAGATGATTTGACTAAAAGTACACGAGTTACAGCCGGTACTAGTACATAACGTCAAATGTACCTAAAGTTGTAAAACTGTATGTAGGTAAGCTAGGTAGGTATAGCACCCGTGTACGTAATGTACGTGTATATATATATAAGAAATGATTGTATGGAAGTCGTGTCGCTAACTTTTCTTGTGGTTGTGCTTTATACAAGCTTCCCTATTTTACAATTATTGATAGACTAGCTACGCCAAATGCTTAATTTCATCATACCTCTACATAAGTTATTTCTGACGAAAGTATAATTTATGATGAGTTTGGACCTATATCCCTTGAGAAATTATTGATTCCCCCATTACAAACTGCCACCCCCATATGGATGGGATGATTTCCGGGATAAAACTATCCTTTGTCCTTCCCAGGGTCTCAAACGATCAGTAGTCAAAGCGTGAAAAGGTAACAGACCCTCTGACAGAGTTACTTTCGCATTTATAATACAGTAGCTGCGCCCCGTGGCGGGCAACCGCTTTTAATCCTGTTATAAACCTTCGTCTTGAATCAATCTATCTATCTCTACTTGATGAAAACCGCATCAAAATCCGTTGCGTAGTTTAAAAGATCAAAGCGTACAGACATCGGGAAGCAACTTTGTTTTATACTATGCTATGTGATAAAAAAGTATGTATGTACAGTGGATGTTGAGTATATTTCTCGACTTGGACACAATATATTTTCTCTACACATAACTCAAACTACCATAAAAAAGGCAGTTGGAGCCATGCCTAACACCCGAGTGAACGCAAGTTCAGTAATACTAAATGCTTAAGTAATACGCTTCCGCGCTCAGTTTGCTACCAAGCGGCAGCAGAGACGGACGCGTCCGTGCGGTATTACTTCGCAGCGTTGCTTACGTAGTAATCATGCCGTATTGACTATGCCGGACTGAGCGCGGAAACTTATTACTCAAGCATTTAGTATTACTGAACTTGCGTTCACTCGTGTGTTCGGCACGAATCAGTGCCTTTTTTATGGTAGTCTGAGTATTATAATACATACTTACTCGTAGCTATTGAACTGGTACCGAACTTCTATTTACCTACGTCAGTAAATTATTGTAGATAGGTTGGTACCTGGACGTTGTAATGTTTTATTTCTTACCTCGTTTGTTTTGTAAAGTAGTGAGTAAGAATTTATAGTACGATTTTCATACAAAAGTATAATGACCAATATGAGGTAATCAAGCAAATACTTGCACTGAAATCACATCACTTGGTCTTATATAAGTCTATAATGTTAACTTTATTATGAGGAATTATATTTACCTACATAATTTATATAAGTACAAATAAAAAAATATATAAATTTGAAGCAAATTCTTAATTCTTATTCATAAGTTATTTTCAATACCAAACTGTAACCACCTACTCTTAATTTCGGAAAATAAATATGTACTTATTGTGTTAATTATGTAAGTAGGTAATTTTAATATTATGTAGACTTATTGAGACCAATAGATGTGATTTCAGTGCAAGTTTTGCTCCATTTACTCACTTTTGTGCATTATTACTTTTGTATGGAATTCTAACCACCCTAAGCATTTTTTTTATCTTTAGCATATTGCGTCAACACACAAGCTTTGTTTTTATTGTAGATAAAACTATCTGCTTTCATAGACAATCCAATCGCAAATTACGAGATATTTACCTACTCATTATTACCTTGAATACAAAAACGATTCCACTAGTCATATTAAAATGGATGACCTTACCTGTAAATAAGATAAATAAAAATAGTATTTTAATCAAATTTAGATATATTTTACGACCTGGTGATTGTCCCTGGTTTAAAACCTTGAGATTGTATCGTGTAGAATCACAGGGTGATTTTTGATAAAAAGCTTTTTACTGAAAACTCACGTGCGATAAGGAATTCCATGCCCTGTGATGTATTTTTAATTGGAAACTGAACATAGTTCTATCATTAGATATAAGTTTACACAAATTCTTCTTGACTGTTTTATTTCTTTATTTACATATTTTAAATGTTTAGAAGTAAAATCAGAAAACCAGGTTGTCGTAAAACCACAGCTGATAGTAGCAGCGGTTACACTTGTTGGAAGATTCAGTTTTCGATGCGATGTGACTTGACCAAGGCCCGGTTAAAAGAAAACAATTAGCGGGGCATTAAACTTGGCTCGGCGCTGCACTGATGGCTCGTCTGTCAAAAGTTCATTGGCTAGTGGCCGCCACAAAAAGTTTGCCGACGCAAATTATATCCGTGCCTACCGCATCGTCCACACAACGTCCTTAATTACTATGCGTAAATCTGCGCCGAGAATATCAGACTGATTTCGTATAAAACTCGTACAGGTAACGAAAAACTCGTTTAGTGGCAACCATTTTGCGCTCTGTAGACGTTGATTTTCATACCTGCCTGATTTAGTATTGATGCATTTCATGTAAATAGTTTTACGTAGTTGGTAATTCACAATTTTATTGTATTTAAGAATATTTTACACGGCACTGATATAGTATTTTAGTACTTAATCCAATATCGAATAAATTGTTTTTTATAAAACATCTGTGGTTTCCTTCTTCGAAAATAGATAAACTTTGTATATTTTTAAATATTCTAGTTTAGATGTCTATTTAAGTCTGAGAAATTAGTCAGCGACTGATTTAGATGGAATTGGTCTATCTTAGTACTATTTATTATCTAAATGGCACATGGAAGAAATAATAAGACATCATAAAAAGCTTATTCTAGTTTTTATTTGTCGATTTAACATAGACGTAAGGCATTCTCCCACCTCCAGTTATATTGGCACACAATACCTTCGCTCCCAGCATCACTTCTGAACAAATGGAATGTTTCAACAAACAATGGAATGCCCAAAATAACACAATAATAGTAATTTTACAATCAATCGGAGTACTCTTCGCCAGTCGTTCGTTATCATTCGAATACTTGTCAGATATTTTAATATTAAATTAAATCAGGACTAGATTTTATAAGTATTGCGCCGTGAATTTACATTATTTACATTTTCGATTTGAAATTTGTGACTTTCGCCGGGTACTTGAGAACATTTAAGAAACATGTGACGCGGGTGGAACCTATGATAGCGCGAGATTCATATAAATAATTTGGTAAGGTTTTGGTCCGTACACGATAAGGAAACTAAACACTTTACGATGTCGGCACATAGTCGACGCAAACACAATAAATTATCAACTACGCATGTATTACAATCGTACTTAATTTTCCGAATGTACAACCACGAATACTGTCTACGAATACTGTTACAATTCACGACGTTCTTTTCATAAATAATAATATAAAACAATAAAATTAAAAATGGACGCAAAATAATTTCATCGTATTGCACATGACAAAAAAATATAATTTGAAAACAAAATAAAACGTAACTGGCCTTCACAATAAAACCTCGCTCCAGGGCTAATCTCGTCGACCTTCACAAACGTTAGGCACTGGTTCGGGCTAATAATATCAAAGCTAATTTCGATATACACCTTAATTTAATTACTCGCTAATTTATTTGATAATTTCAAGCTTTCCGTCGGTGTATAGGCCATCGTTCGTGACTCGTTCAATCTCGTTTATTCGGTCGTTTGTTCCACTGTTTCGTAGGAAGGTAATATCGATTACAAATATCATCTCAGCTGGATATGCAATTACATTTTTATGCAAATCTCCGACTAGTTACAATTACCTAATTTAAGGTGACCTACTATGTTGCGCAATGTATCTCAGACATGTTCACTTTATTTTGTTTTATTATATTTCGTTTTTTTTGTGTTATTTCATTTTTTTATTAAATTCCAGGCAATAAGTTATGCTTTTTGAATTAAGAATAATTATAATAGATATGATCTATTTAATGTTATTTGACGTGTGTAAGTGCAGATTTTTAATTTGCTCATATACTGAATAAATGCTTTTAGTTATCAACCGACTTCCAAAAGGAATGCGGTTCTCAATTCGTCTGTATGTTTTTTCTTTTTTTTTGTGTATGTTACGCGATTACTCCGTTAATTGTGGACCGATTCAAATGATTCTTTTTGTAATCGGTAGGGTACGTTTCCGAGGTGGTCCCATTGTAATTTCATCGAGATCTGATAAGTATCTCCAGAGATATGAAGATAAACGTCTCAAACTTGCTACTGAAATTGACTCGCGGGGCATTGAAGTCGGTTGTTTTAGTTTTTAAACTATCTTAATTATTTGAGTTTCGTACTTGTTAAATGTGGAGCTGCTTTATAGTTGCCTTCCGAGTGTATAACGTCACGGGTTAATCAATAATATGTAAAGTAAAACTAACATCTGCAAACATTGTGCAACACATTGTCCCCCTACTCACATACCGTGGGTTATAAAAGCTCACTCTACTCGCTATCTAAATCTACGATATTTTTGTAGTAAAAAATATCTAACATTTGATCTGTTTTGTACAAAATGCATACAACTTACAATACTTACGTCGATTTAAGTACAGTTATATATTCGATATATTGTTAGTTGCAAAATATACAAGTCACAGTTACGTACAATTAAAAATATTTTTTAAATTTATTATGCGAATTTTCGCGTTTTTATCTTAAAGATACATTTGTACTATGTATACATTTAACCGAAATAAAGACTATTACGGCCGCGGCGGCAACTGAATGCCTGCAACGTTAAATCATTTGAGAACATTTCGCAGTATTTACATTTTGTACACGTGATTTTTTTCGGAATCCGTATACCCGTTCTGTTCCTCGATGTAGCGACTAACTTCAATTAAAAACTATACAAATAAATAAATATTAATACACTGTATCGAAGCAGTTAAATACGCATGTACTTTGACAGACTACCCTACATTAACACCGAGGAACAAAGCACGGTACTACGGGCTTATAAAAACGCTACCTTCATTGATAAATTACATTCGATTACTGTATGATACAAAATGTACAATTAGATTTAAGAATATATTAAATAATGAACACAATCGCATTTTTACATTAGCTTATTGCAATACAAGCCCCGAGGCTGTAAGAAACGCACGCAACATAAATTGCGACTAATCCGGAGCGTAAAATGCTCCCACACACTCTTCATATCAAAATTGATGAATAAAGGACACAAACACACCGTCACGTGTCAACTCCAAGCCCGAATAAAGTATTGGAATGTGAGCGACGTCGATAACGATAGCTTTAATCTCATATTTACTTCAATTTACTACAGTTACAGTATTCGAGTAGAGTCGGTTACGTAGCGATGTGCTCGGTCCTTGATAAACTCTTTGAAAACTGCACAAATAACACATGAGAGTCAAACGATAAGAAGCGTCAGCGCCCCCGCCTCCCAAGCTATGTACAGAGCTCGGCTCACACGAGGTAGTCGTTGAACTTCTTAAACCTTCGCTACGTGTGCCGAGAGGGGCGCCTCTCCGCAGCGCCCTCCATCGTCTCCGGGCTGAACCTCACCCGGGACTGCGAGCCGCTGGACGCGTCCCGCGCGGAAACATACGAGCTGTCAGTCTCGCTCGTCAGACTGTCCGGGGGGGTTGGATTCGTCGGGGTGCCGCCTCCCGAGCTACCCCCCGACGCGCTAGATTTCTTATTGTACTTCTTCAAGCTGGACCGAAGCTTCGTCGGTCCCATTTCCAGCCCCAAGTTGGCCGGTCTCTCCGGTTCCTTTTCCTGGGAATCTTGTCTGTAGAAATCTCTCGGAAGCGAGTAGTCGCTGGACTTTCTCGGGTATTCGGTTTTGGCTCTGTATTCGGGTTTGTCTTTGCTCCGAAACTGTCTCGACGGCGAAAATTCCTCCGGATGGGAGTTCGATGCGGATGAGTTGGAAGGCGTTCTTCTATGGGTCAGAAACTGGGGGGAGGGTCTGTAGTCCGGGGTCGGTTCCCTGTATTCGAAGGAGCATTCGTCGTACCCGTAGTAGGGATGTTTCACCACGTAATCCGCGGTTCTGTCGTAGGAATGTAGCGGTTCGTTTCTGTAGAAGTAATCTCGGTCTTGGGAAGGCGAGGGCTGAAAGTTTTCCCTATAATTGTGATATAGGTCTGCGATGTGGTCCGAGGTGGTCGAGGAGGTTCTTCTTGGGGAAGGTGTGGGTTGTGTGGAGGTGTAGTTGGTGCCCAGACCAGAGGTTCCGGAGAGAGGCGGGGCGGAGTGTCCGTACCCGGAGGATGATGAAGGGTGCGCGTAGTGTATCGGAGAATCCGTGAACCGCATGGGCTTCTGTTCTTCTGCTTGGAGACTCGTCATCTGTTGATTCAATTTTATACGATTAGGTTAGCGGAGTGGAGTCTGTGTAGACTGGAAGAGTGGACGGACTATCTAGCATTTCATCTCAAATTCATCTTCCCCTACCAATTCCATCTTAAGACATACTGCTCAATAAACCGGTGTACGCTCAGGAGTAGAAAACAATGCTCTATTAAAATATTTTTTGGTTATACTCAATGGATATTGCATGTAGAACAAAGTTTTGAAGACTAGAAATACGGCCTTCAATGCAACAAGCATGTTTGTTGTCAGTTCTTCATTTTGATTTATTTAGTGTTTGAGAAGAGTATCTGCAGACTGTTTTAATGAACAGACTGACTATACTTTAAATGTGAGTGGGATAGAAAACATTATTAGTACATGGATGCATGATATGGAATTAACCTATCTTCAGAGCTTTGTTCTACAGGCAATCTTCACTTAATAAAGAATAAAATAACTAACATAGTTTTAAAACTAAAACAACTTCAATGCCCCGCGAGTCAATTTCCGTAACAAGTTTAAGACGTTTATCGTCATATCTCTGGATATACTTATCAGATCTCAATGAAATTACAATGGGACCACCTCGGAAACGTACCCTACCGATTACAAAAAGTATCATTCGAATCGGTTCACAATTGACGGAGTAATCGCGTAACATACACACTTAAAAAAAAAAGAAAAATAACAGCCGTATTGAGAACTTCCTTATTTTTTGTAAGTCGGTTGATAAGGTGTTAATGTTCTTGATTCCCTAATCAACACCAAAATTATAAATGCGAAAGTCAGTTTGAGTTCATTTATTTGTTTGGGACAAACAACGGCTGGTTCGATGTAGCTGAAATGTTGTATAGGGATAGCCAGTAAGTACTACGTATTGGTTATGTGTGGTTTTAAGCTTTCACCAGCGCGGTCGGTGAGCGTCGCGTGTCACGAGCTTTGCGTCTCTGTCTGACACAGTCGTGATGAGAGAGACCGCGGCCGAATTGCCGTCAGCGCGGGCCATCCGCGCGACTATGTAACGATCCTAGGGACGCAAACCTCGTGGCTCGCGACGCTTACCAACCGCGCTGGTGAAAGCGCTACTGTAAAACCAAACTAGGATGCTTTTTAAAGCGACCGAAGCCGTGGGGTACAGCTGGTGCTAACTAAAGGAAGGAAGTAGGTACCTACCTATCTAGCATATTGTTATTAAAACCAATGTCATTTTTTTATCTAATGGTGGCCAAACAAGCACACGGCCCGCCTGATGGTAAGCGATTGCCGCCGCCTATGACCATCTGAAGCACCATAAAGATGTTGATGCATTGCAGACCTCTGAAGAATTGATTGATTGATAGATGATAGAATTGATAGACTGAATTTATTGATTCCCTAATTCTAATTTGAGGTCAATACGTCCGTCCTACACTGACGTCCCGCTTGGAGCGTATTGTGCATTCCGAACAACAGGAATTAATCAACCCATCCCAGCTTCTTTATAAAGCGAAGGTAGGCCTGTGGGCGCAGGCATAACGCTCCCAGTGAAGACGAAGATTTGTTGATACCCTTAAGAGATCTAAGTCCTGTGAAAGAATGGTGACAGTAACTCACAGGGGAGCCAGTGATGGCGTTGAGCGGCGCTCGGAGATGTCTCGTGGGACCGTGGTATGTGTTGTGAGCGCCGAATCCGAACGTCTCGTACACTGACGAACTTAGCGGCTCCGGCTCTATCTCCGTCCTGAGGGAAAAGGAAATAACAATAGCCAATAATAATAATATAAAACACAAGCAGCAAAGGCTTTCTATTGTCTGCAGAAGTAGACCGTAGCAGGCCTCCTCACTCGCCCATAGCTACAGCGCTTTATACCTAAACTTTCGACCAGCGCCGGCGTTGGTATCCGCCTGCTCACGCGCGCGCAACGTAGGTATATTATTATTTAAACGGGATAACTGCGCGTTCGTATTCTATATTAGAAACGATTTATGTTTTTCATAGTCATTTTGCGGGTTTGACAAAAAACAAGAATATTTTTTAATTTTTTTATTCTAACGATACTAAAATGACAAGACGGCGTAAAATTAACTTTTCCGACTTAAAATTCGACTCTAAGTTAGGAATTTTGATGTTATTTTGTGAGGTAAATACAAATTATTCGTAAACTTTTTTTTATTTCATTGAGTCAACCCTTTATTGTGTTGGGCGCGCGCCGGTACATCGAACGCTGAACATAGTTATAACAACGCTAGGTCAAGCGCCTTAGACATATTTTTGCTTGTATTGTCTGAAATAAGCGTCGATATTGTGTTTTTGAAATATCTGTTAAGTAGTAACTATTATATAATCTGTGACCGTAGTTTGACCCGTCACTCGTCTCTATTATTATCAAAAATCTTCACTCGCACAATACACAATCTTCATCAAAAATTTCACTACATTTTTACTCTTGGCTCTCTGCGAAACTCTTTGATTTTTTTAAAATATCGAATAGGCTAGCGTTTGACCACTATCTCGCCTGTTGGTAAGTGATGATGCGGTCGAGGATGGTAGCACGCTAGGCCTAGAATTTGAACACATTAGATGTTTGGCGACAGATTTACGAACTTGAAGATGGTAGCTGGCCAGGCGGACACTAGATAGTGTCTTACGTCCTACCACCGTGAGGGGTTGGTTCAGCTTACTAGCAATGTGGGTTGCACATTACTATAGTCCGACAATCTCGTGCGCGACCGTCCCGCGGGGCGTCAGACGGTGGCGGGGACGAGGTACCCAAGATGTCAGCGGGTAGCGGGTGGTGTAGCGGGGAAGGGAAGCGTGTGTAGCCGTGTCACAGATTATATAATAGTTACTGCGTAGCCGTGTGCTAGAATGACCGCTACCTCGTCCCCGCCACCGTCTGTCACCCCACGGGACGGTCGCGCACGAGATTGCCGGGCTATAGTAATCTTGTTAATCCCTCCAACTAAGCTAAATATGCTTGTGTCTCTGAAGTGGGTTCACATCAATAGTGCAATGGGTGGGAATCGAACTCACGACTTCTCAATCGCCAGACCGATGCCTTAGCCATTGAGCTATTGCCGCCTCATATTAGATAAAATATAAGATGAACTCACCGATGCGGTTGTAATGTGGGATGCACCGGGCTAACATTGGACACTCTGACGTCATATCCCGCGGCCACGCCTCCGAGCAAAGCTGCCATATTGTACAAAACCAATTCTATTATACTCGGTTTCTTGAATTTGTAGCCTGCAAATAATGTTAGCTTTACATCTTCTACCAACTGATTTAGATCACTTATAACGTGCTTGAAAGATCGGTTGGTATAGTTGAGATATTTGGATTGAATATATTTGTAGTGGTAGGACTTCTGCTAGTCCGCCTGGGGCGGTACCACCACTGTGCCAATTAATTCAGCCGTGTAATAGGATGTTTTTGGGTTGTTATGGCAAAGTATCCAGTGGAATTACAGGGCATGTAAGATCTTTAGGTCTCGAGGTCACAGGCGCAGTGCAGTGACATGCAAAACTCTGGCTATCCAGAATGTTGCATGCCGCTGTATCTGTAATAAGTGGACGTCATCGCTTACCATCAGGCGAGCGTCGTGCTTGTCCTGTTACCTTATATCATAAAAAATATATAAAATATGCAGATTATCCAGCACTTCGTTTCATTGTCTATTTTCAGGCCTTAGACAAAATCCAATTTGTTTTCATTCACGCTAACACAGCTTCAAAATGTATGGGAATGACAACTTTGTTGCGGAAAAAATAAGTGTCATTACCATACATTTTGAACTTGCATTAGCGTGAATGGAAACAGAAATTGGATTTTGTCTAGGGGGGCAGGCAAGATATATTCCATTTAAATTTTAAAGGATGATCTATGTTTAGACTTTTTTAATCGGTAGGAGAAATTTCCGAGGTGGTCCCATTGAGATATGACGATAAACGTCTTAAACTTGCTACTTAAACTGACTCGCGGGGCATGGAAGTCGATTGTTTTTAAACTATCTTAATTATCTAAATATGTAGTTGCAAAACTAAAGTAGGTTAACAAGTTAACTAATTGTAACAAAAAAGATAAATAAAACATATAAACTCACCTTCCGTACTATAAAGAGTCGGCATTGGTATATACCTAGAAGAGGTGCCACTGAGAGGAAACTCGGGCCCCCATTCATCCGGGCTGAAGTCTGTGTAAGGAAGAAAACAACCTATGTGAATGGAAAACATAGGTGTTAGTGTACGATATGGTATGCGTGCTTATATGATTGATACAATCAGCTTTGATGTTCTCACTTTTTTTGTTGATACATAATTTTACAGGTTTATAATTCGCCTGTACTTTTATTTTATTTTTATGTTTGTTACCTCAGAAGTCCGTCATTTTGTTTTATAAACTGACTTCAAATTCCCCCCCCCCCCCCCTAAAAGCTAAACTACTGGCTTGAAAAATCTGGAAAAATTCCTGATAATAGTGCATTTCATGATCTTTAAAGGAATACTATAGCGGTTAAGATAATTTTATCAGTTTAACAGTAATAGTCGTTGAACTTGGGTGTTAGTATTATTTTGTACCAAATACAAAATCCTTAGAATAAATCCTTTAAAGTGACAAAGACGAAGTACCTAGTTGCTTGTTTATACGGGTAAAGACTTGCATTGAATAACGGGCTAGTACGGAACCCTGCACTACGCGTGGCCCGACACGCACTTGGCCGGTTATTATTTGTTTTGTAAACGATCTGAAATTATTATATTACTTATTTATACGTATAATATTTACGTGTCTTTTTAGGACCTTTAATATTATTCTTTAGACTAGACAAATTGAGAAGGTCTCTACTATGAGCTACTGATATTCTAATTCATAACTATAATAATTGTTAATTTGGCTTTCGTTTCGCCGCAACTGAATCCCTTCCAAATGGTATAACTTCCGAGATAGATGATGGGTACGGGGTAAAAACAACCCTAGCTTGCAAATGAAAATCTCGCACGTTATTAAAACCCTTTTGAAGTTTTCTAACGATATTATTCAACACCTATTTATTGATATCTTTATGTACCATCGCGTACAGTTGTGCGTATCCAGTTTCAAAACATTTTCGGTTGCAAGTGTCGATTATTTTTCTAACCAATCAGAAGAGCCAAAATCAAAAACAAAACTTAATTTATGACTTTGTCCCTTCTTGTCATTGGTCAACAATGTCAACATAGACAGAGGCGAGATGCCAATTCAATAAGAGTGCACAGGAAATTATTCCTTAAGGTGGATACGCACAAATGAAGGCGATTGTACAATGTAGGTACATATATTATGTATGTGCACTGAATGTATAACAGTTCATAAACAGCACTCTGTCTGACAATACTTTGATGATAATGGGCATTAAAGTTTAAGCGATAAGACCGCCTATTGTCAAACCTATCTAGTAATAATTTGTTCTTAGATTGTATTTTCCTTGTTTGGAATGCAATAGTGTTCATCTATATATCTTTATCAATGAAATTTTCAGACAAGTTAATACGGAAAAGGTCGTCCTATTTTAGTACATAATCGTATCAAAATGAGATAAAAAGCTATAAATGAAGCGTAAAATGTGGATTTACGATTTTTTTTATATCATATAGGCTAGCGTTTGACCACTATCTCACCTGTTGGTAAGTAATGATGCGGTCGAAGATGGTAGCACGCTAGACTTAGAATGGGAACTGGCTCTCAAGGATAGCTGCCGGAACACATCAGATGTTTGGCGACAGATTTCCTAACTTGAGGGTGGTAGGTGGCTACGCGGACACTATCTAGTGTCCGCGTAGCCACCATGCATGGTGTTCCATACAAAGGTTTGACCTAAATACGATCAGTGCAGTTAGGGATCAATACTTTATAACCTTAGTTCAAGGTGAGATACTTATAGGTCGAGTAACGTCGCGTGCTTCAAGCAATCACTCATTATTTATCGAACTGTTAGATGTTTTAATGGTGCTTATTTATTTGTGTAGGTATTGTAATATTGACCTGTATAGGTCAATATCCTATAATGATTTTAGATATTCATATTGTAATATAATGATTTTAGATATTCATATTGTAATATAATGATTTTAGATATTCATATTGTACATCCAGACTAATATTATAAAAACGTTTCTAACTCTAATTTAACAAGGAGATACTTTATTTATAGCAAGAGGATGAACATAGGCTACTAAATTCTTGGTGTACGTGAACGAAGTCGCGGGTATCAGCTAGTTATAAATAAGTCATCAACGGAAGAAATTAATTATTAAAGTCCTACGTTACTACTACTTTGCTACTTTGGTGGCTAGCGGGACGTAACACATTGTAATTGTACTTAAAATGCAAATAAATTGTTTTATTTGCGTAAATTCGTGACTAAAGCTTTATAATTTATTATTTATTATAGGTATAGGTATAATAAATCTTTATTATAATAGATCCAACCGTTTATTTTCTTTTTGACAGATCTAATTTGACAGTTATAGTGTTGTGACCAAGTGATTATACTGGACACGATATCGATTCAAAAAATGCATGTGTGGAAGTAACTGCGGAAAACTGGCAAAATGTAATTAAAAAAACACAAGAAACTATAATGGCAGATTGGGATAAACACGTGACGATAGATAATATGAATCAACAATTAATTATAAATGTCGGCGACAGCTCGAGTCACAGCGACGTTGAATCTGATTTTGATTAATAAATAAATAAAAATAAAAGTCACAATAATTGTTTCATATCATTTCATACCAATCTATATTTATACCACATTAGAATGCTACATTATACCCGTAAAAAATAGTTAATAAACAATATCGATATCTCAATCGTAACATCACTATGTTGATAGCCATAGAACGTATATTTTTAAAAACGTTTGTTATTTTATGTAATTTATAAAAAAAAAAACTACTGCACTTATGGGCTCAATTTGTCAAAGATGATTATTATACGGGATCAAGGAGCAAACTTAGGCTGTTGTCATATTTTTAAAACCTCGAATTTAAATGTGCACTTTTGCGTAACAAGACGCAGTTACGTTCTATTGGTGCTATCAAAAAGAAAATAAACGGTTGGATCTATTATAACCAAATGAAGTGCTTTGCAGAAATAAATGGATCTATGTTGTATAGCCTACTAGTATATCATTTTGTATATCTTATAGGCTTGCGTTTGATCACTATCTCGCCTGGTGGTAAGCGATGATGTGGTGGAAGATGGTGAATACGCTAGGCCAAGAATACTCTGACTCTCGAGGGCTGTTTGTCTATATATATTATTAAGCGCGATAATGTGTACCTATGTATATTCATCTAAATATCTGAATTAGTAGAAAAGTCGAGTTACAGCTACAGACGTTTACGATTGCCGTTACAGCTATTATATTTTGATGGTCTTGGTATTGTTTGAACATCAAAGCTGTCGTTATTAAATACATGAACTATTACTGTATAATATTAATATTTTTACACACTGACACAGTCAAAATAATTGTTACTGAATCTATGTTGTTATTGATATCCATAAAACAATTAAGATGTTTACGTAAATTAAAATTAATCGTTACCAGAAATTTAAACATAAAATTAACAACAATCAGTGCAGTGTATAAAGATGACAGACAACAAATTTAAAAAAGAAAAATCAGAGGAATTACAAAACACAAAAGCTTTAATCACACTTTTTCCTCCAATTTTTGTTTCATCAAAATGAGTACATGCGTAATGATTTTCACACAGTTTTCAACTACACATGCCAAACAGTTCATTCTATAACTTAAAAAAGCAATAGACAATCGTGAATAACAAATAATAATCATAAAACTAATACTTACATGTGCATACTTAGCTTTAAAAACACTTAAAAACTGTCCGTTTCTTGTTAATCGAAAGATGTTACTTTTTTTTATATAATTTGCCTTTCCCGAATTAGAATAGCCATAGCGAGAAGCGTAAGCGAGATTTTTTTTTAATTTCACCACCGTCACCTTCTTCCTACTCTGTAAACTCTATGGCTCCGTCTATACATCGCTAATCGTCAAAGGGGGTGGGGTTAGTAGCTATAAAATTAGTAGTCCCATGTTAAAAAAATACACCAATGTCGATTTTATGGAAAAGGTTTATTTGATATATAAAAAAAAGGAATTAAAAAACTATGTAAGAACCAGATCACCGAAGAGTTGTTTAACAAATTGAGAGCGTCTGGGATATAAATGTACCACAGGCCTAGAAAGGCCGCGTTTGCCCTTTGAATAGGGGTTTTAGAGAAGAATTTTACATTGGGAGATCACTAGTCACAGTTGAGATAAGGAACCAGAAGTCCTTGTAGCTCCTGGCATCGCAAACTTTCTCACAGTTTGTTGATATTAGTTCTCGTCCGAGCCTCTATAATAGTAACGTTGTCACAGTCACGGATTAGACAAAGGAGGTTGGATTGGCAATAATCACACTTTTGTTTGAAAACCAGCGTCGCCGCGTTACTCCCACCAAACGATTCCACAACATAAACAATACAAATAGATACACGAATTACGCAAACTAATAAACAAATTACACATAGAACACGGGGCTGCAATTGCTTCGCACACTACTGCAATTGTTACGCACATTACTTCGAGACTCTATAAGTTACACACAATCACACGCGGCCGACCGGCCGGCGACCGACGCGAACGTGAATATAACGAGTCGGAGAGGCGTGGTGATTTCGCTCGCTTTGCAATCCATTGCGCGTAAACTGCGTCTCGAGGTAGAAATATTCGTACTTTACCAGCAATGTATAGTTATCTGTTCTCTGGGTATGTTGTCGTTTGAACAAAGAATTTCATAATTAAAAATAGTTTTTGGACAAAAATATCTATAATACGAAGATTTTATGCTTACCGATGAAAAGAAATTCCTCCTTGTTTAATACTTGATGTCTGACTCTTTAATTTACACGTAATAATCGCACAACACGGCATTTTGAGACGATTTTAGCGCACCTCCGCGCTGCGACGCAAACCACGAGCCACTAAAAAGTATGATCGCGTGGTTCTATGAATCTATGATTGTCTAATCATACTAGTGGCGCGCCTGCCCCGCCCACATTGCCAATCCAACCTCCTTTGTCTAATCCGTGGTCACAGTAATCCACCACCATACAGGGACGTTGTTACAGCTGTACTACTGTATTTGTACTATACAGCGTTTTACTACAACTTTGTTTGGAAGTCTAAATGACGAGCTTACGTTCACTTACCGAGTTTCAGAAACGAATGCACATTTTGATATTTCTGGTTCGAATACTTGCTTTTTTATATCATATAGGCTAGCGGTTGACCACTATCTCACCTGATGGTAAGTCATGATGCGGTCGAGGATGGTAGCACGCTAGGCTTAGAATGGGAACTGGCTCTCAAGGATAGCTGCCCGGAACACATTAGATGTTTGGCGACAGATATTCTAACTTGAGGATGGTAGATGGCCAGGCGGACACTAGATAGTCCTATCATCATGCGGGATTAGAGGTTTCTTAGCGATGTTTTTCCTTTGCTGTTATACGTTTGTGTTTATTGTAAATGCACTGATGCTAAAATAAATTTACCAGTTCTAATAATATTGCTGTCCTATCTCATAGTATGAAGTAAGAAAAAGACGACAATAGTCTGAAACAATCACTCAGTCTATTTTATTTCCTGTCAGAGTGTTTGCCCTATGTATGCAATCAACTATTTCATTAAAATAAATTAATTGACTTAAAGTAGGTAAATCAAGTGTCGAAATTGTTACCAGCGTACTAATGATGTATTTTTGTGGCAGCATTTTCCTATATATAGTCTACGAACGATTTTCCCATCAACTAGACCTCCAAACAAGTTTTGAGCCTTATATACTGACATTGTAAACATTTGAAAGCGTGCCATAATGACATTGTGAAAAAAAAGCAAGATCATACAACTAACAAATAGTAAGTACAACAAATACATATAATAACTATAATCACTTAACTGAATCGTATATAGCATCTATGAACTGCTAGCATGCATAGCTCTTAATTTTAATTAAATAATATCCTGGCTTAAAGCAAACAAATGCTTACAATTTACAAAACAAAAATGAAATTTGAAAAAAAAAAACACAAAATGTCAAACGGATACTAAAATTACAGATAGTAAACATTACAAAAATATCTAAGTAACTAAATAAAAACACGCGTATGAGTATCACACTACAAAACATTTTTTTACTTTTTCTTTACATTTCAATTCCATACATTATAACAATTTACAACTTAGACACTAAATGTTCCCTTCTGTCGGCCACCTAATAAAATGCATTCGAGAAAAGGATGTGTTTTGTGACATCTATAACTATTTTGTATACGCGTTCTTTTTTACATAGAATCGATTGCACACTTTCGCGATGTGAACCTTATGATGTAATTAGGTAATTTGTGGGGATAGGCATAAGAGTATGACCGTCTGCCCCCGAAACTAGGGTATATATATAGGTGTGTCCATCTGCCCCCACGTAGGGGCAATAAACCATTTATAACGCAAAAAATATTGATTTTATTTCCCCTTATATTTCGATCAAGTTGCACTGACTGTGTAGAGTAGACTATCGCGAATAGATTGTAAATAAAATGTTTTTAGCGCGATATGTTTCGTATTTCACTTATTTATATGTCTACCGCAAAGTAAGAAACGTTTTACGAGGATTGTGTACGAAGTTATGCTCTCAGATCTATGTTCAAATAAAAATAACGCATTTACAAAATTCTAGGACAGGACCCAAAGCGGAAAAACGAGGAACACCTCAATAGTTTACAACAAATATTTATTTTCAAAAATATAATGTTACCGAAGGTCAGAGTATACGACAAAGTCCGTCGTTTTTCTGCTTTGTGTCGATCCATTTCTTTATACGTAGAAAACCATACTCACAAGGGTACAGCAAACTGTCCTGTGACGATCCTTTTTACGCAGCATTAACAAAATGGCTGACGTTATGTTTCAACAGATCACTAAACATTCAGCTATGGCATCTTTCGAAGCCGTGGCAGTTACGGTCATTGATCAGGGTATCACTTTTTTTTAAAGATTGCTTTTATATGTTAATAAGGCCTGTAAGTAAGCAAGATAGTATTTTAAGACTTTGCGCTGAGTAGCTAGTCTTAGTCCGTCTGAAGGCATTTAATCATCATCATAATCAGCCAGTGTCAGTCCACAGCTGGACGTAGACCTCTTCCAAATTACGCCATTGAGCCCAATTTTCGGCTCTTCTTTCCAATTATTGCCCATCGCTTTGCGCAGCGTCGACAGTGCAAGAATCTACGTCCTGCCGATCGTCAACCCCCCTGCCCAACATGGCGATTAAGGCGCAGCCCTCCCAAAATGGAAAGGCATTTAATAGGGAAATCCAAATACTGTTCGGGTTGTTTATCGCTAAATTTCAAATATGGATACCACTAGCAACACTGCGAGTGCTATCATTATAAAAAGGCCCGCAAGAGCGAGCGAGAACGAGATATCATCGACACCTTTCTCACATTAAATGGCTGTAACTGCCATAAGCTTAAAAGAATGCTATAGCATTTTTACAATAACAAGTCAAAGTAAAAGTATTTTTTTAGTAATATTTTGTTGTTTTTCATTTTACCATTTGACTCGTGTATTGCAAAAACGTAATACAATTTGGCAAGATCCTATATAGGTTCGTCAGTCGGTGAAGTCTTTTATTAAATTTAAATTAATATGCTAAGAAATTTAACTATTAAGACTATCTAATTCAAATTACATTACTTAACGAATATTTTTTGTTTAAATTAAATGCTTATATCCCAATTAAAATTTACAACGATATTCTTGAGAGAAATATGGAAAAGCACCAGATAAGGGATAACATATTCGATGATAGATAACAGGCCGCGTGTAAAAATTAATTATTCCAAATATTTAGATTCAAATGTGCCGAAAAAGTTTTATAGATTTAAATATTGATCAACATTTTGATTCAGATTATTGGTGTAAGATAAAGGACACAAATGTGAGTTTAACGCCAGTAAATTTAAAGGTTTCGGATACATATAAAATTGTATACTTTACGGCATTCCTTACGTAGTCGTACAGACACTGGGTATTAAAGAATACTATCTAAAAATTAAACCAAAGAAAATAAGTCTTTTAATTCATTACAGTCTAGACTTAAAACTAAATTCAAATCCATGGAACTTTAAAAATATCCTATTTACATAATAGACATTGAGATATTCAGCGAAAACTTTTCGATGGTTTTCGAAAAATTGTCGATTATTTCGATTTCGTTTTGGTCGTAGTTTATTCAGCTAGAGATTTTCTAGATACGTACGGCACAGTTTCGCATTCTAGCAATTATTTCTTTATGATTTTTTCAAGATATTTCTTATAATAAATGAAGGGCATATTCCAGTAAATAGATCGGCTAGTTACAGATACGAATCTCACGGATTAAACTCATTTTCCTTTCAAAAAATGTGTGAGTTAACTTTTTCAGCTACTAACTTACTAATTAATGTTGGTAATGCTAATTTCTACCAAAGTTTTTTCTACCAAAAAATATCTATTTATAATAATGGTATCCCTGTCGATGACCCAGTTGTAGGTAAACTTTCGTCTAACAAATGCATTACTGTAGGAATGTTAGTAAAATGATATGTATTTAATATGGCAACCTTTGTACGTCCAGTTTTATATGGCAATACAGCTCAGTATCTTACTTATCTTACAGAGCTTACGTCATTTAGATATTATGTAAAAAGATTTCAGTTGAAATCTTTTTCAAATATCGCGTCGAGTTACCATGATTTTCAATGTATTTTTAGTCATCGCCGAGTAGTTCAGCAGTTTCGGAAGGATCGCTCGTGAGTCGAGCGGTGGCCAAGCTATTCGATCGGATCGTTTTGAGGAAGCTTCGTTTGACCTCCCCGTGGCTACCTTTACGTCGACCGGGGGTGACGGGCCCGTCGTATACCGTGCCGTACGTATTCGGAATATCCGCTGTGGAGGAAAACATCGGGCAGAGGAAGAATCGATTCTTTCTCGGTTCGGCGTTTTCGTACAGAAGATCGTCGTGAGATCCGCTGCGCTTTCTCGCTAGGTCGGGTTTGGGGGTTCGTACTTGCGATTTGGAAGGTCGCGGGCGCGGGGCGACCGGAGGGGGTTTCGTGGGAGTTTTTTTGTTTCCGGGGTTACCTGCGTGTCGGTCTGCGGGGGGGAGGTCCGGCGCGGAGGAGCTGAAGCGCGCGGCGCGCGGGGGGCGCGGGGCCAGCGGGGGCGCGGGGGACATGCACGCCAGCGGCAGGTGGCTGCGGGAACGTTGGTGCACCGTCGACGGTCCCCACGTCTTGCCCTTCACACCGTCGGCTGGCACTGCAAGTCGATGAGGACGGTCTTATATTTTATGACGAATATAATAGTGTAGTAAATGGAATTTCGGAAGATTTTTAAGAAGTCAAATGTAATCTGCGAATTTAAATGAAACCTAAATTATTGACTGGATATATGATGAACACAGGTTATGCTTTGGCAGTTGACTTTATACATACGAGTACATACAATCACGACTTTTTCTCGTTGTGGTACGCAGAGATGACATCTTTCCGCATGCTACGATCCTGACATACCTCTTTCGCTTCTTCCACTTTCATGAGCGCCTTTATACATGCTTGCCCGTTATAGGTACTTTAAAAAATACATGTACACAAAATTTAGTTTAGTATGATGTACAGTGTTATCAGTTTGAAATACGGGTTTGGATAGGTAAGATCTCTGTGGGGTGCAGAAGGAACACCACCTCGTGGTGCACCCTGGGGTATTCGACAACTTTTCCTAGTCAGCTAGGTAGTTGTGGCCCAATGAAAGCGAAGTTCCAACCTAGTGGGGCCCTCGCGTCTCTCTGAAAAGGTAGCAGAGGGCCCATTGTGATGGGGTAGGGCAAGCTTGGTGATTTTTTTCTACATCTGATAGGCTAGCCTTTGACCACAATCTGGCTTGGTGGTAAGCGATGATGTGGTCGAGGATGGTAAACACGCTAGGCCTAGAATGGTCTCTAAAAGACTGTCTGCTGCCGGAACATCGTAAGGTTATATCGGCAAATTTTCTCCACTGTCAGCGTGTGCCGGAAGTGTATGACACACTCACGTGCTATCGCCCTCATGATGGCCGGCGATCCTGGGGGAGTGTCCTTGGCCACCGCCACCAGCTGCTTGACGCTGCACTCGTCCTCCGAGGGTCGCACCGTCAGCGTGTGCCGGAAGTCCAGGGGGGAGGAGATCGTGTCCTT
Organism: Cabera pusaria; assembly: GCA_954871355.1. Lineage (NCBI taxonomy): Eukaryota > Metazoa > Arthropoda > Insecta > Lepidoptera > Geometridae > Cabera > Cabera pusaria. The sequence goes on from OX940900.1 coordinate 24,434,238, forward strand.
CTTCAGCAGCTTCATCTTGCTGAACTTGCCTGGAACAAACGGGATGCTTATATTACTATTCAGTTCTTTTTATGAAGACGCTCATGAAAGTGGAAGAAGCGAAAGAGGTCACAGTCACAGTCACAGTCTCGTTTTCTTTTTTACTATTGGGTTGTCTGGAAGAAATCGCTCTAAGCGATAAGACCGCCCTTTGCATAGCTATAGTTATAAGTTTAGAGTATATTTTGTTTAAATTGTTTCTGTTCTTTTGGTGTGCAAATAAAGAGTTTATCTATCTATCTATCTATCTATGTCACGATCGTAACATGTGGAAAGAAGTAGTTTCTGCCTACCCTAATGAGAAAAAGGCGTGATTTTATATACAAACTAGCTGTACCCGCGACTTCGTCCGCGTGGAATAGTGTCTTTGGGTAGCATTTTTAAATATTTAGGCTAATTATTTTACAAATAAGACACATGCGTATCCCACCTACACCGCACCGTACCACGCCACACTAATCCCTCCTCCCCCCGCTCCCTACCCCTCACCCCTCCCCTTCCCCTCACTCCCCTCCCCCACCCCTACTCTTCCCCCCATTCCCCTCACTTTCCTCTCCTCGTCCCCTTTCCCCTTACTCCCTTCCCCTCCCCTTTCCCCTCACTTCCCTCTCCCCTCCCGTTTCCCCCCCCTTCCCTCCCCCTCTTTCCCTTCCCGTCACAAAATTTGAATGTCATATTTATTTATAGCGAATCAACAGCCTAAACAATAAGTTCCAAGTTTCTAGCTTTAACAATGACTATACTTCCATTCCTTACAACTTTTCAACCCCCCTTTCAACCCCTTTACAACCCTTTTTTCGCATTAAAAAGTTACCTATGTCCTTTCTCAGGCTCTAGACTATCTGTGTACCAAATTCCATTTAAATCGGTTCAGTGGTTTTGGCGTGAAAGTGACACAGACAGACAGAGTTACTTTCGCATTTATAATATTAGTTAGGATTAGGATTAGGATATATTAGTTAGGATAAGATTTAAAGACCTAGTGGTGTAGTGGGAGAATGGTCGGCTTTGACGCCAGAGGCACCGAATTATATATCCGTGCACCAATGGATTTTCTATCGAAAAATGTATGTGCGCTTTTCGCAGTGACTCTCCCTCCGGTGAAGGAAAAGCGTGATTGAGAAACCCCAACCCCCGCATGGTAGTAGGACACTATCTATCTGGCCAGCTCGGCATCAACATTTGTGGCGATGTTATAATAAAAGTTTCTCTTAAAAATGTGCCCGTAAATAATATCGTTTAAAAAACTAAAAAAGAGCCGACTTCAATGCCGCGTTATTAGTTTTCAGTACCAATTTTGAGATGTTTATCTCCATATCTCTGGAGATACTAATCAGACCTCGATAAAATTAACATGGTACCACACTTGGGACATTTTCTTTCCAACAAAAAAAGAATAATCAGAATCGGTTCATAAACGACGAAGTTATCCGCAAACAAACATAAAAAAAAAAAACATATACGGTCGAATTGAGAAACCTCCTCCTTTTTTTGAAGTCGGTTAAAAGATGCATCCTACCTTTTCGTTTGTTAGGCAGCGGCGGCTGGTTGGCAGACATATTGCTGGCGAAGATGAGGATGTGCAGCTCCCGCGCGACCAGGTCGAACTCCCGCATCTCCAGCTCGCGCTCCTTCTGCAGCAGGTTCTGTTCCACCAGGCGCTGCTGCAGCTGAGCTCGGGTCAGCTCCTCTTCACGACATCGAAGCTCCTGGAAACCAGGGGGATTCAAACACTCCGCATGACAAATATCCGACACTAGTTCTGTTTGGCCAGTTTCACCAATTACTGCTAAAGTGTCATATAGCTATCTTAACGATGACGCCATATAAAAGCTGTCAAATAAATCAGATAAGTACCCAATAAGGCTATCAGGAACCGGTTAAATTGGCCCTAATTGTGCTGAGTAAATTCAGTGGCGTAGCGTGGGATTGTGCCGCCCGGGGCTGAAGCAATTTTTGCCGCTCCCTTATTTAGGTATAAAAAATTGAAACTTAAAATAAACTTTTCAACTAAATTTTATTTGTTAAAGTTACAAGTAATAAATGAAAAAAAAACCATGATATGTAAACATACTTATAATGTATGGCAACAATTTCCCGTTAATCAACTTAGTCAGCAACAGATGATAAGGCAAGGTGAATTCAGTAGGTATGCGCCGTAGCGACCACGACATTTTCACGTAATGATCCCAAAAAAAAACACATTTTTACGCTATGCAGTAAAATGACTGAAAATAGTAGTAAGCGAGCGCGAAATTTTTCATAATTAATCTGAAACGAAAGTCACGCGAAAAGCTTTTAAGCGTTTGGTTAAGGGAAAGAAGACAACTGACACTGAAAACGTTGCTATCGCCCAAAACGCCTGTGCAGTTCGGTTTGTGTCAGCGCGAATCGCGATTTGGAGTTTAAACATTATTTTTTTATGTTTTACTTCATAAATCGCGGCTTGCTGCCGCCCATTTTCATGTGCCGCCCGGGGGCCATGGCCTCCCCCCCCCCACACTACGCCACTGTGAGTAATACATATTTCAGCACAACACATTTATAGTTCAAGTTCTTTAGAATTAAGCACTACATGTGCGTATACGTTTCTTGTGGAAAAGTTATATTAATTAATTAAACGACCGCCCCGGAAGCCATGGCGGCAAGACCCTAGATAAAGCATCTAATCTCATCGAAGGTAAGGAGAGATTTTAAAAAGACTAATTGATTTATAAGATGTCATAGCTGGCATTCCACTTAGACTGGCGCCAGCGACTGGCATCGTCTCATGCCACTAGCTCCAGCTCCAGCCGCTAGTAGATATAAATATCATAGCAGCACTGGCATTGTTTAAATCAGCCTTTCTGGACAGTGGCAGAAGTTGGGGCAGATCTTTGTCCAATAGTGGGACACAATAGGAAAAATATCCATCCATTCTGGCCGGTTCCTGGTGAAGTTCCAGATAGTTATCAGACATAGACTGCCATATTGCAGTTTTAGTTTATCTGGCAGATAAGATCATAATAGGCTATCAGGGACTTTATCAATAACCGATGCAACTGGCACTTTATAATACATATGGCACTATTAAAACATACAGAGCCTATTAAAAAACAATATAATCCTATAAAGGTAGAGAAAATAATCATCCCGAATATTGAAGCTCAAAATTGTAGTAGGTTATTATTACTTGAGCAAAACAATAAAAAATTGTATAAACCAAGACAATAGTGGCAACATCTATAGACACACAACATCAAATAAAAAGCATCGGTCAGCAAAGTAAAATTCCTTACACACTAGAACTTCAATGACGTTTTTGGCGAAGCCAGATATCGCTGCAATCGCGATCTTTCCTCGTCAGAAAATATCTTAATTAAAGGTAGAATTTGAGGTAAGCGACCGAGATTAGCGACAGCGACATGAGACAGAAGATCGCGACATTCGCGACACACGCCATAACCGCTTTGTATGCAATTTTATCAAAAACATTAGAAAAGCGAGACACTGGATACAGAGAGAGATAGCATTAATTAGGCGACAGACATAACAACTGTCGCTGTCTTCTGTCTGTTGTCTTGTGTTGCGGTGGCTTGACTCGCTCGCTTACCTAAAAGGTACCGTAAGGCCCAGCCGGCACGCATTTGGCGAAGAGCAGCGCAGAGCATTTTTCAATGACTAACTAATAAATTGAGCGCTATAAGGAAGGAGATTATCATACCAGAATCGAATATCCACTAACACAACAGTTTGTGTTAAGAGCGAACGCGGGGTGCAGTTTTCCATACGTATTCCCCCTTTACCTCACTGTAAAATGCTTCTAGAGCAAAATTATTTTCTACAAAAAATCAAGGTCTGCTGTAGCTATGCCCTTATTATTTGCTTTTTTCGACCAACCAATTGCAAAAAGAAATATAAGCCTTTTTTATCTCCTCTTTAAGATTTTTGAAGGGTCATTATTTCTTTTTGCAATTGGTTGGTCGAAAAAAGCAATGATATGGGCATAGCTACAGCAGTTCTTGATTTTTTGTAGAAACAAATTTTGCACCAGAAGCATTTTCCAGGGAGGAAACAGGGGAATATGTTTGTATGGAAAACTGCACCCCGCGTACGCTCTTAATGGATTTTCTATTTAAAAGTTTAAAGGTTTAAGGTTGAAATATGCTGAAATACGCTGCGCTACGCCATATGTGCGCCGGCCCTATAAAACCCTAGTGTGTACGGTCAGTAAAACAAACATAAGTCTACGACATCAAGGGTTGCCACTAACCTCCTCGATGGTTTTGTATTCCTATCCAAAGAAGCACAAAGGAAAATGGCCCATATTAGTAAACGTTTCTAGGGCTACTTGAGTAAACTTGCAATTTACATTTGCTCTCTTTCAATTAGATTTATCTATAGATTAAATTATGTATATATTCATGTCAATTTGCACAAGTCGTAACTAAAACTATATACAATATATATATATATACATATATAATATTTGCATGATACTTACATACATACGGTGTTACTCGATAGTTTTACTTCAAAGTGAGTAATGTGTTGGCCGCAAAATTTATAGCTAGAAAACTCATGTTTGCAGGTTAATAATTAACGTTGCCAGAACGTTACTTTTTGACCCGATTTGAACGTAAATGTAACGTAAAGCGTTACACTTTCGCTCAGCCATACATACTGTAATGCAAGGATAAAATACGAAAATTTAAAAAATTGTTACTTTTCTTGTCAAAACGTTACTTTTCAAAACAACTTTTGGTTACGTTTGAGGACAGGCACTGGCAACACTGTTAATTATTACAACCTTTCTAAAACTACGGCATAATACAGTATGTGAGTACGGTCATACACTTTATTTTATTTATACAATCATTGTCTATCAATATCTTAAAATGCATAATAGTTATATTCCACATTAAGTTTTTAAGGTTATAAAAATCCCGTATTACCCAAGTATAAAATACTACCCACATTATTTTACACACATCCCTTATTACCCAAGTATAAAAAACTACCCACATTTTTTACGCACATCCCTTATTATCCAAGTATAAAAAAACTATACACTTTTTTACACGAGCAGTTTCAAAGTCCTCGCCATCATCCAACAACAAATGGCCTGTGAAACCTAACAACTATGAGCGGTAGATCTCGTGAACTACAACATTTGTTTTTACGATAACTACCTTGGGACGGAAGGAGTAAGCATTTCTTTACTTATTTTCGTTCACATTCCTTTTATGGACACCCTGTTTTTGGAGAGTTAATTGGGTGTAAGGAAAAGTTTGTTCCAGTTGTTTTGTTATACAATATGCCCTTACAACTTTTCATTCGTTTCGCGCTTTTTAACTATTGAATAAAGGAAACGCGACAACTAAAGACCATGTATAGGCGACTTGGCCTCAGCCCTGCCTGACTTAGCATTGTTAAAACTTCACTCCACCAATCACAGCTCAGAACGGCTGAACAATAAATACACATTATTTTACGGGATTCTAAAATCCGCTAATACTGTGATTTGAGGCTAAAGTATGGGCACCGTAATATCAGATAAATGCAATATCTTGGTGTTTTATTCTATTACTCAGCAGTAAAAGCTGTGGTCTTGACCAATAGAAGACTGAGCTAAATCAGAGCCGGGTCCCGTCTGCGTCACTCTGGCTGCACTAATAATACACAATCAACGACTAACAACGATTAGATAGCCACTCTTAACTAAAAGGAACATTCTAGCATAAGAATTCCAACTTCAATAATTTACCTTCTCTTTCCTCCTCAATTCCCCGAGCACAGCTTCGATCTCGAGCCGCCAGTGGTCTTGCATCGTGTGGAAGGACTCGTGAGGTCCTCGGGTGAACTCGGAATGTCTGATCTGTTCCAACTTAGCCCCGATCACGAGGAACGAAGGCCGCTGTCGAGGGTTGGAGTGCCAGCATGCTGTGGATGGTACATTCAGGGGTTGGAGGTTTATTGGTTTTATACTTGGATAAGGAAAAGAAGAGCACAGTGAGCGACCAGACTGGGTATGCTAGGGGTCGACACTGAACAACACCACAGCTGACGGAAGGTGCGCCGCGTATCGTCGGTCACGTAACGCCGTAACAGAAACATAGATAAAAGAACATCAAACCTTACATTTTTTTTATGTTAGAGCAGGCAAACAAGCAGACGGCCCGCCTGATGAAAAGCGGTTACCGTCGCCTATGAACATCTGCAACACCATTGGCGCTGTTGATGCGTTGCCGACCTTTGAGGAATTTTTGGATACCCTTTTTAAGACTCCATTCTTTAGCTAGAGGGAAATATCGCTGCGGGCAGATCATTCCACATGTTACAGGTCCGAGGTAGAAAGCCACGGCTGAAGCGGATCGGTCCGATGATCCGTGAGTGAACGACCATACGCGACCCATCTTCCGTCAGATCAGATGTGACGCGACACTAACTGCGTGATGTAGATAGAGATGTGTTGGAGGTTAACTAACACCCATATTCAAGATCATGATAAACGCATAATGGTAAACTTTACTCAAGCATTCTCAATAAATGAATTGGTTTGAGTTCGCGATCACTGTGACTCCTCATAGTATTGTTTGTAAATATGGCTGTAAGTATATAACCAATGTAACAACAACGATGTCTCCTTTATTTATGGCCTAAAGGCTAGCGATTGACTACTATCTCACCTGTTGGTAAGTGACAATGTGCCTAGTTAGGCTACGGTATGCCTAGAATTCCTAAGTCTAACAGTAGATTTTTTAATATCTTATAAGCTATCATTTGACCATTACCTCGCCTGGTGGTAAGCGATGATGTGGTCGAAGATGGTGAACGCGCTAGGTCTAAAATACTCTCAAGGTACAGTAGATTAGATATACCTATTCACATTCCATCAGCTCCCATAAAGGTCTAGTATATCGATACGACGATATCATCGCGTCGTTGCCGAAGCGAATCACTGCGATACTCACATTGGTGGTGTCTGGTGGTGGATTGGTCTCGTCTCGTCACCTTAGTAGTTCTTTTATTATTATATCTTTAAATAAAGCTTACTACCACCGATGTAAGTTGCACATTACTAGTAGTCTTGTTAACCCCTCCAGCTAAATAAATATGCTTGTGTCTGGAGTGGGTTCACGTCAATAGTGTAATGGGTGGGGATCGAGCTCACGAGTCACGACCTCTCAATCGCCTTAACCAACCATATCACCGCTTTTTTCGAATGCCAGGCGGATGAGTTAGTTAAAGTAACGCAAGATATAATTACCTTCCATCAGGTCCCTCCAAGGTTTAGGACAGGTGCTAGGAATGGGTAGCGTGAGCTTGTTCACCGCTACTCCGTACGCCACCGCGAGGGCATCAATGCCCTTGTAGGGAGTCTCTCCAGTGAGCAGTTCCCACAACAACACGCCGTAGGACCACACGTCAGATGCACGGGAGAACGTCGAGTGTTTTATTACCTGAGGGATTACATAGAGTCGTTTTAATAATATGTAGATAGGTTTTTTTATTATATATAAGGTAACAGGACAAGAACGACGCTCGCCTGATGGTGATGATGTCTACCTATTGCAGATACAGCGGCATGCTAAATTCTGGATAAGGAGATTTCACATTCACCGCCTGCGCCTGTTACCTCGAGAGATTCTGTAAGCATGGCTTGCAACTGTCTGTACGGATTAGTACAGTACACACACATTTTTTGGATCTTTATTTGCAAAGCGAACCTGCAATGAAATGAATGAAATTATATTCTTCACACTGAGTTGTTTGCATAATGGCAAACAGGTTTCTATGATAGAGCTGGTGATAGATACCAGATATCGGTTTTCTTTAAGACTCTAAATCTAATTGAGTCTCCAAACCTCATGCTCGATGTATCGCCATTTATCTTATGGCAACAGCGATCTGAATCTAAATTGGACATTAAATAATTGTAAAATCTAGTTAATTAAAATCTTAACAAACTCGTTCTACAACTACTATTCTTTAACATGATCTAATACTTTATGTAAATTCATCAATATAAAAGTGTACACCTACAAATCGATGAAATATATGGCCCGTAAGACCGATGAATATGAACAAAATATAAATTAGCTTTACTGGATAAGGGTGCATTCATACATATCTGTCACGTGAGCTATTATTCACGTCAAAAATAAAAATTATTATAAATTGTAAGACAATGAGTCATCATCACATCACTTATCCAGGCATACACATTAGGTGAGAGTCATGTTAGTACCTACTAATAGTATATGATAGAAACAAATAATGTCACTATCCGCTTGCTTCAGTTGACGTCTCGTCAAAATACGGGCAAATATTGTTTGCGTACAAGCAAATTGGTTTGAAATGTAGTGGCGAAAGTGAGTTCTGTCAATCTAGAGTTGCAGGGTTTTACGTGCCACATTTTCTGTTAAAGATAGACGTCATCGGTTACAGTCAGGATAACGTTTGCTTGTTATGGTACTTCATATGATAAAAAACCTCACATCACAAATGGTGACGTGTCTGATCGTTGACTTGATAGTGACGTGACAGACATGTGTGAATGCACCCTAACACCGACAAAAAGCCGGTATAATGACAACGTAACAGTCTAGTAGCAGTCATCAATCACTCGACAGTTACAACAGTCAATAAACATCAGCCGAGTAACTATAAAATGTCGAAAAAACTAGATATACTGATATGGCCGAATACATCGTGAGGACAACTTTATCCCACGGTTTTAATGTGTCTTGAGTAAGGAAACTACTTTTGCTGATTGGATTTTTTACCATAATTGCTGATTTTGTCTGGAAGTTTAGAAGGTTTGCAACTGAATGCTATTAAGTCACATACAGCTGTTCTGTTCTGACTGTTTACCTGCCCTACATGTTTCTTTAAAGGTACAATTTTACGTTTGAGTAGCTGATATAAGCGCAGGCAGGACGTCCTGTGACCAGGTAAAGCCACGATATATGTACGCAAAAAGGTGGGCAGTGACTGGAAAAGAAGAGCCGAAGATCGGGCTCAATGTCGTATCTTGGGAGAGGCCTACGTCCAGCAATGGACTGACACCGGCTGATTATGATGCTGATGAAAAAGCTAAATTCACATGCCGTGCTTGTCATTTTCGGTAGCAAGTCTGAGGTAGTATCACCCTAATTGATCAGGTCTTGATAAAATATACTTAAGCACTCAGAAATAATTAAAAATGATTTATTTTCAGTGACAAGTTTTGAGGTGTTTATCTCCATATCTCTGGAGAAACTAATCAGATATAGATATGACGGTGTTCCAAGGCAACAAATAATTTTTAAAACGAACGAATTGAGAACCTCCTCCTTTTTTATGAACCCATATTTGTCTAAGGGTGAGGACATAAAGTAGCAGGTAACCGGCGCAGTCAGACCGCTACCCATCCGTACTGGTCTACTGGTAGAATATTCTAATATTATGAGATTCTTTACATGCGCTTGCATATAAAGAAACAGGTTGCAGGAAATTATGAAACAATGCAATATTTTACTAATAGTAATTAATACACGTAACGCAGCTGTCTTCAAGACGTCGTCGTCATAACTCAGTATCTTTGATCGTAACATGAACTCACTTCAGGTGGCATCCAGGCGTAAGTGCCCGCAGCCGACATCCTGGTGGTCTTGTAAACTTCTCTCGCCAGACCGAAGTCAGTGATCTTCAGAGTCTTGTTCTCCAACGTATCGTCCGATAGAATCTCCTCGCTCAGCAGAACTGGAATAGAACATAAGATCCACGTTAGATACACGTTTAGAAGATCATAGAAAGGCATGATAGAATTATTTGTAGAAATCTAGTGGCTTCTGCGAGAGCCACTCTTATATGAAAATCGAGGCGACTGTAAAAATAACTCTGCAGCAGCCATTCTTATTTGAAAATAGAGGAATGTAAAAAAAACGATATATATTGATTTTGATGATTATCTTTATCATATTGTATGTCTTTGCAACCGACTCCCAAAAAGGAGGAGGTACTTAATTGGTCTGTATGTTTTAAAAAAAAATTGTTTTTATGTTTGTTACGCGATTAGTCCGTCAATTGTGAACCGATTTGAATGATTTTTTTAATCGGTAGGGTACATTTCCGAAGTGTTTTCATTGTAATTTCATTGAAATCTGATAAGTATCTCCAGAGATATGACGATAAACGTCTCAAACTTTCTACTGAAACTGACTCGCGGGGCATGGAAGTCGGTTGTTTTAGTTTTTAAACCAAATTATAATCTAACAACTCAACCATTAAAAACAAAACGACTTTCACAGTAAAAAATTGCGGAAAATTGTAGTAAAAGAAGAAAAAAAGCAAAAATTATTTATTTTGCTAACAACACAAAATAACATATATCTACTTATAAATATAGTTTTGTAGGAACATGATCAGCTACTAAGAGTTCACTGACCTTTACACCTAAATATACGTACTTTGTATACCATATACACTAACATTATGTACATAGTTCTAATGAAGTAGCAACATAAATACTTGACATTCAAATTAGCACGAGTATATACAAATATTTATGATTACCATCTAAACGCAAGCCCTCGTTAAAAACAATCTCAGATTCCTAGGTTAATTCCTAAACGAATTCCTGCATCTAAAGCGAAAGGTTCCGAATCGATTTTCTCCATTCGGGTCAGCACATTGCCTTTTAGTGAAATGAACCCAAATATAGCCTGCGTTTAAAGTTCACGTGAAAAGGGGTTTTTAAAAGGTTACCCAATTTGGGTCTGCTTTGTTTTAACGATACGTACGAAATAACACCTGAGACTGCTAATTGTAGATTGTATTACTGGGACGCAACATATTATTTTTATTTGAGGCTGCTATTTTGAATATCGAGCGGAGAGAAGGATTCTAGAGTAGAAGACTTCTTAAGAAGTATTCTTTAGTAATTCAAAAAGTACGTTGGGCCGAGAGAAAATAATGTTGTAATCAATCGCCCGATTGATACATTCTGCTTTTCATCGCATTCTACGAGAAAAGGAAAGAAAATAAAATAGAAACATGTAAAGGCAATACATATAAGACTCTTTAAAATAGCAATTTTCAAGGGTAAAATGATTATATAATTAAGATAGTTTAAAAACTAAAACAACAGACTTCCATGCTCCGCGAGTCAATTTCAGTAGCAAGTTTGAGACGTTTATCGTCATATCTCTGGAGATACTAACCAGATCTCGATGAAATTACAATGGGACCACCTCGGAAACGTACTCTACCGATAACAAAAATAATCATTCGAATCGGTTCAGAATTGACGGAGTAATCGCGTAACATACACACAAAAAAACATACAGACGAATTGAGAACCTCCTTCTTTTTGGGTAGTCGGTTGAAAAGTCCCTACTATTATAGTCACTACTATTTGTTGTCGGGTGTTCCGACCTAAGTTTCTTACATATCCGATGCACTTCCTCCGGAGATTACGCAACGAGATCGCGACGACCACAGTACTAGTCAATAGTAGTGAGTATAATAGTCGGTACTTTAATAATCACGATTCAAACTTACTATAACTATAAATGGGCATTTAAGTATTGTAAAAGAGATTAACTTATAAAAATAAACACAATAAACCGTTGAATTTAAATTCACGAAATGAATTTCCTCAGATGGATGGTATAGGTGCACGCGTCAATAGATAAACGGATTTCTATGGAGTGGAAATCGACAAAAAGTACAAAAAGTCCCGGAAAATGTCATAGAATACCTTACCAATATCCTTAATCAATATCATTTTTCATTGAGTTGATTATTAATGTATAAATTAATGCATTAACGACTTTATGTAATAAACTTATCGTACACAGGTGGAAGTACTCATCCAAATCAATCATGCATACGGCGATTGGAATAATATCCTGCCCCTAAAATACCAGACTGGAATCGGTATAAGGGCGACCTTCGCCACAGCCGCAGAGTTTCCCAGCCACATCGTGACGTGACCTGACCACGTAAACAGCTTTACGATCCTCCCCGCTCCACGCTCATTCAAAATTGAGACCTCGGTCAATGAGGCCACATCCATTTTATATGTTACTTAGGTCGTGAATTGACGGCACGAGAAATATAGGTGTTATCTATACGATCCACGCTAATCATAAATATAGTTTGGATGTAGGACGTAACTTCAAAACTACATTCCATTTAGAAAAATCTTTTACCGATATTTAGACTTTTAGGATGGGTTTGGGTATATACAACATCAAGTTTTTATAAAAGTGCTTTTTGTAGAAACCAATTTTGCAAGGAAATCTACGATAACGGTCGAGCGAATGCAACTGATATAAATGTTATCTGTGCAAAACCGGAGAAGGTCGCTAGCATATATAGATCTGTGCTAGCGGCCAATAAAATTATACAAATGTACTTCGGCACTTTCAGTTTACGAATTCCCGCGCCACATGTTTACGATTCTATTTGTTCTTTTTAATTTTATCGAATGAAACTTAAAGTGAATCACTCAACGCGACTATAATCAAATAAACAAAGCGATTCTGGACAGATTTCGATAAATATTTGAGTTTAAAACGATAACATTGGGCTGTTGTTTACGTTGGAAAACATTTGCATCTTGAACTGGTTTGATACTTTGTAAAATGCGATTGATACTTTATTCCGGAATTCGAATATAGAAAATCTATAAAGATAAATAAAATTGAAGTGTCTGTTTGTAATTCTAAATTAACAGCTTTTCACTTAATACATATGAAAGTATGCTACATAAAAAAACGGTTCTGAAAATGTTTGTCTGTCTGTATGTTTATTCCGGCTAATCTCTGAAACGGCTGGAGCGATTATAACGGGACTTTCACTGACAGATAGATGAGTAACTAGGGCTACTTTTATTTTAGAAAAAAAAATAGAGTTCCTGAAGACAAAATTGAAACCAGTGTTTACTACCGCGCACGGCCCGAGCACATGTCGCCGCTGTCATTAAACGCGGGCAAAGCCGCACAGCTAGTATTCCATATCTGTCTGTCGACTTATAAATGCTTCTTGTACCATAACGACATGGATTACCGAGACACGCCTCTCTCGAGTCCTCAGAACTATCGGATGGAAATTATATTAAATGCATTTCATAACCGCTCGGTTGTTGCATCGTCGGTTATTATTGATTGCTCACTCGTCCGCGAGCCTTAATGGCATTTATTGATACCCATGATGGAATCTCATCTCTCACTGTCCTCGATTCGATGGTATCTCACTTACAATCGAGAAACCTCGTTACTACAGTAGAGTTAACAATTTTTGCCTTTATAGTTTCGCTTTGCCTGTGCGTTTATGGTGTAAAGTTACAATTGATATCAACCGATCCATCCTCCATAATCAGGTTCATCAATCAAACGCCGTGTCAAAGCCCATTATCTTTCATTTTAGCTACTTTTCACTGTCTATTTTTGGTCTGCTATTATTGTATTTATTCATTTATATAACATGTATTGGAATTGTATGTATATATGTGTAAGTAGGTATATGTATATTTTAATATTATTTATATATAGGAAATTATATAAGTAAATCATGATTATCATTTCATATATATTTTATTATATATATTTTATATTATTTCATATAGTTATTAGTATTAATAAATCCATTAATTTGTTATTCATTTTGCATTGTCACATTTTTATAAGTCACCGCCTTCCATATAATTGTTATCCTTTCCGTGCATGGTTGTCTGGAAGACATCGCTTTAAGCGATAAGACTTGAGCCTATTAGTTTTATTTATCTAGTTCCTAAGTATTTTTCTGTTTCGTAAGTGGTGTTTCAATAAAGTGTATATCTATCTATCTATCAATCTATCTGTTCAAAACCACATTTTGATGCAGACATTTACCGAGAAATTTTTAATAATTGTCGTAGCGTAGAGTAATCAATAAGATTCAATGGTAATTTACTACATCTTATGTTTTTATTTGTCATCAGAATGTTTGCAACTTGAGAACGGAGGCAATGAAAGTAGTAAATCTAGTTAGACTTGGCGATATTGATATTGTAGTCTAGTCGTCTACTGTAAAATAAAGTAAAATGAACCTGTGACAAATAAACAGATGCGTTACCTAAAATGTTCAACAATACATAAGCCTAACTACTCGGAAATTTTATTTAATTACTTGCTGAATTACTTTTTTTAAGTAACATAGTTAATCATACTGCTGGGCAAAGGTCTCCCCATTTTTTTCCACCTATCCAATGCTGTTTATGTCGTCTTTGCGAAAATCATCTGAGTCATCTCGCTACTGCTTTTTGAAATACTATTATGTACTTACAAGTAATTTATATATATATATATATATATTTAAAAATACCTTCTTATACCACACAAACACACCACATACCGTTCAATCAATATTTCTTGTAAGTACTCCCAACTAAGGTAACAGGAAAACTGTCCAATAAATCATAACAAACAACTTTCTGCTTCACCTAGGTGACAGCTTTCTGACACAAGATGAATATGATCGAAACACAGTGCCACCAACTTATACGTTCAGGTGGATACATTTGGAACTAGTCTTTTTAGAACTCAGATTATTGAAGTCTCTTTAACAAAATGCTATAGAAGCGGCATTACCGACTGAACAGATAAGATGGTAGAAGTTTAGCACAATCGGCGCGTCCAAAACGGGTCCCGCGTCGGTGCTGGCTGCTATTCAGATGTCCATCAAGTTCGCACAAAGGGACAGCTTGCTGATTGACAAAGCCGATTGTAATCCGTCAGCCGGTTAATGAGGATTAACTAGAGTTATTTTGTCGGTAGACTTGCGTGCTGACAAATATGACATATTTGGATAGGCAGGTTATCTCTAGTTATTTTTGGCAAGCATTGGCAAGTAACAATGAGATTTGACCTTTTAAACATTGGATTAAATTGTCTAAAAGGATGTTTGGAAGGCGGTGTAATTGCTGCTATGGTATTATAGCACACGGTCTTGTAAGAATAAGGCACAAAGCAATTCAATCTAAATCTCAATTCAATTCAAATCCCTAAAGCAATCCATCTCTGCAATTAAAAAGCAATTTCCCCGCACTTTCGATGTGAGCTCAGCCGCAGTTGTAATCACCGCAGATATCTTGGCCTCATCATGCAATTGATTCACAAAACTCACAAGAAACATAAATCATAACCTGGCAATACAAGTGGGAATCCCCATCATGTGTATCAAAGCGATGGTTCAGCGATCTAGATCAATCTAGTTAAACTCAAATGAGATTGAGATCGGTGTAATGGGCCAGACCGTAAATATCACATATAGATTTATGTTATAGACTATCGACCATGGACTGGTAGAGCTTTACATATGCGACTCGTTGCCGCAAATAAGTTTTCTTGAAACTGTTCTTTACTATTTGTTCGAATATACACGGTGTATACATATATGTTACATATGTGTATTACATATATATGTAATGCCTTTTAGTATCGATATAAGACTTTTTCATCCCATCAATACGAAAAACGGTGATGGGTTCCTCAATAAGTGCGCGCAAAATATGTACTGTCATTTCTCTTTAAGCCGTTTGAGCGGGCTGTAATCGTAGATTGTATAACAAGGGCGCGACATAGTTACTTTTCTGTGAGGCCGCTATTTTGAATCCAGAGTGAAGCAAGGGATAAAAAGGATTCTAGAGTACCATTCATTTTCTTTCGAATCGATAGTCCAATACAATTTCATAAATCTATTGAAATTCTTCAACTCGATTTACGTAGCGATACGATCTTTATCAGGGTCTGCTATTAAGACACAGCGTTGTTTGCGTGAACTTTGGAAAATCCTTGTTGATTACTGCTCAAATGTGTCAAAATGAATAAATAACTCACAGCTAGCTGACTAACGAAACATCAGAACCAATCAAATAAATCAGTTTCCTGAGTCAGGTTCAAGTGTCTGATGTCACGCGATCATTGGGGGCCTGGAGGCCTACAATAAGTTCTGAACATTCTTATTTCAATTTAACTACACCGCACAGATCTAGTTTAGCAAAGAGAAGAAAGAGCGTAGGGAGGGGAGGAAAGAGATATGTTATATGGTCGTGTAGTGTCGTAGGCATTGAAGCTTCTGCTAGAAGCGGACGGCTCCGAAATACTGAAATAATGTTTTAGACTTCGTGGTAGAGCCCCTGCTAGCGTTCTCGAAAGGCAATTGCCTTCCATCGGTTGCGTACGCGCACGCAACTTTTGGCGCGCGACATGAATTATTCAGAGGAAGTGCTAACAGGATACAGATCCGGTTCCCGTGTCGAAGGTGACGGATAAAGGATTACATTCTTGTGCTCTCTTTGTAGGATCATCTTAACGATTAGTAATATTTAATCTGCTAGGCTAAATAAAAGCTTGATAAGGAAAATTAAACGTAGTTAAAAACGATTTTATTGTTTGGACTTATACCACAGATCATATAATAGTTACTGCGTAACTTATACTAGTTCGCCTGGGGCGGTCACTCTGTTAGTTATAGCACCGAGTAATAGTACGATTCGATATCGATTTGAAGAGCTACGTGTCGATTGTCATCTCTATGATGGAGGTTGATCAGAACGACAATGACATCTCGCTTGAGGTGTATCATGCATCCCAGCGATTACCCGCTGGAAAGGGGATGCATGATACACCTCATTACCCAAGCCATCCCAGCTGCTAATTAAGCGTAGCACAGCACAGCTCTGGGTCGCATAACTCTTCGAGTGGTGTTTTGGCGGGAACGTGGAAAAGTGTGTGTGGTCTCATTGTATTTTTTCCTAAAACTTGTGTTCTTCCGCGAGTTAATGTGTAATAAATGTGGATTATTAACCATTAAGTGCCGGTGAATGTGTGCGAGTGTAGGGAAACAGCATAATGTTGAAAAACATGCTATTTGCGTTCTCACTAAAATGCCACTGAAAATCTTCAGTAAACACCACATCTTTACTGAAGGTATGACTTAGACTAGACTTTTACTTGAAAACTGACCTGAAGTGTGACTTTGACCCATCTCTACGACTTAAATTCATAAAAACTTAAAGAGTTTCAATACTTGACACTGGCTAAATACACTAATCGTGTGGAGCCATAATAAAACTTTAAAAAAAAAAAACTCTTCGAGTAGTATGCTAGTGAATGTGGTAATGATGATGAAAACAACTGTGGGTATACCCGTGAGTTCGGTGCTGCTGGCAGTGCTAAATCAGATGGTGATGATGATAGATATTATAGAGATTTTTATGTGTATTCGTTTCTATTTACGGGATTTGGTGATTATGCATTCGCGTCAATTCATATTATAATCAAAACTAGTTCTTCAACCATTATTTATACCTATTAATTCATTCTACTCTGTTTTTTAGCTACGTGCCAGATTGGTAACAATATTCAACGTTAAGGAAAAACTAAAACCTGCCAGTTACCTGGCGATGTCACATCGAACGTTATAACTAAATTGACATCTCGTTTATCAAAATCGCCGTAAATATCCCGTAGTTGGGTACCTCGCAGTGATAATTACATGTTATTTTTACAGTCGTTATTATCAGAAACCCTATAGATTCCGCGCACGCGGAAAGCGGCACAGGTTCCAAGCAAACGGTAAGAATACGAAATGTACTTGCCCCATTCGGTTTGAATACATAAGTGGACTAACGACAAAACGGACGTAGATTCAAATGAAAATGAAATAGGGTTGTCAAAACATATTTAACAATGACCTAACCTAAGGATTATAGAAAAAAATCTTGGACTCTACTTGTCTGTTCATCTCTTAGTAGGTACCTATTATTTCAATTCTAATAATGACGAATTAATTTTAATGCGAAAATGGTTTCATTTGGATAGACGTAACGCCTATTTAAAATACAACCTTAATTTATACACATGAGCTGCTCTTTTGTGTCAAAATCAAAAAGTTCAGGAAACATGCTAGCTATATAATTAAAAAAATAATAACGTTAGGACAGTATTCAATTGACAACCCTAAAAAACTAACCTTCTGTGATTCCAAGAAGTTTCAAAACCATAGAAAATGTATAGAAACAGGTTCCACCTCGCTAATTTACGCCCCATTGTTGCACGAGATGCGCAATTGGTTGCCCGTATCTATTATCTATAAATATGTAAAAATACAATTTCGAGGAAAGGCAAGGCATGTGTTTGTGTGCACATATTGCAAAACTGTATGCTAATCTTGCAGGATGTTACGATCCCAATGTCTAAAAATATTGTGAAAATCACAATAGTAACGTGGATAATGAATTACTACTGATAATGGGAATTTGGAATGGAAACTGATATTCGTCACATCTCATAGAGACTTCAAAACAGGAGGAGGTTCTGAATTCATCGGAATCTTTTTAGGGTTGCCGAATGACAAAAATCGAAACCATTATAGATTTGTCATATCTGTCTGTCTGTCCGTCCGATTTACTACGCAGTTGAAACTTGGTAGGTACTTGTATTCTGTAAACAGCTTTAAGATTTTCATACAAAATTAAAAAATATGTATAAGATTAAGGGGGGCTCCTCATACATGGAACTGAAATTGAAAATAAAAAATAAGTTCAAAAACTAAAACCCAATTACTGAAATATCACGCTATAAAAAGTATGAAACAACAAAATATTCTCATCTGAGATCGCTATGTACAAACTATTCAATATGTATCGTTTATTATATAAAAAACTTACTTTAAATAAATGTTTTATCGTATTTTATAAATATTCTTAGTGGTGCTCAGTGGATACCCGTGGTCGTATGCTACTTTTCAGAATGTATTGTTTTGTTACGGTAGGTGACGTACGACCACGGCTATCCTCTGAGCACCACTAAGAATATGTATAAATATATTCTTAGTGGTGCTCAGTATTTTTCTCAATATTTTTATATAATAAACGATACATATTGAATAGTTTGTACATAGCGATCTCAGATGAGAATATTTCCTTGTTTCATACTTCTTACAGCGTGATATTTCAGTAGTCGGGGTTTAGTTTTTGAACTCATTTTTTATTTCAAGTATTTTGGGTTTTTGGCATAAATGTATACATGCATACATGTCAACATACTTTCATACATACATAGCGATCAACAAACACATAACCCTCCATATCGCTTCTTTGCGACGCCGCGCCGTGGGGTAAAAATTAGTTTTCTTGACTTCGACGGGATATATCTCGCAAACGCTATGCTTGACAAAAATGTGATGTACGAAACACTACCTTCATTTTATAATCCCACACAATGGGGTGGGGTGAAAATTTTTTTTAGTTCTTGACTTCATGCCCTCTAGAGGGCGCCACATTCAATTTCTCCTGACGTTACATAGCCTAACCAGCAGACAAATAAGACGCGTCCAACGACACCTCATTAGTCAAATTATGATAAGTAGTTTAGAAGTTATGAAGGAACAGATGAACATACATACATACCCAAATACCGGTCAAAAACACAACCCTCCTTTTTGCTTGGCCGTAGTCGGGTAAAAATAATGTTTCATCAACTATACGTGCGGTTTGTCTACAGATAGGTAGAGGTCTTTAAAAAATTACATCGAGGTTCCTAAAACGATTTTTTTTCTCAAAGTCAATTGTTTGAAATATTGAAACTTCTAAAGTGGTAAAATGTGTCCCCCCGCCTCCCCCTAACTTTTAAAATAAGGGTGAGAAACATCTAAAAAATGTTGTAGACCTCAATAAACAAAAAAAAGACGAAAATTGGTTTGAACAAGATATAGTCAGCAGTTTTTGAGTTTTCAGACATTTTCAAAACCACAAAAATAACTTTGTTTTTCATACAAACACTATGAAAAACAAAGTAAACTTTTTGCTGGCGAAAAATTATACTTATAAAATATTCTACTGTGTTACGGAACCCTACGAGTGCGAGTCCGACTTGCACTTGGCATGTTTATTTAATGTATGTTCCCCGATTACTCAAAGACTTCTTCTTTTGTTTGAAAGGTTATTTCTCGTCTCAGGTGGCCTCAAATAAAATTCATTGAGATCTGATGAGTATCTCCAGAGATATAGAGATAAACACCTCAAACTTGGTACTGAAAATTACTAGCGCGGCACTTGAAGTCGGTTCTTTTATTTTTTTAAACGACCTTAAATAATTCAATAGTTGTGACAACATTTCACTCTGGGGGCGTCCATAAATTACGTGATCTGTTTTTTTAAATGTTCTGTAACTCCCTCCCCCCCTGGTAAGATTTCGTGGGATTTTATTCAACCCCCTCCCCCATCCCCCTAATCTCACGTGAGATTTTTTAATGTGGGTTTCTTACGTAAACGCGTTGAATTATTATTGTAAAAACTAAAAAATAATTGCTTCGTGCTTTTATTTACGACTAGTTAAGACTAGTGATCAATATTGCTGAGAATTTAATTATAAGTGTAATATTTTTTTTTTGTTTCAATCAGAATAAAAATTGCGTGATATTTGCCGAGACCCCCCCTCTGTCCAACGTAAAATTAGATGAGATTTGACTCGACCCCCTCCCCCCCTTAAACACCTCACGTAATTTATGGACGCTTCCTATACTAGAATACTATTTGTCACTGAACTGTCGCAAAAATAAAGCAATCGAAACGTTTAGCACATAAAATAGATAAGGGACATTTTATGCAAGCATAAAATGCTGTCCTTTATTTTTAGTGAAATTCAAATTAAAACTGTAAAGTGTAGGGTCTTGGTTGTACAAATTGTACATGGTAGTATATACTTACTTAACCGTGAATTAAATAATCTCAACGTACTGTTAACTAAATACACAAGAGACCAATCAATACAGATAAGCTAATTTCTGCATGGAAAATAATAAGGCTAATATTAAAACTTTCAAATTAAAGTATTCAAATAATATTTGTTTGAAAGAGAAATGAAGGGTGGAGACGGTTATTTCGATCGAGTGAAAACAAACCCTAGCCAGAAGAAAAGAGGGGCTGAAGCAGACGGGGTGAGTCTAAGGGGCTGATACAGTAGGGAGCTGTTATCTCTCTTATTGTATACGCAAAGAGAATTTTACGCCGAGGAGGAGGGTAGATACGCAAACGGCATCGTTGAACGCGTCTCGATTCGAAATTTAATCGACCAACATGGTAAATGGAAATTACACGACCCACGGAATATTGAATTCCGTTACCTCGCAAACATCAAATAAGTATAAAAGTTCAGTTTTGCGAACCGCAAAGTCATTAAGGGCGTGAATAACACGAAAAAGTTCACCCTCGAATGTTTGTGTCACGCCAAAGGGTTATTTTTTAGGATAAAGTTTTGACAGGTCTTTGGAAAGTTTAGGGCTCCCTTGGAAATTAATTCGAGGAGTTTCCACAAGGAGACGGTAATGCAGTCCCGGGGGAGGTAATTTGGGAATATTTGTCTGCGATATTCCCAAACATTAGGTACGTCGGTATTTACGAACAGATTCTGACTTGGTATTGGTAATGGAATCTTGAGATATTTTGGCATAAGAGAGATACATTTATCAAAACACAAGGTAAATAAAATGTTACTTTCTTTCATAAAAAATAATACTTATTATGAAAATTTTATTACAAAAAAGAAGGAGATTCTCAATTTGACTGTTTTTTTAAATATTTGTTACCTGAGAACTCCGTTACATCTTGGCCGATTTCAAAAATTCTTTTTTTAAGAGATTATGCCTCTCGTGTGGTATCAGGTGAGATAGTGGTCAAGTGCTGCCCAGTTCTACATAAAAAAATATCGAGATATGACAATTATCTCCGGAGAAATGGAGATAAACAATATAAGCAAATTTGTATACTTAGATGGTAGCTTAGATGACATGATTATAACTAGCCAGTACTTTGGCTATCGCAGCATGTGAATTCGGTTTTTTCGTTTTATACGATCATGAATTATTATATTATCTAATGTTTTGTTTGGAGAATGATAGATTGGGACATAAAGGCTAATGCTTCAGGAGTAAGTAATGTGGATAGACAGATGTCCATTTTAAATAATCTCCGAAGCAGTATCTGTCAAACACGGGGGGCCATATAATCGACAAAAACAACTACGCGAAGTAAAGCAATTCGGTAGAGTATGTACCAAGGTACATAAACTCAGCACACCTAGATCTCAACTTTTACTGCGAAGTTTATTGCAAAAGACTTTTATGATCGCATTATATGCCCCGTTGCCAATTTCAGAACACAACCTTGTGTTATTTTTCTGGTTGTTCCTGAATATATTTATGACGGCTCATTTGAATATGTTACGGCAGTTCTACGTGGAATTTTTGTAATTTCATCCGGAAAATGTGTTGTTTTTGATAATTTTGATACTTCCTTTAGTAAAACAGCTGAATGTAGGATTGCCGAGTTAAGGCATACCGAGGCAATCGGGACGGGACAGGTCTCAAGAGATGTTAACGCGGAAAAGCTCTAGGGCTATCTGAAGTTAAATTTCAATCAACTTAGTTGCTAAAATTGTTTGAAAATGGCAAGTGCATTTGTGTGAATAAAATACTGTTAACGGTAGGTCAGCACGTCTGAGCGTAAAATAAAGATTTCTGAGTTTTAGCAGTTTTAGTTCAACGTATACATGTACATAAATAATACCACGTAAGTATCCGAAACTTCAACATTTACAAAAAAATATGCAAAACCATTAAATGACTTTCTTTTCATGATCTGTTTAACTGTTAACGTAAATTTTATAGAGAAGCAACACTTTTTAAATATCATTATATATTTTTATATCATCAACTACCTTACAAGTCGGTATCAAATCAACTTTACGTTTCATATTTCGAGAAAGATTACTTATATCTTTCTCAAAATATGAAACGCTAACCTCTCATTCACTCTCAGCAAGAACCTCCGCATCAAGAGCCGTTCCTTGAATATCACCCTAACTATTTAGATCCTTGTTTATCCCACAATAGCGTTCGTAATAGAGCATAAATTACAGCAATTACGTAGTTAGTAACATGCGTTAATTACACAAAGGGGAGTCGAACCAAACCGCAACAAAAACAAATGGGGTGTTTGTCGGTCTGTCAGTAGCGACGTGGCATTCTGTTAATTCAGATGTGGATACAGAGTATGTAGTCTGTGGAACGACGACAGACAGACGCTTCCTAATTATAAATACTGAGTGTTTTCATACGTGCTAAGGCACTTGGGGGATAACTTAGGCGCTGTTTAAACAGAAGAGAAGTGGCGCGGACATATGGCGGAGGCGGATAGTCAAAGTAACGCAATATAAACCTAATAGTACGTAACTTAGTCGTTTTTAGCGTAAGGAGAGTTGCGTCCGCGCCACCAGGCGACGTCCCCGCCACTAGGTGATGCACTCCCACCACCGAGTGGCGCGCGCTACGTCATTCGCAAGTCTAGTCGTCGTACTTGGAGCAATAAGGAGCAATTTAGCGTGAACACTAATCCAACTGTATAATGCCGCCGCATCGATTATAAAGCGACGTGACAAGTCTGCGCCACGCCACACGCCATACGCCCGCGCTACGTCTCTTCTGTATAAACCGCGCTTAAGGATGCCACAGATTCGTAGGATTTTTCAAGATCGGTAGAGAATGTAGATACGAATTTTTGACAGAAGTTGGTCTTCTGAGTTTGGTGGTTTTAATAGAATGATAATAATAATTGTTACCTAAAAATTCTAATCCGTAAGTTCTAGACAATGTAAAACACTACCTATTGAACGGGGTCCTAGACAAAATCCAATTTCCTGTTTCCATTCACGCTAACGCAAGTTCAAAATGTATGGAATAACATTTTTTGTTTCCGCAACAAAGATGTCATTCCCATACATTTTGAACTGATGTTGCCAAATTACTACTTTAATGCAGAGTATAACCATGAAATTTGTTGTTTAGTATTTCAGTAGGTTAACAAATTAAATTTGAACAAAATATATCTTAAGACGGTTGTTAAGACGATATTGATTTGTAATTGAACTGGATTGAAGACGGAATTGGGTTTCAACCAAATCAGGATGGCGCCTTGTCGAGCTCCAATTTGCTTTAGGGTAAGCATTTCCGTAACTTTAGATCCAGACGGCTAACTAAGTAAATCGCTTGTGTATGGCACGGATAAAATTATATTACATACTTTGAAGAAAATACTGGCCATATTTATATAGAAACTTGTGGCAAGTGGCTTAGGTTTAATTTATTTTAAGAATGCGGCATTTTATTTTATTATAGTTACGGGCAGAGAGATAAAATATATTTATTATCTATCATTCATTCGTAATTTCATTTTATAATCTAAGACGAAATTGCACAACAATTCGGGAATAAGAAAGAAAGAACAATACGATTAATCTTCCATCGACAATGTTTGACCACAATCTGATAAGCGAGGATGTACCAAAAAATATAAAAGCAAAAATTATCTTTAGCTGACTCCAGGTGAAACGGAAGTCAAAGTTATAGTTTATCACGATGATATGTCATCACCATCACTCACAGATGTTTTTACCATAAGAAACAACATCCCAGGATCAAAACCCTTCTCGCAAAATGAACA
Organism: Cabera pusaria; assembly: GCA_954871355.1. Taxonomy (NCBI): domain Eukaryota; kingdom Metazoa; phylum Arthropoda; class Insecta; order Lepidoptera; family Geometridae; genus Cabera; species Cabera pusaria. Next base: position 24,458,788 of record OX940900.1, read on the forward strand.
CAAACGAGCCGTAGTGCGGAATTCCCTGATTAAAAACTCTTTTGCAACGAAGACGTCTATAGGCTGTCTAGAGTTCCCCGTCTTGGCACTGTTCCTAATCCTCAAGCCAGATAGATGTTGTGTCTGGTTGAGGGTCGTATATTAAGTTGACTCAGGTAGCATAATGGGCGAATATTTACACGAGAAAATGGTCCTGGCGACCTCGCGCTAACGTGACTTTTAGTATAATTTTGGCAGCTGTTTGTGATCTAGCCGATGAACATGGTAATGATAATATTCCACAAAATGTTAGTGATTCTCTCATTGAGTGAGTACTAGGTATACTATTATAAATATTGGATCTTCACTTACCAACAGGTGAAATAGCGGTCAAACGATAGGTTAATTAATACAAATAAATCGGAAATTCAGCTGGACTTAAACCAAAGAATTATAAGTTGGTGTTCAGAATACTTTGGCTGACCATCAGATGGGATTGGAACAGGTGTCAAGTAGTAGTTTTGCCATTGCCGAAAAATCTCGGGCTAGGTTTTAATTTAAGGGATCATCGATTTATTTCCATATTTACTTAATATGGTTTTGTTAGATGTCACTTATATATGTTAAGGCAAGCTTGCCTTTACCATATATAAGTGACATTAAATCAAAAACATGGGAAAATACGTTTTAAACAGGCACACTTCACTACTCTACTATGATGTGCATCACAGAAAATGTAAAAATGAATATGAAATTAATTAATTAAATTATAAAATATGCATTGGTGATTGGATGGCGTGAGACTTATCATCACAAAAACGACCCTGCAATATTGTCGACAATATCGGCAAGCTGTTGTCGAGAAAAAGAGGAAATAAACGAAACAAGAAACTTTTTACAAATATCAATAAATTATTATTCGTTCAAAGGCATTCAAAATATGGAAATTCTGCAATCGAACTACAGAGGCCCTACAGAAGAGCTATTTCTTGACCATAATCTCTCATTAGATCTTGTGGATAATGTTGCCGCAACGGTAACTTCAGCAGATGGGGCAATATTGACCCCGCAGAAATACTTTTTATTACGGAAAGAATCCAGATATTTGGCCCATTTAATTAGGCAAGACCTGCAAGGACCTCACTGCACTGAGGTAAACCAAAAAGCAGACATGTCACGGTTAGGCACATAATACCATCTAATCATACTTAGAAACATCTGAAGTATTAAGGAGCTAGAGTTGCGGATCGCAAAGGATGCAGAGAACCGCTCAGAGATCAGAATTTAGTACATATAATATCGTTTAAAAACTAAAAAAGGACCGACTTCAATGCCGCGCTATTCATTTTCAATACCAATTTTGAGATGTTTATCTCGATATCTCTGGAGATACTTATCAGACCTCGATAAAATTACCATGGTACCACAATTGGAATATCTCCTTTCGAACAAAAAAATAATAATTAAAATCGGTTCATAAACGACGAAGTTATCCGCGAACAAACATAAAAAAAAAAACAGTCGAATTGAGAAACCTCCTCCTTTTTTTGAAGTAGGTTAAAAACAGCACAAGTATCACGGTTTTTTGTGCACAGCATTCAATCTGATCATACTTAGTCAACGAAGACACTTGCGAGAGAATAGCATAGGATGCAAAATTCGTACAGGGGCCTTATTCAGTATGACCATTTTAAAGTCTTACCATGCCGTGTTACGTTATTTCCGCGTTATGGTATTCTCTATGCCAATTAAAACGCGGTAGGGTAAGGTTATAAGCGCGTTTTGAGCTGTCAAAATATCGTGACATATGAGGACGTGTAACGCGCGCGTTTTGTATAATTTACCTATCGTGTGGCATACAGAATACAATTTTTCAATAACGTAACGTAGCGTGTTAAGGAACGCGTTATCTCATTGGTCATACTGAATAAGGCCCCAGTTTACATAAAGTGACATGAACGTGCAATTTAATAAACAATACAACTATTAAATATATTTGATTTACGCAGTGCAACATCTCTCGTCGGATTTGAAAAACTGTAATGATTTCTTCCGAATGATTAACTTACGTAATAAGTAGTCATAGATGGCACCACCAATGCATAATTGGGTTAACAAATGCAATCCACTAATTTCGTCGTATCGATGGATCGAACCGTGGCTTAATTGGCAGTGCACCTAGACGTGTAATCCGGGGGGTGCGGGTTCGAGTCCCGTCGGTACTATGTAATTTTGGATTGTGTTTAACAATTTGCAAAAATACAACTATTGTTTATCGCGTAGATAATCCCTTGTTGCGCACTGCGCCGGCGCCGCGGCGCCTGCTCGACATCCGACCACCCACATACTATGAATGACATTACGTTAATGATAAATAAAAAAATAAATCTTATGCTTAGTTCTCATCGTAAAATGTAACTCGTATATTCTATTTCACGAATTAAATGCAAACATTGCTCGGATAGTTAAGCTATGTGTACAAAAGCAAATAGAAGCAATAAGGCAGTAATTATTGGCCACCATTTCAACGTCAACTAAAGTGCCCCGGAGACGGTCATTCGAAATTGCCAATGGGTTTCTTCACTCAATATTTCCATCATTCGCTTTTTACCTGGTAGTTGCGAATGACTATGGCTTCAATTGCCCCTGTAGACGATCATTTGGTCCATCAATGTAGTGAAAATTGACAATTGCGAATGACCGTCTCCGGGGCACCTATGGCTAGTAACCGGAAATTCTACTTACTTACTACTTATTGGACTAATATCAGACAATATATATCGGTACTTGTAGTATTATTAATTCTGTGGTTACAATAGACGACGATGCCAATTTCACAGTTGAAGTTCTGCACAGAAACTAAATGATGATGAGCTTCAGAAGAGCCCAACTCACAAAAAATACCTTGTTACTTAGGTTAGTGCTTCAGTGAACAAAAAAATATTCTGTATCATACAGAATTTTTTTTTTATAAGCTTGTCAATAAACTATTTTGAGCATATTTTCGCATTACCCAAGTGTAAACTAAGTTTTCCTTTTGTAGCGAAGTTATTTATAGATCTAAATGGGAATTGCACATATTTGGCGATTGAACATGGCCGTTATTTCATAAACACACTTTTGATGACTACAGTGTAGGATTTATTGACGAATTATGAGCATTTAAGAAGCAATATCCAAAGCTTTTAGACCCGATAAATCTGACCATGTTTGGAGTTAAGTGGGTGAATTAAACTGCTCTTAATTTTGGACAGTATTTATTGATTGATTGCACTAGATAGACCAGTGTATTATAGGAGGGAAAGTTTTTGATGACGAACGACACAATGACGTCAATTCGCTGGTCATTCCAATTAGTGTAGTGACTGTAGTGTATCGGGACTAGTACACTTTTCTTTCCTAAACAAAGTTTTAGAGATCACATATCTTCAAATTCGCACATGTACTAATTAAACTTTATCTGTTGTTAAAGTAGAAACTAAAACATTAAGTTCGGTAGTTCGAACTTCTCCAAATCTCACTGTCTCGCTATTCTATCTATTCATTAGACAGAATATAATATGGTGTCTCTAATCAATAGGTCTCACGTCGTCAAGTTAAATATAGCAATAATGCGGCGCCATCAATGACAGACAGACAAACAGGCTTCTGTGCTGTGAATGGGCAGCCTGTCGTTGACGATATTTATGGCCGGCCGGCCTGTAAGCTTCTATGTAAGGGATCAGATAATAATTCATCAGAATGATAATGTTCACTTTCATATTGTGATACAAACATCGAAATAGACTGTTGAGAAACACTGAGTGGCATACTACGCACGACCTAAACTGGTGGGTATACAAACATGATTATTGTAGTGGTAGGATTTTGCTGGAATCAGTACCTCCGCATTCGTCTGTTACACTTAGTACGAGTTTTCACCTTAAGCTCTTTTGACAGATCTCACATAGTGTTCGACTTATTCTAGCAATCGGGGATGGTCTAAAACTCTAAATTTAGTGAAGTCTAAAAACCACTAGAGGTGCTGTGTACTGTGGTGCTGTTTTCATACAAAATTTGTTAGATATACGATATCGAGTTTGGTATGAAAACTCGTACTAAGGGTACTGTTATTCGACCATGAAATCGAAATAGTTTTTTGGTTTTAGAAGGACAAAGTGTCCAGTTAGTAGAAGTAGTTGTTAGTAGATGTCTAGAAGTAACGGGCGCAGGTAAGTGCCGCCTGCCGCGCAAATTTCTAACAATTCATTTTGCGTGTTAAATAGTCTCTGTTATAATTAAGATAGATAACGAAAACAACCAACTTCCATGCCCCGCGAGTCAATTTTAGTAGCAAGTTTGAGACGTTTATCTTCATATATCTGGAGATACTTATCAGATCTCGATGAAATTACAATAGGACCACCTCGGAAACGTACCCTACCGATTAAAATATCATTCGAATCGGTTCACAATTGACGGAGTAATTAAGGAAATTAAGAAAATAATAAATTATTTACTTAATTTAAATTTAAGGAGCGTAACATACATACAAAAAAACACAATAGAAAAAATGCAGACAAATTGAGAAACCCTCCTTTTTGTAAGTCAGTTGATAACACACACACGCACGCACACACAAACACACACACACACACACACACACTCGCAGTTCGACTGGTCCACGCTCAGCGAGCTATGGAGAGCGCTATGCTCGGTATATCTCTGCGGGATCGAATCCGGAACGACGTTATTCGCCAAAGAACTAAAGTTATCGACATAGCTCAACGGATTAGTAAACTGAAGTGGCAGTGGGCTGGTCATATCTGCCGAGGGTTGACCTTGGTGAGCAGGGTCAGCCCTCCGCAGCGGCAGAGGCCCATTCGGGTCTGCCACCGGGGCAAGTTGGTGAATGCTAGCGCAACCACATCTTGCCCCACCACGGTGGATAACGGCTCACCCCCGGTTTTTAGTGCGGTACCCTGCCCTTCAGGCAGCGATTCCCATATAACTATCTCGCTCCCCCGGGCGAGAGGTATCCATAAAGGATTTTTCTGGGTAAAAAAAAAAGGACTGATTACCATTGGGGTAGACTTGTCATAGAGTGGAGACCGCGAATCGGCAAACGTAGCGTAGGACGTCTATGACCAGGTGGAGCGACGACATACGCAAAGCGGTGGGCAGTGACTGGAAAGGAAGAGCCGAAGATCGGGCTAAGTGGCGCGTCTTGGGAGAGGCCTTCGTCCAGCAGTGGACTGACACCGGCTGATGGTGATGATAATGAACCATGGATCCTTTACGCGGCAGTCATTCCATGTCAAATTAATATAAGAATGTTTTTAAGACCTTGTGTGTAGTAGTTTCCCAGTCAGTGGTCGTTCGTTAGCACTAAAGTAGCCATAAACCATAGCACGCCGGTGGACATGTTCAATAACAACGGAATATATTTAGATACTGGTTTCTAAATGTGATACTACAATGAAATACTTCGACGATTGTTTTAGTAAAACATAAGACGGCAGAGATAAATAGTGAACGTAATAAAATTGTATAGATATACGTGCCTTGCTACTTGCTATAGCCGCAACACCTATTTTCAACCGACTTCCAAAAAGGAGGAGGTTCTCAATTCGTCTGTATGTTTTTAGGGTTCCGTACCCAAAGGGTAAAACGGGACCCTATTACTAAGACTCCGCTGTCCGTCTGTCTGTCTGTCTGTCTGTCCGTCTGTCACCAGGCTATAGCTCATTAACCGTGATAGTTAGACAGTTGAAATTTTCACAGATGGTGTATTTCTGTTGCCGCTAGAAGAACAAATACTAAAAACAAAATAAAGTTAAAAATTAAAGGCGGTTCCCATACAAATAACGTGTTTTTAAACGCCATCTATCTAATTAGCTTCGGAAAAATGACATAGATGGCGCTAGTAAACGAGCCGCGTCTTTCTAGACCAAACCAAATATTCTTGGTAATATCAATTAATAAAATATATGAGGTTGAAACTCTGTTATGTTTCGTATTGTACGGAACCCTCCCTAAGTGTGCGATAAGAGACGCGATGCTGACTCGCACTTGGCCAGTTTTATTTCTGTTACGCGATTACTCCGTCAATTGTGAACCGATTCGAATGATTCTTTTTTTAATCGGTAGGGTACATTTTCGAGGTAGCCCTATTGTAATTTCATCGAAATATGATAAGTATCTCGTGAGATATGACGATAAACGTCTCAAACTTGCTACTGAAACTGACTCGCGGGGCATGGAACTCGGTTGTTTTAGATAATAGGATAACAGGAAACATTCGGAAGTTGTAATGAATCCGCTTTGATATAATTGATAATAACGCACCCTCAGCTAATACAATTGGGTTTAAAGAACGTTTTGTGGAACATAATGACGGAGAAGAATAGAAAACTCTTCCAATCTTTTCGGGAAGAACTAAATCCCGAAAAAATTTGGAAAAAAATAGCCTGTATCACCCTGACTTGATAACGATTCGATTGTCTTGACAGACATCTCAATAATTAAACATCTCAAAAATAATTTTGTGAATGCTACATTCGCGAGTACAAACATACACTAATGCAAACCGCAAAAATCAGTGAAATATACACATACATATTATTTTGATTAACTATTTAGTGACAAAGCTATAGAAAGGGATGCTGAGATGGTTGTGACATCTGGAGAAGATAGATGAAGAAAGATTGACGAAGCAGATTTACAAGACGAGTTTGAATGGGCCAGCCGGTATCACGACCAGATCGGAGACGTTTTAAAAGAAGTCAAAAGTACCTTCAACCGGCGAGCATGTATGAAGGCGCTCATGAAAGTGGAAGAAGCAAAGATGTGTGTCAGGATCGTAGCATGTGGTAAGAAGTAGTCTCTGCCTACCCCAACGAGGAAAGGCGTAATTTTATGTATGTATATAAATACTAGCAGTCCACCCCGGCTTGGCAAGGGTAGAACATATATATGCCTACAAAATTTGCATCAGTTTGTTCCATCGAATATGAAATATATTTAACAATCATCGTCATATTTCAACCAATTTACACAAAACCTTAACGAATTATGCACATAAACCTTCCTCATAAATACTCTGGCTATCGGTGAAAACCGCATGATACTCCGTTCGGTAGCTATTGAGATTATTGCGAACAGACAGACAGACGCAGTGATGGACTTAGTTTTATAATACTTACGTAGTGATATTGGACTGCTCTTTAGCGTAAAGGATAGTTACCCTGATTCTGACCCGACGGTCGTTGGTTATAATCCTAGCTATATATCTACCAATGAAAGTTTTATGTGCATTTATGAATTGGGGGGGGGGGGGGGGGGACACACATTTTACCACTTTACACGCGGCTATCTTTTAAATGATTGACTTTGAGAAAAAATTATTTTAGGAACCTCAATGTAAATTTTAAAGACCTATTCATAGACACCCCACATGTAGAGGTTTGAAGAATATATTTTTTCGTATCAGTTATAAATGGGATGCCCCTTAAACTTTTATATATTTTTTATTTTTGTGTAAAAATCGGAAAGCGCTTCTCAGAATACATCTACCTACCAAGTTTCAATTCTGTAGTCTATATAGTTTCGGAATAAAATGGCTTTGACATACGGACGGACAGACATACAGACAGACATGACGAATCTATAAGGGTTCCGTTTTTTGCCATTCGACTACGGAACCCTAAAAAGTAGCTTACCACCAAGGAGAACATCTGCCGCCGTTACCTTACGGCGTTTCCCGACGCAAAAAGTAGGGGTATTATACGTTTGACGTGTGTATCTGTGTGTCTGTCTGTAGCATCTTAGCACCCAACAGGATGAACCGATTTTGATTTTATTATTGATAGTTTTTTTGGTTGTTTCATAGATGTCTTCATCGAGAGTGTTCTTAGCTTTGATTCATGAAATGTTCGTTCAATCGTTATAAAACTATGAGCTTTTTTCTAGTTAATTGCGCTATGAAATCAACGTTCATCGGTCTGATCAATTCGAAAATCTTCTTCTTCAACGATATTGTAAGAACATGGAAGCATTGACATGATGCTGGGACATCTCCTGGACTGTACAGAATACTCAAATCCTCACCAACTTACAGCTCAGATCTTAAATGTCTTGTTTAGAGTCATTGGAATGCTTTTAATGTAAATATATTATTATATATATATATATAGATCAGTATTATTTTATACAATAGATCATATTATTATACCATATTGACTTCAAATTGATTATGATCGGTGGGGATCTACAGAATAGCTAAGCTTTTAATGATATTTTCGTAGTAACTATGACCTAATCTGTGGTTTCACTGCTAATATTTTATTATTTTTGCGATGCGTGTATGTAAAATCCGTGATATCTTCTAGAGTTTTCATTTGAATTATATACTGTAAAGGACAATTTTAATCTATAATATGTGGCCAAGCTAATTAACGTAATTATTTGGATAAGGATTAATACTATATACTTGAAAATAGCCTTCGAAGTTATGTTATATTTTTTAATAAAACATTAAAGATTAAAATGGTTACTGTGAGTCAACCTTAAGAGATAGACATATGCTATCGCGGACTTTTTTGTAGGTCTTATTAAGTTGTACATCTCTTCCATAGAAAATATTCTTCCATCTATTTTCAATTGAGCAGCGTTCGTAAGAAACGTGTTTTTTCGACGGTATTTTTGTCGACTTAGGTTGCAAATTAGGTCTCCACGAATGTACCTTTGATTTAAACGGGATAATATATAGCCTATTTTCATTCCGAAAGTCCATTCTATATATTAGTAAAAGAATGTTTTATATCGGTCCAGTAGTTTTTGAGCCAAATCATTACAAACATACAAAAATACAAATGTTTTCTCTTTATAATATTAGTATAGATTTAATAATTTTAATTGAATGTGTTATTTAGTGTTTGTCTAAATAATGTTATGTGAGCATTGTAATAATTATTAATACATAAATAAATATTTAATAATTGATGCATAACATTTATTATCAAGTATTTCTAAAACCTAGCTAGCCCTGTATCCACGAGCAAAATATCACAGCAGCTATAATAGGTATCTTCTATGACACTGTTTACATCCATAATGAGACGAGATGAGACTTCTCAGAACCAGTTAGTAGAAAGAAACAGAGATCAACGATCTCTGCCGCCATTTTAATATGGTATTTTTAACATCACTTACTAAGTTACAATGTATTATGAAAGTGCGTGTAAAAACTTTTTACTTGAGAAATTAAACAGCATCTAAATATTTTTATTCTGTATTAAATGAAATATGGATAAGGTTTTTTAACCGACTTCACGTGGAGAAGAAGTTTTTTAATAAAACTATTTTTTTGTAAGTCACCGGCTACTGCGGCACTCCGTCATTTATAAACCGACTAGCTGACCCGGCGAACTTCGTACCACCTAACAGACAATGAATGTCGTGTTACCTTTTAGATGAACTTGTTTTAGGCTTTTATGAACGTAATAAATGAATACAAAAGAGATATTAAGTTTATTAATGTATTATGGCAATACAGATATAGAATTAAAATTGGTAAAAATGGTTTTTAGAAATATAAACTTTTTAAGTTGCTTGTAAGCATACATTTCTGAACGCACACACATTTGACAATCAATAAATATGTCAAACAATTATCATTACTGACAATATTTAACATTTTTAAAATCTACGTGACTTGAATTCACAAAAACTTGAAGAATTTTTACTTGAGTTACTACTTGACACGGGCTAAATACACTAATCGTGTGGAGCCATAATTATACCAAAAAAAATGTATACATTACATTTAAGCATTACAATATTCGCGATAATCCTATCGCGAATATTGTAATGCTATCCACACATGGGAAGATTTTTTATACTTGACACTGGCTAAATACACTAATCGTGTGGAGCCATAATTATACAAAAAAAAAATACGGCGGGATAAACAATTGAACATCAAATCATTGGCAGTTTTTAAACCCAGGAACATTTTGGCAAAATATTTTTTCTTATATAATTTTTTTAGGTCAATTATTGTTTTTAATACTTATTATCCTATTCCTGACAAAGACAATTCCAAAAATATAAAAATCATAAAAATTGGCCCAGCCGTTCTTGAGTTATAAGTGTAGTAACTAACACGACTTTCTTTTATATATATACTCGTAGATTTAGAAAAATATTATTTTGATTCAGAAGGTATTCTACCCGTTTGGTACCATTGTAAATTCATCGACTTCTGATGAGTATCTCTAGAGATATCGCGATAAACATAATCAATAATAATTTTATTGATGTAATGATTAATAATAATATAACTATTAGATCTTGATAACATTTACTAAAGGACTACACCTTATCACATCTATTCAAGAATAATTACAATTGGTTTATTTTCAGTGACAAGACAATGTTTATCTTCGTATCTCTTATCAAATCATAATGAATTGTGTAATAAATAGGACCACCGTCATCGATATGAACGTATTATACCTCCATGACCACCGTGGAGATGAATTGTACCCATGCAAAAGAATCGTTCACAGCGGTTAACGATTGGCGGAGAAATTGCGTAACAAACATAATAATTAAGATAGTTTAAAAACTAAAACAACCGACTTCCATGCCCCGCGAGTCAATTTCAGTAGTAAGTTTGAGACGTTTATCGTCATATCACTGGATATACTTATTAGATCTCAATAAAATTACAATGGGACCACCTCGAAAATGTACCCTACCGAATAAAAAAATAATCATTCGAATCGGTTCAGAATTGACGGAGTAATCGCGTAACATACACACAAAAAAAGAAGAAAAAAAAAACATGCAGACGACTTGAGAACCTCCTTCTTTTTGGAATTCGGTTGAAAAAATATACAGATGAATTATGAACGACCTCATTTTTGAAAATCGGTTGAAAATACTTTAACTAGCCTCGAAAAATAAAGAAATAATAAAAAGAGCACGATAAACAACTTCATCGCAAACAGAATCACCACAACATTAGCAAAAAGGATGTAATAAAAAATTTAATTCCGTTTTTCCTTCGGCACGGTCACTGATCTCTAAATCAATTCGCAGAACTGCACAAGCAAATCCACGCTCCACGGCGATTGGTTTAATTGGTAAATGATCGGACGACCGATGGGTTCCTTAAATAGAGTTAATGGCACAACTTTGGTACCGCTGGAGCCATGCTCAGCTTCTTGATTATGCCGCCTCGTAATAAATCTACAGTTTATCTCGATTTACACGCGAGACCATTAGATACCACTAGCGGACTTATTGTCTGTCAAGTAAGACACAATTTGAGGTTATTACTAAAGATGGGCATCTAATGAGCTATTATATTAATGTTTATGTATTTATTCCTTAAGTTATGGCTGGATAGATAGGAAAAACATTTTAAAGGTAAATATAATAATAAACCCCGCACAAGCATCAAATGGCCACCAGGTATTGTAATTGTAACTAAACAAAATAAACTTAATGTCACCGTACACTTAATTAAGAGTCACTAACTAAACAAAAGAGTCAGTCAATAAATAAAAGTGGAGAGACTTGCGTAACATCCACTCCACAACGGACAATTAGTGCTAAAATATGAGGAGAAAACACGAAAGGTTAAGGAGTCAATGAGGCATTTAACAAGGCGTGTCTACAAATTCTTAACGCATAAACGGCCAAGTGTCGCGGTCTCTCCCACATACCTTATGGGGCACTCAAACGTTTCGTCAGTTTCACCCGGCAGACGTAAACAATGTCACCAGACGAACAAATACATATCTTAGTACCTAAGTAAATAAGGTTCAAGTCGGTCTGGTGAGAGCGGTGACGAAATAGCACGCATACCGCCCGATCCTGGCGATGTGACGAGAAATTGTTGTATCTTAGAGAATTGGCTGTTAATTAGTAGGGCAAGGTTCGGCGTTGGTCAACACTAACAGCTGCGATTATGCAATAGAGTCCAACTGTCCTGCAAGGGACTGGTTGGTTACGGCTAAAAGCTTTTGTGAGTACTGTTTATTTGGATCACAATAGCCCGCGTGCTCGTTATACTAAATTGAAATTTAGACGCACTAACAAAGTCGCCTTCCTAGAACTACCTACCATTTCAGAGTACACTCACAGTCACGAGGTTACCGCTATTGTTCTAGTAGTAAAACGTGCCATATCTTACCTGGAACAAATTAAAACATGACATAAGAAAGCGGTTAAGTACTGCCAATAATGCTTTTATAATATGCGGAACTGATAAAGGAACCCAGATATTTACAAGCGGAGTTAATGCGGATAGAATACACAGCATCAACATTTTACTTCAACAAAGCTAATTTCCAGTATCATAAAAATTTTGCATTTTTGCTTAGAACCACGCAAATTACAATAGGTGGTGGGTGCCATCCGTAGACTGTTTTAGTGTGTTCCTTTAGTGAGTTCAGACTCCTCGGCAATGGTAAGGTTTGATATATTCGTACGGTATCAGTGCGAGAGTGGCACTGACAGAGGCCAAGGTTACCGAGCATCGCCTGATCAGTTTACTGCCAAAACGCAGGGAATATTGAATTGACGAGAGCGGGCAGGATACCCGGTGACATTTTTCGCACGGCAGCCGGGGTGCCTGGCAGCGCGAGGCACGGCCGGCCAAGGTCACCGCACCACGCCGGCCGTTCATCGCTATACTGCCAACGGGTGTGCAAAATAACCAATGTAGCCGACCCTCGCACCCACAAATGGAAAATTAAATAACATATAATTTTAATAGTTATTTCACAATCATGCAAAAACTTGCAATTAGTATAGGAATTCAACATTATACTTAACGTAGTACCTACGCGTTTAATTTCATCAGCCGTGTGTTGACTTTTATAGCGTTGTGCAACTGATTTGTGTCTGGGAACTAGTTTTAAAATATTATCAGTTAACATAATATTTGCAATGGCCGGCGGCGACGTCTGAGATGCAAAACAAATGTGCATACAAATGGAAAACAGGTGTTTATGTAAGAATCTGATAACAGTGTTTGCTAATAAAGCTAAGTACAGTTTTCGGAAAGGTTACTGACCAAGAACGGTGTCACAAAACATAGTCAGCGTGACGCGACATTTCGCACCTAGTCGCGTAAACTACTCACTTACTAGGTAAGGTAAGGTTATATTTTTTTAATGCCAATCTGCGTGTAGTAGTGCAAATATAGAGTCAGATTTAGTGATTACAATGTTATTATTAGGGCCAGTTTCACCGGTTCCTGATAATGCGTTAGATAGTTATCGGACACATGGCGCCATATAAAAACTGTTAAAAATCTGTCAAATTTACTTTATATTAGCGCTATCAGGAACCCGTGAAACTGTCCCTTATTCTTTTACACTAAAAAATATAAATATGTACATGATTTTAAGATTGCCATATACCTATGTATTACATGTATTTACATCTTGTTAAAAACCAGTACGTTTTAATAAAGTTTTAATATCATGAATATAATTAAGAATAGAATAGAAACCATATATTCTGGCAAAAAAAAACAACACTGTACACAACAATACACGAATACATTTTATTTGATGTTTAATAATTTGTCGTGTAGAGAAACATTGTATCGTAATTTTAATTGAAACCTGTTTCAACTTTTCGAGTAATGCATATTTTTTTGAAATAAAAAACTTTATCTTTTATCTTTAACCAATACTAAATGTAACTTAACATTGTCCTACCTGTCATACATCTATACTAATATTATAAAGAGAAAACATTTGTATTTTTGTATGTTTGTAATGAGTAAGCTCTAAAACTACTGAACCGATTTAAAAAATTCTTTCACTAATACATAGAATGGACTTTCGGAATGAAAATAGGCTATATATTATCCCGTTTAAATCAAAGGTACATTCATGGAGACCTAATTTGCAACCTAAGTCGGCAAATGAACGGTAGAAAAAACACGTTTCTGACGAACGCTGCTTAATTGAAAATAGATAGAAGAATATTTTCTATGCAAGAGTTGTACAACTTAATAAGACCTACAAAAAAGTCCGCGACAGCATATGTCTATCTCTTAAGGTTGACTCACAGTAACCATTTTAATATTAAAATTTTTGTTAAAAAATATTACATAACTTCCAAGGCTATTTTCAAGTATATAGTATTAATCCTTATCCAAATAATTACGTTAATTAGCTTGGCCACATATTATAGATTAAAATTGTCCTTTACAGTATATAATTCAAATGAAAACTCTAGAAGATATCACGAATTTCACAAACACGCATCGCAAAATTAATAAAATATTTGCAGTGAAACCACAGATTAGGTCATAGTTACTGCGAAAATATTATTATAAGCTTAGCTATGCTGTAGATCCCCACCGATCACAATCAATTTGAAGTCAATATAGTATAATAATATGATCTATTGTATAAAATAATATTCATCTATATATTTAATAATATAATACAATATTTTAAACCACCCCGACTGATCTATGTATAATAGCTTTTTCCAATGACTCTAAACACGACATTTAAAATCTGAGCTGTAAGTTGGTGAGGATTTGAGTATTCTGTAGAGTCCAGGAGGCTTCCATGTTCTTACAATATCGTTGAAGAAGAAGATTTTCGAATTGATCAGACCTATGAAAGTTGATTTCATAGCGCAATTAACTAGAAAAAAGCTCATAATTTTATAACGATTGAACGAATTTTCATGAATCAAAGCTAAGAAAACTCTCGATGAAGACATCTATCAAACAAAAATAAACTATCAATAATAAAAACAAAATCGGTTCATCCGGTTAGGTGCTAAGATGCTACAGACAGACACACAGATACACACGTTAAACGTATTTTACCCCTACATTTTGCGTCGGGGAACGCCGTAAGGTTACGGCGGCAGATGTACTCCTTGGTGGTAAGCTACTTTTTGGTAGATTTAATGCTATATATTAATAATAAATATATATAATAATTTCCACTACCACTGTACGAAAACTCATGATTCATGAATGCACATAAAACTTTCATCAATATATAGCTAGGATTAGAACCAACGACTGTCGGGTCAGAATCAGGGTAACTATCCTTTACGCCAAAGGGTCGTCCAATATCAATACGTAAGTATTATAAAACAAAGTTCATCACTGCGTCTGTCTGTCTGTTCGCAATAATCTCAATAGCTACTGAACGGATTATCATGCGGTTTTCACCAATAGCCAGAGTGTTTATGAGGAAGGTTTAGGTGCATAATTCGTTAAGGTTTTGCGTAAATTGGATGAAATATGACGATGGTTGTTAAATATGTTCATATTTTATATTCGATGCAACAAACTGATGCAAATTTTGTAGGCATATATGTTCTACCCGTGCGAAGCCGGGGCGGGCTGCTAGTCAATTATAATTCTATATCATGTTTAAAATCTAACTGCTAACTGTATGTTGTTTTGTTTGCCTTTATAGGTACCAAAGATTAAAGTCAGTTTTGATATCTGCAACAAACGTAAAAATGTTTTCTAGTCGACGACAGCCGCGATGTATTTATTTATGCACTGCTATAAATACATAATTTAATTACCGCACTGTCTTTCACTTGTCTGGACTGTCACCGATGGACTTCAAGGTGACTGTCCTGTATATTGATT
The DNA here is from genome assembly GCA_954871355.1 of Cabera pusaria. Lineage (NCBI taxonomy): Eukaryota > Metazoa > Arthropoda > Insecta > Lepidoptera > Geometridae > Cabera > Cabera pusaria. Next base: position 24,474,407 of record OX940900.1, read on the forward strand.
TCCCCAAAGTGGCTAAAGTAATTTAACGAGAAGATTGGATATCGCCAAACACTTTAGCAAGTTCCGTTACACACCGAATTTATTAACTGGTCCTCAGACAACAACTACGTAAACTTAATACATGCAAGAATCAGATCTGAAACGACGCATTTGATTAAATAATTCAAGTTTATTTACATTGCTTATAAATGATTCTTATCTTAACTGACAGGGTACATTTCCAAGGTAGTCCCATTGTAATTTCATCGAGATTTGATAAGTATCTCCAGAGATATGACGATAAACATCACGAACTTGCTACTGAAAATGAATCGAATGAAGTTGGTTGTTTTAGCTTTCGTTATCTTAATAATTAATTTATAATTATTGTTAATAATTAATCTTAATAATTATTTTATTATAGTATTGTATGTGAATAGTCGCAAAGTTTAAATCAATCGACGATATACATACATTTTTGGAATGTACAATCGCCTTCCTTTGTGCGTATCCACCTTAAGGAATAATTTCCTGTGCACTTTTATTGAATTGGCATCTCGCTTCTGTCTATGTTGACATTGTTGACCAATGACAAGAAGGGACAAAGCCAAAAATTATGTTTTGTTTTTGGTTTTGGCTCTTCTGATTGGTAAGAAATTTTTTCTTTGGTTTTGGCTCTTCTGATTGGTTAGAAAAATAATCGACACTTGCAACCGAAAATGTTTTAAACTGGATACGCACAACTGTACGCGATGGTACCACGAGTTAAAATGCACAATAGGCGCCATATTCCTAACCTAGCCGAAAGTGATTTCTTCCTATGTGATTCATGTCACATACGAGAAGCATAACTTTCTGCACGATTCACAGGGACGGGGACCAATAAGTCTCTTCGCCAAATATTTGACCACTTGAGTATTAAAGAACTTTTAACAGAGTTCAAAAAGGAGGAAGATCTCAATTCTTAGAAATCTTTGATTTTTTTACGTACGTTCTCCGATTACTCGAAGACGCCTGCACCGATTTGGAAAATTCTTTTTTCGTTTAAAGAGGTATACTTCCCAGGTGGTCCCATTTAAATTTCATCGAGATCTGATGAGCATCTCCAGATATATGGAGATAAACACCTCAAACTTGGTACTGAAAACGACTAGCTCGGCATTTGAAGTCGGCTCTTTTAGTTTTATAAACGATCTCTAATTATAATAGTGGGATTATTTATAGCGGTGCATAAATATGCAATTGAAGATGAACACGGTCGGGTATCCTGATGATTTGGTACTATAAAACAACAGTCATTTCAGGAAATAACGTGTCTGGTCTTAAATCATTGTTACAATCGCAGAACAGTCAACGATAAGATTAATTCGTGACTCAAAGAAGATGATGCAGAGAGAAACTAACATCATGTCTGAGTTCCATCATCAATTACATCGTGGATAATTTATTAGTACACTGATGGACTCATAGACTACATCAAGTTCAGCATTGCTTTTGAATTAATTGTATGGTCCTTTTCAGTATACAAACATACACTTAAGGCTATTAATGATACTACGATCTTATGTTAAGGGGGAAAGATTTCCATATAAAACTATAAAGGTGTCTGCCCACTATCCCGTAGCATACCATGACCGTACTAGGACCGTTTCGGACAAAAAACTATTCTTTGTATTGAGAAGTATGAGACTATGCCCACTAGACCGTTCCGTCACCGGCCGGTTTTTTCTTTGGCCGGCCTTTCCGTGCCGGAAACGTTCCTAGCACGCTCATGGTATGCTACGGGATAGTGGGCAGACACCTTAATGCACAAATATGAGTAAACGGAGCAAAAACCTGCACTGAAATCACAACTTTTGGTCTTGTATAAGTCTTTACATGTCGGGAATTATATTTATCTACATGATTTAAATGAATAATATAAACATATTACTCAATCAATATTTTTTAGGTTAACTTGAATTTTACTATTATTTAAAATAATTTCATCTTAATCAATCAAATCATGTAGGTAAATACGTTTCCCGGCACGTAAAGACTTATAAAAGACCAATAGATGTGATTTCAGTGCAAGTTCTCCCTCCATATACTTATATTTGTGCATTATACTTTTGTATGGAAATCGTACCCCCCTTAACGAACCAAACTATACGTTTCAATTTGTATGACAAGTTTGAATACTTGGTTAAAATGTTTATTTCAAAGGCGTCTTGAACATTAATGCAGTTTATGACCCCTCCGTCCACAGATATACATATTATGTATCTGTGACCGTCAGTGTAATTATCAAATGTCACTTGCGTTTTCAAAGTTAGCATATTGCCCGTATTCAGCCTCATATACGGCCTTACTAATAAAAATTTGCCTATACATCTGTTAAACGGTTGTACAGTTGCACAGTGAATGAGCGCTAAACACGCGTCAATCCATTGTTTGACTAATAAACGTTGAATAGACGGTGGGTATCTACATAGACGTTTAACACTTTTTTCTTTTTTATCTGGCAACTACTAGTCAATTCATTTCGAAACTGTTTTCGTCTTAAATAGTTCCGTAAATTATTTTTTCATAAAGTTTACTAATTATTAATATTAGTCATGAAATTTTGTTTTAGGAATGCAATATAAATCAAATTACGTTGTTTATAGAACTTTTTGTTGAAATTTGTTGATATAATGGAAAATATTTTGTTTTAGTAGGAGTGAAAGACTTAAAACAAATTTTAGAACGAAACACTCAAATTGACTGTTGTCCTCTGTCTACGCTGTTGACATTGTATCCATGGAGACAAGCGGTCTCCATGGCTACAATATAAACACGATTTATATATAAACATGAAAGATGGCTACATCTTTGAATAAATTGTCAATTTCCAAAGATAATGTAATCACTGCGTTTAGTTTGTTCCACATAGCTTTTCGTAAACCTGTAATTTGTATTTCAAATAGAAAATCTGAATTGTTCAAAAAAATGGATCTGCACGGTCTTCATATTTTTTTGTTTGCCTCCTCTATCTCCCAATGGTCAAATAATGTCGAAATAATTTATGTAATCCATTTCAATGATAACAAATCTAACACATACAAACGATCCTCAAATAATAGCATACTTTTTGAAGTTTGAAGAATCAAAACGTTTATTCACAGAATACTAGACACAGATTCAATAATAGTTTCTATGTCTAGACATGATTTCGATCAGCTGATAATAGAGAAATCCGCCATTTTAATCCTTTACACACTCGCTAAACTAGGGTCCCAGGCTGTTTAAGAAATGATTAGCCTCCTTTGATAATGGCACATCTGAATACCAACTTTAACCAACGCTTACGTCAAAAATATTTTTATTGGTCAGCTTTTGTGGTATACAACGTGTATACAGAGTGAAAAAAACTTTATTAGTAAGGGCGATAGTCTTTGACGCGCTTGGAAAATTATAGCATAGAAAAGCAAGCATAACAGATCCTAATTCGCTTAGAAATAATTTGTGCAATATTCGCAATACAATACATTTTCCAATGCAAATGCTATGGGGCAGTTTCAAGACTGTCACGCGTTTACCTGTATGACGTAAATCCGCTCATGGATAAAATGAAGTCCTTGTTAATTTTTTTAACCAATTAACAACGCTCGACCGCGTGGAAAATGAGCACGTTTGACGAGACCGCTTTTGTAATTTTAAACGTTTTTTAACCGATTAGGATGTTTTACTCGATGCCTATAGTATGGACGAATGTATCACGCACGCACGGCCGCTCCATGACATATCCATTATTTTTAACCGACATCAAAAAAGGATGACGTTTGCAATTCGGATGTTTATTTTTTTATGAATATGCGGGTATTTTTCCGTCATATAGACAGGCTGATTTGATGAGTATTTATTACATTACAAGCTCTACTAATAATAATATGTAACTCATGATAATATTAAAAAATAAACTGGCCAAGTGCAAGTCGGACTCGCAATCGTAGGGTTCCGTAACACAGTTAAGTATTCCATAACAATGATTTTTCGCAACTACAAAATTAACATTGTTTTTCATAGTGTTTGTATGAAAAACAAAGTTATCTTTGCGGTCGCCATATCTTTAAAACTGCTGACTGTATCTTGTTCAAACCAATTTTCGTTGTTAGTTTTTATTGAGATCTACAGCATATATTTTTTTTAGATTTTTCACTCCCATACTTTAAAAGTTAGAGTGGGGGGGGACACACATTTTACCACTTTAGACGCACCTATCTTTCGAATGATTGACTTTGAGAAAAAATGATTTCAGGAACCTCAATGTCATTTTTGAAGGCCTATTCATAAACACCCCACACGTATAGGTTTGAAGAAATTTTTTTTTTGTTTCAGTTCCATGTATGGGATGCCCCCCCTTAAACTTTTATATTTTTTATTTTTGGATATAAATCGGAAAGCGGTTCACAGAATACATGTACCTACCAAGTTTCAATTCTGTAGTTCTAACAGTTTCGGAATAAAATGGCTGTGACATACGGACGGACGGACAGACAGACAAACAGACAGACAGACATGACGAATCTATAAGGGTTCCGTTTTTTGCCATTCGGCTACGGAACCCTAACAACCAGCTCGATTCGTTACCATTTTATAGTAGGGTATGAAATCAAAGACTACTACAATCTACATAGACATTAAGGCTTCCTAATATAAATTGCATACAATTTTTGCAATGTGAGAAAAACCTATTGCAATAATAGGTCCGGGAGAAAGATCATGCAAGACGAGTTCGTTACGCAAAGCGTCGTATCGGTCAAATCAGCTTTGAAATCCGTTATAAAAACATTGAGAGACCGGATACACGCGCGTTCTGGCCCCTGCGATCCTGGTCTGGTCAATGTTCGATCGATTAATTAAAGAAAGCTGATGATGAAAGAAAAGTTGCAATTTCTTAGTGGAAGAAATTCCCTTGAAAATTATAGATTTTTGTTGCTGTTATGTTAACACCGCGCCCTCGGTTCGCAGTCTGGACTTTAATCTAAATTTGGTTGTAGATCGACTTGATAGGTTGTTCAGATTGAACGGCTTGGCGCTCAATATGGACAAAACGTTCTTTATGACGCTTCAACCTCAACGTTTTGATGTCTCAGTAGTAGTCAATCGTTTTTTTTAATAATAGAAGGTAATAGGACATGCACGACGCTCGCCTGATCGTAAGCGATGAGTATTACATCCAGAATTTTGCATGTCGCTGCACTGCTTCTGTCACCTTGAGAGTTGAGACATATAGATGTTAAGTCTTACATGCCCTGTAATTTTACTGGACTGACTCTAAACTTGATCAAAGACCAGCTCACCAAATTGCTTGCTTACTGCGATGTTTACGTTCACACATATTCATGTTTGTATGAGACTTGAGCACTTCGCAGTAACCAATATAAAGATTATTATTATTTATAATGTTTGAACAATTATGTTATTGTTAGTCCTGGTGTACTGTAATACAGGTTTTTCTGTAAAACCTACCACAGGCATCAGTCTCACTTTAGTTAAGAATCATTTGTATTGGCAACATTGTATATTGGAGAAAATAAATAATTTATTTTTAGAGAATTTATTATTCTTTCGACAGCATTGAAAAATTAAAATAATGTTTAAATTTTTACTCATAGTGAATTTGCTGAATAAATGTTAATTATTTTATTCTAATAGTTAATTTGTAAGATTCTAGTAGTTTGTAAGACTTGTAACATTGGACTTATTAATAAACATTTTACTTACGTATTTGTACTACTTTATGAGTTGGCTTAGTGTCTGGCCGTGATAGTAACTATAATTGTATGTAAAGCTCAGAAACTCCTACAAGTATTTACCACGGACACATTCTAAAAGTTGAATCTAATTTGTACTATGTAGTTCAATCTGTAGGTTTGCAGTCAAAGTCCAAACTGTAAAACGAAACGTGTCTGTAATTTCATCGCCCACTGAGGATTTTAGTTGTAGGTGACAGACACTAATCGCTGCGATAGGTGACAGACAATAAACTGCTTAATTACTAGATATTCAACGCATAATTTAGCTTGGGGTATGTTTACATTAGCTTATACTAGGATCACCATTTTTTTAGTTCTTATTTATCCTGGTTTTTGGTAAGCTTATCAAATATTAAATCATCGGGTGCGCTTTTAAGGGTTAATTAGCTTAACCTTTAAACACCTGTGAAATTGTAACACAAAAGCTTAAAACTACTAAGAATTTAATAGATAATTAAATTTTACCTCAAAGATTAAAAATTATTACATATTATTTAATAACTTACTTTGCTGTAGCTACGGCCCATCCAACAATTATTACGTTAAACAAACCGTATAGTTAATTCTAATTTAAGATACCCACACACGCATGCTGCTTTGCTTCTCGACGGCAAAACGTAATCGGATTACAATTGATGTTTAGATGAATATGTATGAGAGAATTATGTACATTTCTGTAAATTGACAGCGTGAGAAGTGGACGGTAATAAAATAGAATAAACCAACGCTTGTCCGGTGGAGGTGGAACTAGTAATAATGTGCTCGTAATTAGGTAAACGATCGTAAGACTTCTTGACGTTTCAGGGTGAAAACTATGCATTATGCAATGTATGTATATAATTTAAGATTTTTACTAAACGAAAAACCCAGACTTCTAATGCCGCGCTAGTCATTCAGTACCAAGTTTATGGTGTTCATCTATATCGATCAGATCTTGATGAAATTAGAATGGGCCCAATGGGGACACTCTCTCAAACAATAAAATAATTTTACAAATCGATTAATAAATGACAGAGCTCTGCGGTAACAATCATGAAAACAAGAAGGCAGTCGAATTGAGAACCTGCTCCGTTTTTGAAGTCGGTTGAAAATGTATAAATTGAAAACAGACAGTCTGATTAGAAAACCCAAAGATTTTACTTGGATAGAAACTGCTGATGCGGTCTGAGGTCTAGGGAACACCTGGCGAGTCGCAACGACCTTCAAGGAGAAAATCTGCCGCCATACTCTTACGGTGTTCGGCAGCACAGCTATTGAGATCAAACTATTCTAAGGCTGGTGTGGTTACCATCCTAGACCACATCACCCCATTCCACCAGGTGAGATAGTGTTCATACGCTAGTCTATCAAACATTTTAAAAAATGTTCTCGAAAATCAGTGCAAGTGTAGGTAAGTATCTACGTGAATTATAAAATAAAATAACAAGCGATCAAGTCCACAGGGCTCCCCATCTATCCAACTAAAGCTCAAATGACCGCAGGCTATGCCGTCACCGTAAATTCCGTAAAGCAAGTTAATTGTTAACCGAACCGTGAAGTAAACAGAACACCGGCTCAGTAAACCTTATCGCACCGGTTTACGGCCAGAGAAAGCGATACAAACCAAGGGGGCGTAAGGGTTATATATATGTTAACCGATTTGGTATTGAGAATCTTGATAGTTGAGTTGGAACTATGTACTTGAAAATAGCTGGGTTAATACATTCCCTGCACTTATATACAATATTATAAAGAGAGAACATTTGTATTTTTGTATGTTTGTAATGAGTAAGCTCAAAAACTACTGAACCGATTTAAAAAATTCTTTCACTAATACATAGAATGGACTTTCGGAATGAAAATAGGCTATATATTATCCCGTTTAAATCAAAGGTACATTCGTGGAGACCTAATTTGCAACCTAAGTCGGCAAATAAACGGTCGAAAAAACACGTTTCTTACGAACGCTGCTTAATTGAAAATAGATAGAAGAATATTTTCTATGCAAGAGTTGTACAACTTAATAAGACCTACAAAAAAGTCCGCGACAGCATATGTCTATCTCTTAAGGTTGACTCACAGTAACCATTTTAATCTTAAAATATATGTTAAAAAATATTACATAACTTCCAAGGCTATTTTCAAGTATATAGTATTAATCCTTATCCAAATAATTACGTTAATTAGCTTGGCCACATATTATAGATTAAAATTGTCCTTTACAGTATATAATTCAAATGAAAACTCTAGAAGATATCACGAATTTCACAAATACGCATCGCAAAATTAATAAAATATTTGCAGTGAAACCACAGATTAGGTCATAGTTACTATGAAAATATTATTATAAGCTTAGCTATGCTGTAGATCCCCACCGATCACAATCAATTTGAAGTTAATATAGTATAATAATATGATCTATTGTATGAAATAATATTCATCTATATATATAATAATATAATATAATATTTTAAACCACCCCGACTGATCTATGTATAATAGCTTTTTCCAATGACTCTAAACACGACATTTAAAATCTGAGCTGTAAGTTGGTGAGGATTTGAGTATTCTGTAGAGTCCAGGAGGCTTCCATGTTCTTACAATATCGTTGAAGAAGAAGATTTTCGAATTGATCAGACCTATGAAAGTTGATTACATAGCGCAATTAACTAGACAAAAGCTCATAATTTTATAACGATTGAACGAATTTTAACGAAGAAAACTCTCGATGAAGACATCTATCAAACAAAAAAAAAACTATCAATAATAAAAACAAAATCGGTTCATCCGGTTAAGTGCTAAGATGCTACAGACAGACACACAGATACACACGTTAAACGTATATTACCCCTACATTTTGTGTCGGGGAACGCCGTAAGGTTACGGCGGCAGATGTACTCCTTGGTGGTAAGCTACTTTTTGGTAGATTTAATGATTCCACTACCACTGTACGAAAACTCATGATTCATGAATGCACATAAAACTTTCATTGGTAGGTATATAGCTAGGATTAGAACCAACGACCGTCGGGTCAGAATCAGGGTAACTATCCTTTACGCCAAAGGGCCGTCCAATATCAATACGTAAGTATTATAAAACAAAGTTCATCACTGCGTCTGTCTGTCTGTTCGCAATAATCTCAATAGCTACTGAACGGATTATCATGCGGTTTTCACCAATAGCCAGAGTGTTTATGAGGAAGGTTTAGGTGCATAATTCGTTAATGTTTTGTGTAAATTGGATGAAATATGACGATGGTTGTTAAATATGTTCATATTTTATATTCGATGCAACAAACTGATGCAAATTTTGTAGGCATATATGTTCTACCCGTGCTAAGCCAGGGCGGGCTGCTAGTCGTCAAATAACCTTCTTAATCTTATCACTCTTATGTGTGGTCGATGTAACATGCTATTATCTTCCATTTAGCTCTGAACGATGTCACTTCTATATCTACTATTTATACAACTATATCTTCCACCTCACAGTGCACTCACACTTTTTTCAGTCGTCTTCTATAGACAACTTTAATGTCCGTGGATTTTCTAGTCACGTGCTTTTTACTCCTCATTACATAATTATACGAGCAAATATAGCGTCAGTAGGGAATCAAATTACCCTTTTAGGTCCAAGATCCTTTCGTGGCTAAAGAAAGAGAAGGCACTGGACTCTGGTTTAAAACATATGAAGACTGTCTATTTATTTATTTATGTATTAATAGATCGCCAACATAATAATCATCATTATAAATAAACCTTTTAAAATAAAAAAATATTAGTAGGTACTCTAATGCTAAATGTTATTATAATTACAGGCGAAGACTGCATGCACATATTATTATAATTACAGGCGAAGAGTGTGTCGACCAGACAAAGCCTTATGATGGTTTGGATTAGTTAGGTCATATGATACTCGTAGGTAGGGAATTTTGGAATATAATTAGATTTGGTTGATAGGACTATAATCTGTTGTCCGGAGTATTTCCGCACTGTCATCATCCACTCGAGCAAAATACAATCACATTTTGGACCTAATTATTATAATCCAGATTCAGTATGGTAGGTCAAGTGAATCAGGGCTCAGTGGCATGACTTGGGAGATGCCTATGTCCAGCGGTGGACTGATACCGGCTGATTATGATGAGGTCAAGTGAAAGCCTGTAAAAAACCGCTCTATGCTGATGTGATATGACGTTACACTTAAAATTTTATATACCGTGTTTAACTATTCCACTTTATTATGTCAATCAGAAATTGTTTTATAAATGTTCAATGTTTTCTTAGGCAGTTACTTATCACAAGCTTTTGTGCATACGATCGGCGGATAAGGAAAACGATTATCGCGCGTCGTATTTACTACGTCTGCAAATAATTATTAGAATCACGCAAATCACAAGGGCCGTGAGAAAACGCGATCATTCTCCGTACATGAGTGTTTTTTCTAAGAAAACATCTACGTCCGTCAGTAAATTACGTATACAATCATTCAACATAGTAAGTAGTGGTAGAACGTCTATTAGTTCAGGCCGTAGCATCGCCTTAATCTCATCTCAACAACAGTGCAATATATATTATTTTTGGTCATTCCATCGTGTCAGACTTAACAATCATATGACTCAGGGTAATGGGCGCATTGCAGTGATGCACTACATTCTGACGATTCAGGTATTTGCTTGCTACAGTATAAATGTCATTTGCAGACGTCATGTCTAACAATTAAGCGATCGTTTTGCTTGTCCCGTTTACCATAACATTTAAGATCGTTTAGAGAACTAAAAAGCCGACTTCACTAGCCGTGAGATTCATTTTCAGTAGCAAGTTTGAGGTGTGCTCTATATCACTGGATATACTAATTAGATCTCGATAAATTGTATAATGTGACGGCAATAACCTCCCCCCCCCCCACCCTTTCAAACAATAACTTAGGATTTTCCAAATAGTTTAATAAACGACGAAGTTTTGAGGAACACACGTAAAATAACAATCAAATTGAGAACCTCCTTTGAAGTCTGTCTGTTACAAAACAACACAAGAACCGTCAACAGTTTCAATGTCATCGGACTAGAAGTGATCGATTCAAATATCCCATGTTATTTTTATGTTATGTTTAGGAGATATAATTTCAATGTCAAGACGAAGGTCGTATCGGATTGTTTGTGAAGAAATTATATCATTAACCTTGATAGGGGCCGTATTAAAATGTCGTCGGACAATAGACACTAGTATGTTATGTATACTTATACATTTTATCTAGTCTACAACTTGGCTTTCTGCCATAGTGCTTTGGCCTATTCATGGCTTGAGAATAGAAAAGGTCTTCTAAGGCTGCTTTCAGAAAACTGCGTCAGGCATGTGTGGCGTTAGGTAGAATATCGTATAAGGCTAGACTTTCAGCTCAGTTGACGTCGTTCGTGCGTACGCATGCATATACATTGCATACAATACAATGGACGTGACTACCACTGTCTCCACTGTTACACTATATCCATTTATTAACAGCATGGATGGGTTCTTTTAATCGCGCTTAACTTCTCACACTTCAAGTAAGTAATTTCTTTCTTCCCATGTGAATGTCTTTAAGACTTTTGAAGACTTTTCAGTGCAATGCGTACTACCGGCCCGTAGATGAACATTCGTTACGGATGTATCTACAGGTCGTAAGAGCATGATCATCGAATATCGATATCCCGCCTGACATGCTACCAAGACGTAGTTAACACTATCAAGGAGAAAATCTGCCGCCATAACCGGTTACGGTGTTCCGGCAGCACACAACCCTTGAGAGGCAGACCATTCTAGGCTAGGCCTATTATTTATTCTGTGGCCTAGCGTAATCACCATCTTCGACATAATCGCTTACCATCAGGCGAGTGGTCAAACGCTAGCCTATCGGATATAAAAAAATAGTATTCGATGCTACAAAACCAGCCTGAGAATATTACATTCCGTAACAAAACGTTCCTATATCATGGAGGAAGTTATTAATGACTCGATGACATAATATCAGCGTTGTGTATTGAATAGTATCGCTAATAAATGAATTTTCGCGTTATCACTGCCGCTTCCTCAAACATGTTTAGAATGTTGTTATTGTCGGTTAATATTATGCATGGCAAACGCCAGATTATTGGGTAAAACCCAGCTGATTGTTCTTAAAAAGCGGTCACTCAGTACTCACTTATTATTGTGTTTAATAATTGTATGTATATGCTATAATCATTGAGGTATGGGTATAATGGAGTAGGAATGAAAGAGTATACCTATAATGGTAAGTAAAGGTAGCTGTAGTAGAGTTATCCTCGTCACTGTAAAAGCTTATCAGTTTAAAGTAGTTACATGGATATTTTATAAAAAGGATTTTAAAAAAATGTCTCGAATCTGTGGGGATAATAATAAAGAATGAGTAATACTTCGTAAGGCAACGACAGAGCTGAGCGAAGATAATAGAAGAGAGCAACAAAGTCAAAGGCATATACTAGCTAGTACAATATGATTGGCGGTGGGCATAACTGAAAACAATGACCGTATGTGTACTTGATATTAAAAATATCTAGACTTGAATAATCACGTAGGTAGGGAGGTACCTAATAGGGTTTTTTTTTCCGTGGGAGAGGGAAATCTTTCATGAGATACCGCAGAGCTCGGGCTCTGCGATTATGTCAGACTCCTATTGACTAAAACCCCTTCCCTCTCATTACCATCCATAGACACGAGTTCCATGCTTTACACCTAATAGGGTTAGTTGTAGGAAGGTACCTGATAGGGTTAGTTGTAAGTAGACTGGCTCCTTTTGGTTATAAGTGTGCTTATAACGAACGGACTGACAATGTTTATCGTAGGAGTACTTGTTTATCACGTCACAGATTATCATAAACATATAGTATGTAATTCGCCTTATTTCAAACAGCACTTTTAACAATGAACAGCGGTGAAAACCATAATAAATCTGAGTAAATTTCCACCACCTCCGATCTCATAATAATTTGTAACAACACGCAATGTTACAATAACATGAACGCTGCAAAGTGTGTCAACGGAGGCGCGTGCGCGAGACATCAACTCGTCTTTTGTGACACTTCTTCGATTTATCTTAGTTGGACGAACTATAGTACTGCTGTTTGGCCTCTTTGGCGATCAAGACAGCTTCACCGGGAGACGGGTGAGAGAGGTTTGTGCAAGTACTTACTCTTCTGTTCAATTAATTATTGATTTTAATGACCTTTCTCTTGAACCTTCATGGGCTCACCACACCACACACAATCTCTCGTAAGCGCGAGTATTGAAATGGGAACCAGTTCCCATTAGCCTAGCATGCTACCATACTCAACCACATCATCATTACAAACAGGTGAGATAGTGGTCAAATATGCCTAGAAATGCTAACTCTCAAAAAACGAATATCAAAATGGGATGTGTGAAATCTGCGAAGCGACACAAATAGGCTATGTCGGTAGTTATAGTATTTTGTTATTCGATTTATCACCGAAAATATCATTCTGAACATATGTATAATACATGTTTGTTTAGTTTCGCCGTTACATTAAATTTTATTGACACTTATTTTTATCTTCAGCGAAAAATGATGCAGTCAAATGCAATAAAAACGAACACCTTGCCTGAAATTGTTAAATGTACTTTCCTTACAAAAACTCTTTCGATCGAATTGCTATAGAAGTAAAGACAAATATGTCTGACGAAGTTAACAGAAACAGTTTAAAACTTCATCGAACCGAAACTCCGCAATGCAGATACTCTATGTTATTAGAAATCGAAGCCTAAAGCTCTCCCCTCACGAAACTCCACAATCATACTACTTTCAGGATTAAATAATCACTCATCAATCATGCATTGTCTTTCGGAAAGCCATCGAAGAATCGGAAATACTCCATTAGATAATTTCAGTTCGATCGATGGTAGTTTAGTTCTGAGGTTGTACTCTGATAGACAGTGAAGTAAATCGATCGTTAGCGAAACTGCAAAATGTAAGTTAAAGTAGCTCTAAGCGGCGAGCAAAACTATGGGTACTGCCGGTAGGTGAGTACAGAGAGATACAGCTATTTATGCTGGATCTGTCATTTCGTTTCGTCTTTACGATTAGGCAACTGTAGCTTGATTTACACCTGGGGCCTTATCGGTTGCAATTAAAATATTTATAACGAACGAATAAACAGACAATATGATATAAGCTGCTGAACGTTATTCTTAATTAAATGACAATGCCTATTGCACCATTAATTAAGATATAAGAGCACTTGAATATACACAATCAAGTACTTAATTTGTAAAGCAATTATGAGCCAATAATCATGCCACTGTGTGTCAAACGCCTGTATAAATAAAAAAAATCGCGTGCATGCGTAGGATCAGTGCGAGCACGTTCTGGTTGAAGTGCAATCAATATAATTCAGTTGATAAGAGTTCGTACAGACGGTGGTATTTACACGACAGCTGCAGGAATGCTTTAATGCGTTTTGGGGTTATCTAATCGCAGATCTGTGGGGTAGTTCAGACCAGGGCTGGACACAGGGTTATATAGTGAGGGGCTACCTGGACTAATAACTGCATGTTGGTACAAAATACAAAATACAAAGGTAGGGAACTGCTATTATCAAGCCGTAGCTAGATGAAGAATGGCAGCGTTCGCATTCTATATCCTAATGACATGACAAAATTGGGATTGCGCTGGTTCAGTTTTTTGCTTAGAATTGGAAGTCTGAAGAACAGTTGCGCTAGGACTTGAGATGGGACGAAGCCTAGAACTTCATCATCATTAAAAGCCTGTATTCGTCCAGTGTTGGACATAGGCCCGCGCCGCGCCTGTCTGTTTGTTCGCGATAAGCTCAAAAACTACGGAACGGATTTTCATGCGGTTTTCACCAATAGACAAACTGTTTTATGGGGAAGGTATAAGTGTATAATTCGTTAAGGTTTTGTCTAAATTGGCTTAAATATGACGATTATCATTGAATATGTTAATTCATACTCGACGCAACAAACTTAAACCAAACATGTAGGCATATATGCTCTACCCGTGCGAAGCCGGGGCGGGTCGCAAGTAAATAGATAAATTAAAAAGTTTCGTACTCATTAACAAAGTCAGTGTTGGCTTTCGAAGGTGATCCTGATATCTGTTTAGACGGTTATCTTAATTTAATGGGACAACGCCAGGAACTTCAATTTGAACTTAGACATGACATTCAAACTTGTTGATCGAGTTCGAGCCCCTAAAACGATCCTAGTTCGGTCCTAAATGCGAATAGTTGGAATTGCATGTCTCAGTTAGTAATTATACCGATATTTTACAATCTAACGAATGGGTCGAGATAGGCCGACAAGATAAGGGTTGGGCTTGTTTTTAGCGCATAGCTTAAAACTTTAATTTCCGACATGAGAAAAGAGTGTTTAGTGTGATGATTGTTGAGGTCTAAGTAGGACCTAGAGACACGTTTTGACATCAATGTAATTAAACAACTCTAGGCGGCAATAGCCCAATGGATAGAATCAAGAATCAAGAATCAAAGCATTTATTCAGTATGTAGGCAGTATAAATATACGCACATATACACGTCAAAATCATAAATCATAAAATAAATCATAACCAATTATCAAGTAAACATAGCAAAAGCAGAATTTAACGCTTTGAATTAGAAAAATAAAAAAAAAAAATAAAAAAAAATAGATAGGGTGGACTGGCGATCGAGAGGTCGTGAGTTCGATCCTCACCCCACCCATTGCACTATCGACGTGAACCCACTCCTGACACAAGCATATTTAGCTTAGTTGGAGGGGTTAACTAGACTACTAGTAATGTGCAACTCACATTGCGAGTAATCTATACTAATATTATAAAGAGAGAACATTTGTATTTTTGTATGTTTGTAATGATTTGGCTCAAAAACTACTGAACCGATTTAAAAAATTCTTTCACTAAAACACAGAATGGACTTTCGGAATGAAAATAGGCTATATATTATCCCGTTTAATTCAAAGGTACATTCGTGGAGACCTAATTTGCAACCTAAGTCGGCAAAAAAACGGTCGAAAAACACGTTTCGAACGTTCACGAACGCTGCTCAATGGAAAATAGATAGAAGAATATTTTCTATGGAAGAGTTACACAACTTAATAAGACCTACAAAAAAGTCCGCGACAGCATATGTCTATCTTTTAAGGTTGACTCACAGTAACTATTTTAATCTTAAAATTTTTGTTAAAAAATATTACATAACTTCCGAGGCTATTTTCAAGTATATAGTATTTAATCCTTATCCAAATAATTACGTTAATTAGCTTGGCCACATATTATAGATTAAAATTGTCCTTTACAGTATATAATTCAAATGAAAACTCTAGAAGATATCACGAATTTCACAAACACGATACACGATATCACAATCAATTTGAAGTCAATATAGTATAATAATATGATCTATTGTATAAAATAATATTCATCTATATATATTTTTAAGCCACCCCGACTGATCTATGTATAATCTTTTCATTAAAAGCATTCCAATGACTCTAAACACGACATTTAAAATCTGAGCTGTAAGTTGGTGAGGATTTGAGTATTCTGTAGAGTCTAGGAGATGTCCCAGCATCAGGTCAATGATTCCATGTTCTTACAATATCGTTGAAGAAGATTTTCGAATTGATCAGACCTATGAAAGTTGGTTTCATAGCGCAATTAACTAGAAAAAAGCTCATAGTTTTATAATGATTGAACGAATTTTCATGAATCAAAGCTAAGAAAACTCTCGATGAAGACATCTATCAAACAAAAAAAAAACTATCAATAATAAAAACAAAATCGGTTCATCCGGTTAGGTGCTAAGATGCTACAGACAGACACACGGATACACACGTTAAACGTATATTACCCCTACATTTTGCGTCGGAGAACTCGTAAGGTTACGGCGGCAGATGTTCACCTTTTTTTTATTTTTTTATATCTTATGGCTAGCGTTTGACCACTATCTCACCTGTTGGTAAGTGATGATGCGGTCGAAGATGGTAAGCACGCTAGGCCTAGACTGGGGAACTGGCTCTCAAGGATAGCTGCCGGAACACATTAGATGTTTTTGGCGACAGATTTTCTAACTTGAGGGTGGTATCTGGCCAGGCGGACACTAGATAGTGTCCTACCACCATGCGGGGGTTGTTGGTTTCTTAACGATGTTTTTCCTTCACCGGAGGACCACTGTGAGAAGCGCACATACATTTTTCGATGGAAAAATCCATTGGTGCACGGTAAGGTTTGAACTCGGTACCACGGCATCAAAGCCGACCGTTCTCCCGATTACGCCACCAGGCCCGGGCTCCTTGGTGGTAAGCTACTTTTTGGTAGATTTAATGATCCCACTACCACTGTACGAAAACTCATGATTCATGAATGCACATAAAACTTTCATTGGTAGGTATATAGCTAGGATTAGAACCAACGACCGTCGGGTCAGAATCAAGGTAACTATCCTTTACGCTAAAGGGCCGACCAATATCACTACGTAAGTATTATAAAACAAATTCCATCACTGCGTCTGTCTGTCTGTTCGCAATAATCTCAATAGCTACTGAACGGATTATCATGCGGTTTTCACCAATAGCCAGAGTGTTTATGAGGAAGGTTTAGGTGCATAATTCGTTAAGGTTTTGTGTAAATTGGATGAAATGTGACGATTATTGTTAAATACTCGTATATTCATATTTTATATTCGATGCAACAAACTGATGCAAATTTTGTAGGCATATGTGTTCTACCCGTGCGAAGCCGGGGCGGGCTGCTAGTCTTATATTAAAAAAAACTGACCACAAGCTAAAATAAATTCATTCATGCATTCTTTGATTTTGTAATCTATAGTAATATTATAAAGAGAGAACATTTGTATTTTTGTATGTTTGTAATGAGTAAGCTCAAAAACTACTGAACCGATTTAAAAAATTCTTTCACTAATACATAGAATGGACTTTCGGAATGAAAATAGGCTATATATTATCCCGTTTAAATCAAAGGTACATTCGTGGAGACCTAATTTGCAACCTAAGTCGGCAAAAAAACGGTAGAAAAACACGTTTCTTACGAACGCTGCTCAATGGAAAATAGATAGAAGAATATTTTCTATGGAAGAGTTACACAACTTAATAAGACCTACAAAAAAGTCCGCGACAGCATATGTCTATCTCTTAGGGTTGACTCACAGTAACTATTTTAATCTTAAAATTTTTGTTAAAAAATATTACATAACTTCCGAGGCTATTTTCAAGTATATAGTATTTAATCCTTATCCAAATAATTACGTTAATTAGCTTGGCCACATATTATAGATTAAAATTGTCCTTTACAGTATATAATTCAATTGAAAACTCTAGAAGATATCACGAATTTCACAAACACGCGTCGCAAAATTAATAAAATATTTGCCGTGGAACCACAGATTAGGTCATAGTTACTACGAAAATATTATTATAAGCTTAGCTATGCTGTAGATCCCCACCGATCACAATCAATTTGAAGTCAATATAGTATAATAATATAATCTATTGTAAAAATAATATTCATCTATATATATATATATATAATAATATAATATAATATTTTAAACCACCCCGACTGACCTATGTATAATAGCTTTATAAACGTATATTACCCCTACATTTTGCGTCGGGGAACGCCGTAAGGTTACGGCGGCAGATGTACTCCTTGGTGGTAAGCTACTTTTTGGTAGATTTAATGATTCCATTACCACTGTACGAAAACTCATGATTCATGAATGCACATAAAACTTTCATTGGTAGGTAGGTATATAGCTAGGATTAGAACCAACGACCGTCGGGTCAGAATCAGGGTAACTATCCTTTACGCCAAAGGGCCGTCCAATATCAATACGTAAGTATTATAAAACAAAGTTCATCACTGCGTCTGTCTGTCTGTTCGCAATAATCTCAATAGCTGCTGAACGGATTATCATGCGGTTTTCACCAATAGCCAGAGTGTTTATGAGGAAGGTTTAGGTGCATAATTCGTTAAGGTTTTGTGTAAATTGGATGAAATATGACGATGGTTGTTAAATATGTTCATATTTTATATTCGATGCAACAAACTGATGCAAATTTTGTAGGCATATATGTTCTACCCGTGCGAAGCCGGGGCGGGCTGCTAGTATTTAATATTTTTATAAACACGTTTAAAGTTAGTTACTACTTAACAGGCCGACAACGAAGTGAGTCGATAAGGGTTCCGTAGCCGAATGGCAAAAGACGGAATTCGTCATGTCTGTCCGTCCGTATGTCACAGCCACTTTATTCCGAAACTATTAAGACTTCACAGTTGAAACTTGGTAGGTAGGAAAATGACATTAAGGTTCCTAAAACCAATTTATCTCAAATCAATTCACAATTTGCGGAGTAATCGCGTAACATACATACGGACGAATTAAGAACCTCTACCGTTTTGGAAATCGGTTGAAAAATAAAAAATATCTACTCATAGCCATTCCCACGGTAAAATGAAAGTCTATCGACCGCACCATAGCTTCATTCATCAGGGCCAGGTAAATTCTACAAATTAATATTGTAGCTTGTCAACTTCATAAATTTACTCAGTTGCACATTACGACTTGTTAATAAGAAGTATGCTTACCAGCGACCTAATTACCTATCAAGTCGCTGATACTTATTGATACAATAAACTATGTTAAGTCTAAGTGGCTTGTTTTTCGGAGATTTAAGGCCAATTTCACCGGTTCGTAATAGCTCTAGTGTCCACGATAGTACGCTAAGCCTAGTGAGGAATGGGATGATAAAATTTCTGGTATAGTAAAAGAGACCAATCAGTTTGACTGATTAAGGGTTTCTTCACAGCTGGCAGTACAGAACAGATCTCTATCTGATATGATTGATTTTTTGATTTCTATAGTCTGTGCAAAAAGAGAAGCGTCATGACTTTACGATGAAGTAACATTCAAAGGTAAGGAGAGAAGGTATATATACCTACCTAGTACTACTCGATAATGATAAGAGTAGGTATACCTACCAAGTTATCAAACATTTTTAGTCGTATTGGCAATGGCAGAGCAATGTTGTCAACGCAACAAAAACAGTAAATTAGAACCATAAACACGCGCGCCCTTAATTTCTACGATGGTTCTCTTTTTGCACAGACTCTATCAGTCTATTCTGCGGCTGGCAGGGTTTAGTATAGTATATTTTGGACAAGCCTGTACCACAGATTATATAATAGTTACCTGTACTATCTACCATGCCCGGATACTACGGATTCCGAGTTGACTGAGTCAAATGCCACCAGACAGTTTGTAGTTGCTGTAATACATGCAGCCGTGTAAAACTTTCAAGCTTTTTAACCGACTTCACAAAAAAGGAGGAGTCTCTCAACGTCGGATTTTTTTTTGTATGTTCACCGGATTACTAGAAGATGCCTGAACGAACCGATTTGGAAAATTATTTTTTGTTTCAAAGGGTAACCCTTCCCAAGTGGTCCCATTTAAATTATAACGAAATCGGTCTAGCCGTTTTTAATATAATTCAACATTTGTATTACGATGCATTTGTATACTTCGATAACATGACACTAGCTACTGGCTACTTTGACTAGCGCGACGTTGAAGTCGGTTCTTTTAGTTTTTTAAAGGATCTTAAATTATTTTAAATAGCAGACAAACTTTAACCACTATCTCACTTGAAGTTAAGTGTCGATGTGGGTGTACGGTGTAATCATGCATATAAGGCAATGAGAAGAATACATCATAATTCAAAGCAAAAGGACAAAACCATCATATTTACAAAAATATTTTCACGTCTGGTTGAATTGCGTTATTTATACCAAAAAGGCGTGTATTTACAGCATTCAGATTTTCCTGTTAAGTAGGATACCGCAGACATAGTAGAGTTCAAAGACCGACCATCAACAATCACGGTACTAAACTTACAGTTACAGAATAGAAATATGTACATATAATAACCGTCTACAAAATGTTAACAAGAAATTAATGAACATTAAGGTGGCACGATTTCCATACAAAAGTATAATGCACAAATATGAAAGAATGAAGCTTATTAACTTCAACGCCATCTAACGAATATCTAACGAACTTCTAACACCAACTAAATGAACACAAAGGTGTTAGAAGTAGGTAGGTGTAGTAGTACAAAGGTAGGTAATTAATATTATTTATTAATAAGTTAAACAATGGTACATAGATGGCGCTATAGTAAAAACACGTTTTTTATATGGGGACCCCCTTTAATTTTTAACTTTGTTCTTTTTTTAGTATTTGTTGTTATATCAGCAAAATAAATACTTCATCTGTGAAATTTTCAACCGTCTAACTATCACGGTTCATGAGATACAGCCTGGTGACAGACGGACGGACAGACAAACAGACAGACAGACGGACAGCGGAGTCTCAGTAATAGGCTTCCGTTGGTACCCTTTGGGTTCGGAACCATAAAACCTGGCACTGAAATCAAATCACATCTACTGGTCTTATATTAATTAGTCTTTACATTGGGAATTTATATTTATTTAACTTCGAAAGTTTCATCCGGATAGCTAATCGGGAAGTGCTCGAGTTTTGAGTTGCAAGATTCCACCCGGGACGACATGCGACAGACGGCAAACAAGAGAGTGACTTAAAAAAATAAATGTGACGTTTTTACTGACTTAATAAAAACGTAGTAAAATCGTAGAAAAACTTAATTGTGTGGAAAACCTAAGTCGCAAATTTAATATTTTAAAGAAAAATTAGTGCTACCTGTTTAGGTATGCTACTTAGCCTGAATCAACTGTTTATAGAATTCTGGTTTTAAATAATTTATTAATTATCCCTTTAAATTATGTTTATGTGATAGGTATTATAAATATAATACAATTGTAGCATTACGGACAATGCCATATTATTATGTATAGAAATTTTAATAAACTGAGTAGTAATAAGGAATAGAAACAAGACAAAAGAATTTTAAGAACTGCAACAAAAACATTACCTATAGCTAAAATTACTTTATGACTAAGGGCAGGGCAATCTTTCGCATTACAAAAGTTGGCCAAAAAAGGTGAGATCGTACTTAATTTGACCAATCAAGAGGCAGCGAGCGATCATTAGTGCCCAAGATATAAAGAAGGCTGATAATCACGATTCGTTTTAACAACCGTTCGAAATTGTGAATGATTTTCGAGTCAACATAATATTGAGTTCGATTTCGCAAGTTTCCTGTCCCTTTACATTCATTAGAAAATATTATGTTTCTTTGAAGTGTCACACACTTTATATTTTTGTAAATTGTTAAACACAATCCAAAATTTCATCGTACCAACGGGACTCGAACCCGCACCCCTCGGATTACATGTCCAATTGGTGCTCTGCCAATTAAGCCACGGTTCGATCCATCGATACGACGAAATTAGTGGATTGCATTTGTTAACCCAATTATGCATTGGTGGCGCCATCTATGACTACTTGTTACGTAAGTTAATTATTCGGAATAAATCATAACAGTTTTCAATCCGTAATCCGGGGGGTGGACCGACCGACCGACCGGTGAATCCGACTTCAAAAAAAGGAGGAGGTTTCTCAATTCGACCGTATTTTTTTTTTTTTTTTTTATGTTTGTTCGCGGATAACTTCGTCGTTTATGAACCGATATCGATTATTATTTTTTTGTTCGAAAGGAGATATCCCAAGTGTGGTACCATGGTAATTTTATCGAGGTATGATAAGTATCTCCAGAGATATTGAGATAAACATCTCAAAATTGGTACTGAAAATGTATAGCGCGGCATTGAAGTCGGTTGTTTTTTAGTTTTTAAACGATATTATGTAATTACAGAATATCAGATAGGTACTATATGATAAGCAATGGCGATTGCAAATGACAAATTGACATGCAAAATGACTGGATTTCTTATATAAATAACTATTAAGTATTCTGTGGTAAATACCAACATTTTGCTCGTCACTGTATTGCACTGGTCTCAATAGTAAGCAGTAACTACTACTTAATCTATGTGTTCATAGTCATTAGTCTCACAAACAGACTTGAGTTAGTATAATTAAGATAGTTTAAAAACTAAAACAACCGACTTCCATGCCGCACGAGTCAGTTTCAGTAGCAAGTTTGTGACGTTTATCGTCATATCTCTGGTGATACTTATCAGATCTCGATGAAATTACAATGATACCACTCTCGGGACCAGACTCGGCAGTATACCGATACCCATTCGAACAAAAAAAAAATATTTAGATATGTTCACAATTAGCGAAAATATCGATGAAATACACAAAAAAAAACATACAGACGAACATAGATCCTCCTCCTTTTTCGAAGTCGGTTAAAAATACTAGATTCTGTAGGTATAAATCATGTACTATAAATTAAAGACATATTATGTATATTATTGTTCTATAAAACACCTGGGCCATAAAAAAGACTGAACCTGTTTAGCTTATACCAAGAACCTACTTCGTTCTACAAAGAAGCGAATCGTGACATATTTTACGGAATACAAAACGAGGTCATTGACCTTCCCGTCGCTGAACTAACAAATTAGATAACAGGTTTACAGAGCACGACTAAAAGGCACAAATAGCAATATTTCAATATCCGCTTTGGAAGCTGTGAAGCCCCTCTTCAGACGGGGTGACAACCCCTTTACGCCCGCCAATCAGCTGAGCGCATCCACCCGTCTTTTGACGTATCTTTCCTGTAATTTGGAGAAATGGCTCCTTATATTATTTACGGGCGCGACGAATTTCGGTCCCAACATAGACATGTTTTTAGAAGTCTCTTCGTTAATTCTTTAGCTTTGAGATGTTCGATCTATGTATTGTATTGAAACCTCTCTGAACAAATGAATATTTTAATGAAAACGTTTACTGCTACTTAAAGTAGCGGTTTCTTCCATGCGACCTTTACTCTGAGGACAATTTCAATTTAATAATGAACAAATGTAATAAAATAATTGAGTACATTAAAGGTTGTACCTAATTTAATACCATAATAAATACAAAAGGTATATATAGGATAGAAGTGCAAATAAACGGTAGTACAATGGGCGGTTTTCTCGCAATAATACTTCAATTTAACATTTAAAACTCAGAACATTATTTATATTCTAAAATCAATTTAATATGAAATATTAATTGAATAAATTATACATTTATCGGAATGTTACTGTCACCCATGGCAAGGTCAATGATAAGTCTGTAGACTATACTAGAGAGAGTATAACCTATGTGAACTTGGCACCAGACTTTCGAAAAATTGATCTTTTTTTGTTTTTTTTTAAAAGCATAAGGTAAGTAGTGGTAAGTAGTGACACTAACTTTGTTTGTAGTATTTCCGAAAAAAAAAAAAAAAAATTACAAAAAATTGTCAGACCCCGAGAGTGAAAAAATTTACTTTTTCCGGCTGATTCTTATTCGCAAACGTTAGTAGTGGATTGTAGTGAATTTTGTTTTATTTGTAGAAAAACCAAAAAAAAACTAAAAATTAAAATAAAAATTTTCTCCAAAATTTTTTCAAAACAATTTTTTCTCCATTAATTCAATGAGAAAGCCTAAGCCTAACCAATCACGCTTGAAAATAACTAGAGGACTTTCCTAATGGTTAGTATTGGATGATGAAGGTACAAGGAAGGAAGGAACAAACAAAAAAAAACGCTGCTACTAACGAAATCAAGTTACTACAAACGAAAATAACGCCACTACAAACGAAATGAGGTTACTACAAACGAAAATAACGCTACTACAAACGAAATCAAGTTACTACAAACGAAAATAACGCTACTACAAATGAAATCAAGTTACTACAAACGAAAATAACGCGACTACAAACGAAATGAGGTTACTACAAACGAAAATACCGCGACTACAAACGAAATAAGGTTACTACAAACGAAAATAACGCCACTACAAACGAAAATAACAATACTACAATCGAAATCAAGTTACTACAAACGAAAATAACGCCACTTTAAACGAAATGAGGTTACTACAAACGAAAATAACGCCACTACAATCGAAATGAGGTTACTACAAACGAAAATACCGCGACTACAAACGAAATGAGGTTACTACAAACGAAAATAACGCCACTACAAACGAAATGAGGTTACTACAAACGAAAATAACACTACTACAAACGAAATAAGGTTACTACAAACGA
Source organism: Cabera pusaria (assembly GCA_954871355.1). NCBI lineage: Eukaryota > Metazoa > Arthropoda > Insecta > Lepidoptera > Geometridae > Cabera > Cabera pusaria. Next base: position 24,499,323 of record OX940900.1, read on the forward strand.
AAATAACACTACTACAAACGAAATCAAGTTACTACAAACGAAAATAACGCCACTACAAACGAAATGAGGTTACTACAAACGAAAATAACACTACTACAAACAAAATCAAGTTACTATAAACAAAAATAACGCTACTTCAAACAAAATGAAGTAACTACAAACGAAAAAAAAGTAGTTACACAACACACACACACACACACACACACACACACACACACACACACACACACACACACACACACACACACACACACACACACACACACACACATACTCACACACACACACACAATGCACGTAACAAGATCGTAAACTAAAATTTGCATCCGTTCATTTTTATCTTTGTGTAATTTATGTAATTGTAATCAATTTTGGCTATATTCCATATGTTATATTCTTAGTCTTAAGTTTTTAAAATCGCTGTATGATTACTGAAATAAATAAAAATAAAAAAAATAAAAAAAAAAAAAATAAAAAAAAATAACACTACTACAAACGAAATGATGTTACTACAAACGAAAATAACACTACTACAAACGAAATCAAGTTACTACAAACAAAAATAACGACTCTACAAACGAAATGAGATTATTACAAACAATAATATCGCTACTACAAACGAAATCAAGTTACTACAAACGAAAATAACGCCACTACAAACGAAATGAGGTTACTACAAACGAAAATAACACTACTACAAACGAAATCAAGTTACTACAAACGAAAATAACGCCACTACAAACGAAATGAGGTTACTACAAACGAAAATAACACCACTACAAACGAAATCAAGTTACTACAAACGAAAATAACGCCACTACAAACGAAATGAGGTTACTACAAACGAAAATAACACTACTACAAACGAAATCAAGTTACTACAAACGAAAATAACGCCACTACAAACGAAATGAGGTTACTATAAACGAAAATAACACTACTACAATCAAAATCAAGTTACTACAAACGAAAATAACGCCACTACAAACGATATGAGGTTACTACAAACGAAAATAACACAACTACAAACGAAATCAAGTTACTACAAACGAAAATAATGCTACTACAAACGAAATGAGGTTACTACAAACGAAAATAACACTACTACAAACGAAATCAAGTTACTACAAACGAAAAAAACGCTACTTCAAACGAAATTAAGTAACTACAAACGAAAATAACGCCACTACAAACGAAATGAGGTTACTACAAACGAAAATAACACTACTACAAACGAAATCAAGTTACTATAAACGAAAATAACGCCACTACAAACAAAATGAGGTTGCTACAAACGAAAATAACACTACTACAAACGAAATCAAGTTACTACAAACGAAAAAAACGCTACTTCAAACGAAATTAAGTAACTACAAACGAAAATAACGCCACTACAAACGAAATGAGGTTACTACAAACGAAAATAACACTACTACAAACGAAATCAAGTTACTACAAACGAAAATAACACTACTACAAACGAAATGAGGTTACTACAAACGAAAATAACACTACTACAAACGAAATCAAGTTACTACAAACGAAAATAACGCCACTACAAACGAAATGAGGTTACTACAAACGAAAATAACACTACTACAAACGAAATCAAGTTACTACAAACGAAAATAACGCCACTACAAACGAAATGAGGTTACTACAAACGAAAATAACGCTACTACAAACAAAATCAAGTTACTACAAACGAAAATAACGCCACTACAAACGAAATGAGGTTACTACAAACGAAAATAACGCCACTACAAACAAAATGAGGTTACTACAAACGAAAATAACACTACTACAATCGAAATCAAGTTACTACAAACGAAAATAACGCCACAGCAAACGAAATGAGGTTACTACAAACGAAAATACCGCGACTACAAACGAAATAAGGTTACTACAAACGAAAATAACGCCACTACAAACGAAATGAGGTTACTACAAACGAAAATAACACTACTACAATCAAAATCAAGTTACTACAAACGAAAATAACGCCACTACAAACGAAATGAGGTTACTACAAACGAAAATAACACTACTACAAACGAAATCAAGTTACTACAAACAAAAATAACGCTACTTCAAACAAAATGAAGTAACTACAAACGAAAATAACACTACTAAAATCGAAATCTACTCTACTCTAAAATCTAATTACTACAAACGAAAATAATGCTACTACAAACGAAATGAGGTTACTACAAACGAAAATAACGGTACTTCAAACAAAATGAGGTTACTACAAACGAAAATAACACTACTACAATCGAAATCAAGTTACTACAAACGAAAATAACGCCACTACAAACGAAATGAGGTTACTACAAACGAAAATAACACTACTACAAACGAAATCAAGTTACTATAAACGAAAATAACGCCACTACAAACAAAATTAGGTTACTACAAACGAAAATAACACTACTACAAACGAAATCAAGTTACTACAAACGAAAATAACGCCACTACAAACGAAATGAGGTTACTACAAACGAAAATAACACCACTACAAACGAAATCAAGTTACTACAAACGAAAATAACGCCACTACAAACGAAATGAGGTTACTACAAACGAAAATAACACTACTACAAACGAAATCAAGTTACTACAAACGAAAATAACGCCACTACAAACGAAATGAGGTTACTATAAACGAAAATAACACTACTACAATCAAAATCAAGTTACTACAAACGAAAATAACGCCACTACAAACGATATGAGGTTACTACAAACGAAAATAACACAACTACAAACGAAATCAAGTTACTACAAACGAAAATAATGCTACTACAAACGAAATGAGGTTACTACAAACGAAAATAACACTACTACAAACGAAATCAAGTTACTACAAACGAAAATAACGCCACTACAAACGAAATGAGGTTACTATAAACGAAAATAACACTACTACAATCGAAATCAAGTTACTACAAACGAAAATAACGCCACTACAAACGAAATGAGGTTACTACAAACGAAAATACCGCGACTACAAACGAAATGAGATTACTACAAACGAAAATAACGCCACTACAAACGAAATGAGGTTACTACAAACGAAAATAACGCCACTACAAACGAAATCAAGTTACTACAAACTAAAATAACGCCACTACAAACAAAATGAGGTTACTACAAACGAAAATAACGCTACTTCAAACAAAATGAGGTTACTACAAACGAAAATAACACTACTACAATCGAAATCAAGTTACTACAAACGAAAATAACGCCACTACAAACGAAATGAGGTTACTACAAACGAAAATAACGCTACTACAAACAAAATCAAGTTACTACAAACGAAAATAACGCCACTACAAACGAAATGAGGTTACTACAAACGAAAATAACGCCACTACAAACAAAATGAGGTTACTACAAACGAAAATAACACTACTACAATCGAAATCAAGTTACTACAAACGAAAATAACGCCACAGCAAACGAAATGAGGTTACTACAAACGAAAATACCGCGACTACAAACGAAATAAGGTTACTACAAACGAAAATAACACTACTACAATCGAAATCAAGTTACTACAAACGAAAATAACGCCACTACAAACGAAATGAGGTTACTACAAACGAAAATAACACTACTACAAACGAAATCAAGTTACTACAAACAAAAATAACGCTACTTCAAACAAAATGAAGTAACTACAAACGAAAATAACACTACTAAAATCGAAATCTACTCTACTCTAAAATCTAATTACTACAAACGAAAATAATGCTACTACAAACGAAATGAGGTTACTACAAACGAAAATAACGGTACTTCAAACAAAATGAGGTTACTACAAACGAAAATAACACTACTACAATCGAAATCAAGTTACTACAAACGAAAATAACGCCACTACAAACGAAATGAGGTTACTACAAACGAAAATAACACTACTACAAACGAAATCAAGTTACTATAAACGAAAATAACGCCACTACAAACAAAATTAGGTTACTACAAACGAAAATAACACTACTACAAACGAAATCAAGTTACTACAAACGAAAATAACGCCACTACAAACGAAATGAGGTTACTACAAACGAAAATAACACTACTACAAACGAAATCAAGTTACTACAAACGAAAATAACGCCACTACAAACGAAATGAGGTTACTATAAACGAAAATAACACTACTACAATCAAAATCAAGTTACTACAAACGAAAATAACGCCACTACAAACGATATGAGGTTACTACAAACGAAAATAACACAACTACAAACGAAATCAAGTTACTACAAACGAAAATAATGCTACTACAAACGAAATGAGGTTACTACAAACGAAAGTAACACTACTACAAACGAAATCAAGTTACTACAAACGAAAAAAACGCTACTTCAAACGAAATTAAGTAACTACAAACGAAAATAACGCCACTACAAACGAAATGAGGTTACTACAAACGAAAATAACACTACTACAAACGAAATCAAGTTACTATAAACGAAAATAACGCCACTACAAACAAAATGAGGTTGCTACAAACGAAAATAACACTACTACAAACGAAATCAAGTTACTACAAACGAAAAAAACGCTACTTCAAACGAAATTAAGTAACTACAAACGAAAATAACGCCACTACAAACGAAATGAGGTTACTACAAACGAAAATAACACTACTACAAACGAAATCAAGTTACTACAAACGAATGTAACGCTACTTCAAACGAAATGAAGTAGCTACAAACAAAATAAACGCTACTACAAACGAAAATACCGCCCTTACAAGACGAGTTAATTATTTTAGGAACGTAAATCCCGACTGCGTGATAAAAGTTAAGTGATTAAACTATTCCAAACCCCAATCAAACATATATATATATATATAAGCATTATCACTCTTAAAAATTCTTTATTTTGATATCACACTCGATGTATTTTTTAAATCATTAATATTTTGTTCGCGTTACTGTTTTGCTAATCCCAATTTGCATGTTTGCTATACAAAAGACTTCAACGCGTAACTTGTTTTTCCGTCCGAATAGTCGAACCTTTGCCAGTATCAGTTTGCAAGTTTGAGATACAAAATACTTTAACGCGTGACTTGTTTTTCCTTCCGAATAGTAGAATTCGTTAATCGTAATGTCCATCTCGTTATTTTGAGATTACTTTTCGGCACCAAATCTACTGTTTTTTTTTTTATGTTTGTTACTTAGGAACTCCGTCGTTTATTACCGATTTGTTTTTTTTTGTTTGGGAGAATTACGAATAAAAATTAAACATAAAAATTTAAAAGTCATAGATAAGATCTATCTAAAACTATAAGAATCTTTGTCATGACATACTGACTGACTGACTGATTAATAGAAAATGTACACAGACTTGAAAGGTACATTTATCTTAGTGTGTAAAGGTGTAAAAAGTGTAAACTAAGAAAGGATATTTCAAAATTCACCCTTTTAGGGGATGAAATAGGGGTTTGTATATACAAAGTTTGTATAGAGAAACAAAATTAGATAAGACTTTACTATTCGAAACTTCACACAAATGCTTCATTAACAAAATAAGTAAATACGTGTTTCAGGCTTTTTCGAAATTCCTCCCCTGAGAGGATAAAATGGGGTAACAAAGTCTGAAAATCAATATTGTTTTGGATTGCGCAGAAATGTATAATGCAGATAGTAATTACGTAAATTTATTTAAACTTTCGTAAATTTTCGCAAATGGAGCATTCAATCGAAAAATGCATTATATGTATTAGCAACCCTTAAGTCATTTTAAACTATAGACCTATTCAACGATACCCCACACGATGGAGTAGACGACGAAAAAAAAAATTCATCCCCACTTCTCATGTAGGAGACCCTAAAAAAATTTTTTTTTTTAAATTTTATTTCATAACTTTGTAGGCGTAATTATTATTTATATACATACCCCTACAAAATTACAGCTTTCTAATATTAATGATCTCTTAGCAAAACTTCGGACAGACAGAGAGACGAACATGACGAAACAATAAGGGTTCCTTGTCAGGACTACGGAACCCTAAAAAAGAATATTTCATATCGGTTTTGTTTCATGGTGAATTCTAAAATATATATTGTTATACAATAAAATTTTATAGATTAATAAAAATAAGCAAAGCAGTGAGACAGTTCTCAGTCCGCTAGACAGCTGTTAAGGAGGATGTCTTCATACCTCTGGAGATACTCATCAGATCTCGATGAATTTACAATGGTCCCACACGGGAAGAATGCCCTTCTAAACAAAACAAGAATTTATTAAATCGGTTACTAAATAATACTAAACCGACTTCACAAGTTCACATGCCGTTATAGTCAAAATAGCCAGTAGTGTCATGTTGTCAAGGCACACCCCGGACACTCGCTAAATCTCCATACAGACTAGCGTTTTAACGACCGACACTGTGACACCGACACAGACACTACACACGGGTCGTTTTTTATACGTGCATTTGTGTGCGTGATGTCTAAGGTTGTCGCCCGTAATCACCGTATCACAGATTATATAATAGTTACTTCGTACATACGTACTACGTACTGACCGTATGAATATTTTCTGTACACTTACCCAAAAAGCTTTTAACACTAAAAATATTAGTCGCTATTTCGTAAACCATCATCTCCAGGTCCAGTCGACTTGCATAGAACAAACTGCACCACAGTAACTATTTTTTATTCTGTGTTGGGCGGCCAGCCAGAGCTGTACGAAACAATGTAGTGTGTCTTGCTCGCACGTTAGAGCGACATCAAGTAAAGAGAATATAAATACTACGTACCTACATCAAGTTCCCAATTGCTGTGTTATAAAAATGTTTAAACGTGAAAGTTTTTTTAAATATTTTACAAATTAAGCGTTATTTACGCACGAGTATATATATCGTTGTTTCATTTATGAAAATGAATTCTAAAATACGAATATGTAGGTAGGTATACTAATATAATTAAGTGTTTATTATATACCTACGTAATAAGAACCTACGTAAATTTGAACCTCCAGTGTCTACTGGTCCCAACATAAATGTATGAAGTTGATGTTCTTCTCTCCGTGAGTAGTAATTGTTCTATAGTCGTACGCGTGTGGCGTCCTTGCTCAGCGCAGCTCCTCGACAGCTCCGTTTCGGTGGCGGGGTGAGGAAGCCCGGAATTGGTGGGGGGAACAGAGTGTCCTTTCTATACGTAGTATTATTATCTTTTCTATGGTCAAGGTATACAAATGCATGTAGTCAAGGTAATATAAAATACGTTTGAGATGTTTATCTCTATTTTTCCGGAGATAATTGTCATACCTCAATAAAATTTGAATGGGATCAATAATAAGTAATTTAAATCTAACATAAACTTATACATTGACATAAATAAAGAATGTGCCTATCAGCAGCCTCTTCTTATTGTCTCTTTTGTTAAGGTAAATACACATTGTTATCGTGTTCTTTATGTACATAGTACATACACTATATTCTACTAAGGTTCACTATCATTATCACTACACTTATTCGAACAGTTTAGTTTTTTTGTGTCTCCATATCTGTAAGGTCGAGGAGTTGTATTGCCTCGAATTTCACGTGATGGTGAAGCTTTCCTTCGTGAGCATCTGCCCATTTTTTTGATGGTACTGGGGACAACCTCAATGTGAAGATATACATGCATACAGTTATAAACATACATATCGAGCAACAAACACATAAGCTTTACTTTGCTACTTTGCGCCGCCGTAGTCGGGTAAGAACGCCTACGGCGTCCCTCCTCCTCGTAGGCAGCTACACAAACGTAGCAAGTTCTGTTGTATAAATATGTTGTATAGTAGCGTCGAATCCCGGACGGCCGCCTTGAACGGGAACCACTCGCTCGGTGCCTCGGAGAACTCGGGCAGGTCGCAGTTGTAGCGGCGCTGAGGTCAGGCCAAGTTAGCGAACGCGTCCGCCAGCTGCTCGATGTTCCTCTTCGAACGACCTGGAGTGAGATCTGTAATTATTGTTATACCTTACACGACGTGTTTCCTCTCTGGCGCAGCGTGGAGCTTCGACGTGCTCACCCCGTGTTGTCTGCTGCAGCCATTCGTTGACCTTCTTGTGGTCGTCCGCCGTTGTGTTAGGTTCATCCTGAAGACTACGTTGTCTTGTAGCGTAGCTACTTGTACGGCTAGCCTCTTCTTGATGAGGTTCGGTTCAATTGTTAGCTCCCTCCTCTTTACCTCGGCGGTCTCAAGCTCCGCCAAGCGTAGAAGTAGAGTAAGAGTTGGTAGTACGTAATACGTTGTGAGAAGGCAATCGTGCCCGCTCTCTTGTAGCCGCCTCCGGTTCTGGTCGCGTAGCTTGCGACAGTGAGGCAGGCGGCTTCCTGGTCAGCCTCCGTAGCCGCTCCTTCTCTAGGTGGCGACGCTCCTGTGCGGCGTGATGCTCTCCCTTGCCGTCGTACTCTGAGCGTCACCTTGATTACGGGTAACAACCATTTAAAATAAACAACAGTTATTACAGTTCTACGACGTAGTGGGTCTATGCCGTTGTAGCATAAACTCGTAGACACGTAGCACGTCCGTAGAGACGGGATCGGCGGGTTGCGCCGCGCTCTCGAACTCTTACTGTCGTTGAATGTTGCCGTGAATGGCCCGGCTGGTCTGCTGGCTGCAGCTGCACAATGCAGCAGTCCCACAGGTCAGCGGGGTCAAGATGAATTCAGCTGAGCGAGCTGATGCCAACTCGCTCAGCTGGGCCTAACTAGGCCGGCGTAGCCCTGAGAGCTACGCAGCCTCATCCTCGGGCAGCGGTCGACACAGCCGTCCGTAGTGAGCTCTGACTCTCTGTTTCTACGGACGTGCTACGTGTCTACGAGTCTATGCTACAACGGCGTAGACCCACTACGTCGTAGAACTGTAATAACTGTTGTTTATTTAAAATGGTTGTTACCCGTAATCAAGGTGACGCTCAGAGTACGACGGCAAGGGAGAGCATCACGCCGCACAGGAGCGTCGCCACCTAGAGAAGGAGTGGCTACGGAGGCTGACCAGGAAGCCGCCTGCCTCACTGTCGCAAGCTACGCGACCAGAACCGGAGGCGGCTACAAGAGAGCGGGTACGATTGCCTTCTCACAACGTACTACCAACTCTTACTCTACTGCTACGCTTGGCGGAGCTTGAGACCGCTGAGAAAATCGCCGAGGTAAAGAGGAGGGAGCTAACCATTGAACCGAACCTCATCAAGAAGAGGCTAGCCGTACAAGTGGCTACGCTACAAGACAACGGAGTCTTCGGGATGAACCTAACACAACGGCGGACGACCACAGGAAGGTCGACGAGTGGCTGCAGCACGTCGAAGCTCCACGCTGCGCCAGAGAGGAAACACGTCGTGTTTGTTTGTCGTATAACAATAATTACAGATCTCACTCCAGGTCGTTCGAAGAGGGACATCGAGTAGCTGGCGGACGCGATCGCTAACTTGGCCCGACCTCAGCGCCGCTACAACTGCGACCTGCCCGAGTTCTTCGGGGCATCGAGCGAGTGGTTCCCGTTTAAGACGGCCGTCCGAGATTCGACGCTACTATACAACATATATATACAACAGAACTTGCTACGTTTGTGAAGCTGCCTACGAGGAGAAGCCAGGGACGCCGTAGGCGTTCTTACCCGACTACGGCGGCGCAAATAAGCAAAGTAAAGCTTATGTCTTTGTTGCTCGATATGTATGTTTATAACAGTATGCATGTATATCTTCACATTGAGGTTGTCGCCAGTACCATCAAAAAAATGGGCAGATGGTCACGAAGGAAGGCTTCACCAGCACGTGAAATTCGAGGCAATACATCTCCTCGACCTTACAGATATGGAGACACAAAAGAACTAAACTGTTCGAATAAGTGTAGTGATAATGATAGTGAACCTTAGTGGAATAATAGTGTACCAGCAGTGCCCCGCGGCTTCGCCCGCGTTAATAACTTCATTCATTTCTTTAATTTTTTTCGTAAAAACACATGTAAAACTGAATTAAACGTAGACCATATCGGTCAACCCGTTTTCAAGTTATGGCGTGACCAAAGGGACTCATTTATAGAAAACCCAGCAAATCATATATCATATTTTCAAACTTTGTTTTGTTTGTTTGTACCCCATTTCACTCTCTTAAAGGTGGAATTTCGAAAAAGCCTGAAACACATATTTACTTACTTATTTACAGAAGTACTTGTGAGAAGTTTCCAATAAAATAGACTATCTTATGTTGTTTCTATATAAAAATGTTGAACTCCCGTTTCATCCCTTTAAGGAGTGAATTTTGGAAAATCCTTTCTTAGCGGAAACCTGCGTCTAGGGTTCATTCGCAGGAATTCCCGAGCCGAGAATTCCCGGGAAATCGTTGGGCTTTGTTCCCGGGAAATTAAGCTCGAGAAAAGTCGAGAACTCGAGAAATCATATCATATCAATCATAGTAAATAAAATAAGAAACCGGCTGTCTGATAAATATATAAATGCTTAAGTTTTTCTAAATACATATTTTATTAGACTGAGTAAGCAGATTTAACTGTTTTGTATACATATGTTCAGATTTTCAGATGTTGTTTTATTGATCTAGCAAAGATTAAAGTTGTTTTTTTTTATCTAATTATCCTGCCAAAAATGGTGCTGTGATTGTAATTATAAGTCAGCAAGTACAAAATCAGCAGACTGAACATATCCGCTTACATCGAGAGTGAGACAAGGGAACGTTATATACCCCAAATTGTTCACTAACGCTTTAGAGGATAATATGTTCAAAACGCTGAATTGGAAAGGACGAGGCATAAATATGAACGGCAATTACCTTTCAAATTTGAGATATGCGAATGATATTGTCATCATGGCTGAAACCGTTCAGGACTTGCAATACATTCTGACTACCCTTGCCGACTCTTCTGCACGCATCGATCTCCGGATGAACTTGGATAAGACCAAGATCATGTTCAACAAACATGTCATTGCCGATTGCCCTAAACGGAGTTCCTATCGAAGTTGTTCACGAATACGTCTACCTTGGGCAAATATGGCAATATAATATAATTATAATAATATATAATAATGCAATTGGGTAGAAACAACTTCGAGAAGGAAGCTCGCAGAAGGATACAGCTGGGATGGGCAGCATTAGGAAAACTTCGTCGCGTCTTTTCATCGCCCATACCACAAAGCCTGAAGACAAAAGTCTCTAACAAGTGTGTCCTATCTGTTACTACTTACGGAGCCGAGACGTGGACACTGACGGTACGACTAGTTCACCAAGTCGCTCAGCGAGCTATGGAAAGTTTGGAAAGGGCTAATGTGCTCGGAGTTACTCTGAAGGATCAAATTCGAAACGAAGTCATCCGTCAGAAAACCAAAGTTATCGACATAGCTCAAAGGATTAACAAGCTGAAATGACAAAGGGCTTGTCACATCTGTCGAAGAATCGATAACTGTTGTGGTAGACGAGTTCTAGAGTGTGTAGGACGTACGTAGGAACGTAGTGTAGGACGACCTCCAGCTAGGTGGAGCAATGATATACGCAAGCTGGCTGGCAGCGGTTGGAAACGAATAGCTGCAGATCGAGCTCAGTGGCGTGCCATAGGAGAGGTCAATGTCCAGCAGTGGACGGAAACTGGCCGATTATGATTATAATAGTATTAACTTTTTAATTGTTTTGGTTTTGTTTGATAGAAGCTAATTTGGTTGAAAACTGTCAATAAGGTTTTATGATTATTTTGATACTTTTATTTGAGAGGAAAACGACCTAATTTATTGATTTAAAATAAGATATTTTTTATGATACCCATTTTTCATTCTGTGACAACTTTTTTCATTATTTGAACCGAAAAAATATGCAAAAACATATGTAAATGTAAATTTCTCGACAACCCGAGAAGACCCGAGAAATTAGCCTCGAAAATTCTCGAGACCCGAGAAATTGATAAGCTCGAGAAATCATGAACCCTACCTGCGTCATAACTCATAAAAACTATCTGCATGCCAAATTTAAGTGGTTTGAGCTGTGCGTTAATAGATCAGTCGGTTAGTCAGTCAGTCGGTAACGTTTTCCGTTTATATATACAGATTTCATTATTAACGTTAAACTGTATTTCCCTACATAGTGAATGGAACCAGGAAATACATATTTTCTTACTTACTAATTTCATTTTGCACACGAATGTTGAGTGAATCAAACCAAGTATGTAATAAAATTTACCATAGAAACTTTATCACCCTGTTTAACCATTTTAGGGGATGATTTTTGAAAATTAAAGTACCTTATTATATTTTATTTCAGGACCTATACTATCTACATTTCCAATATCATCAAAATCGATTTAGAAGTTATGCAGATACGTGTAAACAAACATTAATGTATTTTCTATGATTTCTCCAGATAAAATTACATATTCACTCCCCCAAGGGGTAAATTTGAAAGAAAAAAAAAATCATGCTTCATTATTTGTTTTAAGTTTTATTTGTACCTAGTTTTGAGTGAACCAGACCAAGGAATAACATTTTTATAGAAACTTTATCAACCTATGTTACCCCTTCAGGGGTTGAATTTTGAAAATCAAATTATATGTTATTATGTTATGCCCTATATGTTATTTTAAAACTTACACTATCTACGTGTCAAATTTCATTGAAATCGGTTAATTAGTTATGCAGATACGTCAAAACAAACATGACTGGATTTTATATGATTTTTCCATACATAATTCATTTTACAGACCCCCTAGGGGTAGATTTGGAAAATAAAAAAATAGGTGTCTCGCTATTTGTTTTATAGATTATATGTACCGAGTTTTGAGTGAATCGGACCAAGGAATACGTGGAAACAAACATTATTGAATTTTCTATGACTTTTCCAAACAAAATTAAAAACAATTTTACACCGCCCTTAGGGGTAGATTTGAAAAAATAAAAAACACGTGTCTCATTATTTGTTTTAAGGTTTGTTTGTGCCGAGTTTTGAGTGAATCGGACAAAGGAATACGTGAAAACATATATTACTGAATTTTTTATAATTTTTACTAAGAAAAATCATTTTTCAAGCCCCCTAAGGGGTAGTTTTATATGTACCGAGTTTCAAGTGAATCGGGCCAAGGAATACGAGAAAATAAACATTACTGAATTTTCTGTCTATTCCAAACAAAATCATTTACACCCCCCTAAGGGGTAGTTTTGAAAAAATTAAGTACACGTGTCTCATTATTTGTCGGATAGATTATATGTACCGAGTTTTGAGTGAATTGGGCCAAGGAATACGAGGAAACAAACATTACTGAATTTTCTATGACTTTTTCAAACAAAATCATTTTACACCCTCCTTAGGGGTAGATTTGAAAAAATAAAAAACACGTGTCTTATGTCAAACGCGGAAACACGTGTCTCATGTCTTTCACATTTATAATATTAGTAGGATATATCAGGCGCCGGTGAAACTGGCTCCATCTGTTATACCTTTTTGGATAGCTTAATACTAAAAATGTTAAAAATACTATATATTACTAATAATAAATACTAATACTTAATACTATAAATGTCCAAATTTCAAGTCTACACGTCCAGCGGCTTAAGCTGTGCGTTGTGTCTAAGTAAGTTACTGAGTATGTCAGGACAATGATTCTTATAGTATTACTAGAAGTGCCCCGCGGCTTCGCCTGCGTTAAGAACATATTTTATTTACTTAAAACTTTTCTTTTGTAAAAATCTTTCTATCATAAAATAAATATGACCCGATTACATTTTATCGCGTGACTAAGGGAGATAGGGATTCATATTTATAAAGCCCAAAAATCCACATTGTATTCCATACTTTGTTACTTACCTCATTTCGAAAAAACTGCCAACTCGTATTTACTTATTTATTTACAGAAATACTTTTAAGTAATAATGTAAAGTTTCGAATAAAACAGACTATCTCATCTTGTTTGGTCATGCAATCGTTGAATCCCCGTTCCGTCTCCTCAAGGGGTATTTTTTTTAGAAAATCCTTTCTTAGCGGATACCTACGTCATAATAACTATCTGCATTCTAAATTTCAGCGCAATCCGAAATAATATTGATTTTCAGACTTTGTTTCCCCACTTCACCCTCTTAGGGGTAGCATTTTGAAAACGCCTGAAACTCATATTTACTTATTTATTTACAGAAGCACTTGTGTGAAGTTTTGAATAAAAAGACTATCCAAACTTGAACCCCGCTCCATCCCCTCCACAAGAGTGAATTTTGAAAATATCTTTCTTAGCGGATACGTGTAAAAAAAAAGCTTGAAACACGTATTTACTTATTTAGTTACTAAAGCAATTGTCTAAAATTTCCGATAGAAAAGACTATCTAATCTTGTTTCTCCATACAAACTTTGAACCCCCATTTCATCCCCTTAAGAAGTGCATTTTAGAAAATCTTTTCTTAATACATCTTTAAGTACTAAGACAAATATACCCTTCAAATTTCAAGTCTCAACGACCAGCGGTTTAGGCTATGCGTTATCTGACAGTCAGTATGTCAGGACAAAGATTCTTATAGTATTAGATAGATACTTATCTATTACTTGTAAATTTTCCTGTTTAATTTTTATTCGTAAAACTCGCAAACAAAAAAAAAACAAATCGGTAATAAACGACAGAGTTCCTAAGTAACAAACATAAAAAAACAGTATAATTGAGAACCTCCTCCTTTTTACCTGACTGCGAAAGAAGGAGGGTCATGTTTTTCGAGTGTAAGATACGTCTGTACATATGTATGTATGTATATTTCTTTGGCACGCCCTAGAGCTTAAGCGGCTTATCGTATTTTATGTGAATGGTTTCAATGGATTCGCTTTATTCGTGAAAGTGACACTGGGTACATCAAAACAAAACAACTAAATTAGGGATTTTTTTTTGGTGCCAAAAAGTAATCTGAAATTAACGAGATGAACATTACAGTTCTACTATTCGGAAGGAAAAACAAAGTTACGCGTAGAAGTCTTTTGTATCGCAAACATGCAAACTGAAATCGACAAGCATTCGACTATTCAGACGGAAAAACAAGTCACGCGTTGAAGTCTTTTGTATCGCAAACATGCAAACTGAAATCGACAAGCATTCGACTATTCGGACGAAAAAACAAGTCACGCGTTGAAATCTTTTGTATCGCAAACATGCAAACTGAAATCGACAAGCATTCGACTATTCGGACGGAAAAACAAGTCACGCGTTGAAGTCTTTTGAATCGCATTCTAAATTTCAGCGCGATCTGAAACTATATTGATTTTCAGACTTTGTTACCCCACTTCACCCTCTTAGGGGTGGCATTTTAAAAAAGCCTGATTCTCGTATTTACTTATTAATTTACAGAAACACTTGTGTGAAGTATCGAATGAAAAGACTATCCAAACTTTAAGCCCCCGCTCCATCCCCGAGAGAATATATATATAGAGAGAATATATATAGAATGTATATAAATCGTATCCGATAAGAAAGACATTTTCTAAATTATTCGTTTAAAGTTTGTATTATATTATATTATAATATATAGATATATTTCCGCCTGGCCAGCTACCATCAAGTTAGAAAATCTGTCGCCAAACATCTAATGTGTTCCGGCAGATATCCTTGAGAGCCAGTTCCTATTCTAGGCCTAGCGTGCTTACCAACTTAGACCGCATCATCACTTACCAACAGGTGAGATAGTGGTCAAATGCTAAGTCTATAAGATATTAAAAAAAAAAAATCTTATATGTTTTATTGGGGTTTGTAATAGTTTAACTTACTTAACTTTTATCACGCATTCGAGTTTCACGTTCCTAAAATTTACTCGTCTTGCGAAGTCAGTTAATAATTACAGTAAAGGATATTTGTTAGATTACCTACGATGAAAGTTGAGTCTTATCCTGTTTAATTACGACACATCAATTATTTTCGTTTAAATTGACTTGATTTCGTCTGTAGTAGCGTTTATTTTGTTTGTAGAAACATATTTACGTTTGTAGTGGCGTTTATTTCGTTTGTAGTAACTTGATTTCGTTTGTAGAGTCGTTATTTTCGTTTGTAGTAACCTCATTTCGTTTGTAGAGTCGTTATTTTCGTTTGTAGTAACTTGATTTCGTTTGTAGTAGCGTTATTTTCGTTTGTAGTAACCTCATTTCGTTTGTAGAGTCGTTATTTTCGTTTGTAGTAACTTGATATCGTTTGTAGTAGCGTTATTTTCGTTTGTAGTAACCTCATTTCGTTTGTAGAGTCATTTCGTTTGTAGTGGCGTTATTTTCGTTTGTAGTAACCTTATTTCGTTTGTAGTCGCGGTATTTTCGTTTGTAGTAACCTCATTTCGTTTGTTGTGGCGTTATTTTCGTTTGTAGTAACTTGATTTCGAATGTAGTAGTGTTATTTTCGTTTGTAGTAACCTCATTTCGTTTGTAGTGGCGTTATTTTCGTTTGTAGTAACTTGATTTCGTTTGTAGTAGTGTTATTTTCGTTTGTAGTAACCTAATTTTGTTTGTAGTGGCGTTATTTTCGTTTATAGTAACTTGATTTCGTTTGTAGTAGTGTTATTTTCGTTTGTAGTAACCTCATTTCGTTTGTAGTGGCGTTATTTTCGTTTGTAGAAACTTGATATCGTTTGTAGTAGCGTTATTTTCGTTTGTAGTAACCTCATTTCGTTTGTAGTGGCGTTATTTTCGTTTGTAGAAACTTGATATCGTTTGTAGTAGCGTTATTTTCGTTTGTAGTAACCTCATTTCGTTTGTAGTGGCGTTATTTTTATTTGTAGTAACTTAATTTCGTTTGTAGTAGCGTTATTTTCGTTCGTAGTAACCTCATTTCGTTTGTAGTAGCGTTATTTTCATTTGTAGTAACTTGATTTTGTTTGTCGTAGCGTTATTTTCGTTTATAGTAACCTCATTTCGTTTGTAGTCGCGTTATTTTCGTTTGTAGTAACTTGATTTCGTTTGTAGTAGCGTTATTTTCGTTTGTAGTAACTTGATTTCGTTTGTAGTAGCGTTATTTTCGTTTGTAGTAACTTGATTTCGTTTGTAGTAGCGTTATTTTCGTTTGTAGTAACCTCATTTCGTTTGTAGTAGCGTTATTTTCGTTTGTAGTAACTTGATTTCGTTTGTAGTAGCGTTATTTTCGTTTGTAGTAACCTCATTTCGTTTGTAGTGGCGTTATTTTCGTTTGTAGTAACCTCATTTCGTTTGTAGTAGCGTTATTTTCGTTTGTAGTAACTTGATTTCGTTTGTAGTAGCGTTATTTTCGTTTGTAGTAACTTGATTTCGTTTGTAGTAGCGTTATTTTCGTTTGTAGTAACCTCATTTCGTTTGTAGTAGCGTTATTTTCGTTTGTAGTAACTTGATTTCGTTTGTAGTAGCGTTATTTTCGTTTGTAGTAACCTCATTTCGTTTGTAGTGGCGTTATTTTCGTTTGTAGTAACTTGATTTCGTTTGTAGTAGCGTTATTTTCGTTTGTAGTAACTTGATTTCGTTTGTAGTAGCGTTATTTTCGTTTGTAGTAACCTCATTTCGTTTGTAGTGGCGTTATTTTCGTTTGTAGTAACCTCATTTCGTTTGTAGAGTCGTTATTTTCGTTTGTAGAAACTTGATTTCGTTTTTAGTAGCGTTATTTTCGTTTGTAGTAACCTCATTTCGTTTGTAGTGGCGTAATTTTCGTTTGTAGTAACTTGATTTCGTTTGTAGTAGCGTTATTTTCGTTTGTAGTAACTTGATTTCGTTTGTAGTAGCGTTATTTTCGTTTGTAGTAACCTCATTTCGTTTTTAGTGGCGTTATTTTCGTTAGTAGTAACTTGATTTCGTTTGTAGTAGCGTTATTTTCGTTTGTAGTAACCTCATTTTGTTTGTAGTGGCGTTATTTTCGTTCGTAGTAACCTCATTTCGTTTGTAAAGTCGTTATTTTCGTTTGTAGTAACCTCATTTCGTTTGTAGAGTCGTTATTTTCGTTTGTAGTAACTTGATTTCGTTTGTAGTATCGTTATTTTCGTTTGTAGTAACCTCATTTCGTTTGTAGTAGCGTTATTTTCGTTTGTAGTAACTTGATTTCGTTTGTAGTAGTGTTATTTTCGTTTGTAGTAACCTCATTTCGTTTGTAGTGGCGTTATTTTCGTTTGTAGTAACTTGATTTCGTTTGTAGTAGTGTTATTTTCGTTTGTAGTAACCTAATTTTGTTTGTAGTGGCGTTATTTTCGTTTATAGTAACTTGATTTCGTTTGTAGTAGTGTTATTTTCGTTTGTAGTAACCTCATTTCGTTTGTAGTGGCGTTATTTTCGTTTGTAGTTACTTAATTTCGTTTGAAGTAGCGTTTTTTTCGTTTGTAGTAACTTGATTTCGTTTGTAGTGGCGTTATTTTTGTTTGTAGTAACCTCATTTCGTTTGTAGAGTCGTTATTTTCGTTTGTAGTAACTTGATTTCGTTTGTAGTAGCGTTATTTTCATTTGTAGTAACCTCATTTCGTTTGTAGTGGCGTTATTTTCGTTTGTAGTAACTTGATTTCGTTTGTAGTAGCGTTATTTTCGTTTGTAGTAACTTGATTTCGTTTGTAGTAGCGTTATTTTTGTTTGTAGGAACCTCATTTCGTTTGTAGTGGCGTTATTTTTGTTTGTAGTAACCTCATTTCGTTTGTAGAGTCGTTATTTTCGTTTGTAGTAACTTGATTTCGTTTGTAGTAGCGTTATTTTAATTTGTAGTAACCCCATTTCGTTTGTAGTGGCGTTATTTTCGTTTGTAGTAACTTGATTTCGTTTGTAGTAGCGTTATTTTCGTTTGTAGTAACTTGATTTCGTTTGTAGTAGCGTTATTTTTGTTTGTAGGAACCTCATTTCGTTTGTAGTGGCGTTATTTTTGTTTGTAGTAACCTCATTTCGTTTGTAGAGTCGTTATTTTCGTTTGTAGTAACTTGATTTCGTTTGTAGTAGCGTTATTTTAATTTGTAGTAACCCCATTTCGTTTGTAGTGGCGTTATTTTCGTTTGTAGTAACTTGATTTCGTTTGTAGTAGCGTTATTTTCGTTTGTAGTAACTTGATTTCGTTTGTAGTAGCGTTATTTTAATTTGTAGTAACCTCATTTCGTTTGTAGTGGCGTTATTTTCGTTTGTAGTAACTTGATTTCGTTTGTAGTAGCGTTATTTTCGTTTGTAGTAACTTGATTTCGTTTGTAGTAGCGTTATTTTAATTTGTAGTAACCCCATTTCGTTTGTAGTGGCGTTATTTTCGTTTGTAGTAACTTGATTTCGTTTGTAGTAGCGTTATTTTCGTTTGTAGTAACTTGATTTCGTTTGTAGTAGCGTTATTTTCGTTTGTAGTAACCTCATTTCGTTTGTAGTCGCGTTATTTTCGTTTGTAGTAACTTGATTTCGTTTGTAGTAGCGTTATTTTCGTTTGTAGTAACTTGATTTCGTTTGTAGTAGCGTTATTTTCGTTTGTAGTAACCTCATTTCGTTTGTAGTGGTGTTATTTTCGTTTGTAGTAACTTGATTTCGTTTGTAGTAGCGTTATTTTCGTTTGTAGTAACTTGATTTCGTTTGTAGTAGCGTTATTTTTGTTTGTAGGAACCTCATTTCGTTTGTAGTGGCGTTATTTTCGTTTGTAGTAACTTGATTTCGTTTGTAGTAGCGTTATTTTCGTTAGTAGTAACTTGATTTCGTTTGTAGTAGCGTTATTTTTGTTTGTAGGAACCTCATTTCGTTTGTAGTGGCGTTATTTTTGTTTGTAGTAACCTCATTTCGTTCGTAGAGTCGTTATTTTCGTTTGTAGTAACTTGATTTCGTTTGTAGTAGCGTTATTTTCGTTTGTAGTAACTTGATTTCGTTTGTAGTGGCGTTATTTTTGTTTGTAGTAACCTCATTTCGTTTGTAGAGTCGTTATTTTCGTTTGTAGTAACTTGATTTCGTTTGTAGTAGCGTTATTTTCATTTGTAGTAACCTCATTTCGTTTGTAGTGGCGTTATTTTCGTTTGTAGTAACTTGATTTCGTTTGTAGTAGCGTTATTTTCGTTTGTAGTAACTTGATTTCGTTTGTAGTAGCGTTATTTTTGTTTGTAGGAACCTCATTTCGTTTGTAGTGGCGTTATTTTTGTTTGTAGTAACCTCATTTCGTTTGTAGAGTCGTTATTTTCGTTTGTAGTAACTTGATTTCGTTTGTAGTAGCGTTATTTTAATTTGTAGTAACCTCATTTCGTTTGTAGTGGCGTTATTTTCGTTTGTAGTAACTTGATTTCGTTTGTAGTAGCGTTATTTTCGTTTGTAGTAACTTGATTTCGTTTGTAGTAGCGTTATTTTTGTTTGTAGGAACCTCATTTCGTTTGTAGTGGCGTTATTTTTGTTTGTAGTAACCTCATTTCGTTCGTAGAGTCGTTATTTTCGTTTGTAGTAACTTGATTTCGTTTGTAGTAGCGTTATTTTCGTTTGTAGTAACCTCATTTCGTTTGTAGTCGCGTTATTTTCGTTTGTAGTAACTTGATTTCGTTTGTAGTAGCGTTATTTTCGTTTGTAGTAACTTGATTTCGTTTGTAGTAGCGTTATTTTCGTTTGTAGTAACCTCATTTCGTTTGTAGTGGTGTTATTTTCGTTTGTAGTAACTTGATTTCGTTTGTAGCAGCGTTTTTTTTTGTTTGTTGTAACCTTTATCATCCAATACTAACCATTAAGAACGTCCTCTAGTTATTTTCAAGCGTGATTGGTTAGGCTTAGGCTTTCTCATTGAATTAATGGAGAAAAAATTGTTTTGAAAAAATTTTGGAGAAAATTTTATTTTAATTTTTAGTTTTTTTTTGGTTTTACTACAAATAAAACAAAATTCACTACAATCCACTACTAACGTTTGCGAATAAGAATCAGCCGGAAAAAGTAAATTTTTTCACTCTCGGGGTCTGACAATTTTTTGTAATTTTTTTTTTTTTTTTTCGGAAATACTACAAACAAAGTTAGTGTCACTACTTACCACTACTTACCTTATGCTCTTAAAAAAAACAAAAAAAGATCAAATTTTCGAAAGTCGGGTGCCAAGTTCACATAGGTGAGAGTATATCTTAATATCTTAGGCTACCCTAGGGAGCGTTCAAGTATTACGTAACGCAATTTTTGAAGATTTATGACCCCCCCCCTCCCCCCACTGTAACGCTCCGTAACGTTTTTCTGTACCCCTCCCCCCCTCTCTAAACGTTACGTAACACTCAAGTGATCATTTTTACCCTGGTCGCAAAAAGTTATGTTATAGTTTTTATTCTTGGTATAGTTTTAATAGTTTTATACAATCGAGGGATTCCACGTAAAACGTAAACGAAAAGGGTTGCCAATTTGGGAGTGTTAATTCCCTAATTTTTTATATAAAAAAAGAAATAATGTTCGTAGCGTGTTGTAAGAAAGACCCCCTCTCGCCCCTGTAACGCATCGTAACGTTTTACGAGACAACCCCACGCCCCCCCAAATAGCGTTAAGTAATACTTGAACGCTCCCCTACACGTGACACCTGCCGGTGCAGGCATGGCTTGGACCACCGGACTTGATGGGATGGGAATGTTGGAACAAAACACAATTGTGTTCTGTGGAATAGACTATAGTCATCCAGCACCTCATCTATCTTTAAATTCCAGACAAACACAATTCCATCTCTGACCGCATCTCCATTTAACATTAGGTGAGAAAGCAGTAAGGTGCTTAATGTGACTTACAAATATTACAATGTGTTTTCCTATCAGATATTTAAAAAAAGTTTCAGATAATAGAACAAGCAAGACGATCACCTGATAGTAAGCCTATGACATCTATCTTACATCTCCCATTCTGGGCATAGCGTGCTTTCCATCTTCGACCGCATCATCACTTACCAACAGGTGAGATATTGGTCAAACGCTAGCCTATATAAATTTTTTTTAAATCTTGAAATGTTAAACTAGGCCTAATCTAAATTAACAAAAACATTTCGGATAAATCTGTTCCTTTACCTAAACAATTAATACCAAAGTCCTTTAAATACTATAGGTAGTATAGGAAGAAAGTACAAACCTAACTGTTACAAAAACCTAAGTACAATATAGAACAGTAATAACACCTTTTACCTTTAGCTACAATACATTGACCGTTTCAAAAACTGCGCAAATAACTAACCGAAGCATGTAAATTGAACGAAGGGGGTCACAGACCCTAGTACACTTGGTATGACGATAGATGTGACCCACTTTGCTGTACTTTGCAAATATTAAAGAAATGTTAAATAAGCATAATGCACTGTCATATTTTATGCTAGTTGAGTACAGACATGTACAAAATGGCTCACCAATTTAATTAGTTCCATTTGGAATATGATTTGTACTGTGATTAGTTTTTTTTTTTTAAATATCTTATATGCTAGCGTTTGACCACTATCTCACCTATGGGTAAGTGATGATGCGGTCGAAGATAGTAAACACGCTAGGCCTAGAATGGGAACTGGCTCTCAAGGATAGCTGCCGGAACACATTAGATGTTTGGCGACAGATTTTATAACTTGAGGGTGGATTTGCATTTTGAGTTTGCATTTTATTTATTTATTGTGTTTCATAATTTCACAATTTTTTGGATAAAAATTGTCTGAAGTACTGAAACATGCATTGGGGGTGCATGTAATAGTATGGTTGACAACCCTACATTAAATCAGGGTAATTAAACACTTTTTTAAGTGAGACGTTTGACGTTTAATTGAAAGCTGAATGGATCATTACTTTTGTTTTTTTTTAACCGATTTCACAAAAGAGGAGGAGGTTCTCAATTCGTCTGTATGTTTTTTTTTTGTATGTATGTTACGCGATTACTCCGTCAATCGTGAACGGATTCAAATGATTATTTTTTTAATAGGTAGGTTCCGAGGTGGTCCCATTTTAATTTTATCGAGATCTGATTAGTATCTTCAGAGATATGGAGATGAATATCTCAAACATAGGAGAATGTACTGGTTTTAGAAGAAGAGTCCCAAGAAGATTATACACAATGGAGGTTGCTATTGAATATACATTTGAAGACTAAAAAATATGACCTTGAATAATGTTTTTACATCTTTCTTCACGTTGATTTTGGTTTTTAACCCTCGACGCAAAACGAAGGATTATAAGTGTTATAAGTTTGACGTGTGTATCTGTGTGTCTGTCATCGTGGCATCGTAGCGCCCAAACGGATGAACCGATTTTGATTTAGTTTGTTTTGTTTGATAGATGTCTTCGTCGAGAGTGTTCTTAGCTTTATTTCATGAAAATCTGTTCATCCGTTTAAATATTATCAGCTCTTTTTTGGTTAAAAAAAACTACGATAGCAACTTTCGTAAGCTCGTAGTCCTTTGACCGCGGACGTCAAAAAATCAAAATGGCGCTGTCGCAGTATCTTGTAACTTCAATGATTGCAAAAATATGGTAAGCTTGATCTAATTCTGAGACATTTTCTTGGAATGGTCTCAATGTACAAAGTTATTCATATGCTTTGATTATAAACTCGGATTACATATACAAATAAGTCGGGGGTGGTTTTAATTTTTTGAATTTAAGTATTATTGACGTCTGATATTCTTACGGTAACTGTGACCGAGATAGAAACAAAGATGGGGAGAATTAATTTGTCTTCACAGGAATGTTCTACCAGGCAAAGTCTTGTTAATGTGCAAAGTTTTTGAGCATACCTAATATTTTTTGACATGACATGACGTTTGGCGAAGATGGCTGCCATATCAGTCCCGCCCGCGACACTGCATACATAAATAACTCAGAATTATGAACGTACTTTGTACCAACCAACACTGCAAAAAAAAAATATAAGCATAATACCACAGATTATATAATAGGTACTACGTAAATAATACTTTTCGTTGCTAGGTTGGCTACACAGTCCTTTCATAATTCAGGTATTAACAATGTAAGGAAGTGCCAACTCTAATAACGTAGTAGTGATTCAGACTGTGTTGGCTATATGGCAGCAATTAATGTTAATAATCGCAAATAATACTTTTTAATATTCATTTTGGAATACAATTAGTTCGTGTTATAAAAGTATTTGGAATTATTGTAATAAAATAGACAATTAATTATCGTGTGTGTCAGATGCTTTTATTGCACAGGGCCATTTTGGACAATGTCCTTTGATACCTTGATGACATCATTATGACTAGTGAATATTTTCACTATCGCGGCATTTTAGGGTTCCGAACCCAAAGGGTACCAAATGAACACTTTCTGAGACTTTGTTGTCCGTTCGTCCGTCCGTCCGTGTGTCTATATGTGCGTACTTTACAGATGTACCTTCTTAACCGTAATA
Organism: Cabera pusaria; assembly: GCA_954871355.1. Classification (NCBI taxonomy): domain Eukaryota; kingdom Metazoa; phylum Arthropoda; class Insecta; order Lepidoptera; family Geometridae; genus Cabera; species Cabera pusaria. The sequence goes on from OX940900.1 coordinate 24,523,567, forward strand.
GGTACATACTTGAAATTTTCACAAAGTATATATCCGTCAGTGTATAACGGCCCAGACATGAATAGTTTAATTTTATAATATAATTTTATTAATATATTAATAATATAATTTTATAGATGCATGTTATTTAATTAAAACTTGTTTTGCACTAAAAAGGGTAAAATAAAATCTTTAAAAAAAAAAAAACCGACTTCATTACCACAAACAGGCACTCAAAAGCGAAAAATAAATTACTTAATATAATTATTATAAGCGCCACCCACTTATCTATTTGAATTTGGTGCCAGCCAAGTCTAATAGGTAGTAGATAGATACTACCTACATGTATCTCTACCTACTGAATACTACATACATACATAGTATCTATCTAATATCCAAAGCAATAAGTTATGCTTTTTTATATTTAGAATAATTACTATTGATATGATCTTTTTAATGTTATTTGACGTGTGTAAGTGCAGGTTATTAATTTGCCTATATGTATCTATATATATAAAAATCAATTGCTGTTCGTTAGTCTCGCTAAAACTCGAGAACGGCTGGGCCAATTTTGAGTTAGAAATGTTTGTCGTAGTTCAGGGAAGGTTTAAACGGTGAGAAAATTAGGAAAAATTGCAATAACAAAAATTTCATTTTCCCATATAAACTGTTCTACTTACTTTCCTGTCAAACATTTGACGTTCGTCCCTTCGGTACGGTAGGGTAGACAGACTCTTTTCCACTCTCGAAAATTTGAAACACATATTAAATTAAGGGGTTTGAATCGACAACCTATTATATCTACATTACTCGCATTATCGCGTAGGTATTTAAATTATAATATTTTGAATTTTGATGGTTGTCCCAGATTGTTCCTCGGGGGAGCCTCACCCCTAGAGGACGCGTCCCCAGGTGGCGGATCGGGGAATGCTCGCTAGTGCTAGAAAGAGGATTCTGTCTCTTGCTAGCACTAGAGGGTAGGAGCGAAATAAAATACCTCTCGCGGACCAACAGGCCCCTCCGTTGGGCCGCTCGGACATATTCTGATACCGGGCCACGGAGGGCAGCGGCGTTCGGCAGGACGTTGTGTGGAGGGTGGCGGCGGAGGAGCGCTACAGAGCGCCAACGGTGGCATCCTAAGCCCCAGTTAGCAAGAGAGGTTACTGTCTTGGGGTCAGGTGGCAACCGGCCGTAAAAAAAAAATCTATGCCAATCCACTACCTCCTAATCATGAAGTACAACAGAAATAACATATGGTCTAATACTAGGGCGTACCCCTTAAGCGACGCACACGGTAAAAAGCTAGGAAATGCAATTAATATTAGGGCGTACCCCCGAAGCGACGCAAAGAATCATGGAACCCACGTGCCAAAAGTCCGCAGCGCCAGCTGGAACGTGGGCTCAATGACCGGACGCAGCTCGGAATTAAGCGAAGTGATGCTCAGAAGACGCGTCAGTATTTGTTGCATACAAGAGACGAAATGGAAGGGGTCAAAAGCGCGAAACATTGGAAATGGCTATAAATTTATATACAACGGAACAAAAAATAACCAGAACGGAGTAGGTGTAGCAGTAAATGAGAACTTTCAGGCTCGAATAGTGGACGTGAAGAGAGTCAATGATCGGATTATAGCTATAAAATTTGCTCTTGATAATCAGCCATGTATGAATGTCATATCAGCATACGCACCGCAGTCAGGTTTGTCACAAACAGAAACAGGCTTTCTGGGATGATCTTTGTAAAGTGATGCAATCCATACCAAGTGACGAATCTAGATACATTGGTGCTGATTTTAACGGACACGTTGGACAAACAACGACAACTTTTAGAGAAGTCCATGGCAACTTCGGACATGGAACTCTGAATCCTCAAGGAATTGAAATATTAAACTTTGCTACCATATTCAACATGGCAGTAATTAATACATTTTTCTCAAAACCTCAAGAACACTTAATAACTTATAAAAGTGGAGGCCGCAATACACAAGTGGACTATATCCTTACCGACCGAAGACTCCTAAAATCTTTCAGAAATTGTAAAATGATACCTGGCGAACCCCTAACATCGCAACACCGTCTCTTAGTAGCCGATTTTGTAACACAAGCATCTTCAAAAGTTAAAGTACATACAGAACCAAAAATCCGCTGGCATAAGCTGGAGCAAGAGGAAGGACGTTAACTATGTGCTGACCTAACAGAGTATATCCAAGAGGTCACACCAGAATGTGATGTAAATACAATGTGGAACGAATTTCACGAATTCAGTATCAGCAAAGCAATCCTACACCTGGGCGTCTCTAATGGAAAGACCAGAGAGAATAAGGACCCAACATTATGGAACCCAGCTGTCCAAGAAAAAATCCATGCAAAAAAAGGACTCTTCAAGATCTGGAAACATACAAATAGTGAAAGTGACCTAAAGTCATATCAAGACGCAAAAAAAGATGCAAGACGTTTGGTGGCACAGACAAGAGCTGCGAATAGGGACGACTTATACACAAAAATGGAAAATGCAACCAACGATAAACAGCTATTCAAAATTGCCAAACAGAGACACCGAGACTCCCAGGATACAAAAGCGGTCTAGTACATCAAGGATCAGCAGGGATAACTTTTAACATCCGACAATGAGATAAACGAACGATGGCGAGAACACTATTCCACTTTACTGAATGAGACATTCCCCTGCGAACCCATAGATGAGCTACCACCGACATGTGGCCCATGGCCAGTTATAATGCCCGACGAAGTTAAATTGGCGATAAGCAATATGGCGAGTAACAAGGCTACTGGACCTGATGACCTACCAGCAGAAATATGGAAAAAGTTAGGACACGCCGGAGTGTACTTCTTAACCACTTTGTTCAATAAATTTCCTGTCGAAGGACCTATGTGAACTTGGCACCCGACTTTCGAAAAATTGATCTTTTTTTGTTTTTTTTTAAGAGCATAAGGTAAGTAGTGGTAAGTAGTGACACTAACTTTGTTTGTAGTATTTCCAAAAAAAAAAAAAAAAAATTACAAAAAATTGTCAGACCCCGAGAGTGAAAAAATTTACTTTTTCCGGCTGATTCTTATTCGCAAACGTTAGTAGTGGATTGTAGTGAATTTTGTTTTATTTGTAGTAAAACCAAAAAAAACTAAAAATTAAAATAAAATTTTCTCCAAAAATTTTTCAAAACAATTTTTTCTCCATTAATTCAATGAGAAAGCCTAAGCCTAACCAATCACGCTTGAAAATAACTAGAGGACTTTCCTAATGGTTAGTATTGGATGATGAAGATTACAACAAACAAAAAAAAACGCTGCTACTAACGAAATCAAGTTACTACAAACGAAAATAACGCCACTACAAACGAAATGAGGTTACTACAAACGAAAATAACGCTACTACAAACGAAATCAAGTTACTACTAACGAAAATAACGCTACTACAAACGAAATCAAGTTACTACAAACGAAAATAACGCGACTACAAACGAAATGAGGTTACTACAAACGAAAATAACGCTACTACAAACGAAATCAAGGTACTACAAACGAAAATAACGCTACTACAAACGAAATCAAGTTACTACAAACGAAAATAACGCCACTACAAACGAAATGAGGTTACTACAAACGAAAATAACGCTACTACAAACGAAAATAACGCTACTACAAACGAAATCAAGTTACTACAAACGAAAATAACGCTACTACAAACGAAATCAAGTTACTACAAACGAAAATAACGCTACTACAAACGAAATCAAGTTACTACAAACGAAAATAACGCCACTACAAACGAAATGAGGTTACTACAAACGAAAATACCGCGACTACAAACGAAATAAGGTTACTACAAACGAAAATAACGCCACTACAAACGAAATGAGGTTACTACAAACGAAAATAACACTACTACAAACGAAATCAAGTTACTACAAACGAAAATAACGCCACTATAAACGAAATGAGGTTACTACAAACGAAAATAACGCCACTACAATCGAAATGAGGTTACTACAAACGAAAATACCGCGACTACAAACGAAATGAGGTTACTACAAACGAAAATAACGCCACTACAAACGAAATGAGGTTACTACAAACGAAAATAACACTACTACAAACGAAATCAAGTTACTACAAACGAAAATAACGCCACAACAAACGAAATAAGGTTACTACAAACGAAAATAACACTACTACAAACGAAATCAAGTTACTACAAACGAAAATAACGCCACTACAAACGAAATGAGGTTACTACAAACGAAAATAACACTACTACAAACGAAATCAATTTACTACAAACAAAAATAACGCTACTTCAAACAAAATGAAGTAACTACAAACGAAAATAACACTACTACAAACGAAATGAGGTTACTACAAACGAAAATAACACTACTACAAACGAAATCAAGTTACTACAAACGAAAATAACGACACAACAAACGAAATGAGGTTACTACAAACGAAAATACCGCGACTACAAACGAAATGAGGTTACTACAAACGAAAATAACGCCACTACAAACGAAATGAGGTTACTACAAACGAAAATAACGCCACAACAAACGAAATAAGGTTACTACAAACGAAAATAACACTACTACAAACGAAATCAAGTTACTACAAACGAAAATAACGCCACTACAAACGAAATGAGGTTACTACAAACGAAAATAACACAACTACAAACGAAATCAAGTTACTACAAACAAAAATAACACTAAAAAAAAAAAATCTTATATGTTTTATTGGGGTTTGTAATAGTTTAACTTACTTAACTTTTATCACGCATTCGAGTTTCACGTTCCTAAAATTTACTCGTCTTGCGAAGTCAGTTAATAATTACAGTAAAGGATATTTGTTAGATTACCTACGATGAAAGTTGAGTCTTATCCTGTTTAATTACGACACATCAATTATTTTCGTTTAAATTGACTTGATTTCGTCTGTAGTAGCGTTTATTTTGTTTGTAGACACATATTTACGTTTGTAGTGGCGTTTATTTTGTTTGTAGTAACCTTAATTCGTTTGTAGTAGCGTTATTTTCGTTTGTAGTAACTTGATTTAGTTTGTAGTGGCGTTTATTTTGTTTGTAGTAACTTGATTTCGTTTGTAGTAGCGTTATTTTCGTTTGTAGTAACCTCATTTCGTTTGTAGAGTCGTTATTTTCGTTTGTAGTAACTTGATTTCGTTTGTAGAGTCGTTATTTTTGTTTGTAGTAACCTCATTTCGTTTGTAGAGTCGTTATTTTCGTTTGTAGTAACTTGATTTCGTTTGTAGAGTCGTTATTTTCGTTTGTAGTAACCTCATTTCGTTTGTAGAGTCGTTATTTTCGTTTGTAGTAACTTGATTTCGTTTGTAGTAGCGTTATTTTCGTTTGTAGTAACCTCATTTCGTTTGTAGAGTCGTTATTTTCGTTTGTAGTAACTTGATTTCGTTTGTAGAGTCGTTATTTTTGTTTGTAGTAACCTCATTTCGTTTGTAGAATCGTTATTTTCGTTTGTAGTAACTTGATTTCGTTTGTAGTAACGTTATTTTCGTTTGTAGTAACCTCATTTCGTTTGTAGAGTCGTTATTTTCGTTTGTAGTATCTTGATTTCGTTTGTAGAGTCGTTATTTTCATTTGTAGTAACCTCATTTCGTTTGTAGAGTCGTTATTTTCGTTTGTAGTAACTTGATTTCGTTTGTAGTAGCGTTATTTTCGTTTGTAGTAACCTCATTTCGTTTGTAGAGTCATTTCGTTTGTAGTAGCGTTATTTTCGTTTGTAGTAACCTCATTTCGTTTGTAGAGTCGTGATTTTCGTTTGTAGTAACCTCATTTCGTTTGTAGTAGCGTTATTTTCGTTTGTAGTAACATCATTTCGTTTGTAGTGGCGTTATTTTTGTTTGTAGAAACATATTTACGTTTGCAGTGGCGTTTATTTTGTTTGTAGTAACCTTAATTCGTTTGTAGTAGCGTTATTTTCGTTTGTAGTAACTTGATTTAGTTTGTAGTGGCGTTTATTTTGTTTGTAGTAACCTTAATTCGTTTGTAGTAGCGTTATTTTCGTTTGTAGTTACCTCATATCGTTTGTAGTAGCGTTATTTTCGTTTGTAGTAACCTCATTTCGTTTGAAGTGGCGTTATTTTCGTTTGTAGTAACTTAATTTCGTTTGTAGTAGCGTTATTTTCGTTTGTAGTAACCTCATTTCATTTGTAGTAGCATTATTTTCGTTTGTAGTAACTTGATTTCGTTTGTAGTAGCGTTATTTTCGTTTGTAGTAACCTCATTTCGTTTGTAGTGGCGTTATTTTCGTTTGTAGTAACTTGATTTCGTTTGTAGTAGCGTTATTTTCGTTTGTAGTAACCTCATTTCGTTTGTAGAGTCGTTATTTTCGTTTGTAGTAACTTGATTTCGTTTGTAGTAACGTTATTTTCGTTTGTAGTAACCTCATTTCGTTTGTAGAGTCGTTATTTTCGTTTGTAGTAACTTGATTTCGTTTGTAGAGTCGTTATTTTCGTTTGTAGTAACCTCATTTCGTTTGTAGAGTCGTTATTTTCGTTTGTAGTAACTTGCTTTCGTTTGTAGTAGCGTTATTTTCGTTTGTAGTAACCTCATTTCGTTTGTAGAGTCGTGATTTTCGTTTGTAGTAACCTCATTTCGTTTGTAGTAGCGTTATTTTCGTTTGTAGTAACATCATTTCGTTTGTAGTGGCGTTATTTTCGTTTGTAGTAACCTCATTTCGTTTGTAGAGTCGTTATTTTCGTTTGTAGTAACTTGATTTCGTTTGTAGTAGCGTTATTTTCGTTTGTAGTAACCTCATTTCGATTGTAGTGGCGTAATTTTCGTTTGTAGTAACTTGATTTCGTTTGTAGTAGCGTTTTTTTCGTTTGTAGTAACCTAATTTTGTTTGTAGTGGCGTAATTTTCGTTTATAGTAACTTGATTTCGTTTGTAGTAGTGTTATTTTCGTTTGTAGTAACCTCATTTCGTTTGTAGAGCCTTATTTTCGTTTGTAGTAACCTCATTTCGTTTGTAGTGGCGTTATTTTCGTTAGTAGTAACTTGATTTCGTTTGTAGTAGCGTTATTTTCGTTTGTAGTAACCTCATTTTGTTTGTAGTGGCGTTATTTTCGTTTGTAGTAACCTCATTTCGTTTGTAGAGTCGTTATTTTCGTTTGTAGTAACTTGATTTCGTTTGTAGTAGCGTTATTTTCGTTTGTAGTAACCTAATTTTGTTTGTAGTGGCGTAATTTTCGTTTATAGTAACTTGATTTCGTTTGTAGTAGTGTTATTTTCGTTTGTAGTAACCTCATTTCGTTTGTAGTGGCGTTATTTTCGTTTGTAGTTACTTAATTTCGTTTGAAGTAGCTTTTTTTTCGTTTGTAGTAACCTGATTTCGTTTGTAGTAGTGTTATTTTCGTTTGTAGTAACCTCATTTCGTTTGTAGTAGTATTATTTTCGTTTGTAGTAACTTGATTTCGTTTGTAGTAGCGTTTTTTTCGTTTGTAGTAACTTGATTTCGTTTGTAGTAGCGTTATTTTCGTTTGTAGTAACATCATTTCGTTTGTAGTGGCGTTATTTTCGTTTGCAGTAACCTCATTTCGTTTGTAGAGTCGTTATTTTCGTTTGTAGTAACTTGATTTCGTTTGTAGTAGCGTTATTTTCGTTTGTAGTAACCTCATTTCGTTTGTAGTGGCGTAATTTTCGTTTGTAGTAACTTGATTTCGTTTGTAGTAGCGTTATTTTCGTTTGTAGTAACCTCATTTTGTTTGTAGTGGCGTTATTTTCGTTTGTAGTAACCTCATTTCGTTTGTAGAGTCGTTATTTTCGTTTGTAGTAACTTGATTTCGTTTGTAGTAGCGTTATTTTCGTTTGTAGTAACCTAATTTTGTTTGTAGTGGCGTAATTTTCGTTTATAGTAACTTGATTTCGTTTGTAGTAGTGTTATTTTCGTTTGTAGTAACCTCATTTCGTTTGTAGTGGCGTTATTTTCGTTTGTAGTTACTTAATTTCGTTTGAAGTAGCTTTTTTTTCGTTTGTAGTAACTTGATTTCGTTTGTAGTAGTGTTATTTTCGTTTGTAGTAACCTCATTTCGTTTGTAGTAGTATTATTTTCGTTTGTAGTAACTTGATTTCGTTTGTAGTAGCGTTTTTTTCGTTTGTAGTAACTTGATTTCGTTTGTAGTAGCGTTATTTTCGTTTGTAGTAACATCATTTCGTTTGTAGTGGCGTTATTTTCGTTTGTAGTAACCTCATTTCGTTTGTAGAGTCGTTATTTTCGTTTGTAGTAACTTGATTTCGTTTGTAGTAACGTTATTTTCGTTTGTAGTAACCTCATTTCGTTTGTAGAGTCGTTATTTTCGTTTGTAGTATCTTGATTTCGTTTGTAGAGTCGTTATTTTCGTTTGTAGTAACCTCATTTTGTTTGTAGAGTCGTTATTTTCGTTTGTAGTAACTTGATTTCGTTTGTAGTAGCGTTATTTTCGTTTGTAGTAACCTCATTTCGTTTGTAGAGTCATTTCGTTTGTAGTAGCGTTATTTTCGTTTGTAGTAACCTCATTTCGTTTGTAGAGTCGTGATTTTCGTTTGTAGTAACCTCATTTCGTTTGTAGTAGCGTTATTTTCGTTTGTAGTAACATCATTTCGTTTGTAGTGGCGTTATTTTTGTTTGTAGAAACATATTTACGTTTGCAGTGGCGTTTATTTTGTTTGTAGTAACCTTAATTCGTTTGTAGTAGCGTTATTTTCGTTTGTAGTAACTTGATTTAGTTTGTAGTGGCGTTTATTTTGTTTGTAGTAACCTTAATTCGTTTGTAGTAGCGTTATTTTCGTTTGTAGTTACCTCATATCGTTTGTAGTAGCGTTATTTTCGTTTGTAGTAACCTCATTTCGTTTGAAGTGGCGTTATTTTCGTTTGTAGTAACTTAATTTCGTTTGTAGTAGCGTTATTTTCGTTTGTAGTAACCTCATTTCATTTGTAGTAGCATTATTTTCGTTTGTAGTAACTTGATTTCGTTTGTAGAGTCGTTATTTTCGTTTGTAGTAACCTCATTTCGTTTGTAGAGTCGTTATTTTCGTTTGTAGTAACTTGATTTCGTTTGTAGTAGCGTTATTTTCGTTTGTAGTAACCTCATTTCGTTTGTAGAGTCGTTATTTTCGTTTGTAGTAACTTGATTTCGTTTGTAGTAACGTTATTTTCGTTTGTAGTAACCTCATTTCGTTTGTAGAGTCGTTATTTTCGTTTGTAGTAACTTGATTTCGTTTGTAGAGTCGTTATTTTCGTTTGTAGTAACCTCATTTCGTTTGTAGAGTCGTTATTTTCGTTTGTAGTAACTTGATTTCGTTTGTAGTAGCGTTATTTTCGTTTGTAGTAACCTCATTTCGTTTGTAGAGTCATTTCGTTTGTAGTAGCGTTATTTTCGTTTGTAGTAACCTCATTTCGTTTGTAGAGTCGTGATTTTCGTTTGTAGTAACCTTATTTCGTTTGTAGTAGCGTTATTTTCGTTTGTAGTAACATCATTTCGTTTGTAGTGGCGTTATTTTCGTTTGTAGTAACCTCATTTCGTTTGTAGAGTCGTTATTTTCGTTTGTAGTAACTTGATTTCGTTTGTAGTAGCGTTATTTTCGTTTGTAGTAACCTCATTTCGATTGTAGTGGCGTAATTTTCGTTTGTAGTAACTTGATTTCGTTTGTAGTAGCGTTTTTTTCGTTTGTAGTAACCTAATTTTGTTTGTAGTGGCGTAATTTTCGTTTATAGTAACTTGATTTCGTTTGTAGTAGTGTTATTTTCGTTTGTAGTAACCTCATTTCGTTTGTAGTGGCGTTATTTTCGTTTGTAGTAACCTCATTTCGTTTGTAGTGGCGTTATTTTCGTTAGTAGTAACTTGATTTCGTTTGTAGTAGCGTTATTTTCGTTTGTAGTAACCTCATTTTGTTTGTAGTGGCGTTATTTTCGTTTGTAGTAACCTCATTTCGTTTGTAGAGTCGTTATTTTCGTTTGTAGTAACTTGATTTCGTTTGTAGTAGCGTTATTTTCGTTTGTAGTAACCTAATTTTGTTTGTAGTGGCGTAATTTTCGTTTATAGTAACTTGATTTCGTTTGTAGTAGTGTTATTTTCGTTTGTAGTAACCTCATTTCGTTTGTAGTGGCGTTATTTTCGTTTGTAGTTACTTAATTTCGTTTGAAGTAGCTTTTTTTTCGTTTGTAGTAACTTGATTTCGTTTGTAGTAGTGTTATTTTCGTTTGTAGTAACCTCATTTCGTTTGTAGTAGTATTATTTTCGTTTGTAGTAACTTGATTTCGTTTGTAGTAGCGTTTTTTTCGTTTGTAGTAACTTGATTTCGTTTGTAGTAGCGTTATTTTCGTTTGTAGTAACATCATTTCGTTTGTAGTGGCGTTATTTTCGTTTGTAGTAACCTCATTTCGTTTGTAGAGTCGTTATTTTCGTTTGTAGTAACTTGATTTCGTTTGTAGTAGCGTTATTTTCGTTTGTAGTAACCTCATTTCGTTTGTAGTGGCGTAGATTTCGTTTGTAGTAACTTGATTTCGTTTGTAGTAGCGTTATTTTCGTTTGTAGTAACCTCATTTTGTTTGTAGTGGCGTTATTTTCGTTTGTAGTAACCTCATTTCGTTTGTAGAGTCGTTATTTTCGTTTGTAGTAACTTGATTTCGTTTGTAGTAGCGTTATTTTCGTTTGTAGTAACCTAATTTTGTTTGTAGTGGCGTAATTTTCGTTTATAGGAACTTGATTTCGTTTGTAGTAATGTTATTTTCGTTTGTAGTAACCTCATTTCGTTTGTAGTGGCGTTATTTTCGTTTGTAGTTACTTAATTTCGTTTGAAGTAGCTTTTTTTTCGTTTGTAGTAACTTGATTTCGTTTGTAGTAGTGTTATTTTCGTTTGTAGTAACCTCATTTCGTTTGTAGTAGTATTATTTTCGTTTGTAGTAACTTGATTTCGTTTGTAGTAGCGTTTTTTTCGTTTGTAGTAACTTGATTTCGTTTGTAGTAGCGTTATTTTCGTTTGTAGTAACATCATTTCGTTTGTAGTGGCGTTATTTTCGTTTGTAGTAACCTCATTTCGTTTGTAGTAGCGTTATTTTCGTTTGTAGTAACTTGATTTCGTTTGTAGTAGCGTTATTTTCGTTTGTAGTAACCTCATTTCGTTTGTAGTGGCGTAATTTTCGTTTGTAGTAACTTGATTTCGTTTGTAGTAGCGTTTTTTTCGTTTGTAGTAACTTGATTTCGTTTGTAGTAGCGTTATTTTCGTTTGTAGTAACATCATTTCGTTTGTAGTGGCGTTATTTTCGTTTGTAGTAACCTCATTTCGTTTGTAGAGTCGTTATTTTCGTTTGTAGTAACTTGATTTCGTTTGTAGTAGCGTTATTTTCGTTTGTAGTAACCTCATTTCGTTTGTAGTGGCGTAATTTTCGTTTGTAGTAACTTGATTTCGTTTGTAGTAGCGTTTTTTTCGTTTGTAGTAACTTGATTTCGTTTGTAGTAGCGTTATTTTCGTTTGTAGTAACCTCATTTCGTTTGTAGTGGCGTTATTTTCGTTAGTAGTAACTTGATTTCGTTTGTAGTAACCTCATTTTGTTTGTAGTGGCGTTATTTTCGTTTGTAGTAACCTCATTTCGTTTGTAGAGTCGTTATTTTCGTTTGTAGTAACATGATTTCGTTTGTAGTAGCGTTATTTTCGTTTGTAGTAACCTAATTTTGTTTGTAGTGGCGTAATTTTCGTTTATAGTAACTTGATTTCGTTTGTAGTAGTGTTATTTTCGTTTGTAGTAACCTCATTTCGTTTGTAGTGGCGTTATTTTCGTTTGTAGTTACTTAATTTCGTTTGAAGTAGCTATTTTTTCGTTTGTAGTAGTATTATTTTCGTTTGTAGTAACTTGATTTCGTTTGTAGTTGTGTTATTTTCGTTTGTAGTAACCTCTTTCGTTTGTAGTGGCGTAATTTTCGTTTGTAGTAACTTGATTTCGTTTGTAGTAGCGTTATTTTCGTTTGTAGTAACTTGATTTCGTTTGTAGTAGCGTTATTTTCGTTTGTAGTAACCTCATTTCGTTTGTAGTGGCGTTATTTTCGTTAGTAGTAACTTGATTTCGTTTGTAGTAGCGTTATTTTCGTTTGTAGTAACCTCATTTCGTTTGTAGTGGCGTTATTTTCGTTTGTAGTAACCTCATTTCGTTTGTAGAGTCGTTATTTTCGTTTGTAGAAACTTGATTTCGTTTGTAGTAGCGTTATTTTCGTTTGTAGTAACCTCATTTCGTTTGTAGTGGCGTAATTTTCGTTTGTAGTAACTTGATTTCGTTTGTAGTAGCGTTATTTTCGTTTGTATTAACCTCATTTCGTTTGTAGTGGCGTTATTTTCGTTAGTAGTAACTTGATTTCGTTTGTAGTAGCGTTATTTTCGTTTGTAGTAACCTCACTTCATTTGTAGTTGCGTTATTTTCGTTTGTAGTAACCTCATTTCGTTTGTAGAGTCGTTATTTTCGTTTGTAGTAACTTGATTTCGTTTGTAGTAGCGTTATTTTCATTTGTAGTAACCTCATTTCGTTTGTAGTGGCGTTATTTTCGTTTGTAGTAACTTGATTTCGTTTGTAGTAGCGTTATTTTCGTTTGTAGTAACTTGATTTCGTTTGTAGTAGCGTTATTTTCGTTTGTAGGAACCTCATTTCGTTTGTAGTGGCGTTATTTTTGTTTGTAGTAACCTCATTTCGTTTGTAGAGTCGTTATTTTCGTTTGTAGTAACTTGATTTCGTTTGTAGTAGCGTTATTTTCGTTTGTAGTAACCTCATTTCGTTTGTAGTGGCGTAATTTTCGTTTGTAGTAACTTGATTTCGTTTGTAGTAGCGTTTTTTTCGTTTGTAGTAACTTGATTTCGTTTGTAGTAGCGTTATTTTCGTTTGTAGTAACATCATTTCGTTTGTAGTGGCGTTATTTTCGTTTGTAGTAACTTGATTTCGTTTGTAGCAGCGTTTTTTTTTGTTTGTTGTAACCTTCATCATCCAATACTAACCATTAGGAACGTCCTCTAGTTATTTTCAAGCGTGATTGGTTAGGCTTAGGCTTTCTCATTGAATTAAAGGAGAAAAAATTGTTTTGAAAAAATTTTGGAGAAAATTTTATTTTAATTTTTAGTTTTTTTTTGGTTTTACTACAAATAAAACAAAATTCACTACAATCCACTACTAACGTTTGCGAATAAGAATCAGCCGGAAAAAGTAAATATTTTCACTATCGGGGTCTGACAATTTTTTGTAATTTTTTTTTTTTTTTTTCGGAAATACTACAAACAAAGTTAGTGTCACTACTTACCACTACTTACCTTATGCTCTTAAAAAAAACAAAAAAAGATCAATTTTTCGAAAGTCGGGTGCCAAGTTCACATAGGAACCTATGTGAACTTGGCACCCGACTTTCGAAAAATTTATCTTTTTTTGTTTTTTTTAGGAGCATAAGGTAAGTAGTGGTAAGTAGTGACACTAACTTTATTTGTAGTATTTCCAAAAAAAAAAAAAAAATTACAAAAAAATGTCAGACCCCGAAAGTGAAAAAATTTACTTTTTCCGGCTGATTCTTGTTCGCAAACGTTAGTAGTGGATTGTAGTGAATTTTGTTTTGTTTGTAGTAAAACCAAAAAAAAACTAAAAATTAAAATAAAATGTTCTCCAACATTTTTTCAAAACAATTTTTTCTCCATTAATTCAATAAGAAAGCCTAAGCCTAACCAATCACGCTTGAAAATAACTAGAGAACGTTCCTAAAGGTTAGTATTGGATGATGAAGGTTACAACAAACAAAAAAAAACGCTACTACAAACGAAATCAAGTTACTACAAACGAAAATAACGACTCTACAAACGAAATGAGGTTACTACAATTGAAAATAACACTACTACAAACGAAATCAAGCTAAATAACGCCACAACAAACGCAATGAGGTTACTACAAACGAAAATAACACTACTACAAACGAAATCAAGTTACTACAAACGAAAATAACGCCACTACAAACGAAATGAGGTTACTACAAACGAAAATAACACTACTACAAACGAAATTAAATTACTACAAACGAAAATAACGCTACTACAAACCAAATGAGGTAACTACAAACGAAATTAACACTACTACAAACGAAACTAAATTACTACAAACGAAAATAACGCTACTACAAACCAAATGAGGTAACTACAAACGAAATTAACACTACTACAAACGAAATCAAGTTACTACATACGAAAATAACGCTACTACAAACCAATTGAGGTAACTACAAACGAAAATAACACTACTACAAACGAAATGAGGTTACTACAAACGAAAATAACACTACTACAAACGAAATGAGGTTACTACAAACGAAAATAACGCCACTACAAACGAAATGAGGTTACTACAAACGAAAATAACACTACTACAAACGAAATGAGGTTACTACAAACGAAAATAACGCTACTACAAACTAAATTAGGTTACTACAAACGAAAATAACACTACTACAATCGAAATCAAGTTACTACAAACGAAAATAACGCCACTACAAACGAAATGAGGTTACTACAAACGAAAATAACACTACTACAATCGAAATCAAGCTACTACAAACGAAAATAACACTACTACAAACGAAATCAAGTTACTACAAACGAAAATAACGCTACTACAAACCAAATGAGGTAACTACAAACGAAAATAACACTACTACAAACGAAATGAGGTTACTACAAACGAAAATAACACTACTACAAACGAAATGAGGTTACTACAAACGAAAATAACGCCACTACAAACGAAATGAGGTTACTACAAACGAAAATAACACTACTACAAACGAAATGAGGTTACTACAAACGAAAATAACGCTACTACAAACTAAATTAGGTTACTACAAACGAAAATAACACTACTACAATCGAAATCAAGTTACTACAAACGAAAATAACGCCACTACAAACGAAATGAAGTTACTACAAACGAAAATAACACTACTACAAACGAAATCAAGCTACTACAAACGAAAATAACGCCACTACAAACGAAATGAGGTTACTACAAACGAAAATAACACTACTACAATCGAAATCAAGCTACTACAAACGAAAATAACACTACTACAAACGAAATCAAGTTACTACAAACGAAAATAACGCTACTACAAACCAAATGAGGTAACTACAAACGAAAATAACATTACTACAAACGAAATCAAGTTACTTCAAACGAAAATAACGCTACTACAAACAAAATGACGTTACTACAAACGAAAATAACACTACTACAATCGAAATCAAGTTACTACAAACGAAAATAACGCCACTACAAACGAAATGAGGTTACTACAAACGAAAATAACACTACTACAATCGAAATCAAGCTACTACAAACGAAAATAACGCCACTACAAACGAAATGAGGTAACTACAAACGAAAATAACACTACTACAAACGAAATCAAGCTACTACAAACGAAAATAACGCCACTACAAACGAAATGAGGTTACTACAAACGAAAATAACACTACTACAATCGAAATCAAGCTACTACAAACGAAAATAACACTACTACAAACGAAATGAGGTTACTACAAACGAAAATAACATTACTACAAACGAAATTAGGTTACTACAAACGAAAATAACGCTACTACAAACAAAATGAGGTTACTACAAACGAAAATAACACTACTACAATCGAAATCAAGCTACTAAAAACGAAAATAACACTACTACAAACGAAATGAGGTTACTACAAACGAAAATAACATTACTACAAACGAAATCAAGTTACTTCAAACGAAAATAACGCTACTACAAACAAAATGACGTTACTACAAACGAAAATAACACTACTACAATCGAAATCAAGTTACTACAAACGAAAATAACGCCACTACAAACGAAATGAGGTTACTACAAACGAAAATAACACTACTACAATCGAAATCAAGCTACTAAAAACGAAAATAACACTACTACAAACGAAATGAGGTTACTACAAACGAAAATAACATTACTACAAACGAAATTAGGTTACTACAAACGAAAATAACGCTACTACAAACAAAATGAGGTTACTACAAACGAAAATAACACTACTACAATCGAAATCAAGCTACTAAAAACGAAAATAACACTACTACAAACGAAATGAGGTTACTACAAACGAAAATAACATTACTACAAACGAAATTAGGTTACTACAAACGAAAATAACGCTACTACAAACAAAATGAGGTTACTACAAACGAAAATAACACTACTACAATCGAAATCAAGCTACTAAAAACGAAAATAACACTACTACAAACGAAATGAGGTTACTACAAACGAAAATAACATTACTACAAACGAAATTAGGTTACTACAAACGAAAATAACGCTACTACAAACAAAATGAGGTTACTATAAACGAAAATAACACTACTACAATCGAAATCAAGCTACTTCAAACGAAAATAACACTATTACAAACGAAATGAGGTTACTACAAACGAAAATAACATTACTACAAACGAAATCAAGTTACTTCAAACGAAAATAACGCTACTACAAACAAAATGACGTTACTACAAACGAAAATAACACTACTACAATCGAAATCAAGTTACTACAAACGAAAATAACGCCACTACAAACGAAATGAGGTTACTACAAACGAAAATAACACTACTACAATCGAAATCAAGCTACTACAAACGAAAATAACGCCACTACAAACGAAATGAGGTAACTACAAACGAAAATAACACTACTACAAACGAAATCAAGCTACTACAAACGAAAATAACGCCACTACAAACGAAATGAGGTTACTACAAACGAAAATAACACTACTACAATCGAAATCTAGCTACTACAAACGAAAATAACACTACTACAAACGAAATGAGGTTACTACAAACGAAAATAACATTACTACAAACGAAATTAGGTTACTACAAACGAAAATAACGCTACTACAAACAAAATGAGGTTACTACAAACGAAAATAACACTACTACAATCGAAATCAAGCTACTAAAAACGAAAATAACACTACTACAAACGAAATGAGGTTACTACAAACGAAAATAACATTACTACAAACGAAATTAGGTTACTACAAACGAAAATAACGCTACTACAAACAAAATGAGGTTACTATAAACGAAAATAACACTACTACAATGGAAATCAAGCTACTTCAAACGAAAATAACACTATTACAAACGAAATGAGGTTACTACAAACGAAAATAACATTACTACAAACGAAATCAAGTTACTTCAAACGAAAATAACGCTACTACAAACAAAATGACGTTACTACAAACGAAAATAACACTACTACAATCGAAATCAAGTTACTACAAACGAAAATAACGCCACTACAAACGAAATGAGGTTACTACAAACGAAAATAACACTACTACAAACGAAATCAAGTTACTACAAACGAAAATGACGCCACTACAAAAGAAATGAGGTAACTACAAACGAAAATAACACTACTACAAACGAAATCAAGTTACTACAAACGAAAATAACGCCACTTCAAACGAAATGAGGTTACTACAAACGAAAATAACGCCACTACAAACGAAATGAGGTTACTACAAACGAAAATAACACTAATACAAACGAAATCAAGTTACTACAAACGAAATGAGGTTACTACAAACGAAAATAACACTACTACAAACGAAATCAAGTTACTACAAACGAAAATAACGCCACTTCAAACGAAATGAGGTTACTACAAACGAAAATAACACTACTACAAACGAAATGAGGTTACTACAAACGAAAATAACATTACTAAAAACGAAATCAAGTTACTTCAAACGAAAATAACGCTACTACAAACAAAATGAGGTTACTACAAACGAAAATAACACTAATACAAACGAAATCAAGTTACTACAGACGAAATGAGGTTACTACAAACGAAAATAACACTACTACAAACGAAATCAAGTTACTACAAACGAAAATAACGCCACTACAAACGAAATTAGGTTACTACAAACGAAAATAACGCCACTACAAACGAAATGAGGTTACTACAAACGAAAATAACACTACTACAAACGAAATCAAGCTACTACAAACGAAAATAACGCCACTACAAACGAAATGAGGTTACTACAAACGAAAATAACATTACTACAAACGAAATCAAGTTACTTCAAACGAAAATAACGCTACTACAAACGAAATCAAGTTACTACAAACGAAAATAACGCCACTACAAACAAAATGAGGTTACTACAAACGAAAATAACACTACTACAAACGAAATCAAGTTACTACAAACGAAAATAACGCCACTACAAACGAAAATAACACTACTACAAACGAAATCAAGTTACTACAAACGAAAATAACGCTACTTCAAACGAAATGAAGTAAGTACAAACAAAATAAACGCTACTACAAACGAAAATACCGCCCTTACAAGACGAGTTAATTATTTTTGGAACGTAAATCCCGACTGCGTGATAAAAGTTAAGTGATTAAACTATTCCAAACCCCAATCAAACATATATATATATATATATATATATATATATATATATATATGTTTGATTGGGGTTTATTATTATATTATTTTATATATATATATATTTTATATATATATATATATTATTATATATATATATATATATATATATATATATATATATATATATATATATATTTATATGTTTGATTGGGGTTTGGAATAGTTTAATCACTTAACTTTTATCACGCAGTCGGGATTTACGTTCCAAAAATAATTAATTATATATATATATATATATATATATATATATATATATATATAAGCATTATCACTCTTTAAAATTCTTTATTTTGATATCACACTCGATGTATTTTTTAAATCATTAATATTTTGTTTGCGTTACTGTTTTGCTAATCCCAATTTGCATGTTTGCTATACAGAAGACTTCAACGCGTAGCTTGTTTTTCCGTCCGAATAGTCGAACCTTTGCCAGTATTCGTTTGCAAGTTTGAGATACAAAATACTTTACCGCGTGACTTGTTTTTCCTTCCGAATAGTAGAATTCGTTAATCGTAATGTCCATCTCGTTATTTTGAGATTACTTTTCGGCACCAAATCTACTGTTTTTTTTTTATGTTTGTTACTTAGGAACTCCGTCGTTTATTACCGATTTGTTTTTTTTCGAAGGTTCTTTAATTTTCAAAAATTATCCCCTTAAATGGTTAAACAGGGTGATAAAATTTCTATGGTAAATTTTATTACATAATTGGTTTGAAAACTCAACATTCGTGTGCAAAATGAAATTTGTAAGTATAGAAAACATGTATTTCCTGGTTCCATTCACTATGCAGGGAAATACAGTTTAACGTAAATAATGAAATCTGTATATATAAACGGCAAACGTTACCGACTGAATGACTAACTGACTGATCTATCAACGCACAGCTCAAACCACTTTACGCATTTGGCGAAATTTGGCATGCAGATAGTTGTTATGAGTTATGACGCAGGTTTCCGCTAACAAAGGATTTTCCAAAATTCAGTCCTTAAAGGTATGAAACGGGAGTTCAAAGTTTCTATATAGAAACAACATAAGATAGTCTATTTTATTGGAAACTTCTCACAAGTACTTCTGTTAATAAGTAAGTAAACATGTATGTGTTTCAGGCTTTTTCGAAATTCCACCTTTAAGAGAGTGAAATGGGGTACAAACAAACAAAATTAAGTTTGAAAATCAATATGATTTTCTGGGTTTTCTATAAATGAGTCCCTTTGGTCACGCCATAACTTGAAAACGGGTTGACCGATATGGTCTACGTTTAATTCAGTTTTACATGTGTTTTTACGAAAAAAATTAAAGAAATGAATGAAGTTATTAACGCGGGCGAAGCCGCGGTGCACTGCTAGTACACTTTTATTCCACTAAGGTTCACTATCATTATCACTACACTAATTCAAACAGTTTAGTTCTTTTGCGTCTCCATATCTGTAAGGTCTAGGAGTTGTATTGCCTCGAATTTCACGTGCTGGTGAAGCCTTCCTTCGTGACCATCTGCCCATTTTTTTGATGGTACTGGCGACAACCTCAATGTGAAGATATACATGCATACTGTTATAAACATACATATCGAGCAACAAAGACTTTACTTTGCTTATTTGCGCCGCCGTAGTCGGGTAAGAATGCCTACGGCGTCCCTGGGTTCTCCTCGTAGGCAGCTACACAAACGTAGCAAGTTCTGTTGTATATTTATGTTGTATAGTAGCGTCGAATCCTGGACGGCCGCCTTAAACGGGAACCACTCGCACGATGCCCCGGAGAACTCGGGCAGGTCGCAGTTGTAGCGGCGCTGAGGTCGGGCCAAGTTAGCGAACGCGTCCGCCAGCTACTCGATGTTCCTCTTCGATCGACCTGGAGATCTGTAATTATTGTTATACGACAAACAAACACGACGTGTTTCCTCTCTGGCGCAGCGTGGAGCGTCGACCTCCCTGTGGTCGTCCGCCGTTGTGTTAGGTTCATCCCGAAGACTCCGTTGTCTTGTAGCGTAGCCACTTGTACGGCTAGCCTCTTCTTGATGAGGTTCGGTTCAATGGTTAGCTCCCTCCTCTTTACCTCGGCGATTTTCTCAGCGGTCTCAAGCTCCGCCAAGCGTAGCAGTAGAGTAAGAGTTGGTAGTACGTTGTGAGAAGGCAATCGTGCCCGCTCTCTTGTAGCCGCCTCCGGTTCTGGTCGCGTAGCTTGCGACAGTGAGGCAGGCGGCTTCCTGGTCAGCCTCCGTAGCCGCTCCTTCTCTAGGTGGCGACGCTCCTATGCGGCGTGATGCTCTTCCTTGCCGTCGTACTCTGAGCGTCACCTTGATTACGGGTAACAACCATTTTAAATAAACAACAGTTATTACAGTTCTACGACGTAGTGGGTCTACGCCGTTGTAGCATAGACTCGTAGACACGTAGCACGTCCTAGTAACTGTTGTTTATTTAAGGCTAGCCGTACAAGTAGCTACGCTACAAGACAACGTAGTCTTCAGGATGAACCTAACACAACGGCGGACGACCACAAGAAGGTCGACGAGTGGCTGCAGCAGACAACACGGGGTGAGCACGTCGAAGCTCCACGCTGCGCCAGAGAGGAAACACGTCGTGTAAGGTATAACAATAATTACAGATCTCACTCCAGGTCGTTCGAAGAGGAACATCGAGCAGCTGGCGGACGCGTTCGCTAACTTGGCCTGACCTCAGCGCCGCTACAACTGCGACCTGCCCGAGTTCTCCGGGGCACCGAGCGAGTGGTTCCCGTTCAAGGCGGCCGTCCGGGATTCGACGCTACCATAATACAACATATTTATACAACAGAACTTGCTACGTTTGTGTAGCTGCCTACGAGGAGGAGGGACGCCGTAGGCGTTCTTACCCGACTACGGCGGCGCAAAGTAGCAAAGTAAAGCTTATGTGTTTGTTGCTCGATATGTATGTATATAACTGTATGCATGTATATCTTCACATTGAGGTTGTCCCCAGTACCATCAAAAAAATGGGCAGATGCTCACGAAGGAAAGCTTCACCATCACGTGAAATTCGAGGCAATACAACTCCTCGACCTTACAGATATGGAGACACAAAAGAACTAAACTGTTCGAATAAGTGTAGTGATAATGATAGTGAACCTTAGTAGAATATAGTGTATGTACTATGTACATAAAGAACACGATAACAATGTGTATTTACCTTAACAAAAGAGACAATAAGAAGAGGCTGCTGATAGGCACATTCTTTATTTATGTCAATGTATAAGTTTATGTTAGATTTAAATTACTTATTAGCTTAACTACATTAGATTATAGTATGATAAGGCGATATAATACTTGTATCCTAATTTTGAAAAAAAAAATGTATAAAATTATACATAAACCCCAAAATACTTTCAATAGAATTACAACTATTCAATATTATGTACATAAATAATAAACAACTTATAATAAATATCTAATACTATAAGAATATTTGTTCTGACATACTGACTGACTGACTGACTTAGAGACAACGCACAGCCTAAGCCACTGGTCGTAGAGACATGAAATTAGGAGGGTATATTTATCTTCGTACCCTTACGGTGTAAGAAAGGATTTCCCAAACGGGGGTTCAATGTTTGTATGGAGAAACAAGATTAGATAGTCTGTTTTATTCAACACTTTACATAAGTACTTCTGTAAATCAATAAGTAATACGTGTTTCAGGCTTTTTCGAAATTGCACCTCTAAGAGGGGTGAAGTGGGGTTACACAGTCTTAAAATCAATATGGTTTTTCGGGTTTTATAAAAAGGAATGCCTATTTCCCTTCCTTTTTTTATTTTTTTTATATAAAAATTGTCTAAAGTACTGAAACACACAGTTACATGTATGGTTGGCAACCCACTTTAATTTTTTTTTAAGTAAGATTTTTATCATTGGTTATGGAAGGCTCATGCGCTGTTAGCTCAAGTTGATCATGAGTCAGAACCAATTAGAGTCCACTGCGCTTGCGCCCTAGCCATTATGGATTAACCGAGTCAGAACTTCTGACTTAGGAGCCATTGTTGTTTGAGTTGTCGTGAGTCATTTTATTTATTTTTCATTTCGGTTGTGTGTTTGTAAACTATATGAATATAAACTGGTTTTAACGTGCATTATTCGTATTTGACGATATGATAGTAGAATAAGTAGTACCTATATGAAACGGCACATAACTCCTACACTGGTGTAATACGCCTAAATACACTTACTCGTGTGTACAATTAAAACACATACGCTCGTGTTTTAATACTTCTCATTATGTAACATAAAATAAACTACTAATATATATGACATTTTAATATTAGACAAAATACCATTATTCTCTTGGCGCCCGACAGTCGTAGCGATAATTCAGTTTAATTTCTTAATATTTTTGTTGTTTTTATTTTATATGTTTTTTTTTTGTTTTTCTGTATAATTTCTTTCTTTCCTTCGTAGAAGACGTCAAAGAAGTTGTAATTTTTTTATCATATTTTTTTTTAAATTTTATCTTTGTTTTATTAAAAACTTTTTTTAGTATACAATTGTTATTGATATGGCTTATCCCATTATTTCTTTTTTTGTTGAAGTCATGTTTCAACTACATAATAGCAAATGCAATTAAACTTTGCCACAAGTTTAAATGTGGCAAAGTTTATTTTTAATCGAATTCACAAAAAAGGAGGAGGTTCTCAATTCATCGATATCTTTTTAGGGTTCCGTACCTCAAGAGATAAAAAAGAACCCTTATAAGATCACTTTCTTGTCCGTCTATCAGTCTGTCTGTCTGTCCGTCCGTTTATCTGTCCGTCTGTCTGTCCGTGTGTCACCACTGATTTTCTCAGGAACAGGTGGACCTAGCAAGTTGAAATTTATACCTGATACTGAAGTCTATAGTCCCTATCCCTATTGGGTGTATAAAAATCAAGGTCTTGAGTCAACACAATAAAAAGATATGGGCAAATTTAGATTTTCGCGAAACCGTCTTTGTACGAGCACGTACATTGTCCCACTTAATTAGTGTCAACCAATAACTTTGATCACGTCTTGTGCCAGTAATCATTAGCAGCGAATCAGTTCGCGTTCGGTAATCAATCATATACCTCGCGGCTCATTATCATATTATCAATATCATAAGTTTTCTACAATATATCAGTTAAAATTTATAGCAGAGTTTTACTGATACAATTAGATTACGTATTATCACTTAGCCAGGGTGTGCGGACCGTACATCCTTTTTTTTTAATTTTAACTGATATATTGTAGAAAACTTATGATATTGATAATATGATAATGAGCCGCGAGGTATATGATTGATTACCGAACGCGAACTGATTCGCTGCTAATGATTACTGGCACAAGACGTGATCAAAGTTATTGGTTGACACTAATTAAGTGGGACAATGTACGTGCTCGCATTCTTAGTACCAAAATGTACCTTAATTTTCAACTTTTATTTTATTTTCGGAATTTTTCCTTTACTTGTACTGTAAGACCTTGCTTTACACCAAAATTGACAATTCTAGGTCAACCGGACGGAAGTACCCTATAGGTTTTGGGTCGAAAACCTATAGGGTACTTCCCATTGACCTAGAATTATGAGATTTGGCAAGAAGCAAGGTCTCTTACAGCACAAATTAAGGAAAATACAAAAAAATAAAAAAAATGAAAATTAAAGTATCGTTCGAGAATACGGGCCTATCTAAATTCGAACGTAAAATAGTAAGGGAGTTCGCCGTTGTTTCAACACTTCACGTTTGGTGATCGCCATTACTCTTTGTGATGAAAAAAGATCGTTATGCTCTTCCCACGTACCCGATGCTCGTTTTATGCAAGCGTAGTAATGGCCAGCAACGAAGATGATCGCAGAAACCATTTTGTACTGACGATCACAGTAGTTTAATTTATCGGGGATTTCCGAAAGAGTGAATTGTTTCCTGCAATTCGCTAGACCACGCCGTGCAGCAAGCAACTCAATTTCGGCAGCCTCGAGATTGAGGAAAATGTGGCTTCCTCCGGCAAACGTCTTAGTGACGTTTGTTCCTTTGCAAAAGCAACACTCGCCTCGAGTTTTGGATTTGTAATATTCAGCCGACTGACTTACAGCTTCCTGTAGGCCCTTCATGGCTCTTTTGAATATTGGATCTGGATTGAGATCGAGGACTGGGATGCTGCTTGTTTTTTCGAGCTGGCAATCACTACAATTAATTTTAATCTCGAGTGACGGAATGTTTGGTAGGACATGTGACTCTATCAAAGTAGCGACGTTGATCTCGCAATCTAACACTCCATTTTTTATTTCTGTGGTATGTTTCAATATTTCACATCGTTCGTTGTATATTGTGGAACTTACACCAGACGTCGACAATTTCTCTACAAAGTGATGTATAGATATTTTTGACTTTGTAATTTCTTCGGAATACGCAGCGAAGTCATGGTATGCGGCCAGCATACTCTGCACAATGGAGTCGAATGCACACGTGTTCCGCACAGCAATCATTCTTTTGCCCATTTTTGCAGGGCCCAAACTGTTTCCATTTACCAGAAGAGGCAACGCCAAACTGAATTTAGGTCGCTGGTGTATAATCTGTAAATCAGGACACGGTGTCAGATATTTGCCTCGTTTTTTGGGTCGGCCTTGCATTTTCGGTTTGACCGGTTCGATCTTATTTGCAAGGCCACGCCAATCTTCGTTCTCGTTAAGAAAATCCATTGATGATTGTTGTGGTTCGGCTGAAAGATCGTCTAATGAGTTTTTAAGAGACGTACCGTCGCGCTTGTCTTGTTTGTGATCCAGATCGTGTTCACCATCGTCATCTTCACAAACACGTTTACGATTATGAAACTCAGGTTCCAGATGACATTCATATCCTCGCTCTTGTTTCAACTCGTGTGGTATTAAGAGAT
Source organism: Cabera pusaria (assembly GCA_954871355.1). Taxonomy (NCBI): domain Eukaryota; kingdom Metazoa; phylum Arthropoda; class Insecta; order Lepidoptera; family Geometridae; genus Cabera; species Cabera pusaria. The sequence continues at coordinate 24,548,953 of OX940900.1, forward strand.
TACAGGTTTTCTCGTGTAATATGCTTTCGATTGATGGAGACTCTACAACTGGCATGATGGATTTTTCCTCGTGCGGATCATGTCGAGGTGTCGAATGTTTTTCTTTCAGCTGTGTTTTATTATTTTTTTTTGAGTTTGCATTCAATAAAATATTAGTGCCTGCCAGGTTCCTAAGGTGAATAATGAGAAACTTGTCCACCCTTATCGATTTTTCTTTTTTAAAAACCAGTTGTTTAAGTTCTCGAAAATATTCTTCGCTGCGAGCCGAACTGGAAACAAGTCGTACGTCATTGTTATTCGTTAGCTCTACGAGAGTTGAGCTATTTGGGTTATCAGTAACCATAACAGCAGTCCATAGAACAAACTGTTTAGCCAGTTTCAATAGTCGAAAACCGAACGCACAGCACTGATAGGGATTCAAACGTCCGTGTTTTAGGTCGCTTCTACTATCCGACTCGATTTTTTTCAAAATCGCTTCGATAGCAGTACCAGAATCTAATTCGGTATCTTCATCGACGTCATCAAATCGTTTTAACAAATTTTCCTTAACGTTCTGATGATCTCCGAGATTGTCTGAACCGTTATTGGGAATATTATACGATTTCAAGCGGTCTGAAACTCGATTTTGAGCTGCGAAACAATGACTCTTTTTGTCGTCTATGTTTTCATGTGTCGCAAACGCAATGGTCAGCACGTCGGTACACAACTGAATAAAATCGCTTATTTCCGTGCATGTGGTTAACAAACCCACGCATCGGAGGTAGAAATCCTTTTTTTCTGGACTCTCGCGATTGAAGCAGTTCGAACGCGCCACCATGTTAATAAAATGTGAAATATCCAATCGAATTATGCAACGTGGCGGGTTTACTCGCACAGACGAACCGTTAATATCAAAAACAATACATTTTTCAATGTATGTTTTGAGGTCGGTATTATTAAATGCGAGAGAAGTTGCATTAAGGAGTGCCAGTGAGTAGTCTGTTACCACTTGTTTAGGACACGACCCACCAAAACGCAACCACTCTCGAATCCAATACGTCAACGTGTTTGTGTCGTGCTTTTCGGATATCAACTGAAAAAGCGGCAATATCTTTTGAAGATATCCACAAACAGCTTGGTACAGATAAATCACGCGCTTTGAGCCATCCGGTTTTGGAACTTGTTTCACCAAGCTGCCTGTTGCGTCGATACTGATGCTGCCACCAAAGTCTTCCTTCATGAATTTGTTGTACATGTATAACTGTGTGGGAGTCCAGTACATCAAATAGAATTTATCGAGTGCAATCTCGTGAATGCACCCGTTAAACTCTAATCCGTACTTCATGTCCCACACAGAAGCAAGAGCTGATTTAACTTTAAATAAAGCTAAATCCTTGTCACGAGCTTCCTGCTTTGCCTTACGGACAACTTCTTCCGAAGGTATGTTAGCCGGAATAACATCTCCGAACTCCATCAACCTAGTCGCCTCATCACGTCGCCAAGCGTAAGTCGATTTACCTTGCAACTCTTTGCCGATTCGCAACCGTCTTTCTCCACTAATCTGTCGCTTCTTTTGGTGCGCTACTCCACGAGAATCAAATGTGGACACGTGTAACGTCGTCCCGCTGTCGGTTGGTTCACTCTGACAATAAATGTGAATCTTTGATCCACATTCCGAACAACTGCCTTTAATCGACAAAAACGTCTCTCCTGGATTCCTGTTAATTTTCGCGTTTTTGAACGAAAATGGGCAAGGCAATTTTATGTGTGACCATAAAATATCGTACAGAGCATCTGCCCAACCGATAACGAGGACCTCGTATTCACGTCCCTTGTATTCTACAACACGAGACTTGAGAGCAGCCCATTCACTGCTTGATATATCTATATCTTTGCGTAAAGCTGGCAACAAGCACTCTGTTTCGCCCATAGACCAATTCGGATCGTGTCGTGAATCGTCAGTCGTGTCGTCAACATTTATACTGTCGCCTTTCGTCAACTCCAACGTTTTAATCCCATGAATTTTATTAAATATGTCGTTCCTGTTTTGGGATAAATAAAGATAAAGATAGTCTTTGGACATCTTACCGTTCATCGCAACTGTCGCTGTTTCCCAAACATCGTTACTCCAAGGCAAAAGATTGCCTTTGTCATCGATGAACCGCAGATCTTTTAAAGCTTCGAAAATAATATGTGGTGGATTCGCTGCCGCCCGAGGCATTTTAAATAATAGCCCTAAGCGAGAACTCTAAATAAGTATGCAGAATCAGTTGAGTACAGACTCGATACAGCCAAACCGAATAAGTAATATATAAATATTTTTTTAAGATCAGTGAATAAAATTATAAAAATTAGCGAAAGATATACATAATTATAGCATAAAAGTTAACGTGGTATATATATATATATTATATTATTAATTAATTATTATTATAATTATTATTAAATTATAATTATTTATTATTATATATATAATATTATATATTATATTTATATATATATATATATAGGCTAGGCCAGTACACTGTACAGTAAAGAAAAATGCGAGTGGCAGTAATGTTATAATGATAATGTAATGATTGAATTGAAATAAATATAGCGAGGTAAACTAACTGTTGATACATTCGATAATTTACTTACAACACGAAACATACAGAAACGGCGTTGAACTTGCGCAAATTTTTTTTTTTTTTTTTTTACTTCGCCCAAAAATATCAAGTTGAACTGCTATACCGAAAATGAAACACATGTGTGTTTTAACGGTATACAACGCCATCTAGTTTCAAACTTGGAACTAGGTATTTGTATTTTGTTTGACGTACATTGAAGGGAATTTCAATTTACATTATAATGTACATTTTCAACCGACTCTCAAAAAAAAGAGGTTCTCAAATCGTCTGTTTTTTTTTGTGTTTCTGTTACGCGATTACTCCGTCAATTGTGAACTGATTTGAATGATTCTTTTTTTAATCGGTTTCTGAGGTGGTCCCATTGTAATTTCATCGAGATCTGATAAGTATCTCCAGAGATATGACGATAAACGTCTCAAACTTGCTACTGAAATTGACTCGCGGGACACGGAAGTCGGTTTTTAAACTATCATAATTATGTACATCAAAATACAAATGAAACACATGTGCGTGTAAGCGGTGTACAACGCTACGGTGTTGTCTTTGGAACTTACTAACACATGCATATTTTAACCACTGACGAAAAAAGGGCGTTATAAGTTTGACCTGTATAATATTTGGGTATCAGTCGGTGCGTCTTAGCATCGCTATAGCTACCAAACTGATTAATCAATTTTATTTTCAACCAACTTCAAAAAAGGAGGAGGAGGTTCTCAATTCGACTGTATTTTTACAAGCATTTATTAGGGTTCCGTAGCCGAATGGCGAAAACGGAACTCGTATAGATTCGTCATTTCTGTCCGTCCGTATGTCACAAGCATTTTATTCCGAAACACTTTTATTATTTACTTTTATATAATTTACACAGTTGAAACTTGGTAGGTAGGTGTATTCTGTGAACCGCTTCAAGGTTTTTAAACAAAAATAAAAAAATAAAATATTTAGGGGGGCTTCTTATACATGGAAAAGAAACAAACAAAAATTTTTTTAGGGTTCCGTAGTCCTGACAAGGAACCCTTATAGTTTCGTCATGTCCGTCTGTCTGTCTGTCCGAAGTTTTGCTAAGAGATCATTAATATTAGAAAGCTGTAATTTTGTAGGGGTATGTATATAAATAATAATTACGCCTACAAAGTTATGAAATAAAATTTTGAAAAAAATTTTTTTTAGTGTAGTTCCGCTACATGAGAAGTGGGGATGAATTTTTTTTTTCGTCGTCTACCCCATCGTGTGGGGTATCGTTGAATAGGTCTATAGTTTAAAATGACTTAAGGGTTGCTAATACATATAATGCATTTTTCGATTGAATGCTCCATTTACGACAATTTACGAAAGTTTAGCAAAAAACTTTATTAGTTTAGCAGTAATAGTCGTTGAACTTGGGTGTTGCATAATTTTGTACCAAATACAAAATCCTTAGAATAAATCCTTTAAAGTGACAATGAAGACGAAGTACCTAGTTGCTAGTTTATAACGGGTAAAGACTTGAACTGAATAACGGTACGGAACCCTACACTGCGCGTGGCCCGACACGCACTTGGCCGGTTATTTTTTGTTTGAGAGTGCATACCTTCCGTTTGGTCCCATTGTTATTTCATTAAGATCTGATGAGTATCTCCAGAGATATTAACACCTCAAACTTGGTACCACAAATGACTAGCGCTCTATAGGAAGAGCTTTTTGTTTATTTTGTAAACAATCCTAAATTACTTGAGATATGATTGATGATTTTCAGAGATATGGAGATAACCACCACAAACTAACTTGGAAATTAAAATGACTAGCGCGGCTTTTAAAATAGTTTTTTTGTTTGTTTTGGTCACCATCTTAAATTATTGAGACAAGCATAGGTATGGCTATTGGCAGGATCCAATATCCGGAAACTCAGTATGTAGTGTTTGCGCCAAATTCACGTATAAAACAATTTTTGGAGAGAGAGCCTGAGAAACTGCTACAACATCCAAGAAAGTTAAGCAGGCGCGCAAATTACCCACACAGGGCGGTAATAACAAAACCATAGAAATAGGAATAATAAGGTATTATTCCTATTTCTATGAACAAAACTAATCAATGATTTCAATGATACCGACTGCTTAGTAAACATACTAAGAACCAGTTTCACCGGTTCATGATAAAGTTTTAAATATTTATCTGATAGATTAGACCATACAAAAGTTGTCGAAAATCTGTCTGATAAGTTACTAATATATATATCAGGCACCGGTGAAACGGGCTCTGTCTGTTATATTTGGATAGCTTAATACTATAAATGTATCCGAAACAATATTGATTACAGACTTTGTTACACCACATCACCCTTTTATGGGTGGAATTTCTAAAAAGCCTGAAGCATGTTTTTACTCGTTTATGTACTAAAGTACTTGTGTGAATTTTTTTACTTAGTTTCGAGTAGAAAAGACTCTAATCTTGTTTCTTCATACAAACTTTAAGCCTCCGTTTCATACCCTAAAGGGGTGAATTTTAGAAAATCATTTCTTAGAGGGAATTGAACGTCGTAATTACTATCTGCATGAAACATTTCTGCGCAATCCAAAACAATATTGATTTTCAGACTTTGTAACCCCATTTTATCCTCTCAGGGGAGGAATTTCGAAAAAGCCTGAAACTCGTATTTACTCTCGTGTGAAGTTTCGAATAGTAAAGTCTTATCTAATCTTGTTTCTCCATACAAACTTTGTATATACAAACCCCTATTTCATCCCCTAAAAGGGTGAATTATGAAATATCCTTTCTTAGTTTAAACTTTTTACACCTTTACACCTTTACGCTCTAAGATAAATGTACCCTCCAAATTTCAAGTCTCTAAGACCAGCGGTTTAGACTGTACATTGTCTATCAGTCAGTCAGTATGTCATGACAAAGATTCTTATAGTATAAGATAGATCTTATCTATGACTTTAAAATTTTTATGTTTAATTTTTATTCGTAATTCTCCCAAACAAAAAAAAACAAATCGGTAATAAACGACGGAGTTCCTAAGTAACAAACATAAAAAAAAACAGTAGATTTGGTGCCGAAAAGTAATCTCAAAATAACGAGATGGACATTACGATTAACGAATTCTACTATTCGGAAGGAAAAACAAGTCACGCGGTAAAGTATTTTGTATAAAACTCAAACTTGCAAACTGATACTGGCAAAGGTTCGACTATTCGGACGGAAAAACAAGCTACGCGTTGAAGTCTTTTGTATAGCAAACATGCAAATTGGGATTAGCAAAACAGTAACGCAAACGAAATATTAATGATTTAAAAAATACATCGAGTGTGATATCAAAATAAAGAATTTTAAAGAGTGATAATGCTTATATATATATATATATATATATATATATATATATATATATATATATATATATATATGTTTGATTGGGGTTTGGAATAGTTTAATCACTTAACTTTTATCACGCAGTCGGGATTAACGTTCCAAAAATAATTAACTCGTCTTGTGAGGGTGGTATTTTCGTTTGTAGTAGCGTTTATTTTGTTTGTAGTTACTTCATTTCGTTTGAAGTAGCGTTATTTTCGTTTGTAGTAACTAGATTTCGTTTGTAGTAGTGTTATTTTCGTTTGTAGTAACCTCATTTCGTTTGTAGTGGCGTTATTTTCGTTTGTAGTAACTTGATTTCGTTTGTAGTAGTGTTATTTTCGTTTGTAGTAACCTCATTTCGTTTGTAGTGGCGTTATTTTCGTTTGTAGTAACTTGATTTCGTTTGTAGTAGTGTTATTTTCGTTTGTAGTAACCTCATTTCGTTTGTAGTGGCGTTATTTTCGTTTGTAGTAACTTGATTTCGTTTGTAGTAGTGTTATTTTCGTTTGTAGTAACTTGATTTCGTTTGTAGTAGTGTTATTTTCGTTTGTAGTAACCTCATTTCGTTTGTAGTGGCGTTATTTTCGTTTGTAGTAACCTCATTTCGTTTGTAGTGGCGTTATTTTCGTTTGTAGTAACTTGATTTCGTTTGTAGTAGTGTTATTTTCGTTTGTAGTAACCTCATTTCGTTTGTAGTGGCGTTATTTTCGTTTGTAGTAACTTGATTTCGTTTGTAGTAGTGTTATTTTCGTTTGTAGTAACCTCATTTCGTTTGTAGTGGCGTTATTTTCGTTTGTAGTAACTTGATTTCGTTTGTAGTAGTGTTATTTTCGTTTGTAGTAACCTCATTTCGTTTGTAGTGGCGTTATTTTCGTTTGTAGTAACTTGATTTCGTTTGTAGTAGTGTTATTTTCGTTTGTAGTAACTTGATTTCGTTTGTAGTAGTGTTATTTTCGTTTGTAGTAACTTGATTTCGTTTGTAGTAGTGTTATTTTCGTTTGTAGTAACCTCATTTCGTTTGTAGTGGCGTTATTTTCGTTTGTAGTAACTTGATTTCGTTTGTAGTAGTGTTATTTTCGTTTGTAGTAACTTGATTTCGTTTGTAGTAGTGTTATTTTCGTTTGTAGTAACCTCATTTCGTTTGTAGTGGCGTTATTTTCGTTTGTAGTAACTTGATTTCGTTTGTAGTAGTGTTATTTTCGTTTGTAGTAGCGTTTTTTTTTTGTTTGTTGTAACCTTCATCATCCAATACTAACCTTTAGGAACGTCCTCTAGTTATTTTCAAGCGTGATTGGTTAGGCTTAGGCTTTCTTATTGAATTAATGGAGAAAAAATTGTTTTGAAAAAATGTTGGAGAACATTTTATTTTAATTTTTAGTTTTATTTTGGTTTTACTACAAACAAAACAAAATTCACTACAATCCACTACTAACGTTTGCGAACAAGAATCAGCTGGAAAAAGTAAATTTTTTCACTTTCGGGGTCTGACATTTTTTTGTAATTTTTTTTTTTTTTTTTTGGAAATACTACAAATAAAGTTAGTGTCACTACTTACCACTACTTACCTTATGCTCCTAAAAAAAACAAAAAAAGATAAATTTTTCGAAAGTCGGGTGCCAAGTTCACATAGGTTGTCGAAGGCATTCCCGATGCGTGGAGGAAGAGCTTTCTAGTACCATTTTATAAAAATAAAGGCGATGTTAGACTCTGTGAAAACTACCGGGCCATAAAGTTATTATCACACAGTTTTAAAATTTGGGAACGAGTGGTCAACCAAAGATTGCGTCAACTTACAGCCGTAACAGAAAATCAGTGTGGATTTGTCAATGGCAAGTCAACAACTGATGCAATACATACCCTTCGCATCCTAATGGAATCTCACAGAGACACTAAGAAAGACCTTCACATGGCGGTCATAGATCTCGAAAAGGCATTTGACCGCATCCCGAGGCCACTGATCTGGCAGGCTTTGCGATCACAAAACGTCCCCGAGTGCTACATACACATCATAATGGACATGTACAAAGGAGCTACGACGAAGGTACGATGTCCAGCGGGAATAGGCGACAAATTTCAAGTAGAAGTAGGAGTTCATCAGGGCTCAGCATTTAGCCCTCTACTGTTTAACCTGGTGATGGACTATATAACATCAAAAGTCCAGCGACCCGCCCCGTGGTGTATACTTTACGCGGATGACGTGGAACTTGTTGATGAAGATCCAATGGCCCTACAAATAACTCTAGAGAACTGGAGGGCATCTCTCGAAACAGCAGGATTAAGAATTAGTAGAGCAAAAACTGAGTACATGCACTGCAATCACAGGAAACAACACCCAATACACCATGTACCTCCAAACTACCGCACTCAAATCTGTTTCGAGTTTTAAGCTGCCCAGGTAGGGCAGCGTCATAGCTAGTGACGGAACCATTGATGCAGACATTGCGCACCGTAAAAACGCAGCATGACAAAGGTGGAGAGAATTCACAGGGGTTCTCTGCGATGTTAGAATATACGATAGATATGCACTAAGGGCAAAATTTATAAAACTGCAGTAAGACCCGCAATGACTTACGGAGCAGAATGCTGGCCACTCAAGAAGCAACAAGCCGATAGACTACACGCAGCCGAAATGAGAATGCTTAGATGGTCAGCCGGAGTGACCTTACTAGACAAAGTGCCCAATAATCTTATTAGAGGAACCTTTAAAGTTAGACCTATACAAGACAAACTAGCAGAATCGCGACTGCGATGGTATGGCCATGTCATGCGAAGACCGGCAGAGCATATGACCAGAAGAGTCTTAGAAGTAAAGACAGCGCCAAGGAAACGTGGGCGACCCCGACTTACATGGATGGCTTTATTATGTAAAGATTTAGAAAATGCAAATATAGACCCAATGACAGTCCAGAACAGAAATCACTGGAGACAGATGGTTAGGAGAGCCGACCCCATATAAAAATGGGAGCAAGGCCGGTTAAACAAGAAGATGGTTGTCCCAGATTGTCATTGTTGGTTAGTTTAGACATTTTTGTCATTGTATTAACATATTATTTTGATGGTTGTCATTATGGCGCTTCCGTATTCGCTATTTGTGTATAAAAACCGATAAAAATGTTTTTAAGACTTTTTGTACTCGATCTTACAAACCTTAATAGAAATAGACTTGAATGAAATAGGAACCCTGTGTGTGAGGGTCCGACTCGAACTTGGACAGTTTATTTATATTCGCGGTACGAAGTTCGCTGGGTCAGCTAGTACTTAATAAATGCTTTGACTTTTGACTTAAATTTTTGAGCATGCTTTAATTATTTATTGTTTCACTTAAAATATCTTATTTATTCAAACAAGTACAATACTAGTATGTATATAAATTTATTTTGCCTATATCGGAAACAGCTCTAAAGATTAGATTTTTTTTTTTATTTAGTTGGTTTTTTACTTATTTGGTTGTGCTTTTTAAATTAAATTTACATAATTGTAATGTTGTAAAAACTCAATTTAACATTAAATTAAAAAAACGCGCTACGCTCATTTGCCAAGGTACACTGCACAAAAATAAATAAGATTAGGCGAATGGAACTTTGCAAGTTATTATTGTTTAAAATAACTAATAACTAATAATTTACTTTAACTTTTTTTACTTAGTAGAGATAAATATAACTGATTATTGGTTCCAATTAACAGTGTTGGTCGGTGTGGTACAATGTCAACACATTACTATATTCTGAGTTTCTTCTAAAATTTATTTATTCATATTATGTTTTATATAACGTATAACAATAACTCTCAATGGATAAGGAAAATAGATGTAATTCGACATCACCTCTATAACTGACTGTACAACATAAATAACATGTAAATGTATTATATTTCTTTGAGCACAATTGATAAATTACGTGTAGGTGTGAGTTATTATTGCCTAATATTGAGCAATCTATTACTAGACTAGACTAACATAGTGTACAAAAATAGTTAATCACTAAAATGTGTGCAATATTAATTCGATCTCAATATGAGAGGACACAAAAAAACATATTTTTAAGGTTTTCGTATATTGTCTTAGATCTTCATTCATACTTGGAAATATTAACTGTTAATGGACAGTGAAAGCCTTTGCAATTTCTACAGGTTTTCTTTTCTAATTGCATGCTACAGTAGATTCCTTGACAACTCCTTACCAACTTCTGCCAGCCATCTTCAGAATAATATCAAAATTGAATCTCACAATACTTGCTACTAAAAACTCACTTCTGTAGATAAATCTACAATCAAATTGGCAGAAAAATTAGCACCTCGGTGAGACAAGATCACTGCAAATTGATAGTTACTCTCTAAAAAAGCATGTGGGTAGAGTAACCAACAGCAAAACCATTGTGGGTGGAACAATTGCATGGAGTTGCATAAGGGCCTTAATTTAGCTAAGCACAGGTCACACCTTGGCGACCTAGATCTAAGGAATTGATTGTAATTTTGTTAATATGCATATTTAACTGTGATCAGATTATATTAACAAAGAGATTTGAGATAATTTAAGGTTAACTTTTGTGTGTTGATATTGATCTGCGGCAGTCTATTCACACTACATTTATAAATTAACTGTGACCTGTCACTTCATTGTAATCAGCCTCTGGACTGTGGACATAAGCTTCTTCCAAGATACATACATCACTGAGCCAAATCTTTCGATCATCTATTCCAGTCACTGTCCACCATTTTGTGTATCTAACGTTTTTATCAGGGCTTCGTTCACGTCCTTCGGAGAAGGATTTTTGGTTGTTTTGTAACTCGCTCGAAGGTCTGGAACAACCACGGGTGTTTTTCACTCAAATTGTGTCTTTGACATTTTGCGCAGACTTACAAGGTTACGTTCATTTATTTTTGTATTTCTAAATATTTTCCGTTTGTTTTTACGATTAATGTCTCCTCATGTCACGTCTTGGTCTCGACAATGCAAATTTCTTCCGATCCCCTTAATCTGTAAAAAAATTACGGCTTTTCCCGCCAAATTCACTGTCACATACGTCACAGCGTTTTTTAACCATCGAATGTGATGGTTAAAATGTTGCAACCGGAGTGGAACAACCGAGGTTGTGAACGATACAGTTGCTACAACCGAGTGCGACGCTCTGAGGTCGTGAACAGGGTTAGAGCGTTTGGGTGCACTCCGAGCGTAGGTCGTGAACGCAGCCCAGTGCTGTAGCAATTATGTTTGGCTATTCATTCACTTCGGCTTGCTAATCTGTTGAGCTATGTTGATCACTTTTGTAGTCTGGTGAATACTTCATACCTTCTCTGAAAAGTACTGCATTGCTACCTCCATAACTAGCTGAGTGACTCTATATTGGTGGAATGGTTGTGCCATGAGTCCACATCTCGGCTCTGTATGGTATGATATGACAATGATATTCTTTAGACTGCAGTATAGACGATGAGAAGATTAAATAGTTTACCTAATGCTGCTTCTCTGAATTTCCTTCTCAAAGTTGTGTTTATCTAGTTAAACATGAACTTCAAAATGGATTCCCTATGGGCAACTGGAATGGAACTACATGCTTGTTATATACAACTTTATATTGTCTAAATTCATCCTGAGATCCCATTAATGCATCAGGCATTACAGTATCGAGGAATCAGCCAGGTTATTCCACATCCTATCTTTGAACCCTGCAACCACAAATGTATTTGTGAACTTAAATGTGAAAGAAGCATACAGATATTGTATCCCAAGCTGGGTCATAGGTAAGGCACCTAATCATCAATTCCCTATCATTCTTATCAATTGGAATGTAATGTTTTGGAACTGATAGCAATATTTGACATAACCTTGGTCACATACCTTGTTTAAATTTCAAGGATTTTTCGTCTGATTAGAGATAAAGGCGAGTTTGTTGACATTTAATTATATTGAAGGCATGCTGCAGATAAGATATGTATGTATGTAAGAAGTAGATAATATGGAGATGCTCCTTTTAACAATAGATAATATTAAGTTTTTTAAACAAGTCTATACAAGTAGGGTATCATTTCAAACTTGATGTTAACTTGCGAGACTATACCAAAATGTAGATTTTTTAGGGTTCCGTACCCAAAGGGTAAAAACGGGACTCTATTACTAAGACTCCGCTGTCCGTCTGTCTGTCTGTCTGTCCGTCTGTCACCAGGCTGTATCTCATGAACCGTGATAGTTAGACAGTTGAAATGTTCACAGATGATGTATTTCTGTTGCCGCTATAACAACAAAAACTAAAAACAGAATAAAGTTAAGGATAATAGAGGATCCCCATACAAGAAACGTGTTTTTTTCGGCATTTCACGCCATCTATGAACGCTTAGTTAGGTAAACGTCCCATAGATGGCGCTATTTTGAAATGTCGATCCCTAACACCTTTGTTAGACGTTAGATGACGTTATAAGAAATAAAATGTTTAATTTTTAAGTTTTAATTAATTATTATTTTTAGCTATTGAAAAATGATAGTGGTATTTTTTGCTTGATCTTATAAAATACTGTAGTGTGGTACGGAACCCTACAAGTGCAAGTCCGACTTGCACTTGGCCAGTTTATTTATGTATGTATGTTATGCGATTACTCCATCAATTGGGAACCGTATCGAATGATTCTTTTTTTCATCGGTAGAGTACATTTCCACGGTGGTCCCATTGTAATTTAATCGTGTCAGATAAGTAGATCCATATATATGACTATTATTATTATTATTATTCTTTATTTCAGGTATCAATGACTATAAACGTCTCAAACTTGCTACTGAAATTAACTCGCAGGGAATAGAAGTCAGTTGTTTTAGTTTTTAAACTTTCTTAATTATTTTAGTGCTACAAAAGACTATTAAAGCAAGGAGAAACGATGTGTTTCAACAACTAATAGGGCTTGCTCTCATCATGCTGCATGATATGATGATATTTTACTGGCCGTCTCACTATCTAGCTATTTGATGATACTTTACTGGTTGATTTGTTATCTGTCTCGCTATTTTGTTCAGGTCTTAGGATCTAGACATTTGGTGAATGCAGCAATGTAAATGATATAAATTTCACCTCTACGTAGCTGGAGCAGGTCGATGTTATCCTGCTGATAGATTGATGATCAATTCAATTTGGAATTTATAATTTTTACTGCAATCACTATGCGTTTAATTCATTCATTAGATAAAATCGGCACTTGAGCATCATTCTATATTACATGCTTACATTACAAGTAGCAAGTGCAGTTGCGCCGCACAAATATGCGCGCTTTTAGACTCCCTCTTCCATCAGCTACTTCTCACTTACTAAACGCTCCCCTAACTATTCTCTCATCCAAACATACAACAAAGTTGTCAAGCTATGCGAAATCAAAGACAAGAATGTATTAAACTGCAAGTACACAGTAAAGAAATGGCTTCTTACACTCTCATATGAGGACACGGAAAATTTGATTTAATAACCCGAAAACAAATACACACAGAAGTCACATACATTTTCACCCATACACTCACACACACATACGCGCACGCACGCACACACACACACACACACACACACGTATATTTCATTTTAATGTATATCATAAGACTATGTATTTACATAACTAATAATATAAGATTGTAACTCCAAAGGCTTTCTTAAGCTATCAATGTGTCTACAACTTCACGAAAAATCGCATCTCAGGGTACCCAAGATACAGGCCTCGAGCCTAGTTTGGGACTCAGTAGTACTACAAACTTTGTATTTGATATCCTTTTGGCAATAAAGTCTTTTAATTTATTTATTTATTTACAAAGGTACAGGCACACCTACTACATCATTGGCAGAAGTTATATCAGACAATGTCAACTGAACTCAGCTGTTCTAACATAACATATGTTGAGAAGAGAGGACACTACAATATTTGGATGATCATACAATGTATTGATAATGTAGGATCGTAGAGGTTAACAGTCAAGATTTTCCTTTAAAAATACTCTAGTAACTTAAGTAGCTTAATTTCAGTTTGTTTCTTTTTAAGTTGGTGTACAATAAATAATTTTTCTATTCTATTCTATTAATACTTCCTAAATTGTAATATTCTGGCAGTTTAGGGTTTAGGATAGCGTGGAATATTTTATAGGTACGACATCATTGACAATCATCAGGCAAATACATTGTTGGTACAAACTAGATGCATCAGAGGAGCATCTAACTATGATGACTTAAACAGGATTGTAGTGACAATGCGTACAGACAGAATTACGAAACCATCAATTAACAGAAACAGGTTATACAAAGTTGGTACATATTTGATCTTCTACACATGTGATATTTATCTACTGTATACACAGATTTGACACACTTTGAGCATGATAATTTTGACAACAACTCTTTTATGTCTAAATGAAAACCTAGTCAACTTTCTCAATAATAAATTAAGTTTCAGATAAGTGTGTTCATGGAATGATTCATTTGAGCAGAACATAGAACAAGTGACTTACCATTAGAGCTCTTGAGGTCCCGGTGTATCAGCGAGAGTGGTGCTCCTCCATGCAGGTATGCCATGCCCTGCGCCACCTGTATGGCCCAGTCCACCAGGATGTCGGGGCGGATCTTGCGGCCGCTCAGCACGCGGTTGAGCGGGCCGCCGCGCGCGTACTCCATCACCAGACACAAGTTGGGCTCCTCCAGGCATACCCCCTTCAACGACACTATGTTCTCGTGCTGCAGCACCCAGAAGAGGCGCGCCTCCTGCAGCACGCTCTCCTTGATCACGTCTATGTCCTCGTTGGCGTCCTGCCGCGCCGCCTTCACGGCCACCTCTTCGCCATCCCACTCGCCGCGGTACACCTTCCCGAAGCCGCCGACGCCGATCACCTCCTCGAGCCGCAGCGCGGAGAAGGACACCTTCGGCGGCTCCACTGCCAGCGGGTCCTCCTCCGTCACATAGGAGGCCGGGAAGATGCCGACGCGGTCGCCGATCTTGCCCGTCCACCATCCTTCGTCGCCGGATATGTTCGCATCCTTCGAGAGCACCTCGACGATCTCCCCGCGGCGCAGCGAGAGCTCGTCCTCGCCCTGCGCGGCGTAGTCGTACACGGCGGTGAACAGGGCCAGCGGGCGCTCGTCGGCGGCCGCCATGGGCGCGCGGGCGGCCGCGGGCCGCGGCGGCATCACCCCGGCCGCGCCTCCATCGCGCCGCGGCTGCTCTTTCACGCGCCCCGACACTGCTGCAGCCGCCACCCACCACCGCACATAACGCACACCGCGACGGGACGACGCGTTCGGTTAGGATCACCGTATTATTCCGCCATCTTTGTTTCTTACATCGATCATGGCGGTGTTGTGTTGGGAGAAACACTGTGTTGGGAACGCTCCGCGACGGTACCACGCGTGACTTTACGATTCGAGGTGATCCGAGAGGACTCTTCGCTGCGATAAAGTTAATTATTTTTCATTCATCTATCACGCGATTGATAGAAGGACAAAATGACAACCATACCGTAGCGAAGTCAGTGACAAACTGACGTTCAGTGTTGAAAGTAAATATTTTTGATATTCTACCACGTATTTTGGTAGAAAATATGTTTTACCTATCCCATATCTCCCACTACTCTCATTTTTTATTGTTTTTCTTTGTACACATTGCTTGCGGATTTCAATAGCTCTCGGTTTTTATATTATAACATTTATGGATTATAAAAATTAAAGTTTTTTTTATGAGTTTTTAGACAGATGATCTGTCCCTATTGCCACCTATCCTCAGTTATGCATACTTGAAGTATAGGAGTTAAGAGTAGTTAGCATAGATGGCGTTGTTAATAATATTTACGACAAGAATGGGATGGGAGATTTGGCGCGAACGTGAAAAAAGTATGTGTATGTACTATGTACATTATCATCAAATCTGAGTTCTTTCGCGATAATGTGGATTGTTAACCATTAAGTGCCGGTGAATGTGTGAGAGGTCGCACCCACCGCGACGGTAAGGAAAAGCACAATGTTGCAAATTAAGCTGCTTTACTTTCATATTAAACTTCGGCTGAAAGCCCTCAGTAAAGTTTACATCTTTACTGAGGCACAGAATAATGAATAGTACAAGTAACTGAGGCTTTGACTTGGACTGGACCACAGTTTTACAATCATATGTGACTGGACTATGACATGAACTTGACTGGAGAGTGATTTTTTGCTTTGAAATTTGAATCTACGAAAAATTGAAATATTCTAATACTGTCTAATGTAAATGTGTCTAATAATTGAAATATTCTAAAAAGTGTCAGACTTATTGAATATGTAATATTAATCGTGTGGAGCATAAATAAGAGAGTCGTAAATAAGTATAAACAAGAAAGTGATCTTAAAAGGTTCCTTTTTTACCTTTTGAGGTATGGAACCTTAAAAATAGACAGGGTATAAAATATTGTGTATTTGATAAGGCCATTTTAACTAAATATTTCGGCATTTTTCATTAAATACTTTAATAAGATACGTATATATATTATTTATGGGATACATAATTTTTTTGGATATCTACGTCGTTTATTTGTGTTAGAATCAATGTTCTATAATTTAATTATTTTATAATACAGTATTTCAAACTTCACAGTAAGAGGTCCCATGGTGTAATGGTTAGCACTCTGGACTTTGAATCCAGCGATCCGAGTTCAAATCTCGGTGGGACCTTGACAGATGTCTATTTTTATGTTGTAACTGTACGATATACATATTTTTTTGTTTTTATGCTTATAATGATTTTACAGTATACTTATAAATGCTATTAATCAAAAGCATATAAGGATAAAGTATGTACTAGTTCGCACCCGGCGAAGTAGAAGTTAGTCTGTGGGAGTTTAAAGGGATGCTGGGTAGGGGAGCATTATTGATCGCGCGAAAATGGGATAGTCGTATTCATTCGCGGCGACCACCCAGCCCGCGGATGTCGACCGCCTCCGATCCTCGATAACACGCTGGAACGCCTTAAAAACAAGACTTATTAACCAAAAAATTACACAAAAAACACCTAACAGCCGACCCTGCGACTAAAACACCTACGAGAATTGTGATAAACTTTAGTGCTGTGTGAAAAACCTGTCGTGTCGACCTAAACATTCTCCAAGTGACATGCCACAGTGAAAAATCCATTAAAAAATATTTGAAATACCTCTCGAATACGCTTAACAGTGTAGAGATAATCAAACAAGCTGTTAGAAAAACGTCGTGATATTTTTTAGTTTAATGTCCGCCCAGTGGCCGTTCGTTTCACGTGAGATTTAGATATAATGATGGCCGATTTGTTTTCTCCTGGATGAGTTGTTAGCAATGAGGAAAATTAACAAAATGTGTTGTAGAAACAACATATTCGGGGGCGAGTTTTGTCTCAAATGGTGCTGGCGGAAACGTTGGCCAGAAATCAAATGCACGTTACCCCACGAATAGTAAATCAACAGAGCTATTAGGTACTCATACCCTTTTAAATTAAGTTGAAAATAAAATTAAATCAAAATGAATACGTTCAACGCCCCGACTACGCAAATAAATGCTATTGATAAAATGACTACAGTTAAATGTAAAACGGTTGACTTGGAAGGATATGTTATTATTGTGGTGCAAACTAAGGATAATAAGGTTAAATTGTACGGTAAGTACTATAATATAGCCATTACTCGCTCGTCACTCGGGTATTCTATTTTAGAAATTTACAGTAAACGCCTGCAAAAATAATCATAGCAACATAACACGTTCATGCTACATATTCTAATGTGAAGTTAAATTACTTAATTCGCTTATAGATTTAAAAACGGGAATTTAACGTGACTTACGCGATGTCAATATAGCGATCGACATATGTTTCGGCCTCATCCGGAGGCCTTCTTCAGGATCTTCAGGACTTAATTCGCATTACTACTAATTACTAATGCTACGATTAAAACAACATTAAATAGTACGTAACAATAAAATAGTTCTATAAACTAAAAAAAATAGTAGGTACCTATTATATAAAATTATTGATAAGGTATAACTTAATCGTAGCATGTGGAAAGAAGTCGTTTCTGCCTACCCCATCGGGAAAAGGCGTGATCTTATCACTACATATTATAATAGAAAGTCCCCCGCCGCGTCTGTCTGTCTGTTCACGATAAACTCAAAAACTACTGAACGGATTTTCATGCAGTTTTCACCAATAGATAGAGTGATTCACGAGGAAGGTTTATGTGTATAATTTGTTAAGGTTTTGTGTACATTGGTTGAAATATGACAACGGAATAAACGGATGCTAACAGATGCAGGCATATAATGCTCTACCCGTACGAAGCCGGGGCGGGTCGCTAGTGTAGCAGTATCAGTTCCATTCGGAATATGATTTGCACTGCAATTAGTCTGCGTTTTATTTATTTATTATGTTTCATTATTTCACATTTTTTTAAATTATATAAAAAATTGATAAAAATTGTCTGAAGTACTGAAACATGCAAAAATGCACTAGGGTACGGTTGGCAACCCTACATTAATCAGGGGAATTAAACATGTGTTTTAAGTGTGACGTTCGACGTCTAGATGAAAGCTGAATGGCTCAATACCTTTGTTTTTTTTTGTAAATTCAAAGCAATAAGTTATGTTTCTGTTATATCTATAATAATAATTATTTAATATGATCTATTTGATGTTATTTGACGTGTGTAAATGCAAATTTACACACGTTTTAATTTGCCCATATACTGAATAGCTTTGACTTTTGACTTTTATTTAACTCAATCAATCAATCAACCAAATTAGTTTATTTGCATAAAAGAAGGTAACAAAAGTTGTAACTTAATAAGTGAACACCTAATGAAGAAATTCAAGCGTGCATACGAGTAGGTATTTACTGAGAAAATCTGCTACACCCATGGCTGGGTGGTGAAAAGTAAAAAAAAACATCACTAGTGGCACAGAATAGTATAATAGGTTGGGGAAAAAGTTTCTTCGCATTTTTGAAGAAAATTCAAAACATTTTTTAATATAGTTTATTTACATTTAATTAAAGTATGTAGGTACCATTTTGTTCGATAACTTTTTGCCATCTTGTAGGTAGGGACACGATCCCATTGCTATAGAAATTTTGGGGCTTCTGATAAAAAAAACCGCGAAAAGTAGTTTTGGCAGTGCTCTCGTGATGTTTACCTGACACTGCCTAAAGAATTCCGAAGAGACCGAACCAGGTGGAAATCTGAAGGTGCGAGGTCAGGAGTATACGGCGGATGCATTATCACCTCCCAGCCAAACTCTCTTAATATTTGCTGAGTGGCTAAAGATGTGTGAGGTCTAGCGTTATCATCATGAAAAACCACACCCCTTCTGTTGATGAATTCCGGCCGCTGTCTCGCAACTTCTTGCTTCAATCTTATCAGTTGTTCACAGTAGAGTTCAGAATCGATGGTCCTGCCTGGTGGTAACAGCTCATAATGAATAATGCCCTTCCAATCCCAGCACACACACAGCATCACCTTGTTGCGAGTTAACCCGGGTTTTTTAGTGATGTCGTGAGGTACCCAAATATCGAGCTTTTTTGTGTACATTTTTTTTTTTTTCCCATTTTTTTTTTCAAATGTGCCAAAACTGTTTTGTTGTCAATTCCCAGTTCTTCAGCTACGTCGTAACTACTGATATATGCCGATCTTGCTCCACTTTTCAAAAATGGCATCCATTTTATCCGTAATAGGGCGAGTTGCATCTTTGACATCAAAATTTCCGGATTGCAAAAGCTTAAACCAAATTTGTGCTACTCTCACAGACACTGCACTAGATCCATAAACATCGCAAATTTTTTTCGCGGCTTGCGCTGCATTTTTACCTTTTTTGTAGTAACATTTTAAAATGTATCGAATTTCTTCATTAGATTCACTCATCTTCACAGTACGAAAAATCATATATTATCCTAATTTGAATGTGGAATTATGTTCTTTAAAATTTAAACTTTTAATGATACCAAAACCAGCCAGATACAAATAGAGATTTTAGTACTAGTTCATACTTACTATAATGCGAAAAGACTTTTTTCCCAACCTAATATTATACGATACGTGTGACTTAAGTAGTCTACGGCGTAGCAATCACGCCGTGCAATAATAGACAACTTAAGTCACGAGTATCGTATATTATTTTATAGCTGTCAGTGTGACGTAAGCCCGCTCTTTACGCTTGCTACGCTTTTCCGTCAAATAGAAGAATATTGCATGGCGTGAAGAAACGTCTTGCAATAATCGACTATTTAAGTCACGGAAAAGCGTGCGTAAAGTGCTGGCTTAGGTCACACTGTGCTATAATCACAAAGACGTGTCGCTAATAGGTTTGCCTGTGTCAAGAATACCCGGCATGGCGGTAGGACACTATAGTGTCCGCCTGGCCTGTTACCATTGTCAGCTGTTCTTGAGAGCCAATTCTCATTCTAGGCCTAGCGTACTACCATTCTCGACTGTATTATTACTTCCCAGGTGAGATACACAAATGGATTTTTCTATAGAAAAATGTATGTGCGCTTTTCACAGTGGCCCTCCGGTGAAGGAAAAATATTGTTAAGAAATTAACAACCCCCGCATGGTGGTAGGACACTATCCTAGTGTCAGCCTGGCCAGCTACCACCCTCAAGTTAGAAAATCTGTCGCCAAACATTTAATGTGTTCCGGCAGCTATCCTTGAGAGCCAGTTCCCATTCTAGGCCTAGTGTGCTTACCATCTTCGACCGCCTCGTCACATACCAACAGGTGAAATAGGGGTCAAACGCAAGCAAGATATAAAAAAAAAGATACTGGACACTGGTCAAACGCTAGCATAAAAGTACAAGTAACGCTTAAACAAAATTACGACAGTTGCACTTTGAGTCTTTTGGCTAGGTACCGTCCTTCCTCTCTCCTTTTTCACGGTGGGTTACGGCACGTAATTTCTGCCTATAACCCTATTTTATAACGTACCAAGTCTAACTCAGGTCTATAGCCAAGCTCTCCAGGTTTAACCCACCTTTTTCTTCCAGGGTCTCCAGCAGCAGGTCACCTGGACAACTTAGAAGTGGCAGACGAGATCATAGACGTCAACGAGACCAAACTGGAAGACATGTCGCGGACAGAAGTTCTGGGACATATACATGAGGTGAGCCATGGATCGATGGATTGTGTTACTATGTTTTATCAAGCAATAGCCCAATGGCTAAGGCGTCGGCCTAGTATTCGAGAGGTCGTGAGTTTGATCCCCCTATTACACTATTGACGTGAACCCACTCCAGACACAAGCATATTTAGCTTAGTTGAAGGGCTTAGCTTAGGTGTTCCCATATATTTGTTTGTATGTTCTTCTTTATACCGCTATAAAAGAGTCGGATGTTTTTTAAACGACTTCCAAAAAGAGGTTCTCAATTCGTCTGTATGTTTTTTTTGTATGTATTTTACGCGATTACTCCATCAATTGTGAACCGATTTGAATAATTCTTTTTTAATCGGTACATTTTCAAGGTGGTGGTAATTTCCACGAGATCTGATAAGTATCTCCAGAGATATGACGATAAACGTCACAAACTTGCTACTGAAACTGATTAGCGAGGCATGGAAGTCGGTTGTTTTAGTTTTTAAACTCGTCGTTCGATGGTGAGATATGTATGATTTCTACCTGTAACCTATATACCTGTAAGGGCCCAGTGGCGCAGTTAGGAGAATAGGCGGTTTTGTCTCCAGAGGTTGTGGGTTCAAATCTCGGCCAAGCACCAATAGATTTTGTCATCAAAAAAATTGTCTGTGCATTTCGCAGTTGCCTTCTGGTGAAAGGAAACAACTTTAGGAAACCCCCGGCATGGTGGCAGGACACTATCTAGTGTCCGCCTGGCCAGCTACCACCCTCAAGTTCGAAAATCTGTCGCCAAAAATGTAATGTGTTCCGACAGCTGCGCTTGAGGGCCAGTTCCCATTCTAGGCCTAGCATGCATTCTCGACCGCATTGTCACTTACCAACAGGTGTCAAACAGGCTAGTGGTCAAACATGCTAATGGTCAAGCAGGCTAGTGGTCAAACAGGCTAGTGGTCAGGCTACACAGTCAGTACACAGGCTAGCGTTTAATCACTATCTCACCTGCCTCTTAGATAAAATCTAATTTCTGTTTGCGTTCACGCAAAAATATTTTCAGAATGTATGGGAAATTTTATTTATTTATTTATTTCAGAATATAGTTAACTTACAGCATTGCCAAAATGCTAACTATTTCAGTTATTACAAGTAGCTAATTATTTAAACTTAAAAATATTCTTAAGTTATTAATAATAACACTCAACTTATCGTTAAATATGTCAACATGTTGGAACTGATGCACGAATACATTGACGACAGACATCGCCCGCAGCGTCGGCGCATGCCCAGCATGGAGGGTGTGCGAATCTGGACATACGAATAGCCTGTGCCGACGGCGGCCCGTGCGTATGTAGTGGTCCGGAACAAACATATTTATACACGCTAACACATTTGGGTTGTCAATTTTACCACGTAGTATGAGTACGTAGTGTTCAACCAGCAACAACTTGCGCCGTAGCCTTAAGGTATCAACTCCAATCATGCCTGATACAAACAGAGATGGGAAAAGGTACGAATAAAGTCCATACTGTCGTTTATATACATATCTGGCAAATTTACGCTGCAGCCTCTCAATGATCAAAGTATATTTAATTTCGCGTGGGTCCCAGATTGTAGCACCAAATTCAAGCTTGCTACGAACGAAGGCATTGTAAAGCTTAACAGCCACACTGATATCATGGAACTGGGACGCCATTCTCATTATTAAATTGGGAATGACATTTATTTTTCCGCAACAAAGTCATTGTCAAATGTCAAAATGCTATGTCAATATCATTGATTATATACATTTTGCGTTGACGAAATCAGCACTTAGATTTGTCTAGGTGGGCTCAAAGAGAATATAAATACTACGTAAGAGCTGGGCTGTTCGTAATAAACGATGTATAAAAATATATAACAAAACTAATGAGTCTGGAGTGAACCATCCTACATGTGTTCTTTTCGTAGCATCTTGAAAATGTGCCCAGTGTTTACTTCCTATAATAATATCTTGGATAAATTATCTAAGAATAATATAATGATATGTTTACAGTGCATCTCGTCGTGTGTCATCAAACTGCGGGTGAAGAGACGCACCGATACCAAATTATGTGAGTATTCGTTTAAATATTACGTTATTTTCAGGTGTTTATGTTAGTTTACCACCTTCTCATTACTAAATAATACATTTAATTTATAAGTAATATTTACAAATAGTACATATATATACAACTTAAATCTAAATTAAGATAAAAACTATTTAAACTGATACAAATACGTAAAATGTTATAAATAAAAAACAGAACCTAGGTCGCAGCTGTCTGCCGGTAACGTTCCCAAAAAGCTGGCGACGTTATCTCGTTGAATTGCTAGGCTAATCCGTTGGCCGAGGTAAGCGCCAGCTCTTTGGTCACGAGTGACGTCTATTAATCGTCTGGACAGCTCCTTTACAAAACCTCGCGCATCTCGACCTCTCGTCTCCTTGCAGTCGGGTAAAAAACATCAACATTTCCTGCTACCAGTGGTTAATTAAAAAGATTCCTAGACTAACTCTGCTCCAACTCGATTCCTGCCGCCCTACAACTCGATTACCGAGTCCACATGCCTCCCAACTTCGTAATCCCATTGTGGAGGACCAGCCCCTATTCCGACGGGGTAAGATTTAAAATAAAACAAAATATCTTGCCTTGGAAGATGCTTAGGAAAGGATCAAGTACCTAAATACTCGAAGAGATGATATTGTCTTGTTTTATGATTTAGTTGTTGCACCCCGGAGAGCGCTTGCGGTTTATAATGTAAATAAAATAAATAAAAAATAAAGAAAAATCTGAGGGCTCAGTGGTGTAGTGGGAGAATGGTCGGCTCTGATGCCAGAGGTACGAAGTTCAATCCCCGCCATGTACCAATAGATATTTGTTATCTAAAAATGTATGTGCGCTATTACACAGTGGCCCTCCGATGAAGGAAAAACATCGTTAAGAAACCTCCAACCCCCGCATGGTAGTAGGACACTATCTAGTGTCCGCCTGGCCAGCTACCGTCTGTTCCCTGTCCGTCCGTCCTGTAATCTGTTCCGTCAGCTATCCTTGAGAGCCAGTTCCCATTCTAGGCCTAGCGTGCTACCTTCCTCGACCGCATCATTACATACAACAGGTGAGATAGTGGTCAAACGCTAGCCTGTACGTAGTAGAAAAAAAAAACAAAACATTTATTTACATATTATTTACACTTTTTAGGTTTCTGTATCTAAATATTATACACTACGAAGAAGTTATATTTTCTTAGTAGATTATACATCATATATTTATATAGGTATATCGTCATATTTCAACCAATTTACACAACACCTTAATAAATATATACACTTAAACCTTACTCATGAACACTCTGTATATTGGTAAAAACCGCATGAAAATCCGTTCATTAGTTTTTGAGTTTACGCGAACAGACAGACAGACAGACGCGGCGGGGGACTTTTAGTGATGCGCCTGATTCATCTTTTCATTTACAAAGGCTTTGTGGCAACATCCGCGATAGCAAGCGTTCAGGCGCTGGATTTTCACAGCGTTTGAGGTTTTATTTTCGCTCTGTATTGCCATGTTTAATTTAGTACCCTTTATTTGCGGAAGTTTTTGATTACAGTATAAATTGGCGTTTTTCTTACGTGTTAGTAGTAATATTCGATAGTGTTTTGTTTTAAGCTGAGTGAGTTGGAGAAAGTAGATAAAAAGGTTTTGTCTTATTTATAGATTTAGCTTACAACGGAAATGATTAGGTTAATATTGTTAGTTAAGGGTAAAAAGTTACCAATACTTTGACAGTGTTTTGTTTCTAGCTCAGTGATATAGAGAAAATAGAGTTTATATTATCAATAGGTTTATGTATCAAAATAGGCAAATCGTGTTCTGTTAATGCGACTATCTATCGTAGCTACGATAAAAATATCGTGTCGTCGTTTACACATCCAAAAGAACGAATAGGCGACTGATGTGCATACGACATGGCGACTGTTGTGAACCGATTAAATGTTGTCAGGATCCAATGGGAACAGCTAGATACGATAGTCGTTCCACGATAAAATTGCGAAGACACCGTGACGAAAAACAGTCGATATACCTAAATATGAACAGCTAGATACTATAGTCGTCCAACGATAAATTAACCGTTAAGATATAGTGGTAATGCGCCCTTTAAATATATTTGTGGTTAATTTTTATAGTAAAGTAAATCATCTAACTTCTCAGTTCTCACCAATACCCACGCAATAATGGGGATAATTTTTTTGAAACAAAATCTGTAAATAAATAAAACGGTACTTTTCAATCAGTGCCTAACAGATAGATATAAGAACAAGTAATCTTTCGTCAGACCCTCGGGACGTTACCCATATCCTCAGCCAACAGTCTTCAGAGCAAAATTAATAATAACAATCCAGGCTGATAAGATTGTTAACAAAACGTTGCTACGAGAAAATTATATGCGCGAGACGGTATGCGCTGAATAGATATATAATTAAATCGGAGGGTAGACAGGAATAATGAAGGTATTGCTTTCGAGGCAAATGTCTTATGTTATTAGAGGAATCAATGGTAACTAGGAGCGTGTCTACTTATCCTGCTTATGTTATAAAGGCGAAAGTTTGTGAGTGTGTATGTATGTTTGTTACTTCTTCACACTGAAACTACTCAAACCGATTAAGCTGAAATTTAGTATGTAGATAGCCTAGACCCTGAAATAACACATATATATTCCCACGGGATCGAAGTCTACGCGGGTAAAACCGGGGTCACAGCTAGTCTTAGATATAATCGCTTTCATCATGCTCGTATGCTCGAACAGCAGGCCGTAGTGAAACAATGCATTGTATTGACTTTAGATCTTTGTAACCTAGGACCATGAGCTCAATAAATTTAATTTAATTTAATTTAATATAATGGGTTGGATCTTATATCGAGTCGCCTGAATTTGAGTAAACTGTGAATGTGGGGGGGGTTAGGAGGGTTCGTACTAAGCGCCCTGAAGCAAAACTTGCTGCCGGATATGCGATAAAATATGTATTTTTCTTTAATTACGTAATTTTCTATGATTGCTTATCAATTTCGGAATTGTCAAAGTGCGTGAAAAGAAACTAAGCCGCCAATTAGTTGACATTGACAGATGCTTCCTAAAAAAAATGGGCAGTAAGCAGTTATTTATTTGTGTTTACAAATTTGTTGTGTTTACTTATGGCCCTATAGGTTAGGTTATGTTAGAACAGTGACCACACATCGCGCTAGAAAGTAAAATGATACAAATGTATGATGAAAATATTTAAATTTCAAATTCAAAAAATAAAAAAACTACGCCTCTCCGGCAGGGAAAAACAAGTGGGGGGGGGGGGGACTCCTCTCAACTCCCTCTACCTCCCCCGACTATTCCTATTTTCCTACGAAGGCGACTTGATTCAAGATCTTTACCAATATCATTTCATTTCATCATTATGCTTGGAGTTGGTATGGCATTTATTTTTCAATGCCAGTATTGCGTAAGATGAAAATCGTAGATATTTAAATGGTGTTGGAGTAGTTCATAGGTGACGGTAACCGCTTACCATCAGGCGGGCTGTCTGCTTGTTTGCCCACGATACAAGATTATTTTTCAATAGGGAGTGAACTTCACGGAGTATGTATTATGTATGCTTTACTTCACTCTATTTTTTATTATTTTTTTACTCTTAATTTAGCCTTAGATATTGTTATATATTGTTCCTACAATATATAACAATATCTAAGGCTAATCTAGTGATCTAAGTAATCTAGTAGATCTAGTGGCATAGATACCTACCATCGCTCGCGCCTTATAATTTTTATTTGCTTTTACGTCAAGCTTATACTTCTAATAAAGGAAGCAAGCAATGTGTCTTCGTAGAACCTATACTCAAAGCTGTTAAAGTTTTCACATTTTGAGTCTAACTGGACTCTAATAAGAATGATCAATTATAAGAAAATTGAACAATTGCTGTGAAAAAACAACTGTTTAAACCTCGTGTTTTAAACGGAGTTTTAACATAGTAGACACAAGCAGCTAGTTTTAATATAGCTAAAGAAAAACCTCAAACTATACCTTGTCTGTCTATTAATGATTATAACAAGATACGATCGTTTAAAAAACTAAAAACAACCGACTTAAATGCCACGCTATTAATTTTCAGTACCAATTTTGAGGTGTTTATCTCCATATCTCTGGAGATACTCATCAGACCTCGATAAAATTACCATGGTACCACACTTGGGATATCTCCTTTCTAACAAAAAAGAATAATCAAAATCGGTTCATAAACGACGAAGTTATCCGCGAACAAACATAAAAAAAATATATATAAATACGGTCGAATTGATACACCTCCTTCTTTTTTTAAAGTCGGTTAAATATATATCCGAATGATTCCTCAAGCACTACAGAATATTAAGAACCGTGTAAAAGTGAAGGCAGCGCGTGGCAACACTGCCTTCGGCAAGCAAGTTAGCAAGTGTGAGTGAGACAGGCGCTCGCATAGCACCGGTCTCGTCGCGTACTTGTTGCAGTGTTCAGTGTTTTCCACCTCGTCCAACAATATTTAACAACAATTTGCCCTTCCTTCGCACCACGGATGCAGTGTTTAATCAACATTTATCGACAGTTCATTGAGATACACAGTGAGTTTCAGTGTTTTCAGTGTAGAAAGTGATTGGTCAACTCTGTCGACGAGAGGTGAGTGAACTTGCTGGCTTCTCAGGCTCTTGCCCTTTACCACAGTCTGGATCGACTCTGGACGTGGTCGTAGTGATGGCCCATGACCGGTTTTTACCACATTTTTACGGATTAAGCCGATTGGCCCTGAAAATCGAGCTTAATGAAAAATATCACCTGTAGAAAGTCAATAAATATGATTCATGCAATGCACACGTATTTTGACACACTTGAGTACAGAACTAGTTATTTATCTACTGTGAAACATTATATTCACACGTTACGGTTGCGAAAATGTTTGGGTATACCTAAATAACAAAATAGTTTCAGCCAATAATGCAATTAATGGCGATGATACCTACCAACGCGCGGGAGTTTATTTTATACACATTTAAAATCCATTAATGTATTTGAAGCATCAATCAGTAGGTACCGCCACAGAGTAATTTTCCTGTTTCCTAGTAATTGGAATAAACCGCACATTATTTTAGGTACCTATATGATATCTCGTTTATGTTTCTACGTTATGTTATTTAACAGGTTTTGGTGAATGGCATAAATTTAAGTACTTCCAATAACATGGTAAAATAGCGTAGGTACTTATAGAAATATTAAGTCTTATTTTGCATAGTAATGGGACACTATCTAGTGTCCGCCTGGCCAGCTACCGACCTCTAGTAATTGGAAAATCTGTCGCCAATATTAATTGTGTTTCGGTAGCTGTCTCTGAGAGCCAGTTCCCATTCTAGGCCTAGTGTGCTAACATCCTCGACCGCATCATCACATACCAACAGGTGAGATAGTGGTAAAACGCTAACCTATGTGATATTAAAAATATCAAAGTTAACAAAAAAAAGAACACGTCAAAGGGAAGTACATAAGCACTTACTATACCTACGCCTACAAGCCCAAGTACCTAATAATCTAATCGATTAATACTTCAACCTTCTAAATCTTTGATCTCTACTCGAAATACCTACCAGCCACTTTTATTCAAAACTCAAGTTACAAGTCTTCTTCATAAAACCAAGTAACTTTTACTTAATGAAACTTAATAACCATTTCAAAAACTAAATTGTACATATGTGAACTATAGAATGCCAGTGGTTATTACTTATTACATAAAAAAACAATGCTGTTGCAAAAAATAAAGAATAACCGGACAGCCTTGGGCCAGAGATTCCACTGAACAACTCATAGCATATTATTATTATACTCCTATTATAATTTTATCGTAGTGATGTACCTAAGTTACCTCAATTTGTAATATTGTTTATTATTCTGTGTCTATGGTAAGATGGTACATAACGTTAGTACGTATTTACAGTGCCACAAGTATAACTTGGCGGTGGTGGTTTTTGGAACTAATTATTTTAATTGAAACTGTGAGTTTGACGTTTGAGAGATTACCGCGACATTATTGTTGATATATCTGCTATCTATTAAAATAATTCAATAATGCCAAAAGTAATTAAAAGTGGTTTAAGAGAAACTGTTATCAAAGTACAAAGTAAAAGCACAATGGCGCACAGGCACGCCAAGTTATACTTGCCGGACTGTAAATAATAGTACCTTGAGCTCATGTGTTTTTCAATAAATACTTTGATTGCTCTTAAGTCTAAATGCTCCATACTGATTGTTACAGTTCATTCTACGCAAAGTTACGGTTTTTAGCAGGAATCGCTACTTCTCAATCTTTCTTGTTTTTTTCTTTCATAATCCGTAATCACTTTGTATTACCTAGTGCAGAATTTCAAATACACTGGAGCTTTAAACTTTCGTGGTTTGAACACATAGTTATAAATATTAACCCTTAATCAAATATTGGGAAATTATTTCCCACTTGACGCCAACGTCAAATTTCTGTTTTATTTCTTTACTGGTAACTCCAGTTAGTACCAACCTCAGGCATAAAATTATCCTACAGATTTTTTAAATCTAATCTAATGACAACATTTTATAGCGAACTGTCATCGTATGTCAATTTCAAAAACAAAGTTCGAAATATTTTGCGAAAAGACCGGTTCTGGTGGGAGTTTTGAAAGTTTTTGAAGAAAAAAAATCTGGTAAGTGCATAAACACAATATTCTTGTAAACTAGACATGTTTTCTGATTGCCTTTTTCGATTTTTGCCTTCGTAGCATTGATATTTGTTGGATTTTCTTAGGTTTAACAAAGTGGGAAATAATTTCCCATTGTTTGTTCCTGCATTGAAAAAATACCAATTTCTAATAACTGTTTCAAAACCTTTCACACTGTTCCACCTCAATAATATTATTTTCCTTAGTAAGTTTCAATTTATATTAAAACATTATTCTTAACGTTGATGTTTCATTTTATTTTATTATATTAGATAAAAAAAACAAGCAAAGCAGGAGCAACTAACATGTATAGAATTTGTAGTAAAAATGTATTAAAAGTTGAGAGCTGTTCCGGATAATGGGAAATAATTTCCCACTTAATTATATTTTGCTTTGAAATACCGGATAATGGGAAATAATTTCCCACCGCAAAACCCCCATTTCCCCCCTCTTTATAGAAAAAGGAGTCTTTTTTTCGGAAGCTCCATAACCCACTTAACTAAAAAACCTGAACAGTTTCAAATTTTCTCAAAAAAAAATTTTTGTTTGATTAAGGGTTAAAATACGGGACTTAAATTTTTATTTAACTCGACGTTTCGACGAAGTTGCATTGATCGTGGTCACGAGACGACACTGGTGCTGCTTGAAATGTTCCCCAGCAAAGTGCAAGATGTCGATAGCAGGTATTTCATTCGCTAACATGTATGTATAATTCAGTCAATACAAACTAGACTTGCAAGTATCCCAAACTCACACAACGCAAGTAAAATTGAAGAAGTTAAAACTAAGCTTACAAAATATGAAATAATAATAGACACCGTACATAAAAAAAAACTGTTTCACGTGCCAAGACGATTGTCCTATAAAAGGCCGTATTACAGTTACGTGTAATATTGCCGCGTTTTACCTTGTACTATTATTTTATTCTGTGGTGATACGGATGCCAATGGTGTATGATATGGAACAACTCTAGTGATGGGAAAGCAAAAACTGACATGAGTCCATCTTAATCACTCAAGTCAAGACTGAAGCTATAAAGTCTTGGGTGTTATATCATAATTTTTATGTAGAACATAAAACCTAAAATATAAGAGTTCCGTGTTTTTCCATTCGGCTACGGAACCTTAACAAGTGGTTCTATGAGCTGCAGACCTGCGAATCTGTCTTTATAAAACATAAACTGAATAAAGGTTCACCACGACACGACAACCCGACCCCTGGACGTTTATCAGATGTAAAAGTTTGGATATAAGATATATATTGCGTCTTGTATTGTCTTGTTCTATTGTAAACATACGATTATTATTATTAAAGTGCAAATAGCTTTGCTAGTGAAAAAATGTCTTATATCCTATTTCAAATAATCTGTGCAAATTTTAGTCATATCCCTCAATGATTAAACAAACACATTAATAAATAGACTGACTTCTGTATCTACAATCTCAAGTTCTATCATATCAAGTTCTATCATGTTTATTTCAGAAAACCTAAACATCGTATAAAATCACTTGGAAGCTTAAATAACAAGATTCAATAAAATAATTGGACTAATAATAAAGTTTTGATAATAAATGCTTTGGAAAATATTATAATGATCATAGCCATAAGGAGCAATTGGTCATTATATACATTATCTCAAACTGTCCCCATAAAACTTGGGTAGAATAACGAGCCAAGTAGGTAATATTAATTTGATCGCTATCTTATGATCATTACGAAGAGTATGATTGCACACAATTTACGAATACATTTATCTTTGAATTATTCCGGTCGGAAATATTACGTCATCAGCTTCCAAAGATTGTAATCTGGAATCTCATTTTGATGTAAGCTCTTTAACTAAGTTTAGTTGTTTCTTAGTTTTAATATAAAGACTTGGTTTTATTAATGTTTGTAGATGTTACCGTAGTTAAATAAGACTCTAGACCTCGTAGTCTCATTATTGAATCTCAGACGGGACTATAATATAAGCTTGAGGCTTTGAGTATTGTGTTATTGAGGTAATTATGAGAGTTGTGATATTAGACCATGAAGCACTGTATTAGTATATTATGTGGATATCCGCACTAGTTATACCACCCAGTGTATCATCATCATCATTACCTGCCAATTTCCGTCCACTGCTGGATATAGGCCTTCCTATGGGACGCCACTGAGCTCGATCTTCAGTCAGTGTCTACATTCTGATTTAAAAGTTCTTAGAACTGCTATGGCAGTGAAATAAAAATAACTGTTTGTATATATGCATTTCCTTTCCTTTTACGAAATAGTTAAGGTGGTACAATATCTATAGAAAACTAATAATGCAAGTAACAAATATGAGTAAATGCAGCAAGTACTTACACTAAAATCACATCTATTGGACTTATATAATATATAACAATATAAGTCTTTATATTTATTGTTTGTCTTTATTGGCAATTGTATTTAGCTGCATAAATTAATTGCATAATATGAAATTAGTATGAATAATAATAAAAAGGCAAAGTCAAGTTCAATGTATACAAAAAATATTGATTGAAATGTTCATAATTATTATTCAATCAATTATTTAATTATGTAGTTAAATATAATTTCCCATTATGTAAAGACTTATTATAAGACCAATAGATGTGATTTCCGTACAAATGTTTGCTCCATTTATTTACTCATTTGTGCATTATACTTTTGTATGCAAAACGTGCCACCTTATTGTCAAATTTCCTTAAAGCATATCCTATTAATTTCTAGCCATACAATTTAATGTTATTTTGTACCTGCAATGTTTGATTTGAACCTTATTCCACCACGGCGGCTATTCCAGTATAATATGTATAGCCGTTATCGCGAATCGCAAAGAAGTAAAAAACAATCTTTTGAATTTATAATATTGATGTCGTATGAAATATTTCAAGACTGCAAGCCCAAGATTGCTTGTAAATGCGGCAAATAGCATGATAGAAACACAGTACCGTTACGTCACACACAGTGAGTCAGGCGTGCTCAGATGTAGTGTTTCTAGTATGCATCCTACTCCAACGCACGTACTGCGCATTTTGAACTAATCTCAGTTAAATTACATGGAAATTATATGAACATCACGTTGGAAATATCGCAGTTCTTGGAATCACTAGTCAATCGTTTCGATGATCTAGCAGGTATGGACGTTTACGTACAGTCGATGCGTGTTGGAATGTCCTGTCCCATCACTATTAAAATTTTATCATAATTTTCGAACTTCAAAAATACGGGAGGGCAATTTTTCTGGTGTTATTCCCATTAGTTAAATTACGCACATAATAAATAACAGTGACATAGGAAGGGAATGTCCTATGCCCCTTTCCTTTAATGTGTTAATTATATTGGAATTTGAAAATAGAGATATCGAGAAATATTAAAATAATAGCAACTCTGCCGGGAGAAATATTGCCGTGATAAGCGTTAGGTACACTACTTTTGTACCGCTCGTAAAATATCCAAAGAAATCCCCAAAATCATATTTGAATACAAATTCATGATATAAAGAAAATATAATGACTTTACATAATATGTGTATTGCGCATTGACTTGTTGTGTAATAGGACATTGCTATTAATATGGTGGTGGACGGGGAAAGAAAAAAACCTGCATTATACTAAAACTTCCAAAAGAAGCAACACGCTGCGCGAGCGAAATTTTGTTGCTATACTCTTGGAGACTTTGGCTGATAAGATAATCCCCATAGGTTCCCAAAGTTATCGAGTTATAATATCCTCTATAGTATAATGTAATATCATATAATATAATATCATTGAAATTCATGAGAATCAACCACAGGAGCACCGAATAGCTAGAATTTGACTAATGACAATTATGTCATCACCTCATGGCATGTCCAAGCGAAATAATCATTTTGCATGGTGTTGCATAACTTGAACTACGGATAATTAAATAATTGAATAAGTATTTAATTTATACCTATTGTATACTGTACAGTGCATTGCAATAAATTATACTGAGTATAATTTAGGTAGGTACCGGTAACGGTTCACGTTTTTCCTAACATAGATGGTTTGACTTCTAAGCGAGGTCGCTGGGCACGGGTGTTAATCCAGCATATTATATCGATGTTTCGCCTGACTTTGCCAAAATACTCACCCCCATATCTTACAGGCTTAGAAGTCTCGTACTATCCGTTTTAACCGTAGCTTCCTGCTTCGTACTCGTACCTATAAAACATAGAATGACCTTGCCGCTGCGATTTGCCCTTCAGCTATGGGATGGAGTCTTTTAAGAAGGCTTTCCACAATCACCTCGAAAGCCGTCAGCACATCAACAGCGTCCACGTTGTTGCAAGTGATTGCAGACGACGTGGCGACGAGTTTTACTTTCCATCAGATGGGTCCTGCTCTGCTTGTTTGCTATTAGTAGGTACAAATTAGTAGGTATTAATTCAAAATGTAAAACCACCCCCGACTGATCTATGTGTAGTCTCCTTCATTAAGACCATTCCAAGAGCCTAAACACGACATCTCTGCATGTAAATTGGTGAGGAGTGGAGCATTCTGCAGATTCCAGGAGCTGTTCCAGTATCAGGTCAATGCTTCCATGTTCACACTTTTCTCGTTGAAGTAAGAGGATAACGAATTTCGAATTGATCAGACCTATGAAAGTAGCGTCATCTACTAGAAATAAAACCGGCAAAGTCGAGTTGGACTCGCCCACCGAGGCTTCCGTACCAACGTAAGTAAGTACCAATTAAGCTAGACCTCTAAATTGTATGAGCGCTCATATAACTCTAGGCCTATCTTAACTGGTTGAAACTATGTATGTATGAGGACACCCTTTAATTTTCAACTTCTTTATTTTTTGGAAGTTTTCCTTTATTTGTGATATAAGACCTTGCTTCTTGCCAAATTTTATGATTCTAATTTCTAGGTCAACGGGAAGTACCCTATAGGTTTTCGACGTTTCCTAGAGGGTACTTCCGTTTGACCTAGAATTGTCAATTTTGGTCACAAGCAAGGTCTTACAATACAAGCAAAGGAAAAATTCCGAAATATAAAAAAAGTTGAAAATTAAAGTAAATTTTGGTACTTACAAGTTTTCACGTAAATCTAAATTTGCCCATATCTTTTTATCGTGCTCGCTCAGGACCTTGATTTGTATACACCTAATAGGAACTATAAACTCCAGTATCTGGTATTAATTTCAACTTGCTAGGTCCACCCGTTCCTGAGAAAATTGGTGGTGACACACGGACAGACGGACAGACAGACAGACAGACGGACAAGAAAGTGATCTTATAAGGTTTCCTTTTTTACCTTTTGAGGTACGGAACCATAAAAAGCTCATAGTTTTAAAACGGCTCAACGAATTTTCATGAATCGATGCTAACTCACTCTTGATGAAGACACATATAAAAAAAAAACTAACTCAAAATCTGTACATCCGTTTGGGCGCTACGAGTACGATGCCACATATAGACACACACACACATACACACGTCAAACTAACATCCCTTTCCTTTGCGTCAGGGGTTAAAGACAACAGAATAGCTACACTAGAAGCGCTACGGTAATCCAAACAGTTTCAATGTTGTTACTATGTTGTTGAATAACGTCAGTCACCAAACCAAATAACCAGAAAATCATCGCGCAAGTTTAAAATCTCTCGAGACATCCAAGATGTGACCTCGGGTCAGCTGTCTCAGTTATGTCACTAATCCACGGATTGTTGTTTAGAAAGTCAGACGGGATAGTTGCTATGTACTTAGTAACTATTCGTACTGTTGTTGTACTACTGTATCGCGTTTCGTGATAGCTGAATCATAGACTTTAAATGCGGATGAAGGATTGGGTTTGGTAAGTTAGAACTTTGCCATCATTGAAGTGGTAGGAGTTCTGCTAGGCTTCCTGGGACGGTACCACCACTTTGTCAGTTGTTCGGCCTAAAATAAAGGAATGTTTTTTGGTTTGAATGGCAAAGTCTCCAGTGAAATTACAGGGCCTGTGGGACTTAGCATATTCATGTCTTAAGGTAACAGGCGCAGTGCAGTAAAATGCAAGATTTTGTCCATCCATAATTTTGCAAGCTCCTGTTGTAAGTGTAAGAGAGAGAGAGTTGAGAGTGTACGAGAGTATAGTACAAAACCAATTACATCTACTTACATGTTATTAAAATTTTCCCCAATAACACTCATAATGTTTTCACGTCTTTTAGTTCCGAAGTCTTGCGTGTTTTGATTCGCAAAAAGATTCATTGAAATCTATTACGTTCAGAAGAGAAGAAGGAGAAATCGCGTTTCCGATTAACAATGACTAACGATGTACCTTTTTAACCAGTTATCCACAGACGATTGGCCAGGCCTAGACCGGTCTATGGCTATATGCTTTGTCTGCAATATAATCTAGTAATAACGAAATGATGTAATCATTACTTATACAACAAAACTTGTTGTGAACAATGCGACTGATTGGGCACATTGTCTGGGCAGTTAGAAGTGTTTGCTTTCCAATGATCTTTCTCAAAACTTTACATTTTTAATCTTATCATCATCACATTATTTGATCTATGAGCCAAACTTCCTACGTCATTTTTAATTAGGCTTCCATGGTAAGTTTTTTTTTAGGGTTTCGAACCCATAGTGTACCAATGGAACCTTATTACTGAGACCTCGCTGTCGGGGTTAAAACTAAATAAAGATCGTTTAAACTTAAAAGTAAAACTATAAGATAAAATGAAATACCGCAGTGACCTACCAGCCCACTTAATTACTTACATCGCGAACTGTCAATGCCAAACGAACACCTTTCCTCTGTCACAAAAACCCCTTACCTTGACTGCACAGCCTCGCGCGCTTGCGATCCTAGACCACTTACGTACATGTAATACCGTTTTATACCGGAATGTATAAAAACTGGTTCTTTTCTTAGCATAGTACTAACTGACCAACATTCGTCATTACTCCAATGGAACTTGGACTCAAAACCTGAGGAGCTAGGACTGGTTTTGCAGAGAGAATGTTACACTTTCTGATGCCGAGATAGGGTGCATCATATTTGACTTCCATGGTCGTGGAATGTAACTTAAAGTAACGTGATATGATCGTAATTTATTTTTGGACTTGTCAAGCCTAATTTTATACATCCAGCATCCAGACTATAATATTATAAAAAAACGTTTATAACTCTGTCACTCTGTGTTTGTTACCACGGGCGATCCGATCTTACTATAATTTAACAAGGAGATACTTTATAGCATGAGGATAAATGATGATGAATAGCATACTACAATTTTTTTATTTTTTTTTAAAGATTACTCGCAATGTGGGTGCGTGCACATTACTAGTATTATTGTTAACCCCTCCAACTTAGCTAAATATGCTTGTGTCTGGAGTGGGTTCACGTCAATAGTGCAATGGGTGTTGTGGGGATCGAACTTACGACCTCTCGATCGCCAGTCCGACACTCTATCCATTGGGCCATTGCCGCTTTATTCTTGGTGTACGTGAACGAAGTCGCGGGTATCTTCAAAATTATACGCCTATTTTAGTTATACTGTTTATTAAAAAGTACTATCTCAGTTTTTTTGTAAACATCTTATAGGCTAGCGTTCGACCACTATCTCACCTGTTGGTAAGTGATGATGCGGTCGAAGATGCTAAGCACGCTAGGCCTAGAATGAGAATTGGCTCTCAAGGATAGCTGTCAGTTGTTGTTGCGGGGGTTGTTGATATTTTTCCATCACCGGAGGGCCACTGTGAAAAGATTGAATCGATAATGCATTTTCGGAAAATAAATGTAGCCTCTGTTAAGACCGTCTTAGAAAGACTTAAATTCATCAATATGTTTATGATTCAAGTTCTATAACTGTACTTTAATCATTGTCTCCCTGAGTGTTCGAGCATTTACCAATGGAGATGTTAACGTTGTAATCCGCAAACATTTTTTTCTGCCGATACTTACGGGGGAGGAGGTAAACACGCATTGCACACACCCAAATC
This sequence comes from Cabera pusaria, assembly GCA_954871355.1. Classification (NCBI taxonomy): domain Eukaryota; kingdom Metazoa; phylum Arthropoda; class Insecta; order Lepidoptera; family Geometridae; genus Cabera; species Cabera pusaria. Next base: position 24,586,682 of record OX940900.1, read on the forward strand.
ACTCTCTTTAACGGTCCCGCACACTAGCTTGTAACACGCACACAGTATTAAAAATACAGCGTAGTTACGCACGCTCATATGGCCAATAATGGCTATGAGGCCAGCAGAGGGGTACGCCTTGCGTTAACATCTCCATTGGTAAATGCTCGAAGCCCTGAGTGGGCGTTTCAAAACACCTCACTGATTTTTCTGAGAAAAAAGTACCATATGTTATTTTCTATAACCTTAATATTTAGTTCACGAGAAAAGTCATCAGTCACGAGCAATTGTAAATAGATGACAAAAACTTACTAAATAATATAACTTACTTGTACCAACTGATTTGTTGGTGAGTATAATAAAGTGCTGGTAACTAATATGACTGAGATACTTACAAAGGAAAAAGACGATGCTTATGGATCACTACGATAGATACTTATACATGATGTAGATGAACATATCCACGGAGAAATGTACATATATAGTATAATATACATTTATAATATTAGGTCGTCAATGCACACTCAAATAACATTAATTTCTCCTACTCGACTGCTTCAATTAATTTCATGCAGTTTCTTACAAAAGCACACAGTTGACACAGTTGAGCTAATTTAAATAGAACCACAATTCAAACCACCATCAGACCACTCCAATGCTGCGCCCTATTATATTTTCATCACAGACCAAGGGAAGTTCAAATACTAAAAGTGGCAAGTGGAAACTGACACCGTCGCAAAAGAACAGTGCCATTGTTTGCCACCCTCGGCTTCGACCAACAATGATCATTTATTAAAGAGTTCCTTTCTACATTAAGGAAAAATACAAACTTAATTAAGCGAATCATTCCCGAAGAAAACTTTAGAAAAGCACTCCGCAGAGTTCTTTTTAAGAAGCCTGTCTGAAGTTTGGAAGTTGGATGATTCGGACAAAAGGGAACCGTTCTACTTTGCACAGAAATTAGAATGGAATGATTACTGCACGCCTAAGAGAAATATAAAATAATATGCCTTGAATAATTCATGTGGATAATTTAATTAAACTCTTCGTGACTTCCGCTCCGGTTTGTACCTGGTGCAGAGGATGAGCATCGCCATTCAGCGTGGAAAAGCGGCGAGTGTGATGGGCACCTTTGCACCCGGAGCACTTAGAGGCGGGTTATTTGACTAAGTAGGTTTAATTTGAAGTTACATTTAATAGACAAATTAATATAGTTTGACAAATTTCATATTTTAAATTAATCAAAATAGAAGTATTTACTCAATTAAAATATTATTAAAAGTTCGGAATAGATAGTGGAATGTTTTTGCGCAGTGGTTGATATGAGCTGGATTCTGGCTGAATACTTAAAGGAGCTGGATGAGAATAGCCAAGGATCATGCTCATTGGCGTGCATTTGGAAAGGAATTTGTCTCAAAGATGATTAGTGTAGGCTGGTGGATGATGCTTGAAGTTTTTGATGGACAGCTGGTAAGATTAACTGTTTTTAGATAGCTACTACTACTACTACCCCATACCTCCCAGCTGTATATGACCAAACGAAACATCTCAGAGGCAGTACAAATAAATTTGAACATGCACAATTATAAACACACTACTGTTAGCTCTAATTTACCTTAAAGGTAAAACAAGGATAGCACTATTTTTAGTGCTGTCAAAGCTTATAGATGGCGCAACATTAGGTTAGTTACCATTCTCTGTGACATCGCTTGATAGATAACATTACCGTGCTTTTAGTTTTCAATCCTTATCTCGTAGAACAAAAGCCTGACAAAAGATGCCTCGCCTTTATCCAACGGAGCCCTCAATTTAAGAATTCCGTAGCAAACAAAAGGAATAACAAACGCATTAATGTTATTGCTCTGAAAGAAGCCCAGCGGTGGGACGGAAGCCCTCCATTATGCTTGCTGAAACACTGAATAAAACAAAAAGCTTGCGCGCGCCATTTTTCATACCTTTATGGTAGAATTCTCTGTGAGGAAGGGTCTCATTGGATACAACACTTTAAGGATACCCACTGCGACCGATACGATTACTATTGTAATCTACAGGAAAGATGCAACTGCCTGAAACTAAACAAGTAAATTTTGTTATCCGTGCCGTGCCTTATATAATGATTTATGAGACATAATACGGCTATTATTGGAATATCAGGGTGATATATAACCAATTTTAGATTATCTGACTATGCTAGCCGTTGTAAATTTGTAGTCTTTACAAAACAATATATCTTGCTAAGCCACCGACACTAAAATTCAAGATATTCAGTGCAGTATGTTCTGGGCCCCTAGACAAAATCCAATTTCCTGTTTGCCTTCACGCTAATGCAAGTTCAAAATGTATGGAATGACATTTATGTTTCCGCAACCAAAATGTCATTCCCATACATTTTGAACTTGCGTTAGCGTGAAGGCAAACAGGAATTTGGATTTTGTCTAGGGGCCCTGCTACGATAACTTTTGGTCATTTCACAAATGTGAAAAAAATATCCGTCAATTGTGAACCGATTCGAATGATTCTTTTTTTAATCGGTAGGGTACGTTTCCGAGGTGGTCCCATTGTAATTTCATCGAGATCTGATAAGTATGTCCAGAGATATGACGATAAACGTCTCTAACTTGCTACTGAAGTTGACCCGCGGGGCGTGGAAGTCGGTTGTTTTAGTTTATAAACTACTAGCAGCCCGCCCCGGCTTCGCACGGGTAGAACATATATGCCTACAAAATTTGGATCAGTTTGTTGCATCGAATATAAAATATGAACATATTTAACAACCATCGTCATATTTCATCCAATTTACACAAAACCTTAACGAATTATGCGCCTAAACCTTCCTCATAAACACTCTGGCTATTGGTGAAAACCGCATGATAATCCGTTCAGTAGCTATTGAGATTATTGCGAACAGACAGACAGACGCAGTGATAAACTTTGTTTTATAATACTTACGTATTGATATTGGACGGCCCTTTGGCGTAAAGGATAGTTACCCTGATTCTGACCCGACGGTCGTTGGTTCTAATCCTAGCTATATACCTACCAATGAAAGTTTTATGTGCATTCATGAATCATGAGTTTTCGTACAGTGGTAGTGGAATCATTAAATCTACCAAAAAGTAGCTTACCACCAAGGAGTACATCTGCCGCCGTAACCTTACGGCGTTCCCCGACGCATAATGTAGGGGTAATATACGTTTAACGTGTGTATCTGTGTGTCTGTCTGTAGCATCTTAGCACCTAACCGGATGAACCGATTTTGTTCTTATTATTGATAGTTTTTTTTGTTTGATTCATGAAAATTCGTTCAATCGTTATAAAATTATGAGCTTTTTTCTAGTTAATTGCGCTATGAAATCAACTTTCATAGGTCTGATCAATTCGAAAATCTTCTTCTTCAACGATATTGTAAGAACATGGAAGCCTCCTGGACTCTACAGAATACTCAAATCCTCACCAACTTACAGCTCAGATTTTAAATGTCGTGTTTAGAGTCATTGGAAAAAGCTATTATACATAGATCAGTCGGGGTGGTTTAAAATATTATTATATATATAGATGAATATTATTTTATACAATAGATCATATTATTATACTATATTGACTTCAAATTGATTGTGATCGGTGGGGATCTACAGCATAGATAAGCTTATAATAATATTTTCTCAGTAACTATGACCTAATCTGTGGTTTCACTGCAAATATTTTATTAATTTTGCGATGCGTGTTTGTGAAATTCGTGATATCTTCTAGAGTTTTCATTCGAATTATATACTGTAAAGGACAATTTTAATCTATAATATGTGGCCAAGCTAATTAACGTAATTATTTGGATAAGGATTAATACTATATTGTCAGTAAAACACCTTCTTCCAATTGAAACATCGTGTAATGGGCGCAAACTTCGTATAATATACATCCGACCAATGTCGGTACATCACAAACTATACAATAAATGTCGAGAATTTAGAGGTACTTTTATAACCACGACCTACTAGTTTAAACGCCAAGACCGAACTGAAGCCCGACTGCCAACACTCTACCGCGTTAACTTTCTTGTTTTCTTTTTAAGGTTGGCATCCATGCTTAGAGGCCACAGACAATTCTCATTCGCGGTAGTTTTGAAGTTGGCAGGTTGGCACCATCGATTGACACTGACAGTGTGAGTCAAAACGTTTCCAATGGCAGTTTCACAAAACATAAGTCAAATGAGCACAATTCATTATTAAAATACATCAATATAAGTAAATTTAACTTATAAAAATAAGAAATCATGACACTCGGCCATCCGACACCGTGATGCCTCCCGGCATACACATAAAAATAACTCAATCATATTTTAATAATAATAGAAATATCAAGAATATAAAACTATGATTCTAATATTTCATCGCTATAATATCATATTACATTATTTCTGATAACATAAATTCCTACAATATTTATCAAATAAACTTTTCCACGAATATTAATTCCAAATTAATGTTTATTTAACTTAATATAAATTTACTATGTTTACTAATATTTCACACGAATTGAAAAATAATTACTTATATGTATGAACAAAACTAATTAATTAGACAAATTCGCTTTACACAAATTATTTAACTATGCTTTAATTAAATCATGACACAAAATATAATGTGTGAATAAATATATAACATAAAACCCTGGTTTTGTAACCTCAGTAGCTGAAATCATGACATCAGACCTTATTTCATACCACCAGTAAAGATGCCATCATCATAGCTTTGTACATCAACGGATTTAATATATATCCAAGGTCGGATTCTATTGAATGCAGTAACCGCAGTTACTAATAAGTTTAAAAGTATTATTTAATCAAGTTATTTTAATCTAACAAAATTATCAAAAACTTAGTAAAGTATGAAAAGTCGTTCGAAAGATTATTTATGAAAATAAAACATGACTACGGCTTTTAATAAATGCTGAAAAAGGCACGGAACAACGTAATATATTCAGAACAATAAGGAATACGTCTAAGCCCATAGATTTGACAAGATCAATAAATAACAAGAGCATAACTGCTGATAAACAAAAACATAAGCAGTGAGTTCATAATTAATCACCAAAAGTATATAAATCACTAAAATATCAATTATAAATTGTAACGTTACAAAGGTATCAAGCACCTAAACAATAAAATATTTTTAATCCACTTTTGTTTGAAATACCTTCGACTCCAGCCAAAATAAAATAAATACACTTTAATACGAAACGTTAATTTTGTCAGTCGCCTGTAAGAATCGCTGGCAGAAAGGTTAGCGTTTTTGATTTGCAATCTGCGTGACCCTGATTCGAACACCGTCATTTATCGTTTTCTTTTTTGTCGCCAGCGCAGTAACTTTGAATAGCAACATCAATGTTAGTAAAATGTCAGCAGATAACCAAGATAGCACCACTTGTAGTTTACCTGATTATTTTGAAAATTAATTTGGAACTCCCGAAATAATTCCAGGACTTTATATTTAGACATTAGAATGAAATTATAGTATTACCTCTTGAAGACGAAACTTTAAAAGGCAAGAATGAAGAATAACCTCTTTGAAACGAACTATATAAAAAGATATTTAAAGTTTCATTAAATCGAAGTCATTAACTACATCTCAAAAGTAGTAAATCTTCAGTAAAACATTGATGTGTATTTTCGGGCTGTTGCCCGAACTAAAACAATTATTGATAATATAGACTCCAAAAAAACATTCAACGTATAATAAGACAGCGTTGACATAGATGGAAAATTACTATGAAATGAACCCAAAAACAAATATTTCATAATTATTTCAAGTCATTAGAAATAACCCAAGTATCCACTACATGTCTACAGAAGGAAATATCACTTGACATTACCAACAAAGAAATTTGTGTTTAGAGCTCGAAATATCAAATAAAGATAGTAACGGTGGCAGAAAATAATGTACCGTATCATAAAAAGACAGATAATATGTTACTAACTTGTCGTATTCATCCAGTAGTATCTTATGTATGTGTGTATAATAATGTATATGGCTATATATATGCGTGTATGTATAAAATGTGTGTGTAATGTACATTTAGTGTATGTATTTTATGTATTATAATTATTGTTATATAATTTTATAGCTGTACACCCCTTTCCCTTGCAACATGAATATATGAAATCCTGTCCACCCAAAGCTTGTCTAATAAAGATCACTCCAAGCGATAAGACCGCCCATAGTATGAACATTATCTTGTTATGAATTATTGTCTGTATATTTTATTTGATGTGCAATAAATAATCATTCTATTCTATTCCACCTTTAGATTAATGTCAGTAGCAACAAGCAGCTTGTTACAGATATGGATAAGAAGTTAGCGAAATTACGGAGAATGATTACTGCATTAATCCGCGAAAAGAACTTCAGAATATCAAGTGATCACTTTGGTATATCCATGTAATACATAGTACACTTATAAATATTATACATACTAATAGTTTACCTATTATGTCTACCAACTGTTGAATACTCAAGACTTACAATTGAAGAGTAGAATATCACAATTCCTGAGCTTGAGCTAAAATCAATCACAAGGAAATAATCCAAATAGGAATATAAAGAGAACAAAAAAAACCACAATGGAGTAGTAATCCTCATGAAAAATATTTGTAGCTTAATTGATCTTTTCTTAATTAGAACAAATGTTTCTGTTTTCCTGTGTAATGAAATTATAATTATAGTAATAATGATTTCCATATAGACGTACAAAATTAACATCGCTCTATACTTTAATGATTTGTTTTTTAATGGATTATAGACATTTTATTAGCATTTTTCAATTTTCAAAGCATTAGCTTTTAAACAACAGACTATATAAAATAGGAACCAAAGTTGGTATTATAACTCCGTGCATTGTTTTTTTAAAAAAATTACTGTAAAACTGAACTGTTGAAACTAGCACTCTATGAACACACTGCACAGCTGATACGGTGTGGAGATTGAAAATCAGTAGTAAAAAGCAGATACTTTTTACAGCACATCTACACTCAAATCTACAATGACAAATAGAAAATAAAAATAATACTCTAAACTCCTATTAAACATTTTATACGCATGTCACAAAAATAAAAATATCGAATAATACATCGAAAACGTCGTGGTGAATACGTAAATATATCGAACAAAATGTTATCTTAATTCGCAATTATTTTAAGTAAAATAACTTTAAAGTTACGTATGAGTAATTCATACTGAAGAAATATCCTACATCTTAAATGATTATATTGTAAATAAAGTCATACCAATATCTACCACAATTAGGAAACAAAATAACAACATAAGGAGCAATACAAATTGTATGTTCATGTGCCCTTATATACCTCACCTCATATATCATACAATATATTTTAAAACTGAAGGTCACTGAAAAATACCAATTGTGTCGGCTATATTTGACATTGTATTTCATTAATGTTAATTTTATGTTCTTTCACATGTCATGACATGGCGAAATAGATGGTCTTATATGATTTCTTCGAAAACCTTTTAAACTCTATTTCATGTGAAATAAATTCATTTCCATTTATTTCATTATAACGCGATTTCTTATAAAATAATAAAACGTGTCATCATTGTCGATCACAGCAAATGTGTTCATACACATGATGCTATCCTATGCTATGATTTGAGTCATATTGATGCTTTAAACGAATGCGACGAAAAGGTAACCTTTTCGATAAATCAGGTATATATCCAGACAATAAAATAGAAAAAAATTAAAATATTTTTATACAGATATCCAAAGAAAGCTGATTTTTAGTTCATAACTACCGATCCATAGTAATAATGCCAATAATATCCAAACTATTTGAAAAGTATGTAATATAGATATGCATATATATATATATATTTCTTCTACAATTAAACGACTACTTCGAGTAATATGATATTTTCTGTGACGAAAAAGGGATATAGATTTACACATTATCACAATAATTAACTTTAAAGCAGCAAGAATATAAGTTTCGATGTTGACAACCATAATGCAGTTTATGCGATCTACTGTAACCATGACCATACTACTTAGTTAAAAAGTTACTTAGTTACAAGCTGGACGTCCATGGCGTCAAATGCACTTGGCATAATTATTCATATTTCATATTCTTTTATTCCTAAATCGTCAAATTTACACGTCATTTTTACAGTGTTGTACCCGTGTACAATACACGCAGCCAGCTTACAATAAGTTGTAAGTTATCATCTAAATATAATTAATTAAATATACACATAAATTCAACGCAAGGTGAAGTATGGAGTAGCTAGCGTACTTAACCCACTTCTATTTATCATCTACATTAATGATTTTTCTAGAGCAATCCGATCAATATCCAATGACTCTGTTTGCTGAAGATAGCATGTTAACGATTCCTTGACACCCTACAGGTCTTACGAGATGTAGCAACTTCTTCGCTGGTATTAGTAGTAGAAGGTGACCTTCTCTTCTGGTTATTACATGGTCGCCGTCGAGTGGCGAGTCAGGCAGGGTTCCATCATCATCAGTAGACATCATTGGCAACACACTGAAATACACACATTGCCAACGGCATAATCCATTCACAAACAAAACACCGACAATATTCAATTTAGATTCATTAAACATTTAAATTTTCCAAAATTATCTAGCATATTGAATCCAGTATTTAAAATAAAATAAATAAAACTCTCCTATTTCTATTTAACCCATTTTTCAATTCATATTTACTTTAGTAATATAATAATAATAATATAATAATTCATTTATTTCAGATTTCAATAGATCCATTATTGTTAGTAAAAACTAGGATTAGTAGACTAGAAAAAATAAAATTAAAATTAAAATTGTCGAATTAATATTGCCTATTTTCAAACTAAAATAATGAAATAAAATTAAAACAATTATTGACGAATTATAGATTAATACATTATTAAGTTAAATTAATTCAATATTAATTAATTGGTCTAACACTTTTTAATAAGCATTTTGATCCAGTGCGTAAATAGTGGCCCATTGCTCTTGCCCGTTATCATCATTATTTGTAAGCAAGCTGGTATAGTATACATCAGTAAGCTGTTATATTTTTATAAACATCACCATCATCTCCACCATCATCATCACTTCCATCAACACCATCACCGTTATCATTATTGCCACCATCATCACCATCATCATCACCACCATCATCACCATCATCGCCGTCATCATCGCCGTCATCATCACCGTCATCATCACCGTCATAATCATCATCATCACCATCATCATCACCATCATCATCACCATCATCATCACCATCATCATCACCATCATCATCACCATCAGCATCACCATCATCATGACCATCATCACCACCACCATCATCATCACCGCCATCATCGCCGTCATCATCGCCGTCATCATCACCGTCATCATCACCGTCATAATCACCATCATCACCATCATCATCACCATCATCATCACCATCATCATCATTATTATCTCGCTCAATTTACCAATAAGTACAGCTAGTCCTTTAACTGATAATCCGACGTGTCTAATCGACTCAACCAACGTACAATGTGACACTCACGTGCCAGCTCAATTAACCGATGAGTACAATTAGAACGCCCCCTAATTAACAATTCGACGTGTCTAATTAACTTAACCAACATCCAACGTGACACTCACGTGCCCGCTCAATTAACATCCAACGTGACACTCCCGTGCCCGCTCAATTAACATCCAACGTGACACTCCCGTGCCCGCTCAATTAACCATCCGACGTGTCTAATCGACTCAACCAACATCCAACGGGACACTGACGTGCCCGCTCAATTAACCGATGAGTACAATTAGAACGCCCCCTAATTAACCATCCGACGTGTCTAATCGACTCAACCAACATCTAACGGGACACTCCCGTGCCCGCTCAATTAACCGATGAGTACAATTAGAACGCCCCCTAATTAACCATCCGACGTGTCTAATCGACTCAACCAACATCCAATGGGACACTCCCGTGCCCGCTCAATTAACTGTTGAGTATAATTAGAACGCCCCCTAATTAACAATCCGACGTGTCCAACCAACGTCTAGCGAAACACTCAGGTGCTCGCCCAATTAACCGTTGAGTCAACTGGCATGCCCTCTAATGTAACCAATAATCTGACAACCAGTCGACCCATCCATTAGAAAAACAATATATTATTTTAACACACTTGTAACTTTATATTCTGAATGCTTGTTAGACTTTCTGTTTGAAACGTTTGTAAATATTAAAATCAAAACTTGTAAAGTTCAATGACTTTCAATGGTTTAATACTTTCTTATAGCACGCGCAACCACAACATAAAAATAAAAATAAAATGTCAAACGTGTTATATGCTATCGGAGGGTGGCCCCGACCAAACACAAACACGCCCAACTCAAAAGCGTACGAAAGCATGCGCTAGGTTCTACCAGAGGGTAGCCTTGGCCAAGAACCCACGCACACCACCGCACACGAATGATCTTGATTTAAGCAGCACATCACCAGAGGGTTGCCCTGACCAGACACGCTGCACAAATCCAACACAATCATGTAAATTGCACGTGATCCAGTTCAATTTTCAAATAAATGTCAGTTACTTCTGATAAATTACTTTAGTGGACGCATATCAAGCATACCAAATATAGGAGAAAAAAAAACAATCTATTAAAAGCTATCAACATACCCTTTGGGTTATCCCGCTTCTGAATTGTCAGTAAAACACCTTCTTCCAATTGAAACATCGTGTAATGGGCGCAAACTTCGTATAATATACATCCGACCAATGTCGGTACATCACAAACTATACAATAAATGTCGAGAATTTAGAGGTACTTTTATAACCACGACCTACTAGTTTAAACGCCAAGACCGAACTGAAGCCCGACTGCCAACACTCTACCGCGTTAACTTTCTTGTTTTCTTTTTAAGGTTGGCATCCATGCTTAGAGGCCACAGACAATTCTCATTCGCGGTAGTTTTGAAGTTGGCAGGTTGGCACCATCGATTGACACTGACAGTGTGAGTCAAAACGTTTCCAATGGCAGTTTCACAAAACATAAGTCAAATGAGCACAATTCATTATAAAAATACATCAATATAAGTAAATTTAACTTATAAAAATAAGAAATCATGACAATATACTTGAAAATAGCCTTGGAAGTTATGTAATATTTTTTAACAAAAATTCGAAGATTAAAATGGTTACTGTGAGTCAACCTTAAGAGATAGACATATGCTGTCGCGGACTTTTTTGTAGGTCTTATTAAGTTGTACAACTCTTGCATAGAAAATATTCTTCTATCTATTTTCAATTAAGCAGCGTTTGTAAGAAACGTGTTTTTTCGACCGTTTATTTGCCGACTTAGGTTGCAAATTAGGTCTCCACGAATGTACCTTTGATTTAAACGGGATAATATATAGCCTATTTTCATTCCGAAAGTCCATTCTATGTATTAGTGAAAGAATGTTTTAAATCGGTTCAGTAGTTTTTGAGCTTACTCATTACAAACATACAAAAATACAAATGTTCTCTCTTTATAATATTAGTATAGATGTATCTTAATTATATTACACTTTTTTTCACAAACTCACAAATTGTTTTCATTGGCACTGATCGCACGCAGTAAGTTAGGTACTTTGAATACGGTGTTCAGCATCCCATGGGCACTGTAAAGTTTCTTCAGAAAGTGAGGAATGTTCTACATTTACCGTCCTGTGAAATATTGGAAAACTCGATGGAGAGGAACACCCCTTCAAATTATGCATAAAATAAAATAACTAATAGAAAAAAAATAGGACTGGCTTTATTTGGTTTGGGTGCTTTTACCCATAAGTTTAAGTAATATCTGCCATTTCTAGCGCATAAAATGCGTGGAAAGATTATAAATCTACTAAATCATCGTCACTACAAAGTCCAACGTTTCAGAGTTAGTCAAGAGGAAATACTTAGTGACAACAAAATGTATCGTAATTGTCGATCACATCCGATCGTATCCTCCAAGAATAAATTTACGTGGTATCAGTCGTAAAGATGGCTGCCAAACTATTAGTATTCATTCACCGCGCAAACATTCTTGCCGTGATGAGTCACGACTTGAGCAAGCCACCATTGTGACGCCTGCGCCCGCGCAGCCATGCAATTATCTGCAATGGAGAAGTTACCTTATACAAGCTCAGACAAGCTGTATGCACTTGAAGCTTCGAGCATTTACCAAAGGAGATGTTAACGCAAGGCGTACCCCTCTGCTGGCCATATAGCCATTTTCGGCCATATGAGCGTGCGTAACTACGCTTTATTTTTAATACTGTGTGCGTGTTTCAAGCTAGTGTGCGGGATCGTTAAAGTGAGTGATTTGTGTGTGTGCAATGCGTGTTTACCTCGTCGTAAGTCGTAAGTATCGGCAGAAAAAATGTTTGCGGATTACAACGTTAACATCTCCATTGGTAAATGCTCGAAGACTTGAAGGGATGACTTGAAATGTTATCCTTTATTTATTTCCATAACAAATCTTGGTGTGAAACAGTCTCCCAGACAGCTGATAGCACAGAATAATGAATAATACAAGTACTGATAGATAAAAACTTGATTCGAAATATTTTTTGGAACGTCTAAAGAAACGAAGACTTCAAAAGGCAGTCTTACTGATGCATCGATATCAGCCAGATATCCATTGGATGGAAAGTAATTGTATAGATATCCCTAGGTATTTTTTTAAGGTAAGTCAAAGATGGTAGGTATGTAATAAATCAATCATTATACCTACAAGTGTGATAAAATTAAAATAAATCATATTAATACAAGTTTATGCCGTAAGTGACGATGCCGTCGAGGATGGTAGCACGCAAGTTCTAGAATAGGCTCTCAAGGACAAGAGCCGGAACCAGGCTTCCCTCACTCGCCCATAGCTACTGCGAGTTATACCTAAACTTTCGTCAACTCCGGCGGTACTATCTGCCAGTCGGTTGTCACTGCTCACGCGCGCGCAACGTATATTATTATTCAAATGACGGGATAACTGCGCATTCGTATTCTATATTAGAAACGATTTAAGTTTTTCATAGTCATTTTGCGGGTTTCACAAAAACAAGCATAATATGTTTCATTTTTTATGCTACCGGTACTAAAATGACAAAACGGCGTAAAATTCACTTTGCTGACTTCAAATTCGACTCTTAGTTAGGAATTTTGATGTTATTTTGTGAGGTAAATAAAAAGAATTCGTAAACTTTTTTATTTATTTCATTGAGTCCAACCCTTTACTGTATCAGGCGCGCGCCGATAAATCGCGCGCTAAACGAAGTAATAACAACGCTAGGTCGAGCGCCTTAGACACATTTTTGCTTGTATTGTCTGAAATAAACGTTGGTATTGTGTTTTTGTAGGGGAGTGAAGTATCTGTTACGTAGTAACTTAAATATTATATAATCTGTGCCGGAACACATTACATGTTTGGCGCATAGAGTTAAAATGGTTTGGCGACAGATTTTTCAACTTGAGGGTAATAGCTTAGCTAGCCAGGCGGACACTAGACAGTCCTACTACCATGCAGGGCGTTATCAAGCTGTCCCTGCCAGCTTACTAAGCCAGGGGATTTGCGTTCACTGGCCAGGGGTGTCCTCTGATTCTGAAGACAAACAGCCACTATAACTACTAGGCGCTTACTCGTATCTGCATCGGTTGATCTGGGGGCACGTTAGTGCAAGACCACGACGAGTGAAGCGAAGCACAAAGGCACTACCTACCTTTTCTCGAATGTTCTCTTTCCCGACACAATTAAATATAATTATTATTACAATGTATTATTATTCTAACGACTTTAACAATTAATATTTTAAGATAGGTACATCTGATATCAACGGAAATATCAAATCACGAATGACTTTGATACATGATGGAGGTTTACTAATTACATTTTTTGTGGCTTGTTTGAGGTCGTAAAAATATTTGAGACTTTTCTGTAAAAACTCGTGTTGGAGCATGGAGGTACGTAGTACGTTCATGTCGATGTGTTGGAGTGATTACATTCATATTGTTTTGCCTCAGACTTCCTATTTTTAGACTGGGTTAATTTGTATTATTCTGTAGAAATTGGAAACAATATGATGGCATAGTATGCTACGCTCCTGCCACTAAGACATGTCTTCAATCGGTTTGCTAGGCATCGCAAGATACATCTTTCAATTTCATCAATTCTTTTTAACCGACTTCACAAAAAAGGAGGAGGTTTTCAATTCGTCGGAACCCTTCTTTTATGTATGTTCACCGATTACTCGAAGATGCATGAACCGATTTGGGAAATTCTTTTTTTGTTTCAAAGGGTACCCTTCCCAGGTGGGTCCCATTTAAATTTTAACGAAATCGGCCAAGCCGTTTTTAATATATCAACTTTTGTATTACGACGCATTTACTTATCTCGATGACTTACTACTTTATTTACTGGCACAGATTATGTAATAGTAACAACCTACTCTAACTAGCGCGATGTTTGAAGTCGGTTCTTTTAGTTTTTTAAAAGATCTTAAATTATTAATGTATCAACATTTGTATTACGATACATTTACATACCGACGACATACTTACTACTGGCACAGTTTATATAATAGTTACTACGTCTACTGGCTACTTTGACTAGCGCGACGTTTGAAGTCGGTTCTTTTAGTTTTTTGAACGATCTTAAATTATTAATCAAATATGTATCATGCAATGTTGCCCTCACTCAATTTTAAAGACGGATTAAGAATTTGGGATGATTGCATGATACATATATGATTAAAAGTGATTATTTTGTCATTTATCATTATTATCAATTACACGGAGTTATTGTAGTAGAGGAATTCATTACGTACGAGGAATATCAATTTGGTGAAGTGGAAGACTCCATTGCACCAAAAACATGGGATATTGGTCCTATCCACATAAAACACAGAACACAGAACTCTGCCATTAGTCACATGTCTTTGTTCGAGTGGCGGTTTAAGCCACGGCACCGCGGTTTAGCCTACCGTCAGTGGTCGCCATTTAGATGAGAACCAGACATGATCAACTGTAAAATCAAGGATACTTACAGCAGATTTTGAAGGATTATGGAACCTCTGACCTTCCTGTGGATGAAAATGATGCTGATGTGTTGTTTCAGTATCGGACATCGGTCTGAACATCGTCCAGGATGCGTTCCTCATCGCGGTGGAGGAGCAGGCCCGGCAGCGGCTGCAGCGGCTGTCAGCGCTCAAGCGGATCACGCCTGTCGACATGTCTAAGCTGTCTTCTGAGGTAAGCTCTTACTAATATTTATTAAGCTAGTGGTGAAGATCGTCATGGTAACCGCATGATTAACTCTGCGGTTATGTCAGAACAAAATGTTCCTACTCTGTTTTGTCCTGCTGCTATTGCTGATGCAGATCAGAGTAGTAAAGCACCACTTTACTACTCTGATTTTAGTTGTCATTTTTTTTCAGGATCACATATTTTTCTCCTTTGTCTCCTAACATTAGCTTATTCATTATTGATATTTTGAATTTAAACAGTCAGAGCTATAGCTTTCCGATTATCTGAATGATTAGATGGGCAGTAACGATAAGCTAACCAATATTAGTCATCGTGACTGTAATTATTCTGAACATCGTACGAAAATGTTTAATTAATTACTTCTTATAATTTGTAAGCGTTTTAGAAGTCTGGCTTCCCCTATACCCAGTAGTTAGTCCCTGAGCCTATTTCGAGTTACGGCAGAATACTGATCGCACAGTGTGAGACAAACGCTGTTCAGAGACGAGCTACGTATAAATATTTTTTCAGCTAAGGAATACTTTCTGTACTGTTCAGCAATAATACAGCTAGAAACGCTAAGCAATAGAGAAGGCAATATCTCCAGTTGCCTAGAAAATAGAATCAATTTCACCGCGTGATTCCTATTGGAGCAATGAGTGGCTAGCAAGGCATAACTGGGACAATGGCACACCCAGAGAATACAATCCCGAGCTAGAGGCAGCAAGGCGTTGTCGCGTCGATGCACTCACTCCCCACTTGTCCTCTCATGCACTTGACGCGAACACTGGCGCAAGCTGCAAGCTCAAGCGATTCCACGCATTCCCAAGTAATGCAGAGTGTAGTTTCTTCTTCGAATGGGGGCTGGGCAAGTGAGTTACATCTTCGGCTGCGTCGACATGCTAAATTAGATTGCATCACAATTATTGCTTAGTTCTCTATTAAAATAATAATAGATAAGTTGCATCGCTATACCTATTTAATTTTATCAAATTATGGGAAATAAGGTGCTCTAAAAAGTCGCCACTTAAGTGTTCTGATGATCCCAGCTATGAGATGAATTGCGACTGTTTGACTTGTATTGTACTTAAATAATAATCCGGCATTTCAGCTTGCATACCATGGCCATTAAGACTCTTAAGAGTGGGGCAAATTTCCATTAACACCAAGACCTCAAAATACACGGAGGCTCTGCTTTTGTATACCAGCTTTCGCCTGACATTAAAAGCTTGTCCCAAAAGTACTAGTACTATAATAAGAGTAATTATATAAAGTACAAGCTAAGTGCGAAGCTGCAGAGTCAATGCGTTCTCGTCTCTCCTCGACTTGCTAGCTGGGAGTTTTAAATATAGGTACACAATGCAGTAACAAGAGTGCAATTGTAGGGTCAGGAGGCGTTAATGCAGCCTCTTGACTTCTAGCCACTCCGCCCTCTTCAGCATAATACTGTGGTGCATTTTATGAGCCGAAGCGAAGAACAACGTCACTTGTTTCTTCATATTTATTTGCTTTAACTAGCTATAAAACTCAAAACATTAGATTGCAACAAAAAACTTTACTAACTTTGAAACACTTGGCACGAATCTACTATTGTCATCATCGTCATTATTGCAACCAAATATTAGTTTGATTTTATTCTGACCATAACTCAAGGTTGGCAACTAAAATCTGTAATGATTTCCTTACACCAATATTTTTTCCACCAATCTTTGTGAGGTTCGAAATGCAAGAGATTTATAATCCTTTGAGGGAGTTAAAGAAAGGATTATGAAAATTTCTTCCATAGTCTACCCTGACACTGCAAATGTTTGGTATCTCTCTCTTTATGCAAGTTCTGAGCATATTTTACATTCGCTCTTCGCTCCTTCCTTGTCCCACAGAGGCTTTGTTTGCCGGCGCTCGACGATTCGTTACTCCGTCCGTAGAGTGTGCTTGATTCTGCGCAGAACTTCATTTGAGTGTCTCTCCTTTCAGGAATGGGATTTCCGCAGTTGTTCTTCCAAAACACTAGTTTATGATGCGAACAAAACGATACGTCTGGTTGATTAAAGTCAGTTACTCTATTAGCTTTGAGATCCTTGCATAATTCTTTTACTTGTTTTTTTTATTTAAAAATTGCCTAAAGTACACACAGTTACGTGTATGGTTGGCTACCATACTTTAATTTTTTTTTAATAGTCTGACGTCAACGATTGGATGACAGCTGAATGGTTCATTACTTTTCTATGCTTCTGCTTTTGCTATGTTTACTTGATAATTGATTATGATTTATTTTATGATTTTGACGTGTATATGTGCGTATATTAATACTGCCTATATACTAGATAAATGCTTTGATTCTTGATTCTTAATGTATTTCGCTGCTGTTTTTGTACTTGCAATGCAATTCAGTTTTGCATTTCATCAGGTACAGACAATACATTTGAGTACAGCACGGGAAGTACTTATTTTGGTAAACTTTCTGAATTCGTGAGCTTTGTCATATTCACGATCTTTATAACTAACGTGTATAAGCACATAAATCCTTATCAGTAGCGTCTGACCTTTCATTGATATTATGAAGCTTATTTCCTCCAGAAAAACATATAGGTACTTACTATTCTTCTGATTATGAAACAAACTTTTATAACGTATTCCCACAAAAAGTGTCCTCCAGCGCCACTGCCATCAACGAGGGGCTGAGACTCGACACTTGTTGGTCCTTTCACAATGTAATCTCATTTGCTTTCAAGTGCCAGTTTTTTCGCTGTTTTTAAACTAATTGGGGTCATCGCCATATTTCCATAGATGTTAATAAAAACCCGTGCATGTGTTACGCATATTACGTGCAGACATTTCGAGGTTTTGTAATTTGTGATTGGTGTTTTTGCGTGTCCGCTCGGATAACTGGATATTAATGATTGGATAATCGATTTTCAAAGCTAGACCTGAATGCTGTCCATAGCATATTTGAGTTTATAACTTCATACGACTGTATGTTTTAAGTTAGACTATTAAATGAATATTTACCATGTAATGAAATTTAAACGTGTTAATATTATGTTTCTTCTTATTTTGGATAAATTAGTTGTAATTAATGTATGAATATTTTTTCTTCCAGATAAAAAGAAAAAAGACCCAGCCCGAGAACAGACAAGAGCTAAACGGCTACATCGCCAACTCGACAGTCTACGTGACCTCTATAAACGAGAACGGAACAATAGAAAGCAAGCCAATCATATCCTCCCCAAAATCACAGCCAAAATCTCTCCAGGCGAAACCTGCCCCCGTCATAGCCAATGGTTTCCAGAGCAAAATAGAAGAAGAGGAAGAAAAGAGAGATATAAGTGAGAAAAGTGTTAAAGATAGTGATGGTAAAAGTGTTAGTGAAGTGACTTGTGTGAAAGATGTTTGTGATGCGTACAATGTGGCCAGAGAGCATCTAAATAACGGCAGGAGTGAGAAACTGTTGGGTGAACAACCTGACCACAGGATCCGAGCCACGGCTGTCGTGGAGAGTAACAAGTTGGGACCAGGGGAAAACAGGTGAGCTATGAGACATAATTAAATACATGCACATCCGAAGTAAATACACGCGAACAAAAGCCGGTACGTTCACATTAAAATAATTAAATACGTTTATTTTTACAAATGTACATTAACTTGGTCATATCAAGTATAAACATTATTATAACTTTAAAACTATAAACACTTATGAAACTAAACCTAAACAAAAACAATAAAAACTAAAATGTAGTCTACCAAATCACTACCAGTAGGTAAAGTTCCCAAAATGCTGGCTGTATTCCCCCGTTGAATGGCGATACTTAGTCTCTGAGCTACATGCCAGTATTTTGGTCCCGTTTTGTTTCAGACATTATTATTATGTTTTAGATGTGTGTTTCCAATGTGTGTGAATTCCAATGTGACGGTTATTTTATTTGTAACGGGTGGATTACAGCTGTTAAAAGGTCATTTGTGAAAAATTGTGGGTTAATATATGTAATATGATCAAGTACATCATACTATTTAGATTTCCTTTCTCGTGAAGATTATCGAGTCTATCACTTATATTTCATAGATAGCACTTATGACGATATGCGATTTTTCGATTAAATTTTTTTAGTTCCTTCTAAACTATTTTTAATATGCTGGTTTGCAATAAAGAGTACTCTATTCTGTTGATTCTAGATGTATATTCGGAATTTGTTAATTATAGGAATGAGTAAATTTAAAAGCATTACGAAAGCAGATTGAAACATTTTTAACACGTATGCTAAAGATATAAAGATATCTAGATATCTATGTCTAAATAACCCGGAAATTAATGGTAGAAAAATCATTTTGTGTTCTATAGAATTAGCATTTTACGCTACAGTAGTGTAATGCGAAATACTCTGTCATGTCGAATACACATTCGGCACACTTGATCACCACTGATTCTACATGTGTTATTTTGAAGTATCTATCAAATTAGGTTCTGTTCAACTATTGATAGATAGATAGATTTAAAGAGATACTTTATTGATAGTGCAGTATGATAGCATGTCAAACGGTTCGGGGCCCCTAGACAAAATCCAATTTCCTGTTTGCCTTCACGCTAACGCAAGTTATAAATGTATGGAATGACAGTTCTGTTTCCGCAACAAAAATGTCATTCCCATACATTTTGAACTTGCGTTAGCGTGAAGGCAAACAGGAAATTGGATTTTGTCTAGGGGCCCTGGTTCGCCTAGTTGCGGAATGATGTAGTTGTAGTAAGGTGCCAGATACATCGGAGTGCCTACTGCCCCTACTGCGAGTTTCTTTAGATGTGTCTTGATACCGTAAAGCAAATGAAGATTTTTCACGTTACCTATTAAGCATACTAGCACACTAGATGGCTGTTTTTAAAGCTTACGGTAGAACAACGTCTTTGGAGTCGGTTAATAATAAAATAATATCGTTTAACAACTAAAAAACAACCGACTTCAATGCCGCGCTATTCATTTTCAGTACCAATTTTGAGATGTTTATCTCAATATCTCTGGAGATACTTATCATACCTCGATAAAATTACCATGGTACCACACTTGGGATATCTCCTTTCGAACAAAAAAAGAATAATCGAAATCGGTTCATAAACGACGAAGTTATCCGCGAACAAACAAAAAAAAAAAAAAAAAAATATACCGTCGAATTGAGAAACCTCCTCCTTTTTTTGAAGTCGGTTAAAAATAGAGATTTTTGTTTGTTGCTTAGTGCTTTTCGGTAAGATAAAAAAGATAAAACGCAATATTTTAAGATTTTCGTTTTACGTAATATCAAAAACGTCTATTTGAACATTGGGTCCCACAGTTTATGAATGCGTCGCATGGTATCCCTAGCGTCTCTGGGGTCCACAATATACGAGTAAGTACATTATCTTCTAACGTAGTAAATCGTAACGTATTTCTTGTACGTGAGGATTTCCCTCAAGTCCATCCCTGGGCCTAAATGGATAAATTGTATCTTAAAAGTTTTACCATTTTAGTTGATTATGAAAAAAATACTAATTAGGTACTTTATTTATTTATGTAACTGGGTACTTAATAGATACTTAATTGATTTAGTAAACTGGTTTAGTTAATGATTTTAGTAATTCATATCGATATTTGTAACTAGGGTGATAGGTAAAATTAAAATCGCAATATCATCTTGTACTTCTCACATTTGTTTTATTGTATCTTCTTTGTAAAAGTATTTTTGATAAATTAGATATTTTATCAACCTCTACAATTAAGCAGCCTACAATAAAACATACTTCAATTTAAAATTTAAATCCACCCTGACCGGTCTAGTACGTGTTCATTGAGACCCTTCAATGAGCCTTAATACGAGATGTCTGCTGTTACAGTGCCACAAGTATAACTTGGCGGTGGTGGTTTTTGGTTATTATTATAAACTAATTCTTTTAATTGAAACTGTGAGTTTGACGTTTGAGAGATTACCGCGACATTATTGTTGATAAATCTGCTACATTAAAATAGTTCAATAATGCCAAAAGTGGTTTAAGAGAAACTGTTATCAAAGTACAAAGTAAAAGCACAGTGGCGCACAGGCACGCCAAGTTATACTTGCCGGACTGTAGTTGATGAGGAGCTGAGTATTTTTCAGAATCTAGAAGATGCCCTAGCATTAGATCAAGGTTACCATGTTCTTCTACATATAATTATTGAAATAAGAAAATACAGGATTACGAATTGATCAGACCTTTGAAAGTTGATCTAGCATGAGGCTAGATCAACTTTCAACTTTCAACTGGAAAATAGTTCATCATTACCTTCTAACGACTGAATGGATTTTTGAAATCAAAGCTAAAACACTTTGGATTAAGACCCCTTTCGAACAATAAGATCGTTTAAAAAAGTAAAAAGAACCGACTTCAATGCCGCGCTATTAATTTTCAGTACCAATTTTGAGGTGTTTTTCTCCATATCTCTGGAGATACTTATCAGGCCTCGATAACATTATCATGGTACCACACTTGAGATATTTCCTTTCCAACAAAAAAAGAATTATCAAAATCGGTTCATAAACGACGAAGTTATCCGCGAACAAACATATAAAAAAAGAAAGAAACCTCCTCCTTTTTTTTAAAGTCGGTTAAAAATAAATGGAATCGGTTCATCCGTTTGGTTGCACCAATGTCACAGACAGACACACACATACGCAGATACTCAAGTCAAACTTATTACACCTCTTCTATTTGCGTCGGGGGTTAAAAAATCAGTACGTCAATGAGGTTTGCTAAGTAAATGTGCTATATCCTCGATAGCATCGTCAGTTACCATCAAGAGATATAGTTAAACTTACCTAGCCAGCAATAAAAGTCTTCCGTAGAACGTATTACTTACTAGAATTATCTAGTATAAAAAAATTAAGTGGCCAAGTGCAAGTCGGCCTCACAGTCGTAAGGTTCCGTATAACACAGTAGATTATTTTATAACTATAATTTTTCGCCAGCACAAAACTAACTTTGTTTTTATAGTGTTTGTATGAAAAACAAAGTTATATTTGCGGTAGATATATCTCAAAAACTACTGATTACATCTCGTTCAAACCAATTTTCGTTGAAAGTGTTCATTGAGGTTTACAGCATATATTTTTTTTAGATTTTTTTTACTCCAAATTACTACTTACACAGAAAAATAGTTTTAGAAACCTCAATGTTATTTTTAAAGACCTATATACAATATATACCTGTATAAAGACACCGCGCACGTATTAGGTTTGATGAATAAATATTTTTTAGTTTTAGGACAGATCTAGGATTTCAGTACGTTATATAGGGAAATCCCAGATCTGTGGTTCCATGTATGTAAAGCAAAGCGGTAATCTATTATCATTGTATAATGTATGCTAATTTATTCCTTTTTCAACCTAAGGTTGTCTAAAAGAGATTGCTTTAAGCGATAAGACCGCCTGTTGCCACATGCCGCATGTTTTATGTACTATTTGTTTCCTTTTAATTTGCAGGGTGTTATAAAGTGTTTATCTATGTAAAGCAAAGCGGTTCACAGAATACATCTTCCTACCAAGTTTCAAGACTTTATAGTTTCGGAATAAAGTGGCTGTGACATACGAACGGACCGGCAGACAGACATGACGAATCTATAAGGGTTCCGTTTTTTGCCATTCGGCTACGGAACCCAAAAAAGAATAATGTATGGATTTATTATATAGCCACTTCTAGCAGTTTAGTTATGCTATGCGTTAAATGTCAGTGTTATTCTTCGCACTGATACTTGAAATGCTAATTGAGTGTTGTATTTAAAACTAAAGTATTACTAAAACCAGTAGTCATGTTTAACAAAACTCTGCCTTGTGGATTTGACTGGCGGTCATAACAATAACATGGGTATGTTACAGTCTTGTATTACTGAAAAATAACGGGTATTTGTGGTAACTGCGGTTCATGTTTCAAGCACTTAAAAATCACAGTTTTATCAAGTAAGTCTATACATATCTATATTTTAGGTTCCGTGCCCAAAGGGTAAAAACGGGACCCTATTACTAAGACTCCGCTGTCCGTCTGTCTGTCTGTCTGTCTGTCTGTCTGTCTGCCTGTCCGTCCGTCTATCACCAGGCTGTATCTCATGAACCGTGATAGTTAGACAGTTGAAAATTTCACAGATGATGTATTTCTGTTGCCGAGCTATAACAACAAATACTAAAAACAGAATAAAGTTAAAAATTATAGGGGGTCCCCAGAGAAGAAACGTGTTTTTATCGGCATTTCAATATTACGCCATCTATGAACGCTTAGGTAAACGTCCATAGATGGCGTTATATTGAAATGCCGATCCGTAACACCTTTGTGTTAACTTTTACTTAGATAGCGTTAGATATTCGTAAGATTGCGTTATAAGAAATAAGCACGCGGCTTACAACTCTGTTTTGATAAAATGTTTATTAATTACTAGCTGTACCCGCGACTTCGTCTGCGTGGAATAGTGTCTTTGGGTAGAATTTTTAATTATTTAGGCTGATTATTTTACAAATAAGACACATGCGTGGGATACGCATGTGTCTTATTACCTACACCGCACCGTACGACGCCACGGTAATCCCTCCCCCCCTTTCCCTACCCCTCACCCTCCCCTCCCTGCCCCTCTTCCCCTCACTTCCCACTCCCCCTCTCCTTTACCCCACTTCGCCCTCCCCTCCCCTCTCTATTCCCCCCATTCCCCTCCCTTCCCCTTCCCCTCACCTCCCTTCCCTTCACTTCCACCTCCCCTTCCCTCCCCTCCCTCCCCCATCCCCTTCCCCCTCCCACTTTCCCCTCACAAACTTTGAATGTCATATTTATTTATATCGAATCAACAGCCTAAACAATAAGTTTCAAGCTTCTAGCTTTTACAATGACGATACTTCCAAAAAATTTGTATCCCCCCTTTCAACCCCTTCCAACCCAAAGTAACCTATGTCCTTTGACAGGTTCTAGATTATCTTTGTACCAACTTTCATTTAAATCCGTTCAGAAGAACCTTCACATAAACCTTACATATTTCCATACAAGCTTTCATCCCCTAATCCCTATTGTTATTTTACACCCTTGAGGGTAAAACTTTTACAAACTTTGAATGTCATATTTATTTATATCGAATCAATAGCTAATTTCAAGCTTCTAGCTCTAAAAATGACGATACTTCCATACAACATTTCATCCCCACTTTCAACCCCTTACAACCCTTTTTTCGCATTAAAAAGTAGCATATGTCCTTTCTCAGGCTCTAGGCTATCTGTGTACCAAATTCCATTTTAAATCCGTTTAGTAGAACATTCATATGAACCTTACATATTTCCATACAAACTTTCATCCCCTATTGTATTTTACACCCTTGAGGGTAAAACCTTTACAAACTTTGAATGTCATATTTATGTATATCGAATCAACAGCCTAAAAAATAAGTTTCAAGTCTCTAGCTTTTAAAATGACGATACTTCCATTCAACTTTTCATCCCCCCTTTCAACCCCTTACAACCCTATTTTTGCATTAAAAAGTAGCCTATGTCCTTTCTCAGGCTCTAGACTATCTGTGTACCAAATTTCATTTAAATCTGTTCAGTGGTTTTGGCGTGAAAGTGACACAGACAGACAGACAGACAGAGTTACTTTCGCATTTATAATATTAGTTAGAATTAGGATTATTTTTTGCTGGCGAAAAATGATAGTGGCAAATTTGGACTATGTTATAAAATACTGTAGTATGGTATGGAACCCTACGAGTGCGAGTCCGACTTGCACTTGGACAGTTTATTTCTGTAAGAGCTCTCTCTACGATTTGTGTGTTTAGCCTCAGTTACGTAGTATTATTATATTTTCTGTGCCTCAGTTTCAAGAAAATACTTATTAATAATTTAAAAAAAAACCAAGTTGCAAGCAGGGTAAAATTATTAAATCGAGTCAAAGTCAAGTCTAAGTCAGAGTGCAGTCATCTTTAGCGAATACTAAGGAACACACATTTTACCACTTTAGAAGTGTCTATCTTTCAAATGATTGACTTTGAAAAAAAATGGTTTTAGGAACCTCAATGTTATTTTTAAACCCTATCTATAGACGTATAGGTTTCATGATTTTTTTTTTTCAGTTTCAGTTCCATGTATTCCCCTTAAACTTTTATTTTTGTATTTAAATCGTAAAGCGGTTCACAAGAATACACCTACCTGTCAACGAGCAATTAGGCAGGTACATTCTACTGAAGTATATGATAATGTTTTATTTGTGCAAAGAGCGTGCACATAGTCAACAATTAGTGGAGATGTTATCTAGCAAATTATCGTATCTCGGTTAGATCAAGGAGAAACAGATTATCTTGTATGAATGAAGTTTGTATGGCCTTGCCACAGGCCATGATAGGAACTAGTCACAAATTCAATTTGTGGCTTCGATACGCGTTTATTATTATTACCGTGGCGTGGAGTGCAATTTCTTCGTAGGTAGGTCTACTTACTTATTTCATACTACACTTTTTTAACCGACTTCCGAAAAAAGGAGGTTCTCAATTCGTCTGTTATATGTTTTGTGTATGTTTTTTTTATGTATGTTACGATTGTGAACCGATTCGAATGAATATTTTTTAATCGGTAGGGTACGTTTCCGAGGTGGTCCCATTGTAATTTCATTGAGATCTGATTAGTATCTCCAGAGATATGACGATAAACGTCTCAAACTTGCTACTGAAATTGACTCGCAGGGCATGGATATGGAAGTCGGTTGTTTTAGTTTTTAAACTATCAAGTATCATTGGTAATAATCAATCGATATGAACGTAAAAAGATAATATTATTGCTACACGGTTATACATTATAATATATAATACCAAAAATCCATAAAGGAGAAATTTATGCCAGACGCGCAAGTTGTTCCGTCTATAGACTGTCAATCTATTGCATATTGTCTAATTTTCAATTTTGATTAAAGTTTCCAATTGTATCTTCACGTTGACTGCAAGCTTACAAGTTAACACTATTTTATTGTACCTAGGTACTTACGTAAGTACGTGTCAGAATATACTAGAAATAGAAAATGGCCAACGTACCAAAAAATATGCCAAAACGGCCTATTTTTCACAGCAAGTAAAAAAAATCATTATCAGCCACTTTATACCATACCCACAGACTAAGTAGAGATGCTAAGCACGCATATAGGTACTATGGTATGGCATGGGTATGGCAGAGGGTAATATAGTGATACCATACCACTTGAAATTCTTATAACTAACTGCATAATACACCAAGCAACAGTGTTCCACAGAACAGTAACTATACTACCGCTAAACCACAGATTACTCATAATCTTTGTAGTTCCATAGAATAGTAAACAGAAGACGTCGGTCCAACAGGTAGGAAGTATGTACCTAGTGCCCCTCCGGCTTTCGTGTGAGACACTTGTCTCCCTCTATTATTATTAGTTTTTAATAGTTACTCTGTCATCCGTGAATTCCGTTGGGGTAGAATTACCTGCTCCCACCTGACGCACTCCTGCGCATCGGTTCCCTTTATTCGGCAGTTGGATTCAAATCTACCTGCCGAGTAGACGTGTGTTGTGTTTGTGTTTAACATTTGTGATTGTGTTGTGATGTGTTTACTGTGAGGATGCATTACAAACAGCTTTTTAAAAGGTTGGTAAAAAGTTATGTTGAAAAGGTTGAGAGTGAACGCGTTTCCAAACTTGTTTTGTGAGAGCGTCCTTTATGTGGTTTTCCTTTCCTGTTAAAATTCCACTAATTGTTTTAAGTGTTTACCGGGATTACAGGTTTTTTATTGTGTCATGAGAACACACATGTACCTACATAATGTTGGATGTCACGTATTAAAATAACATTGCTATAAGTAAAGAAATATGAATTAGTGCGTCATTATATTATAGACATGATTACCGCTTCTCATCTCCTGTACACTGTATATCTATGTAATGTAAGGCGTTGGACTAAGAAATGTGTTTACTGTAGAAGGTCTTATCGTTGAGACTAGTTTTCTACCAAAAACACTTACTATATACTAAATCATCACAATATCTTAAGTCATCAAATTCGTATGTTCTACAAATGTTGCAATTATAAAATTGACCTAAACATCATCTAATGGAAAAAACCATATGAGGCTTACATTTGTTGATCCAAATATACTAAAATACACTTTCCAAATGGGAAAATCCATATGTGGCATAGGTTTTCTTAAATATATTATCGAGTGTACCACAGGATGAAACTGTAGACATAATTAAAGTTATAAACAATAATGAATCTACCTACAAGCTTGTATTTGCTCAAGTGCCAAGCCACAGTAAAAGTTGAAGTCATACAATCTGGTACCGTATTTCTGTAATTTATAAAACAATTTCTCGTCCTACTTGTAGTAATTGGTATGTTTGAACCAATCATTGTCATTATTGCTACTACATTTTGGTGCTTTCCGATGGTCATTAGTTGATCTTGTAAATGTGAAACTCCGTAAATTTACTTACAACATTTATGGCTTTTTATTAGCATTTATAGTTGGGAGGTTTAAGCAGCTGTCAAATGAGTATGATTAGTGTGTAGTTTTAGTTAATTTTTTATTTTGACGATTACAGTAATTTTATAAAATATTCATAAGGGTCCCCGCACACGGGCCACAACCACAAAACGCCGCCACCGGCATATTTCCTATAGTTTTCATACATTTTATATGGACTCGCCGCACACGGTTGACGCCGGTGGCCGCCACACGCTACATGATAAAATGTATGAAAACTATAGGAAATATGCCGGTGGCGGCGTTTTGTGGTTGTGGCCCGTGGCCCGTGTGCGGCCAGGCTTAGTCTATTCGACCACCACAGTCAAGGTGATATCGTCTGTCAATTGTTTTTAAGATGTCAAATAAAACGAAATAAGGTAGGTAACAAAGTAATAACATTATAGAATAATAAAATATTACAGACTCGTGCACACAAATAATAAATGGTAACCTTATTGTTGCATCGTTAAGATCAGTGGTAGATAACTGATGTGAACTTGAACATCATTAGAGAATTTTAATTATACTAAAATAACCGTCAGATGAATTAGATGTGTTAGTTACGACAATAAGCAAAGATTATCTTCTTTCTGTATTATAAAAGGCAATCGTTACTGACTGACTGACGTACGGATCTATCAACACATAGCTCAAACCTCTCAACGGATTGCTCTGAAATTCGTCACGCAGATAAGTATTATGACTATGGCTAAGAAAAGACTTTCCAAAATTCTCCCCCTACTCAGGGGATGAAACAGGGGTCCAAAGTTTAAGAAAGTAAAACAAGTTTAGAACGTCATTTTTATTCTAAACTGCACAGAAGTACAAGTTTATAACTTACTTATTTCATAAGTAATTACGTATTTCAGACTTTTTCAAAATTCAACCCTTATATGCAATGGGGTAAGTAACAAAGTCCGAAAATCAACATGGTTTCGGGTTATATAAAAAAATTATGCCTATTTTCCTTAGTCACGCCGTAACTTGAGAACGGGTGAGCCTATTTGGCTAATTATTTTTGTATTTGTATAAAATAACGTTTTTTATAAACGAAAGGTTTTAAATAAATAAACGTAGTTCTTAACGGGCGAGCCACGGGGCATAGCTATATATTGTACAGACTCAGAGGTAAAAGCTGAAGAATTTACTGCGTTCGAAATTTCGAAACGGAATACTGTTTCCAAATTCCGTATGTAAGTGGCGGGCCTTAGAGTTGATATGGTGACTGTCAGTTGTCTCAGCTTTATCCTTACGCTCTACTCAGGGCTACGCTCAGGGTCTTGACTGTCGATATCGTGATTGACAATTATTTCGGCTTCATCCTTACGCTTTTACCAGAGTCTTAAGTGTCAACATAGTGATTTAAAATTATTTCGTTTTCATCTTTACGCCATTCTCAAGGTCTTGAGTACCGACTGTCGATATAGAGATTGACAATTATTTTGGTTTCTTTCCTTCTCGCTTCCTTTTCGCTTTTACAGGATCTTCGAGTGTCGATATAGTAATGCTAAATATTTTGGCTTTATCTTTTCGTCTTTTTCAGGACATTGAGTGTCGATTTAGTGTTTTGGATTCATCCCTAGGCCTTCCTTAGTATCTTGAGTTCGCTTTCAGTTTTAACTGTTCATGTAATATCTCGTATAAATACGTTATCCCGTTTTGGTATCTCTGTGTCAATCTGTGGCATAAAAATAGATTAATTATACCTAATTTCAGACTGCAGGAAGTTAGTGGTTCATTCATGGGGAACTGCATACGCTTTTACAATAAGCTACCTAAAGATATTGATCAATTGCCTATGAGCAAATTTAAAATCTATGTAAAATCCAATTTGATGAAAAAATTTATACTATACAATAGGTGACTATATGGATGACAAAAATGCATGGCCTGAATGCCCCAAGTTCCAAGAACAAATATAAATTGTTTTATAATTATTAATATATTGTTAAAATTTTAAAGCTGACATGTACAATTAATTAAAAAAAAGTTAAAATGACAAGACAAGCCCCATAGAGTTTCTTGGTGTTTCTTCTCTGATGGGAGTATTTCCGAAACACCGGTAGATTCAACAGCCATTCAGTTTTCCCCTTTTGGCCGCGGATTTTCTTTCTAGGCTTCCATTTTTATTTTTATTTAAACAATATTATGCAGCTGACAGACGGACTATCAGTTCCATTTGGATCATGATATGTACTGTGATTGGTATGCGCTTCTCAAAGTTGTGTTTCACTATTTCACTTTTTTTTTTTTATAAAAAAATTGTCTGAAGTACTGAAACACACAATTACATGTATGGTTGGTTTTAACGTACTTAATTTTTTTTTAAATATTTTGACGTAAACGATTGGATGACAGCTGATTGGTTCATTACTTTTTTTTTCTAATTCAAAGCGTTAAATTCTGCTTTTGCTATGTTTACTTGATAATTGGTTATGATTTATGATTTTGACGTGTATATGTGCGTATATTAATACTGCCTACATACGGAATAAATGCTTTGATTCTTTGATTCTTCTTTGAATGTCATTTTCCAATTCTAGGCCTAGCGTGCTTACCATCTTCGACCGCATCATCACGTACGAGATAGTGGTCAAACGCTAGCCTATAAGATATATACAAAAAAAGTCAATTTGTTGACAAGTATTTAACTCTAATAATACCACCCACGAACAAACAAACATGATCTCAAAAATTCCAGCCATTTGATATTCGATACTTACTATTCACTCACTACTCAAGAATGTATTGTTTTCAATAGCTACTTAAGGAATACTTAAGGCACTCCCTGGAAGGGAGTAATTCCCTGCGCTTTTTAAAAGGATACAAAGTATGGCGTGATGTTTCAATGATATTAGATAACCGAACAAGCAAGAAGCTCGCCTGATAGTAAGCGATGCCTAATATAGATATGTAGGTACTGTCATATTCAAAACTCGGGATCTGTCTTTGGATTGTCAGGGCACTGCGTTGAGACAACATGTTACGTTACGAATTACACTAGACAATTTTAGGTAGTAATTAGAGCCGCATAGCGCTTTCTTCTATCGGAGAACCAGACGTTACCGATGTTCGCCGCCGCTTCATGGTGGACGTTCCATCTACATTCTACACGCACGAAGCGTTTTGCTTCGTCCTTTATCATACGTTCCGCCAAGGAATTCAATTCCTTGCCGGTGTCTGTGTTTCCGGATAGCTACAACCCGGGGGTCTTCAAATCGCGAGTGAACAGGTATCTACTAGGTAAGCGTGCTACATCGTCGACCGCATCGTCACTTAACATCAGGTGAGATAGTGGTCAAACGCTTGCCTATCTAGTAGAAAAATAGGTATTAGTAGAAATAAAGTTAATAATTTAATGGCAGTGAAGATGGTATCAACTATCCTATATCTTCAAAATTCTTAAGAAAGTTGACGTTGACAGACAGAAAGTTCATTTTGTATTAATGATAATAACGTATGAAGCTTTTAAGAAATTATTTATTGAAAAAATATATTAACATTCTATAAGCGCATCTTTTTACTAACTTTCCCAAGGAATGCCCATTACGGCCGGGTTTACACGCCCCGGGCGTTATACATCACATCACGGTACCTGGTACCGGTGTTATACTACTTAATCTGTGGTGCTGGTAATAAGCTGTGTGCACTTGCCCTAATTGCTGGGAATGTTACAGATTAACTAACAGTTACTGACATAAGAAGTAAGGTATTGTGAATAGTCAGTTTTTGCTTCAAGTCTAGATAATTTAATATTTATTTAGCTTTTTTTACGTATTTGAGATCTTTGTTTTGTTGTTAAGTATTTATGAGCAGGATTTAAGTAATTACACTAAGTCGTAATTTAATAAAGATTGTAGTTACTTTAGTTTATTTTATGCTAGCGTTGAATAATTCAAGTTTGTTATAATAATATCATAATTCAAAAGTCAAAGCATTTATTCAGTATATGAGCAAATTAAAAATGTGCACTTACACACGTCAAATAACATTAAATAGATCTTATTGATAATAATTATTCTTAATTCAAAAAAGCATAACTTATTGCCTGGAATTTAATAAAAAAATATAACAGAAACATGACTATTGATGTAACAGAAACATAACTTTAAATTTACAAAAAAAAAACAAAGGTATTGAGCCATTCACCTTTTATCTAGACGTCGAACGTCACACTTAAAACAAATGTTTAAACGGTATTGGTTTTAAAAAATGTCCGAAAATGATCAGGGAAACATCATCATCAGCATGAAAATTAAATATTGTTTAAATAAGGATGCGTCATTTTTTTTTTAAATTTTTTTATGGCTCCACAGGATTAGTGTATTTAGCCAGTGTCAAGTATTGAAATTCTTCAAGTTTCTATGAATTTTGTCGAAGAGATGGGTCAATGTCACATTTCAGGTCAGTTTTCAAGTAAAAGTCTAGTCTAAGTCATACCTTCAGTAAAGATGTGGTGTTTACTGAAGATTTTCAGTGGAATTTTGGTGAGAACGCAAATAGCATGTTTTTCAACATTGTGCTGTTTCCCTACACTCGCACACATTCACCGGCACTTAATGGTTAATAATCCACATTTATTACACAATAACTCGCGGAAGAACACACATTTTTGAAAAAATACAATGGGATCACACACACTTTTCCACGTTCCCGCCAAAACTCCCGATGCGTCATTTTGGTTTTTGACGTTTGCCGGAGGAGAAGAATACTCCTAACTCCTAAGGCTGAGTTGCACAACTTACTTTAACTATAACAAACGTCAAAAGTCCGTCAAATTCGGTACAAAAACACCGGGTATTGTTATAGAGATGGTGCAACTCAGCCTAAGTAATCGACTGTTAAAATAATTACCTTAAAATTATGTATTGGTATCGTACTTATCTATTTTACAAACTTTGTTATCTTAAAAATTCCAAAAATCCAAATCAAACGCCATAATCGCTTAAAAGCTTACAAAAAGATAAGACACCTTGTTTACTCGGACGGTAAAAAATGAAGTTCCTCTTAAGTGAAATTAAACTTACAAAAAACCTTTTAACGTTTCCACACGTGTTTCTAATTTAAGAAAGTTGCGAAACACTTGAACCAAGTCTTGAGCAGACATTCACAAGTTCATATAAAATAGAGGAAAGTTATATTTTTTATAGAAAAATGAGGATTTTTTAAATATTTTATATGCTAGCGTGTAACCACCATGTCGCCTGGTGGTAAGCGATGATGTGGCAAGGTCTAGAATACTCTAACTAGGGCGGTGTGCTTCCGGGACACTGCAAGGTTAGGCGGCAGGTTGTCTTCCTGATGGCGTTAAGCTACTTTTTGGCAGCAAGTTAGACGGAACATCGATACAATGCTCCTGCCACCTGAGGGCCCATGAATGCACGCACGTATAAAAATCCTTTGGTGCAAGGTTAGCGTTTAAACCGTTTAAAGTTACCTTAACAGTTAACTTTAATGACTTTCCAAGTAAAAATTAGTTTCTTATTATAAGAAGCATAATTTAACGCTTTGCATTAAAGAACAACATAAGCATTTAGCCGTTCAGCAGACGTCGACGTTAGACGAGAAAGATATATTTCAACTAACAAGAATTTAAGAACAAATTGCATTATAATTTGCTCACTTTTACCAATAAACAGCGTTAACAACTAACATTTTAAGAAATAAATAATAGTCAGAAATCAGACAGAAAGCGACACGTTCTTTCAATTTTAATCTAAACGACTTTATTTCATTAATATGTATGTTAATGAAATAAAGTCTGACTTTATGAAGTTAGTTCTGTTCTGTGACTCAGTAACGAAATATTATTTAATCCCCCATATCTTTTTACCCCATTGAGCGTCGCTAAATACCCAATTTACCCCATAAGCGTCTATTTACCCCACTCCACGGCAATTTGTTAGAAATTAACACGACCATTGTCATATTAAGTAGGCAATTACCCGCCGTTGCCGAGGAAACTCCAAGGAAAGGATATCCTAAAATTAAATGGACCAACTACCCATAGCGAACTGGCGTAAGATTTAACTTAAACAATGATTTTTGTCTATGATAGGTATTGTCCTACCACTAGAATTTAAAATTTGTCTCTGCTTCTTGTCTCACTGCTATCACCCGTCACAAAACTGTTACGCAGTGATATATCCGCCAACGAGTGAAGAATAATACGAGTTCAGATATTACGAGTAGGTACACTATTTAAAATGAAATGAGCAGCTGAATTTGATATGCATAATCTAAAAGTACGAGGATATGAGATACCTCTATTTTGTGAAAAAAACTGCCACGAGTTATTTGATTTTTTTAATGACAATCCAAAGTACAAGTAGGATTGGTCTGTTTCAGACAATTGTTATTCCCCGACGCAAAGATATCCCCGACGCCAAAAAATTGGTGTTATAAGTTTGATATGTGTATCTGCGTATGTGTGTATGTGTAGCATCGTAGCGCCTAAACGGATGAACCGATTTCGGTTTTTATTTGTTAGATAGGTAGATGTCTTAATCGAGAGTGTTCTTAGATTTGATTCATGAAAATCGGTTGAGCCGTTTTATGACTATGAGCTGTTTTCTAGTTGATGACGCTATGAGATCAA
This sequence comes from Cabera pusaria, assembly GCA_954871355.1. Classification (NCBI taxonomy): domain Eukaryota; kingdom Metazoa; phylum Arthropoda; class Insecta; order Lepidoptera; family Geometridae; genus Cabera; species Cabera pusaria. The sequence continues at coordinate 24,621,044 of OX940900.1, forward strand.
TTGTCATAGGTCTGATCAATGCTAAATTCGGTATCCTCTTACTTTAATAATATTGTAAGAACATGGTAGTTTAATTCACCTATAATGCTGCAGCATTTCCTGCAATCTGCGGAATGAGTAGATTCCAGCAGATTCCAGGATATGCCCCGCCATACTTCTTACCAACTTACAGCAGAGATGTTTGAGCTTATTGAAATGGTCTCAATCTAATCAGTCGGGGGTGGTATAACCTTTTGAAGTTAAGTTTTATTTTATGTCATTTACAGCCTGCTGATGGAGTACCTACATATAAAATCAGAGTTTTTAAACCGTTTGCGCGTATCCGAGTCTCGGGCTCTAGTATAATCCAAAACTTAATTCGAATATTAAGTCAAGATCGCGGGAAACACGAACTGCCGTGGAATACAGAATACCACCATTGTGTCACTGGCACGCACGAGAAAGGAATAACCGACAATGAACCGCCTGACATAATAGACTTTAAGATTTATGTTACAAATTTCAGTTTCATTTAAACCCGTCTCAAGACAATGTTGAGGCATATAGCTACGTGAAGTTATGAAAATGGACGATTCGCCGAGCGTCAGACGTTGGTTCGAAACAATGACGGTTTTGATACAAATTTCCTTTGTGGAAACTGTTGTTGTGAATGCCTTTTTACGCACATTATGATATGACGGATATTATTGTTACGACGCTGTTTGGGGAAATACCCCATTGATGAATAATTGCTGTTTGGCGTTTATATTTCATTTTCATGTAATAGCTTTATTGAGTCATGGTACAATCAGAGATAACTTTATTTTTCTGTGGTGCAATTACCTCCTAAAATTAGGCATATTGTTAGACTTAGTTCTAAGGCTTATTTAATCCTTTGTATTTTGTAATAGTTGGTGAGTTGGTATTTAAAAAATCAACCACGATGTTTTATAATTTTGATTTCGTTAATTACTGTGTGCTGAAAATTGGCAACTTCACCCTATAAATTCTTGTTTCCGTCAAAAATGCAATGACTTTGACAGAGAAATTGTTTTTTTTTCTAAAAAATCTTCTACTTATAAATAAATTTAGATTTATAAGTCGTTCAATATAGTATTTATTTATCTATCTATCTCTTCGAGCATTTACTAATGGAGATGTCAATGCAAGGCGTACCCCGTGTTGGCCATATAGCCATTATTGGCCATATGAGCGTGCGTAACTACGCTGTATTTCTAATACTGTGTGCGTGTTTCAAGCTAGTGTGCGGGATCGTTAAAGTGAGTGATTTGTGTGCAATGCGTGTTTACCTCGTCCCTTGTAAGTATCGGCAGAAAAAAATGTTTGCGGATTACAACGTTAACATCTCCATTGGTAAATGCTCGAAGATCTATCTACATCAAAATTATTACCGGGACAGATATATTATGTGACCTGGACTAAGTTGTCAATAACTCAATTTCACTTAACCCGAGAATATACGGAGCCTCACAAGCAGGTAATACGTACCAGAAATGGGTCACTCGCCATTGTTTACTGCTTTATGTTTGTTTTTCTCGTGAACACGTCCTACGACCATTTGTTACCTTCTTTGCAATTACGCCAAGTTTCTACTAAGCACTTGTCTTTGAACCTATTAGGCGGACGCTGCGTGAAATATTACATCATTTATCAACAGAATTAGCATTTTAATAGACACGCAAAAATAGGAGAAAATAGATATAAATTTAAAGAAACGCTTTTATAATATGGCGTTCTTTGACTGACTTCATTAGATTCAGATTAGCTGCATGAAAGTTGAACTCATAGCGTCATCTATTAGAAAAGAGCTCCTATTGTCATGAATCCAAGCTAAGAACATTATCGATACTCAAAATTGGTTCATCCATTTAGGGCCTAAATTTTAAACGATATGATGTACAATCGCCTTCATTTGTGCGTATCCACCTTAAGGAATAATTTCCTGTGCACTCCTATTTAATTGGCATCTCGCTTCTGTCTATGTTGACATTGTTGACCAATGACAAGAAGGGACAAAGCCAAAAAATATGTTTTGTTTTTGGTTTTGGCTCTTCTGATTGGTAAGAATTTTTTTTTTTTGGTTTTGGCTCTTCTGATTGGGTAGAAAAATAATCGGCACTTGCAACCGAAAATGTTTTGAAACTCGATACGCACAACTGTACGCGATGGTACAATGTAAGGCGCTGTTTAAAAAGAAGAGACGTGGCGCGGACGTATGGCGGAGGCGGATAGCCAAAGTAACGCAATATAAACCTTATAGTACGTAACATAGAGTCGTTTTTGGCTTAAGGAGAATTGCGCCCGCGCCTCGAGGCGACGTCCCCGCCACTAGGCGACGCGCATCCGCCTCCGAGCGGCGCGCGCCGCGTCATTTCGCAAGCAGCGACGTCTTCTAGGGTCGCCATCGCCATATCGAATATTTTTTCAAGACCCGTAGGTATATAAGTAAATAGATAGATTTTTTCTTATTTATGTAGTTGTTTTACTTACAATGGAATTCGAATTACTGCTACCACTAGATTCTAATAAATCACTCACATATTTGCTAATATATATATATATATTTTAAAGCTTACTCGCAATGTGGGTTGCACATTACTAGTATTAGCCGATCATGCCAGAAAGGCTCACATCAGAGGCCAATCCTGCCAAAATAACAGGGACCTGCCACATATGATCACACTAGCCGCATCGCGCCACGCGTCTCCACCACTTGGTATAATTTTAAGGGCCCGGTGGCGTAATCGGGAGAACGGTCGGCTTTGATGCCGTGGTACCGAGTTCAAACCGCCGTGCACCAATGGATTTTTCTATCGAAAAATGTATGTGCGCTTTTCACAGTGGCCCTCCGGTGAAGGAAAACGTCGTTAAGAAACCAACAACCCCCGCATGGTGGTAGGATACTATCTAGTGTCCGCCTGGCCAGCTACCACCCTCAAGTTAGAAAATCTATCACCAAAACATCTAATGTGTTCCGGCAGCCATCCTTGAGAGCCAGTTCCCATTCTAGGCCTAGCGTGCTTACCATCTTCGACCGCATCATCACTTACCAACAGGTGAGATAGTGGTCAAACGCTAGCCTATAAAGCCTATAAAAATAAAAATAAAAAAATTTAAGAAGTGACGCGACAAAAGTCCGCGCCGCGTCTCACGCCATACGCCCTCGCCGCGTCTCTTCGATATAAATCGCGCCTAATATAGATAACATTACCGTGCTACTACATAGTATTATTATATGTTCTGTGGTGCTACGATGCTACAGACAGACACACACATCTTAGATACACAAGTCAAATTTATAACTGTTTTTGTGTCCGAGATTAGAAATGGCTTATATTGCGAATGTTCCCCTTTTAATTTATTTACCTAAAAATGCCGGCAAAAACTATTCTTGGTTTCAGTTGGTTTCGAATAAAATTTCATCGAATTTATTTATTATCTGACCAACCAATTAATTGGATAAGAAAAATGTTGCCTCTTAGTGGGTTATGAGACCCTGGTACTTTATAATAAAATAACCGGCCAAGTGCGTTTTGGGCCACGCGCCAGTGTAGGGTTCCGTAGTAGTAGCCCGTTATTCAATGCAAGTCTTTACCCGTTATAAACAAGCAACTAGGTACTTCGTCTTTGTCACTTTAAAGGATTTATTCTAAGGATTTTGTATTTGGCGCATCTTTAAATGTACGGACACACTGCAGCGTCCTGCGTGCGCGATCTAGGCGGCGATCAGATAGCCCAGTAGTATTTGTCCCTACTGGTTCACACCAAACGCGATCAGAAGATCAGAGAAGATCAGAAGATAATTACTGAGATCACGCCCGCAGATCGCAGGACGCGGTGGTGTGGCCGTACCTTAAAAACGATAATACTTAAGAATTCAGATACTTATTATCAAAAGCTTTTCTTTCATTTGCTTTTATTCGCCAAATATTCCGACGCCCACGGATGACCTTATCCTAATGCCATTTACCTATTCAAAATCTTAGGTAAATTGAAAACTTTCTTTGAAAACATTGCAAATAAGGTATTTTTTCAGCGCCTACGTTGCGTATCTCAAAAGGACCTTTGAAATTATAATACATAGTTTGTTTAGTTGAACAACAGATCCTTCCACTTGAGAGACTAGATGTTTGACATTATGTTAAATACATTTGAATAAATTAACGGGTTCCTTAAAAATACAACCTTGAGTTTTAACATTAAATATTTGTTCATGAAGCCTACGTATTTTTAAACTCCGACGCAAAAAGAAGGTTGTTCAAATAAGTTTGACGTGTGTATCTGTGTATCTGTGTGTCTGTTTGTGGCATCGTAGCGACCAAACAAATGAACTGATTTTGATTTAGTTTTTTTGTTTGATAGATGTCTTCATCAAGAGTGTTCATAGCTTGTTTCATGAAAATCCGTCCAGCTGTTTAAATATTATCAGCTCTTTTCTGGTTATTGAAACTACTATAGCAACTTTCGTAGCCCTTTGACCGCGGACGTCAAAAAATCAAAAAGGCGCTTCTGCGCACTAGTAGGTACCTGTCACTCTGCTGCCGTCTATTTAGCGTACTTTACAATAGTCACATCAAAGTATTTATTAATTTGAAATTCAGCATCCTGTTACCTAAATGATATTGCAAGAATGTGGTAAACTTGACCTAATGTTGAGACATCATCAGCAGAAATCTCCTCAACTCCTCGTCTGAGATGTGTGTTTAGACAAATTATACATTAAAAATCAGCCGGGGGTGGTGTAAAAATTTTAATTAAGGTATTATATATAAAACAATACCCAAGTTATGAGGATTTAATAATATCGTTTAAAAACTAAAAAAGAACCGACTTCAATGTTCATTTTCAGTACCAATTTTGAGATGTTTATCTCAATATGTCTAGGGATACTTATCAGACCTCGATAAAATTACCATGGTACCACACTTGGGATATCTCCTTTCGAACAAAAAAAGAATAATCAAAATCGGTGCATAAATGACGAAGTTATCCCCGAACAAACATAAAAAAAAAAAATATATACGGTCGAATTGAGAAAACTACTCCTTTTTTTGAAGTCGGTTAAAAAAAACTACTAAGCGCTTCGAGAAAAGGTAGGTAAGTGCCCATGCGCTTGCTTCGCTTGGCTCGTCTTGGCGACGGCACTACCGTGCGGCGTGCCCCCATATAAAATGGAATGGTTATTTATTGTACTTTTGTATTTAATTTATACCTCTGCAAACTTTAAAGTAATTTTTCGTGAATATGAAGTGTCATATTCAACCAATACCAACGTGCACGTTGGTCTGGAAGAGATCATTGTGAGCGATAAAAGCGCTCATTGACACTAGTATGTTTTGTTCAGATAACTGTTTAACAAGCTTTTATTTAGTTTCACCTGTCCCGATGTTTGTCAGCAAATCTTGCAAATTAAATTTGAACCACTTCCCGGTTACTGATTGAACTGAAATTTTGCATACATGTGTAAATCGCGTGACAATGCAATAATATGATGACATGGTGCTAATCTGATGATGGAGCTGGAAGCTGTCCCGAAGTTTGTCATCAATTCTTGCAAATTAAATTTGAACCACTTCCCGGTTACCGATTGAGCTGAAATTTTGCATACATAAATGTAAATCGGATGACAATGCAATGCCATGGTACCATCAAGCTTATCTGATGATGAAGCCAGAAAATGGCCGTAGGAACTCCTGTACTACACATGTTAAACCCGTCGTGTTTGGGCTCATTTCATTTGTCTTGACTTTCTCTAGTCCTAAGATTATGTAAAAGCTTGTTTTTAAAAAAGGTTTTTAAAATATCACTTGTTTTTTATATTAGTTGTATTTTGTTTATTGATAAGTATGTAACTATTAAGTATATAATTACATAAAATTATATTTCCAAGCTCTACCCAGTTTTGGACAAAAGCCTGTATAGCGCAATCCACTGAACATATCTCTCAGTATTTGCAGCTCTTGCTAGCACGACGATATCCATCATATACCATAATAAATAAAGTAATGTATTTTACCAACAACATATATAATGTTATAATAATACCCATTTATGGTCGCGTATTAAACTAAACTGTTAGGAACGTTGCCAAAATAAGATTAAATTGAATGGCTCTCGAAGATGCCAAAATACCAAATTATATATTGATCGTAAGTACCACTTATTTCATTGGAATATGAAAAGCAAATACGAACGAAGACTTCAAATTGCCTACATTCTTTTTTCTTTCTCTGCGTTGTAGTACATTCAATGACCAAATTGGATAAAGCGTTTTGAGGGTCCGGTGGCGTAATCGGGAGAACGGTCGGTTTTCATGCCAGAGATACCGAGTACCGAGTTCAAACCCAGCCGTATGTATACCAATGGATTTTTCTATTGAAAAATTTATGTGCGCTTTTCCACTGCTTCTCCAATAAAGAAAAAAAACATCGTTAAGAAACCAAAAACCCCCGGATGGTGGTAGGACACTATCTAGTGTCCGCCTGGCCAGCTACCACCCTAAAGTTACAAAATCTGTCGCCAAACATCTAATGTGTTCGGGCAGCTATTCTTGAGAGCCAGTTCCCATTCTAGGCCTAGCGTGCTTATCATCTTTGACCGCATCATCACTTACCAACAGGTGAGATAGTCGTCATACGCTACGCCTATAAGATATTAAAAAAACAGGGTTCGAAAATATCTGATATTTATTATAAATATCAAGATATCGGATATAGGTATATCAAGTTTGATATATATCAATTTTGTATGATTATTATTATTATTATTTTATTGTATTATTTATTAATACTATTTGCATATGTGTCTTTATTTACAGAAGGTACATATATACAACTTAATAAGTTATTTTTCAAAAAAAATAAAACCGACTTCATATCCACAAAAAGGCACTCAAAAGCGAAAAATAATTTACTTAAAATTATTATAAGCGTTACCCACGTCTCTATTTGAAGTCGGTGCCAGCCAAGTCTAATAGGTAGTAGATAGATAATACCTACATGTATCTACCTACTTACTAACCTACATGTACCTACTTACTACTACTACATACATAGTATCTATCTAATATCCAATAGACTTGGCTGGCACCGACTTCAAATAGAGAATTGGGTAACGCTTATAATAATTTTAAGTAAATTATTTTTTGCTTTTGAGTGCCTTTTTGTGGTTATAAAGTCGGTTTTTTTTTTTTTTTTAAATAACTTATTTTACACTTTTTAGTGCAAAAAAAGTTTTAATGAAATTACATGCATCTATTAAATTTCGTGTCTGGGCCGTTATACACTGACGGATATATACTTTTTGAAAATTTCAAGTATGTACCTATAACGGTTAAGAAGATACAGATCTGTAAAGTGCGCACATATAGACACACGGACGGACGGACGAAATGTCCAAAATGGCCCTGTGCAATTAAAGCATCTGACACACACGATAATTAATTGTCTATTTTATTACAATAATTCCAAATACTTTTATAACACGGACTAGTTGTATTCAAAATGAATATTAAAAAGTATTATTTGCGATTATTAACATTAATTGCCGCCATATGGCCAACAGAGTACTGAATCACTCTACTACGTTATAAGAGGCACTTCCCTATATTGTGGATACCCGAATTATGAAAGCACTGTGTAGCCAACCTAACAACGGAAAGTATTATTAACGTAGTAACTATTATATAATATGTGGTTTTATGCTTATAATTTTTTTTTGCTGTGTTGATTGGTACAATGTACGTTCATAATTCTGAGTTATTTAATTATGTATAACGTGTCGGAGTAATTTCGACATCTTAACCCGTGAGTGTAAAGCCGTTTTAAATAATTATATATGTATGCAGTGTCACGGGACTGAAATGGCCGCCATCTTCGCCAAATGTCATGTCATGTCAAAAAATATTAGGTATGTTTAAAAAAGTTTGCACCCTAACAAGACTTTGCCCGGTAGAACATTCCTGTGAAGACAAATTATTTATATTTATATATAATTATTTATTATAATTATTTATTGAGGGCCCGGTGGCGTAATTGGGAGAACGGTCGGCTTTGATGCCGTGGTACCGAGTTCAAACCGCCGTGCACCAATGAATTTTTCTATCGAAAAATATATGTGCGCTTCTCACAGTGGCCCTCCGGTGAAGGAAAACATCGTTAAGAAACCAATAACCCCCGCATGGTGGTAGAACATATCTAGTGTCCGCCTGGCCAGCTACCACCCTCAAGTCAGAAAATCTGTCGCCAAACATCTAATGTGTTCCGGCAGCTATCCTTGAGAGCCAGTTCCCATTCTAGTCCACTTCTCTATCTTCGACCGCATCATCACTTAGCAACAGGTGAGATAGTGGTCAAACGCTTGCCTATAAGATATAAAAAAAAATTATCCCCACCTTTATTTCTATCTCGCTCACAGTTACCGTAAGAATATCTTATATGCAATAGCAACCTCCATTGTGTGTAATCTTCTTGGGACTCTTCTACTAAAACTAGTACATTCTCCTATGTTTGAGGTATTTATCTCCATATCTCTGGTGATACTAATCAGATCTCGATGATTAAAATGGGACCACCTCGGAAACGTATCCTACCTATTAAAAAAATAATCATTTGAATCCGTTCACAATTGATGGCGAAATCGCGTAACATACACACAAAAAAAAAAAAAAAACATACAGACGAATTGAGAACCTCCTCTTTTTTTGTGAAGTCGGTTAAAAATAAATTAAACTATTAACTGAGAACAAATTAAATGTTATAAATAAAAATTAAAGTAGTTATAAATAAATAACAGAACCTAGGTTGCAGCTGTCTGTCGGTAACGTTCCCAAAAAGCTAGCGACGTTACCTCGTTGAATTGCTAGGCTAATCCGTTGGCCGAGGTAAGCGCCAGCTCATATGTGTTACATAAACATACTAAAATTATCAAATAAAAACTGCAATGTTTTATTTATTTGTATGAACTTAAAATCAGACAAATTCAACCAAAACATAAAATCTTCTTTTAGATAAGGCAAAATCAACTAAAAAACATAAAATAGGAAGTAGAAATAGTAGATGCAGTAACAAACGCTAAAAATTACTAAATAATATTAATTTTTTAAACCATTTTAGTATTGCAATATATTATTATTTTTTAAATTATATATATCGTCAAATCCAGTTTGATATGTATCGGATATTTATTTTGATATAATATATCCTCGAGCCCTGAAAAAAAAAACACTTATTCACTGAAAATACGGCCTAGAACTTGCCGGATGGAAAAGAGCCTTTTTTACGCGTTCAATAATTATTCAATTCAATAATTTACAGTGGTCAATAGGCAAGCTATTGACCACTGTGTGGTACAAGATGTAGGTAGCACGCTTGCCCAGAAAAAATCTATTCACTCGCGACTTGAAGACTTCCAAGTGGTAGTTATCAGGAAACTAGGGTTTTTCGACTGAATTTTATTAGAGCAATTAATTTATCGTTTATATATACTATCATTTATCGACACCGTCAAAAAGCTCACTCTCACATCTTACAGACTTTGAAGTCCCATACCCCGTGGCTTTCTGCATCACATCTCCAAATTGTGTAGTGATTACCCTGGAGCTGGAGGAGTCTTGTAAATAGGCTATCCATAAACTTGTCATAAGTCAACAATGCATCATTGGCGCCCAAGGTGTTATAGATGTTCATTGGCTTGGGTGACCGTTTACCATCAGGCGGTATGTCGATATGGTTGTTCATTACATATATAAAATAATACTTGAATTCTAAATTTAAACCACCCACAACCGATCTATTCATAATCTGTTCATTGAGACCATTCCAATGACAACAACACAACATATCTGCTGTAAGTTGTGAGGAGTTGAGCATTACGCAGATTCCAGCATATGTCCCAGCGTCAGGTTGGTTAAAAAGTTCTAAGCATATCGTCGAAATAAGAGGATACTGAATTTCAAATTGATCGGACCTATGAAAATTGATATCATAGTGTCATCAACTAGAAAAAAAACTGGCCAAGTGCGAGTCAGCATCGCGTCTCTTATCGCACACTTAGGGAGGGTTCCGTACAATACGAAACATAACAGAGTTTCAACCTCATTTATTTGATTAATTGATATTACCAAGTATATTTGGTTTGGTCGCGATCTAGAAAGACGGGGCTCGTTTACTAGCGCCATCTATGTCATTTTGCCGAAACGAACTAGATAGATGGCGTTTAAAAACACGTTCTTTGTATGGGGACCCCCTTTAATTTTTAACTTTATTTTGTTTTTAGTATTTGTTGTTGTAGCGGCAACAGAAATACACCATGTGTGAAAATTTCAACTGTCTAACTATCACGGTTAATGAGCTATAGCCTGGTGACAGACGGACAGACAGACCGACAGACAGACGGACTGCAGAGTCTTAGTAATAGGGTCCCGTTTTACCCTTTGGGTACGGAACCCTAAATAAAGATAATCCATGAATTGTAAGTAACGACTTCCCTTTTTATCCTCGTACTTCATAGAATATATTATGTAGTTCTTAAAGCAGCATCACCAAATGTCGATGTCAGAGACACCATGATCTGCTTAAAGGCTTACATTGCCTATAAGCCTCATAAAAACATAATCCGATAGCGCAGTCGGTAAGAGTTACAATTTCATGGTTTACTGACCTTAACTTTCAAATGGCTTTAAGACTCGATTATAGAGAGTATGCTTTTACTTGTGGTACTAAGATGTGTGTTTACGAGAAAAGATCTCATCAGGCCTGTAGATAAAGGCAATTCGACTGTTTATAAATATGCTATGGCATTAATGTATATAATATGCAATGGAATTCATTGCAAGACAAAAAGCTCAGCATTATTTTTGTGATTTTTTTCGTTTTATATCTGATAGGCGTTTGACCATTCATCTATTTGGCCCGGTGGTAAGCGATGATGTGATCGAAGATTGTGAACACACTAGGCCTAGAATGGTCTGACTCTCAAGGGTGTGTTGCCTGAATATGGGAAGTTCCTGACAACAGATTGTTTCCTTGATAGTGGTAAGCCACTATTTTGTAGCAAGTCAGGCGGTACATCGATATAATGATCCTACCACCCGTGGTAATTATTTACACTGGTGTTGTATTTATTTAAGCAATCGAAGACTATTCGATAAATATATCTAAATGAGGATCTATCCTCTTTAAGGGGCCAGTTTCACAGGTTCCTGATAATGCGTTACATAGTTATCTGATACAAGACCCCATAGGTGTGTCTGCCCCCACGTGGGGGCAGTCTTCGGGGGTGGACGGAAATAAACCATATAAAAGCTGTCAAAAATCTGTCAAATTTCCTTATATTAGCGCTTTCAGGAACCGGTGAAACTGGCCCTTATACTCTTAAGCATGCTAACGGAATAGTCTTCGATGGCGCCAAATTCAGTTACTTGGGCCTTTTTAACCGAGTTCACCAAAAAGGAGGAGGTTCTCAATTAGTCTGAAACTTTTTTTTAATTTATGTTATTTCACCGATTACTCGAAGATGCCTGAACCGATTAGGAAAATTCTTTTTTTGTTTCAAAGGTAGGTGGTCCCATTTAAATTTTAACGAAATCGGTCGAGCCGTTTTTTAATATATCAACATTTGTATTACGATACATTTACATACCTGGACGACATACTAACTACTGACACAGATTATATAATAGTTATGAATTCACTTCAAGAATACATAATTAAAATAAAACAAATATTTAAATTTCCCATATATAACAGACATTTTTTTTTTGCCGTGTTTATAGATAATGGTACGGAACCCTTTGTGCGCGAGTCCGACTCGCACTTGGCTGGTTTATTTCTATAATGCCTCTCGTGACCGCCGTCGGAGGAATCCCGGAGGACGGGCCTCTTTCTTACTCACTAGCAGCCCGCCCCGGCTTCGCACGGGTAGAACATATTATGCATACAAAATTTGCATCAGCTTGTTGCATCGAATATAAAATTTTAACATATTTAAAAATCATCAACATATTTCAACCAATATAAAAACCTTCCTCATAAACACTCTGGCTATTGGTAAAAACCGCATGATAATCCGTTCAGTAGCTATTGAAATTATTGCGAACAGACAGACAGACGCAGTGATGGACTTTGTTTTATAATACTTACGTAGTGATATTGGACGGCCCTTTGGCGTAAAGGATAGTTACCCTGATTCTGACCCGACGGTCGTTGGTTCTAATCCTAGCTATATACCTACCAATGAAAGTTTCATTGTTGCATTCATGAATCATGGGTTTTCGTACAGAGGTAGTGGGATCATTAAATCTACCAATAATAGATAGTTTAACTAAAACAACCGACTTCAATGCCCCGCGAGTCAACTTCAGTAGCAAGTTTGAGACGTTTATCGTCATATCTCTGGAGATACTTATCACATCTCGATAAATTATCGGTATATAGATAATTATTATTTTATACAAAAGATCATATACTATATTGACTTCAACTTGATTGTGATCGGTGGGGATCTACAGAATAGCTAGCTTTTATTAATATTTTCGTAGTAACTATGAACTAATCTGTGGTTACACTGCGAAAATCCAAGGTACCTAAATCCAACATCTCGAACTCGGAAATGTTTGCACTACGTAGTTTACGTAACAACACAGAGCTTTTAGTTTTACCCGCAGATAAGGGGAATGCAACAGTAGTCGTGGACACAGCACAGTACGAACAGAAAATAAACCAGCTCCTCAGTGACGGTAATACTTACAAACGTGTTACATACGACCCTACATCTCGAGTAACTACCAAACTGGGTACACTACTGCGTGCATTAAATGAAGATCTGTACAGTAGATTACGCCCTTTGAACCCAACTGCACCGAGAATTTATGGCCTACCTAAAATTCACAAGCCGTCGTGGCCTTTGAGACCTATAGTCAGTCAAATCGACTCACCCACTTATAAAACAGCTCGATACATGGCTGACATGCTACTTCCATTAACAGGAAACACCACAAGTTTTGTGAGGGACTCGCGACACTTTATACAGCTCCTAGATGAAGTAACATTAGGTGAAGACGAACTGATGGTGAGCTTCGACGTCACGTCATTGTTCACGAACGTACCGATAGAGGACACACTCAAAGTTATAACGGATTTATTCCAGAGAGCTCTTATACCTATCGAGTACATGAACATAATAAAGTACATACTGACAAGTGGGTATTTTAAGTGGCGCGGTGAATTTTATATTCAGACGGAAGGTGTGGCCATGGGTTCTCCTATAGCTCCAGTAGTTGCGAATATTTTTATGGAGTGGTTCGAGACATCGGCACTACACGACATATCATTTAGACCGAGATACTGGTGGCGATATGTGGATGACGTGTTTGCTATTTTACATAAGGACCATGTAACACCCTTATTAGAACATCTAAATAGCAAACATCCGACGATCACTTTCACTGTCGAACGAGAAATAGAGGGCGCGTTGCCGTTTCTTGACGTGTTACTCAAGCGACAACAGAATGGACATCTCTCACACACAGTGTACCGCAAGAGTACGCATACAGACCGGTACTTGAGAGCTGACTCCCATCACCATCCCGCCCATCTAGCGTCGTTGCCTCGGACACTTATCAACAGAGCGCTGAGATTATGTGACCCACAACATGTAGACACGGAACTCGCGCATGTGAAGGCGGTGTTAGAGGCAAACGGATACAGCTGGAAGCAGAGTAATCGGATTGCGAACAACTCCACAAAGTGCCGAATAACATCGGTTGAGAGAGCAGCAACGTACCTACCATACGTCAAGGGGGTCACGGACAAAATTGGACACTTGTTACGCCGAAGATATAGCATCAAGACGATATTCCGCCCCCCCTCACGTGTCAGGCAATTGTTGCGCTCTCCAAAGGATAAGGATCCCCTAGGAGCTCCTGGGGTCTACGTCGTTCCTTGCGACTGTGGTGCAAGCTACGTAGGCGAGACCAGAAGAAACGTGTCCACAAGACTCAAAGAACACATTGCTTCCATGAAGAACGTGGACAGCGGTAGCTCGGCGGTTACAGAGCACGCTCTCACATCTGGGACGACGCACTACATCAGATTTGACAAGGCACGGATTTTGGCGCGTGAAAAGTACTTTGTACCCCGCAAAATCCGAGAAGCCATTGAGATCAGTCGTCGTCGTAACTTCAACAGAGACAGAGGGTGGTACCTGTCAAATACGTGGAAAACCGTTCTTCATGGAAAGCACGTCACCAGTGGCAACAGTGAGGAGGACACCTTGAGTTCCGTCTGCCGGTTGGATGAGGTTACGTCTGAAGTAAACAGCAGTGATGAAGACGAAGCCCTCCAACCTAATCCCGCGCCTCCACTATGTACACCGCATCATCACCCCTCACCAACACCACCACCGCCGCCGCCGCCGCCCGCTCCGTCCGCCCGCGCTGCACGAGCAGCGGCCCGCAGTGCGAGGTTGAACGCGTCGGCGAGCGCCCCGCACTCAAGATCCTGAAGAAGGCCTCCGGATGAGGCCGAAACATATGTCGATCGCTATATCGACATCGCGTAAGTCACGTTAAATTCCCGTTTTTAAATCTATAAACTGCAAATATTTTATTAATTTTGCGACGCGTGTATGTGAAATTCGTGATATCTTCGAGAGTTTTCATTTGAATTATATACTGTAAAGGACAATTTTAATCTATAATATATGGCCAAGCTAATTAACGTAATTATTTGGATAAGGATTAATATTATATACTTGAAAATAGCCTTGGAAGTTATGTAATATTTTTTAACAAAAAATTAAAGATTAAAATGGTTAATGTGAGTCAACCTTAAGAGATAGACATATGCTGTCGCGGACTTTTTTGTAGGTCTTATTAAGTTGTACAATTCTTCCATAGAAATTATTCTTCTATCTATTTTCAATTGAGCAGCGTTCGTAAGAAACGTGTTTTTTCGACCGTTTTTTAGTCGACTTAGGTTGCAAATTAGGTCTCCACGAATGTACCTTTGATTTAAACGGGATAATATATAGCCTATTTTCATTCCGAAAGTCCATTCTATATATTAGTGAAAGAATTTTTTAAATCGGTCCAGTAGTTTTTGAGCCAAATCATTACAAACATACAAAAATACAAATGTTCTCTCTTTATAATATTAGTATAGATTACGATGCTTATAATTTTACGGCTGTCTTGAATTACGAAGATGCCAGACCTTTTTTGAGCCGGCTAATGTATGACCTTCGTTATGGTGTTAGTGGTGTGATGGTCACGACTCCAAATAACAAAGACATTACTATTTATTCATCTTGGTTGTGGCTTATAATTTGAACATGAATTGCTGTCAAAATGTTTTCAATCAATTTTGTTTTAAATTGTAATTAAAAAAAAATCAAAATAACAATAAACTGATCTAATTTAGTTTGCCGAGCATTAGGCAAAGATATATTTTAATCTATATATTTTATTAAATTGTAAACACTGGAAATCTCACTCACTTAAGGTACGGTCCACACCGCGGCGTCCTGTGATCTGCGGGCGCGATATCAGTACTTTTCAATTGTTTTCTGATCGTGTATGGTATGAACTAATCGGTACAAATACTACTGCGCTATCTGATTGCCGCCTAGATCGCGCACGCAAGACACACAAGGGGTGTGTCCGTACCTTTACAGAAGTATCTGCAATTCAATTTACCTAATAGTAATTCATACCGAAACTATAGTTAGTACAAAAAATTCGCTGCAGGTAATAAAACAAAAGGTGCAGTACACACAAAACATTCGTGTTTTTTACTGATCCAAAGTAAAAACAATAAAGTTTTGAAAAACCAGCATATTTGATCCAAGATTCTGACCAAGAAGACTCAATGGAGGTTGCACGTAGAATAAACTCGTGAAAACTAAAAAAATATTACCAGAATATTACAGACTGTTTTACGTTAAGTGTGAGTGGGATAGAAACAAAACTGGGGCGAATTAATTTGTCTATACAGCATTGTTTTACCTGGGCCGGTAGTCTCTACCATGAATAGCGATGAATTTCGAGCGATGATCGTCGATAAGATAATTTATGATCGTAAAAAACGAAAAAAACCAACTTCACATGCCGCGGTAGTCAACTAGCCACTAGCCATAATCATGTCATCAAGGTATATGTTTATATTGTTTATCTCCATATCTCTGGAGATGATTATCAGATCTAGATAATATTTGAATGGGACCAAACGGGAGGAGAATTTTTCAAATCGGTTAAGATTTGACGTAGTCCTGAGGTAACAAACATAAAAAAATATACAGTCGGATTGAAAACCTCCTCCTTTTTTGTAAAGTTGGTTAAAAATAGATGCAGTAATGCTACTGTCTAGCTGCATCTCCTTATAAGAGACGTTTACGATAACAAGACGCATCGCTATCAATGTAGAAACTTCCACCCCTGGCAAGCTCCAGTTAAGGTTTAACCTTTTTGATTCTGACCAATGGTTGTACGAGAAACGGTTACGTCATCGGCGATTGTTACCTGTTTTTTTTTTGTAACAGATTACTTCGGTATGCGGAGGCTTTAGTCCTTTTTTATGTGCCGTGAATGGGAGGGCTTTGTGCTCGCTCGGGAAGGTTCCGATTTCGTTCGGCGAATGTTTCGGCGCATTCGTGACCCGTGGGAATTTTGCGTATCGCGTAACTCAGGTACTTCTCGGAAATGCGATTACTTGATTGCTAGCTCGGTTAGATTAACAAACACTAAATAAAGCTGATTTCGGTGTTACGGTTATACTTGAAAATAAGTCTGTATCATCCATACAAATGTTTCGTTTTCAACTTCAATAAATATATCTTGAGTAGCTGTGTCCCTTGGCTTCACCCGCGTTAAGAAGTATCCTATAGAGATGGGCGTTGATTAAACGAACTAGTTAAAAAAAACCGTCCATCGACTGTCAACGTTTCGACCGTTAATCGTTTACCGATCAACTAGTTGAATCCATAGACGGCATATTTCAAGAGTATAGAGAAACGTATCAGTTGACGTCGACGAACGGAGGCGCGTTGCGCGATTAACTGTCAACGTGATTTGGAACGGTAACATTCGTTTTTAGTCTTAGGGAATTTCAACTGCGTAAGTATTTTTTATAGAAAAAACAATAGCTCTTTATTCAAAGACTTAGTATTTTAATTTCTTAGAAATTTACGTCATGAGTAAAACTAAATCTTAAAATCAAAATATGTTTATTGTTAAAAAAATTAAATTACAATTAACGTACAGCGCTATTTGGATTAAACGATTGAATTATCAATACTTCGTTAGCGGTTGAATTCATACGAGCATATGTGAAATCGACTATAGTTGAAGCATTAACTAGTTAATCAATTCAACTAGTTAATCGACTAGTTGACGGAGGTTTATTTAACGGACTAGTTGCGTTAACGAAAAATACGTCAACGACCCATCGCTAGTATCCTATAGCATAATCCATAGTATACTGGCTATCCCTATAGGTATAAAATTTCAGTTAAATCAGTCCAGCCGTTTGACCGTGAAGAAGTCTGAAACAAAATTATACTAACTGAGTTTCGTATTATAATATTGGAGTTGATTGCGAATTTTATTATTGGTCATTGATTTAAAAAAAAAAACAGTATAATTGAAGAATTTAGAATGAAGTAAGTTTCGCTGTTTATCATAGATTTTTATCGATTAGAATT
Organism: Cabera pusaria; assembly: GCA_954871355.1. Classification (NCBI taxonomy): domain Eukaryota; kingdom Metazoa; phylum Arthropoda; class Insecta; order Lepidoptera; family Geometridae; genus Cabera; species Cabera pusaria. Next base: position 24,638,741 of record OX940900.1, read on the forward strand.
TTGCATTTTGTCTCTTAAAAAATAATCAACCTGAAATATCTATAGAAATTTTCTGAAATAATCATGAGTTTTTTTAACGAGAAAGTAGCTCGTGGCATTTTATATGTATGCGTTAGTCAACTTTTTTTAGTAAGGCTAGCAAAGGTTTTACTTGAACGATCCGACCAAATGAACTAAAAAAAATGTTCACCTTACTAGATAGATTGTGTTGTGTTATTTCTGGTGTTATTTCTTCCTACCCCCCAAATGTACTGGCAAGTACACACTGACTGCACATATTTTCTAGAACGGTTAAGCTCCAATCTATCTAAACTTCATGCATATCTGTTAACGTTCCCAGCAAGTTATTTACAAGAGTCACTAACTATAAACCCAAGTGCACACGACGGGACCGATAAGAGCTTTGTTTACGAGGACGCAGTGTGAACGCACCCTAATCCTTGAAGAATGTCCAGAATACTTAAGGGGCAAAGTTTAATAACCGTTTGCAAGTGACGGTCCTTATTTATGACTGCGCTATATTGGAGTAAGTTTTGTTATTTGTGGAGGTTTTATGATTATAAAACCTCCAACTGGAAATTAAACCCGAACCAGTTGATTAACTGGTTCGGGTCTAATTTCCAGTTGGATTTAAATTTCATTTATGTTCATTGAAATAAGTTATTTTTCAAAAAAAATAAAACCGACTTCATAACCCAAAAAGGCACTCAAAAGCGAAAAATAATTTACTTAAAATTATTATAAGCGTTTCCCACTTCTCTATTTGAAGTCGGTGCCAGCCAAGTCTATTGGATATTAGATAGATACTATGTATGTAGTAGTAGTAAGTAGGTACATGTAGGTTAGTAAGTAGGTAGATACATGTAGGTATTATCTATCTACTACCTATTAGACTTGGCTGGCACCGACTTCAAATAGAGAAGTGGGTAACGCTTATAATAATTTTAAGTAAATTATTTTTCGCTTTTGAGTGCCTTTTTGGGTTATGAAGTCGGTTTTATTTTTTTTGAAAAATAACTTATTTTACCCTTTTTAGTGCAAAAAAAGTTTTAATGAAATTACATGCATCTATTAAATTTCGTGTCTGGGCCGTTATACACTGACGGATATATACTTTTTGAAAATTTCAAGTATGTACCTATAACGGTTAAGAAGATACAGATCTGTAAAGTGCGCACATATAGACACACGGACGGACGGACGGACGAACAGACAACAAAGTCTCAGAAAGTGTTCATTTGGTAGCCTTTGGGTTCGGAACCCTAAAAAAATTGACTTTAAATGCCGCGCTAAAGTGAAAATATTCACTAGTAATAATGATGTCATCAAGGTATCAAAGGACAATGTCCAAAATGGCCCTGTACAATTAAAGGATCTGACACACACGATAATTAATTGTCTATTTTATTACAATAATTCCAAATACTTGTATAACACGGAGTAGTTGTATTCCAAAATGAATATTAAAAAGTATTATTTGCGATTATTAACATTAATTGCCGCCATATGGCCAACGGAGTACTGAATCACTCTACTACGTTATAAGAGGCACTTCCCTATATTGTGGATACCCGAATTATGAAAGCAGTGTGTAGCCAACCTAACAACGGAAAGTATTATTTACGTAGTAACTATTATATAATATGTGGTTTTATGCTTATAATTTTTTTTTGCTGTGTTGATTGGTACAAAGTACGTTCATAATTCTGAGTTATTTAATTATGTATGCAGTGTCGCGGGACTGAAATGGCCGCCATCTTCGCCAAATGTCATGTCATGTCAAAAAATATTAGGTATGTTTAAAAAAGTTTGCACCCTAACAAGACTTTGCCCGGTAGAACATTCCTGTGAAGACAAATTATTTATATTAATATATAATTATTTATTGAGGGCCCGGTGGTGTAATTGGGAGAACGGTAGGCTTTGATGCCGTAGTACCGAGTTCAAACCGCCGTGCACCAATGAATTTTTCTATCGAAAAATATATGTGCGCTTCTCACAGTGGCCCTCCGGTGAAGGAGAACATCGTTAAGAAACCAATAACCCCCGCATGGTGGTAGAACATATCTATTGTCCGCCTGGCCAGCTACCACCCACGAGTCAGAAAATCTGTCGCCAAACATCTAATGTGTTCCGGCAGCTATCCTTGAGAGCCAGTTCCCATTCTAGTCCACTTCTCTATCTTCGACCGCATCATCACTTAGCAACAGGTGAGATAGTGGTCAAACGCTTGCCTATAAGATATAAAAAAAAATTATCCCCACCTTTATTTCTATCTCGCTCACAGTTACCGTAAGAATATCTTATATGCAATAGCAACCTCCATTGTGTATAATCTTCTTGGGACTCTTCTACTAAAACTAGTACATTCTCTTATGTTTGAGGTATTTATCTCCATATCTCTGGTGATACTAATCAGATCTCGATAAAATTAAAATGGGACCACCTCGGAAACGTATCCTACCTATTAAAAAAAGAATCATTTGAATCCGTCCACAATTGATGGAGAAATCGCGTAACATACAAACAAAAAAAAAAAAAACTCCTCCTTTTTTGTGAAGTCGGTTAATAAAATTAGGATTTGATCGAAAAGGAAGCAATTTTTACAAGTTAGTATCTTTATTTATACATATTTACATATTAGGTATGTAACCGCATTATTTTTAAAAAATCCGTTGTCATAATAACACTTTTAATTTTATTCAAGTTTCAATCAAGTTCAAAATCGTTCGCACTCGGAGTTAAGTAGGTACTGCATTTATTTGTTTTGAGTACTTCCAGTTACTAACTTATTTGTTTCTGGGTAACTTTCTATATAATAAGTTATTTTTCAAAAAAAATAAAACCGACTTCATAACCACAAACAGGCACTCAAAAGCGAAAAATAAATTACTTAAAATTATTATAAGCGCTACCCACTTATCTATTTGAAGTCGGTTTCAGCCAAGTCTAATAGGTAGTAGATAAATAATACCTACATGTATCTACCTACTTACTAACCTACATGTACCTACTTACTACTACTACATACATAGTATCTATCTACTATCCAATATATTAGAAATAAAGGCCCGGTGGCGTAATCGGGAGAACGGTCGGCTTTGATGCCGTGGTACCGAGTTCAAACCTTACCGTGCACCAATGGATTTTTCCATCGAAAAATGTATGTCTGCTTCTCACAGTGGCCCTCCGGTGAAGGAAAACATCGTTAAGAAACCAACAACCCCCGCATGGTGGTAGGACACTATCTAGTGTCCGCCTGGCCAGCTACCACCCTCAAGTTAGACATTCTGTCGCCAAAAACATCTAATGTGTTCCGGCAGCTATCCTTGAGAGCCAGTTCCCCAGTCTAGGCCTAGCGTGCTTACCATCTTCGACCGTCATCACTTACCAACAGGTGAGATAGTGGTCAAACGCTAGCCTATAAGATATAAAAAAAAATAAAAATAAAATTAATCCCCACCTTTATTTCTATCTCGCTCACAGTTACCGTAAGAATATCTGTCAAAAACCAAAATCAACGAGAAGAAAGATGTAAAAACATTATTCAAGGTCATATTTTTTATTCTTTCTAAAGTATATGCAATAGCAACCTCCATTGTGTATAATCTTCTTGGGACTCTTCTACTAAAACCAGTACATTCTCCTATGTTTGAGGTATTTATCTCCATATCTCTGGAGATACTTATCAGATCTCGATAAAATTAAAATGGGACCACCTCGGAAACGTATCCTACCTATTAAAAAAAGAATCATTTGAATCCGTTCACAATTGACGGAGAAATCGCGTAACATACACAAAAAAAAAACATACAGACGAATTGAGAACCTCCTCCTTTTTTGTGAAGTCGGTTAACAAAATACATATTATTATGTACTTGTATAATAAGGTCAAAAGTACTTAGGTATAACCGACGAGCATGTAGGTATGAAGGCGCTCATGAAAGTGGAAGAAGCGAAAGAAGTATGTCAGGATCGCAGCATGTGGAAAGAAGTAGTCTCTGCCCACCACAACGGGAAAGAGGCGTGATTTTATGTATGTAAGTATGTAGGTATTAATTAATCAGGCAAGTCCAGTTAAAACTAAAAGTTGAGTTTTTCAAGTTTGAAATCAGTTTCAAAGTGAAGACATTTATTAATAATGGAGTTATATCGAAGCAAGTTTCATTATTTGTAAAGTTTTTATGTCGTCTCACGTGCCCAGCTGTCGGCAATGTTGGCTGCCAAGGCACAGGCTGCCGGAATAACCTAACTTTGGATTCAATTATAAACTGACTTTAGTTCTACGTTTTTTACTGCTGTTAGCCAAAAGAACTTGTAAAAGATTGTATTGTGTGAATATTGCGTTACGAGCTTTTATTGTTTTGCAAGTGCTTACTTAAAATAACACACCCTGGTTTTTAAGTCAGTCAGTAAATAAAATAAACTGGCCAAGTTCAAGTCGGACTCGCACTAGTAGGGTTCCGTACCACACTACAGTATTTTATAAGATCGAGCAAAAAATACCACTATCATTTTTCGCCATTTATTTCTTATAACGCCATCTAACGCCTAACAAAGGTGTTAGGGATCGACATTTCAATATGACGCCATCTATGGGACGTTTACCTAGCTAAGCGTTCATAGTTCAGTTTTTAGTATTTGTTGTTAGTATATAGTGTATAGCGGCAACAGTAATACATCATCTGTGAAAATTTCAACTGTCTAACTATCACGGTTCATGAGATACAGCCTGGTGACAGATGGACAGACAGACAGACAGCGGAGTCTTAGTAATAGGGTCCCGATTTACCCTTTGGGTACGGAACCCTAAAAACTACAAATAAAAATAAAAGCAGCATACATTTTTGGATTACGAAATATATCATCGCGTTGCACTCTTTTCAACTTACGTTCAAAATCGGGATCGGGAGGATCAAGTCGGTTGTCCAGTGCCTCACTGCGTCTTTTTGCACTTGACGAAAAGATCTTATGCGCGGTACACACCGAGCCGAACGAACGAGAACGAACGGTGTCTAAAGGGAGATGGTGCTATAACGCTTGTAATAGATTATTTTTCTTGCGTTTTGTTCCATTCGCCATTAGCCGCGTACTGACTGAGCGAGCAGCCTCGCGAGGCAGCCGCGCGAGGCAAATCCTGTCAGTCAGGACGTGCCTCGGCCGAGGCAAATGCTCGCGCTGCCTCGTCCGGGCGTGCCGCGGCCCGAGCCAAATGTTGTCGGTTTTTGTCGATGCTCAAAAGCTCCTCGTTAGCCGCCTACTGACTGAGGCGGCCTCGCGCGGCAAACGTCCGAACTGCCTCGTGAGGCTGCTCGCTCAGTCAGTACGCGGCTATTCGTTCGCCTTCAATCGCTTGATATGGACCCAAGTTTATACAGCAGGCAAGAAAGTGTTCAAGTACTTGTCTGAAAGAAAAAAATACCCTATTCTGAAATTCTTATACAGCAGGCAAGAAAGTGTTCAAGTACTTGTCTGAAAGAAAAAAATACCCTATTCTGAAATTCTGATGTCTCGCTGAAAGCGACCATTTTATGAGCGGATTCGTGCTACAATTGCATTAAATTAGATGTTGCGAATGCCACTGCAGTAATTCACAATAAAATTGAAATTGAATGAAAGTCGTTTGCATGTTAACCGCGAGATTAAGATTTTAATGGATGATAACATTCTAAGTATCTCGGCAAAATAAAAATAAATAAAAAAACAGTTTACTGTAGAGAAGCTTAGGTTTTCTACTATCCTTGCGTCCTCGTCCGTTCTGTTTATTGAGTCTACAAAAAAAATTAATTCTATCTTCTATTATATAAAATCTAAAATTAAAGACAAATTAGATTGTAGCGTATGTATTATTACAGCGCAATTACTACCGGATGCTAATCCTACATGTGAATTAAAGACAACTTCCAACAGAAGTGATTTCAGTGATTCAAGTGTTTGCTTCATTCACTCATATTTGTGCATTATACTTTTGTATGGCAATCGTACCACCTTGAAGTCTGAATTTTACTGACCATCTACAGCTACGTTCCTCTTTCTAGGTACTAATATCATCAACTTCATCAAGCGACATTACTATTTCCACAGAATAATAAGTTATTTTAAAAAAAAAATAAAACCGACTTCATAACCACAAAAAGGCACTCAAAAGCGAAAAATAATTTACTTAAAATTATTATAAGCGTTACCCACGTCTCTATTTGAAGTCGGTGCCAGCCAAGTCTAATAGGTAGTAGATAGATAATACCTACGAGTACATGTATCTACCTACTTACTAACCTACATGTACCTACTTACTACTACAACATACATAGCATCTATCTAATATCCAATAGACTTGGCTGGCACCGACTTCAAATAGAGACGTGGGTAACGCTTATAATAATTTTAAGTAAATTATTTTTCGCTTTTGAGTGCCTTTTTGTGGTTATGAAGTCGGTTTTATTTTTTTTTAAAAATAACTTATTTTACCCTTTTTAGTGCAAAAAAAGTTTTAATGAAATTACATGCATCTATTAAATTTCGTGTCTGGGCCGTTATACACTGACGGATATATACTTTTTGAAAATTTCAAGTGTGTACCTATAACGGTTAAGAAGATACAGATCTGTAAAGTGCGCACATATAGACACACGGACGGACGGACGGACGAACAGACAACAAAGTCTCAGAAAGTGTTCATTTGGTAGCCTTTGGGTTCGGAACCCTAAAAAAATTGACTTTAAATGCCGCGCTAAAGTGAAAATATTCACTAGTAATAATGATGTCATCAAGGTCTCATAGGACAATGTCCAAAATGGCCCTGTGCAATAAAAGCATCTGACACACGATAATTAATTGTCTATTTTATTACAATAATTCCAAATACTTTTATAACACGGACTAGTTGTATTCCAAAATGAATATAAAAAAGTATTATTTGCGATTATTAACATTAATTGCCGCCATATGGCCAACAGGGTACTGAGTCACTCTACTACGTTATAAGAGGCACTTCCCTATATTGTGGATACCCGAATTATGTAAGCACTGTGTAGCCAACCTAACAACGGAAAGTATTATTTACGTAGTAACTATTATATAATATGTGGTTTTATGCTTATAATTTTTTTTTGCTGTGTTGATTGGTACAAAGTACGTTCATGATTCTGAGTTATTTAATTATGTATGCAGTGTCGCGGGACTGAAATGGCCGCCATCTTCGCCAAATGTCATGTCATGTCAAAAAATATTAGGTATGATTAAAAAAGTTTGCACTCTAACAAGACTTTGCCCGGTAGAACATTCCTGTGAAGACAAATTATTTATATTTATACATAATTATTTATTATAATTATTAATATATAATTATTTATTGAGGGCCCGGTGGCGTAATTGGGAGAACAGTCGGCTTTGATGCCGTGGTACCGAGTTCAAACCGCCGTGCACCAATGAATTTTTCTATCGAAAAATATATGTGCGCTTCTCACAGTGGCCCTCCGGTGAAGGAAAACATCGTTAAGAAACCAATAACCCCCGCATGGTGGTAGAACATATCTAGTGTCCGCCTGGCCAGCTACCACCCTCAAGTCAGAAAATCTGTCGCCAAACATCTAATGTGTTCCGGCAGCTATCCTTGAGAGCCAGTTCCCATTCTAGTCCACTTCTCTATCTTCGACCGCATCATCACTTAGCAACAGGTGAGATAGTGGTCAAACACTTGCCTATAAGATATTACAAAAAAAATTTCCCCACCTTTATTTCTATCTCGCTCACAGTTACCGTAAGAATATCTTCTATGCAATAGCAACCTCCATTGTGTATAATCTTCTTGGGACTCTTCTACTAAAACTAGTACAATCTCCTATGTTTGGGGTATTTATCTCCATATCTCTGGTGATACTAATCAGATCTCGATAAAATTAAAATGGGACCACCTCGGAAACGTATCCTACCAATTAAAAAAAGAATCATTTGAATCCGTTCACAATTGATGGAGAAATCGCGTAACATACACACAAAAAAAAAAAAAAACATACAGACGAATTGAGAACCTCCTCCTTTTTTGTGAAGTCGGTTAAAAAAATAGTTGCTATTTTCCTATTTCTACCAAGTTAAGTTCGTTATTTTGAATCTAAGATATTTAACTAGCAAGATGTTCTAGATGTTCTAGTTCACGTCGTAACGGTTATTTTAAACTTACTCGGAGACATGGCCTTTCTAACTGTGTTCATGCATCACATCATCCAAGAAATATAACACTTACTGGCGTCACATGTCTTGACACTTAATATCATAAATATATTCTGATAGAAGAGTAATATTCTAAATTCGCTCCGGCTGTCTGTACGCGTCTTCGAGCATTTACCAAAGGAGATGTCAATGCAAGGCGTACCCCTCTGCTGGCCATATAGCTATTTTTGGCCATATGAGCGTGCGTAACTACGCTGTATTTTTAATACTGTGTGCGTGTTTCAAGCTAGTGTGCGGGATCGTTAAAGTGAGTGATTTGTGTGTGTGCAATGCGTGTTTACCTCGTCCCCCGTAAGTGTTGGTAGAAAAAAATTTTTGCGGATTACAACGTTAACATCTCCATTGGTAAATGCTCGAAGGTACGCTTAGATCTCTTGAACTACCCAACGGATTTCAATGCAGTTTTGAGCAATAGATAGAGTGGATTCAAGAGGACTTCTTAAATATTTGAATTTAAATAACATTTCAAGGTCAACGCCACAATTTTTTGTAAAATTGTAGTCAGAGCTATAAAATGTAACTAAACACATTATAAACGGGCCAGTTACACTGTGTTATTATGATGAGTGATGATACATGTAAATGTATAGTAAAGTATCTTATGTCGTGAAGACCTGATGAGTAAGACGATCGGTTCACACGATTTGTGCGTAGATTATGTTGCCTTTCATTATTGTAGAGTTTTTATAGTCTTTGCATGCTTGCAGTACCTCTCTATCTATCGGGCTGTTGTGCATCGAGCTTGTAACTTTGTTACTTTAGAATCAGGATTTATGAAAAAGTCAATACTTTTATTTGAAGCAGGATGAAATTTTGATGTAACTTGTACTATTAATTATTCTGTGATTTAACTAACAGTCAACAGACCTATTTTCGGTTAAAGCGGTTTATAATTTTTATAATTGACGGAGTTCTGACATGTAACAAACATAAAAAATACATACGGGCGAATTGAGAATCTCCTTCTTTTTTTGTGAAGTCGTTGAACAAAATGTCTCATCATAAACAAAAGGAAAGTGTTAATACTCTTGCGCAATTCAATGAAGTAATATGTTTCCATTGAATGACCAACACCGAGACGTTAAGTACATTACAAATTCTCGGTAACCGAAACAATGGTATCTACATTAACATAGTAGAAAGTGGTCGAATTAATTCTGCTAATAGTGAGATTCTCACCTTCTTTTACCTGAGGTTCTCATAAATTCATTTACAATTCGATGAAGTTGAAGTAACAGTATCTTTAGATTCTTACTTAGTAAATACATACGTCAGGGACTTTTTTACCAGACATTTTTTTTAAATCATGTAGGTTAGCGTTTGACTGAATCATCATCATCATCAGAATCAGCGTCCGATTTCCGTCCACTGCTGGACATAGGCCTCTTCTATGGCACGCCACTGAGCTCAATCTTCAGCTCCTTGTTTCCAACCGCTGCCAGCCAGCTTGCGTATATCATCGCTCCACCTAGCTGGAGGGCGTCCTTACGCTGCGTCTCCACTCTAGAACTCGTCTACCCCATCGCTTATCGTTTCTACGACAGATGTGACCAGCCCACTGCCATTTTAGCTTGCTAATCCTTTGATCTATTTGGTTCTCTAACGGATGACTTCGTTTCGAATTCGATCCTTCAGAGAAACTCCGAGCATAGCCCTCTCCATAGCTCACTGAGCGACTTTGAATTGTTGAACTAGTCGCACCACTTTTTGACTGAATACTAAATTGTATACACAGTTTTACTATGATATTATAATTTAAATAGAACAGTTCAACTCTAAACGAACGAAAAAAAGGTGTAGACCTTGCGGCTCCCAGGCTCCTTCTAATTTAACTTGGACTTGCAATCCTAGAAGTGAAAAACAGTAAGTACTAAAATGACTAACAATATATTAGCAACTGTACCGATCTGTCATTAAAACAGATTAATTCTAATTTTCGTGACAAATTTCTGATATTCTTTCAACAACTATAAATTATAAAGGCCTCAGTTGATCAACAAAATCTCCTCAATATGTTTACACTAAATGAACTGCTGTTAATGTCTTCATTCCGCCTGATTTTATTGCCGATTAAAATTATAAATATGTGATTAATACCCATAATATTTACTTTTAGAGAGGTTAAATACATAATATTATTGATAACAGTGGACCGCTATTGCATGTATAAAGACCACCATGGGTTCTATAAAGGTTGTTATTATGAATATTATGTGGATATTAACAAATTGTTATCTAACCCTTCGGAACCCTCATTTTAGTTGTGATGTAGTTAGAATAGGATGTAGGGTTTGGGATAGATATTAGATTTTTTAGAGAGATTAAGAACTGAACGTTACTTAATAATGTATGGAGCCAATCTTTGCCTGTACACAGATACACACGTCAAACTTATAACATCTCTTCTTTTTGCGTCGAAGGTTAAAAATACCATCCCAAGCCACTGCTCTACATTTCTAGCCTGGCGAAGATTGGCTCCATACATTATTAAGTAACGTCGTTCAGTTCCCAAAGGTCAAAGTCCAAGTATCTATTTGTACTTAGAAACCTGACCGTGTCATAAAACTATACTATCACAGCACTATTACTATTGCTAGATTCAGTTTTGATGATACTAGTGATTATTGTGCACATTCCAGTTGTGATTTGACTCTTATTTGTTAACTAGCTAAGCACGGCGGTTTTACTTGTCTTTATTCTGTTTGTGTAGGTATACAATCACTACATATTCTGAAACAACGCCGCATATGTCTGTATGTATGTATGTTCGGGATTATCTAAAAAAAACTACTAAACGGACTTTCATGCGGTTTTCATATATAAACGAGTGATCCCGTAAAAAGGTATAGGTGTATAAATTGTTAAGGTTTTGTGTAAATTGGTTGAAATATGACGATGATTGTTGACGACGCTACATGCTGATGCCAAAAATATAGGGTCTCTTTCTCTATCTTCCCAAAGGTTCACTGGAAAAGATCGATATTAGTGATAAGTCTGCCCATTGTAGTTACCTACTGTAGTTTTAAGAGTTTAAGTATATTCCATATTTAGTGGGTGATAGAGAATTTTATATTGTGTTGTAATTCTGATTCTGTAAGAATAAAAGTAATTTATAATCTTTATCATCATTTTAAGAACTTACTCCACTCTGCTGGATATAACAGGCCTCTTTTCGCTTTTGCTTCTCGTTTCTTTCCTGATAATGTCTTTTGTGAGATATATCTTGTCATGATATAAGAAAGCGTTGCTTCACAATCAATTTAGTTTGCTATACCTATATGTAAACATAGTAAAATATTTTAACGATGGCTTTTATAATATATGGCTTTAATCCTAGCCTTCTACTCCCTAAAATCAATAAACAAACTTAATAACTTTTTTTTTGTATAGTCACCAATATTATTGCTATTTAGATCTGAATCAAAACGCAAACCATGCATACCATAAACTATAATATGCAAACCATATGCAAACCATAAACTATAAACAGCAGAAAATTCAACTGTAAACTGCTGTGTTACACCGAGCAATTTGCTGAATTTGCCGAAACAGGACAGTCCAAAGTTTACACTTAGGTAAATATTATTGTTTACAAGTTCTGAGGTTAGATAGAACGATGTAAACAGCGAGCAGTGGCCACATGTGGTCACGCATCGACGACGTTTGCCCAATTTCCGGCCAATTGTGACGGAATCCAATGAGCGACGGGAGATTCCATTGACTGTGTATTTAGGGGTTTTGCTTACGTAGTATTACGGTTTGATCTCTGGTTTTGCGCTGAAATTGTGTGCAATTTTGGATGTTTAGTTTAACTTACTTTTGAAATCTTTTGATGTGTTACAGACTTAGAAGCGCCATTGATTTCTTTATATGCTATCATTTTGAATCGATATTAAACTGCTTATCGAAAAATTAACGATGATGGTCACCTTAGTGGTAAAAATGATAATTCCCTGATGACAGTAATGACAGATGATAGGTAGGAACCTATCCTAGTTAATTTGAGTAGGTACTGACTCTGCGGAAAGTGGTTTTTTAACAAAAAGTTTGTGCCTCGTGTATGTATCGGCATTCAAAAGTGTTAAGTCTACTTATATACCTATTCCATCATATTGGCTGTCCCTGTGAAAAAATTCAGCCAAATCGTTCAAGCCGTAAAACCGATAAAAGGGAACAAACCAACCGACATTCGCATTTATAAAATGTCCATTAACTCCCCCGTCTTTGATTAAGTTATCCCGTACAACCCCTTTCTTTCCACCCTACGTCTTTACGTTACGTTATTTAACATTGTTACGTTGTTTAACGTTTGTCACGTCAGCTCATCTGCCGTCTACATTGTCAAATAAACAATGTATACAATGTCTGTCTGTCTGTACCGTTCTCAATGGGAACGATTACAGTCGCACCCATTGCGTGGGAATTGATCGACATTCAATAGGTACAGTCAACTGCAAATATTATATAGTGTACACAATGTATACAAATGTACGTTTATGTACAATGTACATACAGCATATTTGACAGTGATATTGACTAGTTTAACTCCTACGCACTGTTTAAATGTATTTGGTTATAAATCTGTGTTATTTAATTTACAATGCAAACTATGACTCATCTCGGTGAGAATGACTTATTGCGGGTTCACACGATTCGATTTAAGTTGATCAATTGATTAATCGCATCGATTTGAACCGTTTCAATAGACTTTCAATCAAATTGAAGCGGTGAAAAGGAACATTCATTTTCAATTTATGTTGAGAAACAAAAATTCAATCGTGTAAACCCTGTATTAGTTACATGGCTGTTTAATAATATCGTTTCAAGTTTACCGACATCATTATAATGCCGCGCAAGTAATTTTATGTAGCTCTCACTCCATAGTCCATACCACTGAAAATTCCGGTACAATCTTGATTGACATAGAGATTCGACCGATGCAACGAATTCCTTCGTAAAAAAATATTCAACGGTATTTTAATAGACATACAGACATACTCACACATGTAAGTACCATAAACACTACACTACACTATGTGAGACTATAAGTACATATCTCTTCTATACCAAAAAGCAATTTTCACACATATGGTGAAGTTTCCTTTCCTTTTCTTTGAGAAGTGACTTTTATAAAGTGAATGTACTGAAAATGACTAGTGCGAGTAGTGCGGCATTTAAAGTCGGTTCTTTTAGTTTCAAACGATATTAAATTAATGTCCCTAGTGATTTTGTTACGTGTGCGTTCAATTTTCTCGTCACGTCTTATGACTGCAGTCGACTGTACCTAGTGGATGAGGTATGGGCAAAAAGTACGACGTGAACGCTGGGAAGTAGGTGAAGAGTCAGATTATCGATTCTTACTGAAGACGGGGATTAAGGCTGGATTACCATACAATACCTAGTGTCTTTGTGTACAGGATGGATGTTTTTGAAAATATTGCCAACTAGCTGCTCCCAGCTGCTTTGCCTGCATTTAAAATATTAAGGGCCAGTTTCATCGGTTCCTGATAGCACTCATTTGAAGAAATCTGACAGATTTTTGACAGCTTTTATATGGCGCCATGTGTCAGATCAGTCAGTCATCTAACGCATTGTCAGGAACCGGTGAAACTGGCCCTTATAGTCTTATTCTGTCATATTAGGTAAACCTGTGCAAATATCAGCCAAATCTGTCGGATCGATGAATAATACTGAATAGTATTCAATGGATAATATAAGAAGTTTACTCTCTGAATAACCAGGCTTTAACCAGATCTATTACGATTTTTGTTAGAGTAGCTTTGGTAAAACATTTTCGGTTTCGTGCTAAATGTATTTTTTTTTCGATTCTGTAAGCTCAAACTCTGCTCAGCTCTTCTGTGACTGTGCTAAAAAATGATGGACTATCTTCTGAGCACGTTTAACTATTGCTTTTTACAAGCTTTTATTTAACTTGCAATGTATGTATGTATGTTACTATGTATGTTCGGGTGGAATCTTGGAAGCTAAATTAGACCCACTTCCCGATGTCCGATTACACTCAAATTTGGGGTACTTATGTATCGTATCTTCGGTGACAGTAAAATTATATGGTACCATGGAGCTGGTCTGATGATGGAGACGGAAGGTCTGCGATAAAACGGCATCTCTGTGATAAAACAACATAACCCTACCTAGTTTGGGGTCGATTCATTCGTCTTGAAGAGAACTTTTCACCTAGATGATATCCAGGGTCTGATGATGAAACTGGAAGGTGGCCACGGCATCTCTGTGATAAATCAACATAACCCTACCGAGTTTGGGGTCGATTCATTTGTCTTGAAGAGAACTTTTCACCTAGATGATATCCAGGGTCTGATGATGAAGCTGGAAGGTGGCCACGGCATCTCTGTGATAAATCAACATAACCGTACTGAGTTTGGGCTCGATTGATTCGTCTTGAAGAAAACTTTTCACCTAGATGATATCCAGGGTCTGATGATGAAGCTGGAAGGTGGCCACGGCATCTCTGTGATAAATCAAGATAACCCTACCGAGTTTGGGCTCGATTGATTCGTCTTGAGGAGCACTTTACACTTAAATGATAGCCAGGATCTGATGATGAAGCTGTAAGGTGGCCATGGCATTTCTGTTATAAAGCAACATTGCCCCACCGAGTCGACTGATTTTCCTTGAAGAGCACTTTACCCATAATCACATCAAGGCTGGTAGGTAGGTAGTCGGTATCTATACCTACCTACTAAAAAGTTAAAAATAAATTATGAGTAAAAAATATTTTTTAAAACAAGCTTTTATCTGGGACAATGAACTAAAATGTTAAAAATAAATTCTATTAAGTATTTGGCGTGTAGGTACTTACCTATATTTTTAAAAGCTTGAGGCACTGAAGTATAGTAATTACCTAGCCTGAAAAATGGGTAGTGCTTCAAGCTGTTAAGAATATAGGTAAGTACATACACGCCAAATACTTACTAGAATTTATTTTTAACATTTTAGTTTATTGTCCCAGATAAAAGCTTGTTTTTAACAATATTTATTACTTATAATTTATTTATATCCGAAAATGGGTAGCGCTCGACCACTATCTTATCTGACGTTAAGTAATGATGCGATCGATGATAGATAATAGATTAATAATTATATTCATAATTAATTAAGCTACATAATAGATTCCTACCCTTATGGTCTCATATAAAAAAATCTACCCTGAACATCACTTACTGCTATGAATATCAGCCACAGCTGAGTAAAGTCCGTCTATTTTAAAGAAAACGAGATTATGTTAAGCCGATGTCTGCACGTTAAAGTAAAAACATTCTTCAGCTACCTTATCTATTATTAAACAGTTATTGCCAAATCCAACGTAAATCTACGTAACCACACCTTCACTAGACTATGTTTGATGAATTCAAAACAAGTTACTTTCCACTTTCCCTGCAGATGCCGAGACGATTATTCTTATTGTTATCGTAAATGAAACATTTACACAGTGCATATGCAGTGAATAGTAGTTTGGACTTACCGAGTTGTGTCTTCAACTTTTCCATTGAATAATTAAGATTAAGTTAAAAAACTAAAACAACTGACTTCCATGTCCCGCGAGTCAGTTTCAGTAGCAAGTTTGAGACGTTTATCTATATATTTCTGAAAATACTTATCAGATCTCGATGAAATTACAATGGGACCTCGGAAATGTAGCCTACCGATTAAAGAAAGAATCAGTCGAACGCTTCATAATTGACAGAGTAAACGTGTAACATACATATAAAAAAACATACAGACTAATTGAGAACCTCCTCCTTTTTGGAAGTTGGTTGAAAAGGCTCTTTATAGCGGTAGTCGTTACTAGTATGGAACAAAGATTGGGATAGTTCCGTTCTGTGAAAAGGAGTAATGTCATCCAGCGCCTAAACTTTCAATGCTTCTTTCAATTCCAGACAAGCACGATTCCATCTTAGGCCGCATCTTCACTTACCATCAAGTGAGATAGCGGTCAAGTGCTTGTTTATAAAAAATGTGTTCACATCTGTCGTGTGTCGAATCCGATTTGTATTCGAGTTGTCAAAACAAACGACAAAATCGGGCCGACTCATTTAGAATGGCGTATCTGAAAAATTCTTACCATCCAGAATTTTGCGTCTTTATAATTAAGATAGTTTAAAAACTAAAACAACCGATCTATCTCGATGAAATTATAATGGGAAACGTACCCTACCGATTACAAAAAGAATAATTCGATACGGTTCACTATTGACTGAGTAATCGCGTAACATACATACAAAAAACAAGAAAAAAAAACATACAGTCGAATTGAGAACATACGAAAAGCGGTGGGCAGTGACTGGAAGAGAAGAGCCGAAGATCGGGCTCAGTGGCGCATCTTGCGATAGGCCTACGTCCAGCAGTGGACTGACACGGGCTGATGATGATGACGATGATGAATTGAGAACCTCCTTATTTTTGGAAGTCTGTTGATAAAAGGCAGGCTCGCTTCATTTCAATTAATATTTGCATGGGAAGTGTAAAAATAGGCGATAAGCGATAGATATTATAAATAAATCCTAAATGGCTCCATCATTGAAGTTGTAAGCCCGTCGAAACCCGCGGCATATTGATTGATAATATCGTTCAAAAACTAAAATAGAACCGACTTCAATGCCGCGCTATTCATTTTCAGTACCAATTTTGAAATGTTTATGTCCATATCTCTGGAGATACTTTTCAGACCTCGATAAAATTACCATGGTACCACACTTGGGATATCTCCTTTCGAACAAAAAAAGAATAAAAATATATATATATATATATATATATACGGTCGAATTGAGAAACCTCCTCCTTTTTTTGAAGTCGGTTAAAAATAGTCGATGAGTGGAATTCGCAGCATCTTGTTTATTAATTTGAGTGCATTAGCTATTCACGACACGATCGCGACAGAATCGATACACGGCGAACAATGTAAACCTGTAATCACGTTACTGTCGCATCACTTGGTTTTATCAACCTGTTATCTACGCCAATTAGTCATTTAACGGATCGGGGAGGGAGCGCGCGTCGATCTTTCCATTTTAAAATATTTATTACATAGGAAGTTTATTTAGGAAATTTTAACAGTCCTGCCTTGAGTGATTTTGTTAGTGGCCAGTGTCGGTTTACATTGAAATAGTTAATTTCGTTCATTTTTTAAATCTGATTGATAGTCAAATTCGCTCGATATTCGTATTTGTTTCAGTGAATATTATTTTTCAATTTGTTTTTGTGATAGTGGTTTTTAATCTAAATTCAAAATGTGATAAAGTGTTTTCTTATTAGATCGAAAACAGGCTTCTAATGGCTTTTGGTGTGACTAATCGTTAATTAGTAAGAACGTTACTATGTAATGCGCAAAAAATCCAACATTTTTAGCTAAAATTATAAAGTGTTTTGCTCTGAATACCTCAGCATGTTGGCTGTTAAATAATTCTGTTGAAAGTAAAGTGCCAAGTAAATGTTTAAAAAAGTGCTGTTCTGTGACTACTTCGCACCGGAAGTGGAAGAGAGGTGGGTTTTAAAATCTTTATTTATGGTTTCACACGATAAGTGTATTTGGTTATAAAAAAGTAAAATACAGGATTGTTTTTCTCATAGGTAACCATAATTTTTGAGAGTTTATAAATTATCTAATCCGTCGACCAAAATCAAATTGAATGAGTTGGCACGTATCCTGCATTTAACAATTTACCAAAAGGTTTTTTTTTATTTTGGCTCAACATTCGTGTACTTATATAGTATCTTTAACTGTCACGTTACATGTTTCTTATTAATGTCGGAGTGCCTAGTACGCCTTTCCTATAAGGCTGCGTCACCAGTAGGCAAACTGTTAGCCGCCGACTGAGTTAGCGGCGTATCGGTTTAATACGCCCTTCCATATATTTCAAATGGAGTGTTCACAGTTTGCTAGTTTTGCGCCAGTTTGCAGCGTTACGCGCGCCGACTATCTTAGTGTATCTTGGCTAACAGTTTGCCTACTGGGGACGCAGCCTAATGTAGCGATGGCGCAAACGTCTGATTGTCCGTTGAAAGAAAGGGGATGACGGTTGTTAACCAACTTCAAAAAAAGGAGGAGGTTTCTCAATTCGACCATATAATCGACAATATATATATGTATATATATATATGTATATATATATATATATAACCAACAAAAAAAGAATAATCAAAATCGGTTCATAAACAACAAAGATATTCGCGAGAAAACATAAAATATATATTTATGTTTGTTCGCGGATATCTTTGTTGTTCATGAACCGATTTTGATTATTCTTTTTTTGTTGCAAAGGATATATCCTTATTCGGATATATATATCCGAAGTGTGGTACCATGGTAATTTTATCGAGGTCTGATAAGTATCTTCAGAGATATAAAGATAAAAACCTCAAAATTGGTACTGAAAATGAATAGCGCGGCATTGAAGTCTGTTCTTTTTAGTTTTTTAAACGATATTATGTATAACGCACTCGCTATCGGGGGATAGCAAAGTGATAAACTAGCGAATTTACGACGTTGCTCATGGCTCAAATTATGCTTCCAATAAAGGTGCGAATGCTTTACCGAATTCGAATGTCTCTGTCATCATTTTATTACACGTAGTAAACAAAGCACGTTGTAGTCCCATAGTAACTATGATAGTGATCTGTGTCCGAGCGAAACCTGGCCAGTATCAGATTGCAGAATGTCTGGCTTCACACGTGAACACGATCCATCCTATTATGTGGCTAATTGAATTGCTGTACCAATGCCCTAATGATATTAGTTATTGTAATGTTAGAATTGTAAAAACAAAAATCAAAAATGTTTACATCGCTTATCATCTCACTTTTACGTCCTGTGACTTTTTAGAAGCCCCGACGCAAAAAGAAGGGGGTTATAAGTTTGATGTGTGTATCTGTGTATGTATGTCTGTGGCATCATAGTTCCCAAACGGATGGGCCGATTTCGATTTAGTTCTTTTTGTTTGATAGGTGGCTTAATTTTTACTTACTTACTACTAATTAGCACATTAATGGACTCCATTCCTCTCCAATTTGATTGAAATCCATCGATAGATAACGCTACAGCATACTCCCCCCCTCTTTTTTCTCCGCAATAAAAAAAACGCGTGTTACAAAATTTCTTGAACTTGAACTTAAGGAACTTGTTTGATAATTATCGCCAAAATCGGTTGAAAAATGTTACATGTAGGCGAGAACAGACAAAAATCCGGACAAAAGCATTTTTGGCCATTGTCGAAACTGAGACGCTTCGCTCCCTACGCTCGCTCCGCCAATTATGAATGTTAAAGATCCTAAATAATTAGAAAATGAACCCTACCTAGTCGTTTTCAAAATCAATCTTGGTTTTCCGAGTAATAGTTTATGAAGCCATCAGGGAACAGGGCTCATTCAATTATGTATCCAGTAATTGGATTGCTGGCGATCCTGTACCAATGCTTTAATGATATTACATACTGTGCCCACCATCATCAGCATTTTTAAATTGGTGTTTTGTAAATTTTGTTATTAGGTAACCAAAATTTGAATTCGTTAGATTAGATTATGGTGGACTCTTTTTGTGCTTACGTTTGTTTGCTTTTGTAAAGTGTTTCAATCGACTTAAAATAATATCGTTTAAAAACTAAGAAAGAACCGACTTCAATGTTCATTTTCAGTACCAATTTTGAGATGTTTATCTCAATATCTCTGGAGATACTTATCAGACCTCGATAAAATTACCATGGTACTACACTTGGTATATCTCCTTTCGAACAAAAAAAAGAATAATCAAAATCGGTGCATAAATGACGAAGTTATCCCCGAACAAACATAAAAAAAAAAAAAATAATATACGGTCGAATTTAGAAACCTCCTGTTTAAGAAGTCGGTTAAAAAGGAGGAGGTTCTCAATTCGTCAAAATCGTCTTTCTTATCTATGTTCACCGATTACTCGAAGACGCCTGAACCGATTTGGAAAATTATTTTTTTGTCTGAAAGGGTACTTCCCAGCTAGTTCCATTTAAATTTCATCAAGATTTGTTCAATAGCTCTAGAGATATGGAGATAAATACCTCAAACTTGGTACTGAAAATGACCAGCGTGACATTAGAAGTCAGTTCTTTTAGTTTTTTAAACGATCCTTAATTATTTGAATTAAGGTCTATAGGCAAATTTACATTACAATCCCTAAAACTGTTAGTTTTTCCTAAACTTTTGACTTTTATTGTCTTTTTTTTGCGATTTTGAATAACTTATAGTGTTTGTATGTATCTACTTGTTGTGGCTGGCCAGCAACTTTATTGACGTTTAAAAATAATAATTGAGATAGTTTAAAAACTAAAACAAAGCTCGGAAACGTACCCTACCAATTACAAAAAGCACCATCCGAATCGGTTCATAATTGACGGAGTAATCGCGTAACATAAACACAAAAAAAAACATACAGACGAAATGAGAACCTCCTTCTTTATTGAAGTCGGTTGAAAAAAGGAATTCAGAATACTATAATTATAACTTCTCTGTGTGCCGCATTTCATTTAAAACCGTTTAGCAGTTTTTGCGTAACTGAATAACAAAAATTTGAACATCCTAATAAACTGACTTTTACATTTATTAAATTTGTATATATTGCTGTTCTTAACGTTATGACGATATCGTACTTAATCCAAATAACGAAAAAAATCCATCAAAAGTACAAATAAATGTCCTGAAGCTATATTCCCCAGTCTTCGAAAACACAGCAATTTTCGCAACTTTAGTAATTTCACATCAATTAAACATTCCAATGCAATCAGCTGATAAAGTATCGCCGTCTCTGTCGCACGGATGTCTCGTGCTCATTTCCGGCCAAACTTGTATTGCTCGCCGGGTTATTTACATAAATACCGGTTTCAGATTCTCGCCGCGACATAGCCTTTTATACTTTTTATACTTTTGTCCGGTTATCTGATAAGTTATCATTAATTTATTTGAACGGTTAGATATTATTGTTGATTCACTGCGATGTGATTTTACTGTGATATAATTGTACAGTTTAGCTGCTGTGGGTGTGGCTGATTTGAAGCCGAGTCGAGAACAGGATAAGACTAGAATCTAGATTGAATAAGGCTGGGTAAGTGCCAAATATATTAGACTATTGAAAAAAATGAGACTGTCAAGGACTTGCCCACTGTCCCATTTAAAGTTAGTGACTATTTATAGATATGTGGTATATGTAGATACACTTTATTAAATACCACACTACGTAGTAATAGAAAATTCGTCATCCATCATCATCATCAGCCTATCTCTGTCAACTGCTGGACATAGGCCTCACTCAGATATAATTAAGATAAAAAAAACTAAAAAAACCGACTTCCATTCCCGCGAGTCAATTTCAGTAGCAAGTTTGAGACGTTTATCGTCATATCTCTGGAGATTCTTCAGATCTCGATGAAATTACAATGGGACCACCTCGGAAACGTACCCTACCGATTACAAAAAGAATCATTCGAATCGGTTCACAGCTGACGGAGTAATCAAACTCGAATCGACTGAATAAAACATTTTTGTGACATAAAAGTATCAATAAAAGTATTATTGCTCAAAGCGATTTCTTTTTAACATCATCATCATCAGCCTGTGTCAGTCCACTGCTGGACGCAGGCCTCTCCCAAAACACGCCACTGAGCCCGATCTTAAGCTCATTTGGAGGGATATGCCCTAATCGCCACGCTGGTCAGGCGGGTTGGCGATCGCAGGACGTAGCTCCTCGCATCGGTGACACTGCTGCCCGTCACCGGCCTGTAGTATTTAGCTACGCCATTATTTGAAATGGTTATACCGCAATTTGTCGGTTGCCAGAGCCTCGTTTGTTGTTCAGCAGGATGCACCACGGGCAGGAGAGGTTGGCTGGGAGCACTGAGGTGGTATTTGTGCTCCCTTACATCCCATTCTTTTAGACAACCATAAATATGGAGAGGATAAAAAATAATGCACGGCGGTGGTTATAATCTATTTGCTATAATAATATGATGCCGGAACACTGTAAGGTTATGGCGGCAGATTTTCTCATTGATGGTGGTAAGCTACTTTTTGGTAGCAATTCAGGCGAAACATCGATATGATGTGTTCCGGAAGCTGTCCTTGAGAGCCAGTTCCCATTCAAAGCCGATCGTGCTACCATCCACGACCGCATCATCACTTACCAACAGGTGAGATAGTGGTCAAACGCTTTACGAGATAAAAAATCCAATTTAGTCACACCGCTATTTTTCTCGAAATTTCTGGTACACTTTCGGTCGACGTAACATAATTGAACTCTGCGCTGAACGAATAGCGAGGTGCCTCCAAGAGTAGTATTATTTACTTTTGCCCAGCCCTACTGTACCTACAAACAAAACTTATGTTGGTAGAAAGTCACACCTAATCCATTAAGGGCAGAGATATGTCATCAAATCACCAGCACACATTACACGCCTGCTGGGTGTCAGTGTCACACCACTCAACCCGCATGCTGGCAGCTTTCTCCAGGGTTACCACACTGTCGCTACATATAAGCTTATTTATAAAAGTTATAGTGGTAGTTATTAAAATAGCTGCAACATAGATAATTTTACTGGTTACTCTCGTGATTTAAAACCCTTTCGAGATTGTGCAGTGACCAGTGGTTTTACAGGACATGTGTTATTTAATTTACAATACGTACCTATATTTGGATGTTTAAGATGAAGGGATAGAAAAATGCCGATAATCAATTCGAAAAAAAAAACAGTATATCAAAAGTAACATATGTAATTTTGAGATGTTACTCCATAACCACACCACACCACAACAGGTGGTACCAGCATATTATATCGATGTTCCGCCTGACTTGCTACCAAATAGTAGCTAACCACCATCAAGGAGAAAATCTGCCGTCATAACCTTACGGTGTTCCGGAAGCACACCGTCACAGAGAGTCTAGTATTCTAGGCCTAGCATATTCACCATCTTCGACCACATAATCGCTTACCATCAGGCGAGAATGTTGTCAAACGATAGCCTGTAAGATATAAATAAACTGGCCAAGTGTAAGTCGGACTCGCACTAGGAGGGTTCCGTACCACACTACAGTATTTTATAAGATCGAGCAAAAAATACCACTATCATTTTTCGCCAGCAAAAAATAATAATTAATAAACTTTTTATTTCTTATAAAGCCATCTAACGTCTAACAAAGGTGTTAGGGATCGACATTTCAATATAACGCCATCTATGGGACGTTTACCTAACTAAGCGTTCATAGATGGCGTGAAATGCCGAAAAAAACACGTTTCTTGTATGGGGACGCTCTATTATTTTAAACATTATTCTGTTTTTAACCGACTTCAACAAAAAAGGAGGAGGTTCTCAATTCGTCTGTATGTTTTTTTTTTTTTTTTGTGTATGTTACGCGATTTCTCCATCAATTTTGAACGGATTCAAATAATTCTTTTTTTGTAAATTGTTAAACACAATCCAAAATTTCATCGTACCGACGGGACTTGAACCCGCAACCTCCGGAATAACATGTTCCGGTGCTTTGCCAATTAAGCCACGGTGCGAAGTATTCTTTTTCATTTAATTCTTTTTTTAATAGGTAGGATACGTTTCCGAGGTGGTCCCATTTTAATTTTATCGAGATCTGATTAGTATCACCAGAGATATGGAGATAAATACCTCAAACATAGGAGAATGTACTAGTTTTAGTAGAAGAGTCCCAAGAAGATTATACACAATGGAGGTTGCTATTGCATATAAGATATTCTTACGGTAACTGTGAGTGAGATAGAAATAAAGGTGGGGATAATTTTTTTTTATATCTTATAGGCAAGCGTTTGACCACTATCTCACCTGTTGCTAAGTGATGATGCGGTCGAAGATAGAGAAGTGGACTAGAATGGGAACTGGCTCTCAAGGATAGCTGCCGGAACACATTAGATGTTTGGCGACAGATTTTCTGACTTGAGGGTGGTAGCTGGCCAGGCGGACACTAGATATGTTCTACCACCATGCGGGGGTTATTGGTTTCTTAACGATGTTTTCCTTCACCGGAGGGCCACTGTGAGAAGCGCACATATATTTCGATAGAAAAATTCATTGGTGCACGGCGGTTTGAACTCGGTACCACGGCATCAAAGCCGACCGTTCTCCCAATTACGCCACCGGGCCCTCAATAAATAATTATATATAAATAATTATATATAAATATAAATAATTTGTCTTCACAGGAATGTTCTACCGGGCAAAGTCTTGTTAGGGTGCAAACTTTTTTAAACATACCTAATATTTTTTGACATGACATGACATTTGGCGATGATGGCGGCCATTTCAGTCCCGCGACACTGCATACATAATTAAATAACTCAGAATTATGAACGTACTTTGTACCAATCAAAACAGCAAAAAAAAATTATAAGCATAAAACCACATATTATATAATAGTTACTACGTAAATAATACTTTCCATTGTTAGGTTGGCTACACCGCGCTTTCATAATTCGGGTATCCACAATATAGGGAAGTGCCTCTTATAACGTAGTAGAGTGATTCAGTACTCTGTTGGCCATATGGCGGCAATTAATGTTAATAATCGCAAATATTACTTATTAATATTCATTTTAGAATACAACTAGTCCGTGTTATAAAAGTATTTGGAATTATTGTAATAAAATAGACAATTAATTATCGTGTGTGTCAGATGCTTTAATTGTACACGGCCATTTTGGACATTGTCCTTCGATACCTTGATGACATCATTATTACTAGTGAATATTTTCACTTTAGCGCGGCATTTAAAGTCAATTTTTTTAGGGTTCCGAACCCAAAGGCTACCAAATGAACACTTTCTGAGACTTTGTTGTCTGTTCGTCCGTCCGTCCGTCCGTGTGTCTATATGTGCGCACTTTACAGATCTGTATCTTCTTAACCGTTATAGGTACATACTTGAAATTTTCAAAAAGTATATATCCGTCAGTGTATAACGGCCCAGACACGAAATTTAATAGATGCATGTAATTTCATTAAAAGTTGTTTTGCACAAAAAAGGGTAAAATAAGTAATTTTTCAAAAAAAATAAAGCTGACTTCATAACCACAAAAAGGCACTCAAAAGCGAATAATAATTTACTTAAAATTATTATAAGCGTTACCCACTTCTCTATTTGAAGTCGGTGCCAGCCAAGTCTATTGGATATTAGATAGATACTATGTATGTAGTAGTAGTAAGTAGGTAGATACATGTAGGTATTATCTATCTACTACCTATTAGACTTGGCTGGCACCGAATTCAAATAGAGAAGTGGGTAACGCTTATAATAATTTTAAGTAAATTATTTTTCGCTTTTGAGTGCCTTTTTGTGGTTATGAAGTCGGTTTTATTTTTTTTGAAAAATAACTTATTAGTATTTGTTGTTATAGCGGCAACAGAAAAACATCATCTGTGAAAATTTCAACTATCTAACTATCGCGGTTCATGAGATACATCCAGGTGACAGACGGACAGACAGACAGACAGACGGACAGACAGACAGACAGACAGACAGCGGAGTCTTAGTAATGGGTCCCGTTTGACCCTTTGGGTACGGAACCGTAAAAAGCCTATAATACTTTACCTTGAAGGCTCATAAGAAGTTAACAATTACCGTGTTGTTTTACGTGCCACAGTATCTTTTATACGCGAACGTCATGGCTGTCTATCAGTTGAACGTCTTGTTTCTTCTGATACCATAAACATATAACATATAAATTAAAGTTTGTAATGGCTATTATCACGTAAAAAAAATATTTACCGGAAAATTAACTTTGACCAGTTTGGGACATTCTTGAAGTTCTTGAGTCTCTTTGTCTCTTTAATATGTGTAACTTTAACGATGATTTTAATAATCAAACATAAATTATCACACATAAATCACACATAAATTTAAAATCAACCCCGTCTGATCTATGCATAATCTGTTCATTCAGATCAGACCATTCCAATGAGCAGCATTTAAAAAAAAACATAATATTAAAATCCAAATATTTTTCACATAAAATTTTATGTCACAGTTAAAAAAATATATTCCAGTTATAAATGCTCTTCTACAGAACTATGTGGTTGTATCAGGCTTCTAGAAGACCAACGGCCATCAAACGAACTGTATTTGATTGCTATCTACATCTAGCCAGGGTAGAGACAATTTATGGATGCTATTATCGGGGTATTTATTATTATACCCTCTGGAGAGCAGTCACATGAAATACGAAAGGGGTGGCAACCCTAGCCTGGACCTTGGCTACTCTAACATCGACTTTAATTACGCCAGATAAGAGTCATTTTAGATTGTTCTTATCAAATTGTAAATATGTGTTTTTATATGACTGATATTGGATTTAGAAATGCATTAGACAAAAATCTAATCACATATAAATACTGAATAGATAGCTGTGCCCTGCTGTGCCATATTGACGTCTGCAAATTTCAGACAAGCACGCTACCATCTTAGACCGCATCGTCAGTTATCATCAGTTGAGATAATACCATCTTAGACCGCATCGTCAGTTATCATCAGTTGAGATAATTAAATAAAAATTAAAATGTATATATTTCAGGTTCATGCTCAAATTATATAGATTATACAACACAACAGTATATTAAGTATTTAAATAAAATTATAATTTTTATTAAATGTCACAATCACACTAAACAGAATTAAATTAACTATATAAAATTACATTAAAATTAAAAATTGGTGAAATTAAATTAATAATTACAGTTAAATATTTATGTCACAACAAAAACAAAAAATTATTATACTTTACTTGTAGATATATTGCATACTAGCTGTGCCCCGCGGTTTTACCCGCGTAGATATCGTTCCCGTGGGAATATCGGAATTAAAGGTTATTCCAAAGTTTCCAAACCCCATGTGTTATTCCAGGGTCTAGGCTATCTACATACCAAATTTCAGCTCAATCGGTTATATATATATTTTAGCTTATATAGTTTTAGCGTGAAAAAGTAACAAACATACACATTTTCACACAAAATGTTATCGTTATAATATTAGTCGGATGTAGGATAGTAGGAAGCAGGATATGAAGTTATGAAATTAAAACTGTGGTGCGAATCTCAACTGAACATTTTGCACACGGGGGCGTAAAAAAACTTAAGGTACTTGTTCTGTGCCGGGGGTCATCGGACGTCTCGCAATTCTTTTCGGCCCCTTTGCTGAGGAATTGTTTGATCGGCCATAATATAATTGTAAAGGATCATTTTCAAATGACAAATAGTAGCGTAGGAGTGGTCTTCAATCAGCGGACGTGATGTCTAGTGGCCGTTAACCTGTCACCTCGATTTTGTTTGTTGTTACTTTGTGGCGTGGGTGGTATGTCTGCTAGTCACCATTCAAAGTTAGACACTGCTCTATAATTTTATTTTATAATGGAAAGTAACAGGACAAGTATAACGCTCTTGTGGCGGCAAAAGATGATGTCTGTCTTGATTTCCAGAATAGGGAATATGCATGAAGCTCAGATTTATTAGAAATAATTTTTTTTCGATTCTTTGTTGTCCTGGAGTTATATGTAAAACCTTTTTTTTTATTTAATTCCATTTCATTTGCTTAAAATAATAAATTAAAAATGAAATGTAAGCGAGGGAAATTTAAGTTTGTGAAACAGATCACCATTGGTTGAATCGAAAGTTGACGTCATTATGCACTACTCCACGTGATAGAAACATTGAGCGCGGGAACATAAAAATAAATGTATGGTGTGGTGTTATTGTATTTATTTCCAAATATTGTGTTTGCCGCGTATTATTGTGCAAAAATGTATATTACTAACCATTTAATATAGATAAAAACCGGCCAAGTGCGTGTCAGGCCACGCGCAGTGTAGGGTTCCGTAGTAGCCTGTTATTCAATGCAAGTCTTTACCCGTTATAAACAAGCAACAAGGTACTCCGTCTTTGTCACTTTAAAGGATTTATTCTAAGGATTTTGTATTGGGTACAAAATTATCCTACACCCAAGTTCAACGACTATTACTGCTAAACTAATAAAGTTATCTTAACCGCTATAAGTTTCCTTTAAAGTTCATGAAATGCGCTATTATCACGAATTTTTTCAGATTTTTCAAGCCAGCAGTTTAGCTTTTAGAGGGAGGGGGGACTCCCTACTCAAACAAAAAATTGCACTTTAAAGTTTAATATTTCGTAAATGGAGCATTCAATCGAAAAATGGTAGAAGCAACCCTTCAGTAATTTTAAAAAACCTATTCAACGATACCCCACACGTTGGGGTAGATGATGAAAAAAAAATTCATCCCCACTTCTCATATACGGGAGCTACCCTAAAAAAAATATTTTTCAAGATTTTATTTCAGCACTTTGTCGGCGTCATTTATTTACATACCCCCACAAAATTACAGCTTTCTAGTATTTACGGTCTCTTAGCAAAACCTCGGACAGACAGACAGACGGACATGACGAAACTATAAGGGTTCCTTGTCAGGACTACGGAACCCTAAAAATGAGTACGAGATTAGAGAAACTGTATAATTTAATAAAATCATGCCATTGGCTAAATACAATAAGAAATAAACAATAGTTAAAAAAATAATAGTAAAATAAATTTTAATAAATTTGAATTAAAAATAGTGTAAGAAAAAATGATTTTATTGTAAAAAAAAAGCGTGGGGTGCATGGTATCAATAGTCCCAAATATTTTATGAACAGATATGACTAGAAGGGTTATTTTGATAATATCCTGAGAAGCACCCCACGCTTTTTTTTTTACAATAAAATCATTTTTTCTCACACTATTTTTAATTCAAATTTATTAAAATTTATTTTCTATTTTTTAGTTGGATTTTCTATAAAAGCGTATTTTTTAGTTTTTTTAAACTATTTTTTATTTTTCATTTTTTTGTCGATTTTTTTTAAATGTTTTTTTTATTTATTTATTGTCATCGGTGCTTAATAAGTATGCCAAATTTCTAGTTAATCCGACGTTTTGAAGGGGGTTAAAATCATGTTCAAAGATTCCGTTACATACTAACATACAAATATACATACGTCTGAAGCTAATAAAAGCGTATTAATAAAAAAGCTAGTTTACTTCAAGCGGCGTGTGTCTGACGTAAGTGCGTGACGTCACAATGTATTTCCAAAGAGCCCGGGAAATGATGGCGTTTAAACTGCTCAAATTTATTTGTATATTTAAATGTTTATTTAAAAAATAACTAGACTAATTCCAGCAGTATTTTATTTTTTTATTATGTTATATGGATGTAATGAGTGAAATAAAAATATTTAAAAAAAACATGTATATTCCTTATTTTGCGTGTAACCGCATGCACCTATTACCTCGATACATTAAGATGTTAAGGGCCAGTTGCACCGATTCCTGATAAACTAACTAGGAATTTATCCGTCAGTTTTTTTTTATAGCACAGTGTGACCTAAACCCGCACTTTACGCACGCTTTTCCGTGACTTAAATAGTCGATTGTTGCACGACGTTTAGCATATTGGCGACTTTTGGTTAGCGACGTTTGGTTTCACTGCGCTCGGGTGCCACCGTTCACGCCGTGCAATAATATTCTATTTAACGTAAAAGCGTAGCAAGCGTAAAGTGCGGGTTTATGTCACATTGACAGCTATAAAATAATATACGATACTCGTGACTTCAGTTGGCTATTATTGCATGGCGCCGTAACTTCACGCCGTGCAATAAAAGACTACTTAAGTCACACGTATCGTAAAATACTAATAAGGCATTATGTGACAGTTTTATCAAAAACTTTATCCAGAACAGATTAAGCTGGGCTTAGGTCACATACGCCCTGTAGGTAATTTTACTGGACACCTTGTCCTTCAACACTGGATCTCGCTGAAGACTGCTATCGGGAGGTTTTTGTTACCAAAGGTACACACACGTACCAGGGCGTATTTTTTCTGATTCTAAATAACCATTTGATGGTTTAAATAATCATCATCAACATAATCAGCCGGTATCAGTCCACTGCTGGACATAGGCCTCTCCCAAGTCATGCCACTGAGCCCGATCTTCGGCTCTTTGTTTCCAGATGGTTTTGGTTTAAATCGACCTTCTCATCTTCCAGGGGCCTTTAATACCAGTTGCCTACCTAACAAAAACTAGGGTTGAGATATGTTACCGTGTATTAAATATAATAAATCTGGACATACAAAACTAGTAACAATGTTTCTATCCAACACGATAACATTCACCATCCGCCACGTATTTCAAATACGGGACGCACTCCACTATTCTCTCAATGGTATGACACGGTGACACCACTGACACCCGGTCTCCCCTACCGATAGCTATGTACCCAAGATATGTGTACCTTTGATAGGTGTATCACTGAGAGGTGTTTCTCAGATAGATTTCATTGTAAGTACTACAATGAGGACCTACTGCCATAGTTGACGTCTATTGTTAGTGGTAAACAAGCATTATCTTGATTCCGTCCGACCCTAAAATGTTTAGAAATGTTTAGTCTAATAGTTGAAGTGGTATATAATAATACTAGCAGCGCCTCGCGGTTTCACCCGCGTAGTTCCCGTTCTCGTGAGAATACGGGGATAAAATATAGCTTATGTTACTCGCTGATAATGTAGCTTTCCATTAGTTAAAGAATTTTAAAACTCGGTCCAGTAGGGCTATTCTGTAAGCTATCTCGAAAGCGGAATCCGCGCTGAGATTCGAATTTCGGACTACAAAATTCAATTGTAACACGATCGTAATCGGTTCGGTTGGATCGGTTGAATTTCATAATACGAAATTCAAATCTCACCGCGGATTCCGCTTCCGAGATAGCTTACGGAATAGCCCTACAGTAGTTTTTTAAGTAAAATCGTAACAAGCAAATGATAAATAAAATCTCTCCTCTTTATAATATTAGTTACGATGGTAAGCAGGTACTGGTAAGATGGGTACTGTCGATTAAATTGAGTAGATATTGGCTGTGGCTCTACTGGAATAATAGAACATGTAAAGAGTTAGATAAATAGAGACGACGTAGTCACTGTGAAAGCTTACTCCTATTTTCCATGGTGAAAGGACTAAAAATTGCAAATCTCTCAGAATACAAAAAACTGTGTCAGAATAAGACATACGATAGATACTTTTTGACACAGATGAGACAGAGACTGCGTGACGCAACTAGCATCTGTATATAATTTTTTTACATGAAAAAGGTGCGTAGAATCTACGTGTTAGAAGTGAAAATTCCTTCACTTTTACTCACACCAATTGACGCGTACGTAACTTCCGTTGCATTCAACCGTGACGCTAAGTTAAATTTTACCCCTATGCGCCTAAAGAAGTGTAACTTCAAAAGCTGGTAGAAAACATCACCTGTAGTAGGTACGTTTCCCCCGGTCTCCCCGACATGTCCGGAGAAGTGGGTCGGCCACAATTGCCATCTTGCCGTCCGTTGTGCCGCTCTCACTAGCATCCTTCCTGCTCCCACTATCTACTTCCGTCTCCCTCGCTTTATTTATTACGAAAAGGTATACGCTTTGTATTTTATGTTTACAACTTGCAGTGTTCGTTTCACAGACTGAAGCCTAGGTCTGTGGTTCGTATAGTATTCTTTTGCGTCAAAATTTGTAAACTTCTTTCAACCACTGGTAGGGTCCGTTTGAGCTGGAATTTGGCCTATGATAACTTATGTAAGTTCGGTAAAAAGACAATACGCTATTAAGGTACTATCGAACTGAACTGGTGATGGGATCGGGATACAGGGACTGGAACTCCTTGATGATCCTTGAAATTAAAAATAATCTTTATTTCCTTTAAGCCTTAAAGTACGGACACACCGCAGCGTCCTGCGTGCGCGATCTAGGTAGCGCAGTAGTATTTGTACCGACTGCTTCACAGCAAACGCGATCATAAAACAATTGAAAAGCACTGAGATCGCGTCCGCAGATCGCAGGACGCCGCGGTGTGTCCATACCTTTACATACAAAACATTTACAAAAGATGCATATTTCAAACTACCAGGTAGGACAGTGGAATTTGGGCTAATTTGTTTTATTATCACGAGTATTTTACATTTAAACATTGTGTTAAATATAAGTTAAAAGTAAAATGAAATTTAAAATGCAATCCATTCGTTTCGTCGTATTGATAGGATCGTACTGCGGCTTAGTTGGTTATATATATATATATATATATATGTTTTTATGGATAAAAATTGTCTGAAGTACTGAAACATGCACTGGGTTGCGGGTGCACGTAATAGTACGGTTGGCTACCCTACATTAATCAGGGGAATTAAACATGTGTTTTAAGTGTGACGTTCGACGTGTAGATGAAAGCTGAATGGCTCAATACCTTTGTTTTTTTTAGGGTTCCGTACCTAAAGGGTAAAACGGGACCCTATTACTAAGGCTCCGATGTCCGTCTGTCTGTCTGTCTGTCC